>CM062923.1:76692500-77942500 GCA_031878705.1 Tapirus indicus | reverse complement strand
TCTTCTCTTCCCACTCCATCCCACACTACAACTCCAGCCTGCTGCAGCCTGGTGGGGGTGGGGGGGCATGGTGGGCTTCTCCACTCTTCTTTATGCTCCTTCTTGCCAATGCAGTTTCTGACCCTTCCAGGGTGAACCAGGAAAGAGGAAGGAATGGCAGGGGTGAGATTTTACCAGATGGGCCCTGTGGTGTGATGGGGCATGGGCAGAGGTGAGAAGCTGCCTCTTTCTCAGACAGGTGTTTCCATGACTTCTGTGCACATTTCCCTCTCCCCTCCCGGGTGCCCTGCTGCCATCTTGGGGCTGCAGACCCTGAGGGAGGATGTGGCTCTGTCCACCTGGGCTGCTTACCAAGGAACCCCAGGTCAGCCAGCCTGACCTACAGCCCCTCAATGCTGTTCTCTTCCCACAGGAGCTAAAAGCACCTCAGGACTAGGCTGAGATGGTGATGGCAGTGGCTTGCTCTGGGAGGGCATGGCAGGCAAGGGCGGGACTGGCCTGCTACATTGGACAAGGGAGCTGTGGAGACAATGGTTTGGGATGCTGGTGGCGGCAGCTTTCTGCACAGGCAGAGGCGGCATGAGGAGCAGCAAACATGGCCCACGTGGTACCTGGTGCTGACTGAGGAGTGATGTCAGCATCGTGGTGGAGTGACCTTTCCCCTTTAAACTCTCCACCTGCTAAGATACAACAAAAAGGACACTCCTGTACCAACAGAGGACACTCACACAACACAAAGGATGTCTGAGAGACCCTTGCAGCTGTAAATCTGACGGTGGAGTTGCTGGAACTCCTGGAGGAAGTGGGGAGAGCCTGTGGGGAATTCTCACATAGAGGAAACTGAACTGTTGTGGGGGTGCTGCAATGATCCAAGCACTCCAGGAGAGCAGATAGTGAGGGAAGAACGAGCAGCCCCCCGGGATCAGCAGGCGAAAGAGAGAACCCCTCCTCCTCCATGTCCAGTGCTTCAGCACAACCAATCGGCCACAGCACACGCAGATCACAGCGGCCTCAGAATACACAGCGCTTGACCCCCACCCAGTGGTGGCAAGGGGAAACTGCGACCAGATATTTTCATTATGAGAAAATATAAGCCAATATGCTCAGGCACTGTGAAAAAATATATTAAATCTCCAGACCAGAAGAAAAATGACAAGCACCCAGGAATCAATTCTGAAGGCACAGAAATTTATAACCTAAATGACAGAGAATTCCAAATAGCTATCATAAAAAAGCTCAGCAATTACAAGAATTACAAGAAAATACAGATAGACAATTCAATGGTGTCAGGAATTTCTTCACAAAAGGGATTGAAACCATAAACAAAAACCAATCAGAAATGTTGGAGACGAAAAACACAATGGAGGAGATAATGGAAAATCTGGAACCTTTAAAGAATAGAACTAACAATATGGAGGAAAGAGTTAGCATGATTGAGGATAGGAATGTAGAAATACTCCAGATAGAGGAGGAGAGAGAACTAAGACTAAAAAGAAATGAGGAAATTCTCTGAGAAATACCTGACTCAATAAGGAAAAGCAACATAAGGATTTTAGGTATACCAGAGGGAGAAGAGAGGGAAAAAGGAGCAAAGAGCTTGTTCAAAGAAATAATAGCTGAGAACTTCCCAAACTTGGGGAAGGAGCTGGATATACCAGTGAATAAAGTCAGCAGATCTCCTAAATATATCAACATGAGAAGACCCTCTCCTAGGCACATAGTAGTAAAGCTGGCAAAAGTCAATGACAAAGAAAAATTATTAAGGGCAGCTAGACAAAAAAATAAAACAATGTACAAAGGAATTCCTATCAGACTGTCAGCAGATTTCTTGACAGAAACTCTACAGGCTAGGAGAGACTGGAATGATATGTTCAAAATTCTGAAAGACAAAAACTTTCAGCCAAGAATACTCTATTCAGCAAAAAATATCCTTCAGATATGATGGAGAAATAACTTTCCTAGATAAACAAAAGCTAAGGGAGTTCATTCCCACAGGACCCCCACTACAAGAAATGCTCAAGGAGGCCCTCATACCTGAAAAAAGAAAGAGAAAGGGGATACAAAGCTTTGAGCAAAGAGAAAAATAGGTAGACAAAACCAGAAAAATCACAGCTCTCTATGAGAATAGGGTAGAAAACACTTAACTATAAACATCAAGATTAAGGGAAGGAAAACACCAAAAATAAATATAACCTCATCACTTTAAACACACAGTCACAACACAAGATGGAATAAGCTGTAACAATAATGACATAGAAGGGGAAGAGGAAAGGGATTGAATTGACTTAGTCTAAGGAAATAAGAGATAATCAGAAAATGGACTATCTCATCCATGAGATTTTTTATATAAACCTCATGATAACCACTAAACAAACAATCAGAACAGAGTCACATACAAAAAAAAAGGAGAAAACTAAGAGAATCATTATACAGAACTACCAAACTGAATCAGAAGTCCGAAATATATGAGATAAGAAACAAAGGAAACGCAAAAGAACTGGAAAATGAGTGACAAAATAGCAACATTAAGCCCTCATATGTCAATAACCACTCTAAATGTAAATGGATTGATTTCTCCAATCAAAAGGTACAGAGTGGCAGGATGGATTAAAAAACAAGACCCAACAATATGTTGCCTCCAGGAAACACATCTCAGCTCTAAAGAAAAACACAGACTCAGAGTGAAAGGATGGAAGACAATACTCCAAGCTAATGCCAAACAAGAGAAAGCAGGTGTTGCAGACTTATATCAGACAAAGTAGACTTCAAGATAAAAAGGGTAATGAGAGATAAAGAGGGGCAATATATAATGATAAAAGAGACACTCCACCAAGAAGACATATCACTCATAAATATATATGCACCCAACACAGGAGCACCAAAGTACATAAAGCAACTATTAACAAACCTAAAAAGAGATATTAGCAACAACACAATAATAGTTGGGGATCTTAACATCGCACCTAAATCAATGGATAGATCATCCAGACAAAAAGTCAATAAGGAAATAGTGGACTTAAATGAAAAACTAGATGAGATGGACTTAATAGATATACACAGAGCATGCAACCCCAAGCCAGCAGATTACACATTCTTCTCAAGTGTGCATGGAACATTCTCAAGGATAGACCACATGTCAGGAAACAAAGCAAGCCTTTATAAATTTGAGAAGATTGAAATCATAACAAGCATCTTTTCCGACCATAATGCTATGAAACTGTAAATCAATTACAAGAAAAAAACTGGGAAAGTGACAAAGATGTGGAGACTAAACAGCATGCTACTGAACAACCAATGGATCATTGATGAAATTAAAGGAGAAATCAAATAATATCCGGAGACAAATGAAAATGAAAATACACCATACCAACCCATACGGGATGCAGCAAAAGCAGTCCTGAGAGGGAAACTCATAGCAATATAGGCCCACCTTAACAAACAAGAAAAATCCCAAATAAGCAACCTTAAACTACATCTAACAGAACTAGAAATAGAAGAAAAAAGCCCAAAGTCAGCAGAAGTAGGGAAATGATAAAGATTAGGGCAGGAAAAAAAAAAAAAAAAAAGAAATAGAAACAAAACAACACAAAAAAACCCAACAAACAGTAGAAAGGATCAATGAAACAAAGAGTTGGTTCTTTGAGAATATAAATAAAATTGAAAAGCCCTTAGCCAGACTCACTAAGAAAAAAAGACCCGATCAAAAAATGGGCAGAGGATATGAACAGACATTTTTCCAAGGAAGAGATACAGATGGCCAATAGACACATGAAAAGATGTTCAACATCACTAATCATCAGGGAAATGCAAATCAAAACTACACTAAGATATCACCTTATACCTGTTAGAATGGCTATAATCACCAAGACAAAAAACAACAAATGCTGGAAAGGTTGTGGAGAAACAGGAACACTCATTCACTGCTGGTGGGAATGCAAACTGGTGCAGCCTCTATGGAAAACAGTATGGAGATTCCTCAAAAAATTAAAAGTAGAAATACCTTATGATCCAGCAATCCCACTCTTGGGCATCTACCCAATGGACATGAAATCAACCATCACAGGAGGCTTATGCACCCCTATGTTCATTGCAGCATTATTCACTATAGCCAAGAAGTGGAAGCAACCCAACTGTCCCTCGGCTGATGATTGGATAAAGAAGATGTGGTATATATATACAATGGAATACTACTCAGCCATAAGTAAAGACAGAATTGTCCCATTTGCAACAACATGGATGGACCTAGAAGGTATTACGTTAAGTGAAATAAGCCAGAGAGAGAAGGACAGACACTGCATGATTTCACTCATATGTGGAATGTAAATGAACACACGGACAGAGAGAACTGATTGGTGGTTACCAAGGGGAAGGGGGGTGGGGGGTCGGCACAAGGGGTGAAGGGATGCATCCACATGTGACAGACAAAAAATAGTGTACAGCTAAAACCCCACAATGTTATAAACTATTAAGACATCAATAAAAATGAAAAAAAAAAAAAAGAGAAGGCTCAAGTAAATAAAATTAGAAATGATAGAGGAGAAATTACAATGGATACCACAGAAACACAAAGGAGTATAAGAGAATACTATGAAAACAATATGCCAACAAATTCGACAATCTAGAAGAGATAGATAAATTCTTAGACCCATACAACCTCCCAAAACTGAATCAAGAAGAAATACATAACCTGACTAGACCAATCACAAGTAAAGAGAATGAAACCATAATCAAAAGCCTCCCAAAAAATAAGAGTCCAGGATCAGATGGCTTCTCTGGAGAATTTTACCAAACATCAAAGAAGATTTAATACCTATCCTTCTCAAACTTTTCAAAAAAAATAGAGGAAGATAGAACACTTCCTAACACATTCTATGAGGCCAAAATCACCCTGATACCAAAGCCAGAAAAGGACAATACAAAGAAGGAAAACTACAGGCCAATATCGCTGATGAACATAGATGCAAAAATCCTCAACAAAATATTGGCAAACCGAATATAGCAATACGTTAAAAAGATCATACACCATGATCAAGTGGGATTTATTCCAGGGACAGAGGGATGGTTCATCATCCATAAACCAATCAATATGATAGACCACATTAACAAAACAAAGAATAAAAACCACATGATCATCTCAATTGATACAGAGAAGGCATTTGACAAGATCCAATGTCCGTTTATGATAAAAACTCTCAACAAAATGGGTATAGAAGGAAAGTACCTCATCATAATAAAGACCATATATGACAAACCCACAGCCAACATCATACTCAATGGAGATAAACTGAAAGCCATCCCTCTGAGAACAGGAACAAGACAAGGGTGCCCATTCTCCCCACTCTTATTCAACACAGTACTAGAGGTTTTGGCCAGAGCAGTTAGGCAAGAAAAAGGAATAAAAAGACTCCAAATAGGCAATGAAGAAGTGAAACTCTCACTATATGCAGATGACATGATTTTATACACAGAAAACCCTAAAGAATCCATTGGAAAACTATTAGAAATAATCAACAACTACAGCAAAGTTGCAGGGTACAAAATAAACTTACAAAAGTCAGTTGCATTTCTATATGCTAATAACGAACGAACAGAAAGAGAACTCAAAAAGATAATCACATTTACAATCTCAACAAAAAGAATAAAATATCTGGGAGTAAATTTAACCAAGGAGGTGAAAGACCTACACAATGAAAACTATGAAATTATTGAAAGAAATCGATGAAGACATAAAGAAATGGAAAAATGTCCCATGCACATGGATTGGAAGAATAAACATAGTTAAAATGTCCATACTACCTAGAGCAATCTACAGATTCAAAGCAATCCCAATCAGTATTGCAATGACATTCTTCACAGAAATAGAACAAAGAATCCTAAAATTCATATGGGGCAACAAAAGACCCTGAATAGCTAAAGCAATCCTGAGAAAAAAGAACAAAGCTGGAGGCATCACAATCCCTGACTGCAAAATATACTAAAAAGCCATAGTAATCAAAACAGTACTGTACAAAATCAAAACAGTACTGGTACTGGTACAAAAATAGACACACAGATCAATAGAACATAATTGAAAGCCCAGAAATAAAACCACACACCTACAGACAGCTAATCTTTCACAAAGGAGCTAAGAATATACAATGGAGAAAGGAAAGTCTCTTCAATAAATGGTGCTGGGAAAACTGGACAGCCACATGCAAAAGAATCAAAGTAGACCATTATCTTTTGCCATACACAAAAATTAAAATAGATCAAAGGCCTGAAAGTGAGACCTGAAACTATACAATTCCTGGAAGAAAACATAGGCAGTACACTCTTTGACATCAGTTGTAAAGGGATCCTTTCGGATTCCATGTCTAGTCGGACAAGGGAAACAAAAGAAAAAATAAACAACTGGGCTTCCTCAGATTAAAGAGTTTCTACAAGGCAAATGAATCCAGAATCAAAATGAATAGACAGCCCACCAGCTGGGAGAAAATATTTGCAAATCATATGTCCAACAATGGGTTAATATCCATAATATATAAAGGAGTCACACAACTGAACAACAAAAAAACCAAACAACCTGATCAAAATATGGGCAGAGGATATGAACACATACTTTTCTAAGGAAGATAAACAGATGGCTAATAGGCACATGAAAAGATGTTCAACATCGCTAATCATCAGGGACATGCAAATCAAAACTACACTAAGACATCACTTTACATCCGTTAGAATGGCTATAATCACCAAGACAAAAAACAAATGTTGGAGAGGTTGTGGAGAAACGGAAACCCTATTACACTGCTGGTGGAAATGCAAACTGGTGCAGCCACGATGGAAAACAGTACAGAGATTCCTCAAAAAATTATAAATAGAAATACCTTATGACCCAGCTATCCCACTGCTGGCTATCTACCTGAAATCAACAATCCATAGAGGCTTATGCACCCCTATGTTCATTGCAGCATTATTCATTATAGCCAAGAAGTGGAAGCAACCCAAGCATCCCTCAACTGATGATTAGATAAAGAAGATGTGGTAATATATATATATATATATATATATACAATGGACTATTACTCAGCCATAAAAAAAGACACAATTGTCCCATTTGCAATAACATGGATGGACCTGGAGGGTATTATGTTAAGCGAAATAAGCCAGAGAGAGAAAGACCAACACTGCATGATTTCACTAATATGTGGAATGTAAACTAACACACGGAGAGAGAGAACTGTTTGGTGTTACCAGGGACAAGGGGGATGGGGGGTGGGCACAAGGGATCAAGGGATGCATTTATATGGTGACTGACAGTCACTGTAACAACTAAAATTTCACAATGTTGTAAACTATTAAGACATGAATCAAAGAAAAAAAAAAGCACCTCAGGCCCCTCTCTCACTCTCTGGCCCCTGTCTGGTCCATTGCAAACCTTTCTGGCATCCTTTGCCATGACCCACTTGGGCTGCAGCCAGCCTGACACTCACTGTCTGGATTTTTCAAGCTTGAATCTGAGACCAGCCCCTATGTCCCTCAAACTGCGGGGTCACAGGTTAAACTCTTCAAGCAGCTCCTTACAGCCCTTGACTGGAGACAAGCAGATCACAGCCTATCCTTCCCCTTGGGGATCAGCCCTGGCTCCCAACAAGCTCTTTCTCATTTCTCAGCCTTTTATCCTGGGATGTGAGTGAGCCGTCAGGAGTCTTGTAGCCGGTTTTCACCACCTCGGTTGAAATTCTGCAGGTGGTTGCCCCAGGACAGAACAGGGTCACAGCTGTCCAGGGAATGAGGTTTATTTGACAGGAAAGGCTGCGATAATGGTGAGGAAAGCCAGGGCCCAGCGTGCCTGGGGTGGCATGAGAGCTTCCTCTCAGTCCCAGCAAAAGCTCCCTAACTGTGTCCTAAAGCAGCGACGCTGCAGGGCCACCTCCAAGCCCTGTCTGGGATTCACCAACCAGCAAACGCGTGCGCATTCACACCCGTGACGTCACGGCGCTGCGCTCACTCACGTAAAGACGGTTCCGCTCTGAGCAGGCCTCTGGTCTCTTGTTCTGTAACATCTTCCTTCATGCACAGCTGCGCACCTGCACCCTAGCGTCCTCCACGTCCTCAGAGGGTCAGGCCGAGAACCAGGCTTCTGGGCTCTGGTAGGTTGCGCTGGGCCCCTCCTCCTGTTGTGCTCTAGGGGTCCAGCCCCTCCTGTGACATGTGGGTGTCTCCACTGCCGTTTCCATGGCAACATCTGCTGCACACGTGGGATGCTAAACGGGCTCGTACTACACACACTCCCTTCCGTGTAGTGGATTTGAACATCTTTCCACGTGACTGTAGGTTCACATTGTAGTTTCCACGTGGCAGATCCCAGAATCCCCGCAAGGCAGGTGTGATGAGACCCCCCTCCAGCTTGGCTTGAGGCTCCAGTTTCTGTGGCAGCTGCATAGAAAGCAGTGTTACCCTAAGAGGGAACCAGCCTCCCCTCCGTCCAGGGATGAGCCCTGGCTGCCTTGCTCCTCTCACAGCCCGGGCCTGACCCAGGGCTGCTGGCCACTCAGGGCTGCAGGTCACCTCCCCCAGTGCCTTTGCTTCCAGCTGTCCCTCTGCTCTGCCATCCTGGCTCCGCCCCATCTGTGTAACCGGCCCAGGAAGGTTTAGAATGAAGTACAGATTTACTTGAGAATTAAACCTGTTGTAATAATTTTGCATGTAAATTTGTACATATTGCACGTTCGGTCTAGTAGAGTAAAAGTTTTGATTTGTTTAAAATGTGTCATCAAGGGGCCGCACAATGGCGCAGCGGTTTAGTCCGCGCTTGGCAGCCCGGGGTTCGCAGGTTCGGATCCCGGGCGCCCGCCGATGCACTGCCTGTCAGCCAAGCTGTGGCGGCGTCCCATATAAAGTAGAGGAAGATGGGCACGATGTTAGCCCAGAGCCAGTCTTCCTCAGCAAAAAGAGGAGGATTAGCAACGGATGTTAGCTCAGGGCTGGTCTTCCTCACAAAAAATAAAAAAATAAAAAAAAAAAAAATAAAATGTATCATCAATTGAAGAGTGATTTTAAGTTAAAACATTCAAAATTTATCAAAGGTATTAGAATATTTCAGAGGACTTACACAGTATTTCTAAATTTACTTCATTAGATTTGTAAGTTATTTGAATATTCAGGAAGGTTTCTATAAATCAAATAATTGGAATACTTAAAAGTAAAGAGAAACTATTACATTTATAAATACATTTTAAAGACTTAAGGGAATTTAATTATCACGAAATAAAGGCACCTTTACAATGATTGCTAAATATGTAAGATAAGATATGTAAAATTTAAAAATTTGTTGGCTGAAATTGAATGCTTAAGTAACAACTAAGTTTTTGAATTTGTGAGTTTGATGAATTGGATATGAAACTGTAAAGTGGAGTAACCTCTGCCTAACATGTCTGGCACCAAACACCTCCCTCCAGGACGATGAGAGGTGCCATGGAGGAGGCTTCCTGGGGGGCTGGTCAGAGGGCCCAGAGTGACCCCAAAGCCCAAAGCACTGTGGGCAGAAAAATGGAATAAAAAGAATGAAAAGAAGCCGTGATCAAAACTGGGAAAGTCTAGTCAAGATAACACCTGATTTCTCCAGAGGAGTCATAATTTTTATTTATTGCTCTAAATTTTCATTATCTAGGCAATAATTTCAAAATCCATCATGTATCATATTATTTAATAAATCTACTCTTCAGTTATTTGTAAGGTTTGGAGGGCTAGACCGGGAGCAGGAGAGGATTGGCAATGGAGCTGTGAAGCCTCAGCTTCCAGGCCCTTCCATGGCCCTGGGAGGGGACCCTGGTAATGGGCTCATGAAGTTATGTTTTGTGTAAATTTTGCAAACTGTGAGTGTATAAATAACAATTTTAAATTTGAATAACTGAGACCCAGGGCAACTTCGCTGGTTTGGGGCAGAATCTAGCACTGTGGTTAAGACCATGGATTCTGGAGCCCAACAGAACCAGGTGCATATCCCAACTTTCTCGCTGTGTGATTTCAGACAAGTTACTCCATCTTTCTGTGCCTCTGTTTCCTGTCGTTACAGTGGGCGTTCCAGCAGACTTCCTGACAGAGCTGATGAGGGCTCATCTCCGTCAGCTTCAGCACAGTGGCTGCTGCCCAGAACACACGGGGTGTTAGTGGTGGTGGCGTGTTTTACAGCTGGAATCAAAGGGTGGAGATTCGCCCTTGTGTGTGAGTCAGCTCAGGCTGCTGTAACGAATACCACAGACTGGTATAAACAGCAGACACTTATTCCTCACAGTTCTGGAGGCTGGGAAGTCCGAGATCAAGGTGCCGGCACAGTCTGTCCTCGGTGAGGGCTCTCTTCCTGGCTTCAGATGGCTGCCTTGTCTCTCTGTCCTCACGTGGTGGAGAGAGGGTGCTCTGGTCTCTCTTTGCTGCTTATAAGGACACCAATCCCATCGTGAGGGCCCCACTCTCATGACCTCAGCTAAACCTAATCACCTCCCAAAGGCTCCACCTCCAAATACCATCACATGGGGTTTAGAGCTTCACCATATGACTTTGGGGGAACACAGTTCAGTCCATAGCACCTTGGCAGCTGAAGGCCTCATGGAGGATGAGTGTGGGGGGAGGACACACGGCAAGGGGGGAGATCATGCTGACCAAAGGCCTGAAGAACAGAAAACAGGAGCACGTCCAGAAGACACAACAGGCCAGGAGACGGGGGCCTTCAGTCAGGAGATAGTCGTCTTCCACTCCACACTGCTGCATTCAGCTCCCACTGCGGGCAAAGCAGGGTCTCAGATGAGTGTCTCCAATCTGTGCCCTGAGGCTCCTGGGGGCTGGAAGGCTCACGGAGGAGCTTGCAGGAGGACTAGGGCTTGGGGATGGTGAGGAAGGGGCCATCCTGGGCCAGGACTTGGGGAAGGCCCAGGGGTGGGAATGCAGGCTGGGTGGATAATACAGAGCGGAGAGAGGCGGGGAGAGGCGGGGAGGTGTTCTGGATCATGACTGGTGCCTGAGACTCTCCTTTATTAGCCGCTCATATGGGATGAGCTCACAACAGGGAAGACTGATTGAATCCCTCAGCAACCCCAAGGGGAGGTACCACGAGTGTGCCTACCTCACAAGTGAGGAGACTGAGGCTTGGGGAGTGAAGTAACTTGTCCCAGCGTCCAGGTGACAGAAGTGGACTTGAACTCATGCTCTGTGACTCAGCACCCAGCAGGCCTCACAGCACCCACCGAGGGCCCATTCCTTAGACCCCTCTGTCCTCACCCCATGACCACCACACCCTCCACTCCAGGAGGCCAGGAGTTAGAATAGGACTTCCCACAGCCACCTCATCCAATGCTGCTGGAGCCTGCAGACCTGCTGGGGTGGGGGCCCGAGCACTCCCCCCAGTCAGTCCATCAGTCCTGCCATGGGCTCACTGGGCTCCAGACCTGCCAGTCCACCGTGGACAGAGGATTAGAGGCACCCAGTGACCAGCGGGCCAGCCCAGTAGGGGCCGGCGATGGCCAGTCCTGTTCCGGTTGCAGAGTGATGGAAACTCAGATTACATTCCAGGGTCTCTTTCCAGGGAGCCCATGGCAGCCCCACCCCTGTGTGTACACAGCTGCCTGTGTACCTCCAGCTCCCAGTACATTGTAGCTGGGAGGACAAGGGCCTCTGCACCTTGGGCTTTGCAGTGGGGGAGATGAGACGATGGGCTCATCTGTGATTTTCTTGAAGGCCTGGGGCTTGTCTCCATAATGCCGTCAGCTCCATCTCCTCTTTCTCCTCTAATGGATGGAGGTAAGTTTTTAAAGACACAGTCCCCCAGGAGGCCAGTCATGCAGTGGTCAAGGGCTGGTCTGTGCCAGGCCCCACACACATCCCTGTCACCCCTTACAGCAGCAGCGCCACCCCCACTTTACAGATGAAGGGACCGAGGCTCAGGGATGAGGTAACGGCCTTGACTGTCCTCATCACCACACTGGCCACTGCAGCAACCGCTGAAGGCTTTGGAGACCCAGGATGGTGGCCAGGGGGAAGAGTGGGCTCTGCATTCTGGGAGACACCTGGGACAAGTCAGGCTGCCCTACTCCCTTGCTGTGTGAGCTTAGAGAAGTCACTTGGCCGCTCTGAGAATCAATTTCTCTGTTCATAAGGATGGTTTTGAAGATCAGAGATCATGGGTAAAAAGCCCTTGGCATTTACTACATGGCCAATGACTGGCCACTTCCACCCTCTAATTCTCAGAAGGGAGGTGGGACATGGCTCTAGCCGCCAACAGAAAACCTGGCTCACAGCTCCTTGTACCATGACCTTGCCTAGAAGTCACGGGCTGCAAGGGACAGCCCCCCAGCACCACCCAGCCCACTGGTGAGTGCTCTCTGGCCCTGGGACAGGGTGCCAGGGCCTCCCCACTTCCAGGGGCTCCCTTACCTCCTGGGTGCAGTGCCCCCTTGTGGCCCAGGGATCAGGTTGTTGGTCCCAACACCTTGGCCTCATGGTGGTCAGCACTCATGCCTCCTCCTCGGGTCTTCAGGTCATTGGTGACAACAGCAGAGGGACACGCCCCTCTTCTACAGCCTCCTCTTGTCTGGTTAAGTGTGAGTCACTGACTCCCCCACTGCCAGGCTGGCCTGTGACTCACCTCGGACTTGATGGTCTCCAAGTCAGAGGTGGGGCGTCCTTCCTGGAGGACTGCACCCGGACTCTCCAGGGCTGGGCAGCCCCCCAGTGAACTTCTTCCCCGCAGTACACTCCAGTGAGACTTGGGGCTTGTTGGACTTTTTGGCTAAATGGTATATCACACATACACAGAGACACACAGAGGGAACCCACAACTGCTCTAAGCTCCTTGGCCTTGTAGAGCTAGGGCCCCTGAAATACATGGAATCATGCAGTCTGGACAAGGAATCAGGCTGCTTCTGAGTGCAAGGAGCAGAATCTCCAACCCAAAGTGGCTTAAATTACAAGGGACCTAGTGCCATGTGTCACATAATGAAAGACAGGAGGTGTGGTCCCTCCAGGGTGGATTAATTCAGTAGCTCAACCATAGTCAGGTCCTAGGTCAGCCTTTCTGTTATTTCCATGGCTTTTCCCTCATCATCTCATAGAGGCTGCCGCAGCTCCATGTATCATATCTTCACATAATAAGATCCAAGGACATAAAAAAGCCACAATGCAGAGCGTCTACAACTAAGGGCTAACATCATGTGCTGCCTTGACATCTGGTGAAACTGGGAGGGACTTGAATGGCCTGACTCCATCTTCCCCTCCCCGCTCTGCCCCATGGATAGGCCCCTGGCCAAACCACCCTCCTTATCAAGGGGCCCAGGCACAGTTCCTGTTTATCCCTGAGCAGCAGGTGTCAGTTGCCTGCCAGCCCAGGGAATTACTCAGACAAGCTGATCCCCTCCTGCTCTGGGAATCTCCCCCTGACCCTCTTGTTGTTGGGAAACCTGCCTCCCAGGCCCCTGCAGGCTCACTCTCTTCCTGGGTGCACTTACCACACACAAGCTGCCCCTACAGCTCCAGCTGCCTGTTCCCCTGTCCCCAGGGGCCAGCCCCTGTGTGGCAGTTTGCCCTGGTTTGGAGCTGTAAGTAACAAAGAGTCTGCCTTTCTTCCAAGGGTCTTTGTATTGTGTCCACCATCAAAGGAACCTTTAAATCTCATGAAACAGTTGGTGCCATGACAGGATGGTGTGGCCATGACCTCTGGCTCTTGGATGGCCTTGTCAGGAGACTGCTCTTGGTTTGTTAATTGGTCCAGACCATGTCAGAGGGACTGGGCACAGAGCTTTTGTGTTGGCCTTGTTGCCGCTGCTGTGTCTGCCAGTGGTCGCCATGTCTCCTGACCCAGATTTCCTCAGTGTGGGATATTCCAAAGGAGGGGTGCTAATTGGCCCAACTCTGGGGTTGCACAGTAGCTCGGGTCAGGCTCACCTTAGGGCACTGCTTCAGTGTCATTTGTCTTTACTATTATTTGTGGCAGAACCCTGCTGTGTTTCTGGCAGCCCCTGTGGAAGAAGGCATTGGTTGGACTCCCCTGTGGTGGAGAAATGGTGCCCCGGTCTCACTGTGGATGTGGCTCAGGTGGGGCTAGCGGCCTGTCTGTCTCTTTGCTGCTCACACCTGGCTGCTGTCACCTGCACCCTTTCTGCCCCCTAGATCCTCAGGGGCATGTGAGTTGTACCCTCCCCCCACCCCCAACACCTGCACAAGTTACCCAACTGCTTAAATCCAGCAAGGCCCCAACCAGTGTGCTTGGGCCTGAGTAAGCGCCCCACAGGTCCACACACAAAGGGCCTGATACCTCAGACAGGGGGCCTCACTGTGCTGTCCCGAGGAGAGGCTGGTCTCTCCTAAGAGCCTACCCAGATCTCTGGGAGGGAGGCCCCTCCCTCTGCTTTCCTGTAACCTCCTAGAAGGCCCGCACTATCAATTATCAGAGACAACTAAAAACCACTTCAGGCTGCTGGAAGCCTCCCTTCCAAAAAACAAACCTCAGTACAGGGGGAGAAGGTTAAAAAATATATGTGAAATTAAAATATACATTTATATGTACATATATGTATAATTAAGTTGAAACAGAAGTCCACAATCTGACTCAATTGAAAATCTAAACTTTACTTAAAAAATTATACAACAACAACAAAAATAAAAGGGTGCTGATTGGCTTATTCCCTGTACAACATAGATTCTAAATTAACTTTAATGTTTGTTTAAATGCAGCAATTGACAAAGTCTCATGGACTTAATCAATACTGGGTTTCAAATTATAGTTACACCTGGACACTCCAGTACAATTAAACATGATACCCCCTCTAATCTTAGGAAGGAAACTAAATATAAGATAGAAAAGATAGATATGCCTCACTTTAACTGTAGCCTTGGCTAAATTTCCCATAGTTATAGTACCCATTGTCCTAAAATATCCCACAGATGCTCTGACACAATGAATAATAAGTTAAAATTAAATTAAGTCTTTGGCACTTGCAAATTGGTTTGACAAAAAGAGACCGCATGGGCCCCCAGTTATAATAGTTACTATGGCCCTATGCCAGTTAAAACAAGGCCTTCAAGGATTAAAACTTATTATATAAGATTGAATTAATGAATGGGTGATTATCTCCGCTGCTTCTTCATTGACAGCCCAATTTTGCCTGCTCAAACCTGAAAAGACATATGGCACCCATGGTGATTTATTGCAACCTTAATGCTGTGGTCCCATCCATTAAGACTGCCATACTCAATACCCATTATTGAAATCACTAACTCCATCCAATCAGAAGCCAGTGAATATTTTGCTATTATAGATTTGGATAATATGTTCTATTCAGTGCCTATGTCAGTAGCCTCTCAGCTGCAGTGTGCCTTCCCCTCTGTGTAATAACTATATTTTCTCATTTTCTGTATCCTTGATGCTCTGGCATCTGAGGTCTTGCTGATAAGGAGACACTGCCCCTCCCAGGGTTAGCCGATTTTTAGAGATACAGACAACTCACTTGCAAACCAATCAATCCAAAGCCCATACCTGCCACCACCTCCTCTGCCTGGCTCTTACACTCCAGAAGCCAATATTCCTCTGTCCTAATCACCCAGGGCCAGGTCCCAGACAACTAGGGACACCTGTGTGTGTCCCAGGGCCCACTGAAATGGTTCAAAGATTTGGTCATTCACTTGTTTATCAAACATGGGTGCTCTAGGCCTTAAGGATAGAAAGATGATTAAGATTGTTCTTTCCTTGAAAAGCTCCCAGGCCTGGTCCATGGGTTAATAATTACTGTAGAAAAAATGCTGGATGAATAAAGTGCCTCAAGAGCCCTGGGAAGGAGCTGCCCTAGGGGGTGCAGGAAGGAGAGGTCTGGGGGCTACACAGGTGGTACCTGGGTCGAGAGGCATCAAGTAGAAGAGAGGATGGAAGGCGAATGTACAGGTGCAGAGAAGGGCTGGGAAAGTTCTGATTGCCTGCAAAGGACCCGTGAGCATCACATCAGATGTCAGTTCTAGGGCAAAATGAATGCACACTGAGGCAATTCTGACTGATCTCCGAGGGAGAGGAAAGGTGTGTTGATAGAGTAAATGACGATGTTGACTGAAGATGAAGAAAGTAGGGCAGCCCCATGTAAGCAGCGCAGATCATGAACCAGACTTTAGACATTTCAGAACGTGGTGCCTCCTGACCCACTCACAGACTTGGCAGTCTCCATCCCAGGACGCTGCTGAGGGTGCTGGCTCCAAGAGAGCACCAGGTGCTAACTGCAGGTTAATTCTCATCGGTATAAACGGAAAGACCAGCAGTACTTTCTGAACTGGGCTGGCTTCCAGTTTCTCAAAGGATCTCACCTCATTACCTTATGAGATTCATTGACTCACCCAACAACTGTTGATTGAGGGCTTTCTCTGTGCCAGTGTTATTTCAGGCTTGGAGAACAAGACAGGCAATCCAGAGAGCGAGCATTCATTAAACAAGTAAATAATGGACAATTTTCAATAGAAAAAAGTGCTGTGAGAAGTGATCGGGGGGACATAATAAGTGATGTGGTGAGGAAGGGGCTTCTGGGGTGGATTTGTCAGGGAAGGTCCCTCTAGGAGGAGATCATGTGGCTGAGTCCTCCAGGAAGAGGTGTTCCGGGTGGACAGAGCACAAAGGCCTGATGTGGGGACAGGCTTCGTCTGTCTGAGGAGTGAGGAGGAGGGGCGGTGAGACCCTGAACAGCCAGAACAACTGAGATGAGGCTGGGTGGGCAGGGGGAACCGGGCAGCGCTGTGGAGGAGAGGCCATCAGGAGGTGGGAAGCACAGGCTTGAAGTGCCCTGAGCATAGCTCGAGAAGGCTCCTCCAGACCAGCAAGGAGGCTGCACAGTGGCCGCAGCCAGGGAGGCCTCAGGCTTGGACCAGGGCGGTGAGGGAGAGGGAGAGAATGGACAGAGAGGTGAGATCTTTTGGAGACTCCACGGGCTTTGGTGCAAAGCAGATGAGAGGAAATCATGCTGCCCGATGGGTGTCCGCAGGCCTGGGTTAGAGCAGGAGAGAGGCGCCTTCTAGCTTCACTCTCACTTATGTTTCCTAGGGCTCCATGTGCCCTGCTTTCCCACCATCCATTTTACACACTGGTCCCACCCCGCCCCCTGCCCTGTGCAGAGCCCCAGGTTCTACTCCTGCTTGTTCCAGAGCTGGGCTTTCTTCTCCATGCTATCGACTCTGTTGATCAGGACACAGCTGATGAAATCAACCCTGACTTATTATCTTTCTCTACTGGATGCCCTGGCAGACAGAACCCAGAACAGGGAGCTAAGAACCAGCCTCCCTTCTGGCCCCTTGTGGGCTTTTGAGCCAAGGGTTGCAAGGTTTTGGTGGCCGGCCATGGGACTGGTTCCTGCTTTCCAATGCAGGAAGAACTTGGTGACCACAGAGACCATAACAAAGTAGAAATGGTGCATTGACACAGGAACAAAGCAATCAACAAAAGAAAGCATAAGTTACTCTAAGCCTATATTAACGAATACAAGTGAAGTAGCAATTGAAACCCGTGAGATCTCAGGGTGACACTTGTGATATGGTGTCTTTCTCAAAATTGTAAAAATGGTAACCACCCGCATGGGTGTGTGCAGACCCAGCAGCGGGTACCTTAGCCTAACACTCTTTACCAGACAGATTTCTGAGGGAAACACTGAACTGGCGCCCCAGAAAACTCTAGTACCAAACTTATCATTTATGAATACCAACCTTAGCAGAGCTTAGAAAGTCTCTGAGGAGTTGCTCCGTGAAGTGTCTTGAAGTTATTTGGAAAGTCCCAGGAGCCAGATGTCCTTTGCTTGTTAAGAACAAGAGCAACCAAGAAGGAGTCAGGGGAGGATTTGTTAAGTCAGTTCTTGGCCTGTGGGGAGGAGGCTGACTTTCCCCAGGGCCCCCTGCTTGAGCCAGTCTCTTCATTCAGAGGAGTCAATGTGCTCCTTCCACTCCCTCCCTCACTCAGACCTGAGGACCTGAGCCAGGGGATTTCAGGTTGTAAGTAGCATCAAATTATGGTGAGAAAAGTATTCCCTTTTCGATTTTTAAAATAAATCATTCTTTTAATTTATTTTATTAGTTCAAATAAAACTCAAAAGGTACAAAGTAGTATTCGGGGAAAAAGAATTTTTCTTTCCACCCGTTTGTCCCCTGCCCACCCACTTGACCTCCCAGGAGGTAACTGCTGCTACCGAGTTCTTGTCCATGTGCCTAGAACATCCCAGGCATCTAAAAGCAGCTTCAAGAGCATTGGGGAAGTCTGGACAACTCAGAAAATGTTGCTGGGACAATGACCCATCATCTGAAAAAATGAAACTGGATCTCTACCTTCACCACACACAAATGTCAATTCTATATGGATTAAAGTCCTAAATGAGAAAAGAAAACCATGATTTTGGATAGAGAAGAATTTCTTTTTTTTTTCAATTGTGGTAACATTGGTGTATAAGATTATAGAAATTTCATGTCTACATCATTATATTTCGATTTATGTGTAGATTGCATCATGTTCACCACCCAAAGACTAATTACAATCCATCACCACACACATGAGCCTGATCATCCCTTTTGCCCTCCTTCCTCCCCCCTTCTCCTCTGGTAACCACCAATCCAATCTTTGTCTCTATGTGATAGTCTGTTGTTGTTTTTGTCTTCTGTTTATGAGTGAGATCATGCAGTTTTTGACTTTCTCCCTCTGACTTATTTTGCTTAGCATAATACCCTCAAGGTCCATCCATGTTGTCACAAATGGCCAGATTTCATCCTTTTTTATGGCTGAGTAGTAGGAGAAGAATTTCTTAAGACACAGAAAACACAAACCATAAGAGAGAAGCCTGATAAAGTCTACTTCATTAAAAACAAACGGACTTCTGTCCCAGGAGTCACAGACTGGGAAAAGACATTTGCAAAGAATAAAACTGTCACAGGACTAGTACTTGAAAATATAAAGAAAACCTATAAATACTTTCTCATACCCCTTGGATTGGCAAAATGTAAAGAACTTGACAATGGTAGGTTTTGGAGATGTGGAGTGACAGGTGACCTACCCTGGCGAGGGAGAGTCAATTCACCCCACTCCACAGGGAGCTGCAGATAAGGCTGTACCCTGAGGGGCAGCAGGTCTCATCCATCTCATGCTGTCATTGTGGCCACATCTCCAAACTTTCTCAGGCCCCAGTGGAGACCCTGGTTTGGCCACAGAATCTTCTGGAATGCAATCCTGCTGCTTGGTTTTCATATTATCTATTTTTAGAGCTCCTTTCTGTATATGGTAAATGATGATGTTTTCCCATTTACAAAGATGACAAAGTTTCCACTTATAAAGTATAGCTGTTGGTCAGAGGATTCTGGAAAGATGGTGGAGTAGGAAGCACCAGGAATCTGTCTCCCCACCTGGACGACAGCTGCACTGGTGGAATTGGTCTGATGTAACTATTTTGGAAGTCTAGAGTCTTGAAGTCTTGCAACTTCCAAAGAAAAACTTGGTGAAGATTTCAATGCTCCACTCACAATAATGGATAAAACAACCAGGCAGAAGATAAGCAAAGAAACAGAGGACTTAAATGACACAGTGAACCAACTAGATCTACAGACATATACCGAGCACTCTACCCAACAACAATAACAGGACACACTTTCTTCTCAAGTGCACACAGGACATTTTCCATGGTATACCATATGTTAGGCCACAAATTAAGTCTCAGTAGATTTAAAGAGATAGATATTATACAAAGTATCTTCTCTAACCACAGCAGGATGAACTTAGAAATCAGTAACAAAAGGAAAACTAGAAAATTTACAAAATTGTGGAAATTAAACAATACAATTTTAAACAATCAGTAGATCAAAGAAGAAATCACAAAGGAAATTAGAAAATGCTTAGAGATGAATGAAAACTAACTCACAACATACCAACTTGTGGGTGAGGAAAAGCAGTGCTAAGGGGGGTAGGCTATAGCTAGAAACACTTATATTACAAAACAAGAAAGATCTCAAATCATTTCTTTACTTTACTACACAAGGAACTAGAAAAAGAACAAACAAAACTCGGAGTTAGTGGAAAGTAAGAAATAATAAAGATCAGAGCAGAGATAGAAAAAAAATAGAGGCTAGAAAAACCATAAAGAAAATCAATGAAACCAAAAGGAGTTCTTCAAAAGAAGCAACAAAACTGAGAAACTTTTAGCTAGATGGACTAAGAAAAAAAGAGAGAAGACTCAAGTTACAAAAATCAGAAATGAAGGTGGGGACGTTACTACCAACTCTACAGAAATAAAAAGCATTATAAAAGGGTATTATGAACAATTGTACACCAACAAATTGGATAACCTAGATGAAATGGACAAATTTCTAGGAACACAAAACCTACCAAGACAGAATCACAAAGAAATGGAATATCTGAGTAGACCCATTACTAGTAAGGAGATTGAATCAGTAATCAAAAATATCCTAACAAAGAAAAGCCCTGGACCTGATGGCTTCACTGGTGAATTCTACCAAACATTTAAAGAAGAAATAATGCCAATCCTTCTCAAGTTTTTCAAAAAATTGAAGAGGAGGGAACACTTCCAAACACATTCTATGAGGTCAGCATTACCTTGATATCAAAACCAGAAAAGATACTAAAAGAAGACTATAGACCAATATGCCTTCTGAATGTTGATGCCAAAATCCTCAATAAAACACTAGCAAATAGAATTCAGCAGCATATTAAAAGGATTATTCACCATGACCAAGTGGTATTTATTTCTGGAAGGCAAGGATGGATCAACATATGAAAATTAATCAATTTCATATGCCACATCAACAGAATGAAGGAAAAAAACCCCATCATCATTTCAATTAATACAGAAAAAACATTTGATAATATTCAACACGATTTAATGATAAAAACACTCAACAAGCTAGGAATAGAAGGAAATTAACTCAACATAACAAGAGCCATATATGAAAACCCCACAGTGACCATCACACTCAATGGTGAAACACTGAAAGCATTTCCTCTGAGATCAGGAACAAGGAAAGGATGCCTGCTTTTACCACTTCTATTCAGTCTAGTACTGGAAAGTCTAGCCAGAGCATTTAGGCAAGAAATAGAAATAAAATGCATTCGAATTGGAAAGGAAGAAGTAAAATTATCTCTCTTCATAGACAACATGATCTTATATGTAAACAACCCTAAAGATTCTGCCAAAAAACTGTTAGAACTAATAAACGAATTCAGCAAACTAGAAGGGTACAAAGTCAACACATAAAATCAGTTGCATTTCTCTACACTAACAATGAAAAATCTGAAAAGAAAATTATAAAAGCAATTTCATTTACAATATCATCAAAAAGAATAAGACACTTAGGAATTAACTTAAGCAAGGAGGTGAAAGACTTGTACAATGAAAACTACAAAACGTTGCTGAAAGAAATTAAGGAAGATGATAATAAATGGAAACATATCCCATGTTCATGGATTGGAAGACTAGATGTTAAAATGTCACTACTACCCAAAATGATCTACAGATTCCGTGCAATTCCTATCAAAATCCCAGTGATGTTTTTTGCAGGTTTAGAAAACCCATCCTAAAATTCATTTGGAATCTAAAGGGACCCCAAACAGCTAAAACAATCTTGAAAAAGAGGACCCAAACTGGAGGACTCCCACTTCCTGATTTCAAAACTCACTACAAAGCTACAGTAATCAAAGTAGCATGGTATTGGCATAAAAACAGACATATAGACCAATAGGATAGAATATAGGGCCCCAAAATAAACCCTTATATATATGGTCAGATGATTTTTGACAAGGGTGCCAAGATCATTCAATGGGGAAAGGACAGACTTTTCAACAAGTGGTGCTGGGGTAACTGTATATACACATGCAAAAGAATGAATTTGGACCCTTACCTAATACGATATACAAAAATTAACTCAAAATGGATCAGAGATCTAAACACCAGACATAAAACTCTTTGAAGAAAACATAGGACAAAAGCTTCACGACATTTGAATTTGGCAATGATTTCATGGACAGGACCAAAGGCACAGGCAATAACAGGAAAAATAGATGAATTGGATTTCATGAAAATTTAAAAAATTTATACATCAAGAGACACTATCCACAGAGTAAAAAGTAGATCCACAGAATGGGAGAAAATAGTTGTAAATCATATATCTGATAAGAGATTAATATCCAGAATACAGAGAGGATTCCTAAAACTCAACAGCAAAAAAGCAAACAACCCAATTTGGAAATGAGCAAAGGACTTGTATAGATGTTTCTCCAAAGAAGATGTGCAAACGACTAATAAGCACATCAAAAGATGCTCAACATCATTAATCATTAGGAAAATGCAAATCAAAACTACAATGAGATACCATCTCATTCCCATTAGGATGGCTATTATAAAAAAACAAACAAGTAGAAAATAAGTGTTGGAGAGGATGTGGAGAAACTGGAACCCTTGTGCACTTGTAAGTGAGAATATAAAATGGTTTAGCCACTCTGGAAAACACTATAGTCATTCCTCAAAATTAAAATTAGGACTACCATATGACCAAGCAATTCCATTTCTGGGTATGTACCCAAGAGAATTGAAAGCAGAGGGTTGAAGAGATATTTGTACACCCATGTTCATAGCAGCATTATTCACAATAGCTACGATGTAGAGGCAATTCAAGTGTTCATTGACAGATAAACGGATAAACAAATGTATATACCTACAATGGAATATTATTCAGTCTTAAAAAGGAAGGAATTTCTGACACATGCTATAACATAGATGAACCTTAAGGACATTATGCTAAGTGAAATAAGCCAGTCACAAAAAGGCAAATACTGTGTGATTCCACTTATATGAGGTACTTAGAGTAGTCAAAATCATAGAGACAGAAAGTAGAATGGCGGTTTCCAGGGCCTGGTGAGAGGGGAGAATGGACAGTTATTGTTTAAGGGGTACCGGGTTTAAGTTTTACAAGCTGAACAGAGTTATGGGGATGGATGGTGGTGATGGTGGCACAACAATGTGAATGTATTTAATACCACTGAACTGTACCCTTAAAAATGGTGAAAATGGTAAATTTTATGTTAAGTGTATTTTATCGGAATAAAAAACAAATTTTTTTAAGTAAGTTGTTTGGCAATTAATGAGATACCACGTGGAAAATAGTGAGCACATGGAAACACTTGAGCCAAAGGGAGCAGGTAATATTCATATAATTAGAAATACGCATTCCCTCACCACATCACCAGAAGAAAGAGGTCAACCTATTTTGTGAACTACAGGAGATCTCCCAAGAGGGAAGAGAATTTGTGAGGAGCAGCTCTGGCCTGGTTGTAGAGGAGGAACCTGGGGGCTGGGAGGGGCTCCCATAGATGGTAGTGGGGGTGGGGGGCAATGGCAGGAAAGTGTGAGCAGGATGTGGGTGCTGGGGAAGCAGAGGAGTAAGGAGCAGGGGAAGGTAGTCGTGCTCCCCCTCCTCTACCTCCCAGGGCTGGGACTCAGAGGCCAGCAGGGCACAGTTGTAGGTGGGTGAGAGGACCCAGCCCCCCTGAGTGGGTGGTGCTGAGCAGGAGGCAAGAGGTTTTCATGGAGGCAACATAGAGCCTTCTGGGCTGAATGCAGTGGCTCAGCACCCCAGGGAACCAGGCCTGACCAAAGGAGACTCCGAGGGGCTGCCAGTGGCATTTCTGCTTCTGTTTCCTACTTCACACCTGGGTGGGCCCCTGTCTACCCCCACAAGACCAACAAGTCACTCGAGGGTGAAATGTCTGGAGCAGGCTGGCCAGGTGACTAAGGCCTGGAGAGGAAGGGGAGGAGGCATCCAGCTGCCGCCCTGGGTGTTGCCTGGTCCACGTTATGACGTGGTGGCAGCTGATGGCACAGTGGGAGCAATGGGGGTGAGCCACGGAGGAAGTGAGTCGACCAAGGGCAGGTTCCTACTGGGGCTGAGATTCTATTTGCTGATGAAAATTCTGGGAACTTTTGGAATTGGTTTCCCTTCCCTGGCATTGCAAGGCCATGAGGACCCCGTTTAAGAGATCCAAGTCAGGTGAGGGTGACTCTCACACGGGGTCACTCTCTGGTTTAGTTCTGAGCTGCCGACTGTGGGGTTGGCTCCCTGGCTTTCCCATCTTCTGAGTTACAGGAATTCACGGTTGGTGGCTCCTGCAGTGACCAGAACAGAAACTTCCACTTGCTGAAAGAGGAAGGGACAGCAACAGCCTCAGGCCCGGGAGGTGACCACCAGGAAATGAGGTGGGACAGAGGTGCATGAGCAAGAGCCAGAATCTTCTCTAATGGAATCTGTGTCCAAGCAGGGGAGAAGACTTGTTCTGAGAGTGAAAGGGCACACACCTGTGTGAGGTGATGAGTCCCGGGGGAATTTTGTGAGCATGTGTTAACATCAGCTTCCACATCTTGAAGTTTCCCTCCTGGCTGGCCCTGCAAAGGGCACTCGACACACATTGTCTCCTTGAATCCACAAATAGCCTGTGAGAGAGGGACTGCCATTTTATAGGTGAGAAAACCAGGGCACAGAAATCAAGTAATCTGTCTGAAGTTGCACAGCGAGTAAACCGCAGAAGGGAGATTTTTAACCCAGTTCCCAAGTTCACTCCCTATAGTCTGAGGGCTCTCCAAGGTCACTGTTGTTTGTTCAACATGGAACCAGAGGGAGGGTGACAACTGTGATAACATTAGAGGTGCAGCCCTGACCCAGTGTGTAGCTGTCTCTGTGGAAGGTAATATGCAGAAAAGAAAGCCAGGAGTGAAAGTTCAGAATGCCCAGACGCTCGAATGCTCAGCTCCTTCCTTCTGGAAGGACCCCAAGGCAGGAGGGCTGTCACAGCCGATGACCTGAGGGAGCCCAAGCAAGCACAGAGCTCGGGGTGTCCATCAGCCGGGACTGCAGGGGCCGGGAGGCGGCCTCCTTGTCTCTGGCCTCAGATGTGCAAACAGCTCTGTCCAGTCACACCTCTAGCTTGTCTCTGACAGGTTAGGGCCATTGAGGGGAGGGAGAAGAATAATGACATTCCAGAAGTGGGCATCTCTGGGATCCAAGGTCTCCTCCCCAGCCGGCTGGCTCTGCCTCATGCAGGAGTCCCGGCATGGCAGGGCGGAGGGACCCCCACAGGTCAGCAGGCTGGAGCCACCGTGTGCTTTCCTTTAATGGGTTTTCCAATTACAAGTTCAGTATTCTATGTCCACTATTTAAGGGAAAGTGACATCTCTCTCCTACCCGCATCCCCACCTCTCCCCCACCAACCGATCCCCATCTTCAGAGGGAACCACTGTGAAAAGTGTGGCTTCTGTCCTTCCAGGTACTTATTTATCTATATATTTACAAGCATATTTTCTTATAAAAAAAACATTGATTATGCTTTATGTATTGGCCTGCAAATTCCTCTTTTTACCTCCAAAAGATGCTCTCCTGGTCATCATCCTGTATCAGCACACAGATGTCCACTGCCCCTTTTCCAGTGCTGGCATGGTATCCCACAGTATGGACACAGAACTTGTGTGTCTGGGTGACTTGTCCTATGCTGAGTGGATGTAGTAACAAGGCCTTCTCGAGAATGGGTTGTCCTTTCCCACAGAGCTGCTCCCTCTGAGTGACTGATCAGAGATGGGGGAGGTGGAGAGGGGATGTCGTGTCTCAGAGAACCTGGTAGAGCCAGGATTCTGGTCTCTGACATTTAAGGTGTTGAGGGGAGATGTGGGATCTGAAAGGTGATGAGGTCTGGGAAGTGATGGTTTGGGAGAATGGTGAGGTCTGGGAGGTCTTGGGTCTGTGAGGTGATGGGTTTGTGAGGAGATGAGTGTAGGAGGTGATGGGGTCTGGGAGGTGATGCAGAGGTGATGGGGTCTGAATCATCTCCCACGTGCACTGGGCAGCTCTGCACAGTCAGGACTGCTCCCAAACCAGCTGAGTTGGTCGGATGAGGGTCCAGCCCTCCTCCCTACAGGCCGTGGTTGCCATTCACCCTCTTCCCCCAGGCTGTGTCCTGTCCACCTCTGGGGTGCACGTCTCTGGAGCTTCCTCCTCTGTCATCCAGGTGAGGCAGCCACGGATCCCCTCTCTTCCTTCCAATGGCTTGGCTGCTCTGAGTCGTGATCAAGACCCAGGGCAGCCAGGAGCTTTTTCTTCCTTTAGAACACACTTCATGTCATGGTGGGAAAATTTAGGAAACCAGTGGAACACAGCCCCTGTGGAGTCTGAGGGTTTCTCAGCTTTCCAGAAGCCTGACTGCATGCTTTATTTTCCTTCCTTCCTTGTCTCCCTTTCCCCCACTCTCTCTCCTTGTCCTTCAACAAACACTCACTGCCCCTCCCACGGACCACGCGCTGTGCTAAGCACTGGGCACTGAGAGATGAGTCAGCAAGTCCCTACCCTCTCCATAAGAACATGCCATTCTTCTTTGTACCAAGTTTCATACTCTCCTTGGTTGAGATTCTATGATTTTATTGTGTTTTCTGATCTCATGCTGTTCCAGATCTCTAGGTTCCCTAGGCGAATTCAGAGACGTCTGGGCTGGTCCCTGGACCCCTGTTTCTTTTGGTGCTCTTCCAAGCTCTTGGCACTGACCAAGCATCCCGAGGACTGAAGGAGTATGGGCACCTACTGGATCCCCTCTCTTTCCCAGAGAGGACGTCATACTGGCCTAGGCAAGGGCCTTGGTGGCCCCCACCCTGGAGTGCTTGCAGGAACAGTGGCCTCACCTCCACCACCGAGGCTCCCACCTGCACCTCCCTTTCCACCTGCTTACCTGTGCTCAGACAGCTTGGAGGTGGTGCTCAGAGGGTGCCTTTGAGGCTGAATGAATGGACAAGTCACTACGTGGAAAGAGAAGCTCAGAGAGGTAACAAGTCTGCCTAACCATGAGTTCTGAAAGATAGGATGCAGAGATGAAAATAGTTGTCTTGATTTGGAAGAATCAGGGGCCATGAGTACAATTTCCTTTTGTATGTTATCTAAGTGTAAGTATATCTTCCCCAACAGAAAACAGAAATGCTAAAGAGAAGAACAGATAGCCAGATGGGGCCCACTGGTGGGGTGGGTGGGAGGTTAAAGGTTTTCCTCACTCTCTCAATGACTGGAGGGCAGGTGCTTCTCTAGAAGTGGGTTCCTGGTCATCCATGAGGGAGTCAGTTCCCATGGGGAGGCCTTTGGAGGAACCCCAGGTAGAAGGATGAGTTTGAGAGTGAAAGGCTGGGGGCCAAGGCTGTTCCAGGATGCATCTGCTAAATTCTGACATTCACTCGACAACTGCTTCCCAGTCTAAGAAGCTCGCCGTGTGGCAAAGGCTCTCTGAAGGGTGTTGGAGGTGAGACCTGGCAGCACCAACCTGCTGAGGCTGCATTCCAGGACCCACTGACCCAGCCCTGCTCTGTGCCTCTGATGTTATGGGCAACTTTGGCCAAATTCCCAGTGCAACTTGTTGGGCATGTCCTGAGATTTTGTGCTGAGCTGCAGGGTCCCGCCCCTCTCTGGGGCAGAGAGAATGAGCCCCATTACTTTAGGGGCCAAACGGGGGAAATGGCTAAACTCGATGGATGATTTATACTCTTTGAATTTTGCCTCTTTCTCCTGAGCCCAGCCTGTCCTTGGCCTTTCCAGCTCTGCCCCAGGACCCCCCCTGCTCCCCACAGAGATCAAAGGCTCTCCGGCCTCTGGGACTCATCCATGCTGCTTCCCTGGCCTGGCACATCCCTTTTCCCTCTTCTCCGCACAGGCCCTCCTCAAACTGCCCTGTGCCCATCAGTCCTGTCTTCTTCCCGAATTTGCTGCCTGTGACTATATCCTTCTGCCCTGGACTCCCCTGACCTTTCATGTCCTACCCCCTGCCTGTGACTCTTATGATGGATTTCCTTATTTATACTTGCAGCTCTGCAGTGTGGGGAGGAGTGCCTGATGCTCCTTCAGGAGATGGCCTGGGTCCTGGTGTAGGCTGCTCCTCTGTAGGGAAGGCTCTCTCCCCCTCCCCCTAGTTAACCACTGCTCACTCACTCAAGGGTCACTTCCTTACACAAGTTCCCCGACCCCTAGGCCAAGCAAGGCTGTGCCGGTGGATGCTCTTGGGGCTCCCTTCCAGCACCAGACCTCGTTACACATTTATTATGCAGGTGTGTGATTGATCCTATCTCCTGCCCCCCATGATAAGCCTGAAAACGGCAGGGGTCATGTCTGCCCTGTTCCCATTGCCTGGCACTTACAGACCTGGTGCTGATGGGGGCATTGAGGGCAGGGGTCTCTATTACTGTTACATCTTCAGTGCACCCAAGAGGTGCTCAGAAATGGCGGCCTGTGGCCCCAAGACCTCATTGTGGAATGACTGGCCCGTATGCCACCTCTCAACGTGTGGCCTGTAACGATGGAGAAAGAGCCCAGTGCAGGCCCAGCCCAGGTGTCTGTTGACTCTGATTGTGCTGTCCCTTTTGGGTGGACCTCCTCTAGGCAGCAGGGACTCTGTCTTCTACTGGTAGACCCTCCACCCTCTGTTCCTGTCCCTGAGACACCCAGACACCGCCAGCCCCTGCTGCGTGCTCAGATCTCAAGCCTGGTGATGACTCTCTCAGGTGGGGGGTGGGGGTGGGAGGGGAGCACCAAGTCTCCCTGGCACTAGGAGACACGAGCCTAGAAGAGTCTGGGAACAAGTGAGAAAGATACATGTGGTGGTTCATTGTCACTGGAGGCAGCAGGGCACAGGTGCCCTGTGGGCCCATCACAGGTCAGCTCTCTGGGGAGCAACCACTCACCACCTCTGGTTTTCAAGTGAGTGGATTCTATGCAGTAGGCACGGAGGCAGTGGGGACAGTCCACCTGCTGGAGTCAAGAGGTCTGGGTGTCCTCCATGTGGCCTGGGCGTGTTCCTTCCCCTTCTGGCCTTATAGGGTAGGGTGACAGTTACCAGAAAGGTCTATGGGGTTAAATGAGGTCATGTGGGCAAAGTGCCTATGGTGGGGCTGGGCACTTAGTAGGCCCTCAGCAGTGCTGTCTTCCCTCTGTCCTCCGAGGGTCAAGGCAGCTGGGACCCTCATTAGTCTGTCGGCCCAGCAGGTGCCCTTGTTGCTTCCTGCCGGGTAATCCAGGGCTGCGGGTGACTGTTACACAAATACAATCCCCTGGGTCAGTGCTGGCTCAGGGTAGCTCTCTGAACTCGGGCCTTCATCCAGCTTCCCTGTCCATTCATGGGGCTGATTATCTCTGACTTTGTGTCCTCAGTCAGGGGAGGAAAGGTCCAGAGCACTGTCAGCCGGGCAGAGATGCCTCAGGGAACCAGTGCCCAGAGGCATGTCTGAGATGACCATGAAGACTGGGTTTGGTTGGCTGCCGATGGTCTGCATGGAACACGGCATTTGATTGGCAGTTGTCCATCTTCAGCATGGTTTTTTTTCTTCATTTCTCTATTGCTTTAATTTTTTTCCAGTTTTATTGAGGAACAATTGACTTCCATCACTGTGCAAGTATAAGGTGTACAGCATGATGGTTTCTTTCTTGTGTCGCATACACAGTGTTCACCATAGTCACCACGCTGTACATTATGTTCCTAGTCCTTATGCATCTTATAACTGGAGGTTTGTACCTTTTGACCACCCTCCTCCAGTCCTCTGCCCCCAGCCCCCATCTCTGCTAACCACGAGTCTGATCTCGTTTTTTATGAGTTTGGTGGGATTTTTGTTGGTTTTTTTTGTTTTTTTAGATTCCACCTATAAGTGAGACCATGCAGTATTTGTCTTTCTCTGCTAGAGTTAGATCACGTAGCATAACACTTTCAAGGTCCATCCACGTTGTTGGAAATGGTAGGCTTTCCTTGTTTTCTACGGCTGAGTAATATTCCATTGTATATATACCACGACTTCTTTATCCATTGATCCATCCCTTGAGTATGTTCTTAATCACGTGCTTGCAGCTTTGGAGGCACAGCATCACTCAGGTTCAAGGCCGAGCTCCACCACTCACCAGCTGTGTGGCCTTGGGCAGCTACTTAGCCTTTCTGATCCTCTATCACCTCATCAGTAAAATGGGAGTCACTCTACAAACCCCAAAAGTAAACCACACCCACTGTTATTTCCTGGAAAGTCCTGACCCAGGAATCCTTCCCTGAACACGACCCTCTCCCACAATCCCTTCTCCCTCCTCCAATTCCCTCCCCCCACAAGCTGGAGAGGACCGCTTCTACCCTCAGGCTGGCACAGCAATCGTCACTTTCTAGTTCCTACTCTGCAGAAACCCACCCTAGGCCATGTTGTTATTTTGACTGAAGGCCCAGATCCTCCCCAGACTGACCCCCACACTCACACCCACTATGCTGCTAGGAAGACCGAGGACACTGCGATGAGTTCTTATTGGGTGAGGTGGTTTTTTCATATCCTGCTGGACACCAAAGTATGGTCCTGGTCTTATAAATATGAACCTCCTAAATCATCAGCTAGTAGCCCAGAACGCCCTGGGGAAGGTCTGTGACATGAAGACAGACCCATCTCTACTGACCATATTCTATGTTCAAACAGAGTCATTCCACTTCCTCCTCAGGCAGTCAAGCACAGACAAGGCTGCATCCATCCTGGCAGGGGACGAATATTTACTGAGCACCTTGCAGGGGCTGGGGTCTTGGTTGGGCACCAAGGATATGATATGGCAGGAAGGAGACAGGCAGATGGGCATGGGGTGGGGGCTGCCCTGCAGGGGGTGGAGTGTGGTCAGGAAGCGGAACATCAAGCAAAGGACTGCAGGTGAGATGAGGGGGTCACAGAGAAAGGGACCTTCCTAAATCCTTTCTGGCCCCTTAGGCCTTATCAAACGAGGGTTGGAGCCGATCAGCTTCATGGGCTACAGCAGGGAGCTGTGCCTTCTCCCCAGAGTCACAAGCCCAGGCCTGAAGAATTTAGCAACAGAGGTTTGAAATAGCTAGCAGAACAGCCAACCAGAAAACACTCAAACTTCAAGGCCAAGCAAAGAGATTATTAAGAGTTGAAAAGACATTTGTGTGTTTTGATTAGTGAATACTGACAGAGAAATTGCCAAACAGTTTTGGATGGATTTGCTTGAAGGTGGCTTGTGGCTTGTCCCCACCAGAATCTCCTCAGGAGGAAGAAGATGGACACCCTGGGTCTCAGGGCACCAAGACCAGCAGCCCCAAGGAGGCTCACAGAGGCGCAGTGGGATTTTCTCATTTCAAATGCCTGGTCCCTCTCTGTAAGTGGGCAGAATAGACAGCTCATGGGCATGGGTTTTTTTTTTTTTTGAAAGTGTGTCCAGGAGTTTACTTCTGTCCATAGGGACTGGGAAGGAAAATAGCGGTGTAGAGGGGAAAGAATGTGGGTCCCACTGGAGAGGGGGCAGTGCCCTGCTGTGGCTGTGAATGAAGGCACAGAAGCACCGGGGAGTCTGAGCTGGGGGCAAGCCCTCGACTGTGCAGATTTTTGGCTTTAGGATTCGTAGGAGAAAAACTCAGTAATAGTGTCTAAATTAAAAACAAAAAAAACAAACAAAAAAAAAAACAGGCAAACTCTTGGAGCGTGATACTTGTTAAAAATAAGTCAAAGAATATATGGAATATAAGTGAACACACGGACAGAGAGAACTGATTGGTGGTTACCAAGGGGAAGGGGGGTGGGGGGCGCACAAGGGGTGAAGGGTTACATCCACAAGGTGGTGGACAAACAAAAATGTACAACTAAAACCCCACAGTGTTATAAACTAAGACATCAATAAAAAAAAAATTAAAAAAAAAATGTAAAAAATAAGTCAAAGAAGATTGTGGTCCAGAAAACAAAAACCCAGCAGCAACAGGTAATCACAGGATGTGGAGAGGAGGAGTGACCCCACCGCAGAGGCGCAGGGCTGCCCCCTGAGAGAAGGGCATAGATCTGCTCCAGGAGGGCCCTTCCTGTCCCTTGGATTCAATGCAGATCCGCCCCAGCACCACGACCACCACCACCCCTCCTCCCGGGCTGGCAGAGCTGAGAGCAACCTCTACCCTCAGACAGACAGACTGGAAGCTCCAGCACCGAGTGGAGCGGCCCGCGTGTGCAGGGTTCCCGACTGTGGCTCCAAAGACGCAGGGAGAATGGGTGGTGGCCAGAGCTGCTCTCAAGGCCTCTTCTGCAGACCCCCAGCCTGCAGCTGTGGGCAGGACTAGGACCTTGTCCCACCGTCGGCCTGGACGCGGAGGTCACGTATATTAATCCACCCAGTGGAAGGATGAGGACCCAACCTAAGAACGGTTAAAGCAATGGTCTCCCGAGGGGTGCCACGGTGGGGAGTTTCAGGAGCCTAGTTGTCTAAGGTTATCATTCTTAAGGGATGCTGATCACCTGCGAAGAGTTCAAAGCTTGCGAAGTGCTTCACCAAAGTGGCTTTTCCTGCTTCCCACGGGAGATGGCACCCGGAGGTGGGACACTGGAGTTAGGCCTCTGGCCCCAGCTCGGCAAGCCCGCTGCGCGCCCTCCGGGTGGTTCAGGGCGACGCCCGAGGCACTCACGCCCAGTCCTTTGGGGCGCGCACCGCTGGCCCGGACGGGGTGGGGCGGGCGGTGCCCGGGCTCCTCCCTCGTGGGTCCTTGGCGTCTCCGCTCTCAACCCGCGGGCGGGGGCGCCGGGCCCCTGGGCTCCGCCGAGACAGCGAGCGGTCAGCGCGGAGGCGGAGCCGCGAGTCCTGTCCCGAGGCCGATGCCAGCATGCCACCATGGACAACAGACCCCTGCCCAGCGGCTTTGCTGTTTTCACCACCTTTCCTGAACTGCTGTTCGTCTGGGAGCTTGTGAGTGGCGGGCGCGCCCGGGCCAGGGAGGGGGCGGGAGGGGCCGTGCCGCGCTATCGCAGGGGCTCCGCACAGCCGACCTGACCAGATCCACAAGTTGCAGGGTCTGGGGAGCATCGGGATAGCGGGGCCAGGGTGAGGAAAGGCTCCCCCTACCCCTGTAGTTTGGCCCCTTCTAGACCAACGACAATGGGGGAAACAGTCTCCAGGACTTCCGTGGAAAAGCCAAATTGGCAGCATGGGTCAGATGTTGGAAGCGGGCCAGGGTCCATTCCTTGAGTTGGTTCCGAAGCTGCGCTCCACACCCCCTTCTCATGCGCCGCGCAGAGGAAGCGAAGTCCTTGCAAAGGTGCCCAGCTTTGTCCAGGGTTAGGATTTCCTTTACAAAAGTCAGCAATAGAAACCTGAGTATCACCAACCGAGGTTTGGAGATTGGGTTAGTGTAGGAGGAGCTGAATCCAGAGTATTCTCTTCTGGCCTTTTAAAGTTTCTGGCGTGAGAATGTATTTGTGACAACTTTGATCTGGAAATAATAAAACAGGCCACCATTTGCTCTGCCGCAGCCATTCTGCCCTGTGTGTGGAGCCAGGGGAGGGAGGGGGCTGGCACGAGGGGTCCTGTGCCTTAGCTGACCTTGAACAGTCCTAAGGCCTGTGTACTGGTGGGGGGGGGGGGTCTCTCCTGAGGCTGGAGTGGCACAGCTCCTCTGGTGGCTTGCAGGAAAGCGCTTCCTATCCTGGACTCCAGGTAAAGTGCTCACTGTGTCACCAGTCTTCAGACCGCCCTCAGCCTGAACTCCCCAGGGGCCACAGGGCCTTACCTGGGAGAGTGCGTGCTGGGTGTGTTCTGTGGGTGCGGAGCCTGGCAGCCACGGAGACTCCTTTCCCTGACCCCCCGCCCCTGCTTCCCCGCCCCCCCCCCCCCCCCCCCCCCGCAGAAGAGTTGGTTGGAAAAGAGTAGGTCACAACCTGACTGTTTAAAAACAGGACGCCAGCTTCTTATTGCCTGATCGGAGGCGGGAGGGTGTGAGCAGCAAAGGGAGCAGGTTCTGTCATCCATGGAGGGTTTGCGGGAAGGGCTAAGGGGACCGCGGTTGCCTGGTGGCACCATATCACTGCATTTGTGAGAGCTGAGTTGAGCTCACACCCGCATGTAGCCAGAGTGACTTCAAGTCCTGGGGCTAGCCAGAATCAAGGAGTGACATCTAGAAGAAACCCTGGACACCACTACACCCAGCCCTGCCATTTATAGATAGATCCACAGATCACGTCCAAGTTTCTCCTTTGGCCTCCAGGGCCCCCAGGGTGGGGTCCACTCCCCTCCCAAGGCAGGGACACTGCCCGCAGGGGAGGGAAGGGCAATGGCTCAGGGTGGGTCGGGGTAACCTTACCCTGGCCCGGCACCCTATCCCAGAGCTCCTGACCCCTGAACGCTGCAGGGTTCTCACAGGAAGTGGAAGGCAGCCCAACCAGAGCGTGTGACCCTGCCTCTCTGAGCACCCCCAGAGCCCCACAGGCCAAGCTGCTGTTGCAGGCAGTGGGGTCACAGGTGCACCCCCATACTGACCCTGGTGGAATGTCTAGTGTCTTCTCCCCAATAGCTCCACCCAGGGATCTGCTTCTGGCCTGTTCCCCTGTCCCCACCCAATGGGGACACTTTCTTTTGGAACCACAGTCTCTGTTTCTTCTTCCTCCTCCTCCCTTCTAAGTCAGGGGCTTCATAACACTCGGGCCACCATTCATAGAACAGGGTCTGAACATAGGACACTTTTTATCTCAGCTCTGGCCAGGGCCCCCAGGGGAAACTTCTTTCACAAAGTGCCAGGAGATACACCCCCACTTTCAGAATTTGGAAAGGAAATGCCTGAAAAGGGGTTATGAAATAATTAACCCAGCTCCCTCCTCCCCAGCTCATAAAAGGAGTGGAGTCACAGAAAGAATGGCTGGGAATTCAGAGGGAACATTTCTTTGGAAAGAGCCCGCTAGGAGTGCCACCCACCTCTCCAGGGGGTGCCCCTCCTTGCATGGCCCATCAGGAGTTTGGGGACTCAGAGGAGCAGGGTCAACTGGTGGGAGGCAATGCTTGTAGGGTACACTTTTTGGAGTGGGAGTAGAGTGGGGGACCCACCTGGAGTCGGTTTGCAGTTTCCATTCTTACAGTGAACTGGACATAGTAGTTACTAAAATGAGCCTGTTTCTGTGACCAAATTGACCAGGGACCTTTTCTTATTTAAGAGTGACCAAACAAGTCCTGGGACCTGCCCTAGATTTTCCCTTGTCTGGGGAACAGCGGCCCCAGAGCCCAGATTGGGCACTGGGGTGGGCGGGCAGGATGATGGAGCAGCCTTCTGGTGGGTGGTCCACATTCTGCTCCATTGAGAAGGCCCCATGAGGACTCCTAGGAGATGAGAGATGTAGAATCAGAGACCTGATTTTCCAGAGCTGGGAGGACACTGAGGCTTAGAGAGGGGTGGCAGCTTGCCCGGGGACCTCAGTCTCCAGAGTGGGACTTCTTGCAGTGAGAGCAGATCACGTCCAGGTTTCTGCATTCACCCAGACACCCAGGATGACCTTCTGCTACAGCAGAGGGGATCATGAATAGGTGGCCCCACCCACCTGGGAGCCCTGGGCAAAGCCTGGTTCCCCTCTCTCCCCCCAGGGAGTGAAGGGACAGCTCAGAGCCTCTGGGGAGCTCACACCCCCGGGGCCTGCTTGTCAAATACACACCCTGGAGCTTGAGTCACTAGGTCCAGGGAGGGCCCAGGAATCTGCATTTGATAAGCACTGCACAACCCCCATTGATTCAGCAAGGTTTGGAGTGGTCATCATAGGTCAGCCCACCCCCTTGATGTTTTATGGGGGCACAGGATAGTGGGGACAGTTCTCAGTGACAGGCTGAGGCAGGGAGCCAGGTGCCCTGAGATTGTCCCAGGTTCAGAAGGCCCCCTCTCTGTGCTGCCCCAGCCAGGGACCCTCATACAGTCACCAGAGAGTGGGGGCTGCCCTGCTGGCCAGTGCAGGACAGCGGCTAAGGCTGGCCTTCCCTGGCTGTGCCCACTGACCCCTGGCCCTGTGTCATCTTCTTCTGTTGTGGGCCCCTGTTTAGAAGGGGGTAAGCCTACTGCCCTGGTTTTCTCCTTTGCCCCTCTCTAAAGGGAGGGGGGAATTGCAGGTAGAGGTCTCTCAGGGGTTTGTCCTTGGAGTTGAGAAGTGACTTTTCCGGTTTTTCGAGAACCAGAGGCCTGCTTTGATCAGCAGTCAGTGACTCTGTGCTGTTCTCTGGAAACTGCTAAGTGTGATGAGGGGGCTCAGCTCTGGGAGGCTCATGCATATGTCATCACAGCCAGGCTGCACTGAGAAAGATTGCTTTTAAGCTTTCCTTTAGTCACTCCTCAACCTGATGCAACAGGGTAATGTCGGGGGTGCATGAGGCCCCCTCTCTGTCCCGGTGCTTTCAGGAGAGAGCAGGAGGGTCCCAGATGCCATGGCAGGGGAGAGCTCATGCTCAGATGTGGCCAGGGACAAAGGCTGACTATTTGCCCCTACAGACCCACAGAGAGTGGGAGAGCACACTGTGCTACTGGCCGAGGCTGGTTCTGCAGCCTTAGGAATGGTTTGGCTTTGCTCTGGGCTCTAGCACATTCTCTGAGGGAAGGGCTGGGGTGGGGGCCTGGGCCACCGGGGGCCTGCCTTGAGGTGGGATGGGGCCAGCCAGTCTAGACTGGAGGGGCTGGGGGCTGACTGCTGATGGATTCAGAGCTGAGCCCTGGCTTCCACCTGTGACGCAAGCCCATCTGGGTCCCTCCTGGCCTCTCAAGTATCAGGCCCTGCAAATAGCATTTTGGACCAAAGGCCACCAAGGGCAGGACTGTTGAGGTAGCCCAGCAGGTGTTCTCCTGGGGTGCTGATGGATGTGAGGATGGTGGGTAAGGGGTCCCCTCGTCCCTGAAGCACTAATGCCATGGGGAAGTGCAGGCCAACTCCTCACAGGTTTCAGACTGTTCCCGGGAGCCTGGAACATTCCCTGGATTCTCTGCATCGTGGGGCCCTGACTTGCCTTCTACATTCTGGTGGAAGGTGGGGTTGCTTGTTGGCTCCTGCTGGGCTCCAGCAGCATAATGATTCCCCAGGGTGATGCACTGGCCGTGATGCTCTGCTCCAGGCTCTCGACCACCCCCAGCTCATCAATAGCTGCTGTTCTGCCCACACTGGGGCCAAACCACCCTGTGTTGAATCACTTCAATGCACCAAGGCCCTAGGGCCTGAGAAAACGAGGCAGGAACTAAAAGAAAAGCCTTGTCAGCAGCCCTCACACATTGATCTGCATAGGCAGTGGGGAGAGGAAGGCCCAGGGCCACACAGCCGGTCTCAGGTGACCTGAAATCCACACCAGAGCCCCCACTCCTGTTAGAACGCAGTTGGGCAGGGAGGGGAGGGGGCAGGAAGAGGAGGAGGAGTGAGACCCCTGAAACTCCTGGATCCAACTTTGAAGGAGGCTCTTAGAGGGCCCAGGGTACAGGCTTTGGGGGGGCACTGCAGGGAAAGAGCAAAGGAGGAAGGACAGGAGATGAAGCCCACATCCCTACCCTGTTAGTGGGCGTGGGGGTGGGGGTGACAAAGGTCATGTTGATGGACCCGGGGATGAGGACCACAGGCCTGTGTCTGCCGAAGAGGGAGCGATGCCCCTCAGGGTTCTGATTTTGCTTGTTTCTTGGTCTTAAACACAGACCTTGGTGTTCTTTCCTCTGAAGGAACAGAGCCTCCTGAGCCAGTGGAGGCTGGGGGAGGGGAAGGCTGCCTCCCATCCCCACCTCCTTTGTGATCTCTTCTCCTCTAGACCCAGGGCTGCTGGGAGCAGGATGAAGGCTAACGGGCTGGTCTCCTCTCCCTCCATGTCAATATTCTCGTGGCCGTTTCCAAAGCCCACCCTACACACGGGAGGTTTCATGGTGAACTGACGGTGGGTCGCCTTGGGTACCTGCCACATGCAGGGACGCCCTGACCTGTCTCCACGACCAGCCTGTCAGAGCTGGCCCTCAGCGGCTGTGGGAACGTGAGCAGGCCACTGTGCCTCAGTTTCTGCATCAATGAAATGGGGATGTAATAGCACCCGCCTCAAGGATCGCTGTGAGGAATAAGCGAGTGTAACGTCCACAGAGATCTTCAGACAACGTGGTGCACACACTCCTGCTCAAAGCTATTAGGTGTGATTATTATTAATTTACTAATAAGTCAAACACCTGCCCTGAGATCAACTGGCCAATCCGTGCTAAAGGGGGCAACTGCAGGCGGGGCTGTGAGGCCTATCCTGCACTGCCTTTGACTTTAGATGCCCTTCCCGAGCAAGGTGAGGCAGGAGGACAGAGAGATTGGGGGTGGATGAGGCTGTGGAGGGCACAGGTGACTTATCCCTCGGGTCCCCAAGTACTGCACAGACACCACCCTCTGTAGGGCTTTCCCAGTGGCTCCTCTGCTCGGAGCTACCCCTGGTCAGCCTGATGGGGTGACCAAAGGGATGAGGGGGCCATGGCAGTCCTGTCCTGCCTTCTGCCTTGGGGGTGGAGACTTTTTGAGCTCCTCTCTGCACTGCCCTCCCAGCCTGGTGCCCAATGGGTGGAGGGCAAGCTCTGTGGATTCTGAGTGCAAAGCAAATTCCTGCATCTGCCTGAAGGTGAAGGAACCAGTTCCCAGCGGGCCCGGGATTAAACCTTGCAAAACTGATTGTCATGAGTGTCACTGCATCACCCTCTGGGTGGGCATTGGTGCAGGAAGTGGGCAGCCTCTGGCACAAAATTGTGCCCCACCAGCCCCAGCCCCCACCCTGCCCTGCAGATGCTTGGTGATAAGCCAGGGATGGTTGGACCGAGGGGCCTGGCAGGAAGGAAGCACCCAGCTTTTATGTCTTAGGCCTCTTTCCAGAGCCAGCCCCACAGTCCTCGCTGGTCTCCATTGGTGGTGCTTCTTTGGTGCAGGTGGCATGGTGGGGCTAAGTCCTCTGTCCTTCAGGCCTGGCTTACCCACACCTCCCCCTGGAAGCCCCTCTGTGGGCTTGCCTTTCCTGTTCTACAGGCGCTGCTTGTATTCAGTCTCCCACCTGGTCCCTGAGTCTGCCCATGTCCCAAGCAGGACCTGGAGAGGCATCTGAACCAGCGTCTCTGGGGAGCCAGGCAGGTTGTGGAGACAGCAGGCATTTCTTCTCCTGTCTGACGGGAGTCACCAGATCAACACCCACAGGCTCGTGTTGTGGAAACCCGTTCCCAGGCCTTTGGCAAAGAGCCCGGGGTGTCTGTTCCTTGTCCTGTGACTCTGCTTCTCTCCAGTCTAGTCAGACCCTGGGCCCGACACCTGGGCATTGGTGTTTTTCCAGGTGTCTCTGGAGATCCTAGTGTAGGCTGAGGGCTGAGAGCCACAGAGCGTTAGCCCAGGCCCCACCCCCATTTCCCAGCTTGGGGACCTGGGGCCCAGAGAGAGAGCTCAACCCAGGTGACTCTTGGGCCACCCGACTTAGAGACCTTTGTCTGAGGCAACCCTAGCCAGCGGCACCCTCTCTGGTATGGAGGATGGTGGCCCAGGTGCAGGCGGGGTGGTGGGAAGTCCGGCCTGTGGTGTAGACAGAGATGAAGGGAAACTGAGGCCGTGCCTCCTCTTGCGTGCCTAATGTTGTCAAGATGGTCGCCTCTGAACATTTGTCTCCTGGAGGCTGAGAGCCGCTTAGAGTTTTCTTTACGAAGGGAAAAGCTTGCTACCTCACCTACCCCTTTGCTCTTGACAAGCATTTGCCCAGTGGGGTCCTGAGGCCAGGATGGATGACTGCTCCCTGCCCAGGAGGCCTTCTCTCCCTGGGTGTGGGGCAGCGCCCGCTCTCTGCACACTGAGCAGGTGGAGCGGCGGGCCCTGGCTGTGTCCATGATTCACGCCGAATCCCAGCTTTCCACAGAGCGGGGTTGGAGGCCTTCCCACGGGCCCAGCGGTCAGTGCTGTCTCAAGCTCACCCTCCCTCGAGCCCCAGCTCCTGCCACTTCTTGTACCCCCACTTTGTGCGTGGCTCCCCGGCCTTCTGAAGCCCTCACTGGTGCTTCTGCATCCTCTGGACTCGGCATGTATTGTTTCCTCCCCCTGGAGAGCTACTTCTTGGCCCTTTGTCCAGGTCAACAAGTTATGTCCACCTCTCCCTTCAAGACTCGATGGGCCATGCCCCAGTCCAGGCTGCTTTGCCCGCTCGGGGCTGTGTATCATCCTGCATTGTTCCTGGTTGCCTCTGCGTCTGTCTCCACTGGACTGTCCGCCTCCTGGGTGGGCAGTGTCTTACCCCAGTTGTTGGGTGGTGCTGGGCACCGTGCCAGAAGCTTCACACTCAACATCCACAGCTTCAGCCAGTTTGCACCAGCCCGCGATGTGGGGAGACAGCTGCAAATTGCCATCTACAGACGAGGAAGCCGAGGCCCAAGAGAACGAGTCACCAGCTCCAGCCTCGTCCAGCACATTCGCTGGAGAGTCCCTCTCATGGGCTCACGTGCCCCCGGCCCGTGCAGACACTGGGTGGTGCAGGTGCTGCGGGAGCTGACATGTGCCTGGGAGGAGTGGAGCCTTCACACATGCACAGCTGTCACAGCTGTTACCCCTCCCCACCCACGTCTGGGCTGGAATCCTCACAGCTGCGGGGTCTGTGTCCGGGGCCCTGTCACAGACGTCTAGCAGGGAATAGACTCTCTTCTCAGCCTCATCTGTCTCTCCTTCTCCCCTGTCCTCTCTCAGGGTTGTTCTGCACCCACCTCAGCCCCCTCCCGGCTGGTGCCCTCTGCAGCTCGCCCTGCATTTCTCCCCTGGGCACCTGCTGGGCAGGGCTGTGAGGGGTAGAGGGCAGGCCCACTGCCCGTCTCCTGGAGCAAAACCCCCGGGTTTAATCATGTCGTCTGTGCGGAGGACACTCCCTTCACATGACGTGTCACTTAAAATATGTTTCTGGGACAGCTGGGCCTGGGGGCACGTTTCCTGTGAGAACGTCCCTGGGACCAGGGCTTCCTCAGCTCTTTCCAGCTGGAGGCTCCAGAGAGATGACACATTCACTCAGTGTCCCCAAATGGTGGCTCAGAATGGCCAGTGGGGGTGCTGTGAGGGTAGAGATATTTGGTAAAAGTCCCCTTGAGAGAGAATTTCTCACCTTGAGAGACGTTATGGTGAATGAAAGAAGCCCGTCACAAAAGTCCACCTTTTATTATATGATTCAGCTCATGTGGACGTTGAGAGTCGGGGAATCTATAGAGACGGGAAGTAGATCAGTGGTCGCTTAGGGATGGGGGGGAGGGGAGCGTAGCTAAAGGGCACAGGCTTCCTTGTGAGGTGATGAAAATGTCCCAAATTGGCTCTGGAGAGGATGGTTGCACACATCTGTGAATATCCTAAAGCCATTGGATTGTACACTTTAAATGGGTGAGCTGTACAGTGTGTGAATTATCTCTCATTAAGGCTGTCTAAAAGAGAGAGAATTTCTCCCCGCCATCTTACTATGAAACTCAGCTCTGTAGATAAACCATACAAAGAAAAGAAGTCAGCATGATTTTTAAAAGGACCTTCAGAAGGTGGTGCTGCCAGAGAGGGGACAGGGTCCTGAGGTACCAGGGGGCAGGGCTGGGATGGAGCACAGGGTGGGCTTTGCTCCTGTGGACGGGGGTTCTTCCCATGGACCCCGGGCATCTGCATAAGAGTGTATGTGTGAGTGTGTGTGTGAGTGTGTGTGTGTGTGTGAGAGAGAGAGAGAGAGAGAGAGAGAGAGAGAGAGAGAGAGAGAGAGAGAGAGAGAGAGAGCATTCCTAGGGAGCTGGAACAGTCTTCATCAGACTGGTGAAAGCTCACACCCACAGCAGGTGGAGCGTCGGGATTAACCTGGAAGCTTCCCTCTGCACTGGGTGCAGGAAGCTCAGCGCAGGAGCTGTGGCCCTGTCTCCTGGTGCACACTCGGGACTCTGTGGCGATACTCAGTGTGGTGCCTGCGCTCTGACTCCCCTCACTTTTCCTGCCTCTGGCTCCTGACCGAGCCACATGGAGGATCGGAGCTGAAAGAGGTTCAGTGAGCTGCGTCCGCAGACCAGGCTCTGAGAGCCCCTTCTCGGATTTTACCATTTCCGGGGACCCCTGTGCACTCATTACCTCCTGTGTATTTTACAGGTAATTTTTCTAAGATAACTACATCACTACCTTAAAAATAAAAACACTGCCCTCTCCAGATCACCTTGCCTGCCTGTTCTTGGGGCTCCCGTTCTGGGGGAGTCCAGACACCTGGCTCCACCTGAGCCCCTCTCCTGCCTCTGTCAGCAAAACAGAGAGAGTGACAAAGAGAACCATTTTCCTGATGTGGCATTCAGTGTCCCTCTGTGCCACGTCCATTGGCCACATATAAGCACCTCTGGCCCACTAGGTCCCTCACAGGTTCCCATAATGGAGGGCTCTCCCCACCACGTGCAAGTCCAGCTGTTCCTTTGGGATTTGGTCCATCAGTCGCTTGTTTAGGCACACCCCTTTCACAGGGGACCCTGAGGGCCAGGTAACTAACTTGGACACTGAGGCATGGCTGGACAGGCCTTCCCTGTATCCCACACCCCAGAGTCAGCCGTGAGAAGGGAGGCCTCACTCCCTTCCTCACCTGTCAGGTACAGTGACACTTTGTAAATAACTAGATACACCTGTCTTGTGCTGAATGATGGAAAGGAGAATGCAGGGTCCCTGAGATCATGTGGACGGGGACCTAACTTAGATTGGTCCTCTTTGGATGGTCACCGGTTCAGCAGGGAAAGGGCAATTAGGAGAAGTTGTCCCAGGCCCTTGCCTCTGACCACGAGATGGGCATGCCCGATCCCCCCCTCCTCCATGTCACACTCTCGTGCCTCCTAAATCCAAGTCCGTCTCAGCCATCGGCTCGATCATGTCCCTGTGTCAGTGCCCGTTATGGAAAAGGACACATAACCTGTTTGATCTTAAAGGCAACTGTGGATGAGATCTACACACACATCTTATCTACGGCATCTGAGCATTTGTATTTAATTGATTTTGCTCCAATTACTATAAGTTGTAAAGCGTGTCCCACTGGCTCTGTCACGTGCCTTAAGGCAATCTCAGATTCATCAGTAGAGGAAGTCTTCTGGTCAGACATGCCCAGATCTGATTCATGAGGCCAAACTTGTTTTTTTTTTAAACCTTTTTTTAAAGGTTTTTATTTTATTAAATTTTTAAAATTTAATTTTATATATTTATATTTATTTATTTATTGCTGAGGAAGATTAGCCCTGAGCTAACATCTGTACCAATCTTCCTTTATTTTTTTTGTATTTGGGTTGCTGCCACAGTATGACTGGTGAGTGGAGTAGGTCTGCTCCTGGCAACCCAACCCGCGAACCTGGGCTTCCGAAGCAGAGCCTGAGGAACTTTAATTAACCACTTTGCCACAGTGCTGGGCCCCCAACTTTTTTTTTTTTTTTTGTGAGGAAGACCAGCCCTGAGCTAACATCCGTAGCTAATCTTCCTCTTTTTGCTGAGGAAGACTGGCCCTGGGCTAACATCCGTGCCCGTCTTCCTCCACTTTATATGGGATGCCACCACGGCATGGCTTGACAAGCAGTGCGTCGGCAGGCGCCAGGGATCCGGGCTGGCGAACCCTGGGCTGCCAAGCATGAACTAAACTGCGCCCCTGGGCCGGCCCTCCATCCAACTTGGTTTTGATAACTCTAGATTCTTCATTGCGCTCATTTTTCTACCCAGATGTGATTCCCTCCTGATGCTTCTCAGCTAAGAGGCTCAGAGAACACCTGTGAGGACAGTGGTATGTCTTACCCAGCAGGTGGGCAGCAGGTCCAGGTAGATGAGGTCAAGGTACCATTTGAGTTCACACCACAGGGGATGTAGGACTGGGAGGGCAGCCCGTCCTCAACCGCCCGATGCTCAGGAGGGGGTTACAGTACCTTGGAATCTCTGACCACAAAGCCATTTCCACCCGTGTCCCAGCCCACTCCCAGCACAGTCCCTATCTGGGTGGGGACAGTGGGTGAGGCTGAGCTGATGTCATTGGGATGAAGAGGGACAAGGAGAAAGGAAGGGAAGTACAGAGAATCCCAGCTTGGGGTGTGCTTGTCCACAGGAGGAGCAGGACTGTGGCAACGAGGTGTGTTGTGACCCCTACGCCTGTCTTTACACTCCTCTTTGATTGGGGCTCACTGACCCTGTGAGCATCCACTGGGGTGTCTTCAGGGTAACGATGGGGGAGTGCTTCTCTCATGCCCATCCTCGGCCACCCGAGGAGACTGGGCTGACCTGGACCCTCTTTCCAGCCCAACTCCAGCAGTCAGAGCACTTCCTGGACTTGGGGATTTAAGGGGTCAATCCTTTCAAAAAATGCTAGTGACATAGTGTGGCTAATATATTTTGCCGACAAAGACCAAAATAATCTCTGGTCACTACCATTTCATAAAAGAAAGGATATTTTTATATGAAAAATACTAAGAAGCATATAATCACAGAAATAGCCCTTCTAATGATAATACTGGATGGTATAAGTCCTTTCTTGGGATGACAAATTACTTAACTTCCATGCACCTCAGTTTCCCCATCTGACAAATGGGTCGGTATCTTGCTCATACAGTTGTGTGAGGATTAACTGAGTTAATATTTGTAAAGTGCTTAGGACAATTCCTGGCATGCAAATGTGATCTAAGTACTTGTTAAATTAAAAGTAAAAAACTGTATTTAAATAGTGACTAAAGGCAAGCAAGCAGAGGATTAGAAAAGACTGAGATTGGAGATCCAGGCTGGAGCCTTGGGGAGATGAAAGAGTCATTTTGGGTGAGGAAAATGCCCACGGCTGTTTTCTGCCTCCTTCCTGTTTTTCTGCCACTTGTGCCCCAGCATGACCTCTGGGTCTGGTCCTTCCTGGGACCAATGCTCACCCCTGCCCTCCTTCCCTCTGCAGGTCTTTGGGGGCCTGGTGTGGATCCTGATCACCTCATCCCAGTTGCCCCACCCCCTGGTCCAGGGCTGGGTGATGTTCGTGTCTGTGTTCTGCTTCATCGGCACCACTGCCCTGCTCTTCCTCTATGTAACTGGTGCCCATGGTGGGGAGACGTACTGGGTGTCCCTGGTGAGTCCCATTCCTGGATGTTTGAGGGGGGAGGGTAGGACTCTCTCTCCTGGGAGGCTGGCTTCTCCAGTGCTGGGTGAGTCTGCCCTGTAGACATCTCCCACCCATGTTCCAAGCCTGAGCTGGCCAGGCCTTCAGCTCTGAGCTGTCCACAGCAGCCCAGGGCTCCCGCAGCGAGGTCAGGAGAAGGTGAAGGCAAAGGTTGATTGTCACTGTCTGATCTCATTGGGGCTGCTCTGCTTTCTCCTGCATGATGGCCTTTTTCATGGATAACCAGCAGCCCACCCCCTCCTATCCCGTCTGCACCTGCCAGGGGCCTGTTGGCACCTCCTATCATCCAGGAGAGCTGGTTTCCATCTCAGGGGAGCAGGGTCCTGGGGGCTGGCCTTGGCTGCCCAGTGTGAGGCCATGGTTACTGCCCAGCTCCCAGTCACAGCCTTCTAAAGCCAGGTCACCAGAGAGGGACTTGGTGGGGGAGAGAGATGGCCTGTGGTCTCTCTTATGTGTAAATTCCACCTGGAGGCCCATGAAGAAAGTGAAACTTATACTTGGGACACCTGCCCCTTATGTCCCCTGGAAGGGCCTCTTACTCTCAAAAGTTCTCTTACTTAGATTTGTGACATCGCCTCCAAATTATAACTACTCAAAACCCCATTCTAGTACTTTGTTACTTGTAAACATACTTGGAGTCCCCTACCTACCCCTCCCACAAATGAAAAGCTACCGAACAACAATGGAAATGTCCTGGGCCTCTCTCACCAGCGCTGGTCACCAAGGCCACATCTGAACTAGGATTTTGACCATGTATGACACTTCTCAGGTCCAGAACCAACTTCTACCTATTAAATACCAAGCTGTCCACCCCCTTGGTTGACCCCACCTCAAGAGAAAGCAGCGTCCCTTCTCCGTTGAAGTCCTTACTCTGGTCCCTAAACCTGCGAGATAAAACTCAGCTGGACAAACAACCTCTGTGAGGAGGGGTTGGAGGGTGTGTTGATGGATGGATGGGGCGTGGGAGTCAGGGAAGTAGCCGAAGATGACGGAGGGCCCTTTCCTACCCTGTAGGAGGCCGCCTACCACTGCATCGCCGTCCTGCTTTACTCTATGGCTTCAGTCCTAGAAATTCTGGCCACTGCCTACATGCAAGACGGCTTCACGTATGAGCACTACCTCGAAAACATCTCTGCTGTGGTGAGTCCCCAGTCAACCTGCCCGAGTTCACAGCTCCCACTGCCCATTCACAGAGGGGTGAGTAGAAGGCTGCCTAAGCCCTCCCGTCTTTTTATTAGTTGACTAACGTTTTTTGAGTGTGAGGAAGACAAGCCCTGAGCTAACATCTGTTGCCAATCCTCCTCTTTTTTCTGAGGAAGATTGACCCTGGGCTCACATCCGTGCTCGTCATTCCTCCACTTTATATGGGATGCCGCCACAGCATGGCTGACAAGTGGTGCATCAGTCCACACCCGGGATCTGAACCTGTGATCCCAGGGCCGCTGACGTGGAGCCTGCAAACTTACTGCTCTGCCACCGGGCCGGCCCCCATAGTTGACTAATTTTTGAATGAAAGAGACATTCCCCTCATTTCTGAAGAAATAAAGCCCAGGGAAGGGAAGGGAAGTGCCCAAGACTCCCCTTGTCATCAGGTCACTGCTTCGCTGCCCAGGCCTGGGCTGGCCCGGGGGTCCGTGCCAGGGTGGGCTTTGCAGAGGGTGAGTGTGTGAGGAGACGTGACGGCTGAGTGCCCGGCACTGTCCGAGCTCTCTGTGAACAAGCATGTTGAACCCTCACAACAGCCCCGGGATGTAGGTGCTGGTATTATCCCATTTCACAGGTGGAGAACCAGGGCTCCAAGAGCGTGGGTGACTTGCTCCAAGATCACCAGGAACTGGTGGGGCCTGGTGTGCAGGCCAGGTGCTCTGTCCCCCACACTGAGCCCGTTTGGAGCAGTGAGTCTGGCCACTTGGGTCTCCTGGCTCTCCCTGAGCGGTCTTCCATGGAAGCACACAGTCAGGGGCGGGGAGCACTGAGGCCTGGGATGGAAAATCAAGTGGTCAGTGTCTCACCAGACCCTGACTCTGGGCCTGGGGCTGTGGGGAGGCCCTTCTGGGCCCAGCGAGTCCAGACCCCCAGCTGTGGGTGCTTGCTGCTGCGATCAGGCCTTCAGCTCTTCCCGATGGCATCTCCTGCCCCACATTCTGAGAACCTGTGGGAGGAGGAGGGGCCAGAGGTCACATCTCCACCACTTCCCTGTGCAAGTCCTTGTGCTCTCTGAGCCTCGGCTTGCTGGTCTACGAGATGAGATGGTAATTCCTGTCCGTTTCCTTGAGGACTGCAGAGGCGTAAACAACTTCCTCCCGAGGCCTCACGGGGAGCACCGGGTGGAACAGGGGCTTGACCTCATTCACCCATCAGCAGAACAAATGGGGGTGCCAGCTGTGTGTGATTGGGGTCACGTTGGATGCATGGCTCTGAGCTCTAAAAGGAACATTCTCCAACTGTGGGGCCAGACCCATTGGTGGGTGAGGTCATGTGAGGTCATGACCTGTATTTTCCTTTTAATGGAATGAGTCGGAATGATAGGAGTAAGAGAGTGTATTGTTTCATAAAACTTTTTTCCAGAGCTGTGCATGGGTGGGCTTGCACCAGTGTGCTAACTCACCATATCAGATGTATTTCTAGCCAGGGGCTTTGTTTAAGAAATAAGAAAAAATTTCAGAAGTGGTGCGTCAAAGATTTCTAGAGGTCAATCTATGAATTATGGAAATCCCAAGGTCAGATGTAATAACAGATCATAGGATGTCATCTCCAGGTGCCAAAACTGTGCCGTCCCCCCAGTTTGGAAAGGACAGAGCAGAAGCTGAGAGAAAACCCACAGGGTGGGCACTGTTGGGCTCTGGGGGAAAGTTCCTCAAAGCCTTGTCTGCTGGTCCCTGTGGACCCATCCCTTGCCCTGGGGAAGCCACATGCTCCTCCTAAGCTCCCAGCCTACTCCCCAGGTCCATCAACATGGCCACCTCATGGCCCCGGCACCCCCTCAAATGTCCCACAGTGTGGGAATCTCTCCCATATTGGCTCGTTCCCAAGATGGCTGGTTTCTAAACAAGTAGCACAGCCAGGCAGCCCCTAGGTTGCTCTTCCTTCCCTGGGAGGCTGGTAAATCTCCTCCTCCGTTATCCGTCAAATGACTCTGTTTCAACTCCCTGTCACCTAGAGAGCCTTATACCTCCCCCCGTCCCAACCCCAGAAGCCTTCACTCCAAAGACACATCAGCAAGGCATTTGACAACAACTTCCTTAAAATTATCGCAGACATCGGTAATGAAATGTAGACGGAATGTGGCTGGTGGGTCAGCACTTGATGGAACAACCCAGATGGGGTGAATTAATGCCCCCACCCACTGGACAGATCTCCACTGAGAACCACTGGGCTCCACCGTGTTCCCACTTCTCTTTTACTTTTTATGGAAATGCAGCGTCCAAAGAAGTGAGCAGGACGCAAGTGCACAGCTTGACGAGTTTCCATAAAGTGAACTCCTCTGTGTAACAAGCGTCCAGATTAAGGAAAAGAACATCATGAACAGCTCCCAGAAGTCCCCTCCTTGTCCTGCCGCCATCACTGTGCGCCCACACCAAGGGTGACCACGGTCCTGATTTCTAGCTGCCCAGTTCAGTTTTGCCTGCTTTTGAACTTCATGTAAATTGAATTACACAGTGTGTATGCTTTCATGTCTGGCTTCTTTCTCCCCACCTAAGGTTTCTGAGGCTCACCCCATTGTTGGGTGGAGATGTAGAGTGTTTATTCCCGTTGCTGTAGAGTATTCATTGATGACTATACCAGCGTCTCCTTATCCAGTCCACAGTTGATTGTGTCCCCCCCTGTCTGTTAGCTGAGTGGGAGAAACATGAGCATGTCCAGGCAGAGCCAGGAGTGCCAGCATCAAGAATCATGATGTCTCAGCAGGCAGGGGCACTGGGCTGAAACCACAAGGTGAAATAGGAGTCCGGTTCAGTGTGAAGTCACACCTTTCTATTCAAAATATCAATTGTACCAGTGCACAGGGGAGGAGGAGTCATGAGTACTCGGGATTTAACCCCAGACCCTGCCCAACCATCACGTGCCCTTCCCATGGTCTTGGGGTGGCCAGTCCAGGCTGTGGGAGCCATCTCAAGACCTTCTCCCTCACAGCCCTGGCCTTTGGAAGCCTCTGGCCTTCCTCTTGGCCCTTTGTGTTTCCTAATGGGGACCTGCCCCAAAAGCTGAGCTTCTTCCCCTTCGTTTGCTGGCAACACTGTGTCTGCACCGAAGGGATCCCTGGGATTGTTGGCAGATGATTGGTGGGAGCTAGAAGTTTCTGCAGAAATCTGGAGGTTTCTGGATCTTAACAGTGGTGGGCTATAATGGCAGCCATTTAGGGAGAGGGGTTTCTGAAAGCCTAAGGATGTCCCTTCATGTCCCTGGCTGTCAAGTCCCCAAGGTTCCATTTCTTGCTCTCACTTAGAAAATAAGTCTCTGTTTCCTGTTCTTGTGAGGACTGCTCTGGTGCATCTGCCAAGGGTTCTCACTGGGTCTGGAATTGCTCAGACAGTAAACTGCTCCCACGTGATGGGGAGAGGTGTTTTTCGGGGAGATGCTCACACATGTATGACTGTTCCTTTCAGCCAGGGTACTTCAGAGTTCCTGGATGAGTTCTCTTAAATTTGTTATTAAATAACTCAGCTTACCAATTGCCTCTGGTCAATGGGGGTGAAGGGTTCGCCCTGTGTTGGGCAGGGAGAGAGCAGGTATGGTGACCACTGGTGTTTATGTGCATTTTCAAGGGTCACGGAAGCGTAGCTGCCCTAAATGTTGTGCCTGGGTTGGAAACTCTTGACCCTGCACCCAAGGTCACAGAAGCAGGTGCAGATATTGGACTTGGGGGGCAGACAAGCCTTTAGGAATAGATGGTGCCGACGTGAACACAGCACGTCAGGGGCTTCACAGCCCCTGATGGTCACTTTGTGGCCATTTGCCACATTTCCAGGGCCTTTGTTCCCAGCACCAAAAATGGCTGACTGGATCTTCCCAGCAGCTTTCTCAGTAAACCCTCACCTTTTTGCAAAAGCTCAGAATCCCTCCTCCCTGTCCCTGTCCCTCAGTCCTGTGAGCCTGGCTCCCTTGCCCATGCCTGTGAAATGAAGAATCCTAGGATAAGATTCTGTTAGGGGCCTGAGGACGTCTAGGCAGCATGGATACCTTAATCAGTGCCAGCAAACCCAGGTGCTCATCTTCTCCTAGCTGAGGCCACTGGGGTCACAGCTGGTGGACTCCGGTCTTTCTGGGGTGGAGGAAGGAAGTTTCCCATGGAGAGCAGTCGATACTCACTTGTATCATTTGAGGGGCCTCTGTGGGCCCCCGTTTCCAGTTGGGTGGCACTGACATGATGATGTGAGAGGGAGATAGTTGACCTTGCACGGCAAGCCCTGTGGATCGTTAGGTCACCTGGAGCTCTGTGCCGAAAGCATTCTGGTGCCACATCTGGGCTCCGCAAGAAAGGATGTGTGTTTGAGTGATGGGAGGAAGCAGCAGTCCACACACTTCAGGACTGTCATCCCTGAGCACCATCCGAGCAGCCGGCCCAGTGTGGACAGCTCATGCTGTGCCCTCTCCCATGCGTGCCCATTAATCATCATTTATCTGGTTTCAGGTATTTTCATGCATAGCTGCTCTGCTGTACATGACCCATGTGGTGTCTGTTTAATCAGATGAAAGTTTCCAGAACTTTAAAGGTGAAGAAATTTAGCTGAAAACTCAGATGCTGTTAACTGATCAGCTACCTTCCAGCATAACTTTTTAGAATGCAGAAATGCTCTCAATGGTGGAAGAAAGAAACCAAAAGAAGAGCAACACTTGGTGTCTTGTGGATGTTATGTTGACTCTCCCAAGTCCCTTCGTGTCCGGATTGGGGTCTTGCTGCATTTAACCTCCAACTACTGACTCATCTTTCAGAGTCATTTCCTGTCTGTGAAAGTGGCGGTGGGGGGTGGGGGAAGTGGGGACTGTGATCTGAGAGACCAGGAAACAAAAATCCCCTGCTGACCCCTGGACCGGATCTGGAGAACTCTCTACTGGAATTTTCCTTAGGCTCTTTTGAGCACCCACCTGGTGGTATGTTTCTAAGTCTTCATGGATGTTCTCCTGTCATAAGGATAAAACTCGCCCAACAAGTATTTGCAGATGTCCATGGTGGAAGATGATAAACCTTTGAAATACTTTATAAAGTGTCTTTATGTTTAATACCTTTGTGGGGTGTTTTTTATTTTGGTTTTGTTTTAATTCCCCAGTATCAGGAACACCATCATTTCAGTTTTTTTCTGAGGAATCCTTTGGCTTTGATGGAATCTCTAGAGGCGGCTCCAAATGGCAGTTCAGATGACAGCTGTGTGTGCTTGGTCACTGCCCTCAGGTAGCCCAGCGGTGCTCAGTCTCCCACCCTCCCAGCTACCAGGGGTGACAGATGGCTTCACCCTCTCTGGAAACCTGCCAAGTACCAGCCTGGGGGCCCCTTCTTTTTCCTACAGGACAAAGGGGTCTGTGCTCAATTAGAAAGTCCTCCAGCCACAAGAAAACAAGGTGGAGAAGTTTCTTCTCACTCTGTGAAGCTGATCAGGAATGTTCTGGGCGGTGAGCTCTGTGTTCTGTTCCAATTAGTGATGTGGATAATAAACTATTTTTAGAATTTCCTTGGGCCACTCCAGAGGAGAGGAAGGGGACCAGACTGTTACCAAACACAAACACAGGTTCATTTATCCACCGCACAGGAGGGCCAATAAGTAGAACACCAGGCTTGTGGCAAGGAAAGAGGTTTAATATTGAAAGGCAGTCAGACGAGGCGATGGGAGTTAAAACTGAGACCCACCTCCTTGAAGAGAAAAAGGTGGGGGTTTTTATCTGGTGTTTTAGGTAGGGGAGGGGGAGCATGTGGCCTCGTTGGTTGGCACCTTCCCACCAGCCTGCATTTGGCCTTGAAGACTGAATTTCTTTTCCCTTGACTGTATGGACTTTTCTGGTTAGCTTTTTATCTTCAACCTGTGTTTGACCTTGTGAGGCTGAATCTTGTCATCTGGATCTTGACTTCCTTGGAAAGACAGCTCACGCATATAATAAGAAGGGACGGAAAAACCTGGCTAGTTTTGAACAACAGTTGATTAGGCTAAGTATGCACAGCTGCAGTTAGCAAAGCTTATCTCAAAGTTTTTTTTTCTCTTTGTTTAGCCCAGGGAAGATTTTTTAACTTCATTCTCGCTTTCAGTTTGTATAGATGCACACACACCTGGAGAGAGGTGCACAGCAAGGGAGAGCAAGGCAGACCTTTGGAAGGGCCCGGGAGGCAGACTCTCCCCTGCCACTGCTTGCTGGATGACCCTGGGCAAGGTCCTCCCCTCCCCGGGACACCTACTTAGCAGAGCTGGTGGTGAGCTCCGGAGGGGAGGCATGTGTACTGCATAGCCCCGGGGCCACACGAGACACTCCAGGAAGGGGAGCCACTGTTTTACACATACACAAACATCCATATAATAGTGGTCACAGTGCTATGGTAATTATTGGACTGTACTTTGATTGTGAAGACTTCCAGGCAGGGACTGTGTCAAAGAACACTTTAATAAAAGTCAAATTAGTGTGTGTGTGTGTGTGTGTGTGTGTGTGTGTGTATTATATGGGAAATGCTTCATAGTGCTGTGTGAGGAATTAAATACTGTCCTGCAGCCAAGGTAGAAGTGTCCCAGGGTTAGTAAGTTTGGGAACGTTGCATTCTCTCTCCCCTCTGGGAGACTCACACCACACAGTAGTGCATTAAGGACGGTGATGTTCACAAACATGTACAAACATCTTTTTGACTTTCCTTAATCTGATTTTCCCACTTGGCACCCTTCCTGGAGTAACACCTGTTAATATCTCCTCATAGAAATAGTGATGCACAGGAACATAGTTTAGGAAATGCTGTCTATAATGTATCATACTGTTGTAGCTTCAAAATCAGAATATTTAACCCCAATAGTTAATGCACAGGTAATGGGTTAAACTATATAGAAACCTCAAAAATACAGCTTTGATTAGATGACAGGGAAGATAAAAAAGATAACTTCCACAATTTAAAATTGTAGCAGTCTCTCAAAAATAATTCAGACATAAATGTATCTAAACCAAAAATGTCCAATGGAAATATGATGCAAGTCATACATGTAAATTTAAATTTTCTCATAGATGCATTAAAAGAAGTCAAAAGATAAAATTAATTTTAGTAATATATTTTATTAACTCAATGTCCAAAACATTATCATTTCAACATATAATCAATATGATAATATTTTTGATATATTTTGCATTCTTTTTTCCATTCAAAGTCTTTGAAATCTGGTGTGTATTTGGCACTCACAGCCGACCTCAGTAGCCACATTTCAAGTGCTCAATACCCACACAGGCCAGTAACTTTGATGTGGCCCAGCACAGGTCTACAGCTTGATGTCTAAGTGCTCAGTACTTTCTCTAATGATAAAATTAGTGGGTTTTCATCAGGCATATGAATTATTAACTATGACTTTAAAGCAGAAATCAAGGTCTAGTATACTAGCACAATCAGTACTGTATTTGATTTTTTTTTTCTTGATTTATTTCCATGCCATAGCTCTAGCAGAGCTGGACTAGGAACTTTGACATGAAAATTTTAAATATAATGTTTTATCTTCTGATGCAAACTTTTTAAGATATACCTAGAGTTATATGAAGTCATTTTTACTGTGGAACCACAGGCAAAATGCAAATCAGAACGTTCAAGAATTCTACACCTGGAGTCCACTGGGCACGACTGCCACAGCCCTGGGACCCTGAACGCTGCCTGCCTGCTCTCCCACAGGACAGGAACAAGGTCCATCTCTGCATCCGCACAGCTCAGTGTAGCACCTGGCTCCCAGAAGATGGTCAGTCAATACCCGAGGATGAGAGTAAGTGACTGGAACCGAATGAGCTCTAAGCGTCAACGACGTCTCCTGGAGGAACTAAGGTTCCCACTCATCCACACCCACCTCCTCACTCAGGTGCTATTTCCTGTTCATAATGTGCTCTTCCCACCTGGAGTTACCCCTGGAACATGCCTGTGCTCGTGGGAACCCAGGGGGCTCGACTACTTTCTATTTCCCTGAGAGCCTCAGGCTTCTTAAATCTAACTGAGGCCTTTCAATTCTGGTATTTTCTAAATGAGTTCTAGTAAAGGTGAGCAAAATCAGAGGACAGGATGGAACTGTTAGATTTCTCTGCTTTATCTTCACAAATATGAGTTTTATAGTTACCTCTGGGTTGTTTCTTCCTCTTGATCTGCATCCTTTTAGATGTTAAAGGAAGATCATGGAGTACTGGAGGGTAAACACATAAACACAAGAAGGATGAGGGGTGTAGTTTTGATGCCCTTGCAAATCTCACAGAGCAGCTGATACCACCCCAGCAGCCAGCACACACTGGCCAAGGACGAGGGACAGTCTCTGATGTCACTATAACTAACCTCCTCAGGAAGGAAAGTTTGTTTCTACACTTTATATGTTAGTGTACAAGAATGTAGCAACAAGCAGAGAAACATGAAGATACCTGTAGAGACACATTTCCTTGCATAAAACAAGTGTAATCCTGCAAATTTTAAAAGAAAAGACTAACACTCACTTTTATGGTCTTCATATCATTCTATATAATGCAGATAGTGACTGCTTTGTTCTTTGCCCGAAGGAAGGAAAATATTAAATCTATCCGAGGAATTTACATTTTCTCAGAGATTTTAAAAAATACCTTTCATAAAATATTTTCTCATGGAAAATTTCAAACTTACACAAAAATTTCAGTATATGTTTCTAAGAGCTAAAGATTTAATTAAAAAATCATAAGCACAACATCGCTATCACACCTAAAAAACTTAGTAATTCCTTAGTAACTTTCAACATTCTGTCAGTGTTCAAACTTTCCCAGCTGTCTCACAATCTTGTCACAATCACAAGTCTGATAAACATGATGCAAGGAACACAGGCACTTCTAAAACAGCTTTTTGTGTGATAAGTAACTTTTGAGAGTGAGCCTCTGGGGAGGTTCCTACTTGTATTTTTTGTGGTTCTGATGGTGTCTGGCACATACCTCATTGATCTTCCACTGTCAACAGAGGAAAAACGTACATACTTTTCTGAAAGCGTCCGCCCGTTCATCAACTTTCTCGATGGCAAAACCTGTGCGAGAAAGAGCAAAACTATGAAGAGGGGCATAAATTTGACACATAATGTCGTTCACCACATTTTAAGTTTCAGCTCCTACAATGTTTCATCACACTTCATTTTCTTTCTTCCCACAGAAAACCTGCTGTGCAAAATGAATGACAAAGCACGAGGCTAGAGAGATTTGCTTCTCTGTATTGGAGCATTTGGGAAATATTACATTTGAGAGAATCTATGAAATCCAAGGTTAGATGCATAACATTACCTTTATAAATCTCTAGATAAAACTGAATATACTCAATAAAAACATGCTATAAATTAATAAGATAAATGGTTTTGAACATTTTTGAAAATAGAATAACCAGAAAGGTTGGGAAAAAACATACGCTGTTATAGAGTAAAACCACAATTTCACTGGAACTTTCAAATACAATTCAGATTTCAATTAACCAGGAAATAAAATCAAGGATTCTTGAGTTTGTGGATGCTTAACCCGTGAAATGAGGTTTATCACAAGTTAATGGAAATGCTCCCATTATTTGCTGTCACCATTATTTATTTATTTTGAAAGATGTCTTTTACTTTCAAATTATACACAGGAAAGTAACATAAGACAATACTGCTCCATGAGATATGCAAGATGTCTGAGAACCTGGGACAAAAGGGGCTGAGGATTCCAATTCCTAGTTTAAACAAAACAAATTAAATCATATAAGTCCTAGAGGAAAATATGGGTGGACTTATTTATAAGTCCACTAAACACTAAACACTAAAACACACTAAAAGATAGTGTGTTTCATGAATATTACACCTTAAAAATGAAGGCTTTCTAGCAAGACACTAAAACAGAAGTGGTAAAACACTGATAAATGTGCTATATAAAGGTTTGAATCTTCTGTGGATTTAACTTTATGTAGACAAAAATTAAAAACTAAGTCAAATATGATAGACAAAGGGCTAATGTCCTTAATTTACAAAGAGCTTATACCAATCAATAAGGAGGAATAATCACCCAATAGAAAAATGGGTAAAACACATGGACAAACAGATTTCAAAAAGGAAATAATAATGGTAGATAAACATGTAAATGGTGTCCAAACTCGCATAGTTAAAGAAATGCAAGTCAGAGCTAATAGATATGTTTCCCATACCGTGTTGACAATCAGTAAAGTTTGATGGTATCCAGGACTGGCCAGGCTGTGATGGTCCAGAAGAACATAACCTGATGCAACACTGGGGAGGGCAGTCTGGCAATAGTCATCAACATTAAAGATGCGTGGAACTTTGAATCAGTAATTTCAGCAAAAAACTTCCCCTATTGATATACTTGCAAAAGTACAACAAATTACATGTACAAGAAGCTCATTATTTTTTATAAACAGTAAAAAATTAGAAAAAACTTAAATATTTAGCAATAGGGAAAAGGTTACAAAAATTATGTTTATCCACACAATGGAACATTATGCAATCAGTACAAAGAATGCAGGAGAATCTGTTTCTGCTGATACAGGAAGATCTCTGGGTATAATACTAAGCAAGAAAAGCAAGATGCTAAATTATGGATATGATATGATCCCCTTGTATCAATTTTTAAAAAGATATATGAATACAGAATTTCTAGAAGGATACAAAAGTAACTGTTAAGAGTGGTTTCCTCTGACAAATACTATCTAGATCTCATACTTGTTTGAATGTGTCAGTATGGCTTAAATGGACAGTTTTCCAGTTTTCTTTCCATTACACATTCATGTATACATTTCAAAAACAGATGTTCACTGTGAAAACTTTATGGAAAAGTATAGAGAAGAAAATGTAAATGATTCACAAATTAGAGTAAATACTATTAGACTTTTCATTGAGTATTTTTCCAGTCTTTTCTTTGCATATAAACATACTTTAAAAAAACAAAAATTGGGATTATATTATAGTCTTACATGATTGGCAAACCTACTAATTAGAGTAAACATTAATCTTTTCATTGCATATCTTTCCAGTCTTTTCTTTCCATATAAACATATATTTTTAAAAAGACAAAAATTGGGATTACATTATAGTCTTAGATGAATTTTTTTTATTTAGCATTATTTTGTGATTTTCCATAATTCTTTATTGGTTGCAGAACATCACAGTGTGTGGCTATACTCTTTCTGTAACTATGTCTCTATTGTTGAATATTTACTGTTCTCCCCCCGCCCCAATTTTTGACTTGTAAACATAATACAATAGTGTCTAAAGCCTTTTAAAATATCCATTGTCCTCATAGGAAAGGGCAGATGTAGGAAGATCTATTCTTTCGTTTCCCTCTAAAGGATTCTATGGGTTTACCACAAAGCTTGTGAGCCCAAACCACTAACAGATTTAATCCGGAGGAAAAGTGGCTGCAGCATGAACCCGCGCACTCCACAGCCGAGCCCGGCCACGCCTGTCCTCTGCCGCCACCACCAGCACCGCATGCACCATCACAGCCCATTCACCTGCAGCTCCTCTGCCGTTCCCCACGGCCACCAGGACGCGGACTGATTTCTTTCTTCCCTCTTCTGCTGTCATATTGAAAACATTTCTGACCTAAAAGACAGCATGTTTCATGAATATTACACCTTAATAAAATTCTGAAGTAGGGAACTGGGGTGACCTCCTTACACACACACACACGTGGCGAATTATATGTCATCCTCCAAGTCCACGAGCATAAACAGCTAACTTTCTCAAAAGGAAACCTCTCTTGGGACTGTTTCTTCAAGATGGAAATAAGACTTTCTCTTCCTATTTTATAGGGTTGTTAGAAGGTTTGACTGTGATAACTTTTGAAAGGATCTGAAACTGTGTACTCAATATACCCCATTTTAATGAATGTGCCAAAAGAAAGAAAAAAGTTGCTGATTATACTTTGACATGGTTTATAACTGATTGACTATAAGACATATCCCAATATAAGAGAGGTTAAAATATGAAAAAACGTACATCTTAGAAATGACAAAATGCAGCACAGAGAAAGAGTTAGCATAGGACTGGACCTCTATGCTAAGGGTCGGGCTCAACTGAGAACAGAAAATTTGGAAATATCTGCTTATTATGGACTACAGGGTAATCTGCATTTTGGGGGGCATATTTAAAAGGGCAGAAACTATGAAACTGTTACCTAAACTGCTTACATGGCAGCCCCTTTCCCATAAAATGGGCTTAAAGGAAAAGTGAGGTCCAGGCCACTCCCGTGGATAATCTTAAAGGAAATCACCACATATGTGAGAATTCTCCAGAGATTAACTTCCAAAAGGTATAAATGGGGACCAAAGACATAAAACACTTGTAAACAGGTTTTAAATTCTATATGCAAGTGACACTGAAGAAACATATACATCCTCAGTCACAAACTCAGTAAACGATTATTCCACAGGGTATTTAACACCGAGTGTGCAGCACTAGCTCAAAGGGAAGTCGACTCTTTCAGGGAATGCCCTGGAAAGAGAGACTGACATTCACCTGATACAGGCTTCCATCTCAGGTGCCTGAAAGCAGCCCAGCAGGTCATTTCCCGTCAAGAGCTGGACATTCACAGCGACTCCAAGCTTCCTACCCCTGCCCCACGGCTGCTCTCAGGCTCTGCTCCCTGAATTGAGTGCCACATACAGCCGGTGCATAATTCAAGCACGGATTGCTAGTGCTACTTTAGCTTTAGGAAGGACGAAACGTAAAAGTAATCTCCAAATTCTGTTACTGACAATACCACCAAAGTTGCCTTGTGATGGGACCCCAACTGGTAGCCCCCACAAAGGGCACAGACAGGAACGCCAGTAGCAAGTCACTGAAATTCAAGTTTCATTATTTACTTACTCAGATCAGCTCTGTGTCTCAGAAAAAGTCATGCATCAAAGGCTTTTCTTCACAGTTCCTCTTGCCGTATTCTCACTCCACCCACCCCAACTTCTCCAAAGGCTTAATTGGGTATTTAATTCAGCATGCCCACCTCAAGAATCCTGGTATCAAAATCATCATGTTTTTGCAGAGAGAAAAGAAACAGGCATCCAGATAAATGTGTCTGTGCAGTTAGTGTATGAAAGCACTTTTCAACACAGTCACCATCACCAACTTTTAAGTGAGAAAGAATCTGAGATCTTTTGGTGCCACTCCCAAGGCCACACCCTGGTCCTCATCATCCCCAGAGACTGCTCCACCACTAAATTCATAAACCTGGGCCACCATCTCCCTGACTGCATCCTCCTAACCCTCCAGCTCTCTCACTACGACTCCCAAGACAATGGTTCTTGGAGCTCCCCAGCACCTCCAGAATCTTGACTCTGTTTTCCCCTTCCTCTCACTCCCTCTGGTCTTCACAGCCTCTCCCACTCAGCCAGGACACCACAGTCCATCACCTCCACCACATCTTGTGAATGTCCTCAACTCCCCCACCCTTTCTGTCCACCACACTATCCAGGCCTGAATCCATGCAGCTGTCTGGCCACACCTGGCCTGCTGGGTGCTGCTGGAGAGAAGTCAAAGCAGAGTACACACTGGGGCCACTGAAAATCCATGGTCTCCATCTCAGTTGAACCCTCCCAGTTGCGTGTTGGTTTTTTATGTCCTTTTAGTTAAGTCTCTCTCTGCTCAACACAGCAGCCATTTCAAACACTCTGTGTTCTTTTATTTTTGATAACATTTTGCTATAGAATATTTCAATCATAGACAAAAATAGAGAGAAGAGTTAAATGAAAGCTTATGTACCCATTAGCCAGCTTCAATTACCAACCCATGGCCAATCTTCTTTCCTCTAAACTCTGTCCAATTCCCACTCCACTGGATAATTTGAAGCCAGTCCCAGATACCCTACATTTCATCAAAACATTCTGTTGTCCATGCTCATCAGTGCCGCCATCCCACTTCCAGCAGATGACCCCACCGCCTCCTCACAGACTGAATGAGGTCACCAGAGAGACACCACTCACACACCTGTCCCCACACACATGTCCACTCCCAACAGCACAGGCTCACCTGAACCTGCACCCTGCCCATTCTTCTGTCACGGGTTCTTCCACTTATCTACACTCTGGATCAGGGCCTCATTAGGGGCTGAGTTTACAGGGTGTTTCTCTCCCTCCCATATCTTCATCCTCTCAACGGAAGCATTTTGCTCAGTTCTAAGCATGTTGTGAAGTCTCTCCATCTCAGCCTCTCCTCTCCTCTTTAAGCCAAACCTAAGAAAGCAGCCAAACTCTTGTCTGTTTCCTCATCTCCTCCTCATTGACAAGAATAAATTTTTTGGATGATTTTTACTTCTTTATGTACTCGGGGCAGGCGGAGGACTTTTTTAATTTGGCCTGATAAGTATTATCAATTTTTGTTTCATGTGTTCTTTTATGAGGCTTAATGACAATTCTCTGGTCTATTTTCTGTTATCAAAACAGCACTCCCAAGCTATGCTGCTCCACAGATACCCCATGACTAACTGTGTTGGGGAAAGTGCACCTTGTAGGTGGCTTGCATAGATCCATAATGCACACCACCACATTGAAGGCTCTGAGAAGCTACACAGTAAAGAAGCCAGAACTCAGTGCTTTGTATCTTGTTTGTGGGATACTTCTTGGTTATGGGCCTCTAGTGTTCCTAAAATACAGTGGGATTATAATGTGAAGTTATTTCAATGATACTCAAATTATTTTTTGGGAAAATGTAATCTAACCATACAAATAAATAAAATCATAATAAAGAACTCAGGAACTACAATTACCCTCTCTGTCACAAATTTAAGCAAAACCATGACTCTGCTATCTCCATTAGGACCAGGGTCCGGGGTGCCGAGAGTGCCACCTCCCCACGTGTTTCCACTCCATCCTCGCTCCCGTTTAACCTTCATCTTCGTCTTCCGGTCCCACTCCTCTCTCTGCTGGACCATATCAGCCTCCACCTTCTCCTGCTCTTCCTTGCTTCTTTGGGCAATGGTCTGCACAGCTCCATTTCTCATAAGAGGGACATTCAGACCAGGCCATAGGAAGCCATGAATCCCTGAAGGTTTAAAAAATACATAATTAAGAATTTAAAAAAATTATTCACTTCTTGAGTATTAAAATGCCAGGCAATGGGTGTACAGATAATGAAAATGGTGGTGGGAGCTTAAACTAACATAATCGCGTGACAGGCCACTTGGCACTGTCTATTAAAATTGTAAATGTACCCACCCTAACAGCTGGTAATTCCACATCATGGTATTACCTAAAGAAACACTCCTGTACAGCTGCAAGGCACATGTGCGCTTGGACAAGGATGCCCACTGAAGTGTTGTATGTAAAGACAAAAAATGGAAACGACCTAAATGTCCAGCTATATTGGGATAGTTAAATGAAATATGGCATATCCAACCTATGAAATATTCTGCAGTAAATTGAAAGAATGAGGTAGCTCTATAGGTTCTGTTGTGGAACATTTTCCAAGACCTATTATTGAGTGAAAAAAGTAAATTATAAGACAATATGTACCATAAGATATAATGTAATTATTTCTAAAAAGAAGAAATAATATATTTCTTTTAGGGTATTTATGTACATAAAAGCATTAAAAATGTCAGAAGGAAAGACACCAAAATGAGATCGGTGGTTTCCTTGAGGGTGGCGACTGGGATTGGGGGAGACGGAAAGGGCATGAAGGAGGGCTTTAGTTTCCCCTGTAGTCTTTGAAGTTTTACTGAGAAGGAATACATACATGGTTATTATGATTTAAAAAAATTTAAAAATAAACTAAGATACGAGGTAAGTCATAGAGAAAAACACCCAAGTAGACATGCAGCAGCTAGAAGTTCAGTGAAGGGTGTTTTCATTACGCCCAGAAGGCTGTTATTATCAAAGATAATTTGTTAGCAACCACAGTACAAAATGTCAATTCAAGTACATTATACTAATTTTATTCTTCAAAAAACACAAGTATAAACAATCATATGTTCCAGGGGTTGGCAAACTGAAGCCCATGGGCCAAATCCAGCCCACCACTTGTTTTTGTGAATAACGTTTTATTGGAACACAGCTATGTTTTATTGTTGTCTATGACTGTTTTTGTGCCCCAACAGCAGAGCTGAATAGTTGTACAGAGACCAGGGGGCTCACAAAGCTGAAAATAGTTACTCTCTGGCCCTTTGCAGAGAAAGTCTGCCAACTGCCCCTTTATTCCATCTTCTGTCACTGAATCCTAAGCTCTTTGAGGGCAGGACTGTCACAGCAGGTACCACACAGGGGCGTCTTCTAAGGTTGACTCTTGTGCTCAGTCTATTCCCAGTAAGTATTTAGTGTGTGTCGTGTGTCAGCATTCTAAAGCACTTGTCATGTTTCCAGATTATTATTTTGATCAATCAATATTGAAATTTTGTTTCTATCTTTTTATTCCTAAGTATTTTCTTTTTCCTTTTTTTTGAGGAAGATTGGCCCTGTGCTAACATCTGTTGCAAATCTTCCTCTTTTTCTTTTTTTCTTCCCAAAGCCCTAGTACATAGCTGTGTATCATAGTTGTAGAGTTGTAGCTCTTCTATATGGGACGCCGCCTCAGCATGGCTTGATGAGTGGTGAGTAGGTCCGGGCCCAGGATCTGAACTGGAGAACCCCGGGCCACTGAAGTGGAACTTGTGAACTTAACCACTAGGCCATTGGGCTGGCCCCTCATTAGTTCTTCTTTAAATGTTTCATAGAATTCCCCAGTAAAGCCATCAGGTCCAGGGCTTTTCTTTGTTGGTAGATTTTTTATTTCTGATTCATACTCTGTATTAGTTACAGGGCTATTCTGATTTTCTATTTCTACATGATTTAATCTTAGTAGGTTGTGTTTTATTAGGAATCTGTCCATTTTATTTATATTACTCAATTTTGGCTTACAGTTGTTCATAGTACTCTCTTACAATGGTTTTTATTTCTGTAGAATCAGAAGTAATATCCTCATTTTCAGTTCTGATTATAGTAATTTGAGTCTTCTCTTTTTTCAGTTCATCTAGCTAAAGGTTTGTCAATTTGGTGATCTTTTTCAATAACCAACTTATGGTTTAAATGATTTTTTCCATTGTTCTCAGAGCCTCTATTTTATTTTTTTTAATCTCTGCTCTAATCTTTATTATTTCTTTCTTTCTGATAGCTTAGCTTTGAGTTTAATTTGTTCTTCTTTTTCTAGTTCCTTAAGTTGTAAATTTAGGATATTGATTTGAGATCTTTTTTATTTTTTAAAATTTATTTTATTTTATAGAGGTCACTATAGTTTACAACATTGTGAAATTTTAGTTGTACATTATTATTTGTCAGTCACCATACACATATGCCCCTTTACCCCTTATACCCACCCCTCCACCCCCTTCCCGTCTGGTAACCACTAATCTGTTCTCTTTGTCCATGTGTTTGTTTATCTTAGACACCTGACTGAAATCATATGGTGTTCATCTTTCTGTTTCTGGCTTATTTTGCTTAACATAATACCCTCAATGCCCATCCATGTTGTTGCAAATGGGACAATTTTGTCCTTTTTAATGGCTGAGTAGTATTCCATTGTGTATATATACCACATCTTCTTTATTGATTCATCAGTCAGTGGGCACTTGGGTCGCTTCCATGTCTTGGTTATTGTAAATGATCCTGCAATGAACATGGGGGTGCAGAAGTCTCTTTTAATCATTGATTTCAAGTTCTCTGGACAAATACCCACTAGTGGGATAGCTGGGTAGTATGGTATTTTGATTTTTAATTTTTTGAGAAATCTCTATACTGTTTTCCATAGTAGCTGCACCAGTCTGCAGTCCCACCAACAGTGTATGAGGGTTCTCTTTTCTCCACATCCCCTCCAACACTTGTTATTTTTTGTCTTGGTGATTATAGCCATTCCAACAGGTATAAGGTGATATCTCAATGTAGTTTTGATTTGCATTTTCCTGATGATTAGTGATGTTGAACATCTTTTCATGTGCCTATTGGCAATCTGCATATCTTCTTTGGAAAAATGTGTTCATATCCTTTGCACATTTTTTTTTTTTTTGGTGAGGAAGATTAGTCTTGAGTTAACATCTGCTGCCAATCTTCCTCTTTTTGCTGAGGAAGATTGGCTAACACCCATGCCCGGCTTCCTCTACTTTATATAGGACACTGCTGAGGATGTCTTGATAAGTGGTGCATAGGCCTGCACCTAGGATCCAAACCCATGAGCTCTGGGCTGCCAAAGTGGAGCACGAGAACTTAACTACTAAGCCACCAGGCCACCCCACTCTGCACGTTTTTTGATCAGGTTGTTTGTTTTATTGTTGTTGAGTTGTGTGAGCTCTTTAAATATTTTGGAGATTAACCCCTTGTTGGATATATGATTTGTAAATATTTTCTCCCAGTTGGTGGGTTGTCTTTTCATTTTGTTCATGGTTTCCTTTGCCTGGAAGAAGCTCTTTAGTCTGATGAAGTTCGATTTGTTTACTTTTTCTTTTGTTTCCCTTGCCTGAGAAGAAATGGAATTCAAAAAGATCCCTCTATGATCGATGTCAAAGAGTGTACTGCCTATATTTTCTTCTAGGAGTTTTATGGTTTCACATGTTACCTTCAAGTCTTTAATCCATCTTGAGTTAATTTTTGTAGGTGGTGAAAGATAATGGTCCACTTTCATTCTTTTGCATGTGGATGTCCAGTTTTCCCAGCACCATTTATTGAAGAGACTTTCCTTTCTCCATTGTGTGTTCTTAGCTCCTTTGTCAAAGATGAGCTGTCCATAGGTGTGTGGCTTTATTTCTGGGCTCTAAATTCTGTTCTACTGATCTGTATGTCTGTTTTTATACCAGTACCATGCTGTTTTGATTATATAGCTTTGTAGTATATTTTGAAGTCAGGGATTGTGATGCCTCCAGCTTTGTTCTTTTTTCTCAGGATTGTTTTAACTATTTGGGGTCTTTTGTTGCCTCATATGAACTTTAGGATTCTTTGTTCTATTTCTGTGAAGAATGTCATTGGGATTCTGATTGGGATTGTATTGAATCTGTAGATTGCTATAGATAGTATGGACATTTTAACTGTGTTCATTCTTTCAAACCTTGTGCATGGGATATCTTTCCATTTCTTTGTGTCAGCATCAATTTCTTTCAGCAATGTCTTATAATTTTCATTGTAAAGGTCTTTCACCTCTTTGGTTAAATTTATTCCTAGATATTTTATTCTTTTTGGTGCAATTAGATTATACGAGATTTCTTACACAAAACTCATGATAACAACTAAACAAATAATCAGAACAGAGACACATATGATAAAGAGAAAACAGAAAACCATGATAGAGAACTGCCAAACTAAATTGGCCATCTGAAACACGTGGGACAAGAAACAAGGAAAATACAGAACAACCAGAAAATGAGCAATTAAAGGGCATCATTAAGTCCTCATACATCAATAATCATTCTAAATATAAATGGATTGAGTTCCCCAGTCCAAAGACACAGAGTGATTGGATGGATTAAAAAATAAGATCCAACAATATGCTGCCTCCAGGAAACACATTACAGTTCTATAGACAAACAAGGCTCAGAGTGAAGAGGTGGAAAATGATACCTCAAGCTAATGGCAAACAAAAGATAGTAGGTGTAGCCATACTTATATCAGACAAAGTAGATTTCAAGATAAAACAGGTAATGAGAGACAAAGAGGGGCAATATATAATGATAAAAGGGACACTCCACCAAGAGGACATAACAATTGTAAATACATATGCACCTAACTTAGGAGCACCAAAGTACATAAAGCAACTATTAACAGACCTAAAAGGAGATATTAACAACAATACAATAATAGTAGGGGACCTTAACACCCCACTTACATCAATGGATAGATCATCCAGACAGAAATTCAACAAGGAAATAGTGGAACTAAATGAAAAACTAGACCTGATGGAGTTAATAGATATATAGAGAGCACTCCATCTAAAAACAGCAGAATACACATTCTTCTCAAGTGCACATGGAACATTCTCAAAGACAGACCATATGCTGGGAAACAAGGCAAGCCTCAATAAATTTAAGAAGATTGAAATCATATCAAGCATCTTTTCCAACCATAATGCTATGAAACAAGAAATCAATTACAAGAAGAAAGCTGGGAAAGTGACAAATAGGTGGAGACTAAACAACATGTTACTGAACAACCAACGGATCATTGAAGAAATTAAAGGAGAAATCAAAAATATCTGGAGACAAGGGAAAATGAAAATACACCATACCAACTCATAAGGGATGCAGCAAAAGTGGTCCTAAGAGGGAAATTCATAGCAATACAGGCCCACCTTAACAAACAAGAAAAATCTCAAATAAGCAATCTTAAACTACACCTAATAGAACTAGAAAAAGAAGAACAATCAAAACCCAAATTCAGCAGAAGGGGGGAAATAATAAAAATTAGTGCAGAAATAAATGACATTGAAACAAACAAACAAACAAAAAACAGTTGAAAGGACCAATGGAACTAAGAGCTGGTTCTTTGAGTAGATAAACAAAATTGACAAACCCTTAGCCAGACTCACTAAGAAAAAAGAGAGAAGGCTCAAATAAATAAAATTAGAAATGAAAGAGTCAAATTTACAAGGGATATCCCAGGAATACAAAGGATTGTAAGAGAATACTATGAAAAACTATATGCCAACAAATTGGACAATCTAGAAGAAATGGATAAATTCTTAGACTCATATAACCTCCCAAAACTGAATCAAGAAGAGGTAGAGAATCTGAATAGACCAATCACAAGTAAAGAGATTGAAACAGTAATCAAAAGCCTCCCCCAAAATAAAAGATCAGGACCAGATGGCTTCTCTGGAGAATTCTACCAAACATTCCAAGAAGAATTAATACCTATCCTTCTCAAACTATTCCAAAAAATTGAGGAAGATGGAACACTTCCTATCACATTTTATGAGGCCAACATCACCCTGATCCCCAAACCAGACAAAGACAACACAAGGAAGGAAAATTACAGGCCAATATCACTGATGAACATAGTTGCAAAAATCCTCAACAAAATATTGGCAAACCGAATACAGCAATACATCAAAAGGATCATACGGGACTGATCAAGTGGGATTTATACCAGAGACACAGGGATGGTTCAACATCTGCAAATCAATCAATGTGATTCACACATTAATAAAATGAGAAATAAAAATGACATGATCATCTCAATAGACACAGAGAAAGCATTTAACAAGATCTAACATCCATTTATGGCAAAAACTCTGAATAAAATGGGTAAAGAAGGAAAGTATCTCAACATAACAAAGGCCATATATGACAAACCCACAGCCAACATCCTACTCAATGGGGAAAAACTGAAAGCCATTCCTCTGAGAACAGGAACAAGACAAGGGTGCCCACTATCACCACTCATTCAACATAATACTGGAGGTTTTGGCCAGAGCAATTAGGCAAGAAAAAGAAGTAAAAGGTATCCAAACTGGCAATGAAGAAGTGAAACTCTCGCTGTTTGTAAATTACATGATTTTATATATATAAGAAACCCTAAAGAACTCATCAGAAAACTATTGGAAATAATCAACAACTACAGCAAAGTTGCAGGGTATGAAATCAACTCACAAAAATCAGTTGCATTTCTATACTCTAACAGAAAGAGAACACAAGAATATAATCCCACTTACAATTGCAACAAAAAGAATAAAACATCTAGGAATAAATTTAACCAAGGAGGTGAAAGACCTTTACATGAAAACTATAAGACATTGCTGAAAGAAATTGATGCTGGCATAAAGAAATGGAAAGATATCCCACGCACATGGATTGGAAGAATGAACATAGTTAAAATGTCCATAATACCTATAGTAATCTACAGATTCAATGCAATCCCAATTAGAATCCCAATGACATTCTTCACAGAAATAGAACAAAGAATCCTAAAGTTCATATGAGGCAACAAAAGACCCCAAATAGTTAAAACAATCCTGAGAAAAAAGAACAAAGCTGGAGGCATCACAATCCCTGACTTCAAAATATACTACAAAGCCATAGTAATCAAAACAGTACTGGTACTGGTACAAAAATAGACACACAGATCAAAAGAACAGGATTGAAAGTCTAGAAATAAAACCACACATCTACGGACAGCTTATCTTTGACAAAGGAGCTAAGTACCTACAACAGAGAAAGGAAAGTCTCTTCAATAAATGGTGCTGGGAAAACTGGACATCCACATGCAAAAGAATGAAAGTAGACCATTATCTTTTGCCATACACAAAAATAACTCAAAATGGATTAAAAACTTGAAGGTAAGACATTAAACCATAAAACTCCTAGAAGAAAATATAGGCAGTACACTCTTTGATATCAGTCTTAGAAGGATCTTTTCAAACAGCATCTTTAGTCAGGCATGGGAAACAAAAGAAAAAATAAATAAATGGGACTTCATCAGACTAAAGAGCTTCTGCAAAGCAAAGCAAACCATGAACAAAATGAAAAGACAACCCGCCAACTAGGAGAAAATATTTGCAAGTCATATATCTGACAAGGGGTTAATCTCCAAAATATATAAAGAACTCACACAACTCAACAACAAAAAAACCAAACAACCCAATCAAAAAATGGCCAGAGGATATGAACACACATTTTTCTAAAGAAGATGTACAGATGGCCAACAGACACATGAAAAGATGTTCAACATCACTAATCATCAGGGAAAGGTGAATCAAAATGACAATGAGATATCACCTTATGCCTGTCAGAATAGCTATAATTAACAAGACAAAAAACAACAAATTTTGGAGAGGATGTGGAGAAAAGGGAACCCTCATACACTGCTGGTGGGAATGCAGACTGGTGCAGCCACTATGGGAAACAGTATGGAGATTTTCAAAAAATTAAAAATTGAAATACTATACTACCCAGCTATCCCACTACTGGGTATTTATCCAAAGAACTTGAAATCAACAATTAAAAGAGACTTATTCACCCCAATGTTCATTGCAGCATTATTCACAATAGACAAGAAGTGGAAGCAACCCAAATGCCCATCGACTGATGAATGGGTAAAGAAGATGTGGTATATATATATACAATGGAATACTACTCAGACATCAAAAAAGACAAAATTGTCCCATTTGCAACCACGTGGATGGAACTTGAGGGTATTATGTTAAGCGAGATAAGCCAGAGAGAGAAAGACAAACACTGTGTGATTTCACTCATATGTGGATGATAAACAAATACATGGACAAAGAGAACAGACTAGTGGCTATTAGCGGGGAAGGGGTTGGCGGGTGGGCATGAGGGGTAAAGGGGCACATATGGTAACTGACAAATAATAATGTGCAACTGAAATTTCACAATGTTATAAACTATTATGACATCAATTTAAAAAAAGGGGGGGAATGACAGGTAACCCAGAGATTAGGAACTGCAGGAAGTCGGGACAGCCCTGAGGGCCGGGGGAACACAAGAGGGGAGGTGGTGACACCGTATCCCAGGGGGCATTGCTGCTGATGCTGCAGCTGTGGGACCACTGCCACAGGAACCCACTGGAGCCCATGGCTGCTGCAGCCAGAACCACCACCAGAAGCAGAGGGAGAGAACAGTGGCTTCTTCCCTCCACCCACCTCCCACTGTCCTGCCAGAGCCACCCTGGCCAAACGTCAGAGTCACATGCGGCTACCGAGCACTTGAAATGAGGCTGGTCCCGATAGAGACGTGCTGTTAAGTATAAAATACACATGTCGTTTCAAAGACTTAGTATGGAAAAAAAAGAATGCAAAATATCTCAATTTTTATATCAATTATATGTTTAAATGATCATGTTTTACATATATTGAGCTAAATAAAATTCATTATTAAAACGAATTCTACCTGTTCTGTTTACTTTTTCCACTGTGTTTCCTAGAATGTGTACACTCGGGTCTGCACAGCTGTGGCTCCCGTCATCTCTCTGGGGGACAGCGCTGCTGTGAGCAGAGGAGCTGAGACTTCTCCCAGGAGCGGGCAGGAAGGACTCTGCTTGGTGTCTGAGGTGCAGGGGGGAGAAGGAGGAAAGTTGCTTCTACTTTTCCTACCCAGCCCGGCCCTTCCTACAGCCTGTGATGTTCACGGAGGACTTGTGCAAAGCAATCAGAAAGCAGCTGCATTTGAGTTTCCCTCTGTCCCTTTAATTCACTCTTTGGGGCTGGTTCTTATCCTGGATGCAAAGGAGGGCAGGTTGTCAGGTCGTTCTTAGGCGATGAAGACTGGAGCCTATGTTGAATCCCTTCTCCCCCACCTCATTGCACCCCACAGCTCCAGGGTGCTGCAGCCCAGGAGGGGGCATGACAGGCTTCTCCACTCTCCTTCAGGCCCCTTCTTGCCAGTGAAGTTTCTGACCCTTCCAGGGTGAACCAGGAAAGAGGAAGGAATGGCAGGGGTGAGATTTCACCAGATGGGTCCCGCGGTGTGATGGGGCACTGGCAGAGGTGGGAAGCTGCCTGTTCTCAGACAGGTGTTTCCATGACTTCTGTGGACATTCCCCTCTCCCCTCCCAGGTGCTCTGCTGCCCTCTTGGGGGAGGATGTGGCTCTGTCCACCTGGGCTGCTTACCAACAAGCCCCTGGGCAGCCAGCCTCACCTCCTGCCCCTCAATGCTGTCCTCTTCCCACAAGAGCTAAAAGCACCTCAGGCCCCTCCCTCACTCTCTGGCCCCTGTCTGGTCCACGGCAAACCTTTCTGGCATCCTTTGCCATGACCCACTTGGGCTGCAGCCAGCCTGACACTCACTCTCTGGATTTTTCAAGCTTGAATCTGAGACCAGCCCCTATGTCCCTCAAACTGTGGGGTCACAGGTTAAATTCTCCAAGCAGCTCCTTACAGCCCTTGACTGGAGACAAGCAGATCACACCCTCTCCCTCCCCTTGGGGATCAGCCCTGGCTCCCAACAAGCTCTTTCTCATTTCTCAGCCTTTTATCCTGGGATGTGAGTGAGCTGTTAGGAGTCTTGTAACCGGTTTTCACCACCTCGGTTGAAATTCTGCAGGTGGTTGCCCCAGGACAGAACACAATGTCACAGCCGTCCATGGAATGCAGTTTATTTGACAGGAATGGCTGCGATAATGGTGAGGAAAGCCAGGGCACAGCGTGCCTGGGGTGCCACGAGAGCCTCCTCTCAGTCCCAGCAAAAGCTCCCTAACTGTGTCCTAAAGCAGCGCTGCTGCAGGGCCACCTCCAAGCCCTGTCTGGGATTCACCAACCAGCAAACGTGCGCATTCACACCCATGACGTCCCGGCGCTGCGCTCACTCACGTAAAGACGGTTCGGCTCTGAGCAGGCCTCTGGTCTCTTGTTCCATAACATCCTCCTTCATACACAGCTGTGCTCAAGCACCCTAGCATTCTCCGCCTCGTCAGATGGTCGAGTCGAGAACCAGGCTTCTGGGCTCTGGTAGGTTGCACTGGGCCCCTCCTCCTGCTGTGCTCTAGGGGTCCAGCCCCTTCTGTGAAGTGTGGGTGTCTCCACTGACGTTTCCATGGTAACCTCTGCTGCACACGTGGGATGCTAAACGGGCTGGTACTACACACACTCCCTTCCGTGTAGTGGATTTGAACATCTTTCCACGTGATTGTAGGTTCACATTGTAGTTTCCACGTGGCAGATCCCAGAATCCCCGCAAGGCAGGTGTGATGAGACCCCCTCCAGTTTGGCTTGATGCCCCAGTTTCTGTGGCAGCTGCATAGAAAGCAGCGTTACCCTAAGAGGGAACCAGCCGCCCCTCCGTCCAGGGATGAGCCCTGGCTGCCTTGCTCCTCCCACAGGCCGGGCCTGACCCAGAGCTGCTGGCCACTCAGGCCTGCAGGTCACCTCCCCCAGTGCCTTTGCTTCCAGCTGTCCCTCTGTTCTGCCATCCTGGCTCCTCCCCGTCTGTGTAACTGGCCCAGGAAGGTTTAGAATGAAGTACAGAATTGTTTGAGGATTAAACCCATGATGGTAATTTTGCATGTGAACTTGTACATATTTCACATTCTAGGTGTCTTGTCATTTTTAAAGAATTTGGCCTAGCAGAGTAAAAGTTTTGACTAGTTTAAAATGTCATTAATTGACATTTACGTGAGGTTTAAACGTCCTAAATTTATCAACAGCATTACAATATTTGAGAGAACTTAAACACACAGTATTTCTAAATTTAATTTATTAGATTTTGAGTTATTTAAATATTCGTGAAGGTTTATATAAATCAAATAATTGGAATACTTGAAAAGAGAAACTATTAAATTTATAAATACAATTTTAAAGGCTTAAGGGAAATTAATTATCAAGAAATAAAGGTGCCTTTAAAATGATTGTTAAATGTGAGATAAAATATGTAAATTTAAAAATTTGTTGGCTCAAATTGAATGTTTTAGTAAAAAACTAGGTGTTGAATTTGTCAGTTTAATTAGTTGGATATTAAAACTGTAAAGCGGAGTAACCTCTGCCTAACACGTCCTGCACCAAACACCTCCCTCCAGGACAATGAGAGGTGCCATGGAGGAGGGCTCCTGGGGGGCTGGTCAGAGGGCCCAGAGAGACCCCAAAGCACTGTGGGCAGAGAAATGGGATAAAAAGAATGAAAAGAAGAAGCTGTGATCAAAACGGGGAAGTCTAGTCAAGATAAGACCTGATTTCTACCTGGGAGTCACAATTTTTATATATGGCTCTGAATTTTCATTATCTAGGCAATAATTTCAAAATCCGTCATGTATCCTATTATTTAATAAATCTACTCTTCAGTTATTTGTAAGGTTTGGAGGCCTATACCAGGAGCAGGGAAGGATTTGTCATGAAGCTGTGAAGCCTCAGCTTCTGGGCCCTTCCATGGCCCTGGGAGGGGACCCTGGTAATGAGCTCATGAAGTTATGTTTTGTGTAAATTTTGCAAACTGTGAGTGTATAAATAAGAATTTTACATTTGAATAACTGAGACCCAGAGGCAACTTTGCTGGTTTGGTGCAGAATCTAGCACTGTGGTTAAGACCATGGACTCTGGAGCCCAACAGAACCAGGTGCAAATCCCAACTTTCTCACTGTGTGATTTCAAAGTTACTCCATCTTTCTGTGCCTCTGTTTCCTGTCCTTACAGTGGGCGTTCCAGCAGACTTCCTGACAGAGCTGATGAGGGCTCATCTCCGTCAGCTTCAGCACAGTGGCTGCTGCCCAGAACACACGGGGTGTTAGTGGTGGTGGTGTGTTTTACAGCTGGAATCAAAGGGTGGAGATTCGCCCTTGTGTGTGAGTCAGCTCAGGCTGCTGTAACAAATGCCACAGACTGGGGGCTTAAACAGCAGACACTTATTCCTCACAGTTCTGGAGGCTGGGAAGTCCGAGATCAAGGTGCCGGCAGAGTCTGTCCTCGGTGAGGGCTCTCTTCCTGGCTTCAGATGGCTGCCTTGTCTCTCTGTCCTCACGTGGTGGAGAGAGGGGGCTCTGGTCTCTCTTTTCTTCTTATAAGGACACCAATCCCATCGTGAGGGCCCCACTCTCATGACCTCATCTAAACCTAATCACCTCCCAAAGGCTCCACCTCCAAATACCATCACATGGGGGTTAGGGCTTCACCATATGACTTTGGGGGAACACAGTTCAGTCCATAGCACCTTGGCAGCTGAAGGCCTCATGGAGGATGAGTGTGGGGGGAGGACACACGGCAAGGGGGGAGATCATGCTGAGCAAAGGCCTGAGGAGCAGAAAGCAGGAGCACGTCCAGAAGACACAACAGGCCAGGAGACGGGGGCCTTCAGTCAGGAGATAGTCGTCTTCCACTCCACACTGCTGCATTCGGCTCCCACTGCGGGCAAAGCAGGGTCTCAGATGAGCGTCTCCAATCTGTGCCCTGAGGCTCCTGGGGGCTGGAAGGCTCACGGAGGAGCTTGCAGGAGGAACAGGATTTGGGGGGTTGGGAGGAAGGGGCCGTCCTGGGCCAGGACACGGGGAAGGCCCAGGGGTGGGAATGCAGGCTGGGTGGATAATACAGAGCGGGGAGAGGCGGGGAGAGGCAGGGAGGTGTTCTGGATCATGACTCGTGCCTGAGACTCTCCTTTATTAGCCGCTCATATGGGATGAGCTCACAACAGGGAGGACTCATTGAATCCCTCAGCAGCCCCAAGGGGAGGGACCACGAGTGTGCCTACCTCACAAGTGAGGAGACTGAGGCTTGGGGAGTGAGGTAACTGGTCTCAGCATCCAGGTGACAGAAGTGGACTTGAATACATGCTCTCTGACCAGGGCCCAGCAGGATTCACAGCACCCACCGAGGGCCTATTCATTAGACCCCCTCTGTCCTCACCCTACAACAACCACACCCTCCACTTCCGGAGTTCAGGAGTTAGAATAGGACTTCCCACAGCCACCTCATCCAATGCTGCTGGAGCCTGCAGAGCTGCAGGGGTGGGGGTCCTTCTTTCCCCCTGGCAGTCCATCACTCCTGCCCTGGGTTCCCTGGGATCTGGACCTACCAGTCCACCATGGATGGAGGATTTGAGGCACCCAGTAACCAGCAGCCCAGCTCAGTAGGGGCTGGCATTGGCCAGTCCTGTTCTGGTTGCAAAGTGATGGAAACTCAGATTATATTCCAGGGTCCCTCTCCAGGCTATAAACCCTGGAGCCCCTGGCAGCCCCATCCCTGTGTGTACACAGCTGCCTGTGTACTTCCAGCGCATTGGGAGCTTTGCAGTGGGGAAGACAAGATGTTGGGGTCATCCATGATTTTCTTGAAGGCCTGGGGCTTGTCTCCATAATGCCACCATCAGCTCCATCTCCTCTTTTTCCTCTAATGGATGGAGGTAAGTTTTTAAAGAGACAGTCCACCAGGAGGCCAGTCATAACACTGGTCAAGGGCTGGTCTGTGCCAGGCCCCACACACATCCCTCTCACCCCTTACAACAGCAGTGCCACCCCCCACTTTACAGTTGAGGGGACTGAGGTTCAGGGATGAGGTGACGGCCTCGACTGTCCTCGTCACCACTCAGGTCACTGCGGCAACTGCCCAAGGCTTTGGATACCCAGGATGGTGGTCAGGGGGAAGCGTGGGCTCTGAATTCTGGAACAGGCCTGGGGCAAGTCAGGCTCCCCCACTTCCTTGGTTTGTGAGCTTAGGGGAGTCACGTGGCCTCTCTGAGCATCACTTTCTTTGTTTATTTATAAGGGTGGTTGTGAAGATCAAGATCATGGGTAAAAATCCCTTGGCACTTGATACTGGCCACTTTCACCCTCTAATTCTCAGAAGGGAGGTGAGACGTGGCTCTAGCTGCCAACAGGAAACCTGGCTCACAGCTCCTTGTACCAGTGACCTTGCCTAGAAGTCACGGGCTGCAAGGGACAGCCCCCTACACCACCCAGCCCACCGGTGAGTGTTCTCTGGCCCTGGGACAGGCTTCCAGGGGCTCCCCACTTCCAGGGGCTCCCTTACCTCCTGGGTACAGTGCCCCCTTGTGGCCCAGGGATCAGGTAGTTGGTCCCAACACCTTGGCCTCATGGTGGTCAGCACCCATGCCTCCTTCTCAGGTCTTCAGGTCATTGGTGACAACAGCAGAGGGGACACGCCCCTCTTCTACAGCTTCCTCTTGTCTGGTTAAGTGTGAATCACTGACTCCCCCACTGCCAGGCTGGCCCGTGACTCACCTCTGCCTTGATGGTCTCCAAGTCAGAGGTGGGGCGTCCTTCCTGGAGGACAGCACCTGGACTCTCCAGGGCTGGGCAGCCCCCCAGTGAACTTCTTCCCCACAGCACACTCCAGTGAGACTTGGGGCTTGTAGGACCTTTTGTATAAACGGCACATCACACATACACAGAGAGACACAGAGGGAATGCACAACTGCTCTAAGCTCCTTGGCCTTGTAGAGCTAGGGCCCGTGAAATGCAGGGAATCATGCAATCTGGACAAGGAATCAGGCTGCTTCTGAGTCCAAGGAACTGAATCCCCAACCCAAAGTGGCTTAAACTATAAGGAATCTAGTGTCATATCTCACTTAATGAAAAGACCAGAGGCGTGCTCCCTCCAGGGTGGATTAATTCAGTAGCTCAACTAAAGTCAGGTCCTAGGTCAGCCTCTGTGCTATTTCCATGGCTTTTCCCTCATCATCTCAGGGAGGCTGCTGCAGCTCCATGCATCATATCCTCACACAATAAGGTCCAAGGACATAAAAGAGCCACAATACGGAGCACCCCTCTGTGCAAACTAAGGCCCAACATCATGTGCCGCCTCGACATCTGGTGAAACTGGGAGGGACTTGAATGGCCTGACTCCACCTTCCCCTCCCCACTCTGCCCCATGGATAGGCCCCTGGCCAAACCACCCTCCTTATCAAGGGGACCAGGACCAGTTCCTGTTTATCCTTGAGCAGCAGGTGTCGGTTCCCTGCCAGCCCAGGGAACTACTCAGACAAGCCCATCCCCTCCTGCTCTGGGAACCTCCCCCTGACCCTCTTGTTGCTGGGAAGCTGCCTCCCAGGCCCCTGCCAGCTCACTCTCTTCCTGGGTGCACTTACCACACACAAGCTGCCCCTACAGCTCCAGCTGCCTGTTCCCCTGTCCCCGGGGGTCAGCCCCTATGTGGCCCTGCCTGGCAGCTTGCCCTGGTTTGGACCTGTAAGTAACAAGGAGTCTGCCTTTCATCTGAGGCTCTTTGTATTGTGTCCTACTTCAGAGCTGGGTCACCCCCTGTCTACTCCTACAGGCCCGAGAGGTCACTTGACACTGAAATGTCCAGAGCAGGCTGGCTGGGTGACTAAGGCCTGGCAAGGCAGGGGAGGATGCATCCAGCTGCCATTCTGGGAGTCACCTGGTCCACATCATGATGTGGTGGCAGCTGATGGCACAGTGGGAGCAATGGGGTGAACCACAGAAGGAGCGAGTTCACCAACGGTGGGTTTCTATTGGTGCTGAGATTCTATTTTCCGAAGAAGTTTCCAGTACACTTTGGAATTCGTTTTCCTTCCCTGGCATTGCGAGGCCGTGAGGACCCCACTTAAGAGATCCAAGTCTGGCAGGGGTGACTCTCACATGGGTCATTCTCTGGTTTAGTTCTCAGCTGCCGACTGTGGGGTTGGCTCCCTGGCCTTCCCATCTTCTGAGTTACAGGAATTCATGGTTGGTGGCTCCTGCAGTGACCAGAACAGAAAATTCCACTTGCTGAAAGAGGAAGGGACAGCAACAGCCTCAGGACCAGGAGGTGACCCCCAGGAAATGAGGTGGGAGGCAGGTGTGTGACTGAGAGCCAGTTCTCTAATGGAATCTGCATCCAAGTAAGGGAGACTTTCCTTCTGAGAGTGAAAGGGCACACACCTGTGTGAGGTGATGAGTCCCGGGGGAATTTTGTGAGCATCTGTTAACACCAGCTTCCACGTCTTGAAGTTTCCCTCATGGCCGGCCTGCAAAGGGCACTCGACACAAGTCATCTCCTTGAATCCACAAATAGCCTGTGAGAGAGGGACTACTACTGCTATTTTATAGATGAGAAAACCGGGGCACAGAAATCAAGTAATCTGTCCGAAGTTGCACAGCGAGTAAACCGCAGAAGGGAGATTTTCAATCCAGGTCCCAAGTTCACTGTCTATATTCTGAGGGCTCTCCAAGGTCTCTGCTGTATTTTCATCATGGAACCAGAGGGAGGGTGACAACTGTGATAACATTAGAGGTGCAGCCCTGACCCAGTGTGTAGCTGTCTCTGTGGAAGGCGATATGCAGAACAGAAAGCCGGAAGCAAAAGTTCAGAATGCCCAGATGCCCGAATGCTCAGCTCCTTCCTTCTGGAAGGACCCCAAGGCAAGAGGGCTGTCACAGCCGATGACCTGAGGGAGCCCAAGCAAGCAAAGAGCTCGGGGTGTCCATCAGCCAGGCCTCCAGGGGCCGGGAGGCGGCCTCCTTGTCTCTGGCCTCAGATGTGCAACCAGCTCTGTCCAGTCACACCTCTAGCCTATCTCTGACAGGTTAGGGCCATTGTGGGGAGGGAGAAGAAGAATGACATTCCAGAAGTGGGCATCTCTGAGATCCAAGGTCTCCTGCCTCAGCTGGCTGGCTCTGCCTCATGCAGGAGTCCCGGCATGGCAGAGCGGAGGGACAGCAGGCTGGAGGTCAGCACAGGTCAGCAGGCTGGAGCCGCCGTGTGCTTTCCTTTAATGCATTTTCCAATTACAAGTTCTATATTGTATGCCCACTATTTAATGGAAAGTGACATCTCTCACCTATCCTCAGCCCCACCTCTCCTTCATCTGCTGATCTCCATCCCCAGAGGGAACCACTGTGAAAAGTGTAGCTTCTGTCCTTCCAGATACTATTTATCTGTAAGCATTTACAAGCATATTTTCTTAAAGGAGAAACATGGATTATGCCTTATGTATTGGCCTGCAACATCCTCTTTTGACCTCAAAAGATGCTCTCCTGGTCATCCTCCTGTGTCAGCACATGGATATCCTCTGTCCCTCTTCCAGTGCTGGCATGGTATCCCACAGTATGGACACAGACTTTGTGTGTCTGAGTGACTTGTCCTATGCTGAGTGGATGTGGTCACAAGGTCACCTTGAGATATGGGTTGTCTTTTCCCACAGAGCTGCTCCCTTTGAGTGACTGATCAGAGGTGGCGGAGGTGGGAAGAGGATGTTGTGTCTCAGAGAACCTGGTAGAGCCAGGATTCTGGTCTCCGATGCTTAAGGTGTTGAGGGGAGATGTGGGATCTGAGAGGTGATGAGGTCTGGGAAGTGATGGTTTGGGAGAATGGTGAGGTCTGGGAGGTCTTGGTTCTGTGAGGTGATGGGTTTGTGAGGAGATGAGTCTGGGAGGTGAGGGGGTCTGGGAGGTGATGGGGTCTGAATCATCTCCCATGATGCAATGGGCAGCTCTACACAGTCAGGACTGCCCCCAAACCAGCTGAGTTGGTCAGATGAGGGTCCAGCCCTCCTCCCCACAGGCTGTGGTTGCCATTCACCCTTTTTCCCCAGGCTGTGTCCTGCCCACCTCTGGGGTGCATGTCTCTGGAGCTTCCTCCTCTGTCATCCAGGTGAGGCAGCCATTGGTTGCCTCTCTTCCTTCCAACAGCTTGGCTGCTCTGAGTCATTGACCAAGACCCTGGGCAGCCAGGAGCTTTTCCTTCCTCTTCCTTTGAAACACTACCTGTCATGTTTAGGAATCCAATGGAACACAGCCCCTGTGGAGTCTGAGGGTTTCTCAGCTTTCCAGAAGCCTGCCTGCATGCTTCACTTTCCCTTCCCTCTTTCCTTCTCTCCATTTCCTCCACTCTCTCTCCTTGTCCTTCAACAAACATTCATTGCCCCTCCCGTGGACCAGGCGGTGTGCTAAGCACTGGGCACTGAGAGATGAGTCAGCAAGTCCCTACCCTCTCCATAAGAACATGCCATTCTTCTTTGTACCAAGTTTCGTACTCTCCTTGGTTGAGATTCTATAATGTTATTGTGTTTTCTGATCTCATGCTGTTCCAGATCTCTAGGTTCCCTAGGCGATTTCAGAGAGCTCTGGGCTGGTCCCTGGACCCCTGTTTCTTTTGGTGCTCTTCCAAGCTCTTGGCACTGACAATTATCCCGAGGACTGAAGACACGTGGGCCCCTGCTGGAGTCCCTTCTCTTCCCCAGAGAGGACGTCATACTGGCCTTGACAAGGACCTTGGTGGCCCCCACCTTGGAATGGTTGCAGGAACAGTGGCCTCACCTCCACCACCGAGGTTACCACATGTACCTCCCTTTCTGCCTGCTTAGCCGTGCTTAGACAGCTTGGGTGTCTGAATGAATGGACAAATATTGAAGCTGAAAGAATGGACAAGTCACTACATGGAAATAGAAGCTCAGAGAGATAACAAGTCTGCCTCTTCATGAGTTTAAAAGATATTATGCAGAGATGAAAATAGTTGTCTTGATTTGGAAGAACCAGGGGCCATGAGTACAATTTCCTTTTGTATGTTATCTAAGTGTAAGTATATCTTCCCCAACAGAAAACAGAAATGCTGCGGACAAGACTAGGTAACCAGATGGGGCCCACTGGCACGGTGAGTGGGAAGTTAAAGGTTTTCCTCACTCTCTCAATGACTGGAAGGCAGGTGGCTTCTCTAGAAGGTGGGTTCCTGGTCATCCATGAGGGTGTCAGTTCCCACAGGGAGGCCTTTGAAGGAACCCCAGGTAGAAGTATGAGTTTGAGAGTGAAAGGCTGGGGGCCAAGGCTGTTCCAGGATGCATCTGCTAAGTTCTGACATTCACTCGACAACTGCTTCCCAGTGTAAGAAGCTCGCTGTGTGGCAAAGGCTCTCTGAAGGGGGCTGCAGGTGAAACCTGGAAGGAAAGTGCTTAACTCGGGTGCAGGCAGCCCAGCCCCAACCTGCTGAGGCTGCATTCCAGGACCCGCTGGCCCAGCCCTGCTCTGTGCCTCTGATGTTTCAGGCAACTTGGGCCAACTACTGAGCAGATCATGAGCTCTCACGCAGAGGTGCAGGGTCCAGCCCTCTCTGGGGCAGATTACTGTCCTGGCCTGATTACTGTCAGGGCCAAAGAGGGGAAATGGCTAAGCTTGATGGATGCTTTATACTCTTTGAATTTTGCCTCTTTCTCCTGAGCCCAGCCCGCCCTTGGCCTTTCCAGCCCTGCCCCAGGAGCCCCCCTGCTCCCCACAGAGATCAAAGGCTCTCCAGCCTCTGGTACTCATCCATGATGCTCCCCTGGCCTAGCACATCCCTCCTCCCTTTTCTCTGCACAGGCCCTCCTCAAACTGTCCTGTGCCCATCACTCCTGTCTTCTTCCCGAACTCGCTACCTGTGGCCATATCCTTCTCTCCTGGACTCCCGTGACTGTCCACGTTCTACCTCCCGCCCCTCCCCGCCTCTGACTCTTATGATGGATTTCCTTATTTATACTTGCAGCCCTGCAGTGTGGGGAGCAGCACCCGATGCTCCTCCAGGAGAAGGCCCAGGGCCTGATGCAGGCTGCTCCTCCATGGGGAAGGCTCTCTCCCCCTCCCCCTAGTTAACCACTGCTCACTCACTCAAGCGTCACTTCCTCCCACAAGCTCCCCCGACCCCTAGGCCAAGCCAGGCTGTTCCGGTGGATGCGCTTGGGGCTCCCTTCCAGTACTAGACCTCGTTACACATGTATTATGCAGGCGTGCGAAGATCCTGTCTCCTGCCCCCCATGTTAAGCTTCAAAAAGGCCGGGGTCATGTCTGTCCTGCTTCTGTTGCCCAGCACTTACTGACCTGGTGCTGATGGGGGTATTGAGGGCAGGGGCCTCTATTACTGCTACATCTTCAGTGCACCCAAGAGGTGCTCGGAAATGGAGGCCTGTTGCCACCCCAACCTGGTTGTAGAATGACTGGCCCGTGTGCCACATCTCAGCGTCTGGCCTGCAGAGATGGGAAAAGAGCCCAGTATAGGCCCAGCCGAGATGTCTGTTCACTCTGAATGTGCTGTCCCTTTTGGATGGACCTCCTCTAGGGAGCAGGGGCTCTGCCTTTCCTGCTTGCAGACCCTCCACCCTCCATTCCTGTCCCTGAGACACCCAGACACCGCCAGCCCTTGCTGCATGCTCAGATCTCGAGCCTGGTGATGACTCTCTCAGGTGGGGGGGGGGGCCGAGCGCCAGTGTCTTCCTGGCACTAGGAGACTGGAACCTAGAAGAGTTTGGGAACAAGCAAGAGAGATCACATGTGGTGGCTCGTTGTCACTGGAGGCAGCAGGGCACAGGTGCCCTGTGGGCCCATCACAGGACAGCTCTCTGGGGAGCAACCACTCACCACCTCTGGTTTTCAAGTGAGAGGATTCTATACAGTAGGCATGGAGGTAGTGGGGACAGTCTGCCTGCTGGAGTCAAGAGGTCTGGGTGTCCTCCATGTGGCCTGGGCACGTTCCCTCCCCTTCTGGGCCTGTAGGTTAGGGTGACAGCTGCCAGAAAGGTCTATGGGGTTAAATGAAGTCATGTGGGCACAGTGCCTATGGTGGAGCTGGGCACTTAGTAGGACTTCAGCAGTGCTGTCTCCCTTCTGCCCTCCAAGGATCAAGACAGCTGGGACCCCCAATAGTCCATCGGCCCAGCAGGTGCCCTTGTTGCTTCCTGCCAGGAGTGAGAATCCAGGGCTGCAGGTGACTGTTACACAAATACAATCTCCTGGGTCAGTGCTGCCCAGGGTAGCTCTCTGAACTCGGGCCTTCACCCAGCTTCCCTGTCCATACACGGGGATGATGATCTCTGACCTTGTGTCCCCAGTCAGGGGAGGGAAGGTCCAGAGCACTGTTGGCCAGGCAGAGATGCCTCAGGGAACCAGTGCCCAGAGCCACGTCTGAGATGACCAGGAGGACTGGGTTTGGGTGGCTGCCGATGGTCTGCATGGAACATGGCATTTGATTGGCAGTTGTCCATCTTCAACATGGTTCTTTTTTTTGTTTCTGTATTGTTTCTAATTTTTCCAGTTTTATTGACAAATAATTGACATACATCATTGTATAAGTTTAAAGTATACAGCATGATGGTTTGATTTACATATTAATGTGAAATGATTACCACAATAGGTTTAGTTAACATCATTCAGTCATACAGATACAATAAAAAGCCAAGAAAAAAAAATTTCTCCTTGTGGTGAGAACTCTTAGGATCTTCTCTCTGAACAACTTTCCTGTATCTCATACACAGTGTTCACCATAGTTACCACGCTGTATGTTACGTCCCTAGGACTTATTCATCTTATAATCGGAAGTGGGTACCTTTTGACCACCTTCCTCCAATCCCCCCTCCCCCAGCCCCCATCTCTGGTAACCATGAGTCTGATCTCTTTTTCTATGAGTTTGGTGGGATTTATGTTCTTGTTTTTTTTAGATTCCACATATAAGTGAGATCATACAGTATTTGTCTTTCTCTGCCAGACTTAGTTCACTTAGCATAATGCCTTCAAAGTCCATCCATGTTTTCAGAAATGGTTGGTTTTCTCATTTTCTATGGCTGAATAATATTCCACTGTATATATATATACCATGACTTCTTTATCCATCATCCATCCATTAAGTGTGGTTTTAATCGAGTGCTTGCAGCTTTGGAGGCACGGCGTTACTCAGGTTCAAGGCCGAGCTCCACCACCCACCAGCTGTGTGGACTTGGGCAGCTATTTAACCTTTCTGAGCCTCCATCACCTCATCAGTAAAATGGGAGTCACTCTACAGACCCCAAAAGTAAATCACACCCACTATTATTTACTGGCAAGTCCTGCCCCAGGAATCTTTCCCCAAACACGTCCCTCTCCCCCAATCCCTTCTCCCACCCCCAGTTCCCTCTCTCAACACACACAAACTGGAGGGGACCTCTTCCACCCTCAGGCCAGCATACCAGTTGTCACTTTCTAGTTCCTACTTTGTTGAAGCCCACTCTAGGCCATGTCATTATTTTGACAGAAGTCCCAGATCCTCCCCAGACTGACCCCTGCATTCACACCCACTATGCTGCTAGGAAGACCGAGGACACTGCGATGAGTTATTATTGGCTGAGGTTGTTTTTTCATATCCTGCTAGAAACCAAAGTAGGGTCCTGGTCTTATAAATATAAACCACATAAATCATCAGCTAGTGGCCTAGAGCGCCCGGGGGAAGGTCTGTGACATGAAGACAGACCCATCTCTACTGACCATACTCTATGTTCAAACAGAGTCATTCCACTTCCCCCTCAGGCGGTCAAGCACAGACAAGGCTGCGTCCATCCTGGCAGTGGATGAATGTTTCCTGAGCACCTTGCAGGGGCTGGGGTCTTGATTGGGTGCTGAGGATATGATATGGCAGGAAGAAGACAGGCGGATGGGGATGGGGTGGGGGCTGCCCTGCAGGGGGTGGAGTGTAGTCAGGAAGAGGAACATCAAGCAAAGGACTGCAGGTGAGATGAGGGGGTCACAGAGAAAGGGACCTTCCTAAATCCTTTGTGGCCTCTTAGGCCTTATCAAAGGAGGGTTGGAGTCAATTAGCTTCATGGGCTACAGCAGGGAGCTGTGCCTTCTCCCCAGAGTCACAAGCCCAGGCCTGAAGAATTTAGCAACAGAGGTTTGAAATAGCTAGCAGAACAGCCAACCAGAAAACAAACACTCAAACTTCAAGGCCAGGCAAAGAGATTATTAAGAGTTGAGAAGACCTTTGTGTGTTTTAATTAGTGAATGCTGACAGAGAAATTTCTGAACAGCTTTGGATTGATTGGCTTGAGGGTTATCTCACCTGCTGCCAGTTGTGGCTTGTCTCCACTAGAGTCTCCTCGGGAGCAAGATGTCCTCCCAGGGTCAGCAGGCTCCGCTGACACAGTGTAAGATGCCCAGAGTGGGTGAGGAGGTGGGGTTAGGGCCCCGGACAATCTCACAGCCCATTGTGACCAGGAAGGCTCATCCAGGGAGAGAGGTCCTGCCCTGGGGAGGTGGTGGGGGCCAACGGGCCCTGGCACGATGTCACCCTGGGTCTCAGGTCACCAAGACCAGTAGTCCTGAGGAGGCTCACAGAGGTGCAGTGGTATGTTCTAAATTCAAATGCCTGGTCCCTTTCCACAAGTGGTTACAATGGACAGTTCATGGGCATAGGTTTCTTTTTTGGGGTGGAAATGTGTCCAGGAATTTACTTCTCTCCATAGGGACTGGGAAGGAAAAAGAGCTGTGTAGAGGGGAAGGGGTGGGGATCCCTCTGGGGAGAGGGGGACAGTGCCCTGCTATGGCTGTGGGTGAAGCCACAGAAGCACCGGGGAGTCTGAGCTGGGGGTGTGCCCCCGACTGTGGGCAGATTTTCGGCTATAGGACTTGTAGGAGAAAACTCAGTAATAGTATGTAAATTAAAAAAGACAGGCAAACTCCTGGAGTGTGATACTTGTTTAAAAATAAAGTCAAAAAAGAATAAAGAAATTGTGGTTCAGAAAAAAAAGAAAACCCAGCAGCAACAGGTAGTCACAGGAAATGGGGAGGAGGAGTCACCCCACTGCAGAGGTGCAGAGCTGCCCCGTCTGACAGAAGGGCGTACATCTGCTCTAGGAGGGCCCTTGCTGTCGCTTGGATTCGGTGCAGATCCGCCCCAGCACCACCACGGCTCCTCTGGGGCTGGCAGGGCTGAGAGCAACCTCTATCGTCGGACAGACTGAAGCTCCAGCACTGAGTGGAGCGGACCGCGGGTGCAGGGTTCCCAGTGCTGGCTCCAAAGGCGTGGAGAGAAGGGGTGATGGCCACAGCTGGTCTCAACGCTGCCCCTGCAGACCACCAACCTGCAGCTGCGGGGCGGGTCTAGGACCTCGTCCCACCCTGAGTCTAGACTGCAAGGTCGCGCATATTAACGCACCCAGTGGAAAGATGGAGACCCAATTTAGGAACAGTTAAAGCAATGGTGACCCAAAGGGTGCGGCAGTGGTGAGTTTTGGGGGCCTAGTTATCTATGGTTATCATTCTTAAGGGATGGTGATCCCCTGCGAAGAGTTCAAAGCGTACGAAGTGCTTCGCCAAAGGGGCTTTTCCTGTTCTCCACGGGAGATGGCACCTGGAGGTGGGACTCAGGAGTCAGGCCTCCGCCCCCAGCTCAGCAGGCAAGCTGGCTGCGCGCCCTTGGGGTGGTTCAAGGCGGCGCCCGAGGCACTCAGGCCTGGTCCCTTGGGGCGCTCTGGCTGGCTCGGACAGGGCGGGGCGGGCGGTGGCCCGGGATCCTCCCTCCTGGGCCCCGGGTGCCTCGGCTCTTAACCCGCCCGCGGGTGGGCGCCGGGGCCACTGGGCTCCACCGAGCAAGCAAGCGGTCAGCGCGGAGCCGGAGCCACGAGTCCTGTCCTGAGGCTGACGCCAGCATGCCACCATGGACGACAGCCCCCTGCCCAGCGGCATCAAAGTCTTTACCACCTGCCCTGAACTGCTCTTCGTCTGGGAGCTTGTGAGTGGCGGGCGCGCCCGGGCCGGGGAGGGAGCGGGAGGGGGCGGCGGGAGGGGCCGTTCGGCGCTATAGCCGGGGCTTCGCACAGTGGTCTGGACCAGATTCACAAGTTGCGCGGTCCCGGGGGTATCGGGATAGCGGGGCCAGGGTGAGGAAAGTGGAAAGTCTCCCCGCCACCCCTGTCATTTGGCCCCTTCTAGACCAACGACAATGGGGGAAACAGTCTCCAGGACTTCGGTGGAAAAACCAAATTCGCAGCAGGGGTCAGATGCTGGAAGCGGGCCAGGGTCCTTCTGTTGCGCTGGTTGCAAAGCTGCGCTCAGACCCTCCTCACGTGGGCCGCGCAGGGGAAGCCGTTATTGGAGAGAGACATCCTTGCAGAGGTGCCCAACTTCGTCCAGGGTTAGGATTTCGTTGACAAAAATCAGCAAAAGAAACCTGAGGGTCACCAACCGAGGTTTGGGGATTGGGTTATTGTGGGAGGAGCTAAATCCGGAGAAATCTCTTCTGGCCTTTGAAACTCTCTGGCCAGAGAATGTATTTGCGACAACTTTCATCTGGAAATAATAAAACAGGCCACTGTTTGCTCTGCCACAGTCATCCTGCCCTGTGTGTGGAGTGAGGGGGGGGGGGAGGGAGCTGGCGCAAGGGGTCCTGTGCCTTGGCTGACCTTCAGCAGTCCCAAGGCCTCTGTGTCTGCGGTTGGCCCCTCCTTAGGCTGGAGCTCCACAGCTCCATGGGAAAGTACTTCCTACCGTGGGCTCCTGGTAAAGTGCTCACTGTGTATCCACGCTTCAGACTGCTCTCAGCCTGAAGTCTCCAGGGGCCACAGGCCCTTACCTGGGAGGGGGCGTGCTATGTGTATTCTGTGGGCAGGGAGCCTGGCAGCCAGGGAGACTCCTTTCCTTGCCGCCTGCCCCACCCCCCCACAGGAGTTGGTTGGAAAAGAGTAGGTCCAAAGCTGACTGTTTAAAAACAGGACCCCAGCTTCTTATTGCCTGATCGGAGGCGGGAGGGTGTGAGCAGCAAAGGGAGCAGGTTCTGTCATCCATGGAGGGTTTGGGGCAAAGGGCTAAGGGGACCGCAGTTGCCTGGTGGCACCATATCACTGCATTCGTCAGAGTTGAGTTGAGCTCACACCTGCATGTAGCCAGAGTGACTTCAAGTCCTGGGGCTAGCCAGAATCAAGGAGTGACATCTAGAAGAAACCCTGGACACCCCTGTGCCCAGTCCCACCATTTATAGATAGGGACACCCAGGCACAGAGTGAGGAGGATCTTGCACCCACTGGAACATTCTTTCCCCAAATGGCTCCTCTGGGTGCTTCTATTCAGCACGTAGCCTGTGCTTGCCCAGGGCTGGATTTCTGAAGATGAGCACACAGTGTCTGTGACCCGAGAATAAGTGATGGGTGGTTCCTTCGAGGCCACTGTATTCACAAAGGCAGAGTTTCATGACCGAAAGGGATGATGGGTAATGGTGAGGTGTGATGGGGCAGAGAGATTGAAGCAACAAAAGGTCTTCCTGGTGGCTCTTCAATTGTCCTAATGAGTGGCTTCCTCTGCCTTTGTAGCTGTTTGGGGAGGGTTGTAACAAGAATCATGAGAGAGGGTGTTAGCTGGGCCTCATGCAAAAGACTCAGGTGCACCTCCTTCTCTTGCCTTCACAAGAGCTGGCTCAGGTGGCAGCAGGTGATGGCAGGTGTGGGGGACCTGGATTCACAGAAAGGACAGCCTCCCAGTGCCCCCTGCCTCCTCTTGGTATCCTAGCCTAGAGGAAGGAGTGCCCTTCGGGTGGGAACAGCCCAGCCAGGCAGGGCGATCTACAGGGGAGGGGGTGGAAGGATTCCCCCCATCCTACCAAGTGGAAGGAGAGAGCAGGGGTGTAGGAAATTTCAGAGCCATGGATTAGTGGAAACTCACTCCTTCAGGGCAGTTTTGTTGTCTGTGATAGTAGAGGCTTCTAGAGGAAATAGTTCTCCCTTGCCCAGACAACTTTCCTCTCAGCTGTCATAGAACTTGTTTTTCTCCTCCCCCTCAGGCCCCTGCTCCCCTAAAGCCAACCCCTGCCCCGACTTCCTGAGAGATGCTCTCTGCCTCAGTTGTCTCCTCCAATCTCTTTCTTCCTCTCTAGACTGGGGATGGGTGCCAGGGTGCCTGGGAGAACAGGAAAGAAAGCAGACACCAGTCCGTAAGTTTTCCTCTGTGCACTTTGTACATAGGAAGCTGGATGTGCTTTGGTGTGTGAAAGAGCAGAGACTTGAAGGGCCTGAGGAAGCGCTGGCCACCCTGGGAGAGTTTTTTTAAATTATAGACTCTTACAACAGAACAAGAAAAAGATATACAAGCCAGGGAAGGAATGGGCAAAGGACTTGAATAGACATTTCCCAAAGGAAAATGCATGAATGGCCAATAAGCACATGAAAAGATGCTCAACACCAGTAGTCATTAGGAAAGTGAAATCAAAAGCACAGTGAGGTACCATTTCTCATGAAACTAGGATGACTATTGTACAAAAACTGGAAAACAGCGAGTGCGGGCCGGGATGTGGAGCTCTCACACATCGCTGGTGGGGATGTAAAATGCTTCACCTGCTGGTGAAGAGTTGGTGGTTCCTCAATTACCATATGACCCAGCAATTCCACTTCTAGCTTTATAACCAAAGAATTGAAGGCAGGGACCTGAATAGGTGCATGTACATGCGTGCTCATAGCAGCACTGTTCACAGTAACCAACAGGTGGGAACAGCCGAAATGTCCCATCAGCGGATGAGTGGACAAACTGTGATATATTCATACGGTGGAATATCATTCAGCCGTAGAAAGGGATGAAGTACTGGGACATACATCAAAGTTGAAAACCCTGTGCTGAGTGAAAGAAGCCAGACATGAAGGTCCCATATTGTCTGGTTCTATTTATATAAAATATCCAGAATAGGTAAATTCATAGAGACAGAACACAAACTGGTGGTTAGCCAGGGGCTGAGAGGTGGGGGAAATGAGGAGCAACTGCTTAATGGGTATGAGGTTTCTTTTTGGGGTGAAGAAAATGTTTTGGAATTAGAGGTGGTGGTTGTACATCGTGAATGTATTAAATACCATTGAAATGGTCAAGTTAAAATGGTTTTATGTTATGTGAACTTTACTTTGATTTTTAAAAAAGCAAAAATTCAGAAATATTTCAAATATTACAGAAAAGTATATATAATACTTTAATAGGCACCCATGTAATTATCACTCAACGTTGTCACATCTTAATATTTTGCCTTATTTACTTTTAGTATTAAGGAAATAAAGGTTTTCAGGTGGCATCGAAGCCCCTGGATACTCTGCTGTCTCCTTCTCCTCCCTCCATCCTCAGGACGCCCCCAGGCTGAATGTGGTGTCACGACTCCAAGCGGGGTTAGGTTTTCACTGCACACCTGACTCCCTATGAACTACACGGGGCACTGTTTTATACGTCTTCACACTTTATGGAGATAGTATCATCCTGTACATATCCTTCTGCAACAGGCTTTATGTGCAACATTGTTTTGAGGTTTATGCACGTTGATGCTGTTTATCCATTCTTCTGCTGATGGACATTTTGGCTATTTCCAATTAGTGGCTTTTTGCTATTGCAGACAGCATTGCCAAAGAACATTCTTGTATTTGCCTCTTTAGTTACATGTTGGGAATCTCTTGCGGGAACACGCAGAGGATTTGACTTGCTGGGTCATAGAGAATGCATATCTTCATTGTCCCAGATGTTACCACATTGCTGTCCAAAAGGGTTATTCCAATTTATGCAGCCCAGGTGCAGAGTTACTGGGAAGCTTATGAAGCTTCATTTTTTTTTATTGTGGTAACACTGGTTTATAACATTATATAAATTTCAGGTGTACCTCATTATATTTCAATTTCTGCATAGATTATATCATGTTCACCACCCAAAGACTAATTACAATCCATCACCACACACATGTGCCTAATCACCCCCTTCACCCTCTTCCCTCCCCCCTTCCCCTCTGGTAACCACCAATCCAATCTCTGTCTCTATGTGCTTGTTTGTTGTTGTTTTTATCTTCTACTTATGAGTGAGATCATACAGTATTTGACTTTCTCCCTCTGACTTATTTCACTTAGCATAATACCCTCAAGGTCCATACATTTTTGTCACAAAATGGCCAGATTTCATAGTTTCTTATGGCTGAGTAGTATTCCATTGTGTATATATACCACATCTTCCCTATCCATTCGTCCCTTGATGGGCACTTAGGTTGCTTCCAAACCTTGGCTATTGTGAATAATGCTGCAATGAACACAGGGGTGCATGTACCTTTACGTATTGGTGTTTTCATGTTCTTTGGATAAATACCCAGCATGAAATAGCTGGATCATATGGTAGTACTATTCTTAATTTTTTGAGGAATCTCCATCCTATTTTCTGTAGTGACTGCACCAGTTTCCACTCCCACCAGCAGTGTATAAAGGTTCCTTTCTCTCCACATCCTCTCCAACACTTGTCGTTTCCTGTCTTGTTAATTATAGCCGTTCTGATGGGAGTGAGGTGATATCTCATTGTAGTTTTGGTTTGCATTTCCCTAATAGTTAATGACATAGAACATCTTTTCATGTGCCTGTTAGCCATCTATATATCTTCTTTGGAGAAATGTCTGTTCAGATCTTTCGCCCATTTTTTTGATTGGGTTGTTAGGGTTTTTTTGTTGTTGTTGTTGAGATGTATGAGTTCTTTGTATATGTTGGATATTAACCCCTTATCAGATGTATGGTTTGCAGATATCTTCTCCCAATTGTTAGGTTGTCTTTTCATTTTGTTGATGGCTTCCTTTGCTCTGTAGAAGATTTTTAGTTTGGTGTAGTCCCATATGTTTATTCTTTCTATTGTTTCGCTTGCCCGGTCAGACATGGTACTTGAAAATATGTGGCTAAGACTGATGTTGAAGAGCATTGTATGTTTTCTTCTAAAGGTTTCATGGTTTCAGGTCTTACATTCAAGTCTTTAATCCATTTTGAGTTAATTTTTATGTATAGTGTAAGATAATGGTCTACTTTCATTCTTTTACATGTGGCTGTCCAGTTTTCCCAATGCCATTTGTTGAAGAGACTTGCCTTTCTCCATTGTATGTTCTTGGCTCCTTTGTTGAAAATTAGCTGTCCATAAATGTGTGGGTTTATTTCTGAGCTCTCGATTCTGTTCCATTGATCTGTGTGTCTGTTTTTGTGCCAGTACCATGCTGTTTTGTTTATTATAGCTTTGTAGTATATTTTGAAATCAGGGAGTGTGATTCCTCCAGCTTTGTTCTTTTCTCTCAGGATTCCTTTGGCTATTTGGGGTCTTTTGTTGTGCCATAAAACTTTTAGGATTCTTTGTTCTATTTCTGTGAAGAATGTTGTTGGAACTTTGATAGGGATTGCATTGAATCTGCAGATTGCTTTAGCAAGTACGGACATTTTAACTATGTTAATTCTTCCAATCCAAGAGAGTGGAATATCTTTCCATTTTTTTGTGCCTTCTTCAATTTCTTTCAACAGTGTTTTACAGTTTTCAGTGTACAGATCTTTCATGTCTTTGGTTAAGTTTATTCTTCGGTATTTTATTCTTTTTGCTGCAGTTGTAAATGGGATTGTATTCTCAATTTCCTTCTGCTACTTCATTGTTAGTGTATAGAAATGCAACTGATTTTTGTACGTTGACTTGGTATCCTGCAACTTTACCACATTCATTTATTATTTCTAAAAGTTTTTTGGTGGATTCTTTATGGTTTTCTATATATAAAATCATGTTATCTGCAAATAGTGACTGTTTCACTTCTTCCTTTCCAATTTAGATCCCTTTTATTTCTTTTTCTTGCCTGATTGCTCTGGCTAGGACTTCCAATACTATGTTAAATAAGAGTAGTGAAAGTGGGCTTAGACTGTTCTCGTTCTTTTGTGTGTCGTGGTCTGGTTCCTGTTCTTAGAGGGATAGCTTTCAGTTTTTCACCATTGACAATGACATTAGCTCTGGGTTTGTCATATATGGCCTTTACTATGTTGAGGTACTTTCCTTCTATACCCATTTTATTCAGAGTTTTTATCATAAATGGATGCTGTATCTTGTTGAATGCTTTCTCTGCATCTATTGAGATGATCATGTAATTTTTATTCTTTGTTTTGTTAATGTGGTGTATCACATTGATTGATTTGCAGATGTTGAACCATCTCTGCATCCCTGGAATAAATCCCTCTTGATCATGGTGTATGACCTTTTTAATGTATTGTTGTATTCAATTTGCTAGTATTTTGTTGAGGTTTTTTTGCATCAATGTTCATCAGTGATATTGGACTGTAATTTTCTTTTTTTTTGTGTTGTCCTTGCCTGGTTTTGGTATCAGGGTAAAGTTGGCTTTGTAGATGAGTTAGGAAGCTTCCTCTCCTCTTCCATTTTTTGGAAGAGTTTGAGAAGGATAGGTATTAGGTCTTCTTTGAATGCTTTGTAGAATTCGCCAGGGAAGCCATCTGGTCCTGGACTTTTATTTTTTGGAAAGTTTTTGATTGTTATTTCAATCTCCTTACTGGTGATTGGTCTATTCAAATTCTCTATTTCTTCTTGATTCAGTTTTGGAAGATTGTATGATTCTAAGAATTTATCCATTTCTTCTAGATTATCCAATTTGTTGGCATAAAGCTTTTTGTAGTATTCTCATATAATACAGTATTCTCTTTTGTATTTCTGAGGTGTCCATTGTAGTTTCTCCTCTTTCACTTCTGATTTTATTTATTTGAGACTTCTCTCTTTTTTTCTTGGTGAGTCTAGCTAAAGGTTTGTCAATTTTGTTTATCTTTTCAAAGAAAAGGTCTTGGTTTCATTGATTTTTTTCTATTTTGTTTTAGTCTCTATTTCATTTATTTCTGCTCTGATTTTTATTATTTCCTTTCTTCTACTGATTTGGGGCTTTGTTTGTTCTTCTTTAGGTGCACTGTTAGATTGTTTATTTGAGATTTTTCTTGTTTGTTGAGGTAGGCCTGTATTGCTGTAAACTTCCCTCATAGAACCATTTTTGCTGTATCCTATAAATTTTGGCATGTCATTTTCATTTTCATTTGTCTCCAGGTATTTTTTGATTTCTTCATTGACTCAATCATTGTTCAGTAGCATTTTGTTTAATCTCCACTTATTTGTGACTTTTCTGATTTTCTTCCTGTAGTTGATTTCTAGTTTCATACTGTTGTGGTCAGAAAAAATGCTTGGTATTATTTCAATCTTCTTAAATTTATTGAGACTTGTTTTGTGGCCTAATATGTGATCAGTCCTGGAGAATGTTCCATGTGCATTTGAAAAGAATGTGTATTCTGTGGTTTTTGGATGGAATGTTCTGTATAGATCTACTAAGTCCATCTGGTCTAATGTGTCATTTAAGGCCAGTGTTTCCTTGTTGATCTTTTGTTTGGATGATCTATCCATTGGTGTAAGTGGAGTGTTAAAGTCCCCTACTATTATTGTGTTACTATCTGTTCCTCCTTTTATGTCTGTCAATAATTGCTTTACATGTTTAGGTGCTCCTATGTTGGGTGCATAGATATTTCAAGTGTTATATCCTCTTGTTGGATTGTTCCCTTGATCATTATGTAGTGCCCTTCTTTGTCTCTTGTTACAGTTTTTGTTTTAAAGTCTATTTTGTCTAATATCAGTATTGCTACCCCAGCTTTCTTTTCATTGCCATTTGCATGGAGTATCTTTTTCCATCCCTTCACTTTCAGTTTGTGAGTGTCTTTAGGTCTGAAGTGTGTCTCTTGTATGCAGCATATATATGGATCCTGTTTTTTTATCTAATCAGCCACTGTATGCCTTTTGAATGGAGCATTTAGTCCATTGACGTTTAAAGTAGCTATTGATAAGTATGTACTTATTGCCATTTTGTTACTTTTTTTCTGGGTGTTTTAGTAGTTATTCTCTGTTCCTTTCTTCTTCTTTTGCTCTCTTCCCCTGTAGTTTGATGGCTTTCTTTAAGATTTTGTTTAGGTTCCTTTCTCTTAGCATTTTGTATATTTATTATAGGTTTCTGGTTTGTGATTACCATGAGGTTCATATATAATAACCTATGTATATAGCAATCTGTATTAAGTTGATGGTCTCTTTAGTTTGACCTCTTTCTAAAAGCTCTACTCTTTTTTACTCCCCTTGACCCACATTTTATGTTTTTGATATTGTATCTAACCTCATTTTTATGTGAGTGTATCTGTTACCCTCTTACCATGGAAATAGGTAATTTTAGTAGTTTTGTCTTTTGACCTTCACATTAGCTTCATAGGTTGTTGATCTGATACTTTTACTGTATTTTTGCCTTTACCAGTGATTTTATTGCTTTTTTTGGGTAATTTTCTTATTCCTATTTGTGGTCTTCTCTTTCTGACTTAAATAAGTTCCTTTAGCATTTCTTGTAAGACTGGTTTCTTGGTGATAAACTCCTTTAATTTTTGCTTGTCTGGGAAACTCTTTATCTCTCCTTCCATTCTGAATGATAACCTTGTGGGGTAGAGTCTTCTTGGCTGTAGGTTTTTTCCTTTCAGCACTTTAAATATATCATGCCACTCCCTTTTAGCCTGTTTCTGCTGAGAAGTCAGCTGATAGCCTTATGGAGTTTCCTTTGTATGTAACTTGTTGCCTTTCTCTTGTGGCTTTTAGGATTCTCTTTTTATCTTTAATTATTGACATTTTAATTATAATGTGTCTTGGTGTGGGCCTCTTTGGGTTTATCTTGTTTGGTGCTCTCTGTGCTTCCTGTACCTGCATGTCTGTTTCCTTCATTAGGTTAGGAAAGTTTTCATCTATTATTTCTTCAGATTGATTTTCTGCCCCTTTGTCTCTCTCTTCTCCTTCTGGGACACCTATAATATGAATGTTAGTGTGCTTGATGTTGTCCCAGAGGTCCCTTAGACTGTTCTTGTTCTTTTTAATTCTTTTTTTCTTTTATCTGTTCAGCTTGGGTGATTTCCTCTAGTCTTTTGTACAGCTTGCTGGTCTGTTCTTCTGTATCATCTACTCTGCTATTGTGTCCCTCTAGTGAATTTTTCATTTCCAGTACTGTTTTCTTCATTTCTAATTGGTTCTTTTTTATATTTTCCAGTTCTTTGTTGATGTTCACACTGAGTTCATCCATTCTTCTCCCAAGATCAGTGAGCATCCTTATGACTTTTTGTTTGAACTCTTTGTCAGGTAGATTGTTTCTGTTTCATATAGTTCTTTTTCTGGAGTTCTGTCTGTTCCCTTACTTGGAATATATTCCTTTGCCTCCTCATTTTGCCTCTTTCCCAGTGCTTATATCTATGTATTAGGTGGGTCAGCTACATCTCCTGATCTTGGAGAGGTGGCATTATGTTAGAGATGCCTTATGATGCCCAGCAGTATGCTTCTCTCTTGTCATCAGTTCCAAATGTTCCAGGAGTGACCCCTGTGTAGGCTACATGTGTCCTTCTGTTGTGGCCAGGTTGCTCTTGCTGCAGGTGCCCAGGGAGTCTAGGCTGTCACCCTGGCCAGCTGGTTGTAATGCTCAGCTGCCTGTGGCTGCTATGGACCCTTCAGTCACTTTATTGGGTGTGGAGAGCCTCAGCACAGTTGGCTGCAAGGTCTAATAGCACTTTCCTGTTGCAGTTTTTCTATTAAGTGGGTAGGCCCCCAGAGTGGCTGGTTGCTAGGCTCAGGGGCTTACAATTGCTGTAGGCCTTTGGCCTGCAAGGCTCTTGTCAGCTCTCTCAGGATTGAAGGTGAGTAGGACTGGCCCCATGCATGGCAGCACCCAATTGTTTCAGGCTTTGGAAGGTGGGGCCAATCCCCTATGTGGCTGTTTGAGAAGCACAGATCTGCTGCAACTGACAAGCTCCACTGCCAATCATCACACAGGGCCACACACACCGTCAACATGGTATTGCCTTGTGCATGCACCCTGACCCCCTGAAGTGGACCCAGTCACCCACTGCAGAGGTCCCACACACTCTTCCAGTGCCCCACATACTCCACCCACTCCTCATGCACACCCTACCCTGCAGAGGCAGACCCACTCACCTGGCTGCAGAAGATCCAGGCACCCAGCCTATGCCGGCCCACAAATTGCCCAAGGGCTTGCTTTTGGGTGTTAGCAGTCCCTAGGGCAGGCTGCCTGCCCTGGCTGAGCTGGATTACATTAGTGCTCTAGTGGGTGAGGCAGACCCTAAACTAACAGGCCAAGGGAAGAACTCCGATGGCGTCTGCCAGTGTCTGTGTTAGAACACCTGTACAAGGTCACAATAATGGCTGCCACCAATGTCTTAGTCCCTGGAGAGGCCTCACCCCCCCACCCAGATGCACCCAGAGCCTATCAGGTGAGAGACTCTTTTCACCAAAGGACTGTGTGCCTTTCTTTCTGGTGATTTTAGGTTTGCTTTCCAAAACAGATGAATTTGTGCATGGGCCCTTTATGAGCCTGCTTTTTTCTCCTTATGTTAGATAGCTTTTCTGGGGGTATTTCCCATCATAGTTAATAGCCAGCAAGGTCAGATATTATGACACTCTGCTTGGTTGGGATGAATCCAAAAGATGCTTATAGTGGTAGTGCTTCCCCACTCAGGTCCCCACTCCTCCAGGGAAGTCTGTGTACCTTACAATTGCTCCGAGCCAGCTGTGAAGCGCTGTAGCTTTCAGAGGTGGCTTTTTTTCTCTCCAGAAAGGAATTCCTGCCTCTTCCACCTCAGTCAGGACTGTCCCCTTTTGTAGGGGTTCTTTTCATCTAGTTTTCAGTTCTCTCTCAGGGGTAATTGTTCCAACAGCAGTTGTAAATTTGCTTTGTCCGTGGCAGGAGGTGAGTTCAGAGTCTGCCTACACCACTATCTTGACACCTCTCTGTGAAGCTTAATTAAGCTCAGGACCCCCACTTGCTTCCAAGACTCAGACTCAGTTTTTATTCTTTTGTAAAGGTCCCCAAATTGTATAAGCTTCAGGCTAAATGTGGACCTTTCCAATTCCCACCAGCAATGGATGAAAGTCCCCATTGTTCCTCATCCTTGCCACACTTGGTAGTGTCAGACTTTGTAATTCTCTATTAGTCCAATGAGTGTGAAATGCTTGATTATTTTCTAAATCTATAGTCCAGTGAGTTGATTACTCAGCATTCCTATTTCATGCCTGAACTCCCAATAGCCTGAGAGGAGCAGATGTCAAGCCTTTGGTCTCCAGGGCCAGCAGGGTGGGGTCCACTCCCCTCCCAAGGCAGGGACACTGCCCACAGGAGCAGGGAAGGGCGATGGCTCAGGGTGGGGCGGGGTAACCTTACCCTGGCCCGGCACCCCTACCCCAGAGCTCCTGACACCTGAATGCTGCAGGGGCCTCACAGGAAGTAAGGCAGCCCAACTGGGGGGTGTGACCCTTCCTCTCTGAGCACCCCCAGAGCCCGACAGGCCAAGCTGCTGTTGCAGGCAGTGGGGTCACAGGTGCACCCCCATACCCACCTTGGTGTAATATCCAGTGTCTCCCTTCCCCATCAGCTGTACCCAGGGCTCTGCTTCTGGCCTGCTCCCCCCTCCCCACACAAGGGGACCATTCCTTTTAGAACCACAGTCTCTGTTTCTTCTTCCCCCTCCCTTCTAAGTCAGGGGCATCATGACACTTGGGCCACCATTCACAGAACAGGATGCTAACACAGGACACTTGTTGTCTCAACTCTGTCCAGGGCCCCAGAAGGAAACTTCTCTCACAAAGCACCAGGAGATATGCCCCCACTTTCAGAATTTGGGAAGGAAATGCCCAGAAAGGGGTTATGAAATCATTAACCCAGCTTCCTCTTCCCCAGCCTGTAAAGGGAGTGGAGCCACAGAAAGAATGGCTGGGAATTCAGAGGGAACATTTCTTTGGAAAAGCCTACTAGGAGTGCCACCCACCTCTCCAGGGGGGCCCCTTCATGCATGGCCCCTCAGGAGTTTGGGGACCGAGAGGAGCAGGGTCACCTGTGGGAGGCAAGTACACCTTGTAGGGTGTACTTTTTGGGTTGGGGGTGTGGCGGGGGAGCCACCTGGAGGTGGTTTGCAGTTTCCATTCTTACAGTGAACTGGACATAGTAGTTACTAAAATGAGCCTGTTTCTGTGACCCAAAGTGACTGGGGACCTTTTCTTGTTTGAGAGTGACCAAACAAGTCCTGGGACCTGCCCTAGATTTTCACCTGTCTGAGGAACAGCAGCCCCAGAGTCAGGATTGGGTAGTGAGGTGCGCGGGCAGGATGATGGAGCAGCCTTCTGGTGGGTGGTCCACATTCTGCTCCATTGAGAAGGCTCCATGAGGACTCCTAGGAGATGAGAGATGTAGAATCAGAGACCTGATTTTCCAGAGCTGGGAGGACACTGAGGCTCAGAGAGGGGTGGCAGCTTGCCCGGGGACCTCGGTCTCCAGGGTGGGACTTCTTGCAGTGAGAGCAGATCACGTCCAGGTTTCTGCATTCACCCAGACACCCAGGACAAACTTCTGCTACAGCAGAGGGGATCATGAATAGGCGGCCCCGCCCACCTGGGAGCCTGGGCAAGGCCTGGAGTGAAGGGACAGCTCAGAGCTACTGGGGAGCTCACACCCTCTGGGCCTGCTTGTCAAATACACACTCTGGAGGCTCTGAGTCACTAGGTCCAGGGTGAGCCCAGGAATCTGCATTTCACTGCACAACCCCCACTGATTGAGTAAGGTTTGGAGTGGTCATCATAGGCCAGCCTGCCCCCTCGATGTTTTAATGGGGGTACAGGATAGTGGGGACAGTTCTCAGTGAGAGGCTGGGGCAGGGAGCCAGGTGCCTTGAGGTTTTCCCAGATTCAGGGAAGACACCCTCTCTGTGCTGCCCCAGCCAGGGACCCTCATACAGTCACCAGTGCAGGACAGGGACTGAGGCTGGCCTTCCCTGGCTGTGCTCACTGACCCCCGGCCCTGTGTCATCTTCTTCTGTTGTGGGCCCCTGTTTAGAAGGGGGTAAGCCTACTGCCCTGGTTTTCTCCTTTCCCCCTCTCTAAAGGGAGAGCAGAATTATAGGTAGAGGTATCTCAGGGGTTTGTTTTTGGAGTTGAGAAGTGACTTTTCCAGTTTTTCAAGAACCAGAGGCCTGCTTTGATCAGCAGTCAGTGACTCTGTGCTGTTCTCTGGAAACTGCTAAGTGTGATGAGGGGGCTCCCCTCTGGGAGGCTCATGCATATGTCATCACAGCCAGGCTGCACCGAGAAAGATTGCTTTTAAGCTTTCCTTTAGTCACTCCTCAACCTGATGCAACAGGGTAATGTCGGGGGTGCATGAGGCCCCCTCTCTGTCCCAGTGCTTTCAGGAGAGAGCAGGAGGGTCCCAGATGCCACAGCAGGGGAGAGCTCATGCTCAGGCGGGGCCAGGGAAAAGGCTGACTGTTTGCCCCTACAGGCCCACAGATGGTGGGAGAGCACATTGTGCTGCTGGCCGAGGCTGGTTCTGGAGCCTTGGGAATGGCTTGGCTTTGCTCTGGGCTCCGGCATGTTCTCTGAGGGAAGGGCTGGGGTGGGGGCCTGGGCCACTGGGGGCCTGCCTTGAGGTGGGATGGGGCCAGCCAGTCTAGACTGGAGGGGCTGGGGGCTGACTGCTGATGGATTCAGAGCTGAGCCCTGGCTTCCACCTGTGACGCAAGCCCATCTGGCTCCCTCCTGGCCTCTCAAGTATCAGGCCCCGCAAATAGTGTTTTGGACCAAAGGCTGCCAAGGGCAGGACTGATGAGGTAGCCCAGCAGGTGTTCTCCTGGGGTGCTGATGGATGAGGACAGTGGGTGAGGGCCCCCCTTGTCCCTGAAGCACTAACACTGTGGGGAAGTGAGGCGGACTCCTCACAGGTTTCAGACTGTTCCCGGGAGCCTGGAGCATTCCCTGGATTCTCTGCATCCTGGGGCCCTGACTTGCCTTCTACATTCTGGTGGAAGTTATGGTTCCTGGTTGGCTCATGCTGGGCTCCAGCAGCATAATGATTCCCTAGAGTGATGCACTGGCTTTGGTTTTCTGCTCCAGGCTCTCTGCCAGTCCTAGCTCATTAATAGTTACGGTTCACGGGGCTGGCCCAGTGGCGCAGTGATTTAATTTGTGCTTTGGCAGCCCTGGGGTTGGTGGATTTGGATCCTGGGCACCTGCTAATGCACTGCTTGTCAAGTCGTGCTGTGGCAGCATCCCATATAAAGTAGAGGAAGGTGGGGACAAATGTTAGCTCAGGGCCAGTCTTCCTCAGCGAAAAAGAGGAGGATTGGCAATGGATGTTAGCTCAGGGCTGGTCTTCCTCACACACACATGCAAAAAAGTTACAGTTCTGCCCACACTGGGGTGAAACCACCCTGTGTTGAATCACTTCAATGCACCAAGGCCCTAGGGACTGAGAAAACTAGGCAGGAACTAAAAGAAAAGCCTTGTCAGCAGCCCTCACACATTGATCTGCACAGGCAGTGGGAAGAGGAAGGCCCAGGGCCACACAGTCCCAGGTGACCTGGAATCCACACCAGAGCCCCCATTCCTGTTAGTAGGCAGTTGGGCTGAGAGGGGAGGGGGCAGGAAGAGGAGGAGGGGGACCCCTGAAACTCCTGGATCCAACTTTGAAGGAGGCCCTTGGAGGCTGCTTCCCATCCCCACCTCCTTTGTGATCTCTTCTCCTCTAGGCCCAGGGCGGCTGAGAGTAGGATGAAGGTAACGGGCTGGTCTCCTCTCCCTCCATGTCACTATTCTCATGGCTGTTTCCAAAGCCCACCCTACACATGGGGAGGATTCATGGTGAGCTGACTGTGGGTCGCCTTGGGTACCTGCCACATGCAGGGATGTCCTGACCTGACTCCACGACCAGCCTGTCAGAGCTGGCCCTCAGCGGCTGTGGGAACGTGAGCAGGCCACTGCGCCTCAGTTTCTACATCAATGAAATGGGGATGTAATAGCACCCGCCTCAGGGATCGCTGTGAGGAATAAGCGAGTGTGACGTCCACAGAGATCTTCAGACAACGTGGTGCACACACTCCTGCTCATTATCTATTGGGTGTGATTATTATTAATTTACTAATAAGTGAAACACCTGCCCTGAGATCAACTGGCCAATCCGCGCTAAAGGGGGGCAACTGCAGGTGGGGCTGTGAGGCCGGTCCCGCACTGCCTTTGACCTTAGATGCCTTTCCCGGGCAGGGTTCCCGAGGCAGGGGGACAGTGAGATTTGGGAGTGGGCGGGGCTGTGGAGGGTGCATGTGACTTGTTCATTGGGTCCCCAAGTACTGCATGGACACCACCCTCTGTAGGGCTTTCCCAGTGGCTCCTCTGCTCGGAGCTACCCCTGGTCAGCCTGATGGGGTGGCCAAAGGAAAGAGGGGGCCATGGCAGTCCTGTCCTGCCTTCTGCCTTGGGGGTGGGGGCTTCCTGAGCCCCTCTCTGCACTGCCCTCCCAGCCTGGTGCTCGATGGGTGGAGGGAAAACTCTGTGGATTCTGAGTGCAAAGCAAATTACCGCATCTGCCCAAAGGTGAAGGAACCAGTTCCCAGTGGGCCCGGCATTAAAACTCTCAATACTGATTGTCACTGGTGTCAGTGCATCACTGTCTGGGCGGGCATTAGTGCAGGGAGAGGGCAGCCTCTGGCGCAAAATTGTGCCCCACCTCCTCCAGCCCCCACCCTGCCCTGCAGCTCCTTGGTGATAAGCCAGGGACGGTTGGACTGAGGGGCCTGGCAGGAAGGAAGCACCCAGCTTTTATGTCTTAGGACTTTTTCCAGAACCAGCACCACAGTTCTCGCTGGTTTCCATTTGTGGTGCTCCGTTGGTGCAGGTAGCATGGTGGGGCTAAGTCCTCTGTCCTTCAGGCCTGGCTTACCCACACCTCCCCCTGGAAGCCCACCCTGAGGACACCCCATTCTGCTTGTGATCTGTACCCCACCTGGACCCTGAGTCTGCCCGTGTCCCCGCACAGACTGTACACTCTGAAACATTTGTTCTCAGCGTGCAGTGGTAGGACAGGGACTTGGGTTTCATCTCCCACCTGGCTAGTGTTTATGAATCACAGGAGAGTCCTTGACTCCAAGAGCAGACAGAGGGTGAAACTGACAGTCACCACCAATTCCCCAGGGAGTCCCCCCGGACCCTCAGAGAAGCGCCCGGCTGTGAGGGGAGTTTCTTCTCACTGGTGGCAGGTGCACACCTGTTGTGTTGGCTGACCACGTTACTGATCTATTTGATGATTCCAATCAATACCTTTTGTTTTTCTCACACGGAAGCCTCTGCCGTGTGGTCTATATTTCCATGGATTTTGTCTGTTAGAGGTGGCTTACCCATATTTTTCACAGAACCTCCTTGTTTCTATTCATCTTGCTGGGTAAAGCCAGGGGGTTTAGGCGTCGCAGGAAAAAATTCCATCCAGACGAGGAAAGCCTGTCCGAGAGGCCCCAGCTTTGTGGATCTAGAGTTTTCCTTCACTTAGGAACTGATGACCATCCTCTGCCTCGTGCGGGAGGTCGGTACTGGTCAGTGATCGTTCACCATGCTCATGGCCAGTGCTGGGGAGCAGAGCTGTCGTGCTTCCTATGGAGAGAAGATCGCCCTGGGACTTCAGGGAAGGGGGTTGCAGGCCTGAACAGGGCCTTTCCCAGTCCACACTCGCCCTGGTGATATCAACTGCAGACCTGAGCTCCCCCCCGTCTCTCTGTGAATCCCGAGTCTCCATCCTTTTCTTTGCAGACTCCAGGCCCCCTGAGTCCTGGTCTTGCCTCCAGTGTAGGTGAGAGAACACTATCTAAGCCGGCCTTGGGAGGGCTGATGGCACGATAGGTCCCCTGGAAGGAAGGGGCCTGCTGATGAAGGCCCGGAAGGCAGAGCAACTGGCATAGGTAAACCGAGTCAGGTGGTCTTAACCACTCTTGGTGTTCACCTTCGGAGCAACCTCAGAGCTCAGTTTCCCAATAAGCTGCCTTTTAGTTGGCAGAGGGGGAGGGGCCCCCACCTAGAAATCTTCTGACTCTCCCAGGCACCTCCCCATGGGGTCAGAGTGGGGGATCCTGTGCAGATGTCTGGGGTCCCTGTCCTGGGCAGAGGTGTTGAGCTGGTCTTCACCCTCACTGGGACCCCGACACCATCACCAGGACCTGACTCTGCCCTTGGTGGACCCAGAGTGCTCCAGGGGGGCCTAGTGGCAGGACTGGAAAAGAGAGGACAGGAGGGAAAGATGGGCTCCATTTATTAGTGTGTGTCTTTGAATAAAGTCTGTCTCCCTGGATGTACCTGCCCTCCATGCTGACCACGGTCAAGGTCACTCTCTGCATCTGTTAGATGTGTGAATGAATGCATGAATGAATGAATGAGTGGGTGAGTGAGTGAGCAAGTGAAGAAAGCCTCTCCTCTGACTTGCTGGGAGCTGAGTCCTCCATACAAGGGGGTGGGGCTCACACAAGAACTAGAGGAGCCGGCAGAAGCCCCTCCGTGTTTGCCTCCTGCTACCCCTACCTCTCAGTCCCCGGCCTCCCTCTCAGCCCCGTTCTCTGGGGTCTTCGGGGGGCTTCAGTGGGTTGGGGTCTTGGTCTTTCTCCCCTGACCTCCGTCTCTGTGCATTCTCCTGCCTCCTGGTGCTTATGTCCTCTTGACTTCACCTCGATGGCATTCCCCTTCTCTGCAGTAGCTCATCCTTAACCAGCGTCTGTGCCTGCGCGTACACACACACACAAACACACACACACACACACACACACACGAAATGCCCTCTACTCTAACTCACAGAATGATTCACTCTTTTAGTCACAAAGCCTTACAGCTGGGACCACCGAGCCTATCCCTGAGCACACGGTTACTGCACTGGTCAGTCCCCTACACAACACGCCGTCCTGGCAATGACCCCTGACTGCTAGGAGAGGTCAGCGAGTATAAACACTTCCAGGAGCACGAATCGGGGTTGCTGTCCCTGGTGGCCTTGGGAGAGCACCAAAGGGCTCAGAGCTCATGGCAACTGGGACGAGTCTCCTCCTGTGTGGCCATCTTTTCTTTTCTTTCCTTGAGAGATGATTTGCCCACCTGACCCAAGTGGCAGGATGGCTGAGTGTTGGGTGCACGGCCTGTGTTCTGTGGCCGGTGTCCTTTACTTCTTGAGAGTTCAAGGCACAGACTTCTGTCACAGGCACCTGCAGGGCTCACACCATGCCCTCGGGGCTGTTGGGAATTCTGACGCTGGGCTCCGAGGGGCTGCACGACCAGATGTGCGTGGGAAGTCCTCTGTGGTTCACATCTCGACTTGTCATTGGAAGAGGGTCTGCTTGTGGAGACCCTGACAAAGGAAAATGGAGCCCCAGAGAAAAATCCAGAGCATCTAAGCAATTCCTTTGCACTGACCTCAGTTATCCATGTCCTGCAGTAGAAACACCGGACGATTGTGGATGCGGAGCTCCTTCTGCCCCGCACAAGCGTGGGAACGCCATGGGAATCTCAGGAACTGGAGGATTCCTTTCCCCTTTTGTGACCAAGGCTCATTGTTTGAAGGAGGACTTTCTCTTATTTTTATGTTCTTTGTGTTTCCTTCTGCAGAGGCAGACATTTTCCTCAACTTTCAGTTTCTGGGAGATCATAGGTTTTTCTCTTTTTGATGCTTTTGAAGTTACCTTTAAATCCTGGGTTCCACCAAGGTCTGAAGGGGAGAAATGTGCATGTGGAGATCCTAGACCTCCTGAGATTTTCACGTGGTTACAGGTGAGGCTTTGCCTCATCACATGACAGTTGTGACAGCGGGCACTTAGAGTGCTCCCCATGTGTCAGGCACTCAGGCCAACCCCATGAGGTGGGCGCTGTTGCTATCAGTATTTTTCAGATACGGCACAGAGAGGTTAGGTAACTTGTCTAGAGACAACAGGCCACCCAGATAGTAAGTGGCAGAGCTGATTCAAACTCCATAACTCTGTCTCTTAAGTCTACACCGTTAACCACCCTCACCTGTTTCCTGTGGATTAATTCAGAAAGACCTTCTCTGAGTTTAGAAGAGAGCTTCCAAATACTAGGTCTTGAGGAAATTTTTATCACAAAAATCATTTGATCATGTCAACAACAGATGTAAACTCTTTTATGTCATTGGAAAATTTTGTCTAGTTTTATACATTATCATTGGTTCTTGGAGAACCTCAACTTTGCTCAGCATCCTAAACTGGACTGAATTAGATGGGTGGTTTCCAGTCCTGAAACACCAGGGTGGCTAGAGCCTCTGATCACCAGCTCAACCCCATTCACAGACAGTGAGGCTGTGTGGAGGACAGCCTAGAGGACACCCAAGGTCGAACTAGTCTCATGTTCAAGGTAAGACAGGGATTGAAGCGTAAGGAGAGGAGAGGAGAGGAGAGAGAACTTGGCATCCAGAGCCCAGGCAGGAACTGGAGAGGCGTCTGGGCCAGGGTCACTGGGGAGCTGGGCAGGACGTGGAGACGACAGTGTTTCTTCTCCTGTCTGACGGGCGTCACCAGAACATCACCCACAGGCTTGTGTTGTGGAAACCTGTTCCTAGGCCTTTGGCGAAGACCCCGGGTTGTCTGTTCCTTATTCTGTGACTCTGCTTCTCTCCAGTCTAGTTGGACCCTGGGCCTGAGACCTGGGTATTGGTGTTTTTCCAGGTGTCTCTGGAGATCCTAGTGTAGACCGAGGGCTGAGAGCCACCGACTGTTAGCCCAGGCCCCACCCACATTTTCCAGCTTGAGGACCCAAGAGAGATGGCTCAACCCAGGTGACTCTTGGGCCACCCCACTTAGAGACCTTTGTCTGAGGCCACCCTAGCCAGCGGCACCCTCTCTAGTATGGAGGACGGTGACCCAGGTGCAGGCAGGGTGCTAAGAAGTCTGGCCTGTGGTGTAGAAAGAGATGAAGGGAAACTGAGGCCATGCCTCCTCTTGCATGCCTAATGTCAAGATGGTCACCTCTGAGCATTTGCCGCCTGTGGGCTGGGAGCTGCTTAGAGTTTTCTTTATGAAGGGAAATGCTTGACCCCTCACCTACCCCTTTGCTCTTGATGAGTATTTGGCCCATGGGGTCCTGAGGCCAGGATGGATGACTGCTCCCTGCCCAGGAGGCCTTCTCTCCCTGGGTGTGGGGCAGCGCCCGCTCTCTGCACACTGAGCAGGTGGAGCGGCGGGCCCTGGCTGTGTCCATGATTCACGCCGAATCCCAGCTTTCCACTGAGCGGGGTTGGAGGCCTTCCCACGGGCCCAGCGGTCAGTGCTGTCTCAAGCTCACCCTCCCTCGAGCCCCAGCTCCTTCCACTCCTTGTCCCCCCACCTTGTTCGTGCTCCCCGGCCTTCTGAAGCCCTCAATGGTGCTTCTGCATCCTCTGGACTCGGCATGTACTGTTTCCTCCCCCTGGAGAGCTACTCCTTGACCCTTTGGCCAGGTCAACCAGTTACGTCCACCTTTCCCTTCAAGACTCGATGGGGACGTGCCACAGTCCAGGCTGCTTTGCTTGCTCGGGGCTGGATATCATCCTGCATTGTTCCTGGCTGCCTCTGCGTCTGTCTCCACTGGACTGTCCGCCTCCTGGGTGGGCAGTGTCTTACCCCAGTTGTTGGGTGGTGCTGGGCACGGTGCCAGAAGTTTCACACTCACATCTGTAGTTTCAGCCAGTTTGCACCAGCCCGCGATGTGGGGAGACAGCTGCAAATTGCCACCGACAGACGAGGAAGCTGAGGCCCAAGAGGCCGAGTCACGAGCTCCAGCCTCGTCCAGCACATTCACTGGAGAGTCCCCCTCTCATGGGCTCACGTGCCCCCGGCCCGTGCAGACACTGGGTGGTGCAGGTGCTGCGGGAGCTGGCCTGTGCCCGGGAGGAGTGGAGCCCTCACACGTGCACAGCTGTCACAGGTCTTACCCCTCCCCACACGCATCTGCACTGGAATCCTCACAGCCGTGGGGTCTAGGTCCGGGGCCCTGTCACAGACGTCTAGCGGGGAATAGACTCTCTTCTCAGCCTCATCTGTCTCTCCTTCTCCCCCCTCCTGTCTCAATGTTGTTCTGCACCCACCTCAGCCCCCCTCTCCCGGATGGTCCCCTGTGCAGGTAACCCTGCATTTCTCCCCTGGGCACCTGCTGGGCAGGGCTGTGAGGGGTAGAGGGCAGGCCCACTGCCCGTCTCCTGGAGCAAAGCCCCCGGGTTTAATCATGTCATCTGTGGGGAGGACACTCCCTTCACATGATGTGTCACTTGAAATATGTTTCTGGGACAGATGGGCCTGGGGGCACGTTTCCTGTGAGAACGTCCCTAGGACCAGTGCTTCCTCAGCTCTTTCCAGCTGGAGGCTCCAGAGAGATGACACATTCTCTCAGTGTCCCCAAATGGTGGCTCAGAATGGCCAGTGGGGGTGCTGTGAGGGTGGAGATATTTTGTAAAAGTCCCCTTGAGAGAGAATTTCTCACCTTGAAAGACATTATGTTGAAGGAAAGAAGCCCGTCACAAAAGTCCACCTTTTATTATATGATTCAGCTCATGTGAACGTTGAGAATCAGGGAATCTATAGAGACAGGAAGTAGATCAGTGGTCACTTAGGGATGGGGGGAGGGGAGCGTAGCTAAAGGGCACTTCCTTGTGAGGTGATGAAAATGTCCCAAATTGGCTCTGGAGAGGATGGTTGCACACATCTGTGAATATCCTAAAACCATTGAATTGTCACTTTAAATGGGTGAGCTGTACAGTATGTGAATTATCTCTCATTAAGGCTGTCTAAAAGAGAGAGAATTTCTCCCCACCATCTTACTATGAAACTCAGCTCTGTAGATAAACCATACAAAGAAAAGAAGTCAGCATGATTTTTAAAAGGACCTTCACAAGGTGGTGCCCCCAGAGCGGGGACAGGGTCCTGAGGTACCAGGGGGCAGGGCTGGGATGGGGCACAGGGTGGGCTTTGCTCCTGTGGACGGGGGTTCTTCCCATGGACCCCGGGAATCTGCATAAGAGTGTGTGTGTGTGTGTGTGTGTGTGTGAGAGAGAGAGAGAGAGAGAGAGAGAGAGAGAGAGAGCATTCCTAGGGAGCTGGAACAGTCTTCACCAGACCGGTGAAAGCTCACACCCACAGCAGGTGAAGAGTTGGGATTAACCTGGAAGCTTCCCTCTGCACTGGGTGAAGGAAGCTCAGTGCAGGAGCTGTGGCCCGTCTCCTGGTGCACACTCGGGACTCTGTGGCGACACTCAGTGTGGTGCCTGCGCTCTGACTCCCCTCACTTTTCCTGCCTCTGGCTCCTGACCGAGCCGCATGGAGGATTGGAGCTGAAAGAGGTTCAGTGAGCTGCGTCCGCAGACCAGGCTCTGAGAGCCCCCTTCTCGGATTTTACCATTTCCGGGACCCCCTGTGCACTCATTACCTCCTAGGTATTTTCCAAAATAACTGTATCACTACCTTAAAAATAAAAACACCGCCCTCTCCAGATCACCATTGCCTGCCCGTTCTTGGGGCTCCTGTTCTGGGGGAGTCCAGACACCTGGCTCCACCTGAGCCCCTCTCCTGCCTCAGTCAGAAAAACTGAGAGCGACAAAGACAACCATTTTCCTGATGTGGCATTCAGTGTCCCTCTGTGCCACGTCCATTGGCCACATACAAGCACCTCGTCCTGCTGAGTCCCACATGGGATCCCATAACGGAGGGCTCTCCCCTCCATGTGCAAGGCCAGCTGTTCCTTTGGGATTTGGTCCATCAGTCGCTTGTTTAGGCACACCCCTCTCACAGAGACCCTGAAGGCCAGGTAACTAACTCGGACACTGACACATGGCTGGGCAGGCCTTCCCTGTGTCCCACACCCCAGAGTCAGCTGTGAGCAGGGGGAACCTCACCCCCTCCCTCACCTGGCCCGGGACAGTCCCACTTTGTAAATAACCAGGTACACCTGTCTTGTGCTGAATGCTGCAAAGGAGAATGCAGAGTCGCTGAGAGCATGTGGAAGGGGACCTAACTTAGATTGGTCCTCTTTGCATGGTCAGTGGTTCACCAGGCAAAGGGCTATTAGAAGAAGTTGTCCCAGGCCCTTGCCTCTGACCACGAGATGGGCATGCCTGATCCCCGCCTCCTCCATGTCATAACTCTCGTGCCTCCTAAATCCAAGTCCATCTCAGCCATCGGCACACTCATGCCCCTGTGTCAGTGCCCGTTATGGAAAAGGCCACGTAACCTGTTTGATCTTAAAGGCAACTATGGATGAGATCTACACACACATCTTATCTACGGCATCTGAGCATTTGTATTTAATTGATTTTGCTCCAATTACTGTAAGTTGTAAAGTGTGTCCCACTGGCTCTGTCACGTGCCTTCAAGCAATCTCAGATTCACAAGTAGAGGAAGTCTTCTGGTCAGACATGCCCAGATCTGATTGATTCATGAGGCCAAACTTGGTTTTTTTAAAACCTTTTTTTTAAAGTTTTTAATTTTGTTTAATTTTTAAAATTAAAATTAACTTTTATATATTTTATTTATTTATTTTTTGCTGACGAAGATTCACCCTGAGCTAACACCTGTGCCAATCTTCCTCTAATTTTCTGTATCTGCATTGCTGCCATATGACTGGTGAGTGGAGTAGGTCCACACTTGGGAACCCAACTTGTGCACCTGGGCTTCCGAAGCGGATCCCACCGAACTTTCACCACTTGACCACAGGGTCGGGCCCCCAACTTGGTTTTGATAACTCCAGATTCTTCATTTTGCTGACTTTTCTACCCAGATGTGAGTCTATTCTGATGTTCTCAGCTCAGAGGCTCAGAGAACACCTGTGAGGACAGTGGTGTCTCTTACCCAGCAGGTGAACAGCAGGTCCAGGGAGATGAGGTCAGGGTGCCACTTGACTTCACAGCACAGGGGATGTAGGACTGGGAGGGCAGCCTGTCCACAGCCCCCCAATGCTCAGGAGGATGGTGCCAAGGGTCACAGTATCTTGGAATCTCTGACTGCAAAGCCATTTCCACCCGTGTCCCAGCCCACTCCCAGCACAGTCCTTATCCAGGTGTGGACGGTGGATGAGGATGAGGCTTCTCATTGGGATGAAGTGGGACAAGGAGAAGGGAAGAGAAGTACAGAGAATCCCAGCTTGGGGTGTGCTTGTCTACAGGGGGAGTGGGACTGTGGCACTGAGGGGTGTTGTGATCCCTACGTCTGTCCTTACACTCCTCTTTGATTGGGGCTCACTGACCCTGTGAGCATCAACTGGGGTGTCTTCTGGGTAACGATGGGGGAGTGCTTCTCTCATGCTCATCCTTGGCCACCTGAGGAGACTGGGCTGACCTGGGCCATCTCTCCAGCCCAACTCCAGCAGTCAGAGCACTTCTTGGACTTGGGGATTTAAGGGGTCAATTATTTTTAAAAATGTTAATGACATAATGTGGCTAATTTATTTGCCAAGCAAAGACCAAAAAAATCTTTTGGTCACTACCATTTCATAAGAGAAAGGATATTTTTATATCAAAAATACTAGGAAGGGGCCAGCCCGGTGGCGCAGCGGTTTAGTCCGCGCTTGGCAGCCCGGGGTTCGCTGGTTCGGATCCCGGGAGCCCGCCGACGCACTGCCTGTCAGCCATGCCGTGGCGGCGTCCCATATAAAGTGGAGGAAGATGGGCACGGATGTTAGCCCAGGGCCAGTCTTCCTCAGCAAAAAGAGGAGGATTGGCAACGGATGCTAGCTCAGGGCTGGTCTTCCTCACCAAAAAAAAAAAAAAAATACTAGGAAGGACATAATCTCAGAATTAGCCTTCTAATAATACCACTGGATGGCATAAGTCCTTTTTTGGGATGATGAATTACTTAACTTCCACATGCCTCAGTTTCCCCATCTGACACATGGGTTAGTAGCTTGCTCATAGGGTCATGTGAGGATTAACTGAGTTAATATTTGTAAAGTGCTTAGGGCAGAGCCTGGCATGTAAATGTGATCTAAGTGCTTGTTAAATTAAGAATTAAATTGTATTTAAAAAATGAATAAAGGCAGGGAAGCAGAGGATTGGAAAAGACTGAGATTGGAGATCCAGGCTAGAGCCTTGGGGGCATGAGTCATTTTTGGTGGAGAAATGGGCATCACTGTTCTCTGCCTCCTTCCTGTTTTGCTACCTCTTGTGCCCCAGCATGACCTCTGGGTCTGGCCCTTCCTGGGGTGTGGGCTCTCCTGGTTCAATGCTCACCCCTGCCCTCCTTCCCTCTGCAGGTCTTTGGGGGTCTGGTGTGGATCCTGATCACCTTGTCCCTGGTGCCCCTCCCCCTGGTCCAGGGCTGGGTGATGTTCGTGTCTGTGTTCTGCTTCATCGGCACCACTGCCCTGCTCTTCCTCTACATAACTGGTGCCCATGGTGGTGAGAAGTACTGGGTCTTCCTGGTGAGTCTCATTCCTGGATATTTGAGGTGGTGGGTAGGACCCTCTCCCCCGGGAGGCTGGCTTCTCCAGTGCTGGATGAGGCTTCCCTGTAGACATCTCCCACCCATGTTCCAAGCCTGAGATGGCCAGGCCTTCAGCCCTGAGCTGTCCATAGCAGCCCAGGGCTCCAGCAGCCAGGAGGTCAGGAGAAGGTGAAGGCAGAGGTTGATCGTCACTGTCTGATCTCACTGGGCCTGCTCTGCTTTCTCCTGCATGACGGCCTTTTTCATGGATAACCAGCAGCCCAACTACCCCTCCCATCCCGTCTGCACCTGCCAGGGGCCTGTTGGCACCTCCTATCATCCAGGAGGGCTGGTTTCCTTCTTGGGAGAGCAGGGTCCTGGGGACTGGCCTTGGCTGTTCCGTGTGAGGCCATGCTTACTGCCCAGCTTCCAGTCACAGCCTTCTAAAGCCAGGTGACCAGAGAGGGACTTGGTGGGGGAGAGAGATGGCCTGTGGTCTCTGTTCTACATAAATTCTGCCTTGAGGGTCATGAAGAAGGTGAAACTTACACATGGGCCGTTGCCCCTTATGTCCCCTGGAAGGGAGTGGGGGCCATTTGGCTGGGCCTCTCACTCTCAGAAGTTCTCCTAGTCAGACTTGTGACATCACCTCCAAATTACACCTATTCAAAGCCCCATTCTAGTACTTTTTTGCTTGTAAACACACCTGCAGCCCCCTGCCCCCCCCCCTCCGCAAAATGAACAGCAACAAAACAATGGAAAGGGCCTGGGCCTCTCTAACCCGTTCTGGTCACTGGGGCCACATCTGGACCAGGACTGTGACCATGTATGACACTTCTCAGGTCCAGAACCAATTTCTATGTATTCAATCCCATGCTGCCCCCCCAACTTGGTCCCACCTCAAGAGAAAGCAGTGTCCCTTCTCCACTGAAGTCCTTACTGTGGCCCCCAAACCAGCGAGAACAAACTCAGCTGGACCAACCACCTCGGTGAGGAGGGGGTTGGGGGTGTGGTGATGGGTGGACGGGGTGGGGGCAGTCAAAGGAAGTAGCAGAAGATGACTGAGGGACCTGAGCCATGCTGGGTGGGGACAGGTCGGGTGGAGTGGCCCTGATGGGACCACAGCTACCCCACGTCTCCATGTCTAGGCTCCCCGTCTCTCAGATGGCCATTTCTGACCCTGCAGGACACAGCCTACCACAGTATTGCCGCCCTGTTTTACCTCAGCGCCTCCTTCCTGGAAGCTTTGGCCACCATCTCCATGGAAGATAGTGTCACATATGAACAATACCTTGAAAACATCTCTGCTGCGGTGAGTCCCCCAGTCGACCTGCCCGAGTTCACACCCGCCTTTGCCGACTGACAGAGCGTCTGAGCAGAAGGCTGCCCGACCTCTCTTCTCTTGTTTTTTAGTTCACTGACTTTTGAATGAAATAAACCTTCCCCTCATTTCTGAAGAAATAAAGCCCTCAGAAGGGAAGGGAAGTGCCCAAGACTCCCTTCCTCATCCAGTCAGTGTTGCGCTGCCCAGGCCTGGGCTGGCCCGGGGGTCCGTGCCGGGGTGGGCTTTGCGGAGGGCGGGTGTGTGAGGAGACGTGACCGCTGAGTGCCCGGCACTGGCCGAGCTCTCCGTGAACAAGCGTGTTGAACCCTCACAACAGCCCCGGGATGTAGGCGCTGTTATTATCCCATTTCACAGGCGGAGAACCAGGGCTCCAAGAGCATGGGTGACTTGCTCCAAGATCACCAGGAATTGGTGGGGCTTGGCGTCCAGGCCAGGTGCTCCGTCACCCATGCTCAGCCCCAGTTTGGAGCAGTGAGTCTGGCCACTTGGGTCTCCTGGCTCTCCCTGAGCCGTCTTCCATGGAAGCACACAGTCAGGGGCGGGGAGCCCTGAGGCCTGGGATGGAAAATCGAGTGGTTGGTGTCTCATCAGACCCTGACTCTGGGCCTGGGGCTGTGGGGAGGCCCTCCTGGGCCCAGCGAGTCCAGACCCCCAGCTGTGGGTGTTTGCCGCTGCGATCAGGCCTTCAGCTCTTCCTGACAGTGTCTCCTGCCCCACAGCCCTGAGAACCTGTGGGAGGAGGAGGGGCCGGAGGTCACATCTCCACCACTTCCCCGTGCAAGTCCTTGTGCTCTCTGAGCCTCGGCTTGCTGGTCTACGAGATGAGATGGTAATTCCTGTCCATTTCCTCGAGGACTGCAGAGACGTAAACAACTTCCTCCCGAGGCCTCACGGGGAGCACCTGGTGGAACAGGGGCTTGACCTCATTCACCCATCAGCAGAACAAATGGGGGTGCCAGCTGTGTGTCACGGGGGGGCACGTTGGGTGCAGGTCTCTGAGCTCTAAAAGGAACGTTCTCCAACTGCGGGGCCAGATCCATTGGTGGGTGAGGTCATGTGAGGTCACAACCTGGATTTTTCTTTTTACTGGAATGGGTCTGAATGACAGGAGTAAGAGAATGTATTGTTTCATAAAACTTTTTTCCAGAGCTGTTGCACCAGTGTGCTAACTCACCATATCAGATGTATTTCTAGTCATGGGTATTATTTAAAAAATAAGAAAAAGTTTCAGAAATAGTGGTCCTCAGATTTCTAGAGGTCAACCTATGAATTGTGGAAATTCTGAGGTCAAATGTAATGACAGCTTACACAATGTCAGCTCTAGGAGCTAAAGCTGTGCCGTCCCCCCATTTTGGAAAGGACAGAACAGAGGCTGAGAGAAAACCCATAGGGTGGGCATTGTTGGGCTCTGGGGGAAAGTTCCTCAAAGCCTTGTCTGCTGGTCCCTGTGGACCCATCCCTCGACCTGGGGAAGCCACATGCTCCTCTTAAGCTCCCGGCCTACTCCCCAGGTCCATAAACATGGCCACCTCATGGCCCCGGCACCCCCTCAAATGTCCCACAGTGTGGGAATGTCTCCCATATTGGCTCATCTCCCAAGATGGCTGGTTTCTAAATAACCTAGATTGCTCTTCCTTCCCTTGGGAGGCTGGTAATCCGCCTTCTCCATTATCCTTCAAATGACTTTGTTTCATCTCCCCCTCATCTAGAGAGTCTTATACCTCTCCCTATCCCAACCCCAGAAGCCTTCTCTCTAAACAGACATCAGCAAGGCATTTGACAACAACTTCTGTAAAATTATTGCAGACGACAGTAATGAAATGTAGACGGAATGTGGCTGGTGGGTCAGCACTTGATGGAACAACCCAGATTGGGTGAATTAATGCCCCCGCCCACTGGACAGATCTCCACTGAGAACCACTGGGCTCCTCTGTGTTCCGACTTCTCTTTTACTTTTTATGAAAAGTAACATACATCCAGAGAAGTGAGCAGGATGCAAGTGCACAGCTTGACGAGTTTCCATAAAGTGAACTCCTCTGTGTAACAAGCGTCCAGATTAAGGAAAAGAACATCATGAACAGCTCCCAGAAGTCCCGTCCTTGTCCTGCCGCCATCACTGTGCGCCCACACCAAGGATGACCACGGTCCTGATTTCTAGCTGCCCGGTTCAGTTTTGCCTGCTTTTGAACCTCATGTAAATGGAATTAGAGAGTGTGTATGCTTTCATGTCTGGCTTCTTTCTCTCCACCTTAGGTTTCTGAGGCTCACCCCATTGTTGGGTGGAGATGTAGAGTGTTTATTCCCGTTGCTTTAGAGTGTTCCATTCATGACTATACCAGCGTCTATTTATCCAGTTCACAATTGATTGTGTTCCCCCCGTTTGTTAGTTGAGTTGGAGAAACATGAGCACGTCCAGGCAAAGCCAGGAGTGCCAGCATCAAGAATCACGATGTCTCAGCAGGCAGGGGCCCTGGGCTGAAACCACAAGGTGAAATAGGAGTCCGGTTCAGTGTGACGTCACACCTTTCTATTCAAAATATCAATTGTATCAGTGCACAGGGGAGGAGGAGTCATGAGAACTCGGGATTTAACCCCAGACCCTGCCCAACCATCACGTGCCCTTACCATGGTCTCCAGGATGGCCAGTCCGGGCTGTGGGAGCCATCTCAAGACCTTCTCCCTCACAGCCCTGGCCTTTGGGAGCATCTGGCCTGGCCATTGCTCCTCTGTGATTCCTAATTGGGACCTGCCTCGGAGGCTGAGTTTCTTCCCCTCCTTTGCTGGCAGTAGAGTGTCTGCACTGAAGGGATCCCTGGGACTGGTGGGAGCTGACTGAGGGTAGCTGGAAATTTCTGCAGAAATCTGGAAGTTTCTGGATCTTAACAGTGGAGGGCAATAATGGCAGCCATTTAGGGAGAGGGGTTTCTGAAAGCCGAAGGATGTTCGTTCATGTCCCTGCCTGTCAATGTCCCAGGTGCCAGGTCATGCCCTTAGGTGGAAAATAAGTCTCTGTTTCCCATTCCTGTGGTGACTTCTGAGGTGCCACTGCCAAGGGTTCTCACTGGGTCTGGAACTGCTCAGACAGTAAACTGCTCCCACCTGACTGGGAGAGGTGTTTTGGGGGAGCTGCTCACTCCTTCTCCTTTCAGCAGGGTACTTCAGAGTTGCTGGATGAGTTCTCTTAAATTTGTTGTTAAATAAGTCGGCTTATTCATTGCCTCTGGTCGTTGCGGGTGAAGGGTTCACCACTGTGTGGGGGCAGGGAGAGAGCAGGCACGGTGACAGCTGGTGTTGATGGGCATTTTCTAAGGTCACGTAAACGTAGCCACCCTAAATGTTGTGCCTGAGTTGGAAACTCTTGACCCTACGCCCAAGGTCACAGAAGCAGGTGCAGATATTGGACTTGGGGACAGGGAAGCCCTTAGGAATAGATGGTGCCCACGTGAACACAGCACGTCAGGGGCTTCACAGGCCACAAAGTGACCATTTGCCACATTTCCAGGGCCTTTGTTCCCAGCACCAAAAACTGCTAACTGGATCTTCCCAACAAGCCCCCACTTTTTTTCAAAAGCTCAGAATCCCTCCTCCCTGTCCTTGTCCCTCAGTCCTGTGAGCCTGGCTCCCTTGCCCGTGCCTGTGAAACTAAGAATCCTAGGATAAGATTCTGATAGGGGCCTGAGGATGTCCGGGCAGCATGGAGACCTTAACCAGAGCCAGCAAACCCAGGTGCTCATCTCCTAGCCGAGGCCGCTGGGGTCACAGCTGGTGGACTCCGGTCTTTCTGGTGTGGAGGAAGGAAGTTTTCCATGGAGAGCAGTTGATACTCGCCTGTGGGTATCATTTCAGGGGCCTCTGTGGGCCCCCATCTCCAGTTGGGTGGCACCAACATGATGATGTGAGATGGAGATAGTTGACCTTGCACGCCAAGTCCAGTGGATCATTAGGTCACCTGGAGCTCTGTGCTGAAAGCATTCTGGGGCCACATCTGGGCTCCGCAAGGAAGGATGTGTGCATGAGTGTTGGGAAGAAGCGGCAGTCCGCACACTTCAGGTCCATTGTCCCAAGTGCCATGGGAGTGGCCAGCCCATGCCTTGCCATCTCCCCATGCGTGCCCATTAATGGTCATTTATCTTGGTTTCAGATGTTTTCATACATAGCTACTCTGCTGTACGTGGTCCATGCAGTGTTTTCTGTAGTCAGATGGAAGTGGCCTTTCTAGACAACAGCTGAAGAACATTAGCTGAAAACCCAGACGGTGTTAACTGACCAGCCTGCCTTCCAGCATAACTTTTTAGAATGCAGAAATAATCTCAATGGTGGAAAGAAGAAACCAAAGAAGAGCAACACTGTGTCTTGTGAGTGTTATGTTGACTCTCCCATGTCCCTTCGTGTAAGGGTTGGGGTCTTGCTGCCTTTAACCTGCAACTACTGACTCATCTTTCAGGGTCATTTCCTGTCTGTGAAAGGGGTGGTGGGGTGGGAAGTGGGGACTGTGATCTAAGAGACCAGGATACAGAGATCCCCTGCTGACCCCTGGACCAGATCTTGAGATCTCTCTACTGGAATTTTCCTCAGGCTCTTTTGAGCACCCACCTGGTGGCATGTTTAAGTCTTCATGGATGTTCTACACGTCATGAGGATAAAACTCCCCCAACAAGTATTTGCAGATGTCCACGGTGGAAGATAATAAACCTTTGAAGTACTTTACAAAGTGCCTTTATGTTCAGTACCTTGTGGGGTGATTTTTGGGTTTTGTTTTAATTCCCCAGTATCAGGAAAACCATCATTTCAGTTTCTTTCTGAGGAATCCTTTGGCTTAGATGGAATCTCCAGAGGTGGCTCCAAATGGCAGTTCAGGTGACAGCTGTGTGTGCTCGGCCACTGCCCTCAGAGAGCCCGGGGCTTGGTCTCCCACCCTCCCAGCTACCAGGGGTGACCGATGGCTTCACCCTCTCTGGAAACCTGCCAAGTACCAGCCTGATGTCCCCTTCTTTTTCCTACAAGACAAAGGGGTCTGTGCTCAATTAGAAAGTCCTCAAGCCACAAGAAAACAAGGTGCAGAAGTTTCTTCTCACTCTGTGAAGCTGATCAGGAATGTTCTGGGCGGTGGGCTGTCTGTTCTGTTCCAATTAGTGATGTGGATAATAAACTGTTTTCAGAATTTCCTTGGGCCACTCTAGAGGAGAGGAAGGGGGCCAGACTACAGAGTGACAGGAAGCGTGGTGACAGTGATGAGGCCACGTTTCAGGGATGAGATGTCCAGGTGAAAGGAGAGGAGATAACGGGGAGGGGGCGCTCAGTCAGGAGTCCTGAAAGTTGGCTCCTGGTGTGAAGTGCTCCTTCATCCCTTCGCTCGGGGATCCATGATGTTCCAGAGCTGGGACACTAGAACAGGGGCCTCAGAAACTGTCAGCCCCCAGCCGTGGAGGCGGAGGGCAGGGCTGGCTGAGCTCTGGCGAGTGGCCGGGAGGGCAAAGCTTCAAGCCTCGGGCAGAGGTTTCACTAGGTGACATTTCCTTCCCTCCCACCTTAGGGACCCCATGACTAAACTGGGTCTTAGTGGTGTCTCCAGGAGGTCCTGTGTTATCCCAGGATAATTATACCAGAAAAGGGCCACTTTTAGTGAGTCCACATAAAAGAAAATTTAAATAAAAAACTTCATAGTAAATTAGAAGCAAGAGGTTTAATTGAGGCTTTATCCTGAAAAATTAAAGTACAAATTGAGAAATGATAGGAGGTTTGTCACGGTCTAACAAAATTTGCAATCAAGTGTTGACTGAGGGAAGTCTCATTTTTTCAACAAAACTGCCTGATCGCATCCCGGGGAGCCAGCGCCATGATGCTGACAGGCACATTTTTGACCCTCATCCATAAAAGAAACCAGGGGTCGGCCCGGTGGCATTGTAGTTACGTTCATGCACTCCATTTTGGTGGCCCAGGGTTCGCAGGTTCAAATCCTGGGTGTGGACTGACGCACCGCTCATCAAGCGATGCTTTGCCGGTGTCCCACATACAAAATGGAGGAAGATGGGCACAGATGTTAGCTCAGAGCCAATATTCCTCACCAAAATAGGGAAAAATTAAAAAAAAAAAAACAAAGGATTAGTTGAATTTCCCAAGTGTTTCGCAATGTTTCAAAACTTTAATAATTCTCTTAAAAGGTATTTTGATATGGTCATTCTCTATTTTCTCTTTTTTAGTTGCAAATTATTCTAAGGATAAAACCGTTATTAGTCCAAGGCTTTGCAGATGGTGCTCTGACATGACTCTATCCTTCCTCCCATCCCGAGTCATTGTAAAATTTGCAGTTTCATTTGGCGATTGATTTGCATCCTCTTCACCTTGGATGTTACTGGGATGGGCAGCCTCAAAAAGTGCCCTCTCCTGGTCCTGCTTTTCCTTCACCCAGACCACCCTTCCCCCCCAACCCACCCACAGTCGTTTCCTTTGACAAATACTATCTCAACCTAGTACTTGTTTTTAAAGAGTTGGTATGGGTTAAATAGACAGTTTTCCAGTCTTCTTTCTCTTACACATTCATGTATATATTTCAAAAACAGATGTTCACTATGGAAACTTTACAGAAAACTATAAAGAAGAAAATTTAAACAGTTGGCAAACCTACTAGTTAGGGTAAACATTATTAACCTTTTCAATGCATATCTTTCCAATCTTTGTGTATAAATATACTCTGTAAAAAAATTGGAATTATATTATACAGTCTTATATGAAGTTTATTTTTTATTTAGCATTAATTTGTAAGTGATTTTCCTTAATTCTTTAACGGCCACAGAACACTACAATGTGTGGCTATATTCTTTCTGTAACTATGTCCCTCTTGTTGAATATTTAGTGCTTTATTTCCCCCTAATTTTTCACTATTAAATATAATACAATAGTGTCTTAAGCCTTTTTAAGTATCCATTGTCCTCTTAGGAAAGGGCAGATGTAGGAAGATCTTTCTTTTCCCTCTCAGGGATTCCATGGGTTTACCACAGGCTTGTGAGCCCAAACCACTAACAGATTTAATCCGGAGGAAAAGTGGCTGCAGCATGAACCTGCGCACTCCACAGCCGAGCCCGGCGATGCCTGTCCTCTGCCACCACCACCAGCACCGCATGCACCATCACAGCCCATTCACCTGCAGCTCCTCTGCCGTTCCCCACGGCCACCAGGACGTGGACTGATTTCTTTCTTCCCTCTTCTGCTGTCATATTGAAAACATTTCTGACCTAAAAGACAGCGTGTTTCATGAATATTACACCTTCACAAAATTCTGAAGGAGGGAACTGGGGTGACCTCCTTACACACACACACACACACACACACACACGTGGATTGTACATCATCCTCCAAGTCCACGAGCACAAACGGCAAACTTACTCCAAAGGAAACCTCTCTGGACTGTGTCTTCAGGAGCAAAATGGAAATAAGGCTTCTCTCTTCCTATTCCATTGGATTGTTAGAAGGTTCCTCTGAGATAACTTTTAAAGGGATCTGAAACTGTATTGCTCAATATACCCTATTTTAATGAATGTACCACAAGAAAAGAAAAAAGTTGCTGATTATACTTTGACATGGTTTCTAACTGATTGACTATAAGACATACTCAATATCAAAGATGTTAAAATATGAAAAAAATGTGCATCTTAGAAGTGACAAAATGCAGTGTAGAGAAGAAGTAACAGAAGACTGGACCTCTATGCTAAGGGTCAGGCCCAACTGGGAATAGAAAACTTGCAAATATCTGCTTATTATGGACTAGAGGGTAATCTGCATTTTTGGGGCATATTTTAAAAGGCAGAAACTGTTAACTAAACTGCTTACATGGCAGCCCCTTTCCCATAAAATGGGGTTAAAGGAAAAGGGAGCTCCAGGCCACTCGCGTGGGTAATCTTAAAAGAAATCACCACATATATGAGAATTCTTCAAAGGGGTTAACTTCCAAAGGTATAAACGGGGACGAGACATGAAATAAATGTAAACAGGTTTTAAATTCTATATGCAACTGACATTGAAGAAACAAGATACATCCTCAGTCACAAATTCAATAAACGATTATTCTACAGGGTATTTAACACCGAGTGTGCAGCACTAGCTCAAAGGGAAGTCGACTCTTTCAGGGAATGCCCTGGAAAGAGAGACTGACATTCACCTGATACAGGCTTCCCTTTCAGGTGCCTGCAAGCAGCCCAGCAGGTCATTTCCCGTCAAGAGCTGGACATTCACAGCGACTCCAAGCTTCCTACCCCTGCCCCACGGCTGCTCTCAGGCTCTGCTCCCTGAATTGAGTGCCACATACAGCCGGTGCATAATTGAAGGACGGATTGCTAATGCTACTTTAGCTTTAGGAAGGAGGAAACTTAAAGGTAATCTCCAAATTCTGTTACTGACAATACCACCGAAGTTGCCTTGTGATGGGACCCCAACTGGTAGCCCCCACAAGGGCACAGACAGGAACGCCAATAGCAAGTCACTGAAATTCAAGTTTCATTATTTACTTACTCAGATCAGCTCTGTGTCTCAGAAAAAGTCATGCATCAAAGGCTTTTCTTCACAGTTCCTCTTGCCGTATCCCCACTCCACCCACCCCAACTTCTCTGGCTATTTAATTCAACATGCCCACCTCAAGAATCCTGGTATCAAAATTGTCATATGTTTCTGCAGGGAGAAAAGAAACAGACATCCAGATAAATGTGTCTGTACAGTTAGTGTATGAAAACATTTTTCAACACCGGCACCATCACTGGCTTTTACATGAGAAAGACTCTCAGATCTTTTGGTGCCAGTCCCAAGGCCACGCTCTTGTCCTCATCATCCCCAGAGACGGCTCCACCACTAAATTCATAAACCCGGCCACCATCTCCCTGACTGCATCCTCCTAACCCTCCAGCTCTCTCACTACGACTCCCAAGACAATGGTTCTTGGAGCTCCCCAGCACCTCCAGACTCTTGACTCTGTTTTCCCTTCCTCTCACCCCCTCTGGTCTTCACAGCCTCTCCCACTCAGCCAGGACACCACAGTCCATCACCTCCACCACATCTTGTGAATGTCCTCAACTCCCCCACCCTTTCTGTCCACCACACTATCCAGGCCTGAATCCATGCAGCTGTCTGGCCACACCTGGCCTGCTGGGTGCTGCTGGAGAGAAGTCAAAGCAGAGTACACACTAGGCCCACTAAAATTTCATGGTCTCCAACTCAATCGAGACCTCCCTGCTGCCTGTTGGCCTTTGATGTCCTTTGGTTAGGTCTCTCTCTGCTCACCACAGCAGCCATTTAAGCACTCCCTGTGTTCTTTTATTTTTATTAACTTTTTACTATAGAAGATTTCAATCATAGACAAAAATTGAGAGAACAGCAAAGTGAAAGCTTATGTACCCATTAACCAGCTTCAACAATTATCAACTCATGGCCAATCTTCTTTCCTCTAAACTCTGTCCAACTCCCACTCCATTGGATAATTTTGAAGCCAGTCCCAGATACCCTACATTTCACCAAAATATTCTGTGTCCATGCTCATCAGTGCTGCCATCCCACTTCCAGCAGATGACCCCACCGCCTCCTCACAGGCTGAATGAGGTCACCAGAGAGACACCACTCACACACCCGCCCCCACACACATGTCCACTCCCAACAGCACAGGCTCACCTGAACCTGCACCCTGCCCTTTCTTCTGTCACGGGTTCATCCACTTATCTACACTCTGGATCGGGGCCCTCATTAGGGACTGAGTTTATGGGGTGTTTCTCTCCCTCCCATGTCTTCATCTTCCCAACGGAAGCATTTTGCTCAGTTCTAAGTATGTTGTGAAGTCTCTCCATCTCAGTCTCTCCTCTCCTCTCTAGGCCAAACCTAAGGAAGCAGTCAGACTCTTGTCTGTCTCCTCATCTCCTCCTCATTGACAAAAATAAAGTTTTCAGATGATTTTTACTTTGCTACATACTTGGAGTGGGAGGAGGACTTTGTTTTCTAATTTGGCCTGATAAATATTATCGATTTTTGTTTCAGGTATGCTTTTATGAGCCTTAATGACAACTATCCAGTCAGTTTATCCTCTGTTATGGAAACAGCACTCCTGAGCTATGCAGCTCCATAGGTACCACATGGCCAACTGTGTTTGGGAAACTGCACCTTGTAGGTGGCTTGTGTAGATCCATAATGCACACTACCACACTGAAGGCTCTGAGAAGCTACACAATAAAGATGCCAGAACCCAGTGCTTTGCATCTTGTTTGTGGGATACTTCTTGGTTATGGGCCTCTAGTGTTCCATAAAACACATTTGGATAATAATGTGAAGTTATTTCCATGATGCTCAAATCCTTTTTGGAAAAAGGTAATCTAACCAGACAAGTAAATAAAATCATAAGGAATTCTAGAATTACAAGTACTCTCTCTGTCACAAAGGTAAGCAAAACTAGGTCTCTGCTACCTCCACTGGGACCAGGGTCTGGGGCGCCGAGACTGACACCTCCCCATGTGTTCCCACTCCACCCTCGCTCCCATTTAACCTTCATCTTCCTCTTCCGGTCCCACTCCTCTCTCTGCTGGACCATATCAGCCTCCACCTTCTCCTGCTCTTCCTTGCTTCTTTGGACGATGGTCTGCACAGCTCCATTTCTCATAAGAGGGACATTCAGACCAGGCCATAGGAAGCCGTGAATCCCTGAAGGTTTAAAAACATACATAAATAAGAATTTTTAAAAAGTATTCACATCTTAAATATTAAAATGCCAGACAATGGGTGTACAGATAATGATACTGCTGGTAGGAGCTTAAACTAATGTAAGTCACTTGGCAGGCCACTTGGCACTCTCTGTGAAAATTGTAAATGTACCCACCCCAACAGCTGGTAATTCCACTTCATGGTTTTACCTAAAGAAACACTCCCACACAGGTGCAAGGCATGTGTGCGCTTGGACAAGGATGTCCACTGAAGTGTTATTTGTAAAGCAAAAAATGAAAACAATCTAAATGCCCAGCAGTATTGGGATAGTTAAATGAAATATGGCAATTCCAACCTATGAAATCTTCTGCACCAGCATGAAAGAATAAGGTAGTCTACAGGTTCTGATGTGGAACAATTTACAAGACCTATTATTGAGGGGAAAAAAGTAAACTATAAGATGGTATGTACTATATGAAATAATTTAATTATATCTGAAAGAAGAAATTACATATTACTTTTAGGGTATTTATGTATATAAAAGCATTAAAAAATGTCAAAAGGAAAAATACTGAAATGAGATCAGTGGTTTCATTGGGGGTGGCACTTGGGATTGGGGGAAATAGAAAGAGCATCAAGAGGGACTTTAGGTTCCTCTGTAGTCTTTGAATTTTTACTGAGAAGGAATACAGACATGATTGTTATGATTTTTAAAAACATTAAAAAATAAAATAAGATAGAGGGTAAGTCATAGAGAAAAACATCACCGTAGACACGCAATAACTAGAAGTACAGTGAAAGGTGTTTTCTTTATGCCTGGAAGGCTAGTTCTATGAAAGATAATTTGTTAGCAATCACAGTACAAAATGTCGATTCAAGTACACTGTACTAATTTTATTCTTCAAAAAACACAAGTATAAACAATCATATGTTCCAGGGGTTGGCAAACTAAAGCCCATGGGCCAAATCCAGCCCACCACTTGTTTTTGTAAATAACGTTTTATTGGAACACAGCTATGCCCATTCAATTATGTGTTGTCTATGACTGTGTTTGTGCACCAACAGCAGAGCTGAATAGTTGTACAGAGACCAGGGGGCTCACAAAGCTGAAAATAGTTACTCTCTGGCCCTTTGCAGGGAAAGTCTGCCAACTGCCCCTTTATTCAATCTTCTGTCACTGAATCCTAAGCTCTTTGAGGGCAGGACTGTCACAGCAGATGCCACACAGGGGCGTCTTCTAAGGTTGACTCTTGTGCTCAATCTATTCCCAGTAAGTATTTAGTGTGTGTCGTGTGTCATGGTTTTGGAGTACTCACTTGTCATATTTCCAGGTTATTATTTTGAAATCTCAGTATTGAAATTTTGCCTGTATTTTTTTATTTCTAAGTATTTTCTTCTTTTTGACAGTATTGTAAATGGAATTGTTTTAATTTCCTTTTCAAATTGTTCATTGTTAGTGTATAGAAACATGACTGATTTTTATCGGTTGATTTTATATCCTGAAACTTTGCTAAATTTGTTAGTTCTAACAGTTTTTTTAATGGAATCTTTAGAGTTTTCTATATATAAGTCATAAGTCTGTGAATAGTGATATTTTTACTTCTTCCTTTCCAATTTCGATGCCTTTCTTCATATTTCTTGCCTGATTGCTCTGGCTAGGACTTCCAGTAATATGTTGAATAAAAGTGGTGAAAGCAGTCATCCTTTTCTTGTTCTTGATCTTAGAGGAAAAACTTTTGATCTTTCACCATCAAATATGATGTCAGCTGTGGGATTTTCATATATGACCTTTATTATATTGAGGTAGTTTCCTTCTATTCCTAGTTTGGTGAGTGTTTCTATTATGAAAAGGTGTTGAATTTTGTGAAATGCTTTTTTGGCGTCAACTGAGATCAGGTAGCTTTTTTCCTTCATTCTGTTAACGTAGTGTATTACACTGATCAATTTTCTCATGTTGAACCATGTTTCCATTCCAGGAATAAATACCACTTGGTGTATAAACCTATTAATGTACTGTTGAATTCAGTCTGCTAGTATTTTGTTGAAGATTTTTGTATTAATATTCATCAGGGACATTGGTCTGTAGTTTTCTTTTCTTGTAGTATCTTTGTCTGGCTTTAGTATCAGGGTAATGCTGGCTTCTTAGAATGACTTAGGAAATGTTCCTTCCTATTCAACTTTTTGGAAAAGTTTGAGAAGGATTGGTGTTAGTTCTTTAAATTTTTAGTACAATTCCCCAATTAAGCCATCAGGTCCAGGGCTTTTCTTTGTTGGTAGATGTTTTTATTTCTGATTTATACTCCTTACTAGTTATCATGCTATTCAGATTTTCTATTTCTTCATGATTTAGTCTTAGTAGGTTTTGTGTTTGTAGGAATTTGTCCATTTTAGCCAGATTATTCAATTTTTTGGCTTGCAGTTGTTCATAATACTCCCTTATAATCCTTTTTATTTCTGTAGAATCAGAAGTAATATCCTCACTTTCAGTTCTGATTTTAGTAATTTGGATCTTCTATCTTTTTAGTCCATCTAGCTAAAGGTTTGTCAGTTTGGTGATCTTTTCCAAGAAGTAACTTTTGGTTTAATTCATTTTTTTCTAGCCTCTATTTATTTAATCTCTTTTGTAATCTTTATTATTTCCTTCCTTCTGCTGGCTTTGGGTTTAGTTTGTTCTTCTTTTTCTAGTTCCTTAAGTTGTAAAGTTAGGTTATTGATTTGAGATCTTTCTTATTTTTTAATTTAAACCTTTATAGCAATACGTTTCCCCCTTAACACTGCTTTCACTATGTCCCATAATTTTTGGCATGCTGTGTTTTCCTTTTCATTCATCTCAGTATTTTCTAATTTACCTTGTGATTTCTTCTTTGATCCATTGGTTTTTTTAAGAGTGTGCTGTTTATCTCCATATATTTGTGAATTTTCCAGTTTTCCTTCTGCTGTTGATTTCTAGTTTCATTCCATTGTGATCAGAAAAGATATTTTGTATGATTTCAGTCTTTCAAATTTATTAAGACTTGTTCTGTGGCCTAACATATGGTCTATCCTGGAGAATGTTCTATATGCACTTGAGAAAAATGTGCATTCTCTTATTGTTAGCCAGAGTGTTCTGTGTATGTCTGTTAATTACAACTGGTCTACGGTGTTGTTCAAGTCCTCTATTTCCTTATTGATCTTCTTTCTGGTTGTTCTGCCTCTTGTTGAAGGTGCAGTGTTGAAGTCTATTATTATTGTAGATCTCTGTATTTCTTCAATTTTTTCAATGTTTGCTTCATGTATTTTGGAGTTCTAATGTTTGGTGCATATATATTTATAATTGTTATATCTTCTTGGTGAATTGACTCTTTTATCAATATATAATACCCTTCTTTGTCTCTTGTAGCAGTTTTTTTGGCTTAAAGTCTATTTTGTCTGATATTATTATAGCCACCCCTGCTTGCTTTTGTTTACTGTTTGCATGGAATATCTTTGTCCATCCTTTCATTTTGAACATATAAGTGTCTTTAGATCTAAACTGAGTCTCCTGTAGGTAGAAAGTAGTTGGATCCTGTCATCCATTCTGCTCATCTATGATTGAGCTCATCTTTTGATTGAGGAGTTTAATCCATTTACATTTAAAGTAATTACTGATAGGGAAGGACTTAATGTTGCCATTTTTTGGGTTGTTTTCTGTATGTCTTATAGATTTTTTGTCCTTCATTACCTCCCTTACTGCTTTCTTTTGTGTTTAATTGATTTTTTGTCATGATACATTTGGATTCCCTTTTCATGTATTTTCTATAGATTTTTTTCCCTTGTGGTTAGCATGGGGATTACATATAACATTCTAAAGTTGTAACAATCTATTTTAAACTGATACTAACTTAACTTCAATATTGAATTTTTTTTTCTATTTTTGAGGCCTTACTGTGTACCAAGCATTGCATTAAGCACTCCACATTTACCTCCTTTTAATCCTTTTAGTAACCTTCTGAAATGCAGGTATTACTATCTGCATTATACAAATAAGGAAACCAAAATACAAGGAAAATAATTAATTAACCCAAAGTCTCATAGCTAGGAAGTAGCAAAGTCAGAATTCAGTCCAGGTCTGCCACACCCTCCCATGTTCCACCCAGTACCATGAAGAGTCTGGACTCATGTTTCCTCTACATTCATCACATCAAGTGGTATGGCCACATGGCTTTGTTAAAACTTGTAGCTGACTAGTCCCTTTCTATCCAAAACATGTAATTGATGACTTTTCTTTTTCATTTGATGTTTAATATGGGTGTATATGCTAAACAGAAGCATAGGAATGGCAACACAGAGTTGAGACTTGAAATTGTACACATAAAAATATAAGTTATCTGAAGTTTAATGTGGCCAACTTATAGTGGAAATTTTCCTTAAAATTCTTGCAAGATTTTCCATTAATGAAGCAAAACTTGGAACTGTTCATTAAAGTAAAAATATACATTTAAAAACATAGTAGGCTGGATTGTAGGGGTTGTTTAATGAATACTATTTTTTCTTCTTTAATAGTCTACTGCCAGAAACATTAATTGGAAGTATGTGCTCCGTTCATTTGTTGCTATTTTATTGCCAAATCCTTGGAGATGTATTCCTGAAAGACAGGGTGAGCATGCAAAGTGCTGGTAAGGGGTCTTTGCAATTTCCTTATGTTCAATAATGCATTGTGTGTTGAGTAAATGTAAACTATGCCAACTTATATCTTCTGCTTCTGAAGGTGACATTTGAAATAAAATATTCAGAATAGTGTCTACATCAATAAATTACTTCAGATACAAAACATTATACACAGTGTGTATTCTGTGTGAGCTCAGTACATATTCAATTCTTTATAGTATACAGATTTTCACATTTCAAATTCTGGAGATTTGAGATCCAAAAACTCAGATATAATCATATTTTCCCTTACTATCTCTGAATAATCTGTTTTTATCATGTATTTGGTATGCACATCATCTTTTTGGGAAGAGACTGAAATCACCCAAAATAATTGGTTCTTAATGCACAAATTTTAGGTATCAGTGGATTAGTTAAAATTGGTGAATCCAGGTGAGATATTCAGTTCTATGTACTATTTTTATTCTTGCAACTTTTTTGTAAGCTTGACATTTTTTCCAAGTAAAATTTTAAAAAGTAATCTTAAAAATCAATGAGTTCTCACACATGACTGAATTTGCAAAGAGAAATGCCTGTGTTATAAGAATTGCCTCCAGAAAAACAGTTTAACTTTATTGGCTATTCTTTGAATTCAATAAATCAGTAAGGAGATAGGTATTGAGTGCCTACTGTATGCCAGGCATTGTGCTGGGCCCAGTGATGAATGAGATAGGTATGGTTATCCCTACCCCAGTGGAGCAACAGACCTGAAACACAAAATTCCATGAGTAATCCTTTTCACCTTTTAAAATAAGTGTTCTGAAGGAAAATACACAAGGAAAGCATACAGTGGGAAGACCTGAATTAATGTGTAGGATGAGGGCAGCCTTCCCTGGGCAAGTAATATTTAAGATAAGACCTGAGAGAGGAGTTAGAGACATGGGGGAGGTAGGTGGGGTTCTACTGTATACAGAATATACAAATTGATTCATTCACAAATATTTCACGAGAGCCCACTGTGGCTAAGGCCCTGTGCCAGGCTCTGGAATATTTCTCTAGACGTGGAACAGTCACAGAACCTGGACTTTGGTGTCAGGAGGAACCTTAAGGCTAATCTTCTCTAAATTCTGCATTTCCTGATGAGCAGATGGCTCAGAGAACAGCAGCGACCTGGGTGCATGGAGCCCAGGCCAGGGCCGTCACTGCGGTCACTCTGGGTGCGTCCGGATCTTCAAGAAAAGGCTTGTGGGTAAAGTTGTTCACAGATAATATGAAGTGAAAAAAACCCACATTTGAGTTATAATATTTAAACATATATTTATATTGATATAGATGACTGTGAAAAGGTCTGGAAGGATATACCCTGGGAAGGTAGCAATGTTTCCCTCTGGATCCTGGGTTATTTTGTTGATCTGTATTTTCTTAATTTTTCCACAGTGAATTATTTGTATAATAAATGATAGAAATAAAAAAGAGTGGTTTGTTCCTGCTCCCTTGAGCCTTTTCTTCATGGCATCCTGTGTTACTTGGGATAAGCCAGGCTGTGCAGTGGTAGCCACACAGGTTTATTTCTCACTCGTGGTACCTTCCAGAATGGATCAATGGAAGACCCTGTTCCATAGTCACCCAAGGATGCGGGCTGGTGGAGGCTCCACTTTCTTACAGCATCATCTGGAAGGAGTGGCTTCCTCTGTTGCCAGTTGACCCTCCAGGAAAAGAGAGAAGGGAGAACTGTCCTTGGAACTTCCACTGCCTTTGCCCCGAGGCAGCATGGGCGCTTCTGCTCGGATTTCATTGGCCAGAACCAGTCACGTGGCCCCACTTAACTTCAGGGAGCTGGGAGGTCTAGTCCTCTGTTTATTCCAGAAGGAAGGAGGAAGTGGATCTGGGTGTGTAGTAGTGAATCCCCCATGTTTGCTGTTCCCCACTGAGTTACTGTAAGTGAAACACCCTACCGGTTGCTGGGACTCAGTGCAAATGACGTGGGACCTTGATGCTTAACTAACAAACAATAGGCAAATTTTACCAGACAGTCAGTCTAAAGTTGCCTAGTGATAGTCATGTTAAGCCAGATTCCTTTTAAAGTTTACATTGCGAAGTGTGTGAACCTACTAGTGTTAACTTAGCTAAGTTCAGGTTGTTGTTGGTGTTTTAATAATAATAATGGCACCTGGCCTGTTTAGTAAAGCACTCTGGCTCTGTACGGGTCCTCTTCAAACTCTCCAGGACGCACAGGCACAGTAGTCAAGAGGGTGGAGGACCACAATCCCATGACAGTTGTTCCACGGTAATAACTACGACCATTCCAAGACGTGGCTCGTGAGTGCACAGCCTGGGGTCTCCTGGTGGAAACGTCTCCTCTGTTTCACAGAGAGTCTCTTCCTTGGTGCCGTATGTCATATTCACCACAGGGCCTCCCTCCTGACAAAGGGCTGATGCTTTCATGTAACCCATGAACTCAGGCCCCGACAGGAGGACACCTGCAAACAGGCCCAAGCCCGAGGCCCTGGAGGGAGCAGCTGGGAGCCTGGGCACGCTCCCCAACACGCGCATTCGCCCAGAGCTGGTGCTGTGAAGGTCTTCAATTCATGCTTCTGTGGTTTTAATTGATCTCTGGTTTTTTTTATTTCTTTAAAGAAGCTTTTGTGAAGGCTTGTGGACAGATTGAGAGTATTTACTTGCAAAGCTGTCCCTCAATTTATCTCACCCCGACCACTGTCATCATCATGGCAGACAGAATTGTAGAGAAGTGTGGTATTTGGCAGTTTTCTATTTTCATTACTGTCTTACCTTAAAAGCTTACTAGTATTTTATTGTTCAGGTGCTGCGTTTGCATGGATGTGTTAGTGTTTCACCAATTCTGTTCTTAGATTAGTTTTGACTGGTAAGAAGCACGGGCTCTGAGGTCTCTCTCACTCCCAGTCAGTCTGGTTCTGGGTCGTTAGAACAGATGCTACAGACTCACCTCTTACTCGTGTAGGTTCTATGCAGTGTTTTTGACCCTGTCCCTGGGTTTGATTACAGTGAAGGTGCAGAAGTGTGACAGACTTGTGACTACTCGGATTACTACAGTATTTCTGTTTGCTTTTTAGAGTTCATGGGCTGAGAAAGAGAGCACATTAAAGAGATCAGAGAAGGTAATCTGATGTTTCACGCTGAACTTGATACTTGCCGTGCTCACTGTTGGCTTGCACGTTCTAGTAATGCCTCTTTTTTAGCTAAAGCAGCCACAGTCATAATCCCTTTTGATCGGTTCAAGTGTGTCATTATGGTTGCAAAGACACTTTCCAGAAGGGTGTGGGTGATCGATTCCTGATGTGAGAAGAAACACTGGATCGCGACAGTCATCTCAGATCACTGAGCTCATTGAATTGAGGGGAAGTTTCTAAACCAAAGCCTCCCAGTTGGCTACGAAATCTCTCTTGTTTTTAAAAAACTTCCTCCAGCTCTCCGAGTCCGTATCGGGTAAGGAGAAGGGGAAAGAAAACTGGCCTGAGCTGTATGGTCCACTGAAGAAGCTCTGGCTCCCGGCACACTGCCGTAGAGGGGCGGGCGTCACCACACGCAACTCGCACTAGGCAGTGAGCGGTGGCTTGACTGCTCCGGCCCAGGACTCAGCAGACGTGTCCTGTAAAGGGCCGGAGAGTGAACGTTTTTGGCTTTGTGGGCCATGTGTTCTGTGTCACAGCTACTCACCTCTGCCATTGCAACACAAAAGCAGCTTCTGACGATGTGTAAACATCTGAGCAGGGCTGTTTCTATGAGACTTCATTTATAAAAGAGGCGGTGGGCCGCATTTGACCCAGGGTCCATGGGTTTTGGAATTCTAATCTAAAGTGTTCATTATCTACAAGGAACATGGGAGAACAAACTGACTGAAAACTCTAAAAATTGGAAAAAAAATGTATTCATATTGTATCCTTATTTGAGCTTCCATTTGACCGGTACCATCTACACTTGATCCTTGCTAAAATTGTCAGGTTTAATGCTATTCTAGTACAGCAGTGGACGAGGAGCTGGGCCTCAGGCCTGTAGAAATTGTCCCCTACACGTGCTGTGCTTGGAGAGGTGATATCTGTGTGCAGACCCTGCTGTGTACAGACATCTCCGCCTTCAGACTGCTGTGCTCTCTGACATTCCCGCCCCGCCCCCCGCCCCCCGTCTGTGTCAGGGGTTGACTGACTGTGCTGATATTGCAGTCCTCGTGTTATCTGGGGAGGGTCTGACCACAAACTCTTGCTCCTTGGGTCTCCTTTCTCTGGATTTCGTGCAGAACGCTTGCTGCCCTTCTCTTGTAACAACTCATCAATGATCCCTGAAATGCTGTAATTGAATTAAGTGGATACAGCTGACTTCACATTGCGCTTTAGTTATATTTACCTGGAGCCACATCCTTGTCACCAGAATTAGATTGCAGCACCCCGTTTTCCTTGATGGAATGTGTGGGACACCCTCTGTGGAGCTTAGGAGACACCCTGGTCTCAAGGAGCCCCTCCCAGCCTCTCGGGGAGAAGTGCTCGTCTCCACCCCATGGTGACTCTTGGTGCTTCCCCTCCAGAGAGTGCTGTTTCCTGACTGAGTAGCTGGTTCAGAGCTGATCGCCTCCAGGCACTAATGGCCCCTCCACCCCACCCCTTAGATGGCTTCTAGTTAACAGAGTCCATAGAATTTAACTCTGAAAAAATAATGATGCGGATCCATTCACAGTTATTTGTGGTGCTGCTGTTTCCCAGAGAGACAAAGAGCTGCTGAAGGCTGTGTTTCTCCTGGTCTATCACGACTGTGTGGTCCCTCTCCTCCATTCTGCACTCCTGCCCCCGTTCAGGTGGGCAGAAGAGGAGACTGAGGCTGCCCGATGGAGAGTGATCGCCGACTTCCTTAAGCAAAACCAGGAAAACGAGGCCGCCCTCCAAGCTCTGCTGTCCCCAGATGGAGTCCATGAACCTTTTGACATTTCAGAGCAGACCTATGACTTCTGGGGTGAAATAAGGAAGAATGCAGCCTGACAGTGGTGGCCCTGGTGGACACTCCATGATGACCTGAATAAAATACAGAACCAAAAGTAACTGTCACATTGTAACTTAGGCTTTACTCTTTTTTTACAGACCACTTTCTGCAAGAAATAGTTAGCTCATGATTTGAATATGTTTTAATATAATAAAGCAATTTTTTATAAGGAACACTATTTTATCTGAATTTAAAAAGAAGTTTTTTCAAAACCAAGTAACTTAAATTTAAGTTGACTGTATCTATAGATTTGTAGAAAAGCAAGATTTTATCAAAAGCTACATTTATGATTATTTAAGAAAGTGAAAACACAATCCACACGATGGAAGAAGATATTCACAAATTATATATCCGATAAGAGTCGAGTATGCAGAATATATACATGTATGATTATTGCTAAGAAAATTTATGTTGTGAAATGAAGGGAAAATCAGAGTAATTTATTTGAGAAAGTTGTGTTAATTACATAATTCAGTCTAATATTTGAATGTGAGTCATCCTAATTATATATAAAAGCAAAATCTAATTTTGCCCTTTCAAGTCTATAACAAGTGCTCTTTAAAACAAAAAACGGAAAGAAAAACAACTTTCTGGCTTGGAGGAATGAGTTAAGCCACCCCTGTGTCAAAGAACAAAGGTTTTATTACATTTCACGTAAACCTGTGTCTGCTGGTAAACTGTCCCAGCCTCACTGCTCGTAATGACAGCACAGCGGGCATTTATTGAGCGCCTCCTGCACGTGTTCTCAGTTCACTCGGTGAATCCTCACAGCTCCTGTAGGAGATCGACGCTGGGTTTTCTATGTTACTGCTGAAGAAACAGGCCGGGAAGTTTAGATCATTTGCCCAAGGTCAGAGCTAGCAGGCGGCACAGCTGGGATACCAGTGAAGACACCATGTGTCATTTTCTACAACCGAAGATGTTCCCTCATCGGTGCAAATCTTTAAGAATTGCACGTGAAGATAAAACATGAGAAGGCTGTTTGGAGAAAATAAAGATCAAATTAGAAAGAGTTTAACCTAAATAACCAGTTGAACATTTGAGGTACCTTTTTTTGATCGTATGCAGCATTAAAAGAGGCATTTATTTTTAAAGATCTATCATATTAGGAAACTTCTGGGCTACATGCTAGTTAGCTTACCCTAAACCCTTAACCTAATCTTAGGTTGGGCCTTCATCTCAGAAGTTAACACGATGTGAGAGGGTTCCCACCACAAATGTGACAAGAGAACTTGGCCTCAGAAAAGACATTTCACTCCATCTCCAAGAGCTGGTTTCCAGAGATTCTGTCCCTCTACGTCCCCTCTGTCCTCAGTGACATGGGAAGCTGAGCATCCAGACACCATTCATTGGCCCATCACACGCAGCTACCCCGTCCCCTTCCCAGCTGATGGCTCGTATTTCTCTGGGACCATGGCCTCCCCAGCTCCTGCTTGGCCAGAGGGAGAGGGTTTCTGCCTTTTTGAGTGGAGATGGTGAGAGTGCCTACAGGACTTTCCCCACTCTGTCACTGAGTTGCCTCCTCTTAGGCCCCTGCTGTCTTGTTTGAAGGAAATGAAGCCACATCACTCCCCACTGTGAAGGTCATTTTTCTGTAGAATCTTTAATTCCTAAGTTCCACCTTTTTAAAAAACCATTTAGCTTATTCTTAGCATTAAGCAAAGATGGGGCATTCCAAATGAGAGAAAATATTGCTGGTGGATCTCTTTCAATGAAGGGAGAGAGCTTTCTTTACATGTCTTTCCACAGACTGTCTCCCGTGTTCATGTGAAATGTGTCAATATTGATGAATGTGGGCAACTTTATAGTTCCTGACACATAAGAAAAATATGGGGACATGAGAGAACAGTTTCAGTAATGCTTGGGCCAAAAAGTGAGGCACAAAGGCAGTTAGTCTAAATGGAGGGGACAGTCCCGCAGGGTGAGGGCATCTGCCATTGAGAGAATCCACATTTTCTCTTTAGTCAGTGGAATCTTTTTTTTTAAACAAGGAAGCCTGTCTGGCTTTTTAAAGGCCCAGTTCAGGGAGGGGTCAGAGGACAGCAGCTTCTATCCCTCAACATCCCCTCCTCAGGACAAGGCAATCCTGACTCACTCACAAGTGGTCCCAGGCCCCCCCACCCCCAGGACTCTAAATGTTCACTTGGAGATTGATTGTTAAGGTCTGGGGAGATGTGCTCCCACAGCTGGTGCTGTGAGAGAGGGCCAGGCTTCTGGAGGTGCTGCCCAGCCCAATAGGGGCCCAGGGGTCTCTGCCTTGTGGTCACTTCCCGGTCTGTTCTGGCTTCTCACCTCCTGTTTTCTTTCTCTCCTTAAGAGCCCTTGAATTCTCCATAAATTCAAAAGTGCTTTTCCTCCCCAGGACGGCAGCAGTGGCAGCCTCATCAGGGATGGGGTGACACATCTATGTCTATGTTGTTTGTTTGCGAGATGAGAACTGCCTGCCTCAGAAAGCGAAGGGTATTTATGAAAAGAATAATCTGAAACTTGCATATCTTTCAGTCGAGCTAGACAGAAGTAAGTGGAGATGTTTAGTCCAGAAGGTCTCTAACAGCCTCACTCAGAACTGAGCTACCCCGCAGTCATGAGCTCACAATCAAAATTCACTAAACATGGGAGGGAAAACGCAAATAGGAATGAAAGTTAACAGAAACCACAAAGTGTAGAATCAGGCTGCCAAGACGGAAATAATGGAATTATCAGACACTAAATATAAATGAATATCAAGCAAAATTAATAAAAAGATACCCATAACTCAATACATTCTATCACTATCACATAAACTCCAGAACACCAAAGACAAAGAGAAGACTCTAAAAGCAGCCAGATAAAAGAGACAGAGTCCAACAAAGGAGCAGCAGTTCAACTGACAGCTGACCACTCAGCAGCAACAATGGGAGCCAGACTGCAATGGAGCAACATGGAAAGGGGTAGAAAACAGGGGAAATAGCTTAGAAGTGCTGAGAGGAAATAATTCTCAGGGGGAAAATGAGAACATTTTCTGACAAATCAAACCAACTACTACCAACTGACCTTTCCTAAAGGAAGTACTAACAGTTGTACTTCAGGAAGAAAAACATAATCCCAAAAGGAATATCTGAGATGCAAGAATATCTTCATGACTCAAAGTAGGGAAGGACTTCTTCAACTTAACTCAAAAAGCACAATCTATAAAGGAAAATATTAACAGATTCAGTTACATTAAAATTAAGAACTCAATTCATAAAATGTTGACACATGAGCTGGCAGAATATATCTGCAATATTTATAATAGTCCATGAGCTCAGAAGAGGAAATATAAAACATATGAAAACAAGCCTCAATTTCATGAGTCCATAAAAATTAAAATACAATGAGATCCATAGAAAATCCCAAGGAATCTATCAAACAACAATCAAAAGAACTCTTTTTGAACTAGTAAGTGAGTTTAGTAAGTTGCAGGACACAATGTCAACACACACACAAAAAAATCAATCATGTTTCTATTTACTAACAATGAACAATTGGAAAATGAAATTTTAAAGAAGCAATACTATTTACAATAGCTCCCCCAAAATGAAATAGGTAGGCATAAATATAAGAAAACGTGAACAGCATCTGTATGCTGAAAACTACAAAACATTGATAAAATAAGTCAAAGAACATGTTAATCATTGCAGAGGCATACCATGTTCATGGATTAGAGGATTCATCACAGTAAAGATGTCAGTTCTCCCCAAATTGATCCAGAGATTTAACCCAATCAAAATCCCAGCAGACATTGTTGATATTTACAAGCTGATTCTAAAATTTATGTGGAAAGGCAACAGAACTAGGGAAGGGGATGAGCTGGCTCCTGAGAAGGCAGAAATGTGAGTCACCTGCACTGGCAACTCTTTTGATGACTGTGACTTTGTAGAAAATGCTAAATCTGGTAGTGTGAGTCCTCCAAACTGCAAACCCAGGAGCCATCCTTGGCTCCCCTCTCCATCACCACACATCTCCAGTGGTCTCATAGTCCAACAAGTTCTTTTCCTTTTTCAAAATTATTTTATCACTTTATAAAGGATAAACTCCTGTGTACCCACTACGTGGTGTAAGAAATAGAACATTATCATGACGTCGGAGGCCTCTGTCTCCTCATTCCCAATCCCATATTCTCTCTCAGCAGGTGCTGAGGTGGGTGGGTTTGAAGGAATTTGGGAGTGCCAGTGAGTTCAGATTTTGTACCTGTCGGATTTGAGGAGCTTGAGGGGCAGGGCCAGGACTGGGGTGAGGTAAGTGAGGTGTCCAGGGTGCAAAATGCAATGAGGTGCTCTCCCTCAGGGTCATGCATGTGCAGGGCTGGCCCCTACAGAGGGATGTCCAAGTAGAGACGTCCTGTGGGCACATGGATGTGTGGGGCTGAAGGCCACAGAGAGAAATGGGCTGGAGGTGGGTTCCTGGGGTTTCCAGCCTATGTGGTGCCTAAAAACACAGATGTAACAGGAGGGAGGAGAGGGAGAACTGAGGGGGCTCACAGTGACATCCTAAGGAGGCCCCAGGAAGGAGAGGAGCTCAGAAAGTCTGAGACAAACCAACAACAAAACACTCAGTGCTCAGGTCCATTTCTCTCCAGGCCTCTAACTACACATGCCATCAAGTGGACATTTACTTCCTCCCCTGGGCTCACTAACATGGGTGCAAGCCCAGCCCCAAAGCAAACAAAGGCAGAGCCCAGAGAGGACAGGAAAAAGGTGTGGTTTCTCCACCAAGGGGATAATCAATGGCTGGACAGAGGTGAGAGGTGATTAAACTGGAACCGAATCGCCCAGCTGGTAACTGACCCTAGGATGTCAGATACTAGAACTCTGGAGGCTCCAAACCAAATGCCCACAGGACCAGGCAGGCACTGTCAGTGGGTGAAGGGAGCCAGGAGAAGGAGAGTACTAGTCCACAGTGAGTGTGAGCAACACAGGGGACATGCCACAAAATGCATAGGGTTGGGGGAGAGGGGGATGTGGTCCACTGAGGACTCCAGCTCCTTTTTAAAGAGACAGTCACAACTCATTTCAGGCTACTCTGGCCTGGGAAGTGGTTCACTGTGGCCAGAACTATGAATTTCTCAAGAAATATCTGAAATCTGGATTTTTCATGTGAAATATCCTGTTTTAAATGTTGGCAACCTATTCAGAAATGTTTAAACAGCTGTATATGCCAACACTATTTGGCCCAAGAAGGCATGTCCACAGGCCAAATCTGGCCAACTCCTTCTGTTGGCAACCTCTGTGTAGCCCCTTGAATTTTCTAAGCTTAGGACATGAATTTACTGTGACTCAGGGGGCAAGCCTTCCTTCTCTAGTCCCTCAATTCCCACCTAACTTCACCTGAAGAGCTTTTAACCAGAGACGGGAGGAGAAAGATGCCCTGCACAGGGAATCATGTCTCACACAAGCAAATAAAGCCCCTTGTTTGTGGTTTTCTCTCACAGGTGTTTGGGTGCTGGTCTGGATCCTGGTGGCCGCCACCCAGGTAGCACACCCGCTGCTGCAAGGATGGGTGATGTACGTCTCACTCACTTTGTTTCTCATCTCCCTCATGTCCCTGTTGTCTTACTTGCTTGGATTTTACAAAAACTATGAGTCCTGGAAAGTCCTGGTAAGAACCAGAGCGGGTGGCCCAGGCCCAAGGGTTCCTCCCAGACTGGTGTCCTGGGTGACGTGAGGACAATGGCCTTCTGGGAGGGGAGGGAGAACCAAGACCAGGGACCAGAGACTTTCCTGGGCTCGGCCCCTGTGGAACCAAGAGTTGTTATTTTAGTGTGTTCACTATTATACTGGAGTGAAAGCATTCCTCTGCCAGAGTAAACTTGTATTGTAGTCCCCTCCACTGCCTCCCTCGTCAGGAATACACACAGTCTGTGTGTTCCGGCACTGAGCACATCCTGACGCATTTCCCTCTACATTCTGTTTATGGTAAAATTACTGGAGCAGCACTGAAGGAAATGTTAGTGGGAAAAAGTCACCCCGATCTCAAGGTCCTGTCACAATCACTGGGCTCATTCTTCCATATTCCTGCAAATTTTATGCAAAATGTATATACAATCACATTGAACCAATAATTTTGGCTGTAGATTCTTTCATTTACTATTATGTCATTAAATATTTTTCATGTTGTCACATCATCCTGATAACCATTTACAATTTTTCTATGTTGAACCATTTGAAACATATACAAAAGAGGGGAGGATTCCATTATGGACCCTCATGTAACCATAACCCAGATTCCAGCATTATCAAGATTTTACCACACTTGCTGCATCAAGACATTTTTCCTTAAGAACTTTAAAGCAAACCCCAAACATCATGTCATTCCATTCTACACACTTCAGTATGCCTCCAAAGAACCTGCAAACTGGGCTGGCTGGGTGGCGTAGTGCTTAACTTTGTGTGCTCCACTTTGGTGGCCTGGGGTTCGTGGGTTCGGATCCCAGGCATGGACCTATACCACTCGTTTAAGCCATGCTGTGGCAGTGTCCCACATACAGAATAGAGGAGGATGTGCACAGATGTTAGCTCATGGCCAATCTTCCTCACCAAAAACAAACAAACAAAAAACCCTGCAAACTTTCTTATATTACCACACTTACATAAACCTAACAGGAATTCCTCAGCACCATCTAAGACCCGGGTCACATTCACATTTCCCCATTACATCTGAAATGCCTTTTGCAGTTGGCCTGTTAGAATCAGGGTCCTCACGAGGGCCGTGCGTTGCACTTGGTAGTTATGGTTCCTGGGCCTCTTTCTTCTAGAAGGGCTCTCCCTGCCGGTGACTTGTTGAGGAACCTGGGTTGGCCATCCTGTAGAAGGTCCCTCATTTGGGTTCGTCTGTTTGCTTCTTCCTGGTGTGATATGAATTGCTCCTCTTGTCCTGAATTTTCTGTCAACTGGAAGTCAGCACTAAAGGCTTCTTTGAGGACGGGTTAAACCTTTCTGGCAAGAACACTTCATAAGTGGCTTCAAGTCACATCACACATGGTGACTGGAGGTCCGTCTTTCCATGTGACAGCCTTACCCCATCAATTTTTCTCTAATGTTTTCTTTCATCTACTGATGAGTTTTCCTGAATTGACTATTTCATTAGGGGATGCAGAATGCTGATTTCCTTATCAAGACATTCCTTCCAGAACTGATAACCCTTTTTAATGACCACATGACACTCTTGTTGAATGAAGAACACTGCTGAGAGTTGACACAGAGGTTCAAAGATGGAAATCTAGGGTTAGATGAGCCTGACTCTACCAGCTCTACCACATGTTTGCGAAGCCGCAGTTTCCTCATCTGTGAACTGGAGATAATGATAGTAGCAGCCTGATGAGATTAGCTGTGGAAATGAAATGAGACAACATGTGTACACTGTGAGGACAGTGCCCAGCACAGAGTAGGTCTTCAGAAGGCTCATGGCTAAGAGCATTGGAGTTAATGTGGCCTGGGTTCAAATCCTGGCTCATCCACTTATTCGTTGACCTTGACCTTGAGCTTCCATTTCCTCAAAACTGACAAGGTTAAATGGGATAATGAGAGAAGAGTTTAGGAGAGAGCTTGGTATGGAAGAAGCACCCAGTCAGTGTTGGCTAGTGTTAATATTATTATTGCCACTTATTACTCCACTATTGTTGGCTACATAGATATTTAATTAGAAACACTGCCCCCCCCCCAAAAAAGCAGGAGTTTAGGGGGCTGGCTTGTCTCCTTTTGACTCATCTCAGCTATATAGTCAGAGTGGAAAGTGCTCACCTGTGTACGTGCCTGCGTGACGAGGCCTCTGCTCCATCTTTCCAGGACAGCCTGTACCACGGGGCCACTGCCATCCTGTACACGAGTGCGGCCGTCTTACAGGTGCATGCCACGATCCTTTCTGAGACCCAGAACCTGAGCAACTACTTCATAAACACCACAGCCTCGGTGAGTCCTGGGAGAACACTGACGGCCACAGTGCTGGGGCTTAATTCTGTCTCATGCAGACCAGACACCCTGACCCACAGGCTGAGGGAGCCTGGAAGACTGAGGAGGAGTGTGTGTGTGTGTGTGTGTGTGTACATCTGTGCACATGTAAACAGGTGTGCCCAGTGCACCAAGCCCAAGTTCAGGTGTCAGCTCACATCTTCTGTTTCTCCCACCCCAGCCTTGTGCCCTCTTCCATCCACCGCACTGCCCTCAGAATATTTTTTTCCAAAACACAAACTGGAACATGTCTCTCTCTCCTGTTGAAGATCCTTCAATGGCTCCCACTGCATGAGGAATGCAGCCCAAATTCCTCAGCATGGCTGAACTGTGTGTCCTGCAATGACAGAAGTCCACAGGAGGAAGGTGGTGGCTGATGGGCCCAAGGGAAGGTGGTCCAGCCGAATTGTGGGAGGAGCAGGACCCCTAGAGCTCAGGCCCACTGGGACCAGAGACTCAAGGCCAGCTCTGCCTCTCCTTTCCAGGCTCTGCCCAGCAGCCTCTTTTCTCCCTTTGTGGAATGGCGCCCTCACGTGGCAGGGAGCTCACAGCCGGAAGATTCCTCCTCTGGAGCGGTCTACCCTTCCTCCTTAATCCTTCCTTGAAAACGTCCCAGGAAGGACTCTCATGCACAGGCTGGGGCTGAGCCCACCCCTAACCTAGAAGATATTTATTTGTTGGATGAATGAATGAATGAGAACAGAATGTGAGTGGACAGCGGGGCAGAGTGAGGCTGGAGGGGTCCGCCAGGCCTGGGAGGCGTGTTACGGGCGATGGCCTCTATCCTGAAAAGCGGGCCGTCATCACCCCGTGTTAACTATTTGATGGAGCAACAAGATCCCGTCTCCTCTTGGGGTAGATGAGAGGGGGAGGGTGGGCAGAAGTGGACGGGCCGAGGCCAGGAGGAGGCCTGGGGAGGGATGAGGGGGGCCGAGACGAGGGAGAAGGAGACGCACCCAGAGATGGTCAGGCAGGACAAGAGGCGACTCTGGGGGGGGGGGTGCTTTGCCCACGGCGGGTGGGAAGGAGCAGTGGGAGGGGCCACAGGTTCCTGGCTCTGTAGCTGGAGGAGAGGAGGGTCCTGGAGCCCACCGAGCCCGTGAGGCCCGTGAGGACATCTCGGGAGTCAGTGTGAACCGCTGAGAGCTGGAGGGGCTTCACGAGGAGGCGACTGACAGGCGCCCAAAGCAGATGCTGGGCCCCGAGTGACACTGTGGGGTGGTCAGAGCACAGACAGGGACTGAGGGGGCAGGGCCCGGCAGGGGCGGGGGTGGAGAGGAGCCCGCTTCATAGCAGGTGGAGGAGGACACGTCTGCAGACGAGACGGAGACTGCGCGGTGGAGCAGGACACGGGGCGTGTGGCCTCAGGACACCCGGGGATGGCAGGTCCCGAGGAGGATGGAGTCGCTGGCCAGTGGTGCTGCCCTCAGGCTGGGCGGCGCACAGGGGACGGACAGGGTCAGACCACGTGGCCTCCCAGGCTGCAGGGGCTGAGGGCCCTGGGGGTGGGGGCGGCGTCTCTAACACGGTCCCCTCCCGTCCTCTCCCAGTTCTTCACCTTCATCACATCCCTTCTGTACATCCTCCACGCCTTCAGCAACTATTACCACTGAGGGGCGGGGAGCCGGGCCCCGCGGGAAGGGCTCTTCCGAAACCTGGACCGTTGGCTCCCAAAGCAGCGTTCCACCCCGCCCTCTGGATGATACACAGGACGACAGAAACGTCAGCGGGAGTAACAGACCATCTTTTCAGACTGAGCGACGAGGTCACACTCTGGTGTGTCTGTTTGGACATTTTAGTTCATGATGATGAATATGAAACTTTTTTTTTTTTTTTTTTTGCCTGGAAACGTAACTGTCTCTTCGATTATCTGACAATGAAACTCGATCTTCTAGAAAACAATATCCGAAGCCCCCACCGTTGAGGATCCCAGACGTACCACTGTCTCACCTGTTTGGGGATTCCACCTCAGCAACGAGGTTCCCTGTAGTAGGTTTATGGGAACATTCAGTCTCATCTTCTTAAAATCGAAACGGTGCTGTCAACACCTCCAGATCCTAAGAAGATCCACAGACCCAGTTCCTGCTCCTCGGTTCCACCTCTGCCGTGGAGAGTGGTCCAGATCCGCTCCTGCTCCCAGGGACGCTGACAGGGGGGAGCACACTGCCCGTCCCCCACTCCCTCCCCTTTCCTCCCAGCTTTGGGATCCCAGGGAAATCTGTGTAAAATCAACTTTGAGGGTAGATTTGTGGGGAAAATAAGTGACTGACTCTACACACTTGTCAGACAGTAAGACCTGGGGGAGGGGAGGAGGGTACAGGGAGGGGGGGGTGTAACCTGCTTCTCCAAACATCAGTCCTCAGAAAACTGTGGGGCCGCAAGACACCTGTGTCAGGCCTCCAAGACCCCACCCCGTAAGGACTAGAGCCACCCTGTCCCCCAGGGAAGACCACCAGGGGAGGAGGCAAGATGTTATGTCCCAGGATTGTCCTCTGGGCTCCTATCACACCACGCGGGATGTCTCAGGAGACTGGAAAGGACCCACCCCAGGGTCCGTGCTCTTCCCGGTGTACCTACTCCCCTCCACCCCCCAAGTGGTGTGACTGGGGGCCTGGACCACTCAGCGGCCTCATGCACGAGGGGCTCACACGGGCCTGGACACGCAAGGGCACCTGCCCTTTGGGGCCATACTCGAGGAAAAGGCTGGTGTGTGCGCACAGAAACACAACACCGAGGTGCTTGGTTTCAAAGTAAATGTTTTTCAGAAGAAAGCTGTGCTCTGGCGTGTCCCCACCCGTGCAGGCTCCAGCCCTTGTCCCCGGTCTCTGTGCCGGGTCCCCTGCCCCAGGCCAGTCGGCCACAGCCTGTGACCACGTGTGCCTGCTGTCATTTTGAAATGAAATGAATTATTATGTGGAAGGGACTTGTCTTCTCCGATTCTGGGGCTTGTCAGTTGTGTGTCAGCTTTTTCCTGCTCCTCGTGGGCACGGGGCACAGGGAGTCACCAAGAGAAAACTCTGGCTTCTGTCCCTGATGGCTCACTGTCTCATCGCCCTGAGATCTTGAAAAGCGACCATTTCTCTCTCACCTTATTGCCTGGTGGCCGTCTGGGAGGATCCCTGTTCCATATTTACTGAGCAGCCACATCCAAATAAAGCTGTTTAGACAGTAACAAGTACTGAATCAGTCACTTTCGTGATGGCAGTAGCTGGAACTGGCCACCATGTCACAGGTCCTGATGGCAGTCCCACCAAAGCGCCCTGGGGAGGGTGTGACAGCCCAGCCCCCCTGCCTCGCTTGTGGGACAGCCGCACGGGGAGGCCGAGTGTGTCCTTAGGGCTTGGGGCTCGGGGTTTCACTTCATGGTAAGGACCTTTTGGTTCAAGTTCCACAAACCAAACCCATGCAGCTTAGGCAAAGGTGGGGATGCGCTGGCTGAGCCTGGGAGGGAGAGGCCTCGGTGGGTGGGGAGTGGACCCCTTGCTGGCTTCTGCCTCATGTTCCCATTCCTCTTCACGGGGTGCTGTACTGCTCTCCCGACACTGTGAGTCCCCGTCCACTGTGGGATGCTGTGGACCAGCCCTGAGCCAGGCCCCGATTCCACCTGCAGCTGCTGTGGTTCCCAGCGCACCCCCTCCCACTTTGGGGGGTGACCCTCCCTGTCAGGGCTTCCCTGGGCCCCCGTCTCCTGCAGGAGGACCCGAGGTGCCCACACGGCTCCTCAGAGGCCCCAGCAGCAGTGCACCCCTGGGCCGTGGTGCAGACTTTGCTGGCTCTTCTCCTTTACCTCATCTGCACCCCACTCTCCAGGGGGCTCCCGGGATCCTGCACCCACATTGCCTCAGGGTTGGCTTGAGGGGACTCAGACCAAGACGTCCCACAACCATGTCCTGAGCACCGAGCACGAGCTGGGCCTTGGGGTCCCAGGGCGTTGGGACGTGGGTCCCACAAGCCACACCCCGTGCCCCACACTGAGCAAGCTGGTGGCAGGTTTGATCTGTGGCTTTGTCCAGGATAACAAGAGCTTCCACTTTGGCCAATAACTGGCCTACAATCTTTTAAAAAAATAGGAAAAAATAATAAAATGTTAAATATGAAACACAGACAACGGACTCACTCTGGGGGCAGCCACAGCGGGACTGGAGAATCCCTCAGCCGACAGGGTGGTGGTCCCCTCCTCCTGCCCCCGAGTCTGTCCCTGACCCTCGTGTGAGGAAGTGGACGTGGAGCACGTCTCAGTGAAAACTGGACGCTGACGTGGAGAGCCACGTGCAGGCTCGCGGTCAGCATGACGGGCGGTGAGGGAGCAGTGCCGGTTCCCCCAGATCTGCAGAGCTCCAATCCCCACTTCTGCTGCTGGATTCTCCCTCTGCTGGATCTGGTCCTTCCCGGGACCCTGGAAGAGGCAAGTCCCCTTGCTCCCCACACACCAGTCCCTCTGTCATCCATCTCCAAGGCTGCGTGTCAACCCTCTCTCCAAGCCTGGTCATCACACAGCAGCTGGCCCATCACCTCTCAGCAGGTCACGGCTGGGGGTGGGAGTGACGTTTCCATGGTGACGCTGGACCACCCTGAGGCTTAACTTCCAGGAACTTTTACTGACTCGGTGGACCGGGGCCTCACTGCACTGAGGTTCGTCTCTGTGTGCGAGTCTGGAACCCGACTGTAAGCCCCTCCACCTCCCACGCGTGTGTGCTCAGAGAAGGAATGTCAGAGTCAGTGATTAAGCCCCTGGGGTGAGTCGAGGCCCCACCTCGATGCTTTTTTTAGTTTAATGCACCCACCAGGGGTGTCCAGGAAGCACACTGCTTTTTGCCTGCCACATGGTGTCCCATTGACCCGAGTCCCCCAGACCTTACCCTTTGCTCCAGAGCCTGTGGCTGCATCTCACAAGGGATTCGAGCCAGGAGGGGCATCTCTGGCTCCTCCTTCCCTCCCTGCCCTGCCCCCACAGAGCTCCACCCCTGCTCCCCAGGCCTCTCCACGAGACCCTGCTCCCTGTCTCCACCCACTCAGGGGCACCACATCCTCACCATACAGACGAGGAAGCTGTCTGGGATTTCACAGCCAGAACACTGTATGTTCAAGTCGTAGATCAAGGCATCTTAACCATCAAGCCCGGTGTTTCTCCAAGTTTCTTCCTTGTCTTGACCCTTAGCTGTAAGGACAAGTTTTCAAAGCACAGGAAACAGAAAAATGTGGCCCAGTTTATTAAAACATGCAGAATGTGGCCCCAGGAACGTTAACCAGCCCTGAACCAGGCTCTTTTCCCACTTTCAGATCAGCTGCAGGTTGATGAATTAAGCGTGTGTCACACACAGTCAGGCCCTGACACCCGTTTCTGGCTTCTCCTTTGCTACCAGGATCCTGTTGCTGCCGGGGACGGCAATGTGCCTAGGCTCCTCACAGCTCAGGCTCAGATCTGGCCACTGAGAGAGAAGCAGAGACCTGCTCCAGGGGAGGGAGAGGTGGGGGGTCTAGGAGACCTTTTGCTTTCCTGCTAAAGGGTCAGCCAGAACTGGCTGTCTTAGAGGAGTTTCCAGGGAACAGACTCTGACACCGAGGCCGTGTGTGTGCAGGCTTCCTGGGCCGGGCTCTTGGAAGATGCACCTGGGACAGGGGAGGGAGGCAGGAACAGGCAGAATGGGGAGCTGGCCCACAGTGAGGTTGCAGCCTTGGCCTCAGCCCATGAGGTGACGGCCCCTGCAGAGTGTCCCTGCCTGAGTCAAGAGGGCAGAGCCTGTGTCCCCCACATCAGCCATCATTGCTTCCAGGGCGGGGGCATAATGTGTCAGTGGTGACTGCTCTCCCCAGCAACTGGGGGGTCCATCAGCCTGAAGAGGTGACCTCGGCAGGCACCACCACACCCACTACACTGCCACCTCCTCCTCTTGCCTTGAACGGGACATCATGGCCGGGGCTTCTGCCAAGGAGATGGCAAGGACGGCCGGACACTGACGACCGTTGGAGCCACAGCAGCCCCCTCTTTCCTCAGACTTCTCACTGTGTGAGAAACATGCCCGTCTGTGTAACCCCTCGTGGTCGGCTCGCTGATGCAGCAGCTGAAGACACTGCTTCCTGAGAGGCGGCCTCTCTCCCGCCTTCCCCTCCCCCTCCAGACCCTGGCCTCCCTCAGGCCTCGCAGAGGCTCTACCTCCTGAAGAATCTGGAATCCGTCTTCTCCCCAGTGCCTCCCAGGCCCTCATCACTGGGAATCACAGGACCTGCGTCCCCAGAGCCAGGTACTGCTTCCAGGAACACCTGCCCAGTCTCCTAGCCACGGACCAGATTCTGCCTTCCTGCCCCCAAATGTTTCACTGCCCTCAGATAAAGTCCAAACCCCTTGGGAAGTGGCCACCGAGGCCCTAAATGCAGGTCTGACCCCTGCCCCGTGTGCAGCTGCATCCCTGCGTGCCCTGGGGCGTGTGCTGCTGTCCCACTGCGCTGCCCCCCCATGCTATGGGGTCTCCCCACTAGACCAGGAGGTTTCAAGGGCAGGAGTTTGGCTCTTGAATGTTTCTGTTGGCTTTGTCATTCCCTACCCTCCCTGGCCGGGCCCCGCCAACCTCTGCTCTGGGTGCTCTGTCCCAGCACCAGTGACAGGGACGGGGACTTGCAAAGGCCACAGCCAGCCTGCAGGGACTGATGGCAGAGGTGACGCCTGAGTCCGCCAGGTCCTCCCCTCCAACCTGCGGTCTGACGTCCTGGGGACAAAGGGCTGTTCTCTGCGCCGTTCCTTTTCCTCCTGGACTTCCCCGTGGCAGTTCAGCCCCTTTCTCCCCAGAATCTTATCTACAGTGAGGGAGAGCCCAGCCGCCACCACCAGGCCCAGTACAGCTCCGGTGGCCTTGCGGACCCTCCCGCAGCAGCACCATGGACGGCTGGAGCTCCCGGGGTGACAGCTCTCTTCCCAGTCCACCCCTGGTCCTGGGCCAGCACAGAGCAGGGCTAATAAATAGGCGATCAGTGCCCCTGGAGCCCCGGGCCCGAGTATGGAGGAGCTCTTCTGAGGGGACCGCTACAACCAGGCCTCCAAGGTCAGGGCCGAACCTGAGAGGCTTGTGCATTTGGGTCCAGGAGGGGCCACGGTGGCCTTCGAGTGGGACTGGGCAGGGTCCTCGCCACTCCCCGTGTGGAGAAGGCTGGCAGCTGCGGCAGCTGTTTTTAGGGCGCCTCCTCCCCGGTGACTTTGTTTCTCTACGTGGAGACCCACCCCTCCAGGAAGGAGGCAGGGGGGCCAGCTCCCTGGGGAGACTCCACTCCCTGCCGGCCGAGGGGGGTGGCGGAGGGCAGCGGGCAGAGCAGGGGAGGCTGTGCCTGCCTCTTCCAGCCCCGTGAGCTCAGGCGGGGTGTCACCGCTTCAGGACACACGTCTTACCCATGAACCGGGAGGCCTGGGTGTCCTACCCCGTACCCCCCGGTGCAGGCACGTCACGATGGAGGAGTCAGGCGGGGTGGTGCCAGGGTGCAGTCGGCAGAGGCACCTGTAGGTCCGGGGACAGTTGGGTTCAGGTGCGATTACGCCAGGTGTGGTAACGTCACGGGGCACTGACGTCAAGATGCAGCTCTGCAAGACGTAGAGACGTCAGGGGGCAGTTACGTCAAGGTGCTGAGAGGTGAAGGGGCAGCTCTCCCAAGACGCGGTTACGGTAAGAGGCATTTACGTGAGGTCACCTCCGGGCGCAGTCAGCGTCGGGGCGGCTGTGAGGTCCACTTGGAGCCGCGTCCGCAGCGGGTGTGGGAGCCTGTGAGGTGCCAGCGTCACTGACTTGTATGATCAGTCCGGCAGGAGCCCACGAGGACGCCTGGAGTAACGTCCCTTCCTTCAGTGATGATGGCAAACAACCCCCCTGCCCTTAAGATGATGGCACGATTTCTCCTTTCAGAGTGAAGACTCCTTTTAAGGGAGAGTCATTCAGGAACCTGACTGAGGCGGAAAACCGGTAGGAAGAGCTCAGCGCAGTCACCCGAGAGTTCCACTGGGTGGCATGTGGGCTCCACTCTGATGCCAGATGGCGCTGTCCTTCCTGGTGGTCCCAGGTGGTCAGAGTCAGAAGGGGCAGGGGCCGGACCCAGGCAGAGTCTTTGGGGACCTCGCCGGGAAAGGCTGCCCCTGCCGCACAGAGGTGCCCCATGCCCTCGGAGCTTTGCCCACTGCCTCGCACATGGGGAAACTGAGGCCCGGGGACAGACCCTGCCTTCATATAGTTTGCATGTTGGGTCAGAGCTGAAGGAAGGGGATGGGTATCACAGAAGCCCCTCTGTCCCTCCCCTGTCGCTGTGGTGGGATGACGGCTGGGCCCAAGTCATGGGGAAAGGTCTACTCTGCCTGGAAGGGGGAGGAGGGGCTTCTGTCTGATGCCCTTCCTGGCCATCCCCACCCCCTCTGCCCCTTTCTGCTCAGCTGTGTTCACCCAGTGCCCAGAGCCTCCTGTGCCCTGGGTGGATGGGCCCGTGCTGGAGAGAGACACATGCCGGGCAGGAGCTGAGCCACAGTGGCGGCTCCCAGGGGCAGCTGAGGGAGGGAGGGGTGAGGATGTTGGGTCACAGGGTTACGTTGTTGAAAACCAATCTGTTCCTTTAATCAGTGTCTGCCTGTCTGGTATATATGCCCAGGTTTCCAGAAGCTTCCACTGGCACCCCTGACCTGCCCCAGCTCCCAGTCTCCCCCTCCTGTGCCCCTGAACAGACACGTTTGTGCAGGTGTTTTGGGCCTCAGCCCTATTATCTGGCCCTAATGTTGCTGAAATTCTGCAGCTGGATCTGAGGAGGGGCTGCCCCCGTGTGCCCTAATGCCCACAATCCTGTACATGTGCCTTGGTCCTCGGTCTACTTCTCAAGGACTGCGGGGCATGCAAAGATGCCCTTGAAGGCCCTCTGGGGACACCACCTCCTCCTAGAGAGGGTGACGGGGAGGGTCGAGGAGAATCGAGGAGGGAGACCCCAGGCCACTTCTGTGGCGGTGAGAAGCAGGTCATGGGGCCCAGGTCAAACCCGTGGTCCCTCCGAGCTGGGCTCCTGTGGTGGATTCAGGAGACAGGGGGGTGGGAGAAGCTGAGACCTTCGGGCCAGGTCAGAGCCCTGCCGGGCATGCCTCTTCCGGGAGCAGCTGTGGTGTTTGCTCTCAGCGAAACTCGCAGGTTTCGTTCCAGTGCTGTGTGTTTGCTGAGCGTCTGCTGTGGGCCCGCCCTGGGCGGGGCTCCTGCTCTCAGGAACCGGGGAGTGGGGTGGGTTGGGGACCAGAGGCTCATGTCTTAGGGTGACAGGGCACTGACTCCAACTGGAAGTGGAGGGGAGGGGTTTGCAAAGGGCCTCCTAGAAAACGGGATCTCCAGAAAGTTACCAGAATGACCAGTGGTCAACCACATGCACCTCCCCAGCCTAGATTTGCCCTGATTGGAGACTAAAGGATGAGGTGCAGCGGGTGGGGAGGCAGTCAGGATGGGGAACAGCATAAGGAAGGGTCTGGAGGCTTGAAGCAGCCCTGTCTCAGGAGCCAACAGCAGCCAGGCTGGGGGGTGACTGGCGACAGGCCTGGGCTGGAGTCTGTGGGGCTCACGGCTCTGAGCTGTCGCTATGGTTCTCCTGAGGGATGAGGAGCTCGGGGTGGAGGTGGGCGGTCAAGCAGGGATGGCAGATCCTTGTGCTACAATGGCCACCCTGGGCTCCCGAGCAGGGGGAGGACATTCAGGGAGGTGACCAGAGCCTCCTGAGGGCCTTGTGTTCTCAACAGTCTGTGGACTTTGAGTTGTCTAAGAACTAAACACTAGGGTTTTGGATTCCACATCATGATACACGTAGAAAGAGGATTACACTTTCCGTGTTAGTAATAAATTAGTAATTTATGTCAGTAATTAGGATAATAGCCAATATTCTCTCAAACCTCGTAGGATGTAAGCCCTCACATGGATGTTTCTCCCTGGCCGTCGGGATGTCTACCTGTGAGTAGAGGTGACAGGTATTAAGTGACACCCTCGCTGTCTCTCAGCGAGTGAGTGGGAAGTGCTGTCTTCTGGTGGGAGCTTCGAGGCTGAGGGCTTGTTTCCAAGGTGCCCATCCTGGCACAGCCAGGTCAGTCACCCGTGCCCATTTCCCTGGGATGGAGGTTTGGGTCCTTGCTCAGTGTGGGCTGAGGGCCCTTGGACAGTGAGAAAAGGGACACAGGCAGCCGACAGCTCACAGAGTGGATGACATTGTGGCCGTGATCAGGCCTAGTTCTGACCGGCAGAAGCCCCCGTGGCCGGTACCACTGAGGGGAAGGTCCAGAGGGATGAGGGCTCCTCCCCTGACCTCCCTGCCTCCTGGGTCCTCAGGTGGCTTGTGTGAGAAATGGGCTAGCAACACTTCCCATGCATTCCAGAAGCGGACAAGATAAAGCAGGGTGTGAACTGCCCCAGCTCTGGGGGGAACCTTGCCTGCAAAGAGGGGGACTGCCCCCAGGAAGCTGCTGGCTCCCCTCTGCCTGAAGTGCAGTCACAGTTCCCAAGGCAGGTGGATTCATCTGCCCAAGACTGGCACCTTCGGTCTTCAGTGCTGGATGAGGCCAGAGTGTTCTGCAGCCCTGGGTGGAAACACTTGCATGGCTGAAACCAGCCACCCTCACGGGCACCTCGTAGTGGTGCAGTTTAAATGGAACATTTGCCTTTCGTTTCACAAGTAGAGGTGAAATAATGCTCTAGAAATAAATTCACACTAAAGTGTAAATGGCAGATATAGGCCATTCCTTCCTCAGCAAATGTTCATTGAGAGCCGGTTGGCTGGCAGTCAGGGTCTCCGTCCTGGGCAGTTCACTCTCTTTCCTGCCCCTCTGCTGTGGGAATTAAGTGAGGGATGTGGCTCAACAGCCTGACACATAGGAGAACCTCCTGACATTTTACTCCCCAATCTTTCACACATTGGGGATCACATAGAAAATAATACAATTTTTTGCACATTGAGATCAACTGAGATAACTATATGGGGCTTAGTGAAAAAAATTATTACATTATCTTTATACATACATTTAATTGTGATAATAAATTAAAAAGTACTAGGGGAGATATTAAATGTGGAATTGGTCTGAAACGTCAAAATAAAGTCTGTTCAAAGATACTTGTGCTTTCATTTTTGTACCTTCTTTTGGTGTAAGTGTGTTTGCTTGAGCTGGCTACAGTCAATTGCTATGAGGACCTTTAGATCACTGCTCAGTCGCGTGAGGGGAATGGCCCCAAGGTCTGCAGGTTCCCGCGATGGTAACTACCCCTCCCAGCAGGCGCCCAAATGCGCGTCTCAGAAGGACTGTGCGTGGGTTCAGCAATGTTTAGATACTGATGTCTGGGTGTCAAGAAGGACTCTAACTTCTGGAATTTTGTGCAAGTAACGTATTAGAGATCTGAGACTCTCAGACTGTGGTGTGTAATTGTATAAGTGCTTTAGACTCGTGGTTTTAGGCTGACATCTAAGTTTGTAAACGGTGTTGGAACGTTTAAGACAGTGTAAGGTTCATCATATTTCAAATTCAATATTTGAAATTAAAAGGCTCAAACTGACTTTGTTGGGGCCTGCCCAGTGGCGTAGCAGTTAAGTTCACGTGTTCTGCTTTGGTGGTCTGGGTTTTCACCAGTTCAGATCCTGGGCGCGGACCTACTCACTGCTCATCAAGCCATGCTGAGGCGGCGTCCCACATAGAAGAACCAGAGGGACCTAGAAGTATGACACACAACTATGTACTTGGGGCTTTGGGGAGGAAAAACAAGAAAAGAAGAAGACTGGCAACAGATGGTAGCTCAGGGCCAATCTTCCTCAAAAAATAAAATGCCTTTGTTGTCACACTGTTGAAGTACTTAAAAAGGAAAACACATTTATTAAACTTATAAAGGCAGTTTAAAATATTGGAAGGTATTTCCTTAACTCAGTTTTCGACTGAAACCAAATGTTAATCAAACCCAATTGAAAATGATTGCTGGCTGTACACCAGCAATGAATAATCCAGAAATAAAATTAAGAAAACAATTCCATGTATAATAGCATGAAAAAGAATAAAATACTTAGGAATAAATTTAATTTTAAAGGTGCAAGACTTGTACACTGAAAGCTACAGAACGTTGTTAAAAAACATTTTAAAAGATCTAAACAAATAGAAAGACATTCTGCGTTATGGATGAGAAGACTTCCTCCAAATGAACCAACAGATCCAGTGCAATCCCTGTCAAAATCCCACTGGCAGTTTTTGCAGAAACTGACAAACTGACCCCAAAATTCATAAGGAAATGCACAGGACCCAGAACAGCCAAAACAATTTTCAAAAAGAAAAACAAAGTTGGAGGACTCAACATTTCCTAATTTCAAAACTTAATACAAAGTACAGTGATCAATACAGTGTGGGCCTGGTAAAAGATTAGACGTACAGACCAAAGGAATGGAATTGAAAATGCAGAAATAACCCTCACATTTATAGTCAGTTGATTTTTGACATGAATGCCAAGACAATTCAATGGGGGAAAGAATCGTCTTTTTGACAAATGGTGCTGGGACAACTGGGTATCCACATGCAAAAGAACGAGGTTGGACCCTACCTCACACCAGATACAAAAATTAACTCAAAATAGATCAAAGACTTAAATGTGAGAGCTGAAACTACTGAAGTCTTAGACGAAAACACAGCAGTAAAAGTTCGTGACCTTGGATTAGGCAATGGTTTCTTAGATATGACACCAAAAACACAAGCAAAACAAAGAAAAAAATAAACTGGACTTGATAAATATTAAAAACATTTATACTTCAAAGGACCCTATTAAAAGAGTGAAATGACAACTCACAGATGGGAGAAGATATTTGCAAATCATATATCTGATAAGGGACCTGTATCTAGAATATATAAAGAACTCTTACAGTTCAATAATAAAAAGACAAAATCCCATTAAAAAGAGGACAAAGGATCCAAGTGAAAAAAAGATATACAAGTGGCCAATAAGCACATACAAAGTTATTTAACCTCATTCACCACTAGAAAAATGCAAATTAAACCCACACGCCTAACAGAACGGTAAAATTTATTATTTTATTTGTGTGTGTGTGTGTGTGTGTGTGTGTGTGTGAGGAAGACCGGCCCTGGGCTTACATCCGTGCCCATCTTCCTCTACTTTACATGGGACGCTGCCACAGCATGGCTGACATGCAGTGGGTTGGCGGGCGTCCGGGATCTGAACCCGCAAACAGAATGGTAAAATTTAAAATAATGACAACACTAAAAACTGGCAAGGATGTAGGAAAATGGGATCATGTACACATCACTGATGGGAATGTAGGTGACATGGTACAGAGCACTCTGTGAAACTCAACATGAAACGACCACACGATCCAGTAATTCATTCCTGGGCACTCACCCCAGAGAAATGAAAACTTACATCCACACAAAATCTGTACGTGAATGCTCACAGCAGCTTGATGTGAAATAGGCCCAATGGAAACAAGCCAGGTGTCCTTCAACAGATGGATGGTTAACCACTGTGGCCCATCCACACTGTGGAGTACTACTCAGTAATTAAAAGAACACACTATTGACACACACAGCAACCTGAAGAAATCTCCAGAGAATTATGCCGAGTTGAAAAACCAATCCCCAAATGTTACACACTGCATGATTCCACGGAACTAATATTCCTAAAGTGACAAAATTACAGAAATGGAGAAGAGATTAGAGGGCCAGGGGTTAACGAGGGGCTGGGGCAGGAGGGAAGCGAGTGTGACTATAAAAGGGCTCAGGAGGGGTCTTGTGGGGATGGAGTGTTGTATATCCTGACTGTGGTGGTGGATACACAAGTCTACACATGTGGTAAAATTGTATAGAACTAAATACACACACCCCCCCACAATAAGTACAAGTAAAACTGGGACCACTGAACAGGTCAGTGGACTGTATGGATGACCATGTCCTGGTTGTGACAGTGTACTATGGTTTCCAAGATGTTATTATTGAGGGAAACAGGGCAAAGCGTACACGGGTTTCTCTGAAGTATTTCTTACAACTGCACGGGAATCTACAATGATCTAAAATTAAAAGTTGGGTTTTTTAAAGTGCTTTTGGTCAGGAGGCAGGAGACCTGGGATCTGGCCGTGGCTGTTCCATCAAGTCATTGTGTGACCCTGGGAATGTCACTTCTCCCCTCTGCTTCTGTTTCACTTTTGTTTCCTCATCTGGAAAATAAAGGTTTAAATGTCCCAAAGGTGTCCTTCAGTGTGGACCGTCTGGAGTCATGGCTGTGGTGTTGGTGTGGCCTGAGGCCACAGCTGAGAGACTCCTCAGGTGTACAGAGCAGACAGGCCTTCAGGGGCTGCCCTGTCCCCTGGGGGTGGGGGGTTGGAGGGTCTCAGGGCCAGGCAGGGCACGGGATATTAGGTACTAGAGACCTAGAGTCCTGGCCTGAGGGGTCACTTGCCACTGCAGGCCCAGGGCCAGGTGCTCCATGTTGTGACCACACACCTGCTCCCTGTGGAGGCAGAGAACCCAGCCAGTGGTGGCGCAGCCAGGAGCACAGAGTGGAGAGTGAGGAGAAGGAGGCTGGGCCCACACAGCCGCCCAGGCTGATGTGAGGAAAGTGCTCGGCTAACTGAATCAGCCAGAGTCCAGTTTGGAAAACAGAAACCGTGTTAGGTATTTCACAGGGAGGGATTTAATTCAGGGAACTGGTTACAAATGGTGTGAAGGGCCGAAGGAGTCAAAAGGGGAATGAGAGGTAACCCAGAGATTAGGAACTGCAGGAAGTTGGGACAGCACTGAGGGACCAAGGAGCACAAGAGGGGAGGTGGTGACACTGTAGCCCAGGGGGACATTGCTGCTGATGCTGCAGCTGTGGGACCACTGCCACAGGAACCCACTGGAGCCCATGGCTGCTGCAGCCAGAACCACCACCAGAAGCAGAGGGAGAGAACAGTGGCTTCTTCCCTCCACCCACCTCCCACTGTTCTGCCAGAGCCACCTTGGTCAAACGGAACAAAACACTAGACACGAGGAGCCTGGGAGATGACATAGAGCAGAGCAGAGAAGGGCAGGGGGGGCTGTTTGAGAAGTGTTACTTCCCAAATACACAGCCTCCTGTTTACACACACGTGTGTGCACAGACACTACACCAAATACCTGCTGTTTACTTCACTCTTGATGTGCATTTTTCTAGATCTTCACACCCTTATCTTATTTGACTCCTGGGAGACACTGGTTTTCTTAGAAAAAAAATCTCATTAGAGAAATAATAAATTGTAGACATTTCAAAAACACTTCAAAATTCCAAGATGCAAAAAGTGAAAATAAAAATCACTTGGAATGCTCCTACCCAGGGAAGGCCAATGTTAATATTTTGCTGCAGGTGTGCACTTCCTAACTGTATTTGTGAATGTGACAGGGTGATGATGGGGTCCTTTACACACTTTGATGATAGAGGGGAAGGGAGGATGCCCTCAACCCAAATAAAGCAGCAGCCTGAGAGTTTCCAGAAAACCTGACTGGGTCCCCAGGAATGTGGGGAGGTGGGCGCCAGGGCCCAGCACCAGATTTGTGCCTGGGAAATCTAAGAGCAAGAGCAGTGGCTGGAGGTACCTCTCCAGGAGAGGGAGGAGAGAGTGATGGAGGGCGTGCACTGCCTTCCCTGGGTAGCAGGGGCCGCTGCAGGAATGAGCATCTCCAAGGCGCCCCAGAGGCCTGGAGAGGCAGGATGACCTCCCCCAGGGGAATCCAGCTGGGGGCGGGGGGGACAGCCGGGAGCCCAGAGCTGAGGTGCAAACAGCCAGCAAATGAGAAGCCCCCTGAAGGAACCACAGGTGGAGTCCCCAGCACAGAAGCACACAATGAGGGAATGGCTGCCCAGGGCATGACCCCAGCAGAGAGAACTGCAGGGAGACCTGGTGGCCTAGGATTCTGTCCTTGTCCTCTAATTGCCTCTGCCCCCTGGTCCTGGCAGAGGAAGAGGGGTGGGTGGGGGCAGAAAGAACAGCTCTCAAGTGGAAGAAAAGGTGAAGTGAGGAAGAGAGAAAAGCCCCCCAGCTGCCCCTTCCACTGCAGGGGTCCAAGCCCAAGTCAGCCCCGGGCTGGGAGGGGGACGTGAATGGGATAAAAGGTCGCAGCTTTGGTTCCAGAATGGACTGGATATTTTAATACCAGAAAACAAAACCATCCTTGATGTCAGAGTCACATGCGGCTACTGAGCACTTGGAATGAGGCTGGTCCAGATAGAGACGTGCTGTTGAGTGTAAAGTACACATGTTGTTTCAGAGACTTAGTATGGGGAAAAAAGAATGCAAATGTCTCAATAATTTTTATATTAATTATATATTAAATGATAGTTTTCCATATATTGAGCTAAATAAAATTCATTATTAAAACGAATTCTACCTGTTCTGTTTACTTTTTCCACTGTGTTTCCTAGAATGTGTACACTCAGGTCTGCACAGCTGTGGCTCCCGTCATCTCTCTGGGGGACAGCGCTGCTGTGAGCAGAGGAGCTGAGACTTCTCCCAGGAGTGGGCAGGAAGGACTCTGCTTGGCATCTGAAGGGGCAGGGGGGAGAAGGAGGAAAGTTGCTTCTACTTTTCCTACCCAGCCCGGCCCTTCCAACAGGCTGTGATGTTCACGGAGGACTTGTGCAAAGCAATCGGAAAGCAGCTGCATTTGAATTTCCCTCTGTCCCTTTAATTCACTCTTTGGGGCTGGTTCTTATCCTGGAAGCAAAGGAGGGCAGGTTGTCAGGTCACGTTTAGGTGGTGGAGACTGGATCCCATGTTGAGTCCCTTCTCCCCCACCTCACTGCACCCCCACAGCTCCAGGCTGCTGCAGCCCAGGAGGGGGCATGACAGGCTTCTCCACTCTCCTTCAGGCTCCTTCTTGCCAATGAAGTTTCTGACCCTTCCAGGGCAAACCAGGAAAGAAGAAGGAATGGCAGGGGTGAGATTTCACCAGATGGGTCCCGCGGTGTGATGGGGCACTGGCAGAGGTGGGAAGCTGCCTGTTCTCAGACAGGTGTTTCCATGACTTCTGAGGACATTCCCCTCCCTCACGGGCACCTGCTTTCCTGTCATCTTTGGCCTGCAGACCCTGAATGAGGGAGGATGTGGCTATGTCTGCCTGGGCTGCTTCAGAAGGAGCCCCTGGGCAGCCAGCCTTACCTCCGGACCCTCAATGCCGTCCTCTTCCCACAGAAGCGAAAAGCACCTCAGGCCCCTCCCTCACTCTCTGGCCCCTGTCTGGTCCATGGCAAACCTTTCTGGCATCCTTTGCCATGACCCACTTGGGCTGCAGCCAGCCTGACACTCACTCTCTGGATTTTCAAGCTTGAATCTGAGACCAGCCCCTATGTCCCTCAAACTGCGGGGTCACTGGTTAAACTCTTCAAGCAGCTCCTTACAGACCTTGACTGGAGACAAGCAGATCACACCCTCTCCCTCCCCGTGGGGATCAGCCCGGGCTCCCAACAAGCTCTTTCTCATTTCTCAGCCTTTTATCCTGGGATGTGAGTGAACTGTTAGGAGTCTTGTAACCGGTTTTCACCACCTCGGTTGAAATTCTGCAGGTGGTTGCCCCAGGACAGAACAGGGTCACAGCTGTCCAGAGAACGAGGTTTATTTGACAGGAAAGGCTGCGATAATGTTGAGGAAAGCCAGGGCACAGTGTGCCTGGGGTGTCATGAGAGCTCCCCTCTCAGTCCCAGCAAGAGCTCCCTAAGTGTGTCCTAAAGCAGCGACGCTGCAGGGCCACCTCCAAGCCCTGTCTGGGATTCACCAACCAGCAAACGCGTGCGCATTCACACCCGTGACGTCACGGCGCTGCGCTCACTCACGTAAAGACGGTTCCGCTCTGAGCAGGCCTCTGGTCTCTTGTTCTGTAACATCCTCCTTCATGCACAGCTGCGCACCTGCACCCTAGCGTCCTCCACGTCCTCGGAGGGTCAGGCCGAGAACCAGGCTTCTGGACTCCGGTACGTTGCACTGGGCCCCTCCTCCTGCTGTGCTCTAGGGGTCCAGCCCCTCCTGTGACATGTGGGTGTCTCCACTGACGTTTCCATGGTAACATCTGCTGCACACGTGGGATGCTAAACGGGCTCGTACTACACACACTCCCTTCCGTGTAGTGGATTTGAACATCTTTCCACGTGACTGTAGGTTCGCAATGTTGTTTCCACGTGGCAGATCCCAGAATCCCCGCAAGGCAGGTGTGATGAGACCCCCTCCAGTTTGGCTTGAGGCCCCAGTTTCTGTGGCAGCCGCCTAGAAAGCAGTGTTACCTTCAAAGGGAACCAGCCTTCCCTCCCGTGAAGGGACGAGCACTGGCTGCCTTGCTCTTCCCACAGGCCAGAGTGACCCAGGGCTGCTGGCCACTCAGGCCTGCAGTCACCTCCACCAGCGCCTTTACTCCAGCTGTCCCTCTGCTCTGCCATCCTGGCTCTGCCCCGTCTGTGTAACCGGCCCAGGAAGGTTTAGAACGAAGTACAGAATTACTTGAGAATTAAACCTGTTATAATAATTTTGCGTGTAAATTTGTATATTTCACATTCTAGGTGTCTTCTCAATTTAAGAAGAATTTGGCCTAGTAGAGTAAAAGTTTTGATTAGTTTAAAATATGTCATTAACTGGGGTGTGATTTTAAGTTAAAACATTCAAAATTTATCAACAGTATTAGACTGAGAGAACTTACACAGTATTTCTAAATTTAATTTATTAGATTTATGAGTTATTTAAATATTCAGGAAGGTTTATATAAATCAAATAATTGGAATACTTAAGAGAAAAAGAGAAACTATTAGATTTATAAGTACAATTTTAAAGGCTTAAGGGAATTTAAATTATCAAAAAATAAAGGCGCCTTTAAAATGATTGCTAAATATGTTAGATAAAATATGTAAAATTTAAATATTTGTTGGCTGAAATTGAATGCTTAAGTAACAACTAGATTTTTGAATTTGTGGGTTTGATGAATTGGATATGAAACTGTAAAGCGGAGTAACCTCTGCCTAACATGTCCTGCACCAAACACCTCCCTCCAGGACGATGAGAGGTGCCATGGAGGAGGGCTTCTGGGGCCTGGTCAGAGGGCTCAGAGTGACCCCAAAGCCCAAAGCACTGTGGCTAGAGAAATGGGATAAAAAGATTGAAAAGCAAAAGAAGCTGTGATCAAAACAGGGAAAGTCTAGTCAAGATAAGACCTGATTTCTCCCTAGGAGTCATAATTTTTATTTACTACTTAAATTTTCATTATCTAGGCAATAATTTCAAAATCTGTTGTATATCCTATTATTTAATCAATCTACTCTTCAATTATCCGGGAGCAGGGGAGGATTTGTCATGAAGCTGTGAACCCTCAGCTTCTGGGCCCTTCCATGGAGGGGACCCTGGTAATGAGTTCATGAAGTTATGTTTTGTGTAAATTTTGCAAACTGTGAGTGTATAAATAACAATTTTACATTTGAATAACTGAGACCCGGAGACAACATCACTGGTTTGGGGCAGAATCTACAGTGTGGTTAAGACCGTGGACTCTGGAGCCCAACAGAACCAGGTACATATCCCAACTTTCTAGCTGTGTGATTTCAGGCAAGTTACTCCATCTTTCTGTGCCTCTGTTTCCTGTCCTTACAGTGGGCGTTCCAGCAGACTTCCTGACAGAGCTGATGAGGGCTCATCTCCGTCAGCTTCAGCACAGTGGCTGCTGCCCAGAACACACGGGGTGTTAGTGGTGGTGGCGTGTTTTACAGCTGGAATCAAAGGGTGGAGATTCGCCCTTGTGTGTGAGTCAGCTCAGGCTGCTGTAGCGAATACCACAGACTGGTATAAACAGCAGACACTTATTCCTCACAGTTCTGGAGGCTGGGAAGTCCGAGATCAAGGTGCCGGCAGAGTCTGTCCTCGGTGAGGGCTCTCTTCCTGGCTTCAGATGGCTGCCTTGTCTCTCTGTCCTCACGTGGTGGAGAGAGGGGGCTCTGGTCTCTCTTTGCTGCTTATAAGGACACCAATCCCATCGTGAGGGCCCCACTCTCATGACCTCAGCTAAACCTAATCACCTCCCAAAGGCTCCACCTCCAAATACCATCACATGGGGTTTAGAGCTTCACCATATGACTTTGGGGGAACACAGTTCAGTCCATAGCACCTTGGCAGCTGAAGGCCTCATGGAGGATGAGTGTGGGGGGAGGACACACGGCAAGGGGGGAGATCATGCTGACCAAAGGCCTGAAGAACAGAAAACAGGAGCACGTCCAGAAGACACAACAGGCCAGGAGACGGGGGCCTTCAGTCAGGAGATAGTCGTCTTCCACTCCACACTGCTGCATTCGGCTCCCACTGCGGGCAAAGCAGGGTCTCAGATGAGCGTCTCCAATCTGTGCCCTGAGGCTCCTGGGGGCTGGAAGGCTCACGGAGGAGCTTGCAGGAGGAACAGGATTTGGGGGGTTGGGAGGAAGGGGCCGTCCTGGGCCTGGACTTGGGGAAGGCCCAGGGGTGGGAATGCAGGCTGGGTGGATAATACAGAGCGGGGAGAGGCGGGGAGAGGTGGGGAGAGGCGGGGAGGTGTTCTGGATCATGACTCGTGCCTGAGACTCTCCTTTATTAGCTGCTCGTATGGGATGAGCTCACAACAGGGAAGACTGATTGAATCCCTCAGCAGCCCCAAGGGAGGTACCACGAGTGTGTCTACTTCACAAGTGAGGAGATTGAGGCTTGGGGAGTGAGGTAACTTGCCACAGCGTCCAGGTGACAGAAGTGGACTTGAACTCATGCTCTGTGACCCAGCGCCCAGCAGGCCTCACAGCACCCATCGAGGGCCCATTCCTTAGACCCCTCTGTCCTCACCCCACGACCACCACACCCTCCACTCCAGGAGGCCTGGAGTTAGAATAGGACTTCCCACATCCACCTCACCCAATGCTTCTGGAGCCTGCAGACCTGCTGGGGTGGGGGCCTCCGCTTTCCCCCCGTCAGTCAGTGAGTCCTGCCATGGGCTCACTTGGCTCCGGACCTGCTAGTTGGCCTTGGACGGAGTGTTAGAGGCACCAAGTGACCAACGCCCAGTCCAGCAGGTACTGGTGACGACCAGTCCTGTTCTGGCTGCAGAGTGATGGAAACAAAGATTAAATTCCAAAGTCTCTCTCCGGGCTATAAACCCTGAGCACGTTGGTGGCCCCACCCCTGTGTGTGCACAACCACCTGTGTACCTCCAGCTCTCAGCACATTGGAGCTGGGAGGACGAGGGCCTCTGCACCTTGGGCTTTGCAGTGGGGGAGATGAGACGATGGGCTCATCTGTGATTTTCTTGAAGGCCTGGGGCTTGTCTCCATAATGCCGTCAGCTCCATCTCCACTTCCTCCTCTAAGGGATGGAGGTAAGTTTTTAAAGAGACAGTCCTCCAGGAGGCCAGTCATGCAGTGGTCAAGGGCTGGTCTGTGCCAGGCCCCACACACATCCCTCTCACCCCTTACAGCAGCAGCGCCACCCCCACTTTACAGATGCGGGGACTGAGGCTCAGGGATGAGGTAATGGCCCAGCCTGCCTTTGTCACCACACTGGCCACTGCAGCAACCGCTGAAGTCTTTGGAGACCCAGGATGGTGGCCAGGGGGAAGAATGGGCACTGCATTTTGGGACAGAACTGGACAAGTCAGGCTCCCTCACTTCCTTGCTGTGTGAGCTTAGGGGAGTCACTTGGCCTCTCTGAGCATCACTTTCTTTGTTTATAAGGATGCTGTGAAGATCAGAGATCATGGGTAAAAATCCCTTGGCACTTAATACACAGCCGATGACTGGCCACTTCCACCCTCTAATTCTCAGAAGGGAGGTGGGATGTGGCTCTAGCCACCAACAGAAAACCTGGCTCACAGCTCCTTGTACCAGTGACCTTGCCTAGAAGTCACAGGCTGCAAGGGACAGCCCCCAGCACCACCCAGCCCACCGGTGAGTGCTCTCTGGCCCTGGGACACGCTGCCAGGGCCTCCCATCTTCCAGGGGCTCCCTTACCTCCTGGGTGTAGTGCCCCCTTGTGGCCCAGGGGTCATGTCATTAGTCCCAACACCTTGGCCTCATGGTGGTCAGCACTCAGACCTCCTCCTCAGGTCTTCGGGTCTTCAGGTCATTGGTGACAACAGCAGAGGGACACGCCCCTCTTCTACAGTCTCCTCTTGTCTGGTTAAGTGTGAGTCACTGACTCCGCCACTGCCAGGCTGGCCCGTGACTCACCTCAGCCTTGATGGTCCCCAAGTCAGAGGTGGGGTGTCCTTCCTGGAGGACTGCACCCAGACTCTCCAGGGCTGGGTGGCCCCTCAGTGGACTTCTTACCCCCCGTACACTCCAGTGAGACTTGGGGCTTGTTGGACTTTTTGTATAAACGGCACATCATACATTCACAGCGAGACACAGAGGGAACCCACAACTGCTGTAGGCTCCTTGGCCTTGTAGGGCTAGGGCCCCTGAAATACACGGAATCATGCAGTCTGGACAAGGAATCAGGCTGCTTCTGAGTGCAAGGAGCAGAATCCCCAACCCAAAGTGGCTTAAACTACAAGGAATCTAGTGCCATGTGTCATATAATGAAAAAATGGGAGGTGTGGTCCCTCCAGGGTGGATTAATTCAGAAGCTCAACTATAGTCAGGTCCTAGGTCAGCCTCTCTGTTATCTCCATCGCTTTTCCCTCATCATCTCAGGGAGGCTGCCGCAGCTCCAAGCATTGTATCTTCACACAATAAGGACCAAGGACATAAAAAAGCCACAATGCAGAGCGTCTACAACTAAGGGCTAACACCATGAGCTGCCTTGATGTCTGGTGAAACTGGGAGGGACTTGAATGGCCTGACTCCCCCTTCCCCTCCCCACTCTGCCCCATGGATAGGCCCCTGGCCAAACCACCCTCCTTATCAAGGGGCCCAGGCACAGTTCCTGTTGATCCCTGAGCAGCAGGTGTCAGTTGCCTGCCAGCCCAGGGAATTACTCAGACAAGCCCATCCCCTTCTGCTCTGGGAACCTCCCCCTGACCCTCTTGTTGCTGGGAAACCTACCTCCCAGGGCCCTGCCAGCTCACTCTCTTCCTGGGTGCACTTGCCACACACAAACTGCCCCTGCATCTCCAGCTGCCTGTTCCCCTCTCCCCGGGGACAAGCCCCTGTGTGGCGTGCCTGGCAGCTTGCCCTGGTTTGGAGCTGTAAGTAACAAAGAGTCTGTCTTTCATCTAAGAGTCTTTGTATTGTGTCCACCATCAAAAGAACCTTTAAATCTTATGAAACAATTGGTGCTGTGACAGGATGGCGTGGCTGTGACCTCTGGCTCTCGGATGGCCTTGTCAGGAGACTGCTCTTGGTTTGTTAATTGGTCCAGACCACGGCAGAGGGGCTTGGCACAGAGCTTGTGTGTTGGCCTTGTTGTCCGCTGCTGTGTCTGCCTGTGGTCGCCATGTCTCCTGACCCAGATTTCCTCAGTGTGGGATATTCCAAAGGAGGGGTGCTAACTGGCCCAACTCTGGGGACTGCACAGCAGCTCAGGTGAAGCCCACCTTAGGGCACTGCTTCAGTGTCATTTGTCTTTACTGTATTTGGGGCAGAACCCTGGTGTGTGTCGGGTGACCCCTGCAGAAGAAGGCGTTGGTTGGACTCCCCTGTGGTGGAGAAATGGCAGCCCGGTCTCACTGTGGATGTGGCTCAGGTGGGGGTAGTGGCCTGCCTGTCTCTTTGCTGCTCACACCTGGCTGCTGTCACCTGCACCCTTCCTGCCCCCAGATCCTCAGGGGTGTTGTGAGTTACACCTTCCCCCACCCCCAACACCTGCAGAGGTTACCCAACTGCTTAAATCCTGCAAGGCCCCTAGCCGGTGTGCTTGGGCCTGAGTAAGCGCCCCGCATGTCAACACGCAAAGGGCCTGATACCTCAGACAGGGGGCCTCACTGTGCTGTCCCGAGGAGAGGCTGGTCTCTCCTAAGAGCAAACTTGGATCTCTTGGAGGGAGGACCCTCCCCCTCCTTTCCTGTAACCTCCTAGAAGACCCACACTATCAGTTTTCAGAGACAAAAACTGAAAACCAGGGCTTTAGGCTGCTAGAAGCCTTTCCAAAAAGAAAAAAAAAGAAACCTGGATATGGGGAGTGGGAAGGAGGTTAAAATACATATATATATATAAAATTATACATTTATATATACATATATGTATAATTAAATTGAAACCAAAGTCCATAATGTGACTCAATTGAAAATCTAAACTTTACTTTAAAAAGTTATGTAACAAAAAAATTAAAAGGGTGCTGATTAGCCTTTTCCTTATACAGCCTAGATTCATAATTAACTTTAACATTTGTTCAAATGCACCAATTGACAAAGTTTCAAGGACTTAATCAATATTGGGGCTCAAATTGTAGTTACACCTGGGGACCCCATTACAATTAAACATGATTCCCCCTATAATCTTAGGGAAGTAACTAAATATAAGATAGAGAAAAGATAGGTATGCCTCACTTTAACTGTAGCCTTGGCTAAATTCCCATAGTTATAGAAATTGATAAATAAATAAAAAGCAATAGGATTTATTGGAGTATATGAGGAAGCCATTTGGTTTAAAACTAATTCGGCTTGACCTTGTTCTTCCAGAAGGGTCTGATGTGGCCTGTTGAACCTGCATTGTACATCTGCTATAAATATTTACTATGTCCCAAAGACAAGAATGATGCCCTTAAAGATAAGGATGTAACTTCCCCCCATCAGCATTTCCTTTAGGATAAGTGTCTCTCCCTAAACTAAGGATTGATTACTGACCTGCTTGTAACCTTGTGACCACTTACTTTGTGCCACTGACCTGCTGTGTTCACTGATCTGTGCCAGCAAAGCAATCTCATGACTATTGTAAAAGGGACATTTCTATCATATGTAAAAGGGACATTCCTATCATCTTTGTTCCAAGATGGTATATAATGACTCTGTACACCCTACTTCTTTGGTGCCCTTCCTTCCTTGGGGAAGGAAGGCCGTGGGCTAGTTCTCAGATCTGGCTCATAATAAACTCATCCCAATTTTGATTTATACTGATTATGGATTATTTGTGTCAACATACCCATTGCCCTAAAATATCCCACAGAAGCTCTGACACAGTGAGTAATAAAATTAAATGAAGTCTTTTACTTACCAGTTGGTTTGACAAAATGGAACCCCATGGACCCCAAGTTATAATAGTTACTATGGTCCTATGTAAGTTAAAACAAGGTCGTCTAGGATGAAAACTTACTATATAAGATCTAATTAATGAATGGGTATTATCCCCACTAGTTCTCCATTGACAGCCCAATTTTGCCTGCTCTTAAACCTGAAAAGATATATGGCACATCTTGGTGAATTATTACAGCCTTAGTGTTGTGGTCCCATCCATTAAGACCTCCACACCCAGTACCCATTATTGAAATCACTAACTCCATCCAATCAGCAGCCTATGAATATTTTGCTACTATAGGTTTGGATAATATAAATAATCTATAATAATAAGGATAATTTATTCAGTGCTTGTTTCAGTAGCCTCTCGGCTGCAGTGTGCCTTCCCCTCTGTGTAGTAACTATATTTTCTTATTTTCTGTATTCTTGATGCTCTGGCATCTGAGGTCTTGCTGACAAGAAGACACTGCCCCTCCCAGGGTTAGCCAGTCCTTAGAGATACAGACAACTCACTTGCAAACCAATCAATCCAAAGCCCATACCCGCCACCACCTCCTCTGCCTGGTTCTTACACTCCAGAAGCCAATATTCCTCTGTCCTAATCACCCAGGGCCAGGTCCCAGACAACTAGGGACACCCCTCTGCCCCAGAGCCCACTGAAATGATTCAAAGTAGCCAATCCTCAGTCTGCTTACCCTGCCCTGCCCATTCCTTCCTGCAAATCCACAATAAAGACTCCCCCACTCCCTCTGCTTCCTCACTGACCTTGATGACCCCCTGTGGTGTGGCATGCCCCTCCTCTTGGGACTGTGAGTAGAAAACTGTCTTTTCAATGGCAACTGATCTGTTGGCCTCACCATACCTGAATAATAATCAAATCTACATCTTAAAACACTCCATTGGGACACAATACACCTTTTCTGGGCTACCCATGGGTACCTCAATAGCTCTGCCATTGCACAGTCTTTGCAGGCAAGATCTTAACTGCATCCCCCTTTGCCCAGGAGCACAGCTATGAGGTACATTGATGAAGTCCTCCTCCAAGGAATTTTGTTTAATACACTCATTGAAGACACACAAGTCCAGCATCTTTTAGTCCTTTCTGAGTTCTGGAGGTAACATATCCCTCATTTACAGATTCTACTTAACCTCGCTGGTGCTGCTACTTACAAACCAGCCCTCCTTCGATGGGGCCCTCCCCAACAAAGGCTCTGAGAGCCTTCCAGATGAACATCAGCGGCCCTCCTGCTGGGGCTCTCAGAAACTCCTCCACCACAGAGGCTGTAACAGCCTCCCCTCGGGCCGTCTGGGGTCTCTGGGCTGCCTGTGCTGCCCAGATGTTGCCCATAGGCTTCTGATGCGGGAGACTGCCCCTCTTAGCCCCATGCTATACACATTAGAGCACAGATGGTGACCACATACTGGACTGTCCTGATAAGTGAGGTTCTCACAGCCCCTGAGCCTGTGACCCTCTGTACCAAGCTGCCCTTGGGTCATGAAAGTAGCACCCCACAAACTCAGCACGGCTACGGAGGTCTCCTGATATAGGATGGAGCCAAATCTGGGCCCTCTGACATATGCCCCCTGCAGGAGGAGGTGGCTTTCCCTGTCCTCAGTCCCTTGCTAGAGGCCACGGTGCTGGAGGAGGTGACCCTCCCCCAGACCTCTTGGCTACCTGGGGAGCCCCTTGGGATTTACTGAGTGAACAGCAATGGGAGGTCACAGACTATGTGAATGGCAGTGGAAAACATAAAAATGATGGAGTTCAGTGGAATGCTGCTGCTTTCTGTCTCTTAGCCTGGATGTCCCTGATAAAGGACAGTACCCAAGGGTCAGCACTGCCAAAATTCAGGCAGTCATCTTAGCCCTGGATGTTCTGGTCAGCAAAGGGCCATCATATTTTTACAAACTGTTGGGCCATTGCCTAATTTTTTCCCCTTCAGGGCAAAATCCTCTAGGAATCTCTTGCTTCACAGACATTCCAAATGTAATCAAGGATACACATGTCTCTTCATTTACTAGGGCCAGAATATGAGGCCTCTCCAGGACACTCTTTATCCCCTTCCCAGCTTTAGACATTACTGATAGTAACTAAGACACATTTCAATTCTCAGAGTACCCAATTCTGGGCTCTTAAAAAAGGCATTCAATAGAACTTTCTTTTCCCCAATAGGTCACAGGCAGCCAGTTTAATTGAGTGGCCTAGTGGGATCCTCAAAGAATTCCTTTTTAAATTACAAAAGGACAAATAAACACATAAATGAATCTCTATAGTGCCCCAGGCCTTAATCTCTTTTAAATCAAGGCCTCTTGGTTGACTCAACCTCACACCAACTTTATAAAAACCTTCTCGCTGCCCCTTTCCTATATCTAAAGGGGGATATGTCTTGCCTTCATGCATATGAAGACTCATGATATATGAGGCCCTTTAATAACGTCTCCCCTTATCTGAATGGATTTTTGATCCTGCCTCCATCTCGTAAGGGCTGGAGGCTGGATCGAGGGCACATACTTGCCTGGGACATATTAACCATAGAATGTCTCATGGGCCAGGCACCTGCCCACCTAATATTGGACCCATCTGAGACTAAACTTCCACCATCCAAAACCCCTTTCTCTGTATTCGGGTTGTGAGGGGTGGATAATTAATCTTGGCTTTCCCTCTGATCCTTTCCAGGGAATTATAATTATTTCCTCAGGGCCATTCCCATAAACAGTAGTCCACCTTTGAGAAATGGAGATTAAAAAACCCCCACAAAACCTCCACTTAGTAAATCAAAATCACCATTTTCCATAATGATAAAACCAGGCCACCCCCTCCTTGGTAATAATCCATGCCAGAGGAAAATCAACAGCAGACAACAAAAGCCTGTCAAGTCTAACTACACACCATTCTGTTAAGTGTTGGTCTTGTTACTGTTGGTCTGGATGCTTCCATTGGTTTGTGATCCAGAGACCGAAACCCTCCACATGAACCACTGTTTCAACAAAACATGGCAAATGCTAAGGCCCACATGCCGTTCCTCCAGTTTGGCTGATACAAGCTCTGAAGCCCAAAGACCTGCTGACTTGTCTGTCATCAGCCAAACCAACAACTGAGCCACAAGGCCCATGGTGAGTGCTAGACTGGAGGGCCTGCCTGCATGCTAATGCTGGAGCCCCCACCTCAGCCACAGGTATTTTAATTGGGAAACAACCTGACAACCTATTAACAGCCCAAATCAGGCCACATGATTTACAACCTATCTGCAGCGGTACCCCTCTTATCACCCATCTGGGCAAAGCCTTGACTGTTGGAAACTGTTAGATGCAGTCACCCTTAAGGAGGGCTTGAATTGTGCCAGTCGGATTCCAGAGTTTTGGTTCAAATACAATAATATTACAGATGCTGTCCTCACCTTTGCTAGCTATGCACCCACAAAACTCCTTGATTTAAAAGATATTCACAAGTCAAGCTCCCAGATCCAACACTGCCTTCAAATTTTACAAGCAGCTCAGCCCTGTTATAATACCATAGAACCTCAAAACATGACCCACATCAACCTGAGTGGATATCTACCCAGTCCTACAACCCACTTCCAAGACCCTATTGTTGGAGATGACTCTGCCCCTGTGCAGGAGATGACGTCACTCCTGACAATGAGACCACCGCCACAGTGAAGGTTGGGGGCTGCTCTCCTCAGGTGCTGACAAACCTCCCAGGACATTTATTGCTTTTCTTCCTTTGAAATTAGGGATTCTACTGTGTTTCCTGAGCTTTCTGTTTGCTTAGCCCACAATCCTGTTATATTCATTGCTCTCTGCCAAAATCTACACCTCTACACTGCCAGGCCTAAGGCGAAATCTCTCTATGCATCTGTCACCATAACCACCACCGACACCCCCGTCCCCTTGGTTACAAACAATTACCACCAGCCTTTACATGTATCTCACTAAACTGTCAGTCCAGGTGCTCCAACAATGTCACTGCTGGCCCTGCCACCTCAGCCCAAGAAATATACCAAGATATTGTTGTCATAAAAATGTAACTCACACTTTTAACACAATTTACAGTTCCACCATATTATTAGAGACTCAAAAAATTACAGATCTGTTCTCTTGGCTAATGCCATATACAGTCATGCATGGCTTAATAACGGGGATACGTTCTGAGAAATGCATTGTTAGGTGATTTCATCATTGTGTGAAGATCATAGAGTGTCCTTACACAAACCCAGATGGTATAGCCTACTGCACACCTAGGCTGTGTGGTACTAATCTTGTGGGGTGATCATGTATATGCCGTCCGTCATGACTGAAATGTTATGTGGTGTATGACTGTAAATGGGAAACGTGGTTATGGGCCAGCCTGCAAAGACTCCTTACACTTCTTGTTTTCCTCCTTTAACTCTCAAAATAAAATGTTTTCTATGCCGTTGAGGGCAACTTATGCCCTACTCTCTAAAACCCTTCTTTACTCTTTAGGCCACTCAAATACTCCAAATAATCAAGCTCAAAACCGACATCAAGACATTAAGGGGTCAATTGTCATAAAGTTTTGTTTTTAATGCTATCTTGACTCAGTTTTAAGGCCTAGCTAGAGGCTGGTCAGTTTACCTTCTTGAGCAGCTAAATCCATACTCCAACCGCTTCCCTTATTGGGCTCTCCACTGGGGACCACTATGCACCAGCTCTAATTGCCCCCAGGACCAAGTGCCACAGGTACCAGACAACCAAGGACAGGCCCTATGCCCCAGGTCTGATAATGCCAAATTATTCAAATTAGTCGATCTACAGGGAGCCTGTGAAAGCTAGCTAACACCACCCTACTGGCCAAACACAAGTTGCCCCTACAGCTTGAGCTTGTTGTTACCCTGTCCCAGGGTGCACCACCCTGTGTGGCCGTGCCTGGGGGCCTTGTCTGATTAGGAGCTGCAAATAACAACAAATTCTGTTTTTCATCTATCCAAGTGTCAGTGTGTTGTGTTCACCGTCAAAAGAATCTTTAAATTTTAACACCAATATACCAAAGCTTTGTGACTCAGGAAAGGTTGAGAAGCACTGGGCATGGGAAGGTGCTGAGGAGCTTGTGGGGACCCAAAACTTGACCAAAATCTGGATCTTGAAGAAGGAAGAAGGCAAGATGGGGATGAATGTGGGTAGGCTGCCTCCGAGGTCAGCCACAAAGGAGAAACCTTGCTGCCAGCCTCACCTCTGTCCCTGCAAGTGCTGTGTCAGAACCACTGTGTAGATACCATGACAGCCAGGAAGCAAAGACCATCACTCACTCAGTCATTTACTCACTCACTCACTGACTCATTCATTCACTCATTCATTCTCTCACTCATTTACAGACTCAGTCATTCACTTGTTTATCAAACATGTGTGCTCCAGGCCTTAAGGATAGAAAGATGATTAAAATTTCTCTTTCCTTGAAAAGCTCCCAGGCCTGTTCCCTGGGTTAATAAATAATTAATGTAGAAAAAATGCTGGATGAATAAAGTGCCATGAGAGGCCTGGGAAAGAGCTGCCCTAGGGGGTGCAGGAAGGAGAGGTATGGGGGCACACAGGTGGTACCTGGGTTCAACAGGCATCAAGGGGGAGAGAGGGTGGAAGGCAAATGCACAGGTACAGAGAAAGGCAGGAAAGTTCTGGTCACTGTGCAAAGACCTGTGAGCATCACATCAGACGTCAGTTCTAAGGCAAAATGAATGCACACTGAGGGAATTCTGACTGATCTCCGAGGGAGAGGAAAGGTGCGTTGATAGAGTAAATGACGATGTTGACTGAAGATTAAGAAAGTAGGGCAGCCCCATGTAAGCAGCGCAGACCGTGAACCAGACTTTAGACATTTCACAATGTTGTGTCTCCTGACCCGCTCACAGACCCGGCAGTCTCCATCCCAGGACGCTGCTGTGGCACTGTCTCCGAGAGAGCTCAGCATCAGGTGCTAACTGCAGGTTAATTCTCATCGGTATAAACAGAAGGACCAGCAGTGCTTTCTGAACTAGGCTGGTTTCCAGTTTCTCAAAGGATCTCACCTCATTACCTTATGAGATTCATTGAATCACCCAACAACTGTTTATGGAGGACCTTCTCTGTGCCAGCCTTATTTCAGGCTTGGAGAACAAGGCAGGCATTCCAGAGGGTGAGCATTCATTAAACAAGTAAATAATGGACAATTTTCAGCAGAAGAAAAGTGACATGAGACGTGATCAGGGGGACATAATGAGTGAAGTGGGGAGGAAGGGGCTTCTGGGGTGGGTGTGTCAGGGAAGGTCTCTCTAAGAGGAGATCATGTGACTGAGCCCTCCAGGAAGAGGTGTTCTGGGTGGAGAGAGCACAAAGGCTGTGATGTGGGGATAGGCTCCCTCTGAAGAGTGGGGAGGAGGGGCAGTGAGACCCTGAACAGTCTGAAAAACTGAGATGAGGCTGGGTGGGCTGGGGTAACCGGGCAGCGCTGTGGAGGAGAGGCCATCAGGAGGTGGGGAGCACAGGCTTGAAGTGCCCTGAGCATAGCTCGAGAAGTCTCCTCCAGACCAGCAAGGAGGCTGCACAGTGGCCACAGCCAGGGAGGCCTCAGGCTTGGACCAGGACAGTGAGGGAGAAGAAGAGAATGGACAGAGGGGTGAGATCTTTTGGAGACTCCACGGGCTTTGGTGCAAAACTGATGAGAGGAAATCGTCCTGCCCGATGGGTGTCCGCAGGCCCGGGTTAGATCAGGAGAGAGGCGCCTTCTAGCTTCACTCTCACTTCTGCTTCCTAGGGCTCCATACACCCTGCTTTCCCACCATCCATTTTACTCATTGGTCCCACCCCTCCCCCTGCCCTGTGCAGAGCCCCAGGTTCTACTCCTGCTTGTTGAAGAGCTGGGCTTTCTTCTCCATTGCTACCCACTCTGTTGATCAGGCCACAGCTGATGAAAACACATCCGACTCATTATCTTTGCTGGAAGCCCTGGCAGACAGAACCCAGAACAGGAAGCTAAGAACTGGCCTCCCTTCTGGCCCCTTGTGAGCTTTTGAGCCAAGGATTGCAAGGTTTTTGGTGGCCAGCTGTGGGACTGGTTCCTGCTTTCCAATGCAGGAAGAACTTGGTGACCACAAACACCATAACCAAGTAGAAATGATGCATTGACACAGGAACAAAGCAATCAACAAAGGAAAGCATAAGTTACTCTAAGGCTATATCAATACAAGTGTAGTAGTGATTGAAACCCGTGAGAAACTCAGGGTGACACTTGTGATATGGCGACTTTCTCAAAATTGTAAAAATTATAACCACCTGCATGGGTGTGTGCAGACCTAGCAGTGGGTGCCTTAGCCTACCACTCCTCACCAGACTGATTTCTTAGGGAAACACTGAACAAGGGCCTTGGAAAACTCTAGTACCAAACCTACCCTTTATGAATACCAACCTTAGCAGTGCTTAGAAAGTCCCTGATGAGTTGCTCCACGACGTGTCTTCAAGTTGTTTGGAAAGTTCAGGGAACCAACTGTCCTTTACTTGTTAAGAACAAGAGCAACCAAGAAAGATTCAGGGGAGGATTTGTTAAGTCAGTTCTTGGCCTGTGGGGAGGAGACTGACAGTTTCCCTGGGTGCCCCCATACTTGAGCCAGTCTCTTCATTCAGAGGAGTAAATGTGCTCCTTACATTCCCTCCCTCACTCAGAACTGAGGACCTGAGCCAGGGGATTTCATGTTGTTAGTAGCACCAAATTATAGTGAGAATATTATTCCATTTTCAATTTTTTAAATAAATTATTCTTTTATTTTATTGATTAGTTCAAATGAAACTCAAAAGGTACAAAATAGTGTTTGAGGAAAAACTGCTGCTACCAAGTTCTTGTGCACGTGTCCAAAATATCCCGGGCATCTAACAGCAGGTTCAAGAGCATTGGGGACGTCTGGACAATTCAGTGAATGTTGTCGGGATGATGATCCATCATCTGACAAAGTGAAATTGGATCTCTACCTTTACAATACACAAATGTCAATTCTATGTGGATTGAAATCCTAAATGAGCAAAGAAAAGCCGTGATCTTGGGATAGGGAAGAATTTCTTAAGACACAGAAAACACAAACCATAAGAGAGAAGCCTGATAAAGTCTGTTTCATTAGAAACAAACAACTTCTGTCCCAAGAGTCACAGACTGAGAAGAGACATTTGCAAAGAATAAAAATCTCACAGGACTAGCCCTTGAAAATATAAAGAACATTTATTAATACCATCTCAGACCCCTTGGATTGGCAAAACTTAAAGAACTTGACAATGGTAGGTGTTGGAGATGTGGAGTGACAGGATCCCTACCCTGGGGAGGGAGAGTCAATTCACCCCACTCCACAGGGAGCTGCAGATTAGGCTGTACTCTGAGGGCCAGGGGTTCTCATCCTTCTCATGCTGTCATTGGGGCCACATCTCCACACTTTCTCAGGCCCTGGTGGAGATCCTGATTTGGCCACAGAATCTTCTGGAATGTAATCCTGCTGTTTGGTTTTCATGGTATCTCTTTTCAGAGCTCCTTTCTATATATAGTAAATGATACTGTTTTTCCACTTACAAAAGTGACAAAGTTTCCACTTAAAAAGTAACACTGTTGGTCAGAGGATTCTGGGAAGATGGTGAAGTAGGAAACACCAGGAATCTGTCTCCCTACCTGGACAACAGCTGCACTGGTGGAATCTGTCTGATGTAACTCTTTGGGAACTCTGGAATCATTAAGGCTTGCAACTTCCAGGGGAAGACTTGGGGAAGACTTCAATACCCCACTCACAATAATAGATGAAACAACCAGAGAGAAGATAAGTAAAGAAATAGATTTTCTTGACACAAATCAAGTTTAATTTAATGACAAAATAAACCAACTAGATCTAACAAACACATGGAGCACTCTACCCAACAACAAAATACACATTCTTCTCATGTGCACATGGGACATTGTCCAGGATAGATTATATGTAAGGCCTAAAATTGCCTCAATAGGTTTAAGGAGATAGCTATTATATAATGTATCTTCTCTGACCACAGCAGGATGAAGTTAGAAATCAATAACAAAAGGAAAACTGGAAGATTCACAAAATTGTGGAAATTAAACAATACACTTTTAAACAATCAGTAGAGCAAAGAAGAAATCAAAAAGGAAATTAGAAAATGCTTAGAGATGAATGAAAACTAAAACACAGCATACCCAAAATTACAGGGTGCAGCAAAAATGGTTCTAAGGGAGAAATGTATAGCTAAAAACACTTATGTTACAAAACAAGAAAGATCTCAAATCAACAACCTTACTTTACAACTTAAGGAGGTAGAAAAAGAACAAACTGAACTCAAAGTTAGCAGAGGTAAGAAATAATAAAGATTAGAGCAGAGATAAACAAAATAGAGAATAGAAAAACAATGGAGAAAATCAATGAAACCAAAAGTTGGTTCTTCAAAATGATTAACAAAATTGACAAACTTTTAGCTAGATGAACTAAGAGAGGAAGAGAGAAGACTCAAATTACTAAAATCAGAAATGAAAGTGGAGACATTACTACCAATTCTACAGAAATAAAAAGGGTTATAGGAGAGTATTATGAACAATTGTACATCAACAGATTGGATAACCTAGATGAACTGGACAAATTCCTACAAACACAAAACCTACTAAGGCTAAATTACAAAGAAATAGAATATCTGTAGACCTATTACTAGTGTGGAGATTGAATCAATAATCAAAAATATCACAACAAAGAAAAGTCCTGGACCTGATGGTTTCACTGGTGAATTCTACCAAATATTTAAAGAAGAACACATACCAATCCTTCTCAAATTTTCCAAAAAATTCACAAGGAGGAACCACTCCCAAACCCATTCTATAAGGTTAGAATTACCCTGATACTAAAGGCAGACAAAAACACTACAAGAAAACTATAGACCAATATCCCTTCTGAATGTTGATGCAAAAATCCTCAACAAAACACTAGCAAATAGAATTCAGCAGCATATTAAAAGGATTACACAATACAACCAAGTGGGATTTATTCCTGGAATGCAAGGATGGTTCAACATATGAAAATCAATCAATGTAATATGCCACATCAACAGAATAAAGGAAAAAAAACCACATAATTTTCTCAATTGATGCAGAAAAAGCATTTGATAAAATTCAACACCATTTATTGATAAGAACACTCAACAAACTAGGAATAGAAGGAAATTGCCTCAAGATAACAAAAGTCATATATGATAAGCCCACAGTGAACATCATACTCAATGGTGAAACACTGAAAGTGTTTCCTCTGAGATCACAAACAAGGTAAGGATGCCTGCTTTCACCACTTCTATTCAGCAGTACTGGAAGATCTAGCCAGAGCATTTAGAAAAGAAAGGAAAAAAAAGGCGTTTGAGTTGGAAAGGAAGAAGTAAAATTATATCTGTTTATTTATATTTTATCTGTTATTTATATTTGAAGCATATATATATAGCATGAATTTATATGTAGAAAATTCTAAAGATTCCACCAAAAAACTTAGAACTAATAAATGAATTCAGCAAAGTAGCAGGATACAAAGTTAACACACAAAAATCATTTGCATTTCCATACATGAACAATGAACAATCTGAAAAGGATATTACAAAAAAAATTCCAGAGCCAGCCCTGATGACCTAGTTGTTAAAGTTCAGGGCACTCCACTTTGGCAGCCCAGGTTTGGTTCCCGGTTGCAGAACCACACCATTCATAGGTCAGTAGCCATGCTGTGGTGGTGGCTTACATAGAAGAACCAGAAGGACCTACAACTAGAATATACAACCATGCACTGGGGCTTTGGGGAAGAAAAAAAAAAAAGGAAGATTGGCAACAGATGTTAGCTCAGGGTAAATCTTTCCCCAGCCAAAAAGAAAAAAAAAAACTAAAGAAAATAAAATAAAAATTCCATTTACAATGGCATCAAAAAGAATGAATTGTTAGGAATTAACTTAAACAAGGAGGTAAAAGAATTGTACAATGAAAACTACAAAACATTGTGAAAGAAATTAAAAGAAGACATGAGTAAATGGAAATTTTGTGTTCATAGATCAGAAGACTTGATATTATTAAAGTGTCAGTACTGCCCAAAGAAATCTCCAGATTCCATGCAATTTTCATCAAAATCCCAATAACATTTTTTGCAGATATAGAAGAACCTATCTTAAAATTCATATGGAATCTCAAGGGACCCTGAATAGCCAAAATAATCTTGAAAAAGAAAAAACTAGAGGACTCATACTTCCTCATTTCAAAACTCACTACAAAGCTCACTACTACAATAACCAAAGTAGTGCAGTACTGGCATAAAGACAGATATATGGGCCAATAGGGTAGAATATGGAGCCCAGAAATAAACCCTTACATACATGGTCAAATGATTTTTGACAAGGGTGCCAGGACCATTTAATGGAGAAAGGACAGTCTTTTCAACAAATGGTGCTGGAGAAACTGGATATCCTCACGCAAAAGAATGAATTTGGACCCTTACCTAACACCATATACAAAAATTAACTTAAAAGGCATAAGGATCTAAATGTAGGACATAAAACTCTTTGAAGAAAACACAGGACAAAAGCTTCATGACACTGCATTTGGCAATGATTTTTTGGGCAGGACACTGGAGGCACAGGTAATAAAAGAAAAATAGATTGGACTTCATGAAAATTAAAAAAAAATTGTACATCAAGAGACACTATCTAGAGTAAAAAGGCAACCCAGGGACTGGGAGAAAATATTTGCAAATCATATATCTGATAAGCAATTAATATCCAGAGTATATAAAGAATTCCTAGAACTCAACAACAACAAAAAAAACCAACCTGGTTCAAAAATGAGCAAAGGACTTGAATAGACATTTCTCCAAAGAAGATGTACAAATGGCTAATAAGCACATGAAAAGATGCTCAGCATCACTGATTATTAGGAGAATGCAAGTCAAAACTCTGAGATACCACTTCACACCCATTAGGATGACTGCTATAAAAAAAACAAAATAACAAATGTTGGCAAAGATGTGGAGAAATTGGAACCCTTGTGCACTGTACGTAGGAATGTAAAAAGGTTTAGCTGCTCTGGTAAACAGTATGGTGGTTCCTCAAAAAAATTAAAGTTAGAACTACCATATGGCCTAACAATTCCACTTCTGGGTATGTACCCCAAAGAGTGGAAAGCAGGGTCTTGAAGAGATGTTTGTACACCCATGTTCATAGCATTATTCACAATAGCTAAAACATGAAAGCAACCCAAGTGTCCACTGACAGATGAATGGATAAACGAAATGTGATCTATACATACAATGGAATATTATTCAGCCTTAAAAAGGAAGGAAATTCTGACGCCTGCTGCAACATAGATAAACCTTGAGGACATTATACTAAGTGAAATAAGCCAGTCACAAAAGGACAAAAATTGTGATTCCACTTACATGAGGTACTTAGAGTAGTCAAAATCATAGAGACAGAAAGTAGAATGGGGGTTGCCGGGGGCTGGGGGGAAGGGAGAATGGGTAGTTATTGTTTCAGTGGTACTGAGTTTCATTTTACAAGATGAACAGAGTCATGGGGATGGATGGCGGTGATGGCTGCACAACAATGTGAGTGTATTTAATACCGCTGAACTGTACCCTTAAAAATGGCTAAGATGGTAAGTTTCATGTTAAGTGTATTTTACCACAAAAAGAATTTTTTTTAACTAGATTTGTTGGGCCACTAATGAGATAACAAGTGTAAAATAGTGAGTACATGGAAACACTTGTGCAAAAGGAAACAAGTGTTGTTCTTATATTAGCAACGCGCATTCTCACATCTTATTACCAGAAGAAAGAGGTCAGTCTCTATTGTGAACTACAAGAAATCTCCCGTGAGGGAAAGAGAGTTTGTGACTGCGCTGGTCCTGGCCTGGTTGTAGAGGAGGAGCCTGGGGGCTGGGAGGGGCTCTCACAGATGGTAGTGGGGGTGGGGAGCGATGGCAGGAAAGTGTGAGCAGGATGGGGGTGGTGGGGAAGCAGAGGGGTAAAGAGGAGGGGAAGGTAGTCGTGCTCCCCCTCCTCTACCTCCCAGGGCCTGGACTCAGAGGCCAGCAGGGCACAGTTGTAGGTGGGTGAGAGGACCCAGCCCCCCTGAGTGGGCAGAGATGAGCAGGAGGCAAGAGGTTTTCACAGAGGCAAAATGGAGTCTTCTGGACTGAAGGCAGCTGCTCAGGACCCCAGGGAACCAGGCCTGACCCAAGGGAGAGCCTGAGGGGCTGCCAGTGGCAATTCTGCTTCTGTCCCTACTTCCAAGCTGGGTGGGCCCCCCGTCTGCCCCCACAGGCCTGAGAGGTCACTCGAGGGTGAAATGTCCAGAGCAGGCTGGCCCAGTGACTAGACCTGGCTAGGCAGAGGAGGATGCATCCAGCTGCCACCCTGGGTGTCGCCTGGTTCACGTCATGATGTGGTGGCAGCTGATGGCACAGTGGGAGCAACGGGGGTGAGCCATGGAAGAGGTGAGTCCTCTGAGGGTGGGTTCCTACTGGGGCTGAGATTCTATTTGCTGATGAAGATTCTGGGAACTTTTGGAATTGGTTTCCCTTCCCTGGCATTGCAAGGCCATGAGGACCCCTTTTATGAGCACAAAGTCTGGCAGGGGTGACTCTCACACGGGTCATTCTCTGGTTTAGTTCTGAGCTGCCGACTGTGGGGTTGGCTCTCTGGCCTTCCCATCTTCTGAGTTACAGGAATTCACGGTTGGTGGCTCCTGCAGTGACCAGAACAGAAACTTCCACTTGCTGAAAGAGGAAGGGACAGCAACAGCCTCAGTCCCAGGAGGTGACCACCAGGAAATGAGGTGGGACACAGGTGTGTGAGCGAGAGCCAGAATGTTCTCTAATGGAATCTGCATCCAAGTAAGGGAGAAGACTTTTCTTCTGAGAGTGAAAGGGCACACACCCGTGTGAGGTGATGAGTCCTGGGGGAATTTTGTGAGCATCTGTTAACACCAGCTTCCACAACTTGAGTTTCCCTCATGGCCGGCCCTGCAAAGGGTACTGCACACACATTGTCTCCTTGAATCCACAAATAGCCTGTGAGAGAGGGATTACTACTGCCATTGTATAGATGAGAAAACCAGGGCACAGAAATCAAGTGATCTGTCTGAAGTTGCACAGAGAGTAAACGGCAGAAGGGAGATTTTAATCCCAGTTCCCAAGTTCACTCTCTATAGTCTGAGGGGTCTCCAAGGTTTCTGCTGTATATTCATCATGGAGCCAGAGGGAGGGTGACAACTGTGATAACATTAGAGGCACAGCCCTGACCCAGTGTGTAGCTGTCTCTGTGGAAGGTGATATGTAGAAGAGAAAGCCAGGAGCGAAAGTTCAGAATGCCCAGAGGCCCGAATGCTCAGCTCCTTCCTTCAGGAAGGATCCCAAGGCAAGAGGGCTGTCACAGCCGATGACCTGAGGAATCCCAAGCAAACAAACAGCTCAGGGTGTCCATCAGCCAGGCCTTCAGGGGCCAGGAGGCGGCATCCTTGTCTCTGGCCTCACATGTGCAACCAGCTCTGTCCAGTCACACCTCTAGCCTGTCTCTGAGAGGCTAGGGCCATTTGGGGGGAGGGAGAAGAAAAATGACATTCCAGAAGTGGGCATCTCTGAGCTCCAAGGTCTCCTCCCCAGCTGGCTGGCTCTGCCTCATGCAGGAGTCCCGGCATGGCAGAGCAGAGGGACCTCCCCAGGTCAGCAGGCTGGAGCTGCCATGTGGTTTCCTTTAATGGGTTTTCCAATTACAAGTTTATTCTATGTCCACTATTTAAGGGAAAGTGACATCTCTCTCCTATCCTTATCTACACTTCTCCCCCACCCACCTATCCCCATCCCCAGAGGGAACCACTATGAAAAGTGTGGCTTCTGTCCTTCCAGGTACTTATTTATCTATATGCATTTACAAGCATATTTGCTTATAAGAAAAACATTGATTATGCTTTATTTATTGGTCTGCAACTTCCTCTTTTCACCTCAAACAGCTCTCTCCTGGCTATTCTCCTGTGTCAGCACATGGGTGTCCACTACCCTTTTTCCAGCACTGGTGTGATATCCCACAGTATGGACACAGACCTCGTGTGTCTGGGTGACTTGTCCTATCCCAAGTGGATGTGGCCACAAGGCCTTCTTGAGAATGGATTGTCCTTTCCCACAGACCTGCTCCCTCTGAGTGACTGATCAGAGATGCTGGAGGTGGGGAGAGAAGGTCATGTCTTAGAGAACCTCATAGAGCCAGGATTCTGGTCTCCAATGTTTAAAGGGTTGAGGGGAGATGTTGGATCTGAGAGGAGATGAGGTCTGGGAAGTGATGGTTTGTAACAAAGGTGGGGTCTGGGAAGTCTTGGCTCTGTGAGGTGATAGGTTTGTAAGGAGATGAGTGTAGGAGGTGATGGGGTCTGGGAGGTGATGCAGAGGTGATGGGGTCTGAATCATCTCCCACGATGCAATGGGCAGCTCTGCACAGTCAGGACTGCTCCCAAACCAGCTGAGTTGGTCAGATGAGGGTCCAGCCCTCCTCCCTACAGGCCGTGGTTGCCATTCACCCTCTTCCCCCAGGCTGTGTCCTGCCCACCTCTGGGGTGCACCTCTCTGGAGCTTCCTCCTTTGTCATCCAGGTGAGGCAGCCATGGGTCACCTCCCTTCCTTTCAAGGGCTTGGCTGCTCTGAGTCATTGACCGAGACCCAGGGCAGCCAAGAGCTTTTCCTTCCTCTTCCTTTAGGCTGCACAGCTGGAAAAGCAGGTCTGTTTGTCATGACAGGAATCAACTCACCCAAAGGACACACTTCATGTCAGGGTTGGCAAGTTTAAGAAATAAGTAGAACACAGCCCAAGTGGAGTCTGAGGGTTCCTCAGATTTCCAGAAGCCTGCCTGCATGCGTCACTTTCCCTTCCCTCTTTCCTCCTCTCCATTCCCTCCACTATCTCTTCTTATGCTTCAACAAACACTCACTGCCCCTCCTGTGGACCAGGCGGTGTGCTAAGCACTGGGCACTGTGAGATGAGTCAGCAAGTCCCTACTCCTCTCCATAAGAACATGCCATTCTTCGCTGCACCAAGTTTCCTACTCTATTTGGTTGAGATTCTACAATTTTATGATGTTTCTGATCTCATGCTGTTCCAGATCTCCAGCTCCATAGGCCAATTCAGAGAGTTCTGGGCTGGTCCCTGGAGCCCTGTTTCTTTTGGCACTGTTCCAAGCCCTTGGCACTGACCAAGTATCCGAGGACTGAAGGCACATGGGCACCTGCTCTACTCACCTCTCTTCCCCAGGGAGGATGTCACACTGGCCTAGGCAAGGGCCTTGGTGGCCCCCACCCTGGAAAGCTTGCAGGAACAGTGGCCTCACCTCCAGCACAGAAGTTACCACATGCACCTCCCTTTCCGCCTGCTCACCTGTGCTCAGACAGCTTGGACGTGATGCTCAGAGGGTGCCTTTGAGGCTGAATGAAAGGACAAGTCACTAAGTGGAAAGGGAAGCTCAGAGAGGTAACAAGTCTGCTTCTCCATGAGTTCTGAAAGATAGTATGCAGAGACTTAACTTGGAAGAATCGGGGGCATTCATACAATTTTCTTTGCTATGTAATCTAAGTATAAATATACTTTCCCCAACAGAAAACAGAAATGCTAAGGAGAAGAATAGAGAGCCAGATGGGCCGACTGGCACGGTAGGTGGGAGGTTGTAGGTTCCCCTCACTCTCTCAATGACTGGAGGGCAGGTGGCTTCTCTAGAAGGTGAGTTCCTGGTCATCCATGAGGGGGTCAGTTCCCATGGGGAGGCCTTGAAGGAACCCCAGGTAGGAGGATGAGTTTGAGAGTGAAAGGCTGGGGGCCAAGGCTGTTCCAGGATGCATCTGCTAAATTCTGATATTCACTCGACAACTGCTTTCCAGTCTAAGAAGCTCGCTGTGTGGCGAAGGCTCTCTGAAGGGTGTTGGAGGTGAGACCTGGAAGGAATGTGCTTAACTCGGGTGCAGGCAGCCCAGCCCCAACCTGCTGAAGCTGCATTCCAGGACCCGCTGGCCCAGCCCTGCTCTGTGCCTCTGATGTTTTGGGCAACTTGGGCCAAATTCCTGGTGTACCTCACTGAGCAGGTGGTGAGCTCTCATGCAGAGGTGCAGGGTCCCGCCCCTCTCCGGGGCAAAGATAGTGAGTCCCATTACTCTCAGAGCCAAACAGGGGAAATGGCTAAACTTAATGGACACTTTATACTCTTTGAATTTTGCCTCTTTCTCCTGAGCCCAGCCTGCCCTTGCCCTTTCCAGCTCTGCCCCAGGAGCCCCCCTGCTCCCCACAGAGATCAAAGGCTGTCCGGCCTCTGGGACTCATCCATGCTGCTCCCCTGGCCTGGCACATCCCTTCTCCTTCTTCTCCACACAGGCCCTCCTCAAACTGCCCTGTGGGCATCAGTCCTGTCTTCTTCCAGAACTCGCTGCCTATGTTTCTTTCCTACTGCCTGGACTCCTGTGGCTGTTCAGGTTCTACCTCCTGCCTCTGACTCTTATGATGGATTTCCTTATTTATACTTGCAGCCCTGCAGTGTGGGGAGCAGCACCTGATGCTCCTCCAGGAGATGGCCCAGGGCCTGATGCAGGCAGCTCCTCCATAGGGAAGGCTCTCTATCCCTCCCCCTAGTTAACCACTGCTCACTCACTCAAGGGTCACTTCCTCGCACAAGGTCCTCCGACCCCTAGGCCAAGCCAGGCTGTTCCGGTGGATGCTCTTGGGGCTCCCTTCCCGCACCAGACCTCATTACACATGTATTATGCAGGTGAGTGATTGATCCTATCTCCTGCCCCCCATGATAAGCTTCAAAAAGGCAGGGATCATGTCTGCCCTGTTCCCATTGCCTGGCACTTACTGACCTGGTGCTGATGGGGGCATTGAGGGCAGGGGCCTCTATTACTGTTACATCTTCAGTGCACCCAAGAGGTGCTTGGAAATGGAGGCCTGTCCCCACCCTGACCTGACTGTGAATGACTGGCCCGTGTGCCACCTCTCAGTGTCTGGCCTGCAGAGGGGGAAAGAGCCCAGTGCAGGCCCAGCCCAGGTGTCTATTGACTCTGAATGTGCTGTCCCTTTTGGATGGACATCCTCTAGGGAGCAAGGACTCTGTCTTCCCTACTCGCAGACCCTCCACCCTCCGTTCCTGTCCCTGAGATACCCAGACACCGCCAGCCCTGCTGTGTGCTCAGATCTCGAGTCTGGTGATGACTGTCTCAGGTGGGGGGGGGGGGGCCGAGCACCAGTGTCTTCCTGGCACTAGGAGACTGGAACCTAGAACAGGTTGGGAACAAGTGACAAAGATCACATGTGGTGGCTCATTGTCACTGGAGGCAGCAGGGCACAGGTGCCCCATGGGCCCATCACAGGACAGCTCTCTGGGGAGCAACCACTCACCACCTCTGGTTTTCAAGTGAGTGGATTTTGTGCGGTAGGCACAGAGGTAGTGGGGACAGTCCGCCTGCTGGAGTCAAGAGGTCTGGGTGTCCTCCATGTGGCCCGGGCACATTCCCTCCCCTTCTGGGCCTGTAGGGTGGGGTGACAGCTACCAGAAAAGTCTATGGGGTTAAATGAGGTTATGTGGGCAAAATGCCTATGGTGGGGCAGGGCACTTAGAAGGCCCTCAGCAGTGCTGTCTACCCTCTGTCCTCCGAGGGTCAAGGAAGCTGGGACCCTCATTAGTCCACCAGCCCAGCAGGTGCCCTTGTTGCTTTCTGCCAGGAGTGAGAATTCAGGGCTGTGGGTGACTGTTACACAAATACAGTCCCTTGGGATCAGTGCTGCCCAGGGTAGTTCTCTGAACTCAGGCCTCCATCCAGCTTCCCCGTCCATACACAGGGATGATGACCTCCGACCTTGTGTCCTCAGTCAGGGGAGGAAAGGTCCAGAGCACTGTCAGCCGGGCAGAGATGCCTCAGGGAACCTGTGCCCAGAGCCACATCTGAGATGACCAGGAGGACTGGGTTTGGGTGGCTGCCGATGTTCTGCAGGGATCATGGCATTTGATTGGCAGTTGTCCATTATCAGCATGGTTCTCTTTTTTTGTTTCTGTATTGTTTGAATTGATTTTTTACAGATTTATTGAGAAATAATTGACATACATCACTGTATAAGTTTAAAGTGTACAGCATGATGGTTTGATATCCATGTAAATGTGAAATGATTACCACAATAGGTTTAGTTAACATCCCTCATCTCATATAGATACAATAAAAAGACAAGAAAAAACTTTCTCCTTGTGGTGAGAACTCTTAGGATCTTCTCTCTGAACAACTTTCCTGTATCTCATACACAGTGTTCACTGTAGTCACCACGCTGTACGTTACGTCCCTAGGACTTATTCATCTTATAAGTGGAAGTTTGTACCTTTGACCACCCTCCTCCAATCCCCCCTCCCCCAGCCCTCATCTCTGGTAACCACGAGTCTGATCTCTTTTTCTATGAGTTGTGTGGGATTTTTTGTTGTTGTTTTTGGTTCTTTTAGATTCCACATATAAGTGAGATCATGCAGTATTTGTCTTTCTCTGCCTGACTTAGTTCACTTAGCACAATGCCTTCAAGGTCCATCCGTGTTGTTGGAAATGGTTGAATTTTCTCATTTTTTTATGGCTGAATAATATTCCATTGTATATATACCATGACTTCCTTATGGATCATCCATCCATTGAGTATGGTCTTAATCAAGTGCTTGCAGCTTTGGAGACACAGCATCACTCAGGTTCAAGGCTGAGCTCCACCGCTCACCAGCTGTGTGGACTTGGGCAGCTATTTGACCTTTCTGATCCTCCATCACCTCATCTGTAAAATGGGAGTCACTCTACAGACCCCAAAAGTAAATCACATCTAGTATTATTTACTGGCAAGTCCTGCTCCAGGAATCCTTCCCTGAATACATCCCTCTCCCCCAATCCCTTCTCCCACCCCCAGTTCCCTCCCTCAACACACACAAACTGGAGGGGACCTCTTCCACCCACAGGCTGGCATACACAGCAATTGTCACTTTCTAGTTCCTACTTTGTAGAAACCCACCCTAGGCCATGTTATTATTTTGACAGAAGCCCCAGATCCTCCAGACTGAACTCCACGGTTACACCCGCTATGCTGCTAGGAAGGCCGAGGACACTGCAATGAGTTACTATTGGGTGAGGCTGTTTTTTAATATCCTGCTGGAAACCAAAGTAGGGTCCTGGTCTTATAAATATGAACCTCCTAAATCATCAGCTAGTGGCCCAGAGCACCCTGGGGAAGCTCTGTGACATGAAGAGAGACCCATCTCTACTGACCATACTCTACGTTCAAACAGAGTCATTCCACCTCCTCCTCAGGCGGTCAAGCACAGACAAGGCTGCGTCCATCCTGGCAGTGGACGAATGTTTCCTGAGCACCTTGCAGGGGCTGGGGTCTTGGTTGGGTGCTGGGGACATGACATGGCAGGAAGGAGACAGGCGAATGGGGATGGGGTGAGGGCTGCCCTGCAGGGGGTGGAGTGTGGTCGGGAAGAGGAACATCAAGCAAAGGACTGCAGGTGAGATGAGGGGGTCACAGAGACAGGGACCTTCCTAAATCCTTTGTGGCCTCTTAGGCCTTATCAAAGGAGGGTTGGAGTCAATCAGCTTCATGGGCTACAGCAAGGAGCTGTGCCTTTTCCACTTAGTCACAAACCCAAGCGTAAATAATTTAGCAACAAAGGTTTGAAACAGCTAGCAGAAAACCAAATCAAAAAACCAACAAACAGACAAAAACACCTCAAGGCCATGCCAAGAGATTATTAAGAGTTGAGAAGACTTTTTTTGTGTTTTAATTAGTGAATACTGACAGAGAAATTGCCGAACAGCTTTGGATGGATTTGCTTGAGGGTTACCTCACCTCCTGCCAGTTGTGGCTTGTCCGCACTAGAGTCTCCTCAGGAGGAAGAAGACGGACACTGTGGGTCTCAGGGCACCAAGACCAGCAGCCCCGAGGAGGCTCACAGAGATGCAGTTGGATTTTCTCATTTCAAATGCCTGGTCCCTCTCTGTAAGTGGGCAGAATAGACAGCTCATGGCATGGGTGTTTTTTTTTTTTTTGATAATGTGTCCATTACTTCTCTCCATAGGGACTGGAAAGGAAAATGCTGTGTAGAGGAGAAAGGGTGAGGGTCCCCCTGGAGAGAGGGGGACAGTGTCCTGCTGTGACTGTGGGTGAAGCCACAGAAGTGTAGGGGAGTCTGAGCTGGGGGCATGCCCTGGACTGGGGGCAGATTCTCAGCTTTAGGACTTGTAGGAGAAAACTCAGTAATAGTACATAAATTAAAATAAACAGGCAAACTACTGGAGTGTGATACTTGTTAAAAATACACTCAAAAATGTATAAAGAGCTCTCAGTTCTGTTCCATTGATCTGTGTGTCTGTTTTTCTGCCAGTACTGTGCTGTTTTGATCATTATAACTTTGTAGTATATTTTGAATTCAGGGAGTGTGATACCACACATATGTGGACAGCTAAAGTTCAACAAAGGAGCCAAGAACATACAATGGAGAAAGGAAAGTCTCTTCAATAAACAGTATTGGAAAAACTGGACAGTCACATGCAAAAGAATGAAAGTAGACCATTATCTTACACCAGACACAAAAATTGACTCAAAATGGATTAAAGACTTGAATGTAAGGTCGGAAACCATAAAACTAGAAGAAAACGTAGGCAGTACACTCTTTGACATTAGTCTTAGCAGTATCTTTTTGAATATCATGTCTACTCAGGTAAGGGAAACAAAAGAAAAAAGAAACAAACGGGACTACATCAGACTAAAAACCTTCTGCAAGGCATCCAGAAAATGAAAAGACAACACACCAACTGGGAGAAAATGTTTGCAAATCATGTATCTGACAAGTGGTTAATTTCCAAAATATATAAAGAACTCATACAACTTAACAACAAAAAAATGAACATCCTAGTCAAAAAACAGGCAGAGGATATGAACAGTCATTTTTCCAAAGAAAATATATGGATGGCCAACAGGCACATGAAAAGATGTTCAACATCCCTAGTTATTAGGGAAATGCAAATCAGAACTACAGTGAGATATCACCTCATACCCATTAGATTAGCTATAATTAACAAGACAAGAAATAACAAATGTTGGAGAGGGTGTGGAGAAAAGGGAACCCTCATACACTGCTGGTGGAACTGCAAACTGGTGCAGCCACTTTGGAAAATAGTATGGAGATTTCTTAAAAAATTAAAAATTGAAATACCATATGATCTAGCTATTCTACTTCTGGGTATTTATCTGAAGAACATGAAAACACTAATTCAAAAAGATATATGCACCCCTATGTTCATCACAGCATTATTCACAATAGCCAAGATGTGGGGGCAACCCAAGTGCCTGTCAGTGGATGATTGGATAAAGATGTGGTATCTATACACAATGGAATACTACTCAGCCATAAAAAAAGACAAAATCTTGCCATTTCAACAACATGAATGGACCTTGAGGGTATAATGCTAAGCAAAATAAGTCAGAGAGAGTAAGACAAATACTGTACGACTTCACTCATATGTGCAGATAAACAAACAAACACATAGATAAGGAGAACAGATTAGTGGTTACCAGAGGGGACTCAGGGGGAGGGAGGGCGAATGGGGTAAAGGCCCACATATGTATGGTGACAGATGAAAACTAGACTACTGGTGGTGAGCACAATGGAGTCTGTACAGAAATTGTTACATAATAATGTACACCAGGAATTACACAATGTTATAAACCAATATGACCTCAATAAAATAATTTTTAAAAAAGAATATAGAAATTGTGGTCCAGAAAAAAAAGCTAAAAACAAAAACCCAGCAGCAACAGGTAGTCACAGGACTTGGAGAGGAGCCATCCCACCGCAGAGATGCAGGGCTGTCCCCTCTGAGAGAAGGGCGTAGATCTGCTCCCGGAGGGCCCTTCCTGTCCCTTGGATTCAATGCAGATCCGCCCCAGCACCACCACCACCACCAACACCCCTCCCCTGGGGCTGGCAGGGCTGAGAGCAACCTCTACCGTCAGACAGACAGACTGGAGGCTCCAGCACCGAGTGGAGCGGACCGGACCGCGGGTGCAGGGTTCCTGGCGCCTGCTCCGAAGGCGCTGGGAGACGGGATGGTGGCCAGGGCTGGTCTCAACAGTGCCCCTGCAGATCCCCAGCCTGCAGCTGCGGACAGGACTAGGACCTCGTCCACGCTGAGACTGTACGCGAAAGTCGCTCACATTAACGCACTCAGTGGAAAGATGAAGACCCACCCTAAGAATAGTTAAAGCAATAGTGATCGGAGGGGTGTCACGGTGGGGAGTTTTGGGAGCCTAGTTATTGATGGTTATCATTCTTAAGGGATTGTGATCCCCTCCCTGCGAAGAGTTCAAAGTGTGGGAAGTGCTTCGTCAAAGTGGCTTTTCCTGCTCCCCACGGGAGATGGCACCCGGAGGTGGGACACTGGAGTCAGGCCCCCGCCCCCGGCTCGGCAAGCCTGCTGCGCACCCTCCGGGTGGTTCAGGGCGGCGCCCAAGGCACTCACGCCCGGTCCCTTGGGGCGCGCACGGCTGGCTCGGACAAGGTGGGGAGGGCTGTCACCCGGGCTCCTCCCTCCTGGGCCCCGGGCGTCTCCGCTCTTAACCCGCGCGCGAGGGGGCGCCGGGCCACTGGGCTCCGCAAAGCAAGCAAGCGGTCAGCGCGGAGCCGGAGCCTCGCGTCTTGTCCCGAGGCCAAAGCCAGCAGGTCAGCATGGCCCCCACAGCGGCATCGAGTGGCAGCACCCTGCCCAGCGGCTTCGCTGTCTTCACCACCTTCCCCGACTTGCTCTTCATCTTCGAGTTTGTGAGTGGCTAGTGTGCCCGGGTCGGGGAGGGGGCGGGAGGGGCCGTGCCGCGCGACATCGCTGGGTCTCCGCACAGCCGACCGGACCAGATCCACAAGTTGCAGGGTTTCGGGAGCATCGGGATAGCGGGGCCAGGGTGAGGAAAGTCTCCCCCCGCGCCCCCAGTCGTTTGGCCCCTTCTAGACCAACGACAATGGGGGAAACAGTCTCCGGGACTTCGGTGGAAAAACCAAATTCGCAGCATGGGTCAGATGCTGGAAGCGGGCCAGGGTCCTTCTGTTGCGCTGGTTCCAAAGCTGCGCCCCGACCCCCTTCACGTGGGTCGCGCAGGGGAAGCCTTTATTGGAGAGAGACATCCTTGCAGAGGTGCCCAGCTTCGTCCAGGGTTAGGATTTCGTTGACAAAAATCAGCAAAAGAAACCTGAGTGTCACCAACGGAGATTTGGGGATTGGGTTGGTGTCGGAGGAGCTGAATCCGGAGAATTCTCTTCTGGCCTTGGAACCTTTCTGGCAAGAAAATGTATTTGTGACAACTTTGATCTGGAAATAATAAAACAGGCCACCATTTGCTCCACCACAGTCATTCTGCCCTGTGTGTGGAGTGAGGGAAGGGAGGGGGCTGGTGCAAGAGGTCCTGTGCCTTGGCTGACCCTGAGCAGTGGGAAGGCCTCCTTACCTAACACTGGTCCCTCCGGAGCCTGGAGCCCCACAGCATCACCTTGGCTGCAGGAAAGTGCTGCCTACCCTGGGCTCCTGGTTAAGTGCTCACTGTGTCAGGAGGCTTCAGACGGCGGCTCTCAGCGTAAACTCCTCAGGGGTCACAGGCCCTTACCTGGGAGGGGACTTGCTGTGTGTGCAGAGCCTTGCAGCCACGGAGACTCCTTTCCCTGCACCCTGGCTGCAGAAGAGTTGGTTGGAAAAGTTTTTCCAAAGCTGATTATTTAAGAATGGGACACCAGGGGCCGGCCCGGTGGCGTAGTGGTTAGGTTCACGCACTCTGCTTCAGGGGCCCAGGGTTCGCCGGTTCGGATCACTGGTCTGGACCTACACACAGCTCATCAAGCCATGCTGTGGTGGCATCCCACATACAAAAAAATTGAGGAAGATTGGTACAGGTGTTAGCTCACAGCCAGTCTTTCTCAACAAAAAGAGGAGGATTGGCAACAGATGTTATCTCAGGGCCAAAAAAAAAAAAAAAAGAACCCCACCTTCTTATTGCCTGATCGGAGGTGGGAGGGTGTGAGCAGCAAAGGGAGCAGGTTCTGTCATCCATGGAGGGTTTGGGGGAAGGGCTAAGGGGACCGCGGTTGCCTGGTGGCACCATATCACTGCATTTGTGAGAGCTGAGTTGAGCTCACACCTGCATGTAGCCAGAGTGACTTCAAGTCCTGGGGCTAGCCAGAATCAAGGAGTGACATCTAGAAGAAACCCTGGACGCCCCTGTGCCCAGTTCCACCATTTATAGATAGGGACACCCAGGCACAGAGTGAGGAGGGGCTTGCATCCACTGGAACATTCTTTCCCCAAATGGCTCCTCTGGGTTCTTCTATTCAGCACGTAGCCTGTGCTTGCCCAGGGCTGGATTTCTGAAGATGAGCACACAGTGTCTGTGACCCGGGAATAAGTGATGGGTGGTTCCTTCAGAGGCCACTGTATTCACAAAGGCAGAGTTTCATGACCGAAAGAGATGATGGCTAACGGTGAGGTGTGATGGGGCAGAGAGATTGAAGCAACAAAAGGTCTTCCTGGTGGCTCTTCAATTGTCCTGAGTGGCTTCCTCTGCCTTTGGAGCTGTTTGGGGAGGGTTGTAACAAGAATCATGAGAGAGGGTGTTAGCTGGGCCTCATGCAAAAGACTCAGGTGCACCTCCTTCTCTTGCCTTCACAAGAGCTGGCTCAGGTGGCAGCAGGTGATGGCAGGTGTGAGGGGCCTGGCTTCACAGAAGGGACAGCCTCCCAGTGCCCCCTGCCTCCTCTTGGTATCCCAGCCTAGAGGAAGGAAGGAGTGCCCCTCGGGTGGGAACAGCCCAGTCAGGCAGGGTGATGTGAGGGGGAGGGGACAGGAGGATCCCCCAACCTCCTAAGTGAAAGGAGAGAGCAGGGGTGTAGGAAATCTCAGAGCCATGGAGTAGTGGAAAATTACTCCTCCAGGGCGGTTTTGTGACCTGTGATAGTAGAAGCTTCTAGAAGAAATAGTTCTCCCTTATGCAGACCACTTCTCTCTCAGCTGTCTCAGAAGTTGTTTTTTCTCCTCCACCTCAGGCCATGCTCCACCAAAGCCAACCCCCCCCCCCCCACCGCCCACTTCCTAAGAGATGCTGTCTGCCTCAGTTGTCTCCTCCAATCTCTTTCTTCCCCTCTAGATTGGGGATGGGTGCCAGGGTGCCTGGGAGAACAGGAAAGAAAGCAGACACCAGTCCGTAAGTTTTCCTCTGTGCACTTTGTACATAGGAAGCTGAGTGTGCTTTGTGTGTGAAAGAGCAGAGACTTGAAGGGCCCGAGGAGGCGCTGGCCACCCTGGGAGAGTTTTTTAAAATTATAGACTCTTACAACGCAACAACAAGAAGACACACAAGCCAGGGAAGGAATGGGCAAAGGACTTGAATAGACATTTCCCAAAGGAAAATACATGAATGGCCAATAAGCACATGAAAAGATGCTCAACACCAGTAGTCATTAGGAAAGTGAAATGAAAAGCACAGTGAGGTACCATTTCTCCTGAAACTAGGATGACTGTTATACAAAAACTGGAAAACAGCGAGTGCGGGCGGGGTGTGGAGCAATTGGAACTCTCATACATCGGTGGTGGGAATGCAAAATGGTTCATCTGCTGGTGAAGAGTTGGTGGCTCCTCAAAACAATTACCGTATGACCCAGCAATTCCACGTCTAGCTTTATAACCAAAGAATTGAAGGCAGGGACCTGAATAAGCGCATGTACATGCGTGTTCATAGCAGCACTGTTCACAGTGACCAACAGGTGGGAACAGCCGAAATGTCCCATCAGCGGATGAGTGGACAAACTGTGATATAGTCCTACAGTGGAATATCATTCAGCCATAGAAAGGGATGAAGTACTGAGATATACCACAAAGTTTAAAACCCTGTGCTGAGTAAAAGAAGCCAGACACAAAATGTCACATATTGTATGATTTCATTTATATAAAATATCCAGAATGGGTAAATCCATAGAGACAGAACACAAACTGGTGATTTTTCTAGGGGCTGAGAGGAGGGGGACATGGGGAGTAACTGCTTAATGGGTACGAGGTTTCCTTACTGGGACATGAAAATGTTTTGGAATTAGGTAGAGAGGGTGTTTGCACAACATCATGAATGTATTAAATAACGTTGAACTGGTCAATTTAAAATGGTTAGTTTTATGTTATGCAAACTTCACTTCTATTTTTAAAAAAGCAAAAATTAAGAAATATTTCAAATATTACAGAAAAGTATATATAATACTTTAATAGGCACCCATGTAATTATCACTCAACCTTGTCAAATCTTAATATTTTGCCTTATTTACTTTCAGTATTAAGGAAATAAAGCTTTTCAGGTGACATCTAAGCCCCTGGATATTCTGCTGTCTTCTCTCCATCCTCAGGATGCCCCCTAGGCTGCGTGTGGTGTTCATGACTCCCCAGCAGGGTTTAGAACTTATTGCACACCTAACTACTGAAGGGGTGAAAGAGCATTCTCTATCCACTCTGGATCCTTTCAGGCTGGGCTACAAATTAAATTGACATGAGGCTGAATAGCAGGAGAAAATCAAACAAAGCTTTATAACATGTATACATGGGAGAGACACGGGGAAGCTGAGTATCTCTCACCAGAATGGCGGAGGTTCTCCTCTTAAATAGACAAAGGAAGACTTTTGGGGGTTAGGGGTGTCAGCCATGAGGGATTACAAGAAAAAGCACAGTAAACAAGAGTATGCAGATTTAAGGCCTTGCCTTCTGCACTGATAAGTTTCTAGAGATAAAGTCACCCCACTTTTTCCTGGTACAGTGAGGGAGATACCTTTACAAATGGAGATTTCCCTTACAAATGTAAATGTCTGGTAAACAGAACTTTGCTAAGAATGGGCCCAGTAAAGACCCTACCAGTTATGGATACTCAGAGTTATCCATGGTGAAGGCCGGTCTCTGGGACAGGACTTCCATCCCAAATCCCTTCAGACAGTTATTGGGGGCAGGGAAGGTGAAAGCCTCCTTCAGTGAAAATGATCAAGGTAGAGAGATACATCTTAAGGTGGCCAATTCTGGTCCCCACACTACCTGTGCACTACAAGGGGCACTGTTTTATGTATTTTCACACTTGATGGAAATAGTATCATCCTGCAAATATCCTTCTGTAAGGTGCTTTTCATGCAACGTTGTTTTGAGGTTTATACACGTTGACACTGTTTATCCATTCTTCTGTTGATGGACACTTTGGTTATTTCCAATTTGTAGCTTTTTGGTATTGCAAAGAGCATTGCCAAAGAACATTCTGGTATTTGCCTCTTTAGTGACATGTTAGGAATTTCTTGTGGGAACACACAGAGGATTTGACTTGCTGGGTCATAGAGAATGCACATCTTCATTTTCCCAGTGTTACCACACTGCTGTCCAAAAGGGTTATTCCAATTTACACAGCCCAGGAGGGGAGTGACTGGGAAGCTTATTAAACTCAGGACCCCCACTTGCTCAGGTCCCTTCCAAGATTCAGACTCATTTTTTATTCTTTTTAAAGACGGTCCCCAAATTATATAAGTTTCAGGCGAAACCTGGACCTTCCCAATTCCCACCAGCAGCAGATGAAAGTCCCCATTGTTCCTCATTCTTGCCACACTTGGTAGCCTCAGACTTTGTAGTTTTCTGTTAGTCCAATGGGTGTGAAATGCTTGATTATTTTTTAAATCTGTCATCCAGGGAGTTGTTGATTACTCAGCGTTCTTATTTCCATACCTGAGCTCCCAATAGCCTGGGAGGGGCAGATGTGAAACCTTTGGCCTCCAGGGCCCCCAGGGTGGGGTCCACTCCCCTCCCAGGGCAGGGACACTGCCCACAGGGCGATGGCTCAGGGTGGGGCAGGGTAACCTTACCTTGGCCCAGCTCCCCTACCCCAGGGCTCCTGACTCCTGAATGCTACAGGGGCCTCACAGGAAGTAGAAGGCAGCCCAACCAGGGGGTGTGACCCTGCCTCTCTGAGCACCCCCAGAGCCCCACAGGCCATGCTGCTGTTGCAGGTACTAGGGTCACAGGTGCACCCCCATACTGGCCCCGGTGGAATGTCCAGTGTCTCCCCTCCCCAAGAACTGCACCCAGGGCTCTGCTTCTGGCTTGTTCTTCTATCCTCACTTAAGAGAAACCTTCCTTTTGGCACCACAGTCTCTGTTTCTTCTTCCTCCTCCTCCCTTCTAAGCCAGGGGCATCATGACACTCACAGAACAGGATGTTAACATAGGACACTTTTTGTCTCAACTCTGTCCAGGGCCCCAAGAGGAAACTTCTCTCCCAAAGTGCCAGGAGATACCCCCGCCCCCCACTTTCAGAATTCGGGAAGGAAATGCCTGAAAACAGGTTATGAAATCATTAACCCAGCTCCCTCCTCCCCAGCTCATAAAAGGAGTGGAGCCACAGAAAGAATGGCTGGGAATTCAGAAGGAACATTTCTTTGGAAAGAGTCCGCTAGGAGTGCCACCCACCTCTCCAGGAGGGGCCCCTCCTTGCATGGCCCCTCAGGAGCTTGGAGACACAGAGGAGCAGGGTCACCTGTGGGAGGCAATGCTTGTAGGGTGCACTTTTTGGTGTAGGGGTGGAGTCGGGGAGCCACCTGGAGTCGGTTTGCAGTTTCCATTCTTATAGTGAACTGTACATAGTAGTTACTAAAATGACCCTGTTTCTGTGACCAAAGTGACTGGGGACCTTTTCTTATTTGAGAGTGACCAAACAAGTCCGGGGACCTGCCCTAGATGTTCACCTGTCTGGGGAACAGCAGCCCCAGAGCCCAGATTGGGCAGTGGGGTGGGCGGGCAGGATGATGGAGCAGCCTTCTGGTGGGCGGTCCACATTCTGCTCCATTGAGAAGGCCCCATGAGGACTCCTAGGAGATGAGAGATGTAGAATCAGAGACCTGATTTTCCAGAGCTGGGAGGACACTGAGGCTCAGAGAGGGGTGGCAGCTTGCCCGGGGACCTCGGTCTCCAGGGTGGGACTTCTTGCAGTGAGAGCAGATCACGTCCAGGTTTCTGCATTCACCCAGACACCCAGGACGAACTTCTGCTACAGCAGAGGGGATCATGAATAGGTGGCCCCATCCACCTGGGAGCCCTGGGCAAGGCCTGGTTCCCCTCTCTCCCCCCAGGGAGTGAAGGGACAGCTCAGAGCCTCTGGGGAGCTCACACCCCCGGAGCCTGCTTATCAAATACACACCCTGGAGCTTGAGTCACTAGGTCCAGGGAGGGCCCAGGAATCTGCATTTGATAAGCACTGCACAACCCCCATTGATTCAGCAAGGTTTGGAGAGGTTTGGAATGGTCATTTGAAGGCCAGCTCACCTCCTTGACGTTGTTATGGGGGGGACAGGATAGTGGGGAGAGTTCTCAGTGAGAGGCTCGGGCAGGGAGCCAGGTGCCCTGAGGTTGTCCTGGGTTCAGGGAAGGCACCCTCTCTGTGCTGCCCCAGCCAGGGACCTTCATATAGTTACCAGGGAGTAGGGGCTGCCCTGCTGGCCAGTGCAGGACAGGGGCTGAGGCTGGCCTTCCCTGGGTGTGCCCACTGACCCCTGGCCCTGTGTCATCTTCTTGTATTGTGGGATCTTGTTTAGAAGGGGGTAGGCTACTGCCCTGGTTTTCTCCTTTGCTCCTCTATAAAGGGAGCGGGGAATTATAGGTAGAGGTCTCTCAGGGGTTTGTCCTTGGAGTTGAGAAGTGACTTTTCTGGTTTTTCAAGAACCAGAGGCCTGCTTTGATCAGCAGTCAGTGACTCTGAGCTGTTCTCTGGAAACTGCTAAGTGTGATGAAGGGGCTCCCCTCTGGGAGGCTCATGCATATGTCATCACAGCCAGGCTACACTGAGAAAGATTGCTTTTAAGCTTTCCATAAGTCACTCCTTGACCTGACACAGCGGGGTAATGTCGGGGGTGCACGAGGCCCCCTGTCTGTCCCGGTGCTTTCAGGAGAGAGCAGGAGGGTCCCAGATGCCACAGCAGGGGAGAGCTCATGCTCAGGTGGGGCCAGGGATGAAGGCTGACTGTTTGCCCCTACAGGCCCACAGAAAGTGGGAGAGCACACTGTGCTGCTGGCCGAGGCTGGTTCTGCAGCCTTAGGAATGGCTTGGCTTTGCTCTGGGCTCTAGCACATTCTCTGAGGGAAGGGCTGGGGTGGGGGCCTGGGCCACCTGGAGCCTGCCTTGAGGTGGGATGGGGCCAGCCAGTCTAGACTGGAGGGGCTGGGGGCTGACTGCTGATGGATTCAGAGCTGAGCCCTGGCTTCCACCTGTGACGCAAGCCCATCTGCCTCCCTCCTGGCCTCTCAAGTATCAGGCCCTGCAAATAGCATTTTGGACCAAAGGCCACCAAGGGCAGGACTGATGAGGTAGCCCAGCAGGTGTTCTCCTGGGGTGCTGATGGATGTGAGGATGGTGGGTAAGGGGTCCCCTCGTCCCTGAAGCACTAATGCCATGGGGAAAGTACAGACCGACTCCTCACAGGTTTCAGACTCTTCCCGGGAGCCTGGAACATTCCCTGGATTCTCTGCATCCTGGGGCCCTGACTTGCCTTCTACATTCTGGTGGAAGGTGTGGTTCCTGGTTGGCTCCTGCTGGGCTCCAGCAGCATAATGATTCCCCAGGGTGATGCACTGGCCGTGATGCTCTGCTCCAGGTTCTCGACCACCCCCAGCTCATCAATAGCTGCTGTTCTGCCTGCACTGGGGCCAAACCACCCCGTGTTGAATCACTTCAATGCACCAAGGCCCTAGGGCCTGAGAAAATGAGGCAGGAACTAAAAGAAAAGCCTTGTCAGCAGCCCTCACACATTGATCTGCACAGGCAGTGGGAAGAGGAAGGCCCAGAGCCACACAGCCAGCCCCAGGTGACCTGAAATCCACACCAGAGCCCCCACTCCTGTTAGAAGGCAGTTGGGCAGGGAGGAGAGGGGGCAGAAAGAGGAGGAGGAGGGGGACCCCTGAAACTCCTGGATCCAACTCTGAAGGAGGCTCTTAGAGGGCCCAGGGTACAGGCTTTAGTGGGGAGGGGGCACTGCAGGGAAAGAGCAAAGGAGGAAGGACAGGAGATGAAGCCCACATCCCTACCCTGTTAGTGGGCGTGGGGGTGTGGGTGACAAAGGTCGTGTTGATGGACCCAGGGATGAGGACCACAGGCCTATGTCTGCCGAAGAGGGAGCGATGCCCTTCAGGGTTCTGATTTTGCTTGTTTCTTGGTCTTAAACACAGACCCTGGTGTTCTTTCCTCTGAAGGAACAGAGCCTACTGAGCCAGGGGAGGGTGGGGGAGGGGAAGGCTGCCTCCCATCCCCACCTCCTTTGTGATCTCTTCTCCTCTAGAGCCAGGGCGGCTGGGAGCAGGGTGAAGGGTAACGGGCTGGTCTCCTCTCCCTCCATGTCACTATTCTCGTGGCCGTTTCCAAAGCCCACCCTACACAAGGGGAGGTTTCATGGTGAACTGACTGTGGGTGACCTTGGGTGGCTGTCACATGCTGGGACATCCTGACCTGGCTCCGTGACCGGCCTGTCAGAGCTGGCCCTCAGTGGCTGTGGGAACGTGAGCAGGCCACTGTGCCTCAGTTTCTGCATCAATGAAATGGGGATGTAATAGCACCCGCCTCAAGGATCGCTGTGAGGAATAAGCGAGTGTGACGTCTACAGAGATCTTCAGACAACGTGGTGCACACATTCCTGCTCATTATCTATTGGGTGTGCTATTATTAATTTACTAATAAGTCAAACACCTGCCCCGAGATCAACTGGCCAATCCACGCTAAAGGGGACAACTGCAGGCGGGGCTGTGAGGCTGATCCCGCACCAACTCTGACCTTAGATGCCCTCCTGGGCAGGGTGCACCAGGCAGGGGGAGAGTGAGATTTGGGAATGGTGGGGCTGTGGAGGGTGCATGTGACTCGTCCCTAGGGTCCCCAAGTACTGCACAGACACCACCCTCTGTAGGGCTTTCCCAGTGGCTCCTCTGTTCTGAGCTACCCCTGGTCAGCCTGATGGGGTGGCCAATGGGAAGAGGGGGCCATGGCAGCCCTGTCCTGCCTTCTGGCTTGGGGGTGGGGACTTCCTGAGCCCCTCTCTGCACTGTCCTCCCAGCCTGGTGCTTGATGGGTGGAGGGAAAGCTCTGTGGATTCTGAGTGCAAAGTAAATTCCTGCATCTGCCTGAAGGTGAAGGAACCAGTTCCCAGCGGGCCCAGGATTAAACCTTTCAAAACTGATTGTCATGGGTGGCAGTGCATCACCATCTGGGTGGGCACTGGTGCAGGAAGAGGGCAGCCTCTGGGACAAAATTGTGCCCCACCTCCCCCAGCCCCCACCCTGCCCTGCAGCTGCTTGGTGATAAGCCAAGGATGGTTGGATTCAGGGATCTGGTAGTAAGGAAGAACCCAGCATTTATGTCTTAGGACTCTTTCCAGAACCAGCACGACAGTCCTCGCTGGTCTCCACGATGGTGCTCCTTTGGTGCAGGTGGGATGGTGGGGCTAAGTCCTATGTCCTTCAGGCCTGGCTTACCCACACCTCCCCCTGGAAGCCCACCCTGATGACACCCCATTCCTATCCTGCAGGCCCTGCTTGTGGTCCATCTCCCACCTGGACCCTGAGTCTGCCTGTGTCCCCGCACAGACAGTGCACTCTGAAACGTTTGTTCTCAGTGTGCAGTGGTAGGACAGGGACTTGGGTTTCATCTCCCACCTGGCTAGTGTTTATGAATCACAGGAGAGTCCTTGACCCCAATGACAGACAGAGGGTGAAACTGACAGTCACCACCAATTCCCCAGGGAGCCCCCGGGACCCTCAGAGAAGGGCCGGGCTGTGATGGGGGTTTCTTCTCACTGGTGGCAGGTGCACACCTGTTGTGTTGGCTGACCACGTTACTGCCCCATTTGGTGACTCCCATCAATACCTTTTGTTTTTCTCCCACCAAAGCCACTCCCATCTGGTCTACATTTCCATGGATTTTGTTTGTTAGAGGTGGCTTACCCATATTTTTCACAAAACCTCCTTATTTCTGTTTATCCTGCTGGCTAAAGTCAGGGGGTACAGGCATGGTAGGAAAAGTTTCCATCCAGATGAGGAAAGCCTGTCCGAGAGTCCCCAGCTTTGTGGATCTAGAGTTTTCCTCCACTCAGGAACTGGTGACCATCCTCTGCCTCGTGCGGGAGGTCGGTACTGGTCAGTGATGGTTCACCATGCTCACGGCCAGTGCTGGGGAGCAGAGGTGTCATGCCTACTATGGAGAGAAGATCGCCCTGGGACTTCAGAGAAGTGGGGTTCAGGCCTGAACAGGGCCTTTCCCAGTCCACACGCGCCCTGGTGATATCAACTGAGGACCTGAATACCCCACCACACCCCCGCCCTGTGAATCCCAAGTCTCCATCCCTCTCTTTACAAACAGACTTCAGACCCCTGAGTCCTGGTCTTGCCTTCAGTGTAGGTTAGAGGACACTATCTAAGCCGCCTTGGGAGGGCTGATGGCATGATAGGTCCCCTGGAAGGAAGGAGTCTGCTGATGAAGTGCCAGGAGGGCAGAGCAACTGGACTAGATAAACTGAGTCAGGTGGTTTTACACGTCTCCTGATGTTCACCTTGGGAGCAGCCTCAGAGCTGACTTCCAATAATTGGTGGGGGGTGGAGGGCGCCGCACAGAAATCTTATGACTCCCCCAGGCACCTCCCATGGGGTCAGAGTGGGGGATCCTGTGCAGATGTCTGGGCCCCATGTCCTGGGCAAAGCTGTTGAGCTGGTCTTCACCCTCACTGGGGCCCTCACACTTTCACCAGGACCTGACTCTGCCCTTGGTGGACCCAGAGCTGCTCCAGGGGGACCTGGTGGCAGGACTGGAAGAGAGAGGACAGGAGGGAGAGATTGGCTCCATTTATTAGTGTGTGTCTTTGAATAAAGTCTGTCTCCCTGGATGTACCTGCCCTCAGTACTGACCACTGTCATGGTCACTCTCTGCATCTGTTCGATGCATGAGTGAATGCATGCATAAGTGAATGAATGAATGAGCGTGTGAGTGAGTGAGTGAAGGAAGCCTCTCCTCTGACTTGCTGGGAGCTGAGTCCTCCATACAAGGGGGTGGGGCTCACACGAGAACTAGAGGAGCCGGCAGAAGCTCCTCCGTGTTTGCCTCCTGCTACACCTACCTCTCAGTCCATGGCCTCCCTCTCAGCCCCGTTCTCTGGGGTCTTCGGGGGGCTTCAGTGTGCTGGGGTCTTGGTCTTTCTCCCCTGACCTCGTCTCTGTGCATTCTCCTGCTCCCTGGTGCTTATGTCCTCTTGACTTCACCTCGATGGCATTCCCCTTCTCTGCAGTAGCTCTTCCTTAACCAGCCTCTGCACACACACACACACACACACACACACACACACACACACACACACACACACACGAAATGCCCTCTACTCTAAGTCACAGAATGATTCATTCTTTTAGTCACCAACCCTTAGAGCTGGGACTGCTGAGCCCCTCCCTGAGCACACGGTTACTGCACTGGTCAGTCCCCTACACAACACGCCGTCCTGGCCTGGCAATGACCCCTGACTGCTAGGAGAGGTCAGCGAGTATAAACATTTCCAGGAGCACGAATCGGGGTTCCTGTCCCTGGTGGCCTTGGGAGAGCACCAAAGGGCTCAGAGGTCCCGGCAGCTAGGAGAAGTCTCCTCCTGTGTGGCCATCTTTTCTTTTCCTTCCTGGAGAGATGATTTTGCCCACCTGACCCAAGTGGCTGGATGGCTGAGTGTTGGGTGAACGGCCTGTATTCTGTGGCTGGTGTCCTTTACTTCCCAAGAGTTCAATGCACAGACTCCTGTCACATGTGCCTGCAGGGCTCACACCATGCCCTCGGGGCTGTTGGGAATGCTGACGCTGGGCTCTGAGGGGCCGCACGACCAGATGTGCGTGGGAAGTCCTCTGTGGTTCACGTCTCGACTTGTCATTGGAAGAGGGTCTGCTTGTGGAGACCCTGACAGAGGAAAATGGAGCCCCAGAGAACAATCCAGAGAATGTGAGCAATTCCTCTGCACTGACCTCAGTTATCCACGTTCTGCAGCGAAAACACTGGATGATTGTGGATACAGAGCTCCCTCAGCCCCACACAAGCATGGGAAGGCCACGCGAATCTCAAGAATGTGCTGAAGGATTCCTTTCCCCTTTTGTGACCGAGGCTCATTGTGTGAAGGAAGACTTTCTCTTATTTTTATGTTCTTTGTGTTTCCTTCTGCAGAGGCAGACATTTTCCTCAAATTTCGGTTTCTGGGAGATCATAGGTTTTTCTCTTTTTGATGCTTTTGAAGAAATTTTTAAATGCTGGGTTTCACCAAGGTGTGGAGGGGAGAATTGTGCATGTCGAGATCCTAGACCTCCTGAGATTTTCACGTGGTTACAGGTGAGGCTTTGCCTCATCACATGACAGTTTTCACAGAGAGCACTTAGAGTGGTCTCCATGTGCCAGGCACTCAGGCCCAACCCCGTGAGGTGGCGCTATTGTTACCACTGTTTTTCATATAGGGCACAGAAAGGTTAAGTAACTTGCCCAGAGACAACAGGCCACCCAGCTAGTAAGTAGCAGAGCTGATTCAAACTCGGTAACTCTGGCTCTAAAGTCCACACCCTTAACCATGCTTGCCTGACTCCTGTGGATTAATTCAGAAAGACAAAGAGAGAAGCTTCTCTGAGATTACATGAGAGCTCCCCCATGACTATCTCCTGAGGAAATTTTTTTCACGAAAATCATTTGATCGGGTAGACCACAGATGTAAACTCTTTTAAGTATTTTGAAATTTTTTCGCTTGTTATGTACATTACCCTTGGTTCTTAGAGAACCTCAACTCTGCTCAGCATCGAAACCGGCCGGAACTAAAGATGGGTGGTTTCCAGTCTGGAAACACCAGGGTGGGTAGGGCCTCAGATCCCCAGCTCCACCCTGTTCACAGACACTGAGGCTGTGTCCCCGCATCTAAAGGACAGTCAAGGTCGAGCGAGTCTCACATTCAAGGTAAGACAGGGATTGAAGCTTAAGGAGAGGAGAGGGAAGGGAACTTTGCATCCAGAGCCCAGGCAGGAACTGGAGAGGTGTCTGGGCCAGCATCGCTGGGGAGCCGGGCAGGGCGTGGAGACAGCAGGCGTTTCTTCTGTCTGACGGGAGTCACCAGATCATCACCCACAGGCTTGTGTTGTGGAAACACGTTCCCAGGCCTTTGGTGAAGATCCCGGGGTGTCGGTTCCTTGTCCTGTGACTCTGCTTCTCTCCAGTCTAGTGGGACCCTGGGCCTGAGACCTGGGCATGGGTGTTTTTCCAGGTGTCTCGGGAGATCCTAGTGTAGACTGAGGGCTGAGAGCCATAGAGTGTTAGCCCAGGCCCCACCCACATTTTCCAGCCTGGGGACCTGGGGCCCAGAGAGATAGCTCAACCCAGGTGACTCTCAGGCCACCCGACTTAGAGACCTTTGTCTGAGGCCACGCTAGCAGCGGCACCCTCTCTGGTATGGAGGACGGTGACCCAGGTGCAGGCGGGGTGGTGGGAAGTCTGGCGAGTGGTGTAGACAGAGATGAAGGGAAACTGAGGCTGTACCTCCTCTTGCGTGCCTAATGTTGTCAAGATGATCGCCTCTGAGCATTTGTCGCCTGGAAGCTGGGAGCTGCTTAGAGTTTTCTTTATGAAGGGAAATGCTTGACCCCTCACCTACCCCTTTGCTCTTGATGAGTATTTGGCCCATGGGGTCCTGAGGCCAGGATGGGTCACTGCTCCCTGCCCAGGAGGCCTTCTCTCCCTGGGTGTGGGGCAGCGCCCGCTCTCTGCACACTGAGCAGGTGGAGTGGCAGGCCCTGGCTGTGTCCATGATTCACGCCGAATCCCAGCTTTGCACTGAGCGGGGTTGGAGGCCTTCCCACAGGCCCAGCGGTCAGTGCTGTCTCAAGCTCACCCTCCCTCGAGCCCCAGCTCCTGCCACTCCTTGTGCCCCAACCTTGTACATGGATCCCCGGCCTTCTGAAGCCCTAAGTAATCCTTCAACATCCTCTGGGCTCGGCATGTACTCTTTCCTCCCCCTGGAGAGCTACTTCTTGGCCCTTTGGCCAGGTCAACCAGTTACGTCCACCTCTCCCTCAATACCCAATGGGCCGTGCCCCAGTCCAGGCTGCTTTGCCCGCTCAGGGCTGGATATCATCCTGCATTGTTCCTGACTGCCTCTGCGTCTGTCTCCACCAGACTGTTGGCCTCCTGGGTGGGCAGTGTCTTACCCCAGTTGTTGGGTGGTGCTTTGCACCGTGCCAGAAGCTTCACACTCACATCTGTAGTTTCAGCCAGTTTGCACCAGCCCGCGATGTGGGGAGACAGCTGCAAATTGCCATTCACAGACGAGGAAGCCGAGGCGCAAGAGGCCGAGTCACGAGCTCCAGCCTCGTCCAGCACATTCGCTGGAGAGTCCCCCTCTCATGGGCTCACGTGCCCCCGGTCCATGCAGACACTGGGTGGTGCAGGTGCTGTGGGAGCTGGTCTGTGCCCGGGAGGAGTGGAGCCTGCACACGTGCACAGCTGTCACAGCTGTTACCCCTCCCCACACGCGTCTGCGCTGGAATCCTCACAGCCACGGGGTCTGTGTCTGGGGCCCTGTCACAGACATCTAGTGGGGAATAGACTCTCTCTTCTCAGCCTCTCCTTCTCCCCCGTCCTCTCTCAGGGTTGTTCTGCACCCACCTCAGCCCCCTTCCTGGCTGGTCCCCTGTGCAGGTCGCCCTGCATTTCTCCCCTGGGCACCTGCTGGGCAGGGCTGTGAGGGGTAGAGGGCAGGCCCACTGCTCGTTTCCTGGAGCAAAACCCCCGGGTTTAATCATGTCATCTGTGCGGAGGACATTCCCTTCACATGATGTGTCACTTGAAATATGTTTCTGGGACAGCTGGGCCTGGGGGCACGTTTCCTGTGAGAATGTCCCTGGGACCAGGTCTTCCTCAGCTCTTTCCAGCTGGAGGCTCCAGAGATGACACATTCACTCAGTGTCCCCAAATGGTGGCTCAGAATGGCCAGTGGGGTGTGCTGTGAGGGTAGAGATATTTGGTAAAAGTCCCCTTGAGAGAGAATTTCTCACCATGAAAGACATTATGTTGAAGGAAAGAAGCCCGTCACAAAAGCCCACCTTTTATTATATGATTCAGCTCATGTGAACGTTGAGAATCGGGGAATCAATAGAGACAGGAAGTAGATCAGTGGTCGCTTAGGGATGGGGGGAGGGGAGCATAGCTAAAGGGCACAGGCTTCCTTGTGAGGTGATGAAAATGTCCCAAATTGGCTCTGGAGAGGATGGTTGCACACATCTGTGAATATCCTAAAACCATTGGATTGTACACTTTAAATGGGTGAGCTGTACAGTATGTGAATTATCTCTCATTAAGGCTGTCTAAAAGAGAGAGAATTTCTCCCCACCATCTTACTATGAAACTCAGTTCTATAGATAAACCATACAATGAAAACAAGTCAGCATGATTTTTAAAAGGACCTTCAGAAGGTGGTGCTGCCAGAGAGGGGACAGGGTCCTGAGGTACCAGGGGGCAGGGCTGGGATGGGGCACAGGGTGGGCTTTGCTCCTGTGGTTGGGGGTTCTTAGCATGGACCCCGGGAATCTGCATAAGAGTGTGTTTGAGTGTGTGTGTGTGTGTGAGAGAGAGAGAGAGAGAGAGCATTCCTAGGGAGCTGGAACAGTCTTCATCAGACTGGTGAAAGCTCACACCCACAGCAGGTGGAGAGTCGGGATTAACCTGGAAGCTTCCCTCTGCACTGGCTGCAGGAAGCTCAGTGCAGGAGCTGTGGGCCTGTCTCCTGGTGCACACTCGGGACTCTGTGGCGACACTCAGTGTGGTGCCTGCGCTCTGACTCCCCTCACTTTTCCTGCCTCTGGTTCCTGACCGAGCCGCATGGCGGATCGGAGCTGAAAGAGGTTCAGTGAGCTGCGTCCGCAGACCAGGCTCTGAGAGCCCCCTTCTCGGATTTTACCATTTCCGGGACCCCCTGTGCACTCATTACCTCCTGTGTATTTTACAGGTAATTTTTTCCAAAATAACTACATCACTACCTTAAAAATAAAAACACCGCCCTCTCCAGATCACCATTGCCTGCCCGTTCTTGGGGCTCCTGTTCTGGGGGAGTCCAGACACCTGGCTCCACCTGAGCCCCTCTCCTGCCTCAGTCAGAAAAACTGAAAGTGACAAAGAGAACTGCTTTCCTGATGTGGCATTCAGTGTCCCTCTGTGTCACGTCCATTGGCCACATACAAGCACCTCATCCCACTGGGTCCCACACGGGATCCCATAACGGAGGGCTCTCCCCTCCACATGCAAGTCCAGCTGTTCCTTTGGGATTTGGTCCATCAGTCGCTTGTTTAGGCACAGCCCTCTCACAGGGGACCCTGAAGGCCAGGTAATTAACTCGGACACTGACACAGGGCTGGACAGGCCTTCCCTGTGTCCCACACCCAAGATTCAACTGTGAGCAAGGGGAACTCACCCCCTCCCTCACCTTGTCAGGGACAGTGACACTTTGTAACTAACCAGATACACCTGTCTTGTGCTGAATGTTGCAAAGGAGAATGCAGGGTCCCTGAGAGCGTGTGAATGGGGACCTAACTTAGATTGGTCCTCTTTCAATGGTGACCAGTGGACCAGGCAAAGGGCGCTTAGGAGAAGTTGTCCCAGGCCCTTGCCTCTGACCACGAGATGGGCAGCCTGATCCCCCCTCACCGCCATGCCACACTCTCGTGCCTCCTAAATCCAAGTCCGTCTCAGCCATTGGCATGCTCATGTCCCTGTGTCAGTGCCCGTTATGGAAAAGGCCACGTAACCTGTTTGATCTTAAAGGCAACTGTAGATGAGATCTACACACACATCTTATCTATGGCCTCTGAGGATTTGTATTTAATTGAATTTGCTCCAGTTACTATAAGTTGTAAACTGTGTCCCACCGGCTCTGTCAAGTGCCTTCGGGCAATCTCAGATTCATCAGGAGAGGAATTCTGGTCAGAGATGCTCAGATCTGATTCATGAGGCTCAACTTGATTTTAATAACTCCAGATTCTTCATTGCACTGATTTTTCTCTACTCAGATGTGATTCCCTCCTGATGTTCTCAGCTCAGAGGCTCGGAGAACACCTGTGAGGACAGTGGTGTCTCTTACCCAGCAGGTGGGCAGCAGGTCCATGGAGACGAGGTCAGGGTACCACTTGAGTTCACACCACAGGGGACGTAGGACTGGGAGGGCAGCCCGTCCTCAGCCCCCAGATGCTCAGGAGGATGGTGCCAAGGGTCACAGTACCTTGGAACCTCTGACTGCAAACCCATCTCCACCCGTGTCCCAGCCCACTCCCAGCACAGTCCTTATCCGGGTGTGGACGGTGGATGAGGCTGAGCTGATGTCATTGGGATGAAGAGGGACAAGGAGAAGGGAAGAGAAGTACAGAGAATCCCAGCTTGGGGTGTGCTTGTCCACAGGGGAAGCAGGTCTGTGGCACTGAGGGGTGTTGTGACCCCTATGTCTGTCCTTATGCTCCTCTTTGATTGGGGCTCACTGACCCTGTGAGCATCCACTGGAACGTTTTCTGGATAATGACCACGGAGTGCCTCTTTCAGGCCTATCCTCGGCCACCCAAGGAGACCGGCCTGACCTAGGCCCTCTCTCCAGCCCAAGTCCATCAGTCAGAGCACTTCCTGTCCTTGGGATTTAAGCGGTCAATTCTTTAAAAAAAAAATGCTAGTGGCACAGTTTGGCTAGTTTATCTTGCCAATGAGCACCAAAAGAATCTTCTGGTCACAACCATTTCATGAAAGTATATTTTTATATAAAAAATACTAGAAAGGATGTAATCGCAGAAATTGCCCTTCTAATGATAATAATAGATGACATAGTCTTTCTTGGGATGACAAGTTACTTAACCTCCATGTGCCTCATCAAACTGAGACCCCATCTGACAAATGGGTCAGTACCTTGCTCATATAGTTGTGTGAGGATTAACTGAGTTAATATTTGTAAATTGCTTAGGACAATGCCTGGCATGTAAAGGTGATGTAAGTGCTTGTTAAATTAAAAGTAAAAAATTGTATTTAAATAGTGAATAAAGGCAAGCAAGTAGAGGATTGGGAAAGACTGTGATTGGAGATCCAGTCTAGAGCCTTGGGGGGTGAAAGAGTCATTTTGGGTGAGGAAAATGCCCACCACTGTTCTCTGCCTCCTCCCTGTTTTTCTGCCCCTCGTGCCCCAGCATAACCTCTGGGTCTGGCCCTTCCTGGGTGTGGACTCTCCTGGTCCGATGCTCACCCCTGCCCTCCTTCCCTCTGCAGGTATTCGGGGGCCTGGTGTGGATCCTGATTGCATCGTCCCTAGTGCCCCTCCCCCTGGTCCAGGGCTGGGTGATGTTCGTGTCTGTGTTCTGCTTTATGGCCACCACTGCCCTGCTCTTCCTGTACGTAATTGGCGCCCATGGTGGGGAGACTTCCTGGATCACCTTGGTGAGTCCTAGTCTTGGATATTTGAGGAGGGTGGGTAGGACCCTCTCCCCCGGGAGGCTGGCTTCTCCAGTGCTGGGTGAGTCTGCCCTGTAGACATCTCCCACCCATGTTCCAAGGCTGAGCTGGCCAGGCCTTCAGCTCTGAGCTCTCCACAGCAGCCCAGGGCTCCTGCAGCCAGGAGGTCAGGAGAAGGTGAAGGCAGAGGTTGATCGTCACTGTCTGATCTCACTGGGCCTGCTCTGCTTTCTCCTGCATGACGGCCTTTTTCATGGATAACCAGCAGCCCAAGCACCCCTCCCATCCTGTCTACACCTGCCAGGGGTCTGTTGGCACCTCCTATGGTCCAGGAGAGCTTGTTTCCATCCTGGGGGAGCAGGGTCCTGGGGGCTGGCCTTGGCTGGCTGATGTTGGGCCATGGTTACTGCCCAGCTCTGAGTCACAGCCTTTTAAAGCCAGGTCACCAGAGAGAGACCTGGTGGGGGGAGAGATGGCCTGTGGTCTCTCTTCTGCATAAATTTTGCCTTGAGGCCCATGAAGAGGGTGAAACTTACACATGGGCCGCTGCCCCTTATGTCCCCTGGAATGGGGTGGGGCCATTTGGCCGGACCTCTCACTCTCAAAAGGTCTCCTGCTTTGACTTGTGACACACCTCCCAATTACAACTACTCAAGACCCCATTCTAGTACTTTTTTGTTTGTAAACATACCTGGAGGCCCCTACCTCCCCCACAAAAAATGAACAACCCCGAAACAACAATGGAAATGGCCTGTGCCTCTCGCACCTGCACTGGTCACCGGGGCCACATCTGAACTGGGACTGTGACCATGTATGACACTTCTCAGGTCCAGAACCAATTTCTACCTATTCAATCCCAGGGTGCCTGCGCCGCACCCCCCAAAACTTGAACCCGCCTCAAGGGAAAGCAGTGTCTCTTCTACATTGACGTCCTTAATCTGTCCCCCGAACCAGCAAGATAAAACTCAGCAGGACAAACACCTCTGTGAGGAGGGGGTTGGGGGTGTGGTGGCGGGTGGATGGGGTGGGAGGAATCTAAAGAAGTAGCAGAACCGGACAAAGGGGCCTGAGCCGTTCGCAGTGGGGATTGGTGGACTGGACGGGCCCTGCTGCGTCCACAGCTGCCCCACGTCTCCACTCCTGGGCTCCCCGTCCCTCTGACGGCCCTTTCTGACCCCGCAGGATGCAGCCTACCACTGTATCGCCTCCATGTTTTACCTCAGCGCCTCTGTCCTGGAAGCTTTGGCTGCCATCTCCATGCAAAATGGCTTCACATACAAACATTACCGTGAAAACGTCTCTGCCGTGGTGAGTCCCCCAGTCACCCTGCCTGAATAGACGGCTCCCACTGCTCAGTGACAGGGAGTCTGAGAGGAAGCCTGCTGAGCCCTCCCCTCTTCTTTTAGTTCACTGACTTTTGAATGAAATAAACCTTCTCCTCATTCCTGAAGAAATAAAGCCCACAGAAGGGAAGGGAAGTGCCCAAGACTCCCTTCGTCATCCGGTCACTGCTGCGCTGCCCAGGCCTGGGCTGGCCCGGGGGTCCGTGCCGGGGTGGGCTTTGCGGAGGGCGGGTGTGTGAGGAGACGTGACCGCTGAGTGCCTGGCACTGGCCGAGCTCTCCGTGAACAAGCGTGTTGAACCCTCACAACAGCCCCGGGATGTAGGCGCTGTTATTATCCCATTTCACAGGCGGAGAACCAGGGCTCCAAGAGCATGGGTGACTTGCTCCAAGATCACCAGGAATTGGTGGTGCCTGGTGTCCAGGCCAGGGGCTCTGTCCCCCACACTGAGCACCAGTTTGGAGCAGTGAGTCTGGCCACTTGGGTCTCCTGGCTCTCCCTGAGCGGTCTTCCATGGAAGCACACAGTCAGGGACAGGGAGCACTGAGGCCCCATCAGCAGAACAATTAGGGGTGTCATCCTTGTGTGACTGGGGGGCACTTTGGGTACAGGTTGGAGCTCTAAAAGGAATGTTCTCCAGCTGAGGGGCCAGACCCCTTGGTGGGTGAGGTCATATGAGGTCATGACCTGGATTTTCTTTTTGATGGAATGGGTCCGAATGACAGGAGTAAGGGAATCTATTGTTTCATAAAACTTTTCCAGAGCTGTGCATGGGTGGGCTTGCACCAGTGTGCTAACTCACCCATCAAATGTATTTCTATCCATGGGTATTGTTTAAAAAATAAGAAAAAGTTTCAGAAGTAGCGCTTCACATATTTCTAGAGGTCAACCTATAAACTATGGAAATCTTGAGATCAAACATAATGAGAGATCACAGGATGTCAGCTCCAGGTGCCAAAGTTGTGAAATCCCCCCATTTTGGAAAGGACAGAGCAGAGGCTGAGAGAAACCCACAGGGTGGCCACTGTTGGGCTCTGGGGGAAAGTTCCTCAAAGACTTCTCTGGTGCTCCCTGTGGGCCCATCCCCTGCCCAGGGAAGCCACATGCTCCCTTAAGCTCCCAGCTTACTCCCCAGGTCCATCAACATGGCCACATCATGGCCCTGGCACCCCCTCAAATATCCCACTGTGTGGGAATGTCTCCCATGTTGTCTCATCTCCCAAGATGGCTGGTTTCTAAACAGTAGCACAGCCAGGCAGCCCTGAGGTTGCTCTTCCTTCCCTTGGGAGGCTGGTAATCCTCCTCTTCCATTATTCTTCAAATGACTCTGTTTCATCTCCCCCTCACCTAGAGAGCCTTATACCTCCCCCTACCCCAACCCCAGAAGCCTTCTCTCCCAACAGACATCAGCAAGGCATTTGACAACAACTTCCTTAAAATTATCATAGACAACGGTAATGAAATGTAGACGGAATGTGGCTGGTGGGTCAGCACTTGATGGAACAACCCAGATGGGGTGAATTAATGCCCCCGCCCACTGGACAGATCTCCACTGAGAACCACTGGGCTCCACCGTGTTCCCACTTCTCTTTTACTTTTTATGGAAATGCAGCGTCCAAAGAAGTGAGCAGGGCGCAAGTGCACAGCTTGACGAGTTTCCATAAAGTGAACTCCTCTGTGTAACAAGCGTCCAGATTAAGGAAAAGAACATCATGAACAGCTCCCAGAAGTCCCGTCCTTGTCCTGCCGCCATCACTGTGCGCCCACACCAAGGGTGACCACGGTCCTGATTTCTAGCTGCCCGGTTCAGTTTTGCCTGCTTTTAAACTTCATGTAAATGGAATTATACAGTGTGTATGCTTTCATGTCTGGCTTCTTTCTCTCCACCTTAGGTTTGTGAGGCTCACCCCATTGTTGGGTGGAGATGTCGTGTTTATTCTCGTTGCTGTAGAGTTTTCCACTCATGACTATACCAGCATCTATTTATCCAGTCCACAATTGATTGTGTCCCCCATTGTTTGTTAGCTGAGTTGGAGAAACATGAGCATGTCCAGGCAAAGCCAGGAGTGCCAGCATCAAGAATCACGATGTCTCAGCAGGCAGGGGTGCTGGGCTGAAACCACAAGGTGAAATATGAGCCCAGTTCAGTGTGAAGTCACACCTTTCTATTCAAAATATCAATTGTAACAGTGCACAGGGGAGGAGGAGTCATGAGAACTTGGGATTTAACCCCAGATCCTGCCCAACCATCACAGCCCTTCCCATGGTCTCAGAGTTTGCCAGTCTGGGCTGTGGGAGGCATCTCAAGACCTTCTCCCACACACCCCTGGCCTTTGGAAGCATCTGGGCTGCCCCTCGCCCCTCTGTGATTCCTGACTGGGGCCCTGCCTCAAAAGCTGAGCTTATCCCCACAACTTTGCTGGCAGTAGAGTGTCTGCACCGAAGGGATCCCTGGGATTGGTGGGAGCCGACTGAGGGTAGCTGGAAATTTCTGGATCTTAACAGTGCTGGGCAATAATGGCAGCCATTTAGGGAGAGTTGTTTCTGGAGCCCTAAGGCCATCCCTTCATGTCCCTGGCTATCAATGTGCCCAAGGTGCCATGTCTTGCCCTTAGTTGGAAAATAAGTCTCTATTTTCTGTTCCTGTGGGGACTTCTGTGGTGCTTCTGCTAAGGGTTTTCACTGGGTCTGGAATTGCTCAGACAGTAAACTGCTCCCACCTGACGGAGAGAGGTGTTTGTACAGGGGCTGCTCACTCATGTGTGACTGCTCCTTTCAGCCTGGGTACCTAAGAGTTCCCAGATTAGTTCTCTTGAATTTGTTATTAAATAGCTCGGCTTACTCACCACTTCTGGCCAATGAGGGTAAAGGGTTTGCCCCTCTGTGGGGGCAGGGAGAGAGGAGGCACAGTGATGGCTGGTGTTTATGGGCATTTTCAGGGTCATGGAAGCGTAGCTGCCAAAAATGTTGTGCCTGGGTTGGAAAGTCTTGACCCTACGCCCAAGGTCACAGAAGCAGGTGCAGATATTGGACTTGGGGGCAGGGACGCCTTCAGGAATAGATGGTGCCCACGTGAACACAGCACGTCAGGGGCTTCACAGGCCACAAAGTGACCATTTGCCACATTTCCAGGGCCTTTGTTCCCAGCACCAAAACAGCTGACTGGATCTTCCCAGCAGCTTTCTCAGTAAACCCCCACCTTTTTGCAAAAGCTCAGAATCCCTCCTCCCTGTCCCTGTCCCTCAGTCCTGTGAGCCTGGCTCCCTTGCCTGTGCCTGTGAAACTAAGAATCCTAGGATAAGATTCTGATAGGGGCCTGAGGATGTCCGGGCAGCATGGAGACCTTAACCAGAGCCAGCAAACCCAGGTGCTCACCTTCTCCTAGCCGAGGCCGCTGGGGTCACAGCTGGTGGACTCCGGTCTTTCTGGGGTGGAGGAAGGAAGTTTCCCATGGAGAGCAGTCAATACTCACCTGTGAGGATCATTTGAGGGGCCCCTGAGGGCTCCCATCTCCAGTTGGGTGGCACTGACATGATGATGTGAGAGGGAGATAGTTGACCTTGCGCGCCACATCCAGTGGATTGTTAGGTCACCTGGAACTCTGTGCTGATAGCATTCTGAGGCCACATCTGGGCTCAGCCAGAAAGGATGTGTGCATGAGTGATGGGAAGCAGTGGCAGTCCACACACTTCGGGTCTGTAGCTGAGCACCATGCATGTGGCTGACCCAGTGTGGATGACCCATGCCTTGCCCTGTCCACATGCGTGCCCATTAATGGTCATTTATCTTGATTTCAGGTGTTTTCGTATGTAGCCACTCTGCTGTATGTGGTCCATGCAGTATTTTCTTTAATCAGATGGAAATCTTCGTAAAGCAGTAGAAGAACTTTAGCTGGAAACCCAGACGGTGTTAGCTGACCGGCCCGCCTTCCAGCATAACTTTTTAGAATGCAGAAATGCTCTCGATGGTGGAAAAAAGAAGCCAAAGGAAAAAAAACCCAAAAACCAACTATCTGTTTTCTCTGGGTGTTATGTTGACTCTCCCATGTCCCTTCGTGTCAGGGTTGAGGTCTTGCTGCCTTTAACCTGCAACTACTGACTCATCTTTCAGGGTCATTTCCTGTCTGTGAAAGGGGCGGTGGGGTGGGAAGTGGGGACTGTGATCTAAGAGACCAGGAAACAGAGATCCCCTGCTGACCCCTGGACTGGATCTTGAGATCTCTCTACTGGAATTTTCCTCAGGCTCTTTTGAGCACCCACCTGGTGGCATGTTTCTAAGCCTTCATGGATGTTCTCCTGTCATGAGGATAAAACTCGCCCAACAAGTATTTGCAGATGTCCACGGTGGAAGATAATAAACCTTTGAAATACTTTATAAAGTGCCTTTATGTTGAATACCTTTGTGGGGTGTTTTTTGGGTTTTATTTTTAATTCCCCAGTATCAGGAAAACCATCATTTCAGTTTCTTTCTGAAGAATCCTTTGGCTTAGATGGAACCTCTAGAAGCAGCTCCAAATGGCAGTTCGGGTGACAGCTGTGTGTGCTCGGCCACTGCCCTCAGGGAGCCCGGCGCTCGGTCTCCCACCCTCCCAGCTACCAGGAGTAACAGATGGCCTCACCCTCTCTGGAAACTCACCAAGTACCAGCATAGGGGTTCCCTTTTCTTTCCTACAGGACAGAGGGTTCTGTGCTCAATTAGAAAGTCCTCCAGCCACAAGAAAACAAGGTGCAGAAGTTTCTTCTCACTCTGTGAAGCTGATCAGGAATGTTCTGGGCGGTGGGCTCTCTGTTCTGTTCTAATTAGTGATGTGGATGATAAACTGTTTTCAGAATGTCCTTGGGCCACTCCAGAGGAGAGGAAGGGGGCCAGACTACAGAGTGACAGGAAATGTGGTGACAGTGATGAGGCCACGTTTCGGGGATGAGATGTCTGGGTGAAAGGAGAGCAGATAACAGGAAGGGGGCGCTCAGTCAGGAGTCCTGAAAGTTGGCTCCTGGTGTGAAGTGCTCCTTCATCCCTTCGCTTAGGGATCCATGATGTTCCAGAGCTGGGACACTAGGACAGGGGCCTCAGAAACTGTCAGCCCCCAGCCGTGGAGGCGGAGGGCAGGGCTGGCTGAGCTCTGGTGAGCGGCCGGGAGGGCAAAGCTTCAAGCCTTGGGCAGAGGTTTCACTAGTGACATTTCCTTCCCTCCCACCTTGGGGACCCCAGGACTAAACTGGGTCTCAGTGGTGTCTCCAGGAGGTCCTGTGTTATCCCAGGATAATATACCAGGATAATTATACCAGAAAAGGGCCACTTGTAGTGAGTCCACTTACAGCAAAATTTAAGTAAAAACTTCATCATAAATTAGGAGCAAAAGGTTTGATTAGGGCTTTATCCTGAAAATTAAAGTACAAATTAAGAAATGGTAGGAAGTCTGTCATGTTTAACAAAATTTTCAGTCAAGTGTTGACTGAGGGAAGTCTCATTTTTTCAACAAAACTGCCTGATCGCATCCCGGGGAGCCAGCGCCGTGATGCTGACAGAGACGCTTATTTTTTTCATTTTTAATTATTTTATTGAGGTCATATTGGCTTATACCATTGTGTAAATTTAAAATGTACATCATTATATTTCAACTTCTATATAGAATACATCCTGTTCAGCACCAGTACACTAGTCTAGTTCTTATTATCACCATCCATATGTGCCCTTTACCCCTTAGAGGCACATTGTTGACCCTCATCCAAAAAAAGAAGCCAAAGGCTTAGGTGAATTTCCCAAGGGTTTTTCAATGTTTTGAAATTTTAATCATTTCTTTCAATAAACTTTGATATAATCTTTCTCTATTTTCTCTTCTTCAGTTGCAAATTGTTCTAAGGACAAAACCCTTATTAGTCCAAGGCTTTGCAGATGGTGCTCTGACATGACTCTCTCTTCCTCCCGTCCTGAGTCATTGTGAAATTTGCAGTTTCATTTGGCTATTGATTTGCATTCTCTTCACCTTGGATGTTACTGGGATCGGCAGCCTCAAAAAGCGCCCTCTCCTGGTCTTGCTTTTCCTTCACCCAGACCACCCTTCCCCCATCCAACCCTGGTCCAGATCCCTTGCTCATGCATCACATTGTTCAACTCTGTCTGCATCCAGCTCCTTAGGAAGGGTTTGAAAGGACAAGTGCTGGCTGAGGAGCAGGCGTCCTGCTGGGGGCTCTGCTCCCCTGAAAGCCCATGTGCTTGGGGAGGAAGAGGGTGAGGAAGGGGGCAGTAAAGAAGCCTGCTGAACAATAGCCAAAATGTATCAGACCACAGAGAATGGGCATTGACTGAGCACTTATCATGTGCTGGGTCCATTGGTCCCTGGAGATGTGGGATGGTGTCAGGCCCCCAAAGCTTCATGTGGCCAGCACACCTAACTTCTCTGCCTCTGGGTCTAGGGCAGGAGGGAATCTCTGGGGCACAGCTTGGTGCCACCCCAGGGGCAGGTGGGACATTCCTTAGATGTTGCCTGCTTGGTAACCCTGACTTGGGCCAAAGGTCAAGTAGCACCAACACCTAAACACGACAGCCCAAAGGACCCACGACTGCACCTGTGTCACCATCTTGTCTGCATTTGGAGCTCTTGCCTTGGGCCAGGCACTGTGTAAGCACCTTACATCTCCATACCCTCCTGTCTTCCTCCCAGTGGCCACAGGAGATGGTCACGACTGTCCTTTCACAGGTGAGGAAACAGACTCACTCAGCTGGGGGGACCTGGAGCTGGACTTAGGGCTGCCCCTTCTGTCCTTGGGGCCTGTGCTCACTCACTGCCCTGGGGTGCCCAGACCTGTCCTCATGTGGGTCTGTCCCCTGACCTCTCAGGAAGTGACAGTGAGACGAGACCCTGTAGTGGACCTAATGCCAGTGGGGAGGGGCCTTCAGAGGGGGATGAAGCCGGGCATTTGGGACAGGGTCTGCAGCAGGCCACATGGATGAGTCCAGGTCCCTTTTGAATGTGGCTGGCTGATCTTAGCTGCAAAGTCAGGACAGTGCCACTTCAGGCAGCTGCCAAGTTCCACTGTTCAGCCCCCACAAAGCCAGAGGACCCCCCCCCCCCAGTCCCGCTGATGCTTTGTAAGGAGGGTGAGTAACTGGGTGTTGTTGAGCTCCCGGGAGAAAGAGTTAAATGCATCGATGGGCCTGAGAAAGGATTAACAAGATGCTGATGTCTGTTATGTGACCAAGAGCCAAAGCTTGCAGGACAGGACACACCACGATCACCACAAACACGTGTTGAGGGTGAGTATCAGGGGAGGCCACAGCGAAAGGCAGCTGTGGGTCACGTCCACCCGGGACACGTTGGAGGCTCTCACCTGTGACTGCAGTGGCTGTGGTCCCCTTGATTCGTGGAAGCTCCAGGGCTCCTCCTGGGGGCCTTCTCCTGGGGGCTCTCCTGTGCAGGGCAGAGTGGCCTGGGAGGGGCTTCCTCCACGTACAGTCCTCCTCTGGGAACCAGCACCCTGACCCCCTGTTCTTCCCACATTTGGTCCTTCTGGATCTGCCCTTCAGGAGAGGACACAGTTTATAGGAGCTGAGCTTCGTTGACATTCTAGAACCAAACTCTAAAAAGCATCTCTCATCAGAACCCCAGCAGCAGCCCAAATGGGGGATTTAAGGCCTCTCTATGCTGACCTTAAAGAGACAGCAGAGGGTTCGCACTGCCAGCCGTGGGCAGGGTGAGTAGGCCTTTAACGCCCACGCAAGGGCCTGTTGTTCTGTGAATCACTCCGGGCTGGTTCGGGGTCACAATGGGGCCTTTTAGGGGACAAAGTGCCTCCGACCTGGCTGAGTGTCCCTGTGCAGTGGGCATCCGCCTGGGGAATTTAAAATAACACAGTTTGGAAAAGCAGATTTTAAGAGATTTCCCCCACTCTCTGTGTGATTCAGAAGCCTCTGTTCTGTCTCCATCATCCCCCGTCACGGCAGCTTCTGACAGCTGGGGCGCTGGAGGCAGACCCCGGGGCTCCTAGCTGAGACCTCTTTCTTCCCACACGGGTAACAGGGGGACAGTCACAGTGCAGGCTCTACAGATGGGACCTTGAGAGGTGTGGTCCATGCAGAGTGCTTGGCTTCCAGGACTTCCTTCAGCCGACACACTGTCACCAAGAACCTGCTAGGAGGCAGACACCAGGGACATGACTTGCCAACAACACTGGGTGCCGGTGCTGCTTGATGTGCTAAAGGAAACTTCTTCTCTTAATCCCTGTGACAACTGTATTTGGTGAATACCATTCAGATGAGGAATCAGAGGCACAGAGAGGTTAAATGATTTATCCAAGGTCACACAGCAAGTAGGTGTGATTCCATTTCCTGGAGTGTGGCTCCAGAGCACCGAAGTTACCTGTCATGTGCCACATCTCACCATGACAGGGTCCTGTGCCTCTGGGAGCAGGGGGCACAGACATGCCAAACAAGTCCATCACAGCCACAACACTGACAACACTGACAGAGGATACTGAAGATTCCAAATGACACACGAGGATTGTCGGGGAATCCCAGCCAGGAGCCCAGCCCTCCTGGGACGTGTGTCCAGGGTGAGGGGGACTTTGCCAGGCAAAGGAGGCAGGGAGAGGAGTGATCCTTGGCAGAGCCAGGGAAGAGATCCAGCCAGGCAGGGTGGGGCAGGGGAGGTCTCAGGAGGTTATGAGGCCCAGGTGCCCCCGAAAGCGGGGCTGCAGCCTGACACTTACCTAGGGGGCACCTGCAGGGACTACCTGTTGGACAGTGGCAGCTGGCCAGGTGAGAGATGCTGTGGGTCTGGGCAGCAGCAGGGGGACAGGCAGACAGGCTGGGCTGGGGAGGGGGATAGATTCGACCAGATGTTGGTGAACTGAGAGCCAGCGGAAGGGACTCTGATGGATCCCTGAACCGCCTACGTGTGTGGCCTCTCTCAGCTCAGTTCCCTTCCCTGCAGAATGGGGATATCCCTCCTGCCTCATGGGTTGTTGGGAGGACTCGAGGACTTGGTTCAGGTAAGCCTCTGGGGCTGAGGAAGGCGGAGGAAGTGACAGCTGCAGCTGCCATTATGGGAATGAAGGAGGGAGAGGTCCAGAATGATCCTGAAGTTTTACCCTGGGCAGATGATGGTTATTCCCTTTGTGTTCAGTATTCATAACCATGTTCCTGACATTGTCGTAAACTTGGATTGATAGTTTTACTTTTCCTCACAGAACTGAAAGTTTCATTGGCCATGACAGAGGTTAAAGTAGCCCCATCTAGTAAACCAAACTTCAGTCCCTTGGGAAGGAGGCCGTTTCTGCAGAGCCCTCTGACCACTAAGTGAAGTGCACCGTGAGGGCCTGAGAGGGTCAGGGTCATCTGATGAGACCCTTTGGACAACAGTCACCTGGGCCTGAGCAGCCTCACCCCTCGGGGGACAGCAGTGCTGAGGGGGAGCGGGGACGTCACCCACAAAGAACAGGGGGCCCCAGAGGCAAGAGACTCACACAGAGCACCGGCAAGTTAGTGCTGGAGCTGGCCCTCGGCCCCGGGCACCCTCCTCTGCCACCGCCACTCGTCTTCCTGCTCCTGCTTTCGTCCCGTTTATTTCTGCAGTTATATTGAAATATAATTGTCATATAACATTGTATAAGTTTAAGGTGTACAACACGAATGATTTGGTCTATGTATACATTGTGAAATGATCACCACGATAAGTCTCGTTAACATCCATCCCCTCACATAGTTATAAAATTTTATTTCCATGTGATGAGAACTTTTAAGATCTGCTCTTAGCAGCTTTCCAATATACAGAACAGCATTGTTAGCTACAGTCATCATGTTGTACATGACATCCTTGAGCTTGTTTATCTAATAAGTGGAAGTTTCTTCCTTTTGACCCCCTTTCACCCAATTCTCCCACCCCCCTGACCCCTGCCTCAGGCAACCACAAATATGACCTCTGTTTCTATGAGTTTGTTTGTTTGTTTGAGATTCCACACATAAGTGAGATCACACAGTGTTTGTCTCTCTCTGTCTGAATTTTCTCACTTAGCAGAAGGAAATCACTGTCCTAAAGAGAGATCTGCACCCCGTGTTCACTGCAGCATTTTTCACAACAGCCAAGACCTGGAAACAAGCAAGTGTCCGTGGAAGGATGAGTGGATAAAGAAAATGTGGTATATCTATATTTACAGTGGAATATTGCTCAGCTATAAAAAAGAAGGACATCCTGCCATGTGGGACAACATGGATGGACCTCAGGGCATTGTGCCCTCCTCTTTTAAGATACCCCACTGCTTTCTGCCACTTGCACTGATGCTGAGCAGAGAAAGGGGCTGAATTAGCAACCTGCACTGCTGACATGGCCAGGGGGTGAAAAGAGCCTCCCTGTGAGCGTGAGGATACAGTGTCCAGACTCTGTGGCCCACGGGGAGACCCTATGGCCTTCAGTGTGTGGGGTTAGAACTGATGACAATCTTGCGGGTCACACAGGACACACATCCACCAGCATCTACAGTGAGGGGCACGGCTGTTCCCAAGCATCATGCACAAATCACCCAGCACATTCTACATACAGTGTACTATGAATGTCAGTGATGATGGTGATGATGACAATGTCATCCACCGGCCTAAGCCCTTCCCAGCTGGCATGCCATGTCCTCCAGGGAGCTGTCCCCCTACCCAGCTGGTTCCTGCTCCTGGGTACCCTGGCTCTCCACACCCACAGCCTCTGCTCCTTAGGCCTGCAAGCACCCCCTCGCACACCCCAAATCCCAGGCAGATGCCCTGACCGGTTCTCTGCAGATGCTCACCCACACCCACCCCCAACAGGATAGAGGGAGGCTAGTGGGACTGAGGGGCTCTGTGCAGCCCCCAGGATGGGCTGTGGCAGAAGGAGGAGGAAGTGAATTGGCCCCAAGGGCCCCTCCTATGACTCATTCCTATCACCAGGCCAGGAAGGGATGGCCAGCAGGGGAAGTGCAGGTGGACAGACAGCATATTTCCACTGACCTCTCACTTCTGTAGGCAGGGCCGGGGCCCCCAGTCTCGGCCTGCACCCTGCCTTGGGCAAACAGTGACAGGAATGCACACCGAGACAGTGCGCCGGCCTTGTCGGTCAGATGCTCCACTAGGGCTGCCTGCCCTGCACCTCACCTGAGTGCAGAAGTTTTCTGGCCCCTGATGCAACCGGCAAAGGATGCTTGACCCATTCTGGAGGTCTCCCCACTGGGTACCCTCTGTGCGCTGGCACAGACCACTGCTATAATGGAGGGGCAGGGGTTTCTGGCCTCACAGGCAGGAGAGAGGCGGGAAAGGGGTGATGGAGGGATCAAGGAAGCCCCTCACCATCTGCTCAGCTTTGTTCCCTCCTGTGTTACATGTGAGGGTCCCCAGTGACCGGCGTGCATTCTCAGTGTGACTGGAGCTGCGGTCCCCAAGCGTTCTCTGCTGTCAACTCAAACAGTCCTGCAACAATTCTATTATCATTTCCACTGTGCGGATGAGGAAGCAGGCTCTTTGACACTGAATAATGCCCATGTGAGGACATTGCTAAGTGGCTGAGCCAGGCCTTGAACCAGGGCACGGCAGGGATGGAGCCATCCCTGAAGAAGTGTCACATAGACTAATACAACTCCCATGTTCCCTGCCTCCCTTGAGTTCTTGTCTCCCCCACTCCCCCAACCCCTAGGCCTGGCTGGATACAGGTTCTCAGCTGCTCCCATTCACCTTTGGAGCTTAAAAGGGCTACTGCTCCCAAAGACGCTTGCATTTAAGCAAGAGACCCTCAAAAATCTTCAAGGAAAGCTTTCATGGTGGGTGTTTCAGGCACCAGGGTCCTGCTCTTTCCTACCCTGAAAATTTCCTCTCAATGAGCATGTTCTTCCTGCTGGGGTGGGAGGACAAACCCACAGGGAATGGACCCCCCCAATCTGTGAGGGGCAGTAGGAAGCCCCCTGCTTGCTTAAGCAAACTCTATCTCTTCGGGTCCAGAGAAGTGATTTCCCAAACAGCTGTGAGAAAGAGCAGATGTGGCTGCAGAGGTGTCAGGGTCTGTGAGGTGTCACATGGCTGGGAGAGGTGCAGGGGACAGGGATGGATAAAGGCCCCTTCCTTTCTTGGGCACAACCACATGGCACATGAGGGTTTGCTGTCCTGATTTCTGGCTCCCTCGGGGCCTCCGCATCAGCACTTGGACCAAGACAACGTGCAAGACTGCTGGCCTGTCAGCTGCCCAGAGGGTGGGCACCGGGACCCTTCCTTTCTCCCTCATCAGGGAGAGATTCTTCCCTCTCTCTCTGTCCTCCCACCAGGGTGCTGAGAACACTCTGTGACTCACAGAGCTGGAGCGTCCAGCCACCACCCTCCCTGCTCCCTGACTCCGACCTCAGCAGGCCCTCAGCCAGCAAGGGAGGCCCATCCATGACCTGATTTGAAACTCACCTCTCTCCTCAAGCCCCTGTTGGTCACCCCCTTTGCACAGTGAGTGCCCTCACCTCCTACTTCGAAAAATTAAAAAAAGAAGCCCATCAGAGGAACTTCCCCAGGCCTTGTCCTTCCTGGGCTCCTTCTTCCTGCCCCGTCCCTCCCACACTACAAACCTACCTCCATCCTCTTGTCACGTGGAGCCCCTCCAACTGCCCAAGACCAGTGCTCCCCGACACTCCCGGACCCCGGGGCTCCTTCCAACATGCTCCCAACCCCAATCTTCAGTGGCTGCTGTGCTCCCTGCTGGGGGGTCCCACCACAGCGTATTCTCAAATATCTGTCTCCTCAAGACAACCCAACACCAACACCAACCAAAACAGATCAAGAAAGAAACAGCAAAAACCAAAATACAAGAAACTAACAACCCAAATCAAACCACACCAAAATGAAGTCCCCCCATGACTCCTGCTCGTCCCCCCTCACAGCCAGACTTCCTCTGGCTCCACGTCTACTCAGAGATGCGCCACCCAGCGTGCCGTGACTCCTTTCCTTCTTTTGGGTTTTCCTGTTGCTGTTTTACTTTCCATACAGTTAATAATTCTTTGTGGTTTTTTGTTTTGTGTTTATTTTTAAGGGTCGGGGTTTATTTATTTTACTTACTTATCATTAACTCAACCCGAATATTGAGGCAGTTTTCTCGGTCTTTCTCAAGATTGTCAGACACGTCAGATCTTCTGTCAGTTTCCTCCCCCTGAAGAAGTCTCTCCCAGAGCCTTCCAGTCTGCGTCGTCGCCCTCAACTCCTGGTGCCCAGCCGCCCCCTCATCATCACCTGCGAGCTCCCTCGTCTCTCCCACGTTGCTCTGTGGTTTCCTGTGGTCCATACAGTCCTTGCCCCTTGTTTAGTTCACACCTTCATTTGGGGAGCACATGCTCTAGTAATTTCCTAGGAAATGGTTTAATGGGAATTGATTGCTTTTTAGACTGTTCCTGTGTGAAAATGTTTTATTCTACCTTCACACTTGATTAGCTGTTTAGCTGGGTATAGCATTTGTGTTAAAAATAATTTCCCTTTGATATGTGGGAAGCATTGCTCTGTTGCAGTCAAGATTCCAGAGTTGCTATTTTTTTTTGATGATTTCCTTTCTTCTCTTTTTTTCTGTACTGTTTCAGAGCTTCTATTATTTGTGTATTAGAATTTCTGAACTGGTTCTCTGGGCTTTTTTGCTTTCCCATTTTCCACCTCTGTCATTTTGCTCTACTTTCTGGGAGGTCCCTCACCTTTATCATCCAAGATGTCTACTGCGTTTTTCATTTTTACTGTTGCTTTATTATTTTTTTTAATTTTCAAGAGCTTTCTTTTGTGCTCTGATTTTCCTTTTTAAGGAGATCTTCTCTTGCTTCATGGATCTATTATCTTCTTTTGTTCTCTGAGGATATTAATAATTTTGTGGATGCTTTTTTCTCCCTTTATAATCGCTTTTTTCTCCAAGTTGCCTTTTCTGTTTGTGTGGCCTCTCTATTTCATATTAGAGGCATGCTTGAGATGTTTGTTAGTATTTAGTTGTTAGCTCATATTTTTAAACTGATTTTATTGAGGTATAATTCACATATAATAAAACGTCCCCATTCTGCACATACATTTTGATAAGTTTGACCAATATATACACCCATGTAACAATCATCACAATCAAAATATAGAGCATTTTCCTCACATAGAAATATTCCCTTGTGCCCCTTCCAATCAGTCCCCAGCACTCCCACCTCTCAGCCCTAGGCAACCGCTAATCTGCTTTCTGTCACTATAGATGAGATTTGTCATTTCTAGAGGTTCATATAAATGGAATCTTCCAGAATGTACTCTTTTGTTCCTGGCTTCTTCTGCTCAGCATGATGTATATGAAATTCATCCATGTTGTTGAGTTCTTGGCAGTTCATTCTTCTTGTTGGTCTATTTCCCCAGTGTCCCATTGTGTGAATGTCATAATTTGTTTATCCATTCATCTGTCAATGGACATTTGAACTGGTTCAGTTTGAGATATTCTGAATAAAGCTTTGTCTTTGTGTGGACATATGTTTCCTTTATTCTTGGGTAAAAACTTAGCTGGTTTCCAAAATGGTTGTACCATTTTATTTACACTCCCACAGAAATGTATGAGAGTTCCCGTTCCTCCACATCTTCACCAATACTTGATATTGTCAGTCTTTTCAAATTTTAGCCATTCTCGTGGGTATGTAATAGCATCCCACTGAGATTTTAATATATATTTCTCTAATAACTAATGATGTCAGACAACTCTTCATGTGCTTATGGCCATTTGTATATCTTCTTTTGGGAAGTGTGTGTTGAAATCTTTTGCACATTTTCTATTGGGCTCTTGCTCTATATATGTGTTTGTGTGTGTGTGTATGTATATCAGATATATATTTGATTTTCACTATTTTCAGTAGTTATGTTTTATGAGGTCACCAAAAACACTTACTTTTATATTTAGGCTCATGAGTCATTTTGAGTTAATTTTGGTATGTAGTCTAAAGTAAGGTCGAAATTCATTTTTTCCATTTGAATATCCAAGGGTTCTAGCACTAAATTTTGAAAAGATCATCCTTTTACTCATTGAATTACTTTGAAGCCATTGTCAAAAATCAGTTGAACATACACGTGCAGGTCTATTTCTGCATCTCTTTTGTGTCCCATCGATCTCTGTGTCTCTCCTTTCGCCAATACCACACTGTTTTGATTATTGTACTCTTATAACAAATCTTGAAATTGGGCATTGTAAACCCCCTTTTTTCTTCTTTTTCAAAATTGTTTTCACTCTTCTAGGTCCTTTACATTTCCATAATAATTTTTCGTCAAAGCCTAAGAGGTCTAAGATTGGGATTGCACTGAATCTACAGATCCATTTGGGGAGAACTGACATCTTAACAACATTGAGTTTTCTAATCTTTAAATGTGGTAAATCTCCCTGTTTATTTAATCTCTTTAATTTCTCTTAGCATTGTTTGGTTTTCTAGATACATATTTTGCACATATTGTTAATTTTCTTCCTTTTCTGTAGTATCTCAAATGATATTGTTTTTAATTTTTAAATGTTTGGTGCTATATATAGACATACAATTGATTTTTGTACAGTGAGCTTATACAATCTTGCTAAACTCACTTATGAGTTCTAGTAGTTTTTCTTAGATTCCTCAGGATTTTATGCATATGCAATCATATCGTCTGCAAATAAAGACAGTTCTACTTTTTCCTTTTCAATCTGGATGCCTTTTATTTCTTTGCCTTACCTTATTACACTGGCTGCATCCAGTTGAGTAGATGTGGTGAGAATGGGCATTCTTGCTTTGTTTCCAGTCTTAGAGAGAAACCATCTGTCTTTCACCGTTAAACCTAATACTTGTTGCAGGTTTTTCACAGATGGTCCTTATCACATTGATGAAATTTCCTTCTATTTCTACTTTTCTGAGAGATTTTATCATGAATTCAGTTGCTGAATTTTGCCAAATTCTGTCAGATGATTTTTCTGTATCTGTTGAGATGATCATGTGGATTTTTAAAAATTCTGTTAATATGGTGAATTGCATCACTTGATTTTTTAATGTTAAACCAACTTTGCACTCCTAGGAGGAATTACACTTAGTCATGGTGTATTCCTAATGTTTTTATATAAAATTACATTTTGCTGAATTCAATTTTCTAATATTTTGCCAAAGATTTTCGTGTTGAGAGCTGGCCTGGTGGTGCAGTGGTTAAATTCATGCGTTCAGCTTTGGCAATGCAGGGTTCGTGGGTTCAGATCCCAGGTGCAGACCTACACGCTGCTCATCAAGCCATGCTGTGGCAGCATCACACAAAAAATACAGGAAGATTGGCACAGATGTTAGCTCAGGGACAATCTTCCTCACCAAAAATAAAAAGAATTTTTTTCATGTCTCTGTTCCTCAGGGTTATTGGCCTTTAGTTTTCTTGCCTTGTTATGTATTCGTCTAGTTTTGTTGTTAGGGTATGCTGGCCCCATAGAATGAGTTGGGAAATTTCCCCTCCTTTTCCATTTTCTGTGTTTGTGTAAGATTGGTATTACTTTATTCTTTAAATATTTGGTCGAATTAGTCTGGACGTGGAGTTTTCTTTGTGTGACAGCCCATATTTAAAGAGGGCTCTAAAAGATGCTTGGAAGTTCTGAGTGCAAGGGTGGGCTTTCCTGGAGCATCACTGTGGGGTGTCTGGATGGGCCATTTAGGGAAGGAATCTCTCATATCACTACCTGTAAGTCTTTCCTCTTGCCTGGTCAGGTTCCCCAGAGCAGCCTCTTCCACTCTCCCGCCTGAAGGGGAAAGGCTGGCGGCCTGCCTTGTGGGAGCCCAGACAGAGAGCATCCAGCAGGACGTTCCTGGACGCCCCTGTGTTCAGTGGCGCACCCCGCCCCTCCTCACCTGGTCCAGGCTCAGGTGTTCCTCAGTTCAGTGGGTGGTGGAGCTGGGGTCTGGAGGGCAGGACTTGATTCATTATCTCCTGAGAAATCTCCCAGCTATACGGGGTGGAGGAGGGAATGTGAGGGATCTTATTCTTATTAAACAGATCTTCCAACCATTTTTATCTTAGATCCCTTCTTCAGCCCCACCTCTAGAGCTCTGTGGTGTCAACAATTCCTGAGCTTTTTGCAGACTCTGTAGTACAGACTGGGTTAGCTTTCCCTAACGTCTCCTCAGGATCCAGGGGGATTGTCAGTCTGAAAAACCAGTTATAATCCTCCATCTGATTTCCAGTTTTCAAAATTTTCTTGCTTTTTTCTCTCATTATTCCTGTCCTAGTAGGTTTATGCTTTTTAAAAACAACCCTTATTATGATTTGAGTGTTGTTTCAAGAAAGCACTAAAGTAGATATGTATGTCCAATCTGCCATATTTACCCCCTAAAGAACTCCTTTTTATCTTCAATCCACTGCAATCTGGCTTCTGATCCCACCATTCCATAGAAAACTGCCCTTTCCCAGGTCACTAATTAACTCCTCTTACCAAGTACAGTGAGTCCCAATCAACCCTTATCTTCCTGACCTCCCACCAGCATTTGATGCCATTGGGCCTCCCTCCTTGACACTGCTTCCTTCCTGGGCTTCAGTGACCTCACACGGTCCTGGTCTCCCACCTGTTTCTCTGGCTTTTTGACCTTCAGCACTCCATCTGGGCCATCTTCTCCTCCCCACTGTGTCCACACTCTTCCTTGCAGAAATCACTCAGACCCATGCCAGTGACCCACAGTCCATTTATCACCCGCCTCTCCCAAGCTCCAGATCCGTGTACACAACTGCCTGCCGAATCCTCGCATCCATGAACATCATGTGTCTCCATTTGATCAAGACATTTTTTATCCTTCAGTAGAGATTTATTGTTTCCCCTTAAAAATTTTCCACACTTTTTGTTCCATGTGTTCCTGTGTTCTTTATAATTTGTGTTGCTGTCAGGGCTGGAAAAGAGTTATGTTACTTTTTCTAACAGGCCATTCTGGGGCACTGGCCACCTGATGATTTCCTATGAGGTCACCTGTATCTGGCCACCTTACTACTCACTTGTGTTCACTCTAAGAGTCTGTCCGTTGATCTTCTTGGATTATCTAGGTGGACAATCGTGTACCCTGTAAGTGAAGACTGCTTTGTTCCTTCCTGTTCCTCCTCTTGTCTTGCTTTGCTGGTCAACCCCCAGGACAGAACCGAATGGTGGAGGAGCAGGCATGCGTGTCCTGTTCCATCCTTGAATGGAAGGAATGTTCCTAAGGTTTCACCATTAAGTTTCAGGTTTACTCTGGTCAGCACCATTTATCACAGTAAGGAAGTTCACTTCTAGTTTGCCAAGAGATTTCATCCAGAGAGGGTGTGACTTTGATCAGTTTTTCTGGAGTCTCTTGGGGAGATCCCAAGGTTTTCCCCTTTTAAGCTGTTACTCTGCTGAATTACGTTGATAGACTGTTGCTGAACCAATCCTGGAGCCACTGTCCGGCAGCCTTCTGGACACCCTCACCCCATCACGTGATGATTTCTCCTCTCAGGGGGGCAGACAGAGAGAATGAATCAGGGCCCATGTTCTCAGGCAGGTTTCAGCAGCATCTGTGAGCCCCCTTCCTGGAAGATAACCTGAGGGAGCTACATCGTGCAGGTCTGCACGCTGTCCTTGTCGGATCAGTGTTTGGAGACTGGGCTGGGTTTTTTCTTTTCTAGATTTTATTATTATTTATTTTTATTGAGGTAACATTAGTTTATAACATTATATAAATTTCAGGTGTACATAATTATATTTTGATTTCTGTGTAGACTGCATTGTGTTCACCACCCAAAGAACCATTACCATCCGTCACAGTACACATGTGCCCTTTTACTCCTTTTGCCCTCCCGCTCCCTGCTTCCCCTCTGGTAATGACCAATCTAATCTCTGTATCTTTGTGTTTGTTTGTTGTTGTTTTCTCTTCCACTTATGAGCGAGATCATATGGTATTTGGCTTTTCCATCTGACTTATTTCACTTAGCATAATACCCTCAAGGTCCATCCATGTTGTCTCAAATGGCAAGATTTCATCTTTTTTATGGCTGAGTAGTATTCCATTGCATATATCTACCACATCTTCTTTACCCATTCATCTGTTGATGGGCACTTAGGTGGTTTCTATGTCTTGGCCATTGTAAAAAATTCGGCAATGAACATAGGGGTACAAACATCTTGCTTATTGTTCAGTGAGGAGTTGCACACTTCAGGTCACAAAGGAGGGAGAAGCCAAGGCAAGCAGTGATCCAGAACTGTGATTTCTGCTTTAAGGGATAGAAGCAGCGCTCAGAACACCCCTCACCCACCTGGTCATACCCTCAGGGCCGGGCTATGGATTGCACCCAATTTCCTCTGTGTCCACATCTGGGACCAAGTGAGCCACCAGCTCTAGAGTCTAGCACATTCAGGCTCAGGAGAAATTGCACCCTTGGTAGAGAGGTAGCTGGGGACAAGCAGCCCTTTAGCTGGTCTCCATCTCTTGATGTCTTGAAAGTTTATCTCCCTGAGACCAAAGGAATCAAAGTAAAGCTTCACCCAGAGAAGGGAATAATTCCTAATTTCAGCAACATAGTAATGGTGTAATGTTCTTTACATGTGCCATAATTAATTTGGGATTTTGGCTTTTGGATACACATGTGAGATTGACATAGTTTTCTTTTCCTGTGCTGCCTGGACTTGGGAAGTCTTAAAAAATACAGCCCTGGACCCAAGCCCTGGAGAGTCTGATCCAGTTGCCCTGAGGTGGATACAGGAATCTGTATTTGTTGTTGTTGTTGTTGAGGAAGATTAGCTTTGGGCTAATATCCGTGCCCATCTTCCTCTACTTTATACATGGGACACTGCCACAGCATGACTTGATAAGCAATGTATAGGTCTGTGCCTGGGATCTGAACCTGCGAACTCTGGGCTGCCAAAGAGGAGCATGCAAACTTAACTACTATGCCACCAGGAGGCCCCAGGAATCTGCATTTTTAAGAAACTATTTAGAGGGTTCTATGGACAGCCAGGTTTGGGAACCACTGACTCAGAAGTTACTGGAAGGCCCTGGCCTCAGCCTCATCATCATTGAGATCTAGGGGTTCATAGAGGGTCTTAGAGATCACGTGGACCCCACAGACCTTACAGCCTGATCCTCTGAGCTAGTTTTAGCAAGAAGCAGAGTGTGTGTGTCTGTGTGCACACTGCTGAATCCAGCTCTCCCTGGGGACTCAGGAGACTCTCTGATTTCATACACCTGTGATTCCCACGCTGAGGACCCTGGGGACTGGATCTGAGTGTCCTTCTGTGGCCCAAGCACCTATGTACTCTTCAGTGCTATTTTTCAAGTATGTGTGGCTGTGTTTGTGATGCCTGCCATACACCATCCTTTAAAAAGACTACTGAACTCAGGGCAGCTTTTGATAGGTTTTATTGTTCTCTATCAACAGTTACTAGAAGTGCACCTACTATTATATGTGTCTTGGGTAGGTGATCAATCTGTGATTTTTATTTTTCAGTTAAAAAATTTTTTTTTGTTTTTGGTGACGAATATTGTCCCTGAGCTAACAGCTGTGCCCATCTTCCTCTATTTTGTATGTGGGATGCCACCACAGCATGGCTTGATGAGCAGTGTGTAGGTCTGCACCCGGGATCCAACCCGTGAACCCTGGGCATCAAAGCAGAGCATGCAAACTTAACCATTGTGCCACTGGGCCTGTGCCATATTTTTAAAATTTTCAGTAGGGACCTTCATCTAGGAAAAGCCTGGGAAGTCCCGGGAGAGGGCCTCCCTGGAGCCAGCAGTGGCCTTTGAGTTAAAGAGCAGCTGGGTGCCTGCTGCCCTGGCCATTGGGAGGGTTGTCACCCCCTACCTCTGCCCCTCTCAGGTGACCAGCTGGCTGGGTGATTTGCAGGATTTGAGTCCTCCCAGTCTGACAGTGAGGGAGGAGCCAAGGGGATGAAGAGAAGGCTCAGGGATGGCATGGGCCATTTGACCATGGAACAGCCCTGGGGGTAGTGGTGAGGGGGAGGGCACAATAGCCACCATGCAAGTGGAGTTCCCCTTCCTGTCCCCACCTTTCAGTCTGACTCTTAGATTCTTAGGGGATTTCTCAGCCTCCCAACACTGAGTGGGAGGGTCTATGTGTTAACAGTCTCACAGGCTTCTGTAAGGCCCACGAAGACACGGAAAACAAGCCCTCCTTACACAACCAATCTCATGGCCCTTCCCCAGGTGTGAGTAAGCTATGGATCTGGGGTGACCTGGTGAGTGTCAGATTCACAGGCTCAATGAGATGGTCATCCCGTGTGGCTCCCTGCTGAGAGATGAGATTTTGTCCCCATGAATCCCAAGGGCACAAGCAGCCCTGACACCGCCGCCATCTTGAGAGCACACAGGACTTGGAGGTGTGTGTGTGAGGTGAAAAAGGACTGTATTCTCCTGAACTCTCTTGAATACCCTGTTCTCACAGCATTGTCCCCAAGCCCACTCACTCCAGCTGGAAATTCTATTTGATCCTGAGTAAATGCAGAGTTTCTGAGAAATAATCATTCCTACCTTCTCAAGGAAACTTCAGGGGTCCTTTGTTCTTGCTCCTGTGAACCGTTATCCCATTTTGCTAAAGCCTGTGTGACAGAATGCTTAGAACTTTGCTCCTGTCTCCACGTCAGAAGTTCTGCCCTTGTTTTCAGAAGCCTCCATCCCCAAACCCTGTGAAACCCTTTCCTGCTCTGGCACTTTGCAGGGGTTCCTGTGGCAGCTGTCTTCCCTGCCGCCCAGGGTGACAACAAGGATTCCTCCAGACTGTGTTTATTTCAGTGGAGGGAAAGGAGGGGCGGGACGGGACCGGGTGGTGGGAGTGGTTTCTTGCTCTGTTGGGGGCTGTGAGCTTTGGGGGAGGGGCTGCCAGTCTGAGGGCTGCCAGGATGGCTCTGATAGGAGAGAGGCCCTCCCCAACCCTGGGAGCAGAGGGGGAGGGTACTATGGCCTGGTCACAGCCTGTGGGCTTGGAGTAAACAGGGCCCTCAGGGTGGGGGGTGAGCACAGCTTAGGGCTGGAGGGGAAGCCTTGCTCCTTAGGAGAAGGCTGGGACCCAGAAGGGCAGTGCCACCCAAGTCCCTGTGGGGCCTCTGGAAAGGGCAGGACAGCAGGCAGGAAGAGACTGCAGATGGCAGGACAGCAGATCACCAAGGGGACATAGGGAAGGATGCAGCTGTGGGGTCTCCTCTGAAGATGGCTGTGGTCCCAGCATTAGCAAAGGGCTGAGTGAGGTTAAACTCCCCTTTCAAAGGACAGAGGCATCTCAGAGTGTCCTGAGAGCCACAGAGAACTTGACTCATGGGATCTGTTTGCCTTCAATAGATGACCATGGCCGTGCTGATGGGACGCGCTCCCTGGCATGTGTCCCGAGACTTCTCGCAGGCCTGGCCTCAGGAGGTAGAAAGAACCTGTGCTGAGCCTATCTCCCCAGCCCTGAGGGTGACATGATTTAGAGTGTTTGCTAACACGAGTCTTTGTGAGTTGAGTCCCATGGGCCTGGGGTCAGCACCAACTTCCACAGCGGCAGCTGCATTTGTAAGACGAAAATCTTACCCTGATTTTTCAGTTATATCTGCGATATTCTTACAGAGTCTCCTGGTTTATGTTTATTAGATGTGAATTGAACTGATCTCCAGGGATATGGCCCTGCTGTGTGGGCACCCCATGGACACCCAGGAGGCAGGGAGCAGCTTTCTTTCCAAGGAATCGCCATTGCCAAGGGGGAACCGTAAGCTAAGGGCTTATAGCTGTTTGCTCAGGCAGGTACCTCCAGTGGGGCCCCATGGATGTGCCAGTCTCCAGAGTGAGGGGGCTGTCACCCAATCACTGTATCCCACTTTGTGCTTGAACGTGAAGCTCTTGGGTTTTTTTTAACGATGGTGTTTAACAACCACAATCATCAGAGTTCTGTGCTTCTTTCCACCAGGTCACCCCGTGATGGAAGTCACCTCCTGGGTCTCTAGCAGGGGTGGGTGTCCCCTACCCATGAGCACCTCAGGCTTCAGCTCTCTCTTGAAACTCCGGTGCCTAACCCAGGGGCAAGACAGTAGTGTTCCCAGAGGAAACAGCATGCGTGGCTGCCTGACCTGCTCCCCCTACAGAGGGCACCATGTCAGGAGGGGGCGACTGGATGGCACAGAATCCCCCTTAAACTACCAGCGGCTCAGACTTTCCCGGGGGTGGAGACTGGCTGGTAGGAAAGAACAAAGGCTCATTCCTGCACCGAGGCCAGCTGCTCAGCCGAGGGGAGGTGGTCGGCCCGCTGCCCGAGTGCGGGGAGGAGGACGCTCCGGGGGAGCCAACCAGGACCCAAACATGAGCGCGCCCCTGCGCCTGCCCTCCCCAACTCCAAGTTGGGGACTAAAAGGGCTTCCCACAACCCAGGGAGCCCAGGATGGACATGCTTGCAGTGCCTCCCCACCGGGACCTTGGGACTCCGGGAAGCTCCAGGATTGCAGAGGCCCGCCAGCCAGGCGCCAAGGTCAGCGGGGGCGAGGCGGAGCTGGCCTAAGTCCCAGGCAATGTGTCAGGCACACCCGACAGGCGCTTGCCCGCCTGTCCACAGCTCCTCCCTCTGCTCCCCAAGAGGTCCTGCAGCAACATGTCTCAGGACGGTTCAGGCCCCCCTGACCTCCATGGAGCCTCCAGTTAAGACTCTGAACTAGCCATGTTCCCTGACTGCTGTGGGCATGCACCCACAGTCCCTCTGCCTGGGGGGGTGTTCTCACATACACACACAACTCCTACTCATCTCTACACAAAAATCTCTGAACTTTCTTCCCAAAGGCCTGTGGAACTCAGTGACCTCCCTTTGACCCTTTGAGCTGCGCTTCTCCCCTCCTCCTCCAAAAGGATTCTGGATAAAGGAACTTCTCCAGCTTTACTGGGGCAACCTGCCCTTAGGGGCTGGGCGCTGGAGCCAGGCTGCCTGGGTGTCAACCTTGGCCTTGCCTCTTACCCGCTGTGTCACCTTGAACAAGTTATTTCATCTGGGAATTTCAGTGCTCAAGGGTTATTTGTTTAAATATGTAAGTGGATTACAACTCTGTGTAGTGCATGTTAAGTGCTCAGTGGATGTCAGCCATCACCACACTCCTTGTAAAACAATGTAGTCACAGGACATACGTACACACCACACAACATTCTAGTAAGAATGAGGGTCTCAACATGAAAGCAATGAGCAAGTCTCTGAGGGTCTGGAATCACCTACTCAGCACCAAGGAAAAGGCAGGAGAGTCCCTGCCTGGCTCAGGTTGCAGGATAAAGACAGCTCATTGCTCCCAGGACTGCTCAGAGGGAGGTGCCTTCTGCCCTGTGCCCAGTTCACACTTGCTGACAAGTGCTGCCTTTTTCTGAAAAGATGAGCCTCTTAGAAGCAGCGGCGCTGGACTGTGAGAGAAGCCCGCTCCCCTTACACGCCACAGGTCCAGGATGCCCGACTCAGAAGGCTCCACTCCCTGGTCTGCCCTTTGTCCCCTGTGGCCCACCAGCCACCGGTCTCTCCTCTGTGTAGCTGGCTCGCGTGCTGCCCTCCCTCCTCCAGCAGCGATATGGGCCTGTGCTGTACTGGCGGGCGGTGTGGATTTTATACACGACACTTGTGTAGAGCTCATTCCTCCTTTTAGAGAGCTGAGACTGGGGGCTGGCAGTGGATAGAATGTTTAAGCAACTTGATTGATGTCATGCAGTAAGATGATGGCCCTTAAGCTGTAGTTCCCGTATCCCATGTGCTTCCTGCAGCCACCCCAGCGCCCTGACTTCCACTTTGGTCTTATGATAAAGATCACTTTGAATGCAGTGACACGCAGCTGAAAGAAGTTTGAAAACCCCTCATGAGAGGAAAAGAAGCAAATGTGATTCTTTCAAGACAGTCTTCATAGCACAAATCTGGAAGCTTCACTTGAATCTTCTTGCTTGTAGGGACTTATAGCCCCTGTGGATCCCATGTCTGCATTTCAGATTGGAATGATTTACCGATGTAGTCAGCCAGCATTTTTAACTGCAAAATATTTCTTTGAGAGGAGAGTTGGGTTTCTACTGGAATCATCAGTTTCTCCCTTGTAGCAGGTACTGCCCCATTTGATAAACCCGACAGGGACTACTTGCGGAGCACTCCCTGCCCCCTGGTGGTTGTAACTATAAGTTTTAACGAGGTTTAAATAACAAAATGCACATATTTAAAGTGTACACTTTGGTAAGTTTTGACATATGTGTACACTGTGAGACCATCACCACAACCAAATACTGAACGTATCTATTACACCGAGCGTTCCCTTGTGCCCCTTTGTCATCCCTCTTCCTAGCCCTCCCCCTCTCCTATCCCCAGGCAACCGCTGATTTACTTTCTGTTACCATAGATTAATTTGCACTTTCTAGAATTTTATATAAATGGAATCATACAGTATGTGCTAATTTTGTCTGGCTTCTTTTACTCAACATCATTATTTTGAGATGCATCCATGTTGTGTGTGTTTCAATAGTTCATTCCTTTTTATTGCTGAGTAGTAATCTTTATTTGTATAGACCACGATTTTTGTGTACATTCACCTGTTGAGATACATTTGCATTATTTCCAGTTTTTGTCTATTACACACAAAGGTGCTGTGAACATTTCTATACAAGTCTTAGTAAAGGCAGGTGCTTTTGTTTCTCTTGGATACACACCTAGGAAGGGAATGGCCAGGTTATATGGGTAAGTGTATCTTTAACGTTTTAAGAAACTGCCAAATTGTTTTCCAAAGTGGCTGCACCATTTTACCTTCCCATTAGCAACATATGAGAGTTTCAATTGTCCCATATCTTCACCAACATTTGGTATAAGAATTTTTTTTTTTTTTTTTTTTGTGGGGAAGACCAGCCCTGAGCTAGCATCTGTTGCCAATCCTCCCCTTTTTTTGCTGGGGAAGACGGGCCCTGGGCTAACATCTGTGCCCATCTTCCTCCACTTTATATGGGACGCCGCCTCGGCATGGCTGACAGGCAGTGCATCGGCGGGCGCCCGGGATCCGAACTCGTGAACCCCGGGCTACCAAGCGCGGACTAAACCGCTGCGCCACCGGGCGGCCCCAGTATAAGAATTTTTAATTTTGGACATTCTAATAGGGGTGTAGTGGTACCTCTTAGTGGTTTTAACTTGCATTTCCCTAAAGATTCATAAGCATCTTTTCAAGCTTAAAAGTGCACTAGGGTTCCAATTTCTCCACATCCTCTCCAGCAACTGTTATTTTCTGTTCTTTGATAGTAGCCATCCTAGAGGGTGTGAGGTGATATCTCACTGTGGTTTTGATGTGCATTTCCCTAATGATCAGTGATGTTGAGCATCTTTTCATGTGCTCTTTGGCCATTTGTATGTCTTCTTTGGGGAAATGTCTATTCAAGATTTTTGCCCACTTTTGAATTGGGTTGTTTGCTTTTATGTTGTTGAGTTTTCGGAATCCTCTCTATATTCTGGATATTAATCCATTATCAGATATACAGTTTGCAAATATTTTCTCTCATTTTGGGTATTTCCTTGTTGATCATATGTTATGATGTGCAAGATTTAGAAATTTTTATGAAGTCCAATTTGTCTATTTTTTCTTTTGTTGCCTGTGCCTTTGGTTTTCTATCCAAGAAATTATTGCCAAATCCAATGTTGTGAAGCTTTTGTTCTATGTTTTCTTCTAAGAGTTTTGTAGTTTTGGTCTTACATTTAGGCCTCTGATTTACTTTGAGTTAATTTGTGTATATGGTGTTAGGTAAGAGATCAACTTCATTCTTTTGCATGAGGATATCCAGTTTTCCCAGCACCATTTGTTGAAAAGACTGTCCTTTCCCCCTTGAATGATCTTGGTACCCTTGTCAAAAATCATTTGACCATACATGCCAAAGTTTGTTTCTGGACCGTCTATTCTATCCCATTGGTCTACTGTCTATCTTCATGCCAGTTCCACGCTGTTTTGATGACTGTAGCACTGTAGTAAGTTTTGAAATCAGGAATATAAGTCTTCCAGTTTTATTCTTCTTTTTCAAGATTGTTTTGGCTATTCAGAGTTCCTTGAGATTTCATATGAATTTTAGGATGGGTAGTTCTATTTCTGCAAAAAATGTCACTGGGATTTTGATAGGGATTGCACTGAATCTATAGATCACTTTGGGTAGTACTGATGTCTTAACAATATTAAGTCTCCCAACCCATGACCATGGGATGTATTTCCATTTTTTATGTCTTGTTTCATTTGTTTCACAATGTTTTGTAGTTTCCAGTGTACAAATCTTTAACCTCCATGGTTAATTTAATTCCTAAGTATTTTATTCTTTTTGATCTTATTTTAAATGGAATTGTTTTCATAATTTCTTTTTGATTGTTCGTTGTTCATGTATAGAAATAAAAGGCATCCAAGTTGGAAAGGAAGAAGTAAAATGATCTCTGTTTGCAGGCAACATGATCTTATATGTAGAAAATTCTAAAGATTGTACAAAAAACTGCTAGAATAATAAATTCAGCAAAATAGCAGGATACAAAGTCAATGGATAATCAGTTGCACTGTTGGTGGTAATGTAAAATGGTAAAATTGCTGTGGAAAATTGTATGGGCGTTCCTCAAAAATTTCAAAATAGAGTTACCATATGATTCAGCAATACCAATTCTGTGTGTATACCCAAAAGAACTGAAAGCAGGGTCTCAGTTATTTGTACACTCATGTTCATAACAGCATTACTCATAGTAGCTAAAATGTGGATGCCACCCAAGTATCCATCAACAGATGAGTAGATAAGTAAAATGTGGTCTATAAATACATGGAATATTATTCAGCCTTAAAAAGGAAGGAAATTCTGACAAAATCTATAACACAGATGAACCATGGAGGACATTATGCTAAGTGAAAGCCACTCACAAAAAACAAATACTGTATGATTCAATTTATATAAGGTACTTAGAATAGTCAGAATCATAGAGACAAGAGTAGAATGGTGGTTTCCAGGGGTAAAGGGGAGGAGGGAATGGGGTTGTTTGGTATAGAGTTTCAGTTTTGCAAGATGAATAGAATTGTATGATGATTGCACAGCATTATGAATGCATTTAATACCACTGAATTGTATACTTAAAAGTGGTTAAGATGGTAAATTTTATGTTATATATATTTTACTGCAACTTTAAATATCATAAAGAAAAAAGCAAGGGCCATAAATAGAAAACAGAATATGCTAGATATTAATTCAGTTATATCCATAGTCACTTTAAATGTCAAAGTCGAAACACACCAATTAAAAGACAGAGATTGAAAAAGTGAATCTAAAAACCAAGATCCCACTACAGTCATGTCGCTTAATGACAGGGCTACATTCTGTAAAATGCATTGTTGGGTGATTTTGTCATTGTATGAACATCACAGAGTGTACTTACACAAACATAGATGGTATAGGTTACTACACACCTAGGTTATATGATACCAATCTTATGGGACTGTTGTTGACTGAAACATCATTATGTGGTTCATGACTGTTCACATCATCTACAAGAAACCCACTTTAAACATAAAGATATAAATATAAATATAGATTAAAAGTAAATGGATGGAATAAGATACACTATGACAATACTAATCAAAAGAAAGTGGGGATAGCTATATTAATTTCAATCGGAATAGACTTCAGAGCAAAGAAAATTATCAGGGATAAAGAGAGACATTTCATAATCATAAAGGAGTCCATTCTCAAAGACGGCATAACAAGTCTTAATTTGTATGAGCTTAACAAAAGAGCATAAAAAAATACGTGAGGCAAAAACTGATAGAATTGCAAGGAGAAATAGATGAATCCACTATTATAATTGGAGACTTCGACACACCTCTATCAGAAATGGACAGATCCAACAGACAGAACATCAGTAAGGACATGGGTGAACTCAACAGCACAATCAATCAACTGGATACAATTGACTTGTTTAGACCATTTACACTTAATGTGATAATGGAGTCAGTTGGGTTTAAATCTACTCTCCTGTGTCTTGTTTTCTATTTGGCCCATCTGTTCCTTATTCCCCTTTTCCTCTTTTCCTGCCTTCTATGGATTGCGTTCTTTTTATCATTGCATTTTATCCCCTTTGTTGTCTTAACAGCTATAACTGTGTGTTATTCTAGTGGTTCCTTTAGGGTGAGTTTTTCGGGTGTATCTTTAATTAACCCGTCTGCCTTGAAATGATACTACATTACTTCACAGATATAAGAACCAGATTACAGCATACTTCCATTTCTCCCCTCCTGGCCTTTGTGCTATTGTCATCATACTTTTCTATATCTGTTTAAAACCACATAATACATTGCTATTATTTTTGCTTTAAATAGTCAATTTTGTTTTAAAGATATTTAAATTTAAAAGGTATATATATATGTATGTGTGTGTATATATACACATATATGTATATTTACCTATGAAGTTACTGTTTTCAGTGTTGATTTCTTGCTTGTTTCATCTGTTATCACCTTCCTTCTGCTTGAAAAACTTCCTCTAACAATTCTTATAGTGCAGGTCTGCTGGTGATGAATTCTTTCAGATTTTATTATGTCTGGAAAACCCTCCATTTTGCCTTCACTTTTGAAAGATATTTTCACCAGGCAAAGAATTCTAGGTTGGCAGTGTTTTTCTTTCAGTCATATAGATGTTGGTTCATTTTCTCATAGTTTGTATTGTTTCTGATGAGAAGTCTGCAGCTGTCTTGATCTTTGTTCCTCCATACTTAATGTCTTTTTTTCTCTCCTGCTTTTGAGACTTCCTCTGTATCACTAGTTTAAAGATATTTGATTATGTTATGCATTGGTGTAATTTTCTTCATGTTTCTTGTGCTTGGGTTGATTCAACTTCTTGGATCTGTGGGTTTATAGTTGTTATCAATTTGATAAAAACTCAGCCCTTATTTCTTCAAATACTTTTTCATATCTCCCTTCTTCAAGGATTCCATTACACACATATTTGGCTACTGAAGTTGTCCCATAGCTCTCTAATGCTCTAGTCCTCCCTCGCCCCTTTCTTCTCAGTGTTTTTCCTCTCTGTTTAATTCTGAGTATTTTTTCATTGCTATGTCTTCATGTTCACTCATCTCTTCTCCATCCAGTATATTTTTCCTCTCAGATATTACAGTTTTCATCCCGAACTTTTATTTGAATGTATTATATCTTCCATTTTTCTTCTTAACATGTTTTTTTCTCTAGTTTTCTGAACATATGGAATGTCTACTAATCTGCTTTAATGTCCTTGTCTACTAATTCTATCATTGTGTTATTTCTGGGTCAGTTTCAATTGGCTGATTTCCCCCTCACTATGAGTTTTATTTTCGTGCTTATTTGCGCGCCTGGTGATTTCTTATTTGAGGCCAGGCATTGTGAATTTTACCTCATTGGATGTTAGATATGTTTGTATTCCTATAAATATTCTTAAGCTTTGTTCTGGAACACAGTTAAATTACTTGGAAACAGTTGTGTTCCAGTTGGGTCTTGCTTTTAAGGTTTGTGAGCTGGGACCAGAGCTAGGTTTACTACAGGGTTAATTCTTCCACTATCAGGGCAAGACTCTTCTTAGGACTCTTCCAATGCCACACGAATTACAAGGTTTTCTGCTATGGCTATTGAAAACAGGCACTATTTTCAGCTCCAAACACTGTTCCCTCTAGTCCTTTTAAGTGGGTCTTTCCCTGGTCTTGGGTGGTTTCCTCACAGGCATTCACTGTTTAGTACACAGTGGAATGTTTGATGGGAACCCTCTTCAGATCTCCTCAGCTCTCTTGCTGTGCAGCTCTCTCCTCTAAGGAATTCACCCCTCTGAACTCTAGCAACTTTGACTGGCTTTGACTCCCAACTCCATCTCCTAAACCCAGGGAGACCACCAGGTCCTGATGAGATGACCCTTCCTGGAGCCTTGGACTTTCTCCAGATAGTAAGTGGGGATAATTTTATTTGCTTCCCATCTCTAAGTGATCATTGTCCTTTGTTGCCTAAAGTTCAATATCTTGATATTTCAGGAGGGAGGGTAACCTAGCAAGACAGAAACTTTTAGACAATAACTACCTTCCTTACTCAAGTCAAATATCACAGAAAAAGAATCTTCATCTGATGATGTCACAGACTGAGAACTTTCACCACCATCCAGCCTCACAAGGCCTTCTCCCTGTCCCATGGTGTCACGGGGGTGATCCTCCTCCTTCCAGGCAGAAGGGAAATCTAATGGGGAGCCTGAGTAGGGAACCCGGATTTCCACCCCAACTTGGCAGTAAGGAGGCAGCACCTCTGTTCCACCACCAGCACAGCCAAGAGGAGGCCTGCTTAAAGAGATTTAAATGGCACCCAGAATTTCATAACATAATACTGAAAATGTCCAGTATACAGCCAAAATCACTCATCATACCAAGAATCAGAAAATTTTCAACTTGAATGAGACAAGACAGTCAAAGGATTCCAACACTGAGATGACACAGACGTTGGAATTATAAGGGTTTTAAAGCAGCCACCATAAAACTGCTTCAGAGAACAATTACAAACATGCTTAAAACATAAAAACAAGAAAATCTCAGGAAAAGCATAGACGATAAAAGCAGCAGCAAATGGAAACTTTAGAACTGAGATATATACCAGCCAAAATAAAAATACTGAATAGATGGGCACTGGAGCAAAATAGAGAGGAAAGAGAAAATAATCAATGACCCTCAACCTGAAGATGAAACTATAGAAATTACCCAATCTGAACAACAGAGAGCAAACAGACCAGAAAAAAGTAGACAGAGCCTCAGGGACCTGTGGGGCTATAACAAAAGATCTAACATTTGTGTCATTTACATCCCAGAAAGAGGATGTGGGTGGAGTACAAAAAATATTCAAAGAAGTAAGAAAATACTAATATATCCCACAGAATGAGAGAAAACTTTTGCAAGGCATAAATCTGATAGGGGGCTTGTTTCTGGAATCTATAAAGAACTATTACGCTCAATAAAAACACAAATAACACAATTTTTTAAGTGGACAAATGACCTGAATAGACATTTCCCCAAAGAATGTAAACAAATGGGCAATAGCATGAGAAAAGGTGTTCAACATCATTAGCCACTTGGGAAATGCAAATCAAAACCACAATGAGATTCCACTTTACACCCACTAGGATAACCATCATGAAAAGACAGAACAAATTGTTGACAAGGACGTGGAGAAACCCTCATACATCACCGGTGGAAATGTAAAATGGTGCAGCCACTGTGGAAAACAGTTTAGCAGTTCCTTAAAAAGTTAAGCATAGAATTATCACATGACCCAGCAATTCCCCACTCCTAGGTATATATTCAAAAGAAAACATATGTCCACACAAAAACTTGTACACAAACGTTCATAGCAGCATTATTCATGATAGTAAAAAAGTAGAAAAAACCCAGATATTTATAAACTGATGCATGGATAAATAAAAATATGGAATATCCACACTATGAAGTATTATTTGGAAATAAAATGAAGTACTGATGCATGCTACTATGTGGGTGAACCTTGAAAAGATTATGCTAAGTGACAGAAACCAGTTACAAAAGACCATATATTGTATGAATCCACCCATGTGAAATGTCCAGAACAGGCAAATCCATAGAGAGTAGATCAATGGTTACTAGGGGCTGGGAAGAGGAGTAAAGGGGGAGTGACTGCTAATGGGCACAGAGTTTCTCGTCTGGTGATGAAATGTTCTTAAATAGATTGCGGTAATGGTCGCACAACTCTGTGAACATACTAAAAACCACTGAATTCTTAAAAAAATAGAGAAGAAGAAATAGTGGGAGAAAATTTCCCAAGTTTGGCAAAAGATAGATAAACCTATGGATTCAAGAAGGTGAGCAAGCCCCAAATAGAATAAGCTGAAAGAAATGCATACCAAGACATGTCATAACCAGACTCCAGGAAACTAAACACAAATTCTTGAAAGCAGAGTGAGAAAAACAATACCTTGTCTGTAATGGGAAAACAATTCAAATAAAAGCAGATTTGTCATCAAAACCAGGGAGGCCAGAAGGAAGTGGCACATTTTTCAAGTGCTGAAAGAAAAGAACTGTCAACCTCGAATTCTCTTCCTGGTGAAATTATTCTTTAGGAATGAAAGGAAAATGCATTCTCAGATGAAGGAAAACTAAGAGAATTTGTTGTCAATAGACATATCCTAAAAGATGAGCTAAAGAAGTTCTTGAAGCAGAAAGGAAATGTGTGAGATGATAGAAAATATATACATTGGTCTCTGCCCCCGGCTCCTGGCACAGAGTTCCTAAAACCCTTGTAATTTCCTCAGTGACAAGCACACTAGGATCATGTTTTGTTCTAATATTTGGTCTTTGACGGAGGTTCCTGGCAGAGTTCCTAAATTCCCTGGAATTTCCTAGGTGATAGCGGAATCTTTTGTCCTAATGAGGTGACTCTGAGTGGGCTCCTGGATGGGGGCTGATCACCGGAAAGACTAAGCCATGATGAGAAGCTTGGAATTTTCAGCCCCACCTCCATCCTCCAGAGAGGGGAGAGAGGCTGGACATGGAGTTAATGATCGATCATGCGTACATGATGAAGCCTCCATAAAATCCTGAAAGTACAGCATTCTGAGAGCTCCTGGGGTGGTGAACACGTGGAGATGCTGGGAGAACAGCACACTTGGAGAGGCCCCACCCCTTCCCACATACCCTGCCCTACGCATCTCTCCCATCTGGGTGTTCATCTGTATCCTTTACCATATCCCTCTATAACAAACTGGTAACTAGTATGTAAACTGTTTTCCTAGCAAATCAATCTAAACCAATGAGAGAGTCATGGGAACCTCTGATTTATAGCCAATCAGTCAGAAGCACAGGCATTTGATGATATACTGGGTTGCTGCTAATTTTTTAGGTATGGTAATAGTATTGTGGGGTATTTTAAAAAATCCTTGTCTTTTAGAGCTACATACTGAAATACTCAGGGATGAAATTAAATGATGTCTCAGATTTGGTTCAAAATAAGTGGGACTCGGGGGGCGGGGGTGGTATTGAGAAACAAGACTGGCCACAAGCTGCTAACTGTTGACACTGGGTGAGAGGGCCATGGGGACTCATTAGAGAAGGTGGCCATGAAGTCTGGAAACAGAAAAATAAATGTAGTAGATGGTTTATTGTTAGGACATTAAAGTACCTGATATGTTCAATCTCACGTTTCTAGACTTTATGGCCACTCTGTACTATTCTCTCTAGTTCTACATATGTTTGAAATTGGAAAAGAGACGAGCTCTTTCATAAAAACAAAATAAAATAATATAACTTGCTGTGTCTTACAATCAATGGCGTGTTGCTTATATTGGTGGCATTTTTTTTCTTTCTGAGCGGTACATTAAATAACGCAACTTTTTTATAGCTGATGGCATTTTAGAAGAAACAATACATGATAATTTCATCTGAACATTCAGATTGTTAACGTCAAACAAAAATATCACATAAAAGAACAACTTTATGTGATCATAAATCTGACCTATCTAGAACCAATACCTTAGTTACATCAAACAATTAAACCTCTAGCAATAGGTTTGAATTCAGAAGTGCTTTTGAAGGATGTTTTAGATAGTACCGAACACTCACACACACAAAGTTGTTCAAAAAAGACCTTTAAGCAAAGCTTCCTTTTTCTTTTAATTAATTTTCCTATTTTAAAGAGAGATGTAAAGTTACTCAATGGATCATTTTATTTAAAAACACCCATGGCACTAAGTGTCGGAGGCCTGTCAAATTCCTGAGCTAATGGAGTCTCTTGAACCCGGTTGTCTTTCTGCTCATCCGGCTCTGCTAAGGTCCACTCATCCTTTCAAGGGACAGTCCACCCTGCTGAGCAGGTAGGGGGGCAGCCCGGGAGGAGGGGCCGTGCAGTCTCAGGCCTTCCTCTCCGCTGTGGAGTGGAGTGACTGTGAGCCTAGCCCAGGCTGAGGGGCCAGCTGGGCAGTGGCCCAGGGCTCCATCCATGTGGAGAAATACCCTGGCACGTTAACGTTCATGGTTCCTTCTGGCTCAGGTGTCCGTCTGAACGACCTGTGCAGGTAACGTGAGGACTGACTGTGCTTCTACTGAAGACGGCTCTCCTGAGTGGAGGTGCCCGGGCTTTACCCCAGGCCCAGCTGGAAGGACTAAATTAGGAAACGGACCTTCTCCTTTCGCTTTACATGTCTATACTGTTGGAGTTCCAGAACAAGCATGCATTCTTTTCACATTAAACACAGATTTTAAAAATACTTAATTTTGAACTACAAAACACCCATGAGGTAATTTCTAAAGGTTAATTTTCATGAACTAACTCTTCAGTTGGATCAACTAACCCAATGCAGCCACAGACAGCAAAGAATGCCCGAGTCCTCAGGGGGCCCCCAGGACATCGTGGTCTCAATGCACACAACTCAACTACAAACTAGAACTTTGTGTCAGACCCCAGGGAAGGGTTACCTGGCGGGAGAGCCCGTGGAAGAGGCCCCGGGTGAGGCTGAGCATGTTCATGGACCCCGAGACCTTGGCGTACATATCTTTGATGCCAATCAGCTGGCAGATGGTGATGATGGCCGGGTGGCAGCGGAGGCCGTAGCCTAGGAAAGGGACAAAGACGAGTTAGTCACCCTGCTGGCTTCACACCGCCTCAGGCTCTGGGATTAAGAGACCTGGTTCACATTCTGGCTTCATCACTCCCAGCTGGGTGACCCCTGACAACTTACTTACTTAACATCCATGATGCACTTATTTAAATGAGATATTACAAGGATTAAAGAAATAATATATATGAACTTCTTGAACACACGGGCAGAAAAGAGAGCTGATATGAAGATTCACAGAGATGCCTGAAAGTTCTGGGCACCCTGCGCCCACGTAAACCGAGGATCAAGGGACACACCTGTTCTCACCCTCGTTGACGGCTCAGGTGCACAGAGCAGAGATGTCCACTTCCTCCCCCTGGAAAGACTCCTCTTTCGGCTTCCGTTAACGCCCCCTCTCCTGGATTTTCCCCCAGCGACTGGCCCGGCCTTCCCACCTCCTTGCTGGCCTCTACATCTTGGGTGGTCTCTCCTGCAGCCACTTCCCTACTCTTGTCTACCCGCCATCCCTTCTGCAGGAAGAGCTTTAAAAACACAAACCAAACACATCACCCCCTGTTTAAAGCCCTTCACTTCCCTCTGTTCTCAGAATTAAAATAAAATAACAATATAGAACTCCACGGCCTACAAAGCCCTCCGTGACCTGACATCTCGCCAACCTCATCCAGAGACACACCCTCCTCGTGCTGGCTTTCCCACCTCAAGGACGTGCACTTGGTGTTCCCCTCGGCCTGCTCCCCCGCATGGCTCCTTCTCATCTTCAAGGTCTCACTCAAACACTCTTCCTCAGGGCGGCTTTCTCTGACCGCACTATTGAGGGTGGCATCCTCCCCAACCCACTTCTTTATGCCCTGACAGCCATTACTATCAAAGATAATTTGTTAGCAACCACAGAAAAAAATGTCGATTCAAGTACACTATACTAGTTTTATTCTTCAAAAAGCACAATCATATGTTCCAGGGGTTGGCAAACTAAAGCCCATGGGCCAAATCCAGCCCACCACTTGTTTTTGTAAATAACGTTTTATTGGAACACAGCTATGTTTTATTGTTGTCTGTGACTGTTTTTGTGCCCCAACAGCAGAGCTGAATAGTTGTACAGAGACCAGGGGGCTCACAAAGCTGAAAATAGTTACTCTCTGGCCCTTTGCAGAGAAAGTCTGCCAACTCTCCATTCATTCCATCTTCTGTCACTGAATCCTAAGCTCTTTGAGGGCAGGACTGTCACAGCAGATGCCACACAGGGGCGCCTTCTAAGGTTGACTCTTGTGCTCAGTCTATTCCTGGTAAGTATTTAGTGTGTGTCGTGTGTCAGCATTCTAAAGCACTCGTCATGTTTCCAGGTTATTATTTTGAAACCCCAATATTGAAATTTTGTTTCTATTTTTTTATTCCTAAATATTTTCTTCTTTTTGATGCTATTGAAGTGGAAGTGTTTTAATTTCCTTTTCAAATTGCTCCTGTTAGTGTATAGTAACATGACTGATTTTTGTAAGTTGAATTTACATCCTGAAAGTTTGCTAGATTTATTAGTTCTAATATTTTTTGTGGAACCTTTAGAATTTTCTACATATAAGATCACATAATCTGTGAACAGAGATAATTTTACTTCTTCCTTTCCAATTTGGATTCCTTTATTCATATTTCTTGCCTGTTTGCTCTGGTTAGGACTCCCAGAAATATGTTGAATAAAAGTGGTGAAAGCAAGCATTGTTTTCTTGTTCTTCATCTTGGAGGAAAAGATGGTATTTCACCATCAAATATAATGTTAGCTGCGGCATTTTCTTTATGACCTTTATTATATTGAGATAGTTTCCTTCCATTCCTAGTTTGCTGAGTGTTTTCTATTACGAAAAGGTGTTGAATTTTGTCAAATGCTTTTTTGGCATCAACTGAGAAGACCAGGTGGGTTTTTCCTTCATTCTGTTAATGTAGTGTATTACACTGATTGATTTTATTATGTTGAACCATCCTTCCACTCCAGGAATAAATACCACGTGGTCCTTTTAATGTGCTGTTGACTTCTGTTAGCTAGTATTTTGTTGAAGATTTTTGTATCAATATTCATCATGGATATAGGTCTGTAGTTTTCTTGTAGTGTCTTATCTGGCTTTGGTGTCAGGGTAATGCTGGTTTCTAAGACTGACTTAAGAAGTGTTCCCTCCTCTTCAAAGTTTTGGAAAAGTTTGAGAAGCATTGGTACTAGTTCATCTTTAAATGTTTTGTAGAATTTCCCAGTAAATGCATCAGGTCCAGGGCTTTTCTTTGTTGGTAGGTTTTTTATTTCTGATTCAGTCTCCTTACTAATTATAGTCATTCCTATTTTAAATTTCTTCATGATTTAGTATTAGTAGGTTTTGTATTTGTAGGAATTTGTCCATTTTATTTAGACTATCCAATTTTTCAGCTTACAGTTGTTCAGAGTACTCTCTTATAATCCTTCCTTCCTGTAGAATAAATTGATTGATTGGAAGAGGCCCAAGGGACCTTTACAGTTTGATGAAAATGTTCTATATTTTGATTGTTGTGATTGTTACATGGGTGTATACATTGGTCAAACTTATCAAAATACATGTGCAAAATGGGGACATTTTATTATATGTGAATTATACCTCAATAAAGTTGGTTTCAAAATATAAGCTAACAACTAAAGACTAACAAACGTCTTGAGAACCACTAATATGAAATAGAGAGGTCACACAAACAGAAAAGGCAACTTGGAAAAAAAGAGTTTATAAAGGAGAAGAAAGCATCCACAAAATTAATATCCTAGAGAGAAAAAGAATATAATAGATCCATGAAGCAAGAGAAGAATGCCTTAAAAAAGAAGATCAGAACATGAAAGAAAGCTATTGAAAATTTTAAAAAGCAACAGTAAAAATGAAAAATGCAATAGAAGGGTTCAATGATAAATGTGAGGAACTTCCCAGAAAGTAGAGCAAAATGACAGAGATGGAAAATGGGAAAGCAAAGAAACTTAGAGAATCAGTTCAGAAATTCTAATACCCAGATAACAGAAGCTCTGAAAAATTACAGAAAAAAGTGAGAGGAGAGGAAATCATCGAAAAGGAAATAGCAACTCTGGAATCTTGACTGCAATAGAGCAATGCTTCCCACATATGGAAGGGAAATTATTTTTAATCCAAATTCTATACCCAGCTAAACTGTTAATCGAGGGTGAAGGTAGAATAAAACATTTTCACACAAGAACAGCAATCACCTCAATTCCCATTAAACCATTTCCTAGGAAGTTACTAGAGTGCATGCTCCCCCAAATGAAGGTGTGAACTAAACAAGGGGCAAGGACTGTATGGACCACAGGAAACCACAGAGCAATGTGGGAGGGACGAGGGAGCATGCAGGGTGATGATGAGGGGGCGGCTGGGCACTAGGAGTTCAGGGCGACTCTGCAGACTGGAAGGCTCTGGAAGAGACTTCTTCAGGGAGAGGAAACCGATACTATATCTGAAATGTCTGACAACCTTAAAAGAGATTGAGAAAACTGCTGCAGTATTTGGGTTGAATTAATGATAAGTAAGTAGGAAAAAAAACCCTACCCTTAAAAATAAATACAAAATAAGAAACCACAGACTATTATTAACCATATGGAAAATTTAAAAAACAACAACAAAACCTAAAAGAAAGGAAAGGAGTCATGGCACACTAAGTGGCTCAAAACATTTGAGCAGGTGTGGAGCCGACTCAGGAGTGTGGGAGAGCACTGGTCTTGGGCAGGTGGAGGGGCTCCATGTGATGGGAGGGTGGAGTTAGGTTTGTAGTGTTGGAGGGACGGGGCAGGAAGAAGGAGCCCAGGAAGGACAAGGCCTGGGGAAGTTCCTCTGATGGGTGTCTTCTTCTTTTTCTTCTTTTAACTTTTTGGATATGGGAGGTGAGGGTACTGCTGTGCTGGATGGGATGACCAATACAGGCTTGAGGAGAGAGGTCAGTTTCAAATTATCCTTCAGGCCATGAATGGGGCTCCATTGCTGGCTGAGGGCCTGCTGAGGTCGGAGGCAGGGAGGGTGGTGGCTGGATGCACCAGCTTTGCAAGTCGCAGAGTGTTCTCAGCACCTTGGGTAATAGGACTGAAAGAAAGAGAACCATCTCTCCTTGACCAGGGAGGATGGAAGAGTCCCTAGAGCCCACCCTCTGGGCAGGTGATAGGAGAGCAGTCTTGCATGTGGTCTTGGTCCAAGTGCTGATGTGGAGACCCCCAGGGAGCCAGAAATCAGGACACCAAACCCTCATGTGCCATGTGGTCCTTCCCAAGAAAGGAAGGGGCCTTTATCCATCCTTGTCCTGTGCACATCTCCCAGCCATCTGACACCTCACGGACCCTGACGGCCTCTGCAGCCACATCTGCTCTTTCTCACAGCTGTCTGGGAAACAAATTCTCTGTACCTGAAGAGATAGTTTGCTTAAGCAAGCAGGGGGCTTCCTACTGCTCCTCACAGATTGAAGAGTCCATTCCCTGTGGGTTTGTTCTCCCACCCCAGCAGGAAGAACGTGATCACTGAGAAGACAGTTTTGGGGTGGGAAAGAGTGGGATCCTGGTGTCTGAAACACCACCATTAAAGGCTTCCTTGATGATTTTCAAGGGTCTCCTGCTAAAATGCAGGCATCTTTGGGAGCAGTAGCCCTTTTAAGCTCCAAAGGTGAATGGGGGCAGCTGATAACCTGTATCCAGCCAGGCCTAGGGTGGGGGTGGGGGGGAGACCAGTGCTCAAGGTGGGCAGGGAACATCAGGGATGCATTCATCTATGTAACCCTTCCACAGGGACAGCTCCATCCCTGCCTGGACTCTGGGTCAGCTTGCCCTGGTTCAAGGTCTGGATCAGCCACTTAACAGTGTCCTCAGATGGGCATTATTCAGTGTCAAGAACCTGCTTCCTCATCCGCACAGTGGAAATGATGATAGGATTGTTGTAGGATTGTTGTGAGGTGACAGCAGAGAACACATGGGGAGCTCTTAGCTTCAGTCACACTGAGAATGCACGCCGGCCACTGGGGACCCTCCCGTGTAACACAGGAGGGAACAAAGCTGAGCAGATGGTGAGGGGCTTTCTCGATCCCTCCATCACCCCTCTCCCGCCTCTTTCCTGCCTAGTGAGGCCAGAATCCCCTGCCCCTCCATTACAGAGGAGGCTGTGGCAGAGCATGGAGGGCACCCTGTGCACAGACCCCCTGAAAGGTTCACATCCTTCTCCTGTTGGCATCAGGGGCCAGAAAACTGCCAGACTCAGGTAAGTGGGATGAAGGGCAGGGCAGCCCTAGCGGAGCATCTGACGACAAGGCCGGTGCACTGGGCACGCTGTCTCGGCATGCATTCCTATCACTGTTTGCCCAAGGCAGGGCGCAGGCCAAGACTGGGGGCGCCGGCCCTGTTTATAGAAGTGAGAGGTCAGTGGAAACGTGCTGTCTGTCCACCTGCACTTCCCCTGCTGGCCATCCCTTCCTGGCCTGAGTGACAGGAATGAGTCCTAGGAGGGGCCCTTGGGACCAATTCACTTCCTCCTCCCTCTGCCACAGCTCATCCTGGGGGCTGCACAGAGCCCCTTGGTCCCACTAGCCTAGTCTACCTGATTTGGGGTGGTTATGGGTGAGCATCTGCAGAGAACTGGTCAGGGCATCTGCCTGGCAGTTGGGTGGCAAGAGGGGGTGCTTGCAGGCCTAAGGAGCAGAGGCTGTGGGTGTGGAGAGCCAGGATACCCAGGAGCAGGAGCTGGCTGGATATGGGGACAGCTCCCTGGAGGATGTGGCATTCCAGCTGGCAGAGTTTAGGCCAGTGGATGACATTGTCATCATCACCATCATCACTGACATTCATAGTACACTGTATGTAGAGTGCGCTGGGTGATTTGTGCATGATGCTTGGGGACAGCTGTGCCCCTCACTGTAGCTGCTGGTGGATGTGTGTCCTGTGTGACCCGCAAGATTGTCATCAGTTCTAGCCCCAACACTGAAGGCCACAGAATCTCCCCGTGGGCCACAGAGTCTGGACACTGTGTTCTCACACTCACAGGGTGGCTCTTTTTTCCCCCGGCCATGTCATCAGTGCAGGTTGCTAATTCAGCCCCTTTCTCTGTTCAGCCTCAGTGCAAGTGGCAGAAACCAGTGGGGTATCTTAAAATAGGAGGGCACAATGCCCTGAGGTCCATTCATGTTGTTGCAAGTGGCAGGATGTCCTTCTTTTTTTTTTGTGAGGAAGACTAGCCCTGAGCTAACATCCATTGTCAATCCTCCTCTTTTTGCTGAGGAAGATTGGCCCTGGGCTAACATCCGTGCCCATCTTTCTCTACTTTATATGTGGGACGCCTGCCACAGCATGGTTTGATAAGTGGCATGCAGGTCCACCCCAGGGATCCGAACCTGCAAATCTTGGGCCGCTGAAGCGGAGTGTGTGAACTTAACCACTACACCACCAGGCTGGCCCCTGGATGTTCTTCTTTTTTGTAGCTGAATAATATTCCACTGTAAATATAGATATACCACATTTTCTTTATCCATTCATCCTTCCACGGACACTTACATTGTTTCCAGGTCTTGGCTGTTGTGAAAAATGCGGCAGTGGACATGGGGTGCAGATCTCTCTTCAGGACAGTGATTTCCTTCTGCTAAGTGAGAAAATTCAGACAGAGAGAGACAAACACTGTGTGATCTCACTTACGTGTGGAATCTCAAACAAACAAACAAACTCATAGAAACAGAGGTCAAATTTGTGGTTTCCAGAGGCAGGGGAGATGGGGGTGGGAAAGTTGGGTGAAGGGGGTCTAAAGGCACAAACTTCCAGTTATAAGGTAAATAATTTCAGGAATGTAGTGTACAACATCATGACTGTAGCTAACAATACTGCTGTGTATGTTTGAAAGTTGCTAAGAGAGCAGATCATTTTTTTATTGATGTCTTAATAGTTTATAACATTGTGAAGTTTTAGTTATACATTATTATTTGTCAGTCACCATATAAATGCATCCCTTCACCCCTTTTGCCCAACCCCCCTCCCCCTTGCCCCTGGTAACCACCAAACAGTTCTCTCTGAGCGTGTGTTAGTTTATATTCCACATATGAGTGACATCACGTGGAGTTTGTCCTTCTATCTCTGGCTTATTTCATTTAACATAATACTCTCCAGGTCCATCCATGTTGTTGTGAATGGGAGAATTTTGTCTTTTTTTTAATGTCTGAGTAGTATTCCGTTGTATATATATACCACCTCTTCTTTATCCAGTCATCAGTCGAGGGACACTTGGGTTGCTTTCACTTCTTGGCTATAGTGAATAATGCTGCAATGAACACAGGGGTGCAGAAGCCTCTTTGGATTGTTGATTTCATGTCTGTTGGATAGATACCCAATAGTGGGATTGCTGGATCATAAGGTATTTCTACTTTTAATTTTTTGAGAAATCTCCAGTTTTCCATAGAAGTTGCACCAGTTTCCATTCCCACCAGCAGTGAATTAGAGTTCCTGTTTCTCCACAACCTCTCCAACATTTGTTGTTTGTGGTCTTGGGGATTATAGCCATTCTAGTGGGTGTAAGGTGATATCTTAGTGTAGTTTTGATTTGCATTTCCCTGATGATGATTAGTGATGTTGAACATCTTTTCATGTGCCTGTTGGCCATCTGTATCTCTTCCTTGGAAAAATGTCTGTTCATATCCTCTTCCCATTTTTGGATTGTGTTGCTTGTTTTTTTGTTGTTCCATTGTGTGAGTTCTTTACATATTATGGAGATTAATTCCTTGCCGGATGTAAGATTTGCAAATATTTTCTCTCAGCTAGTGGGTTGTCTATTCATTTTGATCCTGGTTTCATTTGCCTTGTAGAAGCTCTGTAGTCTGATGAAGTCCCACTTGTTTATTTTTTCTTTTGTTTCCCTTGTCTGAGTAGACATGGAATCTGAAAAGATCCTTTTATGACCAATGTCAGATAGTGTACTGCCTATATTCTCTTCCAGTAGTTTTATAGTTTCAGGTCTCGCTTTTAGGTCTTTGATCCATTTTGAGTTAATTCTTGTGTATGGTGATATAAAATGGTCTACTTTATTCTTGCATGTGGCTGTCCAATTTTCCCAGCACCATTTATTGAAGAGACTTTCCTTTCTCCGTTGTATGTACTTAGCTCCTTTGTCAAAGATTAGCTGTCCATAGATGTGTGGTTTTATTTCTGGGCTTTCACTTCTGTTCCATTGATCTGTGTGTCTATTTTTGTACCAGTACCATGCTGTTTTGATTACTATAGCTTTGTAGTATATTTTTAAGTCAGGGATTGTGATGCCTCTGGCTTTGTTCTTTTTTTTCAGGATTGCTTTAGCTATTCAGGGTCTTTTGTTGGCCCATATGAATTTTAGTATTCTTTGTTCTATTTCTGGGAAGAATGTCATCGGGATTCTGATTGGGATTGCATTGAATCTGTAGATTGCTTTAGGTAGTATGGACATTTTAACCATGTTTATTCTTCCAATCCATTTGCATGGGATATTTTTCCATTTCTTTATGTCTTCGTCGATTTCTTTCGATAGTGTCTTATAGTTTTCATTATATACGTCTTTCACCTCTTTGGTTGAATTTACTCCCAGATATGTTCTTCTTCTTGTTGCAATTGTAAATGGGATTGTCTTTTTGAGTTCTCTTTCTGCTAGTTTGTTCTTGGCGTATAGAAATGCAACTGATTTTTGTAAGTTGATTTTATACCCTGCAACTTTGCTGTAGTTTTTTTACTATTTCTTACAGTTTTCCAATGGATTCTTTAGGGTTTTCTATATATAAGATCACGTTATCGCAAACAGTGAAAGTTTAACTTCTTCGTTGCCTATGGATTCCTTTTATTCCTTTTTCTTACCTAATTGCTCTGGCCAAAAACTCCAGTACTACGTTGAACAAGAGTGGTGAGAGTGGGCACCCTTGTTTTGTTCCTGTTCTCAGAGGAATGGCTTTCAGTTTTTCCTCGTTGAATATGATGTTGGCTGTGGGTTTGTCATATATGGCCTTTATTACGTTGAGGTGCTTTCCTTCTATACCCATTATGTCAAGAGTTTTTATCACAAATGGATGTTGGATTTTATCAAACGCCTTCTCTGCATCAATTGAGATGATCATGTGGTTTTTATTCTTCGTTTTGTTAATGTGGTGTATCACATTGATTGATTTGCAGATGTTGAACTATGCCTGTGTCCCTCATATAAATCCCACTTGATCATGGTGTATGATCTTTTTGATATATTGCTGTATTCAGTTTGCCAATATTTGTTGAGGATTTTTGCATCTGTGTTCATTAGCAATATTGGCCTGTAGTTTTCCTTTTTTATATTGTCTTTGTCTGGCTTTGGCATCAGGGTGACGTTGGCCTCATAGAATGTTAGGAAGTGTTCCTTCTTCCTCTATTTTTTGGAAAAGTTTGAGAAGTATAGGTATTAAGTCTTCTTTGAATGTTTGGTAAAATTCTCTGGAGAAGCCATCTGGTCCTGGACTTTTATTTTTTGGGAGGTTTTTGATTACTGTTTTAATCTCTTTACTTGTGATTGGTCTATTCAGGCTCTCTATTTCTTCTTTTGGGGGGGTGGTGGTTTTTTTGCTGTTTTTTTGTGAGGAAGACCAGTCCTGAGCTAACATCCATTGCCAATCCTCTTTTTTGTGCTGAGGAAGACTGGCCCTGAGCTAACATCCATGCCCATCTTCCTCTGCTTTATATAGGATGCCACCACAGCATGGCTGACAAGCAGTGCCTCGGTAGGCACATGGGATCCGAACCTGTGAACCCCGGGTTGCCAAAGTGTGACCTAATCCACTGTGCCACTGGGCAGGCCCCTCTCTATTTCTTCTTGATTCAGTTTTGGTAGGTTGTATGAGTCTAGGAATTTATCCATTTCTTCTAGATTGTCCAACTTCTTGGCATATAGTTTTTCACAGTATTCTCTTATAATCCTTTGTATTTCTGTGGTATCTGTTGTGATTTCTCCTCTTTCATTTCTAATTTTATTTATTTGAGAATCTTTTTTGCATGTGAGTCTAGCTAAGGGTTTGTTAATTTTGTTTATCTTCTCAAAGAACCAACTCTTTGTTTCATTGATCCTTTCTACTGCTTTTTTGGTTTCAATTTCATTTATTTCTGCTCTATTTTTTATTATTTCCCTCCTTCTGCTGACTTTGGGCTTTGTTCTTCTTTCTCTAGTTCTGTTAGATGTAGTTTAATGGTGCTTATTTTGGATTTTTCTTGTTTGTTAAGGTGGGCCTGTATTGCTATGAGTTTCCTTCTCAGGACTGCTTTTGCTGCATCCCATATGAGTGGGTATGGTGTATTTTCATTTGTCTCCAGATATTTTTTAATTTCTCCTTTAATCTCATCAATGATCCATTGGTTGTTCAGTAGCTTGTTGTTTAGTCTCCACATCTTTCTCACTTTCCCAGTTTTTTCCTTGTAGTTGATTTCTAGTTTCATAGCCTTATGGTTGGAAAAGATGCTTGTTATAATTTCAATCTTCTTAAGTTTATAGAGGCTTGCCTTGTTTCCCAACATATGGTCTATCCTTGAGAATGTTCCATGTGCACTTGAGAAGAATGTGTAATCTGTTGTTTTGGGGTAGAGTGTTCTGTATATATCTATTAAGTCCATCTTGTCTAGTCTTTCATTTAAGTCTGTTATTTCCTTATTGACTTTTTGCCTGGATGATCTATACATTGATGTGAGGGAGGTGTTAAGGTCCCCTACTATTATTGTGTTTTTCTTGTGGGATCCAAACCCGCAAAACCTGGGCTGCCAAGCACAAACTAAACCGCTGCGCCACTGGGCCGGCCCCTCTGAAGGATACTTTCACTGGATAGAGTATTCTTGGCTGAAAGTTTTTACCTTTCAGAATGTTGAATATATCATTCCACTCTCTCTTGGCCTGTAGAGTTTCTGATGAGAAATCTGCTGAGAGCCTGATTGGAATTCCTTTGTACGCTCTCTTTTTTCCTCTTGCTGCCCTTAATATTCTTTCTTTGTCATTAACTTTTGCCAGCCTTACTACTATGTGCCTTGGGGATGGCCTTTTTTTGTTGATATATTTAGGAGATCTATTAATTTCATTCACTTGTAGTTCCAGCTCCTTCCCCAGGTTTGGTAAGTTCTCAGCTATCATTTCTTTGAACAAGCTGTCTGCTCTTTTTTCCCTCTGTTCTCCCTCTGGGATACGTATAATTCATAAGTTGCACGTCTTAATTGAGTCGGATATTTCTCAAAGATTTTCTTCAATTCTTTTTAGTCTTAGCTCTGTCTCCTCCTCCATCTGAAGCCTTTCTACATTGTTATCCTCAATAAAACTAATTCTTTCCTCCATATTGTCAGCTCTGTTCTTTAAAGATTCTAGATTTTCCTTTATCTCCTCCATTGTGTTTTTCATCTCCAAAAATTCTGATTGTTTTTTCTTTATGGTTTCAATCCCCTTTGTGAAGAAGCTCCTAATTTTCTTGAATTGTCTATCCATATTTTATTGTAATTCATTGAGCTTTTTTACGATAGTTATTTTGAATTCTCTGTCATTTAGGTTATAAATTTCTGTGTCTTCCGGGTTGATTTCTGGATGCTTGTCATTTTCCTTCTGGACAGGAGATTTAATGTATTTTTGCCTAGTGCTTAAGGGTTTGTTTTTATTTTTCCTCATCCTGAAGATGTCTGGATGTAGATTCCACTTGCTGCTACTAGATGGGGGTCAATAAATGTGTGCTCCAAAACTGCTAAGATGTGCAGGTGTTCTGGCTGAACTGAAGTGCAGCTGGGTTGATGCATGGCTGGGTTGGAGCTCCACAGGGTGGGGGGATAGGGTGTCATGTGCTGGCCGCTGGGCTGGATCTCCACTTGGTTGGATCCCTGTGCACCTCCGACAGGCTACAGCACCACTAGGCTTGGGCGCCTGGATGTCTCACACTGGCGGCGGGCCTTTAACTCCGTGGGGGTGGGTGTCCCATGCCAGCCTCAGTGCTGAAACCCCGGGGGTGGGTTCCCCTGCCACTGGGCTTGAGCGTGGTCTTGGGGCTGGATCTCCACTGGGTTGAATCCCTGCATGCCTCTGCAGGGCTGCAGCACTTCTGGGCTAAGATGCCCAGCACAGCCAGCTGGGACTCCGAGAGGGGGGAGTGGCACTCACTTTCACCTCCCTGTTCCCAGGGGCTTCTCATTCATTCCTTGCTATTTGCTCTCCTGGAGTTTTAATTTGGCGAGGACACCCCCACAACTGTTCTGTTCCTTCCATGTGGGGACTCCCCCCTGTGCAGGAACTTGGAGAGTGAAGGTTTTCCCACTGAGGGCCACCCCCTCCCTCCTCTCCTAGAGCTGTGTGTTCTCAGTCTAAGAGCCACTGCCACTGGGGAAGGAGGGGAGCCTTCCTTACCTGCTGCCTTTTTCCCTAGGGTTTCCAACAATTCTGCTGTCAGATGTAAGGCTGCGTGGGTCTCCCAGACATCCTATTTGTAGTTTGAAAGACCTCTGTTGATGTATGGATGACCTTTTTGTTGTATCTTAGTGGGGGAGAGTTTAGTGGAAAAGCTCACTCCGCCATGGTGCTGATGTCACTCTGAGAAGATCTTGAAAGTTCTCAAGATCTGTGAGAAGATGGATGTTAACTATACTTATTATGGTGATCATTTCACAATAATTACATACCAAATCATTAATGTTGTATACCTCAAGCTTATACAATGTTATATGATTATTATATCTCAATAAAAGCACAGGAAAAAAGGCAAGGACAGCAGGGGCAGGAAGACGAGTGGCGGTGGCAGAGGAGGGTGCCCGAGGCCAAGGGCCAGCTCCAGCACTAACTTGCCGGTGCTCTGTGTGAGTCTCTTGCCTCTGGGGCCCCCTGTTCATGGGTGACATCCCCGCTCCCTCCCGGCACCGCTGTCCCCCGAGGGGTGAGGCTGCTCAGGCCTGGCTACTCAGACCCAGGTGATGGAGGGTCCCAAGGGTTTGGTCGGCTGACCTTCATCCTCTCGAGCCCTCACGGTGCACTTCACTTAGTGGTCAGAGGGCTCTGCAGAAACGGCCTCCTTCCCAGGGACTGAAGTTTGGTTTACTAGATGGGGCTACTTTAACCTCTGTCATGGCCAATGAAACTTTAAGTTCTGTGAAGAAAAGCAAAACTAACAATCCAAGTTTATGACAAAGTCAGGAACATGGTTATGAATACTGAACACAAAGGGAATAACCATCATCTGCCCAGGGTAGAAATTTCAGGATCATTCTAGACCTTTCCCTCCTTCATTCCCATAATGGTGACTGCAGCTGGCACTTCCTCAGCCTTCCTCAGCCCCAGGGGCTTACCTGAACCAAGTCCTCGAATCCTCCCAGCGACCGATGTGGCAGGAGGGATATTCTACAGGGAAGGGAACTGAGCTGAGGGAGAGGCCACACACGTGGGCAGCTCTGGGATCCCTCAGACTCCCTTCCTCTGGCTCTCAGTTCACCAACATCTGGTCGAGTCTATCCCCCTTCCCAGCCCAGCATCTCTGCCTGTCCCCCTGCTGCTGCCCAGACCCACAGCATCTCTCACCTGGACAGTTGCCACTGTCCAACAGCTAGTCCCCACAGGTGCCCCCTGGGTAAAAGTCAGGCTGCAGACTCACTTTCAGGGGCACCTGGGCCTCATAACCTCTTGACCTACCCTCTCCCAACTGCCTGGCTGGATCACTCCCCTGGCTCTGCCTAGGAAAGATCTTCTTCCCTCTTTGCCAGGTAAAGTCTCCCTCACCCCACGCACACCTCCCAGGAGGGCTGGGCTCCTGGATGGGTTTCCCTGACAATCCTTGTGTGTCATTTGGAAACTTCAGTATCATCTGTCAGTGTTGTAGGTATGAAGGACTTGCTTGGCATGTCTGTGCTCGCTGCTCCCAGAGGCACAGGGACCCTGTCACAGTGAGATGTGGCACATGACAGGAAATTTCCGTGTTCTGGAGCCAGACCCCTGGAAATGGAATCACACCTACTTGCTGTGTGACCTTGGGTAAATCATTTAACCTCTCTGTGCCTCAGATTCGTCATCTGAATGCTATCCACCACATAGGGTTGTCACAGGGGTTAAGAGAAGTTTCCTTTAACACGTCAAGCAGCACCGGCACCCAGTGTTGTTGGCAAGTCACTTCCCTGGTGTCTGCCTCCTAGCAGGCTCTCGGTGACAGTGTGTTGGCTGAAGGAATTTCTGGAAGCTGAGCACTCTGCATGTATCATACCTCTCAGGGTCCCATCTGTAGAGCCTGCACTGTGACTGTCCCACTGTTACCTGTGTGGGAAGAAAGAGGTCCCAGCTAGGAGCCCCGGGGTCTGCCACTTGCATCCCAGCTCTTAGAGGCTCATGACCAGGTATGATGGACAGAAAAAGCCTTCTCCATCATGCAGAGAGTGAGGAAATCACTTTATTTATTTATTTTTGTGGGGAAGACCAGCCCTGAGCTAACATCCACTGCCAATCCTCCTCTTTTTGCTGAGGAAGACTGGCCCTGGGCTAACATCTGTGCCCATCTTCCTCTACTTTATATGGGACACCACCACAGCATGGCTGACAAGCAGTGCGTCGGCCGGCGCCCGGGATCCAAACCCGCGAACCGAACCCGCGAACCCCAGGCTGCCAAGCGCAAACGAAACCGCTGTACCACCAGGCCGACCCCGAGGAAATCACTTTAAATCTGCAGAGAATGGGCATCGACCAAGCACCTACTGTGTACTGGGTCCATTGGTCCCTGGAGATGTGGCTTGGTGTCTGGGCCCCAAAGCTTCATGTGGCCAGCACACCTCACTTCTCTGTCTCTGGGTCTTGGGAAGGAGGGAACGTCTAGGGCACAGCTTGTGCCACCCCAAGGGCAGGTGGGACATTCCTTAGATGTTGCCTGCTTGGTGGCCCTGACTTGGGCCAAAGGTAAGGTAGCACCAACACCCAAAGACGACAGATCAAAGGACCCATGTCTGCACCTGTGTCACCACCAGGCTTGCCAATTTTGGAGTTCTGATTGTGAGCAGAACAGGGGGTCAGGTGGTTGGTTCCCAGAGAAGGACTCTGTGTGGATGAAACCCCTCCCAGGCCACCCTGTGCTGCACTGGGAAGGCCCCCAGGAGAAGGCCCCCAGGAGGAGCCCCAGAGCCCCCATGAATCAAGGGGGCCACAGCCACTGCAGTCACAGGTGAGAGCCTCCAACATGTCCCTGGTGGATGTGACCCACAGCTGCCTTTTGCTGTGGCCTCCCCTGATGCCCACCCTCAGTTTGTGGTGACCATGGTGTGTCCTATCCTGCAAGCTTTGGCTCTTGGTCACATCACAGACAACAGCTTCTTCTTAATCCTTTCTCAGGCCCGTGGAGGCACTTAGCTCTTTGTCCCGGGAGCTCAACAACACCCAGTTACTCACCCTCTTTACAAAGCATCAGCGGAACTGGGGGGCCTCTGGCTCTGTGGGGGCTGCAAAGTGGATTCGGCAGCAGTCTGCACTGTCGTTGTCCTGACTGTGCAGCTGACAGCAGCCAGCCCCTTTCATAAGGACCTGGACTCAGCCATGTGGCCTGCTGCAGACCTTGTCCCAAATGCCCGGCTTCATCCCCCTCTGAAGGTTCCTGCCCACTGGCATTAGGTCCACTACAGAGTCTCGTCTCACTGTCACTTCCTGAGAGGTCAGGGGACAGACCTGCATGAGGACAGGTCTGGGCACCCCAGGGCAGTGAGTGAGCTGGGGCCCCAGGGACAGAAGGGGCAGCCCTAAGTCCAGCTCCAGGTCCCCCCAGCTGAGTGAGTCTGTTTCCTCACCTGTAAAAGAACAGTCATGACCATCTCCTGCGGCCACTGGGAAGAAGACAGAAGGCTATAAACACACAGGGTGCTTACTCAGGGTATGGCCCAGAGCAAGAACTTAATAAAAACAGGCATCTGCTGAAAGAAAACACTGCATGGACCACATATAGCACAGTGGTTATGCATGAAAACACCTGAAACCAAGATAAATGACAATCAGTGGGCGCGCATGGGGAGAGGGCAAGGCGTGGGCCGTCCACACTATGGGCCGGCTGCTCGCATGGCCCTCAGGATGGCAGACCTGAAGTGTGTGGACAGCCACGTCTTCCCATCACTCATGCACACATCCTTCCTTGCTGAGCCCAGATGTGGCCCCAGAATGCTTTTGGCACAGACCTCCAGGTGACCTAACAATCCACAGGACTTGGCGTGCAAGGTCAACTATCTCCATCTCACATCATCATGTTGGTGCCACCCAACTGGAGATGGGGGCCCTCAGGGGCCCCTCAAATGATACTCACAGGTGAGTATCAACTTCTCTCCGTGGGAAACTTCCTTCCTCCACCCCAGAAAGACCGGAGTCCACCAGCTGTGACCCCAGCGGCCTCGGCTAGGAGAAGGTGAGCACCTGGGTTTGCTGGCTCTGGTTAAGGTCTCCATGCTGCCCGGACATCCTCAGGCCCCTATCAGAATCTTATCCTAGGATTCTTAGTTTCACAGGCACGGGCAAGGGAGCCAGGCTCACAGGACTGAGGGACAGGGACAGAGAGGAGGGATTCTGAGCTTTTGCAAAAAGGTGGGGGCTTGTTGGGAAGATCCAGTCAGCTGTTTTGGTGCTGGGAACAAAGGCCCTGGAAATGTGGCAAATGGTCACTTTGTGGCCTGTGAAGCCCCTGACGTGCTGTGTTCACATGGGCACCATCTATTATTCCTAAAGGTTTGTCTGCCCCCAAGTCCAATATCTGCACCTGCTTCTGTGACCTTGGGTGTAGTGTCAAAAGTTTCCAACCCAGGCACAACAGTGAGGGTGGCTACGCTTCCATGACCCTTGAAAATGCTCATAAATACCAGCGATCACTGTGCCTGCTCTCTCCCTGCCCCCACACAGGGTGAACCCTTCACCCCCACTGGCCAGAGGCGATGAGTAAGCCGAGTTATTTAGTAACAAACTTTAGAGAACTTATCCGGGAACTCTTAAATACCCTGTCTGAAAGAAGCAGTCACACATGAGTGAGCAGCCCCCTGAGAAACACCTCTCCCCATCAGGTGGGAGCAGTTCCAGACCCAGTGAGAACTTTTGGCAGAGGCACCTCAGAAGTCCCCACAGGAACAGGAAATAGAGGCTTATTTTCCAAATGAGGGCAAGAAATAGCGCCTTGGGGACATTGACAGCCAGGGACATGAAGGGACATCCTTAGGGTTTCAGAAACAACTCTCCCTAAATGGCTGCCATTATTCCCCTCCGCTGTTAAGATTCAGAAACCTCACGATTTCTGCAGAAATTTCCAGCTACCCTCAGTCAGCTCCCACCAATCCCAGGGATCCCTTCGGTGCAGACACTCTGCTGCCAGCAAAGGAGGGGGAGAAGCTCAGCTTTGAGGCAGGTCCCAATCAGGTACACAGGGGAGCGAGGGGCAGCCCAGATGCTTCCAAAGGCCAGGGGTGTGTGGGAGAAGGTCTTGAGAGGCCTCCCCACACCCCAGACTGGCCAACCCTGAGACCATGGGAAGGGCATGTGATGGTTGGGCAGAGTCTGGGGTTAAATCTCGAGTAGTCATGACTCCTCCTCCCCTGTGCACTGATACAATTGATATTTTGAATAGAAAGGTGTGACTTCACACTGAACCGGACTCCTATTTCACCTTGTGGTTTCAGCCCAGTGCCCCTGCCTGCTGAGACATCGTGATTCTTGATGCTGGCACTCCTGGCTTTGCCTGGACATGCTCATGTTTCTCCAACTGAACTAACAAACAATGGGGGACACAATCAATTGTAGACTGCATAAGGAGACGCTGGTATAGTCATGAATGGAACACTCTACAGCAACGGGAATAAACACTCTACATCTCCACCCAACAATGGGGTGAGCCTCACAAACCTAAGGTGGAGAGAAAGAAGCCAGACATGAAGCACACACACTCTCTAATTCCATTTACATGAAGTTTAAAAGCAGGCAAAACTGAACCGGGCAGCTAGAAATCAGGACCGTGGTCACCCTTGGTGTGGGCACACAGTGATGGCGGCAGGACAAGGAGAGGGCTTCTGGGAGCTGTTCATGATGTTCTTTTCCTTAATCTGGATGCTTGTTACACAGAGGAGTTCACTTTACGGAAACTCGTCAAGCTGTGCACTTGCGTCCTGCTCACTTCTCTGGATGCTGCATTTCCATGAAAAGTAAAAGAGAAGTGAGAACACGGTGGAGCCCAGTGGTTCTCAGTAGAGATCTGTCCAGGGGGCGGGGGCATTAGTTCACCCCATCTGGGTTGTTCCATCAGGTCCTGACCCACCAGCCACATTCCGTCTACATTTCATTACCGTTGTCTATGATAATTTTATGGAAGTCGTTGTCAAATGCTTTGCTGACATCTGTTGGGAGAGAAGGCTTCTGGGGTTGGGATAGGGAGAGGAAGGAGGCTCTCTAGGTGAGGGGGAGATGAAACAGAGTCATTTGAAGGCGGTTTACCAGCCTCTCAAGGGAAGGAAGAGCAACCTAGGGGCTCCTGCTGTGCTACTGTTTAGAAACCAGCCATCCTGGGAGATGAGCCACTGTGGGAGACATTCTCATACTGTGGGCCATTTGAGGGGGTGCAGAGACCATGAGCACTCCTGGGAGTAATTAGCTGTCTTTATGCTGCAACCTGAGCTAGGCAGGGACTCCCCTTCCTTTTTCTTGGTTCTAAGTAGGTGATTCCAGACCATCAGAGACTTGCTCATTACTTTCATGGTGAGACCCTCATTCTTACCAAGAATGTTGTTTGGTGTGTACTTATGTCCTGTGACTTTAACATTGTTTTCATAATGAGCATGGTAATGTTCCCGAGCCCTAAGGGGCCAGTGACTGGCAATTGGGTCCTTTTGCCTGGGGCCGCCCACGCCAATAGAAGGAGACCAGGTTTGGAATGGCAGAGCAGAAAGTTTACTCATTGATCAATGAAGAGGAGGCAGAGTTCATGCTCTAAATCAGTTTCTCCCCGAAGGGATGTTGAACAGGACTCATGGGATATGAAGGAGGAAGTGACTCCTCCTCACCACTTGGGGTGGGGGCATTTGGAGCGTATGCAGACCTTCCCTTTTTGTGCACCACACCTTTTACACACGTTTGGTTTTGCACATGGCACCCCCTTGCCCTCTTGGACGTTTCTGGTTTGGACCAGTTCTGTGGTTTGGCCCTCCGGCAATGCTCTGCCTTGGTTTCTATAAGCAAACACTACTTAAAACAAAACATTAGACGTGGAAAATGTTTTAGGGACTTTTCTGGGTAACAGTAATGGCTGACATTTATTGAGCACTTAACACATGCTACACAGAGTTGCAATTCACTTACATATTTAAACTAATAACACTTGAGCACTGAGATTCCCAGATTAAATGACTTGTTCAAGGTAACACAGCTAGTAAGAGGCAAGGCCAGGGTTGGTACCCAGGCAGGCTGCTCCAGTGTCCACCCCCTAAGGCCTGGCTGCCCCAATAAGGCCGGTGAAGTTCCTTTATCCAGGAATCATTTTGGGTATAAAGGGGAGAAGCACAGCTCAGAGGGTCAAGGGGAGGTCACTGGGTTTCATAGGCCTTTGGAAAGAAAGTAACAGGAGCCCTGAGAAGTGAAGGGATTTTCACTTAGGGTCTTAAGGGATGAGTAGGAGTAGGGTGAGTGTGTGTGAGGGGGCCCTCCAGGCAGAGGGACTGTGGGCACATGCCCACAGTGGTCAGGGGACATGGCTAGTTCAGAGCCTTAGCTGGAGGCTCTGTGAGGGCCAGATGGGGGCTGAACCATCCTGAGACATGTCACTACGGGGGTTTTGGGGGAGTGGAGGGAGAAGCTGCAAGTCTTCTGAGAACAAGGGCAGAACTTCTGAGATGGAAACAGGAGCAAAGTTCTAAGCATTCTGTCACACAGGCTTTAGCAAAATAGGATAATGGTTGACATGAGCAAGAACAAAGAACCCCCAAAGTTTCCTTGAGAAAGTATGAGTGATTATTTCTCAAAAACTCTGCATTTACTCAGGACCAAATAGAATTTCCAGCTGGGGTCAATGGGCTTGGGGACAATGCTGTGAGAACAGGGGATTCGAGAGAATTCAGGAGAATACAGTCCTTTTTCACCTCACACACACGCCTCGAGTCCTGTGTGCTCTCAAGATGGCGGCATCATCAGGGCTCCCTGTGCCCTTGGGATTCAGGGGGACAAAGTCTCATCTCCCAGCAGGGAGCCACACAGGATGTTCTGTGACCATATGATTGAACCTGTGAATCAGACACTCACCAGGTCACCCCAAATCCATACCTTGCTCGCACGTGGGGAAGGGCCATGAGATTGGTTGTGTAAGGAGGCCCTGTTCTCTGTGTCTTCATGGGCCTTACAGAAGCCTTTGAGACTGTTAACACATAGACCCTCCCACTCAGTGTTGGGAGGGCTGAGAAATCCCCTGAGAAACTAAGAGTCAGACTGAAAGGTGGGGCAGGAGCGGGGAGCTACTGGATGGTGGCCATGGTGCCCTCCCCCTCCTCCTCATGCTGTTCCATAGTCAAACGGCCCACTCCATCCCTGAGCCCCCTTTCTAATGGAGCCCTCACTATCAGACTGGGATGACTCAAGTCTTAGAAGGCAACCAGGCCAGCTGGTCACCTGAGAGGGTCAGGGATGGGGGGCGACGGCCCACCCAGGGGCCAGGGCAGCAGGCACCCAGCTGCTTGTTAATTCAAATGCCACTGCTGGCTCCAGGGAGGCCCTCTCCCAGAACTTCTGAGCCTTTCCCTGGATGAAGGTCCCTATGTAAAATAAAAAGGGAAAATCATAGATTGGGACACCACCAAAGACACATATAATAGTAGATGTACTTCTGGTAACTGTTGATAGAGAATAATAAAACATATAGAAAGCTGCCCTGAGTTCAGTAGTCTTTTTAAATGATGTTGTATTGCAGGCATCACAAACACAGCCACACGTGTTTGAAAAATAGCACTAAAGAGTATCCAGGAGCTTGGGCCACAGAGGGACACTCAGATCCAGTCCCCAGGGTGGGAGCCATAGTTGTATGAAATTAGAGAATCTCCCAATTCCCCAGGGAGAGCTGGATTCGGCAGTGTGCACACAGACACACACACTCTGCTTCTTGCTAAAACTAGCTCAGAGGATCAGGCTGTAAGGTCTGTGGGGTCCACGTGATCTCTAAGACCCTCTATGAACCCCTAGATCTCAATGATGATGAGGCTGAGGCCAGGGCCTTCCAGTAACTTCTGAGTCAGTGGTTCCCAAACCTGGCTGTCCATAGAACCCTCTCAACAGCTTCTTAAAAATGCCAATTCCTGTATCCACCTCAGGGCAACTGAATCAGAATCTCCAGGACTTGGGCCCAGGGCTATATTTTTTAAAACTTTGCAAATCCAAGCACCACAGGAAAAGAAAACTATGTCAATCCCACATGCATCCAAAATCCAAATTCCCAAATTAATTGTGGCATATATAAAGAGCATTATACCATTACTATGTCGGATGCTGCTGAAATTAGGTATTGTTCCCCTTTCTAGGTGAAGCCTTACTTTAATTCCTTTGGTCTCAGGGAGATAAAGTTTCAAGACACCAAGAGATGGAGGCCAGCTAAAGGGTTGCTCATCCCCAGCTACCTCTCTACCAGGGTGCAATTTCCCTCCCGGCCTGAATGTCCTGGACTCTGGAGCCGGTGGCTCACTTAGTCCCAGAAGGACACAGAGGGGTTTGGCTGCAATCCATAGCCAGGCCCTGAGTGTATGACCAGGTGGCGGGGAATGGGGCGGGGGTGGATGGGGGGGTGGGGTGGCGGTTCTGAGTGCTTGCTTCATCCCTTAAAGCAGAACTCATAGGTCCAGATCACAATCTGGATTGGCTCCTCTCTCCATCAGGACCTGAAGTGTGCAACTCTTCACTGAACAATATGCAAGATATTTGCACCCCCATGTACATTGCAGAATTATGCACAATAGCCAAGACATGGAAACAACCAAAGTGCCCATTGATGGATGAATGGACAAAGACGATGTGGTATATATACACAATGGAATACTACTCAGCCATAAAGAAAGGTGAAATCTTGCCATTTGCTACAACGTGGATGGAACTTGAGGGTATTATCCTAAGTGAAATAGGTCACACGGAAAAAGCCAAATACCGTATGATCTCACCCATAAGTGGGAGATAAAACAACAACAACAACAAACACACAGATCTAGAGACTAGATTGGTGGTTGCTAAAGGGGAAGTGGGGAGGGGGAGGACAAAAGGAGTAAAAGGGCACATGGTCCCAGAGGGACACAGAGGGGTTTGACTCTGTGATGGTGATGGATGGTAATTAGTCTTTGGGTGATGAACATGATGCAGTCTACACAAAAATGATGTACACCTGAAATTTGTATAACATTATAAACCAATGATACTTCAAAATAAATAAATAATAAAAGCTAAAACAAACCCAGCCCAATCTCCAAACATTGACCCGACAAGGACAGCGTGCAGACCTACATGATGTTGCTCCCTGAGATTATCTTCCAGGAAGGGGGCTCACAGATGCAGGTGAAACCTGCCTGAGAACATGGGCCCTGATTCATTCTCTCTGTCTGCGCCCCCCCGAGAGGAGGAATCATCACGTGATGGGGTGTCCAGAAGGCTGCTGGACAGTGGCTCCAGGATTGGTTCAACAGTCTGTCAGTGTAATTCAGCAGAGTAACAGCTTAAAAGGGGAAAACCTTGGGATCTCCCCAAGAGACTCTAGAAAAACTGATCAAAGTCACACCCTCTCTGGATGAAATCTCTTGGCAAACTAGGAGAAGGGAACTTCCTTACTAGGATAAATGGTGCTGACCAGAGTAAACCTGAAACTTAATGGTGAAACCTGAGAACATTCCTTCCATTCAAGGATGGAACAGGACACGCATGCCTGTTCCTCCACCATTCGGTTCTGTCCTGGGGGTTGACCAGCAAAGCAAGACAAGAGGAGGGACAGGAAGGAAGAAAGCAGTCTTCACTTACAGGGTACACGATTGTCCATCTAGATAATCCAAGAAGATCAACGGACAGACTCTTAGAGTGAACACAAGTGAGTAGTAAGGTGGCCAGATACAGGTGACCTCATAGGAAATCATCAGGTGGCCAGTGCCCCAGAACGGCCTGTTAGAAAAAGTAACATAACTCTTTTCCAGCCCTGACAGCAACACAAATGATAAAGAACACAGGAACACATGGAACAAAAAGTGTGGAAAATTTTTAAGGGGAAACAATAAATCTCTACTAAAGGATGAAAACATCTTGATCAAATGGAGACACATGACGTTCATGGATGCGAGGATTCGGCAGGCAGTTGTGTACACGGATCTGGAGCTTGAGAGAGGCGGGTGGTAAATGGACTGTGGGTCACTGGCATGGGTCTGAGTGATTTCTGCAAGGAAGAGTGTGGACACAGTGGGGAAGAGAAGATGGCCCAGAGGGACTGCTGAAGGTCACCAAGCCAGAGAAATAGGTAGGAGACCAGGACCGTGTGAGGTCACTGAAGCCCAGGAAGGAAGCAGTGTCAAGGAGGGAGGCCCAATGGCATCAAATGCTGGTGAGAGCTCAGGAAGATAAGGGTGGATTGGGGCTCACTGTACTTGGTAAGAGGAGTTAGTTAGTGACCTGGGAAAGGGCAGTTTTCTATGGAATGGTGGGATCAGAACCCAGATTGCAGTGGATTGAAAATAAAAAGGAGTTCTTTAGGGGGTAAATATGACCGATTAAACATACATATCTACTTTAGTCCTTTCTTGAAACTACACTCAAATGATAGTAAGGGTTGTTTTTAAAAGGCATAAACCTACAAGGACAGGACTAATGGGAGAAAAAAGCACCAAAATTTTGAAAACTGGAAATCAGATGGAGGACTATAACTAGTTTTTCAGACTAAAAATCCTCCTGGATCCTGAGGAGGCAGTAGGACAAGCCTAGAACCAACCCAGAATAGAATCCACAAAATGCTCAGGAATTGTTGACACCATGAAGCTCTAGAGGAGGGAATGAAGAAGGGGTCTAAAATAAGAATGGTGGGAAGATGTGTTTAACAAAAAGTAAGATCCCCCACATTCCCTCCTCTACTCCGTACAGCTGGGAGGTTTCTCAGGAGATAGTGAAATCAAGTCCCGCCCTCCAGACCCCAGCTCCACCACCCACTGAACTGCGGGACACTTCAACCTGGACCAGGCGAGGAGGGGCGGGGTGCGCCACTGAACACAGGGGCGTCCAGGAACGTCCTGCTGGATGCTCTCCGTCTGGGCTCCCACAAGGCAGGCCGCCAGCCTTTCCCCTTCAGGCTGGAGAGTGGAAGAGGCTGCTCTGGGGAACCTGACCAGGCAAGAGGAAAGACTTACAGGTAGTGATATGAGAGATTCCTTCACTACACAGCCCATCCAGATGCTCCAGGAAAGCCCACCCTTGCACTCAGAACTTCCAAGGAGCTTTTAGACCCCACTTTAAATATGATTGTCACACATAGAAAACTCCAGGTCCAGATTATTTCAACCAAACATTTAAAGTATAAAATAATACCAATCCTACGCAAATACAGAAAATGAAAAAAGAGGGAAAACTTCCCAACTCATTCTATAGGGTCAGCACTACCCTAACACCAAAACTAGACAAATGCATTACAAGACAAGAAAACTGACCAATAACCCTTATGAACAGAGACATGAAAGTCTTTGACAAAATATTAGAAAGTTGAATCCAGCATAATGTATTTTCAAATAAAAACATTAGAAGTACACCATGACTAAGTGGAGTTCATCCTAGGGATGTAAATTTGGTTTAACATTTGAAAACCAAGGGATGGAATTCACCATATAAACAGAATTTTAAAAACCCACACGATCATCTCAACAGATACAGAAAAAACATTTGACAAAATCTGGCAAAATTCAACAACTGTTCATGATAAAATCACTCAGAAAATTAGAAATAAATGGAAATTTCTTCAACCTGATAAAGACCATCTGTGAAACACCTTCAATAAGTATCATATTTAATGGTGAAAGACAGAACGGTTTCTCTGTAAGACTGGAAACAAAGCAAGAACGCCCACTCTCACCACATCTACTCAACTGGATGCAGCCAGTGTAATAAGGTAAGGAAAAGAAAGAAAAGGCATCCAGATTGAAAAGGAAAAAGTAAAACTGTCATTATCCACAGATGATATGATTGTATGTACACAAAATCCTAAGGAATCTAGGAAAAACTACTAGAACTCATATGTGCATTTGGCAAGATCATACTTGATCAATATACAGCAATAAATTATATTTCTCTATATAGCATCAAACATTTAAAATTAAAAACAATGTCATTTGCGATAGTATAAAAAAGGGAGAAAAAACAATATGTTCAAGATATGTATCTAGAAAACAAAACACTGCTTGCATGTTGTCCTGGTCCAAGTGCTGATGTGGAGACCCCCAGGGAGCCAGAAATCAGGACACCAAACCCACATGTGCCATGTGATCCTGCCCAAGAAAGGAAGGGGCCTTTATCCATCCCTGTTCCGTGCGCCTCTCCCAGCCACCTGACACCTCACAGACCCTGATGCCTCTGCAGCCACATCTGCTCTTTCTCACAGCTGTCTGGGAAACAAATTCTCTGGACCTGAAGAGATAGTTTGCTTAAGCAAGCAGGGGGCTTCCTACTGCTCCTCACAGATTGGGGGGCTCCAATCCCTGTGGGTTTGTTCTCCCACCCCAGCAGGAAGGACCTGCTCATTGAGAGGAAAGTTTCGGGGTAGGAAAGAGCAGGATCCTGGTGCCTGAAACACCACCATAAAAGCCTTCCTTGAGGATTTTCGAGGGTCTCCTACTAAAATGCAAGCGTCTTTGGGAGCAGTAGCCCTTTTAAGCTCCACAGTTGAAGGGGGCAGCTGACAACCTGTATCCAGCCAGGCCTGGGGATGGGGGGAGTGGCGGAGACAAGTGCTCAAGGGAGGCAGGGAACATCGGGGACCCATTAGTCTATGTGACTCTTCTGCAGGGACGGCTCCATCCTCGCCTGGGCTCTGGGTCAGGCTGCCCTGGTTCAAGGCCTGGCTCACCCTCTTGGCAGGGTCCTCAGATGGACATTATTAAGTGTCAAGAACCTGCTTCCTCATCCGCACAGTGGAAATGATAGTAGGACTGTTATAGGATGGTTGTGAGGTGACAGCAGAGAAGGCTTGGGGAGCTCTTAGCTCCAGGCACACTGAGAATGCACGCCAGCCACTGGGGACCTTCACATGTAACACAGGGGGGAACAAAGCTGAGCAGATGGTGAGGGGCTTTCTCGATCCCTCCATCACCCCTCTCCCGCCTCTTTCCTGCCTAGTGAGGCCAGAATCCCCTGCCCCTCCATTACAGAGGAGGCTGTGGCAGAGCATGGAGGGCACCCTGTGCACAGACCCCCTGAAAGGTTCACATCCTTCTCCTGTTGGCATCAGGGGCCAGAAAACTGCCAGACTCAGGTAAGTGGGATGAAGGGCAGGGCAGCCCTAGCGGAGCATCTGACGACAAGGCCGGTGCACTGGGCACGCTGTCTCGGCATGCATTCCTATCACTGTTTGCCCAAGGCAGGGCGCAGGCCAAGACTGGGGGCGCCGGCCCTGTTTATAGAAGTGAGAGGTCAGTGGAAACGTGCTGTCTGTCCACCTGCACTTCCCCTGCTGGCCATCCCTTCCTGGCCTGAGTGACAGGAATGAGTCCTAGGAGGGGCCCTTGGGGCCAATTCACTTCCTCCTCCCTCTGCCACAGCCCACCCGGGGGGCTGCACAGAGCCCCTTGGTCCCACTAGCTTCACTCTGTCCTATTGGGGGTGGGGGTGGGTGAGCGTCTGCAGAGAACCGGTCAAGGCATCTGCCTGGGATTTGGGGTGTGCGAGGGGATGCTTGCAGGCCTAAGGAGCAGAGGCTCGGGGTGTGGAGAGCCGGGGTACCCAGAAGCAGGAGCTGGCTGGGTGTGGGGAGAACTCCCCTCCCTGGAGAATGTGGCATGCCAGGTGGGCAGGGTTGAGGCAGGTGGATGACACTGTCATCATCACCATCACCGTCACCATCATCACTGACATTCATAGTACACTGTATGTAGAGTGCGCTGGGTGATTTGTGCATGATGCTTGGGGATTGTCATCAGTTCTAACCCCACACACTGAAGGCCACAGGGTCTCCCCATGGGCCACAGAGTCTGGACACTGTATCCTCACGCTCACAGGGTGGTTGTTTTCACCTCAGAGCCATGTTATCAGTGCAGGTTGCTAATTCAGCCCCTGTCTCTTTTCATTGGGCCTCAGTGCAAGTGGCAGAAAGCAGTTGGGTATCTTAAAAGAGGAGGGCACAATGCCCTGAGGTCCATCTATGTTGTCCCAAATGGCAGGATGTCCTTCTTTTTTATAGCTGAGCAATATTCCACTGTAAATATAGATATACCACATTTTCTTTATCCACTCATCCTTCCACGGACACTTAGCTTGTTGCCAGGTCTTGGCTGTTGTGAAAAATGCTGCAGTGAACACGGGGTGCAGATCTCTCTTCAGGACAGTGATTTCCTTCTGCTAAGTGAGAAAATTCAGACAGAGAGAGACAAACACTGTGTGATCTCACTTATGTGTGGAATCCCAAACAAACAAACGAACTCATAGAAACAGAGGTCAGATTTGTGGTTGCCTGAGGCAGGGGGTTGGGGAGGTGGAGGAATGGGGTGAAGGAGGTCAAAAGGCACAAACTTCCAGTTATAAGATAGACAAGTTCAGGGATGTAATGTACAACGTGATGACTGTAGCTAACAATACTGTTCTGTATATTTAAAAGTGGTTAGAAGAGTAGATTTTAAAAGCTCACGTTACAAAGAAAATTCATAACTATGTGAGGGGATGGATGTTAACGAGACTTATTGTGGTGATCATTTCACAATATATACATATATCAAATTATTCATGTTGTACACCTTAGACTTTACAATGTTATATGACAATTATATTTCAATAAAGGTGCAGAAAAAAAGAGGAGGACAGCAGGGGCAGGAAGACGAGGGGTGGTGGCAAAGGAGGGTGCCTGAGGCTGAGGGCCAGCTCCAGCACTAACTTGCTGGTGCTCTGTGTGAGTCTCTTGCCTCTGGGGCCCCCTGTTCTTCATGGGTAATGTCCCAGCTCCCTCCCAGCACCGCTGTCCCCCGAGGCAATGAGGCTGCTCAGGCCCAGGTGACTGTTGTCCAAAAGGTCTCATTAGATGACCCTGACCGTCTTGGGCCCTCACAGTGCACTTCACTTAGTGGTCAGAGGGCTCTGCAGAAACGGCCTCCTTCCCAAGGAACTGAAGTTTGGTTTACTAGATGGGGCTATTTTAACCTCTGTCATGGCCGATTAAACTCTCAGTTCCATGAGGAAAAGTAAAACTACCAATCCAAGTTTATCACAATGTCAGGAATATGGTTAACGAATACTGAACACAAAGGGAATAACCATCATCTGCCCAGGGTAGAAATTTCAGTATCATTCTAGACCTTTCCATTCTTCTTTCCCAGAATGGCAACAGCAGCTGACTCCTCCTCCGCCTTCCTCAGCCCCAGGGGCTTACCTGAACCAAGTCCTCGAATCCTCCCAGCAACCCATGAGGCAGGAGGGATATTCCCATTCTGCAGGGAAGGGAACTGAGCTGAGAGAGGCCACACACATGGGTGGCTCTGGGATCTGTCAGAGTCCCTTCCACTGGCTCTCAGTTCACCAACATCTGGTCGAGTCTATCCCCCTCGCCAGCCCAACCTGTCTGCCTGTCCCCCTGCTGCTGCCCAGACCCACAGCATCTCTCACCTGGCCAGCTGCCACTGTCCAATGGGTAGTCCCCGCAGGTGCCCCCTGGGGAAGTGTCAGGCTGCAGCCCCGCTTTCGGGGGCACCTGGGCCTCATAACCTCCTGAGACCGCCCCTGCCCCACCCTGCCTGGCTGGATCACTCCCCTGGCTCTGCCTAGGAAAGTTTTCTTTGCCTGGCAAAGTCCCCCTCACCCCGGACACACGTCCCAGGAGGGCTGGGCCCCTGGCTGGGTTTCCCCGACAATCCTTGTGTGTCATTTGGAAACTTCAGTATCATCTGTCAGTGTTGTGGGTGAGAAGGACTTGTTTGGCTTGTCTGTGCCCCCAGCTCCCAGAGGGACAGGGACCCTGTCACAGTGAGATGTGGCACATGACAGGTAACTTTGGTGCTCTGGAGCCAGATCCCTAGAAATGGAATCACACCTACTTGCTGTGTGACCTTGGATAAATCATTTAACCTCTCTGTGCCTCTGATTCCTCATCTGAATGCTATCCACCACATAGGGTTGTCATAGGGATTAACAGAAGTTTCCTTTAACACGTCAAACAGCACCGGCACCCAGTGTTGTTGGCAAGTCACGTCCCTGGGTGTCAGCCTCCTAGCAGGCTCTTGGTGACAGTGTGTTGGCTGAAGGAATTTCTGGAAGCTGAGCACTCTGCATGGATCATACCTCTTAGGGTTCCATCTGTAGAGCCTGCACTGTCACTGTCCCCCTCTTACCTGCGTCGGAAGAAAGAGGTCGCAGCTAGGAGCCCCGGGGTCTGCCTCCAGCGCCCCAGCTGTCAGAAGCTGCCATGACCGGGGATGATGGAGACAGAACAGAGGCTTCTGAATCACACAGAGAGTGGGGGAAATCACTTAAAATCTGCTTTTCCAAACTGTGTTATTTTAATTCCCCAGGCGGATGCACACGTGCACAGGAACACTCAGCCAGGTCGGAGGCACTTTGTCCCCTAAAAGGCCCCATTGTGACCCCGAACCAGCCCGGAGTGATTCACAGAACAACAGGCCCTTGCGTGGGCGTTAAAGGCCTGCTCACCCCGCCCACGGCTGGCAGTGCGAACCCTCTGTTGTCTCTTTAAGGTCAGCATAGAGAGGCCTTAAATCCCCCATTTGGGCTGCTGCTGGGGTTCTGATGAGAGATGCTTTTTAGAGTTTGGTTCTAGAATGTCAACGAAGCTCAGCTCCTATAAACTGTGTCCTCTCCAGGAGAGGGGTGGATCCACTGGGGACTGACTGTGAGCTGAACAGGGGGTCAGGGGGCTGTACATGGATGAAGCCCCTCCCAGGCCACCCTGCCCTGCACTGGAAAGGCCCCCGGGAGAAAGCCTCCACGAGGAGCCCTGGAGCCCCCATGAACCAAGGGGGCCACAGCCACTGAAGTCACAGGCAAGAGCTTCCAACATGTCCTGGGTGGATGTGACCCACAGCTGCCTTTTGCTGTGGCCTCCCCTGATGCACACCCTCAGTGTGTGTCTGTGGTGACTGTGGTGTGTCCTGTCCTGCAAGCTTTGGGTTTTGGTCACATCAAAGACATCAGCTTCTTGTTAATCCTTTCTCAGGCCCATGGACACATTTAGCTCTCTGTTCCAGGAGCTTAAAAACACCCAGTTACTCACCCTCTTTACAAAACATCAGCGGGACTGGGGGGCCCTCTGGCTCTGTGGGGGCTGCAAAGTGGAACTAGGAAGCTGCCTGCACTGTCTTTATCCTGACTTTGCAGCTGAGAGCAGCCAGAACACTTCAATAAGGACCTGGACTCGGCCACGTGGCCTGCTGTTGACCCTGCCAGTGGCCTGGGGCTGTCCCAAATGGCTGGCTTCATCCCCCTCTGAAGGCCCCTCCCCACTGGCATTAGGTCCACTACAGGGTCTCGTCTCACTGTCACTTCCTGAGAGGTCAGGGGACAGACCCGCATGAGGACAGGTCTGGGCACCCCAGGGCAGTGAGTGAGCACAGGGCCCCAGGGACAGAAGGGGCAGGCCTAAGTCCAGCTCCAGGTATCCCCAGCTGAGTGAGTCTGTTTCCTCACCTGTGAAAGGACAGCCGTGACCATCTCCTGTGGCCACTGGGAGGATGACAGGAGGGTATGGAGATGTAAGGTGCTTACGCAGTGCCTGGCCCAAGGCAAGAGCTCCAAAAATGGCAGGCCAAGTGGTGACACAGGTGCAGGCGTGGGTCCTTTGGGCTGTCTTGTTTGGGTGTCGGTGCTACCTGACCTTGGCCTAAGTCAGGGCAACCAAGCAGGCAACATCTAAGGAATGTCCCACCTGCCCTTGGGCTGGCACAAACTGTGCCCCAGATGTTCCCTCCTGCCCAAGACCCAGAAGCAGAGAAGTGAGGGTGCTGGCCACATGAAGCTTTGGGGGCCAGACACCACCCCACATCTCCAGGGACCAATGGACCCAGCACATGGTAGGTGCTCAGTTGATGCCCTGTCTTGTGGTCTGATACCTTTTGGCTATTGCCCAGCAGGCTTCTTAAATTACTCCTTCCCCAGCCCCCTCCTCCCCAGGCACGTGGGCTTCCTGGGGAGCAGAGCCCCAGCAGGAGGCCTGCCCATCAGCCAGCACTTGTCCTTGCAAACCCTTCCTAAGGAGCCAGATGCACACAGAGCTGAGCAATGGGATGCACGAGCAAGGGAACTGGACGAGGGTGGGATGGGGGGGGAGGGGGGTCAGGGTGAAGGAAAAACAGGACCAGGAGAGGGCGCTTTTTGAGGCTGCCCATCCCAGTAACATCCAAAGGGAGGGGATGCAAATCAATCGCCAAATGAAACTGCAAATTTCACAATGACCCGGGATGGGGGGAAGAGAGAGTCATGTCAGAGCACCATCTGCAAAGCCTTGGACTAATAAGGGTTTTATCCTTAGAACAATTTGCAACTCAAGAAGAGAAAATGAGAAAAAATATATCAAAGTTTATTTACAGAGAATGATTAAAATTTCAAAACATTGAGAAACCCTTGGGAAATTCACCTAAGCCTTTGGCTTCTTTTTTCTGATGAGGGTCACCAGCGTGCCTCTGTCAGCATCACGGCTCTGGCTCCCCGGGATGCGATCAGGCAGTTTTGTTGAAAAAATGAGACTTCCCTCAGTCAACGCTTGATTGCAAATTTTGTTAAACACGTGACAAACTTTCTATCATTTCTTAATTGGTACTTCAATTTTCAGGATAAAGCCCCAATCAAACCTTTTGCTCCTCATTTACAATAGAGTTTTTCACTTAAATTTTGTTTTATGTGGACTCACTAAAAGTGGCCCTTTTCTGGTCTAATTATCCTGGGATAACACAGGACCTCCTGGAGACACCACTGAGACCCAGTTTAGTCATGGGGTCCCCAAGGTGGGAGGGAAGGAAATGTCACCTAGTGAAACCTCTGCCCAAGGCTTGAAGCTTTGCCCTCCCGGCCGCTCGCCAGAGCTCAGCCAGCCCTGCCCTCCGCCTCCACAGCTGGGGGCTGACAGTTTCAGAGGCCCCTGTCCTAGTGTCCCAGCTCTGGAACGTCACGGATCCCTGAGCGAAGGGATGAAGGAGCACTTCCCACCAGGAGCCGACTTTCAGGACTCCTGACTGAGCGTCCTCTTCCTGTTATCTCCTCTCCCTTCACCCGGACATCTCATCCCTGAAACGTGGCCTCATCACTGTCACCACGCTTCCTGTCACTCTGTAGTCTGGCCCCCTTCCTCTCCTCTGGAGTGGCCCAAGGACATTCTGAAAACAGTTTATTATCCACATCACTAATTAGAACAGAACAGAGAGCCCACCGCCCAGAACATTCCTGATCAGCTTCACAGAGTGAGAAGAAACTTCTGCACCTTGTTTTCTTGTGGCTTGAGGACTTTCTACTTGAGCACAGACCCCTTTGTCCTGTAGGAAAGAGAAGGGAACCCCTATGCTGGTACTTGGTGAGTTTCCAGAGAGGGTGAAGCCATCTGTCACCCCTGGTAGCTGGGAGGGTGGGAGACCAAGCACTGGGCTCCCTGAGGGCAGTGGCCGAGCACACACAGCTGTCACCTGAACTGCCATTTGGAGCTGCCTCTGGAGATTCCGTCTAAGCTAAAGGATTCCTGAGAAAGAAACTGAAATGATGGTGTTCCTGATACTGGGGAAACAAAAAAAAAACTCAAAATACACTCCATAAAAGTATTGAGCACTTTATAAAGCACAACAGCACTTTATAAAGTATTTCAAAGGTTTATCATCTTCCACCATGGACGTCTGCAAATATTAGTTGGATGAATTTTATCCTTATGACAGGAGAACATCCATGAAGACTTAGAAACATGCCACCAGGTGGGTGCTCAAAAGAGCCTGAGGAAAATTCCAGTAGAGAGTTCTCAAGATCCTGTCCAGGGGTCAGCAGGGGATCTTTGTTTCCTGGTCTCTTAGATCACAGTCCCCACTTCCCACCCCACCACCCCCTGTCACAGGTGTGAAGAGACTCTGAACAATGGCTCAGTAGTTGGAGTTTAAAGGCAGCAAGACTCCAACCCTGACATGAAGGGACATGGGAGAGTCAACATAACACTCACAGGAAACAGAGCGTTGCCTTTCTTATGGTTTCTTTCTTCCATCAATGAGAACATTTCTGCCTTCTAAAATGTTATGCTGGAAGGTGGGCTGATGAGTTAACACCATCTGGGTTTTCAGCTAAACTTCAGTCTATCAGCGGCATAGACAACACGCGTGGTACATGTACAGCAGAGTGACTAGCCATGAGAACACCTGAAACAAGATAAATGACAATCAGTGGGCACACATTGGGAGCGGGCAAGGCGTGGGCTGTCCACACTGGGCCACCTGCTAATATGGCCCTTGGGTGACAGACCTGAGCTGTGTGGACCACCACTTTTTCCCGTCACTCACACAGACAGCCTTCCTTGCTGAGCCCGGATGTGGCCCCAGAATACTATCGGCACAGAGCTCCAGGTGACCTAACAATCCACTGGACTTGGCGTGCAAGGTCAACTATCTCCATCTCACATCATCATGTTGGTGCCACCCAACTGGAGATGGGGGCCCTCAGGGGCCCCTCAAATGATACTCACAGGTGAGTATCGACTGCTCTCCGTGGGAAACTTCCTTCCTCCACACCAGAAGGACCGGAGTCCACCAGCTGTGACCCCAGCGGCCTCGGCTAGGAGAAGGTGAGCACCTGGGTTTGCTGGCTCTGGTTAAGGTCTCGATGCTGCCTGGACATCCTCAGGCCCCTATCAGAATCTTATCCTAGGATTCTTACTTTCACAGGCATGGGCAAGGGAGCCAGGTTCACAGGACTGAGGGACAAGGACAGGGAGGAGGAATTCTGAGCTTTTGCAAAAAGGTGGGGGCTTGTTGGGAAGATCCAGTCAGCTGTTTTGGTGCTGGGAACAAAGGCCCTGGAAATGTGGCAAATGGTCACTTTGTGGCCTGTGAAGCCCCTGACGTGCTGTGTTCACATGGGCACCATCTATTCCTTAGGCTTCCCTGCCCCCAAGTCCAATGTCTGCACCTGCTTCTGTGACCTTGGGCGTACAGTCAAGAGTCTCCAACCCAGGCACAACACTGAGGGCGGCGATGCTTCCATGACCCTTGGAAATGCCCATAAACACCAGTGGTCACTGTGCCTGCTCTCTCCCTGCCCCCACAGAGGGGCGAACCCTTCACCCTCATTGACAAGAGGCGATGAGTAAGCTGAGTTATTTAATAACACATTTAAGAGAACTCATCCGGGAACTCTGAAGTACCCTGGCTGAAAGGAGCAGTCACACATGAGTGAGCAGCCCCCCGAAAAACACCTCTCCCCGTCAGGTGAGAGCAGTTTACTGTCTGAGCAATTCCAGACCCAGTAAGAACCTTTGGCAGAGGCACCACAGAAGTCCCTACAGGAACAGGAAATAGAGGCTTATTTTCTAAGTGAGGGCAAGACATGGCACCTTGGGTACATGGACAGTCAGGGACATGAAGGGACATCCTTAGGGTTTCAGAAACAACTCTCCCTAAATGGCTGCAATTATTGCCCTCTGCTGTTAAGATCGAGAAACCTGGAGATGTCTGCAGAGATTTCCAGCTACCCTCAGTCAGCTCCCACCAATCCCAGGGATCCCTTCGGTGCAGACACTCTGCTGCCAGCAAAGGAGTGAGGAGAAGCTCAGTTTTTGAGGCAGGTCCCAATCAGGGTACACAGGGGAGTGAGGGGCAGCCCAGATGCTTCAAAGGGCCAGGGGTGTGTGGGAAAAGGTCTTGAGAGGCCTCCCCACACCCCAGACTGGCCATCCCGGAGACCAAGGGAAGGGCATGTGATGGTTGGGCAGAGTCTGGGGTTAAATCCCGAGTAATCATGACTCCTCCTCCCCTGTGCACTGGTACAATTGATATTTTGAATAGAAAGGTGTGACTTCACACTGAACTGGGCTCATATTTCACCTTGTGGTTTCAGCCCAGCGCCCCTGCCTGCTGAGACATCATGATTCTTGATGCTGGCACTCCTGGCTTTGCCTGGATGTGCCCATGTTTCTCCAACTCAACTAACAAATGGGGGTGGACATAATCAATTGTGGACTGGATAAGGAGACGCTGGTATAGTCATCAATGAATACTCTACAGCAACGGGAATAAACACTCTACATCTCCACCCAACAATGGGGTGAGCCTCACAAACCTAAGGTGGAGAGAAAGAAGCCAGACATGAAAGCACACACACTGTATAATTCAATTTACATGAGGTTCAAAAGCTGGCAAAACTGAACCGGGAAGCTAGAAATCAGGACCGCGGTCATCCTTGGTGTGGGCGCACAGTGATGGCGGCAGGACAAGGAGGGGACTTCTGGGAGCTGTTCATGATGTTCTTTTCCTTAATCTGGACGCTTGTTACACAGAGGAGTTCACTTTATGGAAACTCGTCAAGCTGTGCACTTGCATCCTGCTCACTTCTCTGGACGCTGCATTTCCATGAAAAGTAAAAGAGAAGTGAGAACACGGTGGAGCCCAGTGGTTCTCAGTGGAGATCTGTCCAGGGGGCGGGGGCATTAGTTCACCCCATCTGGGTTGTTCCATCAAGTGCTGACCCGCCAGCCACATTCCACCTATATTTCATTATCGTTGTCTGCGATAATTTTACAGAACTTGTCAAAATGCCTTGCTGATGTGTCTTTGGAGCGAAGGCTTCTAGGGTTGGGAAAAGGGGAGGTATAAGGCTCTCGAGGTGAGGGGGAGATGAAACAGAGTCATTTGAAGGATAACGGAGGAGGAGGATTATCAGCCTCCCAAGGGAAGGAAGAGCAACCTAGTGGCTGCCTGGCTGTGCCACTGTTTAGAAACCAGTCTTCTTGGACGATGAGCCAATATGGGAGACATTCCCACACTGTGGGACATTTGAGGGGGTGCAGGGGCCATGAGGTGGCCATAATCATGGAACTGGGGGGCAGGCTGGGAGTTTAAGAGGAGCATGTGGCTTCCCCAGTGCAGGGGAGGCACCCACAGGGACCAGCAGACAAGGCTTTGATGAACTTTTCCCCCAGAGCCCAACAGTGCCCACCCTGTGGGTTTTCTCTCGGCCTTCGCTCTGTCCTTTCCAAACTGGGTGGATGGCGCAGCTTTGGCACCTGGACCTGACACCTCGTGATCTTTCACTAGATTTTCCCCAAGATTTCCATAATTCATAGATTGACCTCTAGAAATCTGAGGAGCATTATTTCTGGAACTTTTTCTTATTTCTGAAACAACAACCATGGCTAGAAATACATCTATATGGTGAGTTAGCACACTGGTGCAAGCCCACCCATGCACAGCTCTGGAGAAAAGTTTTACCAAACAATAGATTCTCTTACTCCTGTCATTCCGAGCCATTCCAGTAAAAAGAAAATCCAGGTCATGACCTCACCCACCAATGGGTCTGGTCCCACAGTTGGAGAACGTTCCTTTCAGAGCTCAGAGACATGCATCCAACGTGACCCCAATCACACACAGCTGGCACCCCGATTTGTTCTGCTGACGGGTGAATGAGGTCAAGCCCCTGTTCCACCCGGTGCTCCCCGTGAGGCCTCGGGAGGAAGTTGTTTATGTCTCTGCACTCCTCGAGGGAAACGGACAGGAATTACCATCTCACCTCGTAGACCAGCAAGCCGAGGCTCAGAGAGCACAAGGACTTGCACAGGGAAGTGGTGGAGATGTGACCTCCGGCCCCTCCTCCTCCCATAGGTTCTCAGAGCTGTGGGGCAGGAGATGCCGCCATCAGGAAGAGCTGAAGGCCTAATCGCAGCAGCAAACACCCACAGCTGGGGGTCTGGACTCACTGGGCCCAGAAGGGCCTCCCCACAGCCCCAGGCCCAGAGTCAGGGTCTGGTGAGACACCGACCACTTGATTTTCCATCCCAGGCCTCAGTGCTCCCTGCACCTGACTGTGTGCTTCCATGGAAGACCGCTCAGGGAGAGCCAGGAGACCCAAGTGGCCTCACTGCTCCAAACTGGGGCTTAGTGTGGGGGACAGAGCACTGTCCTGGACACCAGGCCCCACCAGTTCCTGGTGATCTTGGAGCAAGTCACCCATGCTCTTGGAGCCCTGGTTCTCCACCTGTGAAATGGGATAATAACAGCGCCTACATCCCGGGGCTGTTGTGAGGGTTCAACACGCCTGTTCACGGAGAGCTCGGCCAGTGCTGGGCACTCAGCGGTCATGTCTCCTCACACACCCGCCCTCCGCAAAGCCCACCCCGGCACAGACCCCCGGGCCAGCCCAGGCCTGGGCAGCACAACACTGACTGGGTGATGAAGGGAGTCTTGGGCACTTCCCTTCCCTTCTGTGGGCTTTATTTCTTCAGAAATGAGGGGAAGGTTTATTTCATTCAAAAGTCAGTGAACTAAAAAACAAGAGAAGAGAGGTCGGGCAGCCTTCTGCTCAGACGCTCTGTCAGTGGGTGCTGGGAGCTGTGAGCACTGGCAGGGTGACTGGGGGACTCACTGTAGCAAAGACGTTTTCAAGGTAATGTTCATACGTGAAGCCACGTCGCATGAGGATGGTGGCCCAAGCTTCCAGGACGGAGGCGCTGAAGTAAAACAAGGCAGCGAGACAGTGGTAGGCTGTGTCCTGTGGGGTCAGAAAGCACCACCTGAGATCTGGGGAGCCCAGACAGGGAGACATAGGGCAGCTGTGGTCCCAGCAGGGCCAATCCATCCTACCTGTCCCTGCCCAGCATGCCTCAGGTCCCTTGGTCACCTTCTGCTACTTCATTTGACTGCCCCCATCCATCCACCCTTCACCACTCCCCCCAACCCCCTCCTTACAGAGGTCATTTGTCCAACTGAGTTTTATCTCTGCAGTTTGGGGAAACAGTAAGGACTTCAGTGGAGAAGGGACGCTGCTTTCCCTCGAGATGGAATCAAGTATGGGGGTGGGGCAGCCTGAGATTTAATAAGCAGAAATTGGTTCTGGACTTGAGAAGTGTCACACATGGTCACAGACCCAGTCAGATGTGGCCTCTGTGACCAGTGCAGGTGAGAGAGGCCCAGGCCATCTCCATTCTTATTTTCTTGTGTTTTTTTTAGGGGTGGAAGGGGTTCCAGGTATGTTTACAAGCAATAAAGCACTAGAATGGGGTTTTGAGTACTTGTAATTTGGAGGTAATTTCACAAGTCTGAAGAGGAGACCGTTTGAGAGTGAGAGACTGACAAATGGCCCCCACTTCCTTCCATGGTACGTATGGTGCAGGTGTCCCAAGTATAAGATTCATCCTCTTCATGGGCCTCAAGGCAGAATTTATGCAGAACAGAGACCACAGGCCATTTCTCTCCCTCAACCAAGTCCCTCTCTGGTGACCTGGCTTTAGAAGGCTGTGACTGGGAGCTGGGCAGTAAGCATGGCCTCACACTGGGCAGCCAAGGCCAGCCCCCAACCCTGCTCCCCTGAGATGGAAACCAGCCCTCCTGAACCATAGGAGGTGCCAACAGGCCCCTGGCAGGTGCAGGCAGGATAGGAGGGGGTGGGCTGCTGGTTATCCATGAAAAAGGCCGTCATGCAGGAGGAAGCAGAGCAGGCCCAGTGAGATCAGACAGTGACGATCAACCTCTGCCTTCACCTTCTCCTGACCTCCTGGCTGCAGGAGCCCTGGGCTGCTGTGGAGAGCTCAGAGCTGAAGGCCTGGCCAGCTCAGCCTTGGAACATGGGTGGGAGATGTCTACAGGGCAGACTCACCCAGCACTGGAGAAGCCAGCCTCCCAGGGGAGAGGGTCCTACCCACCCCTTCAAATGTCCAGGGCTGGGACTCACCTTGTCGACCTGGGGAATATTCCCTTTATTGGCACCAGTTAGATAGAGGATGAACAGGACACCGGTGCCGATGAAGGAGAACACAGACACGAACATCACCCAGCCCTGGATCAGGGGAAAGGGCACCAGGGACGAGGCGATCAGGATCCACACCAGGCCCCCAAAGACCTGCAGAGGGAAGGAGGGCAGGGGTGAGCAAAAGACCAGGAGAGTCCATGCCCAGGAAGGGCCAGACCCAGAGGTCATGCTGGGGCACAAGGGGTAGAAAAACAGGGGGGAGGCAGAGAACAGTGGTGGGCATTTTCCTCACCCAAAATGACTCTTTCATCCCCCCAAGGCTCTAGCCTGGATCTCCAATCTCAGTCTTTTCCAATCCTGTGCATCCCTGCCTTTATTCATTTCTTGAAAACAATTTTAATTTTTTATTTAACAACCATTTATATCACATTTATATGCCAGGCACCGTCCTAAGCACTATACAAGTATCAACTCAGTTAATCCTCACACAACCCTATGAGCAAGTACTGACTCTTGTAAGATGGGGAAACTGAGGCATTTGGAAGTTAAGTAATTTGTCAACCCAAGAAAGGAATTATGCCTCCAGTATTATCATTAGAAGGACTAATTCTTTGAATATATCCTTCCTAGTTTTTTTTAATATAAAAGCACCCTTTCTTTTATGAAGTGGTAGTGACCAGAGATTCTTTTGATCTTTATTGGCAAAATAAATTAGCCACATTATGTCATTAGCATTTAAAAAAAAATTAGTCCCTTAAATCCCAAGTCCAGGAAGTGCTCTGACTGCTGGAGTTGGGCTGGAGAGAGGGCCCAGGTCAGCTCAGTCTCCTTGGGTGGTCAAGGATGGGCATGAGAGAAGCACTCTGCCATTGTCACCCAGAAGACACCCCAGTGGATCCTCACAGGGTCAGTGAGCCCCAACCAAAGGGGAGTGTCATGACAGACGTAGGGGTCACAACACCCTTCAGTGCCACAGTCCTACTTCCCCTGTGGACAAGCACACCCCAAGCTGGGATTCTCTGTACTTCTCTTCCCTTTTCATGTCCCTCTTCATTCCAATGTCATCAGCTCAGACTCATCCACTGTCCCCACCCAGATAAAGACTGTGCTGGGACACGGGTGGGGATGGCTTTGCAGTCAGAGGTTCCAGGGTACTGTGACCCTTGGCCCCATCCTCCTGAGCATCTGGGGGCTGAGGACGGGCTGCCTTCCCAGTCCTACATCCCCTGTGGTGGGAACTCAAGTGGTACCTCCTGCCCACCTGCTGGGTAAGATATACCACTGTCCTCACAAGTGTTCTCCAAGCCTCTTAGCTAAGAAGCATCAGGAGGGAACCACATCTGGGTAGAAAAACCAGTGCAGTGAAGAATCTGGAGTTATCAAAACCAAGTGTGGCCTCTGAATCAGATCTGGGCATCTCTGACCAGAAGACTTCTTCTACTGATGAATCTGAGATTGCCTGACGGCATGTGACAGAGCCAGTGGGACACACTTTACAACTTATAGTAATTGGAACAAAATCAATTAAACACAAATCCTCAGATGCCATAGATAAGATGTGTGTGTAGATCTCATCCACAGTTGCCTTTAAGATCAAACAGATTATGTGGCCTTTTCCATAACGGGCACTGACACAGGGGCATGAGCGTGCCGATGGCTGAGACGGACTTGGATTTAGGAGGCACCAGAGTGTGGCATGGAGGAGAGGGGGGATTGGGCATGCCCATCTCGTGGTCAGAGGCAAGGGCCTGGGACAACTTCTTGTAAGCATCCTTTGCCTGTTGAACCAGTGACCATACAAAGAGGACCAATCTAAGTTAGGTCCCCGTCCACATGCTCTCAAGGACCCCGCATTTTCCTTTGCAGCATTCAGCATAAGACAGGTGTATCTGGTTAGGTACAAAGTGTCACTGTCCCTGACCAGGTGAGGGAGGGGGTGAGGTGCCCTTGCTCACGGCTGACTCTGGGGTATGGGACACAGGGAAGGCCTGTCCAGCCATGCCTCAGTGTCCGAGTTAGTTACCTGGCCCTCAGGGTCCCCTGTGAGAGGGCTGTGCCTAAACAAGCGACTGATGGACCAAATCCCAAAGGAACAGCTGGCCTTGCACGTGGAGGGGAGAGCCCTCTGTTATGCGATCACATGTGGGACCCAGCAGGACAAGTGCTTGTGGCCAATGGACATGGCACAGAGGGACACTGAATGCCACATCAGGAAAATGGTTCTCTTTGTCACTCTCTCAGTTTTTCTGACTGAGGCAGGAGAGGGGCTCAGGTGGAGCCGGGTGTCTGGACTCCCCCAGAACGGGAGCCCCAAGAACTGGCAGGCAATGGTGATCTGGAGAGGGCGGTGTTTTTACTTTTAAGGTAGTGATGTAGTTATCTTAGAAAAAATTAACTGTAAAATACACAGGAGGTAATGAGTGCACAGGGGGTCCCCAGAAATGGTAAAATCCGAGAAGGGGGCTCTCAGAGCCTGGTCTGCGGACGCAGCTCACTGAACCTCTTTCAGCTCCGATCCTCCATGCGGCTCGGTCAGGAGCCAGAGGCAGGAAAAGTGAGGGGAGTCAGAGCGCAGGCACCACACTGAGTGTCGCCACAGAGTCCCGAGTGTGCACCAGGAGACAGGGCCACAGCTCCTGCGCTGAGCTTCCTGCACCCAGTGCAGAGGGAAGCTTCCGGGTTAATCCCGACTCTCCACCTGCTGTGGGTGTGAGCTTTCACCAGTCTGATGAAGACTGTTCCAGCTCCCTAGGAATGCTCGCTCTCTCTCTCTCTCACACACACACACACACACACACACTCTTATGCAGATTCCCGGGGTCCATGGGAAGAACCCCCGTCCACAGGAGCAAAGCCCACCCTGTGCCCCATCCCAGCCCTGCCCTCTGGTACCTCAGGACCCTGTCCTGCCTCTGGGGGCACCACCTTGCAAAAGTCCTTTAAAAAATCCTGCTGACTTCTTTTCTTTGAATGGTTTATCTATAGCACTAAGTTTCGTAGGAAGATGGTGGGGAGAAATTCTCTCTCTTTTAGACAGCTTTAATGAAAGATAACTCACTACTATACAGCCCACCCATTTAAAGTGACAATTCAATGGTTTTAGGAATATTTACAGACATATGTAAACATCATCTCCAGAGCTAATTTTAGATTTTCATCACCTCAAAAGGAAGCCTGTGCCCTTTAGCTATGCTCCCCTCCCCCCATCCCTAAGCGACCACTGATCTACTTCCGGTCTCTATAGATTCCCCGATTCTCAACGTTCACATGAGCTGAATCATATAATAAAAGGTGGACTTTTGTGACGGGCTTCTTTCATTCACCATAACGTCTTTCAAGGTGAGAAATTCTGTCTCAAGGGGACTTTTACCAAATATCTCTACCCTCACAGCACCCCCCACTGGCCATTCTGAGCCACCATTTGGGGACACTGAGTGAATGTGTCATCTCTCTGGAGCCTCCAGCTGGAAAAAACTGAGGAAGCCCTGGTCCCAGGGACGTTCTCACAGGAAACGTGCCACCAGGCCCATCTGTCCCAGAAACATATTTCAAGTGACACATCATGTGAAGGGAATGTCCTCCGCACAGATGACATGATTAAACCCGGGGGTTTTGCTCCAGGAGACGGGCAGTGGGCCTGCCCTCTACCCCTCACAGCCCTGCCCAGCAGGACCCAAGGGAGAAATGCAGGGTGGCCTGCAGAGGGGACCAGCCAGGAAGGGGGCTGAGGTGGGTGCAGAACAACCCTGAGAGAGGATGGGGGAGAAGGAGAGGCTGAGAAGAGAGAGTCTATTCCCCACTAGACGTCTGTGACAGGGCCCCGGACACAGACCCCGCGGCTGTGAGGATTCCAGTGCAGACGCGTGTGGGGAGGGGTAACAGCTGTGACAGCTGTGCACGTGTGCAGGCTCTGCTCCTCCTGGGTACATGCCAGCTCCCGCAGCAGCTGCACCATACAGCTTCTGCACGGGCCGGGGGCACGTGAGCCCATGAGAGGGACTCTCCACTGAATGTGCTGGACGAGGCTGGAGTATGCGACTTGGCCTCTTGGGCCTCAGATTCCTCATTGTAAATAGCAATTTGCAGCTGTCTCCCCACATTGTGGTCTGGTGCAAACTGGGTGAAACTATCGATGTGAGTAGGAAGCTTCTGGCATGGTGCCCAGCACCACCCAACAACTGGGGTAAGACACTGCCCACCCAGGAGGCTGACAGCACAGTGGAGACAGACGCAGAGGCAGCCAGGAACAATGCAGGATGACATCCAGCCCCGAGCAGGCAAAGCAGCCTGGACTGGGGCATAGCCCCCTCAAGTCTTGAAGCGAGAGGTGGATATAACTGGCTGACCTGGCCAAAGGGCCAAGAAGTAGCTCTCCAGGGGGAGGAAACAGTACATGCTGAGTCCAGAGGATGCTGAAGCACCACTGAGGGCTTCAGAAGGCCGGGGAGCCACGCACACGAGGTGGGAGGACAAGGAGTGGCAGGAGCTGGGGCTCAAGGGAGGGTGAGCTTGAGACAGCACTGACCGCTGGGCCTGTGGGAAGGCCTCCAACCCCGCTCAGTGGAAAGCTGGGATTCGGCGTGAATCATGGACACAGCCAGGGCCCGCCGTTCCACCTGCTCAGTGTGCAGAGAGCGGGCGCTGCCCCACACCCAGGGAGAGAAGGCCTCCTGGGCAGGGAGCAGTCATCCATCCTGGCCTCAGGACCCCATGGGCCAAATACTTGTCAAGAGCAAAGAGGCAGGTGAGAGGTCAAGCATTTCCCTTCGTAAAGAAAACTCTAAGCAGCTCCCAGCCCACAGGCGGCAAATGCTCAGAGGCGACCATCTTTACAACATTAGGCACGCAAGAGGAGGCACGGCCTCAGTTTCCCTTCATCTCTGTCTACACCACTCGCCAGACTTCCCACCACCCCGCCTGCACCTGGGTCACCGTCCTCCATACCAGAGAGGGTGCCGCTGGCTAGGGTGGCCTCAGACAAAGGTCTGTAAGTGGGGTGGCCTGAGAGTCACCTGGGTTGAGCTCTCTCTCTGGGCCCCGGGTACCCAAGCTGGGAAATGTGGGTGGGGCCTGGGCTAACGCTCTGTGGTTCTCAGCCCTCAGTCTATACTAGGATCTCCCGAGACACCTGGAATAACACCAATGCCCAGGTGTCGGGTCCAGGGTCTGACTAGACTGGAGAGAAGCAGAGTCACAGGACAAGGAACCGACACCCCGGGATCTTCACCAAAGGCCTGGGAACATGTTTCCACAACACGAGCCTGTGGGTGATGATCTGGTGACTCCCATCAGACAGGAGAAGAAACGCCTGCTGTCTCCACGTCCTGCCCGGCTCCCCAGCAACCCTGGCCCAGATGCCCCTCCAGTTCCTGCCTGGGCTCTGGATGCAAAGTTCCCTTTCCTCTCCTCTCCCTAAGCTTCAATGCCTGTCTTACCTTGAACTTGAGACTAGCTTGACCTTGGGTGTCCTCTGGACGCTGGGACACAGCCTCACTGTCTGTGAATGTGGTTGAGCTGGAGATCTGAGGCCCTACCCACGCTGGTGTTTCAGGACTGGACATCACCCATCTGTAATTCAGTCCAGTTTTGGATGCTGAGAAGAATTGAGGTTCTCTAAGAACCAAGGATAATGTACAAAATGAGACAAAAAAATTTCCAAAGACTTTAAAGAGTTTATATCCATGGTCTATCCGATGAAATGATTTTTGTGAAAAAAATTTCCTTAGGAGATAGTCTTGGGGGGAGGTCTCATGTAAACTCAGAGAAGGTTCATTCAAGCAAGAGTTACAGAGTTTGAATCAGCTCTTACCTGCTAGCTGAGTGGCCTGTTGTGCATGGGTAAGTTACTTAACCTCTCTGTTCCCTATCTGAAAAATAGTGATAACAACAGTGTCCACCTCATGAGGTTGGGTCTGAGTACCTGGCACATGGAGGGGGGCACTCTGTTGTGATGAGGCAAAGCTTCACCTGTATCCATATGAAAATCTCAGGAGGTCTAGGATCTCCACATGCACAATTCTCCCCTCCAGACCTTGGACCCAGGATTTTAAAATATCTTCAAAAGCATCAAAAAGAGAAAAACTGGGGGCCGGCCTGGTGGGGTAGTGGTAAAGTTTGTGCTCTCTGCTTTGGCGACCTGGGATTTGCCTGATCAGATGCTGGGCGCAGGCCAACACACCACTCATCAAGCCATGTTGTGGAGGTGTCCCATATACAAACACAAAAGTAGAGGAAGATGGACACAGATGTTTGCTCAGGGCAAATCTTCCTCAGCAAAAAGAGGAGGATTGGCAATGGATGTTAGCTCAGAGCCAGTCTTCCTAACAAAAAAAAAAAAAGAGAAAAACCTATGATCTCCCAGAAACTGAAAGTTGAGGAAAATGTCTGCCTCTGCAGAAGGCAACACAAATAATGTAAAATAAGAGAAAGTCCTCCTTCACACAGTGAGCCTCGGTCACCAACGGGGAAAGGAATCGTCCAGTTCCTGAGATTCCCATGGCGTTCCCATGCTTGTGCGGGGCTGAGGGAGCTCTGCATCCACAATCGTCCAGGGTTTTCGCTGCAGGACACTGATAACTGAGGTCAGTGCAGAGGAATTGCTCACATTTTTCTCTGGGGCTCCATTTTCCTCTGTCAGGGTCTCCACAAGCAGACCCTCTTCCAAGGACAAGTCAGGACGTGAACCACAGAGGACTTCCCACGCACATCTGGTCGTGTGGCCCCTCGGAGCCCAGCGTCAGCATTCCCAACAGCCCCGAGGGCATGGTGTGCGCCCTGCAGGCACATGTGACAGGAGTCTGTGCCTTGAACTCTCAGGAAGTAAAGGACACCAGCCACAGAATACAGGCCGTGCACCCAACACTCAGCCGTCCTGCCACTTGGGTCAGGTGGGCAAAATCATCTCTCCAGGAAGGAAAAGAAAAGATGGCCACAGAGGAAGAGACTCGTCCCAGTTGCCATGAGCTCTGAGCCCTTTGGTGCTCTCCCAAGGCCACCAGGGACAGGAACCCCAATTCGTGCTCCTGGAAATATTTATACTCGCTGACCTCTCCTAGCAGTCAGGGGTCATTGCCAGGCCAGGACGGCGTGTTGTGTAGGGGACTGACCAGTGCAGTAACCGTGTGCTCAGGGAGAGGCTCGGTGGTCCCAGCTGTAAGGCTTTGTGACTAAAAGAGTGAATCATTCTGTGAGTTAGAGTAGAGGGCATTTCGTGTGTGTGTGTGTGTGTGTGTGTGTGTGTGTGTGTGTGTGTGTGTGTGTGTGTGTTTGTGTGTGTGCAGAGGCTGGTTAAGGATGAGCCACTGCAGAGAAGGGGAATGCCATCGAGGTGAAGTCAAGAGGACATAAGCACCAGGAGGCAGGAGAATGCACAGAGATGGAGGTCAGGGGAGAAAGACCAAGACCCCAACCCACTGAAGCCCCCCGAAGACCCCAGAGAACGGGGCTGAGAGGGAGGCCGGGGACTGAGAGGTAGGGGTAGCAGGAGGCAAACACGGAGGGGCTTCTGCCGGCTCCTCTAGTTCTCGTGTGAGCCCCACCCCCTTGTATGGAGGACTCAGCTCCCAGCAAGTCAGAGGAGAGGCTTCCTTCACTTGCTCACTCACTCACCCACTCAGTCCTTCATTCACTCATGCATCTAACAGACGCAGAGAGTGACCAGGACAGTGGTCAGGACTAAGGGCAGGTACATCTAGGGAGACAGACTTTATGCAAAGACACACACTAATAAATGGAGCCAATCTCTCCCTCCTGTCCTCTCTCTTCCAGTCCTGCCACCAGGGCCCTCTGGAGCAGCTCTGGGTCCACCAAGGGCAGAGTCAGGTCCTGGTGATGGTGTCAGGGCCCCAGTGAGGGTGAAGACCAGCTCAACACCTCTGCCCAGGACAGGGGGCCCAGACATCTGCACAGGATCACCCACTCTGACCCCATGGGGAGGTGCCTGGAGGAGTCAGAAGATTCTCTGTGTGGGGGCCTCTCCCCCGCTGCCAACCGAAAGGCAGCTTATTGGAGTCTGAGCTCTGAGGCTGCTCCCAAGGTGAACATCAGGAGACGTGTAAAACCACCTGACTCAGTTTATCTACTCCAGTTGCTCCGCCCTCCTGGCCCTTCATCAGCAGGCCCCTTCCCTCCAGGGGACCTATTGTGCCATCAGCCCTCCCAAGGCCGGCTTAGATAGTGTCCTCTCACCTACTCTGGAGGCAAGACCAGGACTCAGGGGGCCTGGAGTCTGTTTGTAAAGAGAGGGATGGAGACTCCGGATTCACAGAGAGAGGGGGGGAGTTCAGGTCCGCAGTTGATATCACCAGGGCAAGTGTGGACTGGGAAAGGCCCTGTTCAGGCCTGCAACCCCCTTCCCTGAAGTCTCAGGGCGATCTTCTCTCCACAGTAGCCACGACACCTTTGCTCCCCAGCACTGGCCGTGAGCATGGTGAACCATCATTGACCAGTACCGACCTCCCGCACGAGGCAGAGGATGGTCATCAGTTCCTGAGTGAAGGCAAACTCTAGATCCACAAAGCTGGCGACTCAGACAGGCTTTCCTCATCTGGATGGAATTTTTTCCTATCACGCCTGTACCCCCTGGCTTTACCCAGCAGGATAAACAGAAACAAAGAGGTTCTGTGAAAAATATGGGTAAGCCGCCTCTAACAGACAAAATCCGTGGAAATATAGACCACATGGCAGAGGCTTCCGTGTGAGAAAAAACAAAAGGTATTGATTGGAATCATCAAATAGATCAGTAACGTGGTCAGCCAACACAACAGGTGGGCACCTGCCACCAGTGAGAAGAAACCCCCATCACAGCCCGGCCCTTCTCTGAGGGTCCCAGGGGCTCCCCAGGGAATTAGTGGGGACTGTCAGTTTCACCCTCTGTCTGCTCTTGGGGTCAAGGATGCTCTTGTGATTCATAAACACTAACCAGGTGGGAGATGAAACCCAAGTCCCTGTCCTACCAGTGCACGCTGAGAACAAACGTTTCAGAGTGCACGGTCTGTGCGGGGACATGGGCAGACTCAGGGTCCAGGTGGGAGACGGACCACAAGCAGGGCCTGGAGGACAGGAAATGGATGTAATCAGGGTGGGCTTCCAAGTAGAGGTGTGGGTAAGCCAGGCCTGAAGGACACAGGATTTAGCCCCACCATCCCACCTGCATCAAATAAGCGCCATCAATGGAGACCAGCGAGGACTGTGGGGCTAGTTCTGGAAAGAGTCCTAAGACATAAAAGCTGGGTGCTTCCTTCCTGCCAGGCCCCTCAGTCCAACCATCTTTGGCTTATCACCAAGCAGCTGCAGGACAGGGTTGGGGCTGGGGGAGGTGGGGCACAATTTTGTGCCAGAGGCTGCCCTCTCCCGGCACCAATGCCCACCCAGACGATGATGCACTGACACCCATGACAATCAGTTTTCAAAGGTTTAATCCTGGGCCCGCTGGGAACTGGTTCCTTCACCTTCAGGCAGATGCAAGAATTTGCTTTGCACTCAGAATCCACAGAGGTTTCTCTCCACCCATCGAGCACCAGGCTGGGAGGGCAGTGCAGAGAGGGGCTCAGGAAGCCCCCACCCCCAAGGCAGAAGGCAGGACAGGACTGCCATGGCCCCCTCTTCACTTTGGCCACCCCATCAGGCTGACAGGGGTAGCTCAGAACAGAGGAGCCACTGGGAAAGCCCTACAGAGGGTGGTGTCTGTGCAGTACTTGGGGACCCCACGGACAAGTCACATGCACCCTCCACAGCCCCGCCATTCCCAAATCTCACTCTCCCCCTGCCTGGTGCACCCTGCCCGGGAAGGGCATCTAAGGTCAAATGTGGTGTGGGATCAGCCTCACAGCCCCGCCTGCAGTTGCCCCCTTTAGCGCGGATTGGCCAATTGATCTCGGGGCAGGTGTTTGACTTATTAGTAAATTAATAATAATCACACCCAATAGATAATGAGCAGGAGTGTGTGCACCACGTTGTCTGAAGATCTCTGTGGACGTCACACTCGCTTATTCCTCACAGCGATCCTTGAGGCGGGTGCTATTACATCCCCATTTCATTGATGCAGAAACTGAGGCGCAGTGGCCTGCTCACGTTCCCACAGCCACTGAGGGCCAGCTCTGACAGGCTGGTCATGGAGACAGGTCAGGGCGTCCCTGCATGTGGCAGGTACCTAATGTCACCCACAGTCAGTTTACCATGAAACCTCCCCGTGTGTAGGGTGGGCTTTGGAAATGGCCACGAGAATAGTGACATGGAGGGAGAGGAGACCAGCCCGTTAGCCTTCATCCTGCTCCCAGCAGCCCTGGCTCTAGAGGAGAAGAGATCACAAAGGAGGTGGGGATGGGAGGCAGCCTTCCCCTCCCCCACCCTCCACTGGCTCAGTAGGCTCTGTTCCTTCAGAGGAAAGAACACCAGGGTCTGTGTTTAAGACCAAGAAATGAGCAAAATCAGAACCCTGAAGGGCATCGCTCCCTCTTCGGCAGACACAGGCCTGTGGTCCTCATCCCCAGGTCCCATCAACACGACCTTTGTCACCCCCACCCCCACGCCCACTAACAGGGTAGGGATGTGGGCTTCATCTCCTGTCCTTCCTCCTTTGCTCTTTCCCTGCAGTGCCCCCCCAAAGCCTGTACCCTGGGCCCTCTAAGAGCCTCCTTCAGAGTTGGATCCAGGAGTTTCAGGGGTCCCACTCCTCCTCCTCTTCCTGCCCCCTCCCCTCCCTGCCCAACTGCCTTCTAACAGGAGTGGGGGCTCTGGTGTGGATTTCAGGTCACCTGAGACTGGCTGTGTGGCCCTGGGCCTTCCTCTCCCCACTGCCTGTGCAGATCAATGTGTGAGGGCTGCTGACAAGGCTTTTCTTCTAGTTCCTGCCTCATTTTCTCAGGCCCTAGGGCCTTGGTGCATTGAAGTGATTCAACACAGGGTGGTTTGGCCTCAGTCTGGGCAGAACAGCAGCTATTGATGAGCTGGGGGTGGTCGAGAGCCTGGAGCAGAGTATCACGGCCAGTGCATCACCCTGGGGAATCATTATGCTGCTGGAGCCCAGCAGGAGCCAACCAGGAACCACACCTTCCACCAGAATGTAGAAGGCAAGTCAGGGCCCCGGGATGCAGAGAATCCAGGGAATGTTCCAGGCTCCCGGGAAGAGTCTGAAACTTGTGAGGAGTCGGCCTCACTTCCCCACGGCATTAGTGCTTCAGGGACAAGGGGGGCCCTCAGCCACTGTCCTCATCTGTCATAACCCAAGAACACCTGCTGGGCTACTTCATCAGTCCTGCCCTTGGTGGCCTTTGATCCAAAACAGTATTTGCAGGAACTGAGACTTGAGAGGCCAGGAGGGAGCCAGATGGGCTTGCGTCACAGGTGAAAGCCAGGGCTCAGCTCTGAATCCATCAGCAGTCAGCCCCCAGCCCCTCCAGTCTAGACTGGCTGGCCCCATCCCACCTCAAGGCAGGCCCCACCCCCAGCCCTTCCCTCAGAGAATGTGCCGGAGCCCAGAGCAAAGCCAAGCCATTCCTAAGGCTGCAGAACCAGCCTCAGCCAGCAGCACAGTGTGCTCTCCCACTCTTGGTGGGCCTGTAGGTGCAAATAATCAGCCTTTGTCCCTGGCCCCACCTGAGCATGAGCTCTCCCCTGCTGTGGCATCTGGGACCCTCCTGCTCTCTCCTGAAAGCACTAGGACAGAGAGGGGGCCTCGTGCACCCCCGACATTACCCCGCTGTGTCAGGTCAAGGAATGACTTACGGAAATCTTAAAAGCAATCTTTCTCAGTGCAGCCTGGCTGTGATGACATATGCATGAGCCTCCCAGAGCGGAGCCCCCTCATCACACTTAGCAGTTTCCAGAGAACAGCGCAGAGTCACTGACTGCTGATCAAAGCAGGCCTCTGGTTCTCGCAAAACTGGAAAACTCACTTCTCAACTCCAAGAACAAACCCCTGAGAGACCTCTACCTACAATTCCCCCCTCCCTTTAGAGAGGGGCAAAGGAGAAAACCAGGGCAGTAGGCTTACCCCCTTCTAAACAGGGGCCCACAACAGAAGAAGATGACACAGGGCCAGGGGTCAGTGGGCACAGTCAGGTTAGGCCAGCCTCAGCCGCTGTCCTGCACTGGCCAGCAGGGCAGCCCCTACTCTCTGGTGACTGTATGAGGGTCCCTGGCTGGGGCAGCACAGAGAGGGTGTCTTCCCTGAACCTGGGACAACCTCAGGGCACCTGGCTCCCTGCCCCAGCCTCTCACTGAGAACTGTCCCCACTATCCTGTCCCCCCATAAAAATATTGAGCGGGTGGGCTGGCCTATGATGACCACTCCAAACCTCGTTGAATCAATGGGGGTTGTGCAGTGCTTATCAAATGGAGATTCCTGGGCCCACCCTGGACCTAGTGACTCAGAACCTCCAGGGTGGGCGTTTGACAAGTAGGCCCAGGGAGTGTGAGCTCCCCAGAGGCTCTGAGCTGTCCCTTCACTCCCTGGGGGGAGAGAGGGGAACCAGGCCTTGCCCAGGGCTCCCAGGTGGGCGGAGCCGCCTATTCATGATCCCCTCTGCTGTAGCAGAAGGTCATCCTGGGTGTCTGGGTGAATGCAGAAACCTGGACGTGATCTGCTCTCACTGCAAGAAGTCCCACCCTGGAGACCGAGGTCCCCGGGCAAGCTGCCACCCCTCTCTGAGCCTCAGTTCCTCCCAGCTCTGGAAAATCAGGTCTCTGATTCTACATCTCTCATCTCCTAGGAGTCCTCATGGGGCCTTCTCAATGGAGCAGAAGGTGGACCACCCACCAGAAGGCTGCTCCATCATCCTGCCCGCCCACCCCAGTGCCCAATCCTGGCTCTGGGGCCGCTGTTCCCCAGACAGGGGAAAATCTAGGGCAGGTCCCGGACTTATTTGGTCATTCTCAAATAAGAAAAGGTTCCCAGTCACTTTGGGTCACAGAAACAGGCTCATTTTAGTAACTACTATGTCCAGTTCACTGTAAGAATGGAAACCACAAACGGACTCCAGGTGGCTCCCCCACTCCACCCTCACGCCAAAAAGTGCACCCTACAAGCATTGCCTCCCACAGGTGACCCTCCTTCTCTGCGTCTCCAAGCTCCTGAGGGGCCATGCAAGGAGGGGGCCCCCCTGGAGAGGTGGATGGCACTCTTAGTGGGCTCTTTCCACACAAATGTTCCCTCTGAATTCCCAGTCATTCTTTTTGTGGCTTCACTCCTTTTATTGGCTTGAGAGGAAGGAGCTGGGTTAATGATTTCATAACCCATTTTCAGGCGTTTTCTTCCCAAATTCTGAAAGTGGGGGCATATCTTCTGGTGCTTTGTGAGAGAAGTTTCCTCTGGGGGCCCTGGCCAGAGCTGAGATAAAAAGTGTCCTATGTTAACATCCTGTTCTATGAATGGTGGCTTGAGTGTCATAAAGCCCCTGACTTAGAAGGGAGGGGGAGGAAGAATAAACAGAGATCATGGTTCCAAAAGGAAATGTCCCCATTGGGTGGGGACAGGGGAACAGGCCAGAAGCAGAGCCTTGGGTGGAGTTGTTGGGGAGAAGAGACACTGGACATTCCACTGGGGCTAGTATGGGGGTGCACCTGTGACCCCACTGCCTGCAACAGCAGCTTGGCCTGTGGGGCTCTGGGGGTGCTCAGAGAGGCAGGGTCACACCCCCTGGTTGGGCTGCCTTCCACTTCCTGTGAGGCCCCTGCAGCATTCTGGGGTCAGGAGCTCTGGGGTAGGGGTGCCGGGCCAGGGTAAGGTTACCCTGCCCCACCCTGAGCCATCGCCCTTCCCTCTCCTGCGGGCAGTGTCCCTGCCTTGGGAGGGGAGTGGGCCCTCTGGGGGCCCTGGAGGCCAAAGGAGAAACTTGGACGTGATCTGTGGATCTATCTATAAATGGCGGGGCTGGGTGTAGTGGTGTCCAGGGTTTCTTCTAGATGTCACTCCTTGATTCTGGCTAGCCCCAGGACTTGAAGTCACTCTGGCTACATGCAGGTGTGAGCTCAACTCAGCTCTCACAAATGCAGTGATATGGTGCCACCAGGCAACTGCGGTCCCCTTAGCCCTTTGCCCCAAACCCTCCATGGATGACAGAACCTGCTCCCTTTGCTGCTCACACCCTCCCGCCTCGGATCAGGCAATAAGAAGCTGGGGTCCTGTTTTTAAACAGTCAGGTTGTGACCTACTGTTTTCCAACCAACTCTTTGGGGCGGGGGGTGGGGAGGGTGGTCAGGGAAAGGAGTCTCCGTGGCTGCCAGGCTCTGCACCCACAGAACACACCCAGCACGCCCTCTCCCAGGTGAGGGTCTGTGGCCTCTGGGGAGTTCAGGCTGAGGGCGGTCTGAAGACTGGTGACACAGTGAGTACTTTACCAAGAGTCCAGGGTAGGAAGCGCTTTCCCTCAGTCACCAGAGGAGCTGTGCCACTCGAGCCTCAGGAGAGACCCCCCGCCAGTACACAGGCCTTAGGTCTGTTCAAGGTCAGCTAAGGCACAGGACCCCTGGTGCCAGCCCCCTTCCTCCCCTGGCTCCACACACAGGGCAGAATGACTGTGGCGGAGCAAACAGTGCCCTGTTTTATTATTTCCAGATCAAAGTTGTCACAAATACTTTCTCTTACCAGAAACTTTAAAAGACCAGAAGAGAATACTCTGGATTCAGCTCCTCCTACACTAACCCAATCGCCAAACCTCGGTTGGTGACACTCAGGTTTCTATTGCTGACTTTTGTAAAGGAAATCCTAACCCTGGACAAAGCTGGGCACCTTTACAAGGACTTCGCTTCCTCTGCGCAGCGCATGAGAAGGGGGTGGGGAGCGCAGCTTCGGAACAAACTCAAGGAACGGACCCTGGCCCGCTTCCAGCGTCTGACCCATGCTGCGAATTTGGTTTTTCCACGGAAGTCCTGGAGACTGTTTCCCCCATTGTCGTTGGTCTAGAAGGGGCCAAACGACTGGGGTGGGGGGAGACTTTCCTCACCCTGGCCCCGCTATCCCGATGCTCCCGAGACCCCGCAACTTGTAGATCTGGTCGGGTCGGCTGTGCGGAGCCCCTGCGATAGCGCGGCACGGCCCCTCCCGCCCCCTCCCTGGCCCGGGCGCGCCCGCCACTCACAAGCTCCCAGACGAACAGCAGTTCAGGAAAGGTGGTGAAAACAGCAAAGCCGCTGGGCAGGGGTCTGTCGTCCATGGTGGCATGCTGGCATCGGCCTCGGGACAGGACTCGCGGCTCCGGCTCCGCGCTGACCGCTCGCTGTCTCGGCGGAGTCCAGGGGCCCGGCGCCCCCGCCCGCGGGTTGAGAGCGGAGACGCCAGGGACCCACGAGGGAGGAGCCCGGGCACCGCCCGCCCCACCCCGTCCGGGCCAGCGGTGCGCGCCCCAAAGGACCGGGCGGGAGTGCCTCGGGCGTCGCCCTGAACCAACCGGAGGGCGTGCAGCGGGCTTGCCGAGCTGGGGGCGGGGGCCTGAATCCAGTGTCCCACCTCCGGGTGCCATGTCCCGTGGGAAGCAGGAAAAGCCACTTTGGTGAAGCACTTCGCACGCTTTGAACTCTTCGCAGGTGATCAGCATCCCTTAAGAATGATAACCTTAGACAACTAGGCTCCTGAAACTCCCCACCGTGGCACCCCTCGGGAGACCATTGCTTTAACCGTTCTTAGGTTGGGTCTTCATCCTTCCACTGCGTGGATTAATATACGTGACCTCCGCGTCCAGGCCGACGGTGGGACAAGGTCCTAGTCCTGCCCACAGCTGCAGGCTGGGGGTCTGCAGAAGAGGCCTTGAGAGCAGCTCTGGCCACCACCCATTCTCCCTGCGTCTTTGGAGCCACAGTCGGGAACCCTGCACACGCGGGCCGCTCCACTCGGTGCTGGAGCTTCCAGTCTGTCTGTCTGAGGGTAGAGGTTGCTCTCAGCCCTGCCAGCCCCGGAGGAGGGGTGGTGGTGGTCGTGGTGCTGGGGCGGATCTGCACTGAATCCAAGGGACAGGAAGGGCCCTCCTGGAGCAGATCTGTGCCCCTCTCTCAGGGGGCAGCCCTGCGCCTCTGCGGTGGGGTCACTCCTCCTCTCCACGTCCTGTGATTACCTGTTGCTGCTGGGGTTTTGTTTTCTGGATCACAATCTTCTTTGACTTATTTTTAACAAGTATCACGCTCCAAGAGTTTGCCTGTCTTTTTTTTTTGTTTTTAATTTAGACACTATTACTGAGTTTTTCTCCTACGAATCCTAAAGCCAAAAATCTGCACAGTCGAGGGCTTGCCCCCAGCTCAGACTCCCCGGTGCTTCTGTGGCTTCATTCACAGCCACAGCAGGGCACTGCCCCCTCTCCAGTGGGACCCACATTCTTTCCCCTCTACACCGCTATTTTCCTTCCCAGTCCCTATGGACAGAAGTAAACTCCTGGACACATTTGAAAAACAAAACAAAACCCATGCCCAAGAGCTGTCCATTCAGACCACCTACAGAGAGGGACCAGGCATTTGAAATGAGAAAATCCCACTGTGCCTCTGTGAGCCTCCTTGGGGCTGCTGGTCTTGGTGCCCTGAGACCCAGGGTGTCCATCTTCTTCCTCCTGAGGAGATTCTGGTGGGGACAAGCCACAAGCCACCTTCAAGCAAATCCATCCAAAGCAGTTTGGCAATTTCTCTGTCAGTATTCACTAATCAAAACACACAAAGGTCTTTTCAACTCTTAATAATCTCTTTGCCTGGCCTTGAAGTTTGAGTGTTTTCTGGTTGGCTGTTCTGCTAGCTATTTCAAACCTCTGTTGCTAAATTCTTCAGGCTTGAGCTTGTGACTCTGGGGAGAAGGCACAGCTCCCTGCTGTAGCCCAGTAAAGCTGATTGGCTCCAACCCTCGTTTGATAAGGCCTAAGAGGCCACAAAGGATTTAGGAAGGTCCCTTTCTCTGTGACCCCCTCATCTCACCTGCAGTCCTTTGCTTGATGTTCCTCTTCCTGACCACACTCCACCCCCTGCAGGGCAGCCCCCACCCCAACCCCATCCGCCTCTCTCCTTCCTGCCATATCATATCCTTGTTGCCCAACCAAGACCCCAGCCCATGAAGGGTGCTCAGTAAATATTTGTCCACTGACAGGATGGATGCAGCCTGGTCTGTGCTTGACCGCCTGAGAGGGAAGTGGAATGACTCTGTTTGAACGTGAGTATTGTTGATAGAGATGTGTCTGTCTTCGTGTCACAGAGCTTCCCCAGGGCTCTCTGGGCCACTAGCTGATGATTTAGGTGGTTCATATTTATAAGACCAGGACCATACTTTGGTGTCCAGCAGGATATGAAAAACAACCTCAGCCAATAATAACTCATCGCAGTGTCCTTGGTCTTCCTAGCAGCATAGTGGGTGTGAGTGTGGGGGTCAGTCTGGGGAGGATCTGGGGCTTTTGTCAACATAATAACATGGCCTAGGGTGCGTTTCTGCAAAGTTGGAACTAGAAAGTGATGGTTACTATGCCAGCCTGAGGGTGGAAGAGGTCCCCTCCAGCTTGTGGGGGGAGAGAATTGGGGGTGGGAGAATGGATTGGGGAGAGGGACGTGTTCAGGGAAGGATTCCTGGGGCAGGACTTGCCAGTAAATAATAGTGGGTGTGATTTACTTTTGGGGTCTGTAGAGCTACTCCCATTTTACTCATGAGGTCATGAAGGCTCAGAAAGGTTAAGTAGCTGCTCAAGGCCACACAGCTGGTGAGTGGTGGAGCTCGGCCTTGAACCTGAGTGATGCTGTGCCTCCAAAGCTGCAAGCACTTGATTAAGACCAGACTTAGTGGATGGATGATAGATAAAGAAGTCATGGTATATATACAATGGACTATTATTCAGCCATACAAAGTGAGGGAAACCGTTTCTGACAACATGGATGGACTTTGAAGGCATTATGCTAAGTGAACTAAGGCAGAGAAAGACAAATACTGCATGATCTCATTTATATGTGGAATCTAAAAAAACCAAAAAACAACAACAGAAATCCCACCAAACTCATAGAAAAAGAGATCAGACTCGTGGTTACGAGAGATGGGGGCTGGGGACACAAGATCAGAGGTCAGGGAGGGGTGGGAGGTAGATGTGAACAGCCACGGGAGTCCAGGGCAGAAGGAAATAGGCACAGGCAGCGAGTTCTGGAAGAATAAGACAGGGCTGATTTGTCTGATTCCTCCACAGGACAGTTTGAGGAGGGCCTGTGTGGAGAAGAGGGAGAAGGGATGTGCCAGGCCAGGGGAGCATCATGGATGAGTCGCAGAGGCTGGAGAGCCTTTGATCTCTGTGGGGAGCAGGGTGGCTCCTGGGGCAGAGCTGGAAAGGGCAAGGGCAAACTTGGCTCAGGAGAAAGAGGCAAAATTCAAAGAGTATAAAGCATCCATCAAGTTTAGTCATTTCCCCTGTTTGGCCCTGGGAGTAATGAGGCTCATTCTCTCTGCCCCAGAGGGGGCAGGACCCTGCACCTCCGAATGAAAGCTCATGACCTGCCCAGTGAGTTGCACTGCGAATTTGGCCAAAGTTGTCCAAAACATCAGAGGCACAGAGCAGGGCTGGGCCAGTGGGTCCTGGAATGCAGCCTCAGCAGGTTGGGGCTGGGCTGCCTGCTCCCGAGTTAAGCACTTTCCTTCCAGGTTTCACCTGCAACACCCTTCAGAGAGCCTGCAGCAAGCTTCTTAGACTGGGAAGCAATTGTCGAGTGAATGTCAGAATTTAGCAGATGCATCCTGGAACAGCCTTGGCCCCCAGCCTTTCACTCTCAAACTCATCCTTCTACCTGGGGTTCCTTCAAAGGCCTCCCTGTGGGAACTGACGCCCTCATGGATGACCAGGAACCCACCTTCTAGAGAAGCCACCTGCCCTCCAGTCATTGAGAGAGTGAGGGGAACCTATAACCTCCCACCTACCGTGCCAGTCGGCCTGTCTGGCTCTCTATTCTTCTCCTTAGCATTTCTGTTTTCTGTTGGAGATGATATACTTACACTTAGAAAATGTAGACAAGGAAATTGTACTAATGGCCCCTGATTCTTCCAAATCAAGGCAACTATTTTCATCTCTGCATAATATCTTTTAGAACTCATGAAGAGGCAGACTTGTTACCTCTCTGAGCTTCTATTTCCATATAGTGACTTGTCCATTCATTTGGCTTCAATATTTGCCCATTCATTCAGACACCCAAGCTGTGTGAGCAAGGTAAGCGGGCTGGAAAGGGAGGTGCAGATGGGAGCCTCAGTGGTGGAGGTGAGGCCACTGTTCCTGCAAGCATTCCAGGGTGGGGGCCATTGAGGCCCTTGCCAAGGCCAGTGTGAGGTCCTCTCTGGGGAAGAGAGGGGACTCTAGCAGGTGCCCATGTGCCTTCAGTCCTCGGGATGCTTGGTCAGTGCCAAGAGCTTGGAAGAGCACCAAAAGAAACAGGGGTCCAGAGACCAGCCCAGAGGTCTCTGATTTGGTCTAGGGAACCTAGAGATCTGGAACAGCATGAGATCAGAAAACACAATAAGATCATAGAATCTCAACCAAGTAGAGTATGAAACTTGGTGCAAAGAAGAATGGCATGTTCTTATGGAGAGGGTAGGGACTTGCTGATTCATCTCTCAGTGCCCAGTGCTTAGCACAACGCGTGGTCCGTGGGAGGGGCAGTGAGTGTTTGTTGAAGGACAAGGAGAGAGAGTGGGGGAAAGGGAGACAAGGAAGGAAGGAAGGAAAATAAAGCATGCAGTCAGGCTTCCGGAACGCTGAGGAACCCTCAGACTCCACAGGGGCTGTGTTCCCTTGGTTTCCTAAACTTGAAACCATGACAGGAGTGTGTCCTAAAGGAAGAGGAAGGAAAAGCTCCTGGCTGCCCTGGGTCTCAATTATGACTCAGAGAAGCCAAGCCCTTGGAAGGAAGAGAGGGGATCTGTGGCTGCCTCACCTGGATGACAGAGGAGGAAGCTCCAGAGACATGCACCCCAGAGGTGGGCAGGACACAGCCTGGGGGAAGAGGGTGAATGGCAACCACAGCCTGTGGAGAGGAGGGCTGGACCCTCATCTGACCAACTCAGCTGGTTTGGGAGCAGTCCTGACTGTGCAGGGCTGCCCAGTGCACGTGGGAGATGATTCAGACCCCATCACCTCTGCATCACCTCCCAGACTCATCTCCTCACAAACCCATCACCTCACAGACCCAAGACCTCCCAGACCCCATCATTCTCCCAAACCATCACTTCCCAGACCTCATCACCTCTCAGATCCCACATCTCCCCTCAACCCCTTAAATGTCAGAGACCAGAATCCTGGCTCTACCAGGTTCTCTGAGACACGACATCCTCTCCCCACCTCCCCCACCTCTGATCAGTTGCTCAGAGGGAGCAGCTCTGTGGGAAAGCACAACCCATTCTCAAGGTGACCTTGTGACCACATCCACTCAGCATAGGACAAGTCACTCAGACACATGAGGTCTGTGTCCATACTGTGGGATACCATGGCAGCACTGGAAAAGGGGCAGTGAATACCCATGTGCTGACACAGGAGGATGGCCAGGAGAGAATTTTTTGGAGGTGAAAATAGGAAGTTGCAAACCAATACATAAAGCATAATCCATGTTTTTCTTATAAGAAAATATGCTTGTAAATGCTTATGGATAAATAGTACCTGGAAGGGCAGAAGCCACACTTTTCACAGTGGTTCCCTCTGGGGTTGGGGAATCAGTGGATGAGGGAGAGGTGGGGCTAAAGGTAGGAGAGAGATGTTGCTTTCCCTTAAATAGTGGACATAGAATACTGAACTTGTAATTGGAAAACCCATTAAAGGAAAGCACACGGTGACTCCAGCCTGCTGACCTGTGGGGTTCCCTCCGCTCTGCCATGCCGGGACTCCTGCATGAGGCAGAGCCAGCGAGGTGGGGTAGGAGACCTTGAATCTCAGAGCTCCCCACTTCTGGAATGTCATTCTTCTTCTCCCTCCCCCTAATGGCCCCAACCTCTCAGAGACAAGCTAGAGGTGTGACTGGACAGAGCGTGTTGCACATCTGAGGCCAGGGACAAGGAGGCTGCCTCCCAGCCCCTGGAGTCCTGACTGATGGACACTCCGAGCTCTGTGCTTGCTTGGGCTCCCTCAGGTCATCAGCTGTGACAGCCCTCCTGCCTTGGGATCTGGGAGCTGAGCATTCGGGCATCTGGTCATTCTGAACTTTCGCTTCTGGCTTTCTCTTCTGCGTATCACCTTCCACAGAGACAGCTACACAGTGGGTCAGGGCTGCACCTCTAATGTTATCACAGTTGTCACCCTCCCTCTGGCCCCATGATGAATATACAGCAGAAAGCTTGGAGAACCCCCAGACTATAGAGAGTGAATTTAGGACCTGGGTTAAAAATCTCCCCTCTGGGGGGGCCGCCCAGTGGTATAGTCGTTCAGTTCATGCTCCGCTTCAGCGAAGTTCGGATCCCGTGCGCAGACAGATGCACTGTTTGTCAGGCACGCTGTGGCTGTGTCCCATATAAAGTGGAGGAAGATGGGCACGGATGTTACCCCAGGGCCAGTCTCCCTCAGCAAAAAAGAGGACGATTGGCAATGGATGTTAGCTCAGGGCTGCTCTTTCTCACAAAAAGAAAAAGAAAAAGAAACCAACCCCCTTAATCCGGTCATGCCCTCAGGGCCTGGCTATGGATTGCAGCCCAACCCCTCTGGGTCCACATCTGGGACCAAGTGAGACACCAGTTCTGGAGTCCAGGACATTCAGACTCAGGAGAAATTGCACGTATGGTAGAGAGAGGGCTGGGGATGAGCAGCCCTTCAGCTGGTCTCCATCTCTTGGTGTCTTGAAACCATATCTCCCTGAGACCAAAGGAATCGAAGGAAAGCTTCACCTAGAAGAGGGAATAATTCCTAATTTCAGCAGGGTCCAGCAAAGTAATGGTGTAATGTTCTTTATATGTGCTATAATTAATTTGGAATTTTGGCTTTTGGATGCATGTTTGGGATTGACATAGTTTTCTTTTTGTGTGCTGCCTGGACTTGGGAAGTTTTAAAAAATACAGCCCTGGGCCGGCCCTGCGACATAGTGGTTAAGTTTGTGCGCTTCGCTTTTGCAGCCCGGGGTTCAGGGGTTCGGATCTCGGGCACGGACCAATGCACTGCTTGTCAAGTCACACTGTGCCAGCATCCCATATAAAGTAGAAGAAGATGGGCACAGATGTTAGCCCAGAGTCAGTCTTCCTCAGCAAAAAGAGGAGGATTGGCAATGGATGTTAGCTCAGAGCTAGTCTTCCTCATACACACCCAAAAATCTACCCTCTGCCGTTTACTCGCTGTGCAACTTCAGACAGATTACTTGAATTCTGTGCCCTGGTTTTCTCGTCTATAAAATGGCAGTAGTAGTCCCTCTCTCACAGGCTATTTGTGGATTCAAGGAGACAATGTGTGTGCAGTGCCCTTTGCAGGGCCGACCATGAGGGGAACTTCAAGTCGTGGAAGCTGATGTTAACACATGCTCACAAAATTCCCCCGGGACTCATCACCTCACACGTGTGTGTGCCCTTTCACTCTCAGAAGGAAAGTCTTCTCCGCTATTTGGATGCAGAATTCATTAGAGAACATTCTGGCTCTCACTCACACACCTGCATCCCACCTCATTTCCTGGTGGTCACCTCCCGGGCCTGAGGCTGTTGCTGTCCCTTCCTCTTTCAGCAAGTGGAAGTTTCTGTTCTGGTCACTGCAGGAGCCACCAACCATGAATTCCTGTAACTCAGAAGATGGGAAGGCCAGGGAGCCAACCCCACAGTTGGCAGCTGAGAACCAAACCAGAGAATGACCCGTGTGAGAGTCACCCCTGCCAGACTTGGAGCTCTTAAATGGGGTCCTCAAGGCCTCACAACGCCAGGGAAGGAAGACCAATTCCAAAAGGTCCCAGAATTTTCATTATCAAATAGAATCTCAGCCCCAGTAGGAACCTGCCCTTGGTCGACTCACTCCCTCCGTGGCTCACCCCCATTGCTCCCACTGTACCATCAGCTGCCACCTCATCATAACGTGGACCAGGCGACACCCAGGGTGGCAGCTGGATGCATCCTCCCCTGCCTTGCCAGGCCTTAGTCCACCGGCCAGCCTGCTCTGGACATTTCAGCTTCAAGTGCCCTCTCGGGTCTGTGGGGGTAGACAGGGGGGTGACTCAGCTCTGAAGTAGGGACAGAAGCAGAATTGCCACTGGCAGACCCTTAGGCTCTCCCTTGGGTCAGGCCTGGTTCCCTGGGGTGCTGAGCAGCTGCCTTCAGCCCAGAAGGCTCCATGTTGCCTCCAGTAAAACCTCTTGCCTCCTGCTCAGCACCACCCACTCAGGGGGGCTGGGTCCTCTCACCCACCTACAACTGTGCCCTCCTGGCCTCTGAGTCCAGGCCCTGGGAGGTAGAGGAGGGGGAGCACGACTACCTTCCCCTGCTCCTTACTCCTCTGCTTCCCCAGCACCCACATCCTGCTCACACTTTCCTGCCATCACCCCCCACCCCCACTACCATCTGTGGGAGCCCCTCCCAGCCCCCAGGCTCCTCCTCTACAACCAGGCCGGACCTGCTCAGTCACAAATTCTCCTTCCCTCTGGGTCAATCTCCTGTAGTTCACAAAATAGGTTGACATCTTTCTTCTGGTGATGTGGTGTGGGAATGCCCTGTTGCTAATTATGTGAACAATACCTGCTCCCGTTTGCTCAAGTGTTCCACGTGCTCACTACTGTACATATGTTATGTCATTAATGAGCCAACAACTCTACTTAAAAACATTTGTTTTTTATTGTGGTAAAATACACTTAACACAAAGTTCACCATCTTAACCATATTTAAGGGTGCAGTTCAGCAGTATTAAATACATTCACATTGTTGTGCCACCATCACCACCATCCATCCCCATGACTCTGTTCATCTTGTAAAACGAAACTCTATACTTTTTAAAACAATAACTGTCCATTCTGCCCTCCCCCCAGCCCCTGGCAACCACCATTAATACTTTCTGTTTTTATGATTTTGACTACCTCATATAAATACCTCTAAGTACCTCATGTAAATGGAATCACACAGTATTTGTCTTCTTGTGACTGGCTTATTTCATTTAGCATAATGTGCTCAAGGTTCATCCCTGTTGTAGCATGTGTCAGAATCTTCTTCCCTCTTAAGGCTGAATAATGTTCCATTGTACATATAAACCATATGTTGTTTATCCATTTGTCTGTTGATGGACACAGGTTGCTTTCACATTTTAGCTACTGTGAATAATGCTGCTACGAACACAGGTGTACAAATATCTCTTTGACACTCTGCTTTCAATTCTTTTGGTTACATACCCAGAAGTGGAATTGCTAGCTCATATAGTAGTTCTAACTAAATTTTTTAAGGAACCACTATAGTGTTTTCCATAGTGGTTGAACCATTTTACATTCCCACCTACAGTGCACAGGGGTTCCAATTTCTCCACATCCTCCCCAACACCTATTTTCTAGGTTGTTGTTGTTTTTTTATAGTGATGTGAGGTGGTATCTCACTGTAGTTTTGATTTGCATTTTCCTAATGATCAGTGATGTTGAGAATCTTTTCATGTGCTTGTTAGTCATTTCTATGTCTTCTTTGGAGAAATGTCTATTCAAATCCTTTGCTCATTTTTGAATCAGGTTTTTGATTTTTTGTTGTTGAGTTTTAGGAATCCTCTCTACGTTCTGGATGTTAATCCCTCCTCAGATACATGATTTACAAATATTTTCTCTCATACTGTCGGCTGCCTTTTTACTCTGTGGATAGTGTCTCTTGCTGTACAAAATTTTTATATTTTCATGAAGTCCAATTTGCCCATTTCTTTTCTTTTATTGCCTGTGCCTTTGGTGTCCTGTCCAAGAAATCACTGCCAAACCCAGCGCTGTGAAGCTATCATCCTATGTTTTCTTCAAAGAGTTTTATGTCTTACGTTTAGATCTTTGACCCATTTTGAGATAATTTTTGCATATCATGTTAGGTAAGGGTCTATATGTCTGTCTTTGTGCCAATACTTTGTGTCACACTACTGGATTACTGTAGCTTTGTAGTGAGTTTTGAAATCAGGAAGTGTGAGTCCTCCAGTTTAGGTCCTCTTTTTCAAGATTGTTTTGGCTGTTTGGGATCCCTTTAGATTCCATATGAATTTTAGGATGGATTTTTGTATATCTGCAAAAAAACGTCATTGCGATTTTGATAGGAATTGTACGGAATCTGTAGATTGCTTTGGGTAGTAGTGACATTTTAATGTCAAGTCTTCCAATCTGTAAACATGGGGTGTTTCCATTTACTTATATCTTCTTCAATTTCTTTCGGCAATGTTTGTAGTTTTCATTGTACAAGTCTTTCACCTCCTTGATTAAGTTAATTCCTAAGTATTTTATTCTTTTTGATGCTACTGTAAATGAAATTGCTTTTGCAATTTTCTTTTCAGATTTTTCATTGTTAGTGTAGAGAAATGCAACTGATTTTGTGTGTTGACTTTGTATCCTGCTAATTTGCTGAATTCATTTATTAGTTCTAACAGTTTTTTGGTAGAATCTTTAGGGTTGCTTACATATCAGATCATGTTGTCTGCAAACAGAGATGATTTTACTTCTTCCTTTCTAATTTGAGTGGCTTTTATTTCGATTTCTTGCCTAAATGCTCTGGCTAGATCTTTCAGTACTAGACTGAATAGAAGTGGTAAAAGCAGACGTCCTTTCCTTGTTCCTGATCTCAGAAGAAATGCTTTCAGTGTTTCACCTTAGAGTGTGATGTTCACTGTGGAGTTTTCATATATGGCTCTTGTTATGTTGAGGTAATTCCTTCTATTCCGAGTTTGTTGAGTGTTTTTATCATGAAAGGGTGTTGAATTTTGTCCAACACTTTTTCTGCATCAATTGAGATCATCATCTGGTTTTCTGCCTTCATTCTATTACGTGTGTACTACACGGATTGATTTTTAGAAATTGAACCATCCTTTCATCCCAGGAATAAATCCCACTTGGTCATGTTATATAATCCTTTTAATATGCTATTGAATCCTGTTTGCTAATGTTTTGTTGAGAATTTTTGTATTAACATTCATAAGGGATATCAGTCTATAGTTTTCTTGTGGTGTCTCTGTCTGGTTTGATAATCAGGGTAATGCTGACCTCATAGAATGGGTTTAGAAGTGTTCCCTCCTTTTCACTTTTTTTTGAAAATTAGAGAAAAACTCATATTAGTTCTTCTTTAAATGTCTGATAGAATTCAGCAGTGAAGCCATCAGGTCCAGGGCTTTTCTTTGTTGGAATATTTTTGATGACTGATCCAATCTCTGTACTAGTCATAGGTCTATTCAGATTTCCTATTTCTTTATGATTCTGTCTAGGTAGGTATTGTGTTTCTAGAAATTTGCCATTTTCATCTATGTCATCCAATTTGTAAGTGTACAATTGTTCCCAATACTCTCTTATAATCCTTTTTATTTCTGTAAAGTTGGTAGTAATGTTCCCACTTTCACTTCTGAGTTCAGTAATTTGAGTCTTCTCTCTTCTTTTCTTAGTCCATTTAGCTAAAGGTTTGTCAATTTTTTTTGATGTTTTTAAAGAACTACTTTTGGTTTCACTGATTTTCTCTATTGTGTTTTTATCCTCTATTTCATTTATCTCTGTTCTAATCTTTATTATTTTCTCCTTTCTGCTAACTTTGAGTTTAGTTTGTTCTTTTTGTTTCTGGTTCCTTAAGTTGTAAAGTTAGGTTGTTGACTTGAGATCTTCTTGTTTTGTAATGTAAGTGTTTATAGCTATACATTTCCCCCCTTAGCACTGCTTTTGCTGCACCCCATAATTTTTGCTATGTTATGTTTTAGTTTTCATTCATCTCTAAGTATTTTCTAATTTCCTTTGTGATTTCTTCTTCAACCTACTGATTATTTAAAAGTGCACTGTTTAATTTCCATAATTTTGTAAATTTTCCAGTTTTCCTTTTGTTACTGATTTCTAACTTCACCCTGTTGTGGTCAGAGAAGATACATTGTATAATATCTATCTCTTTAAATCTACTGAGACTTAATTTGTGGCCTAACATATGGTCTATCCTGGAAAATGTCCCATATGCACATGAGAAGAAAGTGAATTTTGTTGTTGTGTAGAGTGCTCGGTATATGTCTGTAGATCTAGTTGGTTTACTGTGTCATTTAAGTCCTCTCTTTCTTTGCTTATCTTGTCTGGTTGTTTTATCCATTACTGTGAGTGGAGCATTGAAATCATCACCAAGCTTTTTTTTGGAAGTTGCAAGACTTCAAGACTCCAGAGTTCCAAAATAGTTACATCAGACCGATTCCACCAGTGCAGCTGTTGTCAAGGTGGGGAGACAGATTCCTGGTGCTTCCTACTTCACTATCTTTCCAGAATCCTCTGACCAACTTTTTAAGTAGAAACTTTGTCACCTTTGTAAATGGAAAAACAGCATCATTTACCATATATAGAAAGGAACTATGAAAATAGATACGATGAAAACCAAACAGCAGGACTGCATTCCAGAAGATTCTGTGGCCAAATCAGTGTCTCCACTAGTACCTGAGAAAGTGTGGAGATATGGCCCCAATGACAGCATGGCTCTCAGAGTACAGCCTCGTCTACAGCTCCCTGTGGAGTGGAGTGAAATGAATCTCCCTCCCCCAGGTAGGGATCCTGTCACTCCACATCTCCAACACCTACCATTGTCAAGTTCTTTAAATTTGCCAATCTGTGAGGGTCTCAGATGGTATTTATAGGTGTTCCTTATATTTTCCAGCACTAGTCCTGTGACAGTTTTATTCTTTGCAAATGTCTCTTCCCGGTCTGTGACTCCTGGGACAGAAGTTTGTTTGTTTTTAATGAAGGAGACTTTACCAGGCTTCTCTTTTATGGTTTGTGTTTTCTGTGTCTTAAGAAATTCTTCCCTATCCCAAGATCATGGTTTTCTTTTTTCATTTAGGACTTTAATCCACACAGAAGTGACACTTGTGTGTGGTGAAGGTAGAGATCCAGTTTCATTTTTTCAGATGATGGGTCATTGTCCCAGCAACATTCAGTGAATTGTGCAGACTTCCCCAATGCTCTTGAACCTGCTGTGAGATGCCTGGGATATTGTGGACACAAGGACAAGAACTTGGTAGCAGCAGTTGCCTCCTGGGAGGTCAAGTGGGTGGTTGGGGGAGAGAGGTAGAAAGAAAAGCTTTTTCCCCGTACACTATTTCGTACCTTTTGAGTTTTATTTGAACTAATCAATAAAATAAAAGAATGAGTCATTTAAAAAACTGAAAAGAGAACACTTTTCTCACCATAATTTGATGCTACTTACAACCTGAAATCCCCTGGCTCAAGTCCTCAGTTCTGAGTGAGGGAGGGAGTGGAAGGAGCACATTTACTCCTCTGAATGAAGAGACTGGCTCAAGCAGTGGGCCCTGGGGAAAGTCAGGCTCCTCCCCACAGGCCAAGAACTGACTTAACAAATCCTCCCCTGACTCCTTCTTGGTTGCTCTTGTTCTTAACAAGCAAAGGACAGCTGACTCCTGGGACTTTCCAAATAACTTCATGACACTTCACAGAGCAACTCCTCAGGGACTTTCTAAGCTCTGCTAAGGTTGGTATTTATAAATGATAAGTTTGGTACTAGAGTTTTCTGGGGCCCCAGTTCAGTGTTTCCCTCAGAAATCTGTCTGGTGAGGAGTGCTAGGCTAAGGCACCCACTGCTGAGTCTGCACACACCCATGCGGGTGGTTAGAATTTTTACAGTTTTGAGAAATGTTGCCATGTTACCAGTTTCTTATGGCTTTCAATTGCTACTTCCCTTGTATTCATTAATACAGGCTTGGAGTAACTTATGCTTTCTTTTGTTGATTGCTTTGTTCCTGTGTCAGTGCATCATTTCTATTTTGTTATGGTCTCTGTGGTCACCAAGTTCTTCCTGCATTGGAAAGCGGGAACCAGTCTTGTGGCCGGCCACCAACAACCTTGCAACTTTTGGCTCAAAAGCCCACAAGGAGCCAGATGGAAGGCCAGTTCTTAGCTCCCTGTTCTGGGTTCTGTCTGCCAGGGAATCCAGTAGAGAAAGATAATGAGGCGGGTTTGCTTTCATGAGCTGTGGCCTGATCAACAGAGTCGATAGCATGGAGAAGAAAGCCCAGCTCTGGAACAAGCAGGAGTAGAACCTGGGGCTCTGCACAGGGCAGGGGGAGGGGTGGGACCAGTGTGTAAAAAGGATGGTGGGAAAGCAGGGCGCATGGAGTCCTAGGAAGGAGAAGTAAGAGTGAAGCTAGAAGGCGCCTCTCTCCTGATCTAACCCAGGCCTGTGGACACCCATTGGGCAGCATGATTTCCTCTCATCAGCTTCACACCAAAGTTCATGGAGTCTCCAAAAGATCTCACCCCTCTGTCCATTCTCTCCCTCTCCCTCACCACCTTTGTCCAAGCCTGAGGCCTCCCTGGCTGCGGCCACTGTGCAGCCTCCTTGCTGGTCTGGAGGAGACTTCTCGAGCTATGCTCAGGGCACTTCAAGCCTGTGCTTCCCACCTCCTGATGGCCTCTCCTCCAGAGCGCTGCCCGGTTCCCCCTGCCCACCCAGCCTCATCTCGGTTGTTCTGGCTGTTCAGGGTCTCACCGCCCCTCCTCCGCACTCCTCAGACAGAGGAAGCCTGTCCCCACGTCACGGCCTTTGTGCTCTGTCCACCCAGAACACCTCTTCCTGGAGGACTCAGTCACATGATCTCCTCTTAGAGAGACCTTCCCTGACACACCCACCCCAGATGCTCCTTCCTCACCACATCACTTATTATGTCCCCCTGATCACTTCTCATGGCACTTTCTTCTATTGAAAATTGTCCTGTATTTACTTGTTTAATGAACACACACACTCAGGAATGCCTGCCTTGTCCTCCAAGCCTGGAATAACGCTGGCACAGAGAAAGCCCTCAATAAACAGTTGTTGGGTAAGTCAATGAATCTCATAAGGTAATGAGGTGAGATCCTTGGAGAAACTGGAAGCCAGCCTAGTTCAGAAGCACTGCTGGTCCTTCTGTTTATAACGATGAGAATTAACCTGCAGTTAGCACCTGATGCTGAGCTCTCTTGGAGCCAGCGGCCACAGCAGCGTCCGGGGATGGAGACTGCTAGGTCTGTGAGCAGGGTCAGGAGGCATCATGTTCTGAATTGTCTGAAGTCTGGTTCATGATCTGCGCTGCTTACATGGGGCTGCCCTACTGTCTTCAATCTCTGATCAACATCATCATTTTCTCTATCGATGCACATTTCCTCTCCCTCGGAGATCAGTCAGAATTCCCTCAGTGTGCACTCATTTTGCCCTAGAACTGACGTCTGATGTGATGCTCAAAGGTCCTTTGTATGGCACTAGAACTTTCCCTTCCCTTCTCTGCACCTGTACATTCACCTTCCACCCTCTCTCCCACTTGATGCCTCTTGACCCAGGTACCACCTGCATAGCCCCATACCTCTCCTTCCTGCACCCCCTAGGATAGCTCCCTCCCAGGCCTCTTGTGGCACTTTATTCATGCAGCATTTTTTCTACAGTAATAGTTTATTAACCCATGGACCAGACCTGGGAGCTTTTCAAGGAAAGAACAATCTTAATCATCTTTCTATCCTTAAGTCCTGAGCACCCATGTTTGACAAACAAGTGAATGACAGAGTCCATGAATGAGTGAGTGAGGGAATGAATGAGTGTGTGAATGAGTGAGTGAATGAATGATCTATCCTTCCTGGATGTCATGGTGTCTACATGGTTCTTCTGACACAGGACTTGCAGGGGACAGATGTGGGCTGGCAGCAAAGTTTCTCCTCGTGGCTGACCTTGGAGGCAGCCTACCCACATCCATCCCATCTTGCCTACTTCCTTGCTCACGACCCAGATTTTGGTCAGGTACTGGGCCCCCATAAGTCCAGGGCACCTTCCCAGACCCATGGTCTCCCAACTGTTCCTGAGTCAGAAAGCATTTGGTGTACTGGTGTTTTGTAAAATTTAAAGATTCTTTTGATGGTGAACACAACACACTGACACTTGGACAGATGAAAAACAGACGGCAAGGGACTGAGGACAGGAGAGGCCACCTCCTCCTGCAGGTGGAATATGTCAGAGGGCCCAGGTTTGGCTCCATCCTATATCAAGGAGGCCTCCATAGCTGTGCTGAGTTTGTGGGGTGATACTTTCACGACCCAAGGGCAGCTTGGTACAAAGGGTCACAGGCTCAGGGGCTGTGAGAGCCTCTGTTTGCAGGACAGCCCAGTGCTGTCACCATCTGTGCTCTAATGTGTACAGCATGGGGCTAAGAGGGGCAGGCTCCCACATCAGAAGCCCATGGGCAACGTCTGGGCAGCACAGGCAGCCCAGAGACCCTAGGAGGCCCAAGGGGAGGCTGTTACAGCCTCTGCAGTGGAGGAGTTTTTGAGAGCTCCAGCAGGAGGGCCACTGATGTTCATCTGGAAGGCTCTCAGACCCTTTGTTGGGGAGGGCCCCATCGAAGGAGGGCTGGTTTGTAAGTAGCAGCACCAGCGAGATTAAGTAGAATCTGTAAATGAGGGACACGTTACCTCCAGAACTCAGAAAGGACTAAAAGGTGCTGGACTTGTGTGTCCTCAATGAGTGAGTTAAACAAAATTCCTTGGAGGAGGACGTCATCACTGTAACCTCATAGCTGTGCTCCTGGGCAAAGGGGGATGCAATTAAGATCTTGCCTGCAAAGACTGTGCAATGGCAGAGCTATTGAGGTACCCATGGGTAGCCCAGAAAAGGTGTATTGTGTCCCTTTAGAGTGTTTTAAAATGTAAATTTTATTATTATTCAGGTATGGGGAGGCCAGCAGATCAGTTGCCATTGAAAAGACAGTTTTCTACTCACAGTCCCAAGAGGAGGGGCATGCCACACCACAGGGGGTCATCAAGGTCAGTGAGGAAGCAGAGGGAGTGGGGAATCTTTATTGTGGATTTGCAGTAAGGAACAGGCAGGGCAGGGTAAGCAGGCTGAAGATTGGCATCATTTCAGCAGGCTCTGGGGCAGAGGGGTGTCCCTAGCTGTCTGGGACCTGGCCCTGGGTGATTAGGACAGAGGAATATTGGCTTCTGGAGTGTAAGAGCCAGGCAGAGGAGGTGGTGGTGGGTATGGGCTTTGGATTGATTGGTTGCAAGTGAGTTGTCTGTATCTCTAAGGATTGGCTAACCCTGGGAGGGGCAGTGTCTCCTTATCAGCAAGACCTCAGATGCCAGAGCATCAGGAATACAGAAAATAAGAAAATATAGTTACTACACAGAGGGGAAGGCATACTGCAGCCGAGAGGCTACAGAAATAGGCACTGAATAGAACATATTGTCCAAATCTATAATAGCAAAATATTTACTGGCTGCTGATTGGATGGAGTCAGTGATTTCAACAATGGGTACTGGGTGTGGAGGTCTTCATGGATGGGACCACAGCATTAAGGTTGCAATAATTCACCGTGAGGTGCCATATGTCTTTTCAGGTTTAGAGGAGGCAAAACTGGGCTGTCAAAGGAGAAGGAACGGGGATAATCACCCATTCATTAATTAGATCTTATATAATAAGTTTTAATCCTTGATGGCCTTGTTTTAACTTTCATAGAACCATAGTAACTATTATAACGGGAGTCTGTGGGGCCCAATTTTGTCAAACGCATTTGTAAGTGCCAAAGATTTAATTTAATTTTACCTTAATACTCATTGTGAAAAAGCATCTGTGGGATATTTTAGGACAATGGGTACTACAACTATGGGAAATTTAGCAGAGGCTACATTTAAAGGGAGGTATGCCTATCTTTTCCATCTTATATTTAGTTACTTTCCTAAGATTATAGGGGGTATCATGTTTAATTGTAGTGGGGTGTCCAGGTATAACTATAATTTGAAACCCAGTATTGATTAAGTCCATGAAACTTTGTCAATTGGTGCATTTATACAAGTGTTAAAGTAAATTTAGAATTTAGGTGGTATAGGTAAAAGAACAAAGAGCACTCTTTAATTTTTTTGTTACATAATTTTTCAGAGTAAGTTTAGATTTTCAATTGAGTCACATTATGGACTTTTGTTTCAATTTATACATATATGTATATATAAATGTATAATTATATATATTCTTTAACCCCCTCCTTCTCCCAGCGCTCCCCACATGTCCAGGTTTCTTTCTTTCTCTTTTATGAGAAGGGAGGCTTCCAGCAGCCTAAAGCTGTGGTTTTTAGTTTTTGTCTCTGATAACTGATAGTGCAGGCCTTATAGGAGTTACAGGAAAGGAGGGGGAGGGGCATCCCTCCCAGAGATCGGGGTTTGCTCTTAGGAGAGACCAGCCTCTCCTCAGGACAGCACAGTGAGGCCCCTGTCTGAGGTATCAGGCCCTTTGCGTGTTGACATGCGGGGCGCTTACTCAGGCCCAAGCACACCGGCTAGGGGCCTTGCAGGATTTAAGCAGTTGGGTAACCTCTGCAGGTGTTGGGGCTGGGGGAAGGTGTAACTCACAACACCCCTGAGGGTCTGGGGGACAGGAAGGGTGCAGGTGACAGCAGCCAGGTGTGAGCAGCAAAGAGACAGGCAGGCCGCTACCCTCACCTGAGCCACATCCACAGTGAGACCGGGGCGCCATTTCTCCACCACAGGGGAGTCCAACCAATGCCTTCTTCTGCAGGGGTCACCCGACACACACCAGGGTTCTGGCCCAAATAATAATAAAGAACAATGACAGCGAAGCAGTGCCCTAAGGTAGGCCTGGCCTGAGCTGCTGTGCAGTCCCCAGAGGTGGGCCAATTAGCACCCCTCCTTTGGAATATCCCACACTGAGGAAATCTGGGTCAGGAGACATTGCGACCACTGGGACACACAGCAGTGGCAACAAGGCCAACACACAAGCTCTGTGCCCAGTCCCTCTGCCCTGGTCTGGACCAATTAACAAACCAAGAGCAGTCTCCTGACAAGGCCATCCGAGAGCCAGAGGTCATGGCCACGCCATCCTGTCACGGCACCAATTGTTTCATGAGATTTAAAGGTTCCTTTGATGGTGGACACAAGACAAAGACTCTTAGATGAAAGGCAGACTCTTTGTTACTTACAGCTCCAAACCAGGGTAAGCTGCCAGGCAGGCCACACAGGGGCTTGTCCCTGGGGAGTGGGGAACAGGCAGCTGGAGCTGTAGGGGCAGCTTGTGTGTGGCAAGTGCACCCAGGAAGAGAGTGAGCAGGCAGGGCCCTGGGAGGCAGGTTTCCAGGCAACAAGAGGGTCAGGGGGAGGTTCCCAGAGCAGGAGGGGATGGGCTTGTCTAAGTAATTCCCTGGGCTGGCAGGCAACTGACACCTGCTGCTCAGGAATAAACAGGAACTGTGCCTGGGCCGCTTGATAAGGAGGGTGGTTTGGCCAGAGGCCTATCCATGGGGGCAGAGCAGGGAGGGGAAGGTGCATTGAGGTCATTCAAGTCCCTCCCAGTTTCACCAGATGCCAAGGTGGCACATGATGTTGGGACTTAGTTCTTGGCCTCACATCACAGAGGAATGCTCTGTATTGTGGCTTTCTGTCCACGGTGGACTGGCAGGTCTGGAGCCCAGTGAGCCCAGGGCAGAACTGATGGTCTGCTTGGTGGGAAGAAGGAACCCCGCCCCTGCAGCTCTGTGTGTTCCAGCAGCATTGGATGAGGTGGCTGTGGGAAGTCCTATCCTAACTCCTGGCCTCCTGGAGTGGAGGGTGTGGTGGTCGTGGGGTGAGGACAGAGGGGTCTAATGAATGGGCCCTCGGTGGACAGTATGAAGCCTGCTGGGCCCTGTGTCACAGAGCATGTATTCAAGCCCACTTCTGTCACCCGAGTGCTGTGGCAAGTTACGTCACTCCCCAAGCCTCAGTCTCCTCACTTGTGAGGTAGGCACACTCGTGGTCCCTCCCCTTGGGGCTGCTGAGGAATTCAGTCTTCCCTGTTGTGAGCTCATCCCATTTGAGCAGCTAATAAAGGAGAGTCTCAGGCACCAGTCATGATCCAGAACACCTCCCTGCCCCTCCCCGCCTCTCCCGCTCTGTATTATCCACCCAGCTTGCATTTCCACCCCTGGGCCTTCCCCGTGTCCTGGCCCAGGATGGCCCCTTCCTCACCATCCCCAAGCCCTAGTCCTCCTGCAAGCTCCTCCGTGAGCCTTCCAGCCCCCAGGAGCCTCGGGGCACAGATTGGAGACGCTCATCTGAGACCCTGCTTTGCCCGCAGTGGGAGCCGAATGCAGCAGTGTGGAGTGGAAGACGACTATCTCCTGACTGAAGGAAGCCCGAGTGTGGCCCCCGTCTCCTGGCCTGTTGTGTCTTCTGGACGTGCTCCTGCTTTCTGCTCCTCAGGCTTTTGCTCAGCATGATCTCCCCCCTTGCCGTGTGCCCTCCCCCACACTCATCCTCCATGAGGCCTTCAGCTGCCAAGGTGCTATGGACTGAACTGTGTTCCCCCAAAGTCATATGGTGAAGCTCTAAACCCCATGTGATGGTATTTGGAGGTGGAGCCTTTGGGAGGTGATTAGGTTTAGATGAGGTCATGAGAGTGGGGCCCTCACGATGGGATTGGTGTCCTTATAAGAAGAAAAGAGAGACCAGAGCACCCTCTCTCCCCCACATGAGGACAGAGAGACAAGGCAGCCATCTGAAGCCAGGAAGAGAGCCCTCACCAAGGACAGACTCTGCCGGCTCCTTGATCTAGGACTTCCCAGCCTCCAGAACTGTGAGGAATAAGTGTCTGCTGTTTAAGCCCCCAGTCTGTGGTATTCGTTATAGCAGCCTGAGCTGACTCACACACAAGGAGCGAATCTCCACCCTTTGATTCCAGCTGTAAAACACGCCACCACCACTAACGCCCCGTGTGTTCTGGGCAGCAGCCACTGTGCTGAAGCTGACGGAGATGAGCCCACATCAGCTCTATCAGGAAGTCTGCTGGAACGTCCACCGTAAGGACAGGAAACAGAGGCACAGAAAGATGGAGTAACTTGCCTGAAATCACACAGCTAGAAAGTTGGGATTTGCACTTGGTTCTGCCGGGTTCCAGAGTCCATGGTCTTAACCACACTGTAGATTCTGCTCAAACCAGAGAAGTTGCCTCTGGGTCTTAGTTATCCAAATTTAAAATTATTATTCATACACTTACAGTTTGCAAAATACACAAAACATAACTACTTGAAACCAGTACCATAGTCCCCTCCCAGGTCATGGAAGGGCCTGGAAGCTGAGGCTTCACAGCTTCATGACAATTCCTCCCCTGCTCCCGGTCGAGCCCTCCAAACCTTACAAACAACTGAAGAGTAGATTTATTAAATTTTAGGATACATGATGGATTTTGAAATTATTGCCTAGATAATGAAAGTTTAGAGCAATATATAAAAATCGTGACTCCTAAGGAGAAATCAGGTCTTATCTTGACTAGACTTTCCCAGTTTTGATCACGGCTTCTTCTTTTCATTCTTTTTATTCCATTTCTCTGCCCACAGTGCTTTCGGCTTTGGGGTCACTCTGGACCCTCTGACCAGCCCCCCAGGAGGCCTCCTTCATGGAACTTCTCATCGTCCTGGAGGGAGGTGTTTGGTGCAGGACATGTTACACAGAGGTTACTCCGCTTTACAGTTTTAATACCCAATTCATGAAACACAAATTCAAAACCTAGTTTTTATTTAAGCATTCAGTTTCAGCCAGGAAATTTTTAAATTTTACATATTTCATCTCACATTTAACAATCATTTCAAAGGCACCTTTATTTCTTGATAATCAAATTCCCTTAAGCCTTTATTGTATTTAGAAATTTAATAGTTTCTCTTTTCCTTTAAAGTATTCCAATTATTTGATTTATAGAAACCTTCATGAATATTTAAATAACTCAAAATCTAATAAATTAAATTTAGAAATACTGTGTGTTTAAGTTCTCTCAAATATACTCATGCTGTTGATAAATTTAGGACATTTAAACTTAAAATGACAAACCTCACTTAATGACACATTTTAAACTAGTCAAAACTTTTATTCTGCTAGGCCTAATTCTTTAAAAATGACAAAACACCTAGAATGTGAAATATGTACAAATTTACATGCAAAATTACTATCATGGGTTTAATCCTCAATTCTGTACTTCATTCTAAACCTTCCTGGGCCGGTTACACAGACGGGGCGGAGCCAGGATGGCAGAGCAGAGGGACGGTTGGGAAGCAAAAGTGCTGGTGGAGGTGACCCGTAGGCCTGAGTGTCCAGCAGCCCAGGGTCAGGCCCGGCCTGTGCGAGGAGCAAGCCAGCCAGGGCCCATCCCTTCACGGGAGGGGAGGCTGGTTCCCTCTGAAGGTAACACTGCTTTCTATGCAGCTGCCACACAAACTGGGGCCTCAAGCCAAACTGGAGGGGGTCTCATCGCACCTGCCTTGCGGGGATTCTGGGATCTGGCACAGAAACAACACTGCGAACCTACAGTCACGTGGAAAGATGTTCAAATCCACTACACGGAAGGTAGTGTGTGTAGTACGAGCCCATTTAGCTTTCCACGTGTGCAGCGGATGTTACCATGGAAACGTCAGTGGAGACACCCACATTTCACAGGAGGGGCTGGACCCCTAGAGCACAGCAGGAGGAGGGGCCCAGTGCAACCTACCAGAGTCCAGAAGCCTGGTTCTCGGCCTGACCCTCTGAGGACGTGGAGGACGCTAGGGTGCAGGTGCGCAGCTGTGCATGAAGGAAGATGTTACAGAGCAAGAGACCAGAGTGCCTGCTCAGAGCGGAACCGTCTTTATGTGAGTGAGCGCAGCGTCGTGACGTCACGGGTGTGAATGCGCACGCGTTTGCTGGTTGGTGAATCCCAGACAGGGCTTGGAGGTGGCCCTGCAGCAGCGCTGCTTTAGGACACACCTAGGGAGCTCTTGCTGGGACTGAGAGGGGAGCTCTCGTGGCACCCCAGGCACGCTGTGCCCTGGCTTTCCTCACCATTATCGCAGCCTTTCCTGTCAAATAAACCTCATTCTGTGCACAGCTGTTGACATTGTGTTCTATCCTGAGGCAACCACCTGCAGAATTTCACCCCAGGTGGTGAAATCCAGTTATAAGACTCCTAACAGCTCATGCACCTCCCGGGATAAAAGGCTGAGAAAGGAGAAAGAGCTTGTTGGGAGCCAGGGCTGATCCCCAAGGGGAGGGAGAGGGTGTGATCTGCTTGTCTCCAGTCAAGGGCTGTAAGGAGCTGCTTGGCAAGTTTAACCTGTGACCCCGCAGTTTGAGGAACATAGGGGCTGGTCTCAGATTCAAGGTTGAAAATCCAGAGAGTGAGTGTCAGGCTGGCTGCAGCCCAGGTGGGTCATGGCAAAGGATGCCAGAAAGATTTGCCACGGACCAGACAGGGGCCAGACAGCGAAGGAGGGGCCTGAGATGCTTTTAGCTCTTGTGGGAAGAGGACAGCATTGAGGGGCAGGAGGTGAGGCTGGCTGCCCAGGGGCTTGTTGGTAAGCAGCGCAGGTGGACAGAGCCACATCCTCCCTTATTCAGGGTCTGCTGGCCCAAGAGGGCAGCAGAGCACCCGGGAGGGGAGAGGGGAATGTCCACAGAAGTCATGGAAACACCTGTCAGAACAGGCAGCTTCCCACCTCTGCCCATGCCCCATCACACCACAGGACCCATCTGGTAAAATCTCACCCCTGCCATTCCTTCCTCTTTCCTGGTTCACCCTGGAAGGGTCAGAAACTGCATTGGCAAGAAGGGGCCTGAAGGAGAGTGGAGAAGCCTGTCATGCCCCCTCCTGGGCTGCAGCAGCCTGGAGCTGTGGGGGTGTGATGAGGTGGGGGAGAAGGGACTCAACATGGGATCCAGTCTCCATCACCTAAGAACGACCTGACAACCTGCCCTCCTTTGCTTCCAGGATAAGAACCAGCCCCAAGGAGTGAATTAAAGGGACAGAGGGAAATTCAAATGCAGCTGCTTTCCGATTGCTTTGCGCAAGTCCTCCGTGAACATCAAGGCTGTTGGAAGGGCCGGGCTGGGTAGGAAAAGTAGAAGCAATTTTCCTCCTTCTCCCCCCTGCCCCTTCAGATGCCAAGCAGAGTCCTTCCTGCCCACTCCTGGGAGAAGTCTCAGCTCCTCTGCTCACAGCAGCGCTGTCCCCCAGAGAGATGACGGGAGCCACAGCTGTGCAGACCTGAGTGTACACATTCTAGGAAACACAGTGGAAAAAGTAAACAGAACAGGTAGAATTTGTTTTAATAGTGTATTTTGTTTAGCTCAATATATGGAAAACTATCATTTAATATATAATTAATATAAAAATTATTGAGATATTTTGCATTCTTTTTTCCCCATACTAAGTCTCTGAAACAACATGTGTATTTTACACTCAACAGCACGTCTCTATCCGGACCAGCCTCATTCCAAGTGCTCAGTAGCCGCATGTGACTCTGACATCAAGGATGGTTTTGTTTTCAGGTATTCAAATATCCAGTCCATTCTGGAACCAAAGCTGCGACCTTTTACCCCATTCACACATCCCCCTCCCAGCCCGGGGGTCACTTGGGCTTGGACCCCTGTAGTGTAAGGGGCAGCTGGGGGGCTTTTCTCTCTTCCTCACTTCACCTTTTCTTCCACTTGAGAGCTGTTCTTTCTGCCCCCACCCACCCCTCTTCCTCTGCCAGGACCAGGGGGCAGAGGCAATTAGAGGACAAGGACAGAATCCTAGGCCACCAGGTCTCCCTGCAGTTCTGTGTGCTGGGTCATGCCCTGGGCAGCCATTCCCTCATTGTGTGCTTCTGTGCTGGGGACTCCACCTGTGGTTCCTTCACAGGGGCTCCTCCTTTGCTGGCTGTTTGCACCTCAGCTCTGGGCTCCTGGCTGTCCACCCCATGCTGGATTCCCCTGGGGAAGGTCATCTTGCCTCTCCAGGCCTCCAGGGCCCCTTGGAGATGCTCATCCCTGCACTTGCCCCCGCTGCCCAGGGAAGGCAGTGCATTCCCTCCATCACTCTCTCCTCCCTCTCCTGGAGAGGCACCTCCAGCCACCACTCTTGCTCTTAGATTTCCCAGGCACAAATCTGGTGCTGGGCCCTGGCGCCCACCTCCCCACATTCCTGGGGACCCAGCCAGGTTTTCTGGAAACTCTCTTGCTGCCGCTTTATTTGGGTTGAGAGCACCCTCCCTTGCCCTCCATCATCAAAATGCATAAAGGATCCCATTATCACGCTGTCACATTCACAAATACAGTCAGGAAGGCCATGCCTGTGCCAAAATACTAACATTGCTCATCCCTGGGTAGGAGCATTCCAAGTGATTTTTATTTTCACTTTTTGCATCTTGGAATTTTCTATAATATTTTTGAAATGTCTGTAATTTATTATTTGTAAAATGAAAATTTTTTCTGAGAAAACCAGTGTCTCCCAGGAGTCAGATAAGATAAGGATGTGAAGATCTAGAAAAATGCACATCAAGAGTGAAGTAAACAGCAGGTATTTGGTGCAGTATCTGTGCACACACGTGTGTGCAAACAGGAGGCTGTGTATTTGGGAAGTAACACTTCTCAAACAGCCTCCCCTGCCCTTCTCTGCTCTGCTCTATGTCATCTCCCAGGCTCCTCGCATCTAGTGTTTTGTTACATTTGGCCAAGGTGGCTCTGGCAGGACAGTGGGAGGTGGGTGGAGGGAAGAAGCCACTGTTCTCTCCCTCTGCTTCTGGTGGTGGTTCTGGCTGCAGCAGCCATGGGCTCCAGTGGGTTCCTGTGGCAGTGGTCCCACAGCTGCAGCATCAGCAGCATTGTCCCCCTGGGATACGGTGTCACCACCTCCCCTCTTGTGTTTCCCCGGCCCTTAGGGCTGTCCCGACTTCCTGCAGTTCCTAATCTCTGGGTTACTTCTCATTCCCCGCCTTTTTAAAATTGATGTCATAATAGTTTATAACATTGCAAAATTTCGGTTGTGCGTTATTATTTTGCAGTCACCATATATATGTGCCCCTTTACACCTCATGCCCACCCCCTGAACCCCTTCCCCTCTGATAGTGACTAATCTGTTCTCTTTGTCCATGTATGTGTGTATCTTCCACATATGAGTGAAATCATAATGTGTTTGTCTTTCTCTGACTGGCTTATCTCGCTTAACATAATACCCTCAAGTTCCATCCATGTGGTTGCAAATGGGACGATTTTGTCCTTTTTGGTGTCTGCGTAGTATTCCATTGTATACATATACCACATCTTCTTTACCCATTCGTCAGTTGATGGGCACTTGGGTTGCTTCCACATCTTGACTATTGTGAATGATGCTGCAATGAACATTGGGCTGCATAAGTCTCTTTTTTTTTAAGAAATTATTTATTTATTTTTTGTGTGAGGACGACCAGCTCTGAGTTATCATCCGTTGCCAATCCTCCTATTTTTGCTCAGGAAGACTGGTTCTGGGCTAACATCCGTGCCCATCTATTTCCACTTTATATGGGACGCCGCCACAGCATGGCTGACAAGCAGTGCATCGGCAGGTGCCCGGGATCCGAACCTGTGAACCCCGGGCTGCCAAGGCACAGACTAAACTGCTGTGCCACCTGGCTGGCCCCGCATAAGTCTCTTTTAATTGTTGATTTCAAGTTCTTTGGATAAATACCCAGTAGTGGGATAGCTGGGTCATATGTCATTTTGATTTTTAATTTTTTGAAAATCTCCATACTGTTTTCCGTAGTGGCTGCACCAGTCTGCATTCCCACCAGCAGTGTATGAGGGTTCCCTTTTCTCCACATTTGTTATTTTTTTGTCTCAGTAATTATAGCCATTCTGACAGGTGTAAGGTGATATCTCCTTATCATTTTGATTTGCATTTCCCTGATGATTAGTGATGTTGAACATCTTTTCATGTGCTTGTTGACCATCCGTATATCTTCTTTGGAAAAATGTCTGTTCATATCCTCTGCCCATTTTGTGATTGGGTGGTTTGGTTTTCTGTTGTTGATATGTGTGACTTCTTTATATATTTTGGAGATTAACCCCTTGTTGGATATATGACTTGCAAATATTTCTCCCAGTTGGTGAGTTGTCTTTTCATTTTGTTCACAGTTTCCTTTGCTTTGCAGAAGCTCTTTAGTCTGATGAAGTCCCATTTGTTTATTTTTTCTTTTGTGTCCCTTGCCCGAGTAAAGATGCTTTTTGAACAGATCCTTCTAAGACTGATGTCAAAGAGTGTACTGCCTATATTTTCTTCTAGGAGTTTTATGGTTTCACGTCTTGCCTTCAAGTCTTTAATCCATTTTGAGTTAATTTTTATGGATGGTGAAAGAGAATGGTCTACTTTCATTCTTTTGCATGTGGCTGTCCAGTTTTCCCAGCACCATTTATTGAAGAGATTTTCCTTTCTCCATTGTGTGTTCTTAGCTCCTTTGTCAAAGATGAGCTGTCCATAGGTGTGTGGTTTTATTTCTGAGCTTTCAATTCTGTTACACTGATCTGTGTGTCTGGTTTTGTATCAGTATCATGCTGTTTAGATTACTATGGCTTTGTAGTATATTTTGAATTCAGGAATTGTGATGCCTCAAGCTTTGTTCTTTCTTCTCAGGATTGTTTTAGCTATTTGGGTCGTTTGTTGCCTCATATGAATTTTAGGATTCTTTGTTCTATTTCTGTGAAGAATGTCATTGGGATTCTGATTGGGATTGCATTGAATCTGTAGATTGCTATAGGTAGTATGGACATTTTAACTATGTTCATTCTTCCAATCCATGTGTGTGGGATATCTTTCCATTTCTTTATGCCAGCATCAATTTCTTTCAGCAATGTCTTATAGTTATCATGTAAAGGTCTTTCACCTCCTTGGTTAAATTTATTCCTAGATGTTTTATTCTTTTTGTTACGATTGTAAGTGGGATTATATTCTTGAGTTCTCTTTCTGTTTGAGTATAGAAATGTTAGAGTATAGAAATGCAACTGATTTTTGTTAGTTGATTTCATACCCTGCATCTTTACTGTAGTTGTTGATTATTTCTAATAGTTTTCTGATGGATTCTTTAGGGTTTCTTATATATAAAATCATGTCATTTACAAACAGCGAGAGTTTCACTTCTTCCTTGCCAATTTGGATACCTTTTACTTCTTTCTCTTGCCGAATTGCTCTGGGCAAAACCTCCAGTACTATGTTGAATAAGAGTGGGGAGAGTGGGAACCCTTGTCTTGTTCCTGTTCTCAGAGGAATGGCTTTCAGTTTTTCCCCATTGTGTATGATGTTGGCTGTGGGTTTGTCATATATGGCCTTTATTATATTGAGATACTTTCCTTCTATTCCCATTTTATTCAGAGTTTTTATCATAAATGGATGTTGGATCTTGTCAAATGCTTTCTCTGCATGTATTGAGATGATCATGTGGTTTTCATTCCTCATTTTGTTAATGTATCTATCACACTGATTGATTTGCAGATGTTGAACCATCCCTGTGTCCCTCGTATAAATCCCACTTGATCAGTCCCCTATGATCCTTTTGATGTATTGCTGTATTCGGTTTGCCAATATTTTGTTGAGGATTTTTGCATCTATGTTCATCGGTGATATTGGCCTGTAATTTTCCTTCCTTGTGTTGTCCTTGTCTGGTTTTGGGATCAGGGTGATGTTGGCCTCATAGAATGTGTTGGGAAGTATTCCATCTTCCTCTATTTTTTGAAATAGTTTGAGGAGGATAGGTATTAAATCTTCTTTACATGTTTGGTAGAATTCTCCAGAGAAGCCATCTGGTCCTGGTCTTTTATTTTGGGGGAAGTTTTTGATTACTGTTACAATCTCTTTACTTGTGATTGGTCTATTCAGATTCTCTATTTCTTCTTGGTTCAGTTTTGGGAGGTTGTACGAGTCTAAGAATTTATTCATTTCATCTAGATTGTCCAATTTGTTGGCATATAGTTTTTCATAGTATTCTTTTACAATCCTTTGTATTTCCATGGTATCCCTTGTAAATTCAGCTGTTTCATTTCTAATTTTATTTATTTGAACCTTCTCTCTTTTTTTCTTAGTGAGTCTGGCTAAGGGTTTGTCAGTTTTGTTTATCTACTCAAAGAACCAGCTCTTAGTTCCATTGGTCCTTTCAACTGTTTTTTTGGTTTCAATGTCATTTGTTTCTGCTCTAATTTTTATTATTTCCCTCCTTCTGCTGACTTTGGGTTTTGTTTGTTCTTTTTCTAGTTCTGTTAGGCATAGTGTAAGATTGCTTATTGAGATTTTTCTTGTTTGTTAAGGTGGGCCTGTATTGCTATGAATTTCCCTCATAGGACCAATTTTGCTGCATCCCTTATGAGTTGATGTGGTGTATTTTCATTTTCCCTTGTCTCCAGATATTTTTGATTTCCCCTTTAATTTCTTCAATGATCCATTGGTTGTTCAATATCATGTTGTTTAGTCTCCACATATTTGTCACTTTCCCAGCTTTTTTCTTGTAACTGATTTCTAGTTTCATAGCATTATGGTTGGAAAAGATACTTGATATGATTTCAATCTTCAATTTATTGAGGCTTGCCTTGTTTCCCAACATATGGTCTGTCTTTGAGAATATTCCATGTGCACTTGAGAAGAATGTGTATTCTGCTGTTTTTGGATAGAGTGTGCCATATATATCTATTAACTCCATCAGGGCTAGTTTTTCATTTAGTTCCACTATTTCCTTGTTGAATTTCTGTCTAGATGATCTATCCATTGATATAAGTGGGGTGTTAAGGTCCCCTAATATTATTGTATTGTAGTTAATATCTCCTTTTAGGTCTGTTAATAGTTGCTTTATATACTTTGGTGTTCCTACATTAGGTGCATATATATTTACAAGTGTTATGTCCTCTTGCTGGAGTGTCCCTTTTATCATTATATATTGCCCCTCTTTGTCTCTCATTACCTGTTTTATCTTGAAATCTACTTTGTCTGATATAAGTATGGCTACACCTACTATCTTTTGTTTGACATAAGGTTGAGATTTCATTTTCCATCTCTTCACTCTGAGCCTTGTTTGTCTATAGAACTGTGATGTGTTTCCTGGAGGCAGCATATTTTTGGGTCTTATTTTTTAATCCATCCAGCCACTCTGTGTCTTTGGATTGGAGAACTCAATCCATTTATAGTTAGAGTGATTATTGACATATGAGGGCTTAATGATGCCATTTTCTTGCTCTCTTTCTGGTTGTTCTGTATTTTCCTTGTTTCTTGTCCCACGTGTTTCACACTGCCAATTCAGTTTGGCAGTTCTCTATTATGGTTTTCTCAGTTGTCTCTTTATTTTTCAAATGTGTCTCTGTTCTGATTATTTGTTTAGTTGTTACAATGAGGTTTATATAAAAAAATCTCATATAATCTAATTGCACCAAAAATAATAAAATATCTAGGAATAAATTTAACCAAAGAGGTGAAGGACCTTTACAATGAAAACTATAAGACATTGCTGAAAGAAATTGATACCTACATAAAGAAATGGTAAGATATCCAATGCACATGGATTGGAAGAATGAACATAGTTAAAATGTCCATACTATCTATAGCAATCTACAGATTCAATGCAGTCCTAATCAGAATCCCAATGACATTCTTCACAGAAATAGAACAAAGAATCCTAAAATTCATATGAGGCAACAAAAGACCACAAATAGCTAAAACAATCCTGAGAAGAAAGTACAAACCTGGAGGCACCACAATCCCTGACTTCAAAATATGCTACAAAGCTATAGTAATCTAAATAGCATGATAATGATACAAAAACAGACACACAGATCAGTGTAACAGAGTTGAAAGCCCAGAAATAAAACCACACATCTATGGACAGCTCATCTTTGACAAAGGAGCTAAGAACACACAATGGAGAAAGGAAAGTCTCTTCAATAAATGGTTCTGGGAAAACTGGACAGCCACAAAGAATGAAAGTAGACCATTCTCTTTCACCATCCATAAAAATTAACTCAAAATGGATTAAAAACTTGAAGGTAAGACATGAAACCATAAAACTCCCAGAACAAAATATAGGCAGGACACTCTTTGACATTGATCGTAGAAGGATCGTTTTGAATTCCATGTCTACTCGGGCAAGGGAAACAAACAAACAAAATAAACAAATTGGACTTCATCAGACTAAAGAGCTACTTGTAGGCAAAGGAAACCATGAATAAAATGAAAAGACAACCCACCAACTGGGAGAAAATATTTGCAAATAATATATCCAACAAGGGGTTAATCTCCAAAATATATATATAGAACTCACACATATCAACAACAAAAAACCAAACAACCTGATCCAAAAATGTGCAGAGTGGGGACTGTCCCCATGGCATAGTAGTTAAGTTCTCATGCTCCGCTTTGGCGGCCCAGGGCTCACGGGTTTGGATCCCGGGGGTGTGCCTACACACCACTTATCAAGCCATCCTATGGCAGTGTCCTGTGTAAAGTAGAGGAAGATGGGCATGGATGTTAGCTCAGGGCCAATCTTCCTCAGCAAAAAGAGGAGGATTGGCAACAGATGTTAACTTAGGGTTAGTCTTCCTCACCAAAAAAATGCAAATCAAAACTACACTGAGGTATCACCTTACACCCATTACAATGGCTACAATCACCAAGACAAAAAAATAACAAGTGTTGGAGAAGATGTGGAGAAAAGGGAACCCTCATACACTGCTGGTGGGAATGCAGACTGGTGCAGCTACTATGGAAAACAGTATAGAGATTTCTCAAAAAATTAAAAATAGAAATAGCACACTACCCAGCTGTCCTACTACTGGGTATTTATCCAGAGAACTTGAAATCAACAATTAAAAGAGACTTATCCACCCCATGTTCATGGCAACATCATTTACAATTGCCAAGACCTGGAAGCAACCCAAGTGCCCATTGACTGATGAATTAATAAAGAAGATGTGGTATACATATACAATGGAATACTACTCAGCCATAAAAAAGGACAAAATTGTCCCATTTGCAACAATATGGATGGACATTGAGGGTGTTATGCTAAGCAAAATAAGCCAGAAACAGAAAGATAAACACCATATGATTTCAATCAGATGTCGAAGATAAACAAACACATGGACAAAGAGAACAGATTAGTGGTTACCAGAGGGAAGGGAGTTGAGGGGTGGGCATAAGGGGTAAAAGGGCATATGTGTATGGTGATGGACAAATAATAATGTACAACTGAAATTTCACAATGTTATAAACTATAGTGACCTCAATAAAATAAAATAAATTTTAAAAAATAAAAAAGATCTCAAATCAATATCCTAGCTTTACAACTTAAGGAACTAGAAAAAGAAGAACAAACTAAACACAAAGCTAGCAGAAAGAAATAAATAATGCAGATTAGAGCAGAGATAAAAAAATAAAATAGAGACTATAAAACAATGGAAAAAATCATTTAAACTAAAAGTTGGTTATTCAAAAAGATCACCAAATTTACAAACCTTTAGCTAGATGAACTAAAAAAAGAGACGACTCAAATTACTATAATCAGAACTGAAAACGAGGATATTACTTCTGATCCTACAGAAATAAAAACCATTGTAAGAGAGTACTATTAACAACTGTAAGCCAAAAAATTGAATGATCTAAATAAAATGGACAAATTCCTATGAAAAGAAAACCTACTAAGATTAAATCATGTAGAAATAGAAAATCAGAATAGCCCTGTAACTAATACAGAGTAGGAATCAGAAATAAAAAATCAACAAAGAAAAGCCCTGGACCTGATGGCTTTCCTGGGGAAGTCTATGAAACATTTAAAGAACTAATGAGGCTGGCCCAGTGGCCTAGTGGTTAAGTTCACAAGTTCCACTTTGGTGGCCTGGGGTTCACCAGTTCAGATCCTGGGCACGGACCTACTCACCACTCATCAACCCATGCTGAGATGGCCTCCCATATGGAAGAGCTACAGCTCTACAAATATGATACACAGCTACGTACTGGGGCTTTGGGAAGAAAAAAAGAAAAAGAGGAAGATTGGCAACAGATCTTAGCACAGGGCCAATCTTCTTCAAAAGAAAAAGAAAATACTAAGGAATAAAAAAATAGAAACAAAATTTCAATATTGATTTATCAAAATAACAATCTGGAAACACGACAAGTGAGGGCTTTAGAATGCTGACACACGACACACACTAAATACTTACTGGGAATAGACTGAGCACAAGAGTCAACCTTAGAAGATGCCCCTGTGTGGCATCTGCTGTGACAGTCCTGCCCTCAAAGAGCTTAGGATTCAGTGACAGAAGATGGAATAAAGGGGCAGTTGGCAGGCTTTCCCTGCAAAGGGCCAGAGAGTAACTATTTTCAGCTTTGTGAGCCACATGGTCTCATACAACTATTCAGCTCTGCTGTTGGGGCACAAAAACAGTCACAGACAACAATAAAACATAGCTGTGTTCCAATAAAACGTTATTCACAAAAACAAGTGGTGGGCTGGATTTGGCCCATGGGCTTTAGTTTGCCAACCCCTGGAACATATGATTGTTTATACATGTGTTTTTTGAAGAATAAAATTAGTATAATGTACTTGAATTGACATTTTGTACTGTGGTTGCTAACAAATTATCATGGATAATAACAGCCTTCTGGGCATAATGAAAACACCTTTCACTGAACTTCTAGCTGCTGCATGTCTACTTGGGTGTTTTTCTCTATGACTTACCTTCTATCTTATTTTATTAAAAATTTTTTTAAATCATAATAACCATGTATGTATTCCTTCTCAGTAAAACTTCAAAGACTACAGGGGAAACTAAAGCCCTCCTTCATGCCCTTTCCGTCTCCCCCAATCCCAGTCGCCACCCTCAAGGAAACCACTGATCTCATTTTGGTGTCTTTCCTTCTGATATTTTTAATGCTTTTATGTACATAAACACCCTAAAAGAAATATATGATTTCTTCTTTTTAGAAATAATTACATTATATCTTATGGTACATATTGTCTTATAATTTACTTTTTTCACTCAATAATAGGTCTTGGAAATTGTTCCACAACAGACCTATAGAGCTACCTCATTCTTTCAATTTACTGCAGAATATTTCATAGGTTGGATATGCCATATTTCATTTAAGTATCCCAATATAGCTGGACATTTAGATTGTTTCCATTTTTTGCTTTATATATAACACTTCAGTGGACATCCTTGTCCAAGTGCACATGTGCCTTGTACCTGTATGCGAGTGTTTCTTTAGGTAATACCATGATGTGGAATTGCCAGCTCTTAGAGTGGGTACATTTACAATTTTAACAGACAGTGCCAAGTGGCCTGTCATGTGATTGTGTTAGTTTAAGCTCCCAGCAGCATTTTCATTATCTGTACACCCATTGCCTGGCATTTTAATACTTAACAAATGAATAATTTTTAAAAAATTCTTAATTATGTATTTTTTAAACTTTCAGGGTGTCGTGGCTTCCTATGGCCTGGTCTGAATGTCCCTCTTGTGAGAAAGGGAGCTGTGCAGACCATCATCCAAAGAAGCAAGGAAGAGCAGGAGAAGCTGGAGGCTGATATGGTCCAGCAGAGAGAGGAGTGGGACCGGAAGAGGAAGATGAAGGTTAAACAGGAGTGAGGATGGAGTGGAAACACATGGGGAGGTGGCACTCTCGGCGCCCCGGACCCTGGTCCCAGTGGAGGTAGCAGAGTCCTGGTTTTGCTTACCTTTGTGACAGAGAGGGTAATTGTAGTTCCTGAATTCTTTATTATGATTTTATTTATTTGTCTGGTTAGATTACATTTTCCCAAAAAAGAATTTGGGCATCACTGAAATAACTTCACATTATAATCCCACTGTATTTTAGGAACACTAGAGGCCCATAACCAAGAAGACTCCACAAACAAGATGCAAAGCACTGGGTTCTGGTGTCTTTATTGTGTAGCTTCTCAGAGCCTTCAATGTGGTGGTGTGCATTATGGATCTATACAAGCCACTTACAAGGTGCAGTTTTCCAAACACAGTTGGCCATGGGGTACCTATGGAGCTGCATAGCTTGGGAGTGCTGTTTCTATAACAGAGGATAAACTGACTGGCTAGTTATCATTAAGGCTCATAAAAGCACACCTGAAATAAAAATTGATAATGCTTATCAGGACAAATTACAAAACAAAGTCCTCCCCCGGCCCCAAGTATGCAAAGAAATAAAAATCAACTGAAAAATTTATTCTTGTCAGTGAGGAGGAGATGAGGAGATAGACAAGAGTTTGGCTGCTTCCTTAGGTTTGGCTTAGGAGAGGAGGGGCTGAGGTGAAGAGACTTCGCAACATGCTTAGAACTGAGCAAAATGCTTCCGTTGGGAGGATGAAGATATGGGAGGGAGAGAAATACCCCATAAACTCAGCCCCTAATGAGGCCCCGATCCAGAGTGTAGATAAGTGGATGAACCCGTGACAGAAGAAAGGGCAGGGTGCAGGTTCAGGTGAGCTTGTGCTGTTGGGAGTGGACATGTGTATGGGGGCAGGTGTGTGAATGGTGTCTCTCTGGTGACCTCATTCAGTCTGTGAGGAGGCGGTGGGGTCATCTGCTGGAAGTGGGATGGCAGAATTGATGAGCATGTACACAGAATATTTTGATGAAATGTAGGGTATCTGGGACTGGCTTCAAATTATCCAGTGGAGTGGGAGTTGGACAGAGTTTAGAGGAAAGAAGATTGGCCATGAGTTGATAATTGTTGAAGCTGGATAGTGGGTACATAAGCTTTCATTTAGTTGTTCTGTCTATTTTTCTCTATGATTGAAAATTTCTATAGCAAAATGTTATCAAAAATAAAAGAATACAGAGAGCGTTTGAAATGACTGCTGTGGTGAGCAGAGAGAGACCTAACAAAAGGACAAGAAAGGCCAACAGGCAGCAGGGAGGACTCGATTGAGTTGGAGACCATGAATTTCTGGTGGCCCCAGTGTGTACTCTGCTTTGACTTCTCTCCAGCAGCACCCAGCAGGCCAGGTGTGGCCAGGCAGCTGCATGGATTCAGGCCTGGATAGTGTGGTGGACAGAAAAGGTGAGGGAGTTGAGGAGATTCACAAGATCTGGTGGAGGTGATGGACTGTGGTGTCCTGGCTGAGTGGGAGAGGCTGTGAAGACCAGAGGGGGTGAGAGGAAGGGGAAAACAGAGTCAAGAGTCTGGAGGTGCCGGGGACCTCCAAGAACCATTGTCTTGGGAGTCATAGTGAGAGAGCTGGAGGGTTAGGAGGATGCAGTCAGGGAGATGGTGGCCGGGTTTATGAATTTAGTGGTGGAGCAATCTCTGGGGATGATGAGGACCAGGGTGTGGCCTTGGGAGTGGCACCAAAAGATCTGAGATTCTTTCTCACTTAAAAGTTGGTGATGGTGCCTGTGTTGAAAAGTGCTTTCATACGCTAACTGTACAGACACATTCATCTGGATGTCTGTTTCTTTTCTCCATGCAGAAACATATGACGATTTTGATACCAGGATTCTTGAGGTGGGCGTGCTGAATTAAATACCCAGTGAAGCCTTTGGAGAAGTTGGGGTGGGTGGAGTGGGGACAGGGCAAGAGGAACTGTGAAGAAAAGCCTTTGATGCATGACTTTTTCTGAGACACAGAGCTGAGATGAGTAAGTAAATAATGAAACTTGAATTTCAGTGACTTGATATTGGCGTTCCTGACTGTGCCCTTTGAGGGGGCTACCACTTGGGGTCCCATCACAAGGCAACTTCGGTGGTATTATCAGTAACAGAATTTGGAGGTTATCTGTAAGTTTCCTCCTTCCTAAAGCTAAAGTAGCACTAGCAATCCGTCCTTGAATTATGCACCAGCTGTATGTGGCACTAAATTCAGGGAACAGAGCCTGAGAGCAGCCATGGGGCAGGAGTAGGAAGCTTGGAGTCGCTGTGGATGTCCAGCTCTTGGTGGGAAATGACCTGCTGGGCCGCTTGCAGGCACCTGAGACGGAAGCCTGTATCAGGTGCATGTCAGTCTCTGTTTCCAGGGCATTCCCTGAAAGAGTCGACTTCCCTTTGAGCTAGTGCTGCACACTCGGTGTTAAATACCCTGTGGAATAATTGGTTATTGAGTTTGTGACTGAGGATGTATATGTTTCTTCAATGTCAGTTGCATATAGAATTTAAAACCTGTTTACAAGTGTTTTACGTCTTTGGTCCCAGTTTATACATCTTGGAAGTTAATCTTTGTGAAGAATTCTCATATATGTGGTGATTTCCTGTAAGATTATCCACCGGAGTGGCCTGGACCTCACTTTTCCTTTAAGCCCATTTTATGGGAAAGGGGCTGCCAGGTAAGCAGTTTAGTTAACAGTTTCATATTTCCTGCCCTTTTAAATATGCCCCCAAAATGCAGATTACCCTGTAGTCCATAATAAGCAGATATTTCCAAATTTTCTGTTCTCACTTGAGCCTGACCCTTAGCATAGAGATCCAGTCCTATGCTAACTCTTTCTCTGTGCTGCATTTTGTCATTTCTAAGATGTACGTTTTTTCATATTTTAACCTCTCTTATATTGGGATATGTCTTATAGTCAGTCAGTTATAACCATGTCAAAGTATAATCAGCAACTTCTTTCTTTCTTGTGGTACATTCATTAAAATAGGGTCTATTGAGTTTCACAGTTTCAGATCCTGTTAAAAGTTATCTCAGAGGAACCTTCTAACAAACCAAAATCTTTCTCCTGAAGAAACAGTCCCAAGAGAGGTTTCCTTTTGAGAAAGTTAGCTGTTTGTGCTCATGGACTTGGAGGATGACGTATAATTCACCACGTGTGTGTGTGTGTAAGGTCACCCCAGTTCCCTACCTCAGAATTTTATTAAGGTGTAATATTCATGAAACACACAGTCTTTTAGGTCAGAAATGTTTTCAATATGACAGCAGAAGAGGGAAGAAAGAAATCAGTCCGCGTCCTGGTCGCCGTGGGGAAGGGCAGAGGAGCTGCAGGTGAACGGGCTGTGATGGTGCACGCGGTGCTGGTGGAGGTGGCAGAGGACAGGCGTGGCCGGGCTCGGCTGTGGAGACGGCGGGTTCATGCTGCAGCCACTTTTCCTCCTGATTAAATCTGTTAGTGTTTTGGGCTCACAAGCCTTGTGGTAAACCTATGGAATCCTTTAGAGGGAAGAGAAAGAATAGATCTTTCTACATTTGCCCTTTCCTATGAGACAATGGATATTTTAAAAGGCTTTAGACACTATTGTATTATGTTTAAAAGTGAGAAATTGGGGCGGGGGGAGAACAGTAAATATTCAACAATAGAGACATAGTTACAGAAAGAGTATAGCCACACACTGTAATGTTCTGCAGCCAATAAAGAATTATGGAAAATCACACAATAATGCTAAATAAAAAAAATTCATCTAAGACTATAATGTAATCCCAATTTTTGTTTTTTTAAAGAAGTATGTTTATATGCAAAGAAAAGACTGGAAAAATTCTCAATGAAATGTTTAATAGTATTTACTCTAATTTGTGAATCATTTACATTTTCTTCTCTATACTTTTCTATAAAGTTTTCACAGTGAACATCTGTTTTTGAAATGTATACATGAATGTGTAATGGAAAGAAAACTGGAAAACTGTCCATTTAAGCCATACTGACACATTCAAACAAGTACGAGATCTAGATAGTATTTGTCAGAGGAAATGGCTCTTAACAGTTACTTTTGTATCCTTCTAGAAATTCTGTATTCATATATCTTTTAAAAAATTGATACAAGGGGATCATATCATATCCATAATTTAGCATCTTGCTTTTCTTGCTTAGTATTTATACCCAGAGATCTTCCTGTATCAGCATAAACAGACCCCCCCTGCATTCTTTGTACTGATTGCATAATGTTCCATTGTGTGGATAAACAGTTTTTGTAACCTTTTCCCTATTGCTAAATATTTATGTTTTTTCTAATTTTTTACTGTTTATAAAAAAATAACAAGCTTCTTGTACATGTAATTTGTTGTACTTTTGCAAGTATATCCGTAGGGGAAGATTTTTGCTGAAATTACTGACTCAAAGTTCCACGCATTTTTAATGTTGATGACTATTGCCAGACTGCCCTCCCCAGTGTTGCATCAGGTTATGTTCCTCGGGACCATCACAGCCTGGCCACTCCTGGTTACCATCGAACTTTATTGATTGTCAACACGGTATGGGAAACATATCTATTAGCTCTGACTTGCATTTCTTTAACTATGCAAGTTTGCACACCATTTACATGTTTATTGGCCATTATTATTTCCTTTTTGAAGTCTGTGCATTCATGTGTTTTACCCATTTTTCTATTGGATGATTATTCCTCCTTATTGATTGGTATAAGCTCTTTGTAAGTTAAGGACATTAGCATTTTGTCTATCATATTTGACTTGATTTTTAATTTTTTTGTCTACATAAAGTTAAATCCACAGAAGATTCAAACCTTTACATAGCACGTTTATCAGTGTTTTATCACGTCTGGTTTAGTGTCTTGCTTAGAAAGCCTTCATTTGAAGATTTTATATAAATTCACCCATATTTTCCTCTAGGACTCATATGGTTTAATTTGTTTTGTTTAAACCAGGAATTGGAATCCTCAGCCCCTTTTTCCCAGGTTCTCAGGTGTCTTGCATACCTCATAGAGCAGCATTGTCTTTTGTTACTTTCCTGTGTATAATTTAAAAATAAAATACATTCTACAAAACAAATCATTAATGGTGACAGCAAATAATGGGAGCATTTCTGTTAACTTGTGATAAACCCCATTTCACGGGTTAAGCATTCACAAACTCAAGAATCCTTGATTTTATTTCCTGGTTACTTGAAATCTGAATTGCATTTGAAATTCCAGTGAAATTGTGGTTTTACTCTATGGCAGTGCATGTTTTGTCCCAATGCTTCTGGTTATTCTAATCTATGTTCAAAAATGTTAAAACCATTTACCTTATTAATTTAGAGCATGGTTAATTGTTTTTTATTGAGTACATTTAGTTTTATCTAGAGATTTATAAAGGTAATGTTATGCATCTGACCTTGGATTTCATAGATTCTCTCAAATGTAATATTTCCCAAATGCCCCAATACAGAGAAGCAAATCTCTGGAGCCTCATGCTTTGTCATTTGTTTTGCACAGCAGGTTTTCTGTGGGCAGAAGGAAAATGAAGTGCAATGAAATGTTGTAGGAGCTGAGACTTAAAATGTGATGAAAAACATTACGTGTCAAATTATGCCACTTTTCATATTTTTGTTTTTCCCTTACAGGTTTTGCCATTGGGAAAGCCACTGAATGTGTGGACGCTTTCAGAAAAGTATGTACATTTTTCCTTTGATGTAATAGATCAATAAGCTATGTGCCAGACACCATCAGAATCACAAACAAAATAAAAGTAGGAGCCCTCCCCTGAGGCTCACTGTCAAAGGTTACTTATCCCAAAAAAAGCTGTTTTAGAAGTACCTGTGTTCTTTTGCATCATTTTTATCAGACTTGTGATTGTGACAAGATTGTGAGACAGCTGGGAAAGTTTGAACACTGATAGAATGTTGAAAGATGCTAAGGAATTATTAATTTCTTTAGGTGTGATAGTGATATTGTGGTTATGATCTTTTAAATTAAATCCTTAGCCTTTAGAAGTGTATAATGATATTTTTGCGTGTTTGAAATTTTCCATAATAAAATATTTTATGAAAGGTATTTTTTGAAATCTCTGCGAAAATGTAAATTCCAACAATAGATTTGAGAAAATATTTTCCTTCCTTCAGGCAAAGAACAAAACAGTTCATTATTTGCATTATATAGAACGATATGAAGACCACACAAGTGAGTGTTAGCCTTTTCTTTTAAAATTTGCAGGATTACACTTGTTTCATTATGCGAGGCAATGTATCTCTACAGGGATCTTTGTGTTTCTCTGCTTGTTGCTACGTTCTTACAAACTAATATATAAAGTGTAGAAACAAACTTTCCCTCCTGAGGAGGTTAGTAATAGTGACATCAGAGACTGTCCCTCGTCCTTGGTCAGTGTGTGCTGGCTGCTGGGGTGGTATCAGCTGCTCTGTGAGATTGGCAAGGGCATCAAAACTACACCCCTCATCCTTCTTGTATTTATGTGTTTACCCTCCAGTACTCCATGATCTTCCTTTAACATTTAAAAGGATGCAGATCAAGATGAAGAAACAACCCAGAGGTAACTAAAAAACTCTTATATTTGTGAAGATAAAGCAGAGAAATCTCCCAGTTCCATCCTGTCCTCTAGTTTTGCCCACCTTTACTAGAACTCATTTAGAAAATACCAGACTCGAAAGGCCTCAGTTACATTGAAGAAGGCTGAGACTCTGAGGGAAATAGAAAGTAGTCAACCTACCCAGACTCCCATGAGCACAGGCATGTTCCAGGTAATTCCAGGTGGGAAGAGCACATTATGAAGAGGAAATAGCACCTGAGTGAGGAGGTGGGTGTGAATGAGTGGGAACCTTAGTTCCTCCAGGAGACGTCATCGATGCTCTTAGATGGTTCTGTTCTTAGAGCTCATTCTGTTCCAGTCACTCAATCTCATCCTTGGGTATTGATTCACTGTTTTCTGGGAACCAGGTGCTATGCTAAGTTGTGAGTATGCAGAGATGGACCTTCTTCCCGTCCTGTGAGAGAGCAGGCAGGCAGGCAGCATTCAGGGTCCCAGGGCTGTCAGTCATGCCCAGTGGACTCCGAGTGTAGAATTCTTGAACACTGTGATTTGGGTTTCATCTGTGGTTCCACAGTAAGAATGATTTCATGTAACTCTCGGTATATCTCTAAAAGCTTAGATCAGAAGAAGATAAAATGTTATATTTAAATTTTTTATGTCAAAGCTTCTAGTACAGCTCTGCTAGAACTATGACTTGAAAATAAATCAAGAAAAAATCAAATACAGTACCAGTTGTGCTAGTATACCAGATCTTGCCTTCTGCTTTAAAGTCATCATTAATCATTCATATGCCTGATAGAAACCACTTATTTTATCACCAGAAAAAGTACTTAGGGGCTGGCCCTGTGGCATAGTAGTTAGCTTTGGTGCACTCTGCTTCAGTGGCCCAAGTTCACAGGTTCAGATCCCGGGCGCAGACCTACACCACTTGTCAGCCATGCTGAGGTCATGACACACATACAAAGTAGAGGAAGATTGGCACAGATGTTAGCTCTTCCTCACCAAAAAAGAGAGAGAGAGAGAAAGTACTGAGCACTTAGACATCAAGGCCTAGACCTGCACGGGTCGTGATGTAGTTACTGGCCTGTGTGGCTATTGAGCACTTGAAATGTGGCTACTGAGATCGATGGTAAGTGCCAAATACACACCAGATTTCAAAGACTGGAATGGAAAAAAGAATGCAAAATATCTCAAAAATATTATTGTATTGATTACATGTTGAAATGATAATGTTTTGAACACTGGGTTAACAAAATATATTACTAAAATTAATTTTATCTTTTTTACTTTTTCATGCATCTATGAGAAGACTTACAATTACATGTGTGTCTTGCTTCATGTTTCTGTAGGACAGTATCAGTTTAGATAAATTTATGTCTGAATTATTTTTGAAAGACTGCTACAATTTGAATTTAATTGCAGAAGTTACCATTTTTCTCTTTCCTGTCATCTAGTCAAAGTGGTATTTTTCAAGTTTTATACAGTTTAACCCACTACTTGTACGCTGGGGTTAAATATTCTGAATCTGAAGCTACAACAGTATGATACATTATAGACAGCATTTCCTAAATTACATTCCTGTGCATCATGATTTCTATGAGGAGATATTAACAGGTGTTACTCCACCAGAAAGGGTGCCAAGTGGGAAAATTGGATTAAGAAAAATCGAAAAGATGTTTGTACATGTTTGTGGACATCACAGTGTTTAATGCACTACTGTGCGGTGTGAGTCTCCCAGAGGGGAGAGAGAATGCAACGTTCCCAAACTTACTGACCCCGGGACACTTCTACCTTGACTGCAGGACAGTAATTAACTTCTCATGCAGTACTGTGAAGCATTTCCTGTATAATACACACACACACACACAAACACACACAGGCATTAATTTGACTTTTATTAAACAAGTGTGTTTTGACACAGTCCCTGCCTGGAGGCCCTCACAATCAAAGTACAGTCCAATAATTGCCATAGCACTGTGACCACTATTATATGGATGTTCGTGTATGTGCAAACAGTGGCTCCCCTTCCTGGAGTGTCTCCTGTGGCCACGGGGCTATGCAGTACACACACCTCCCCTCGGGAGCTCACCACCAGCTCTGCCAAGTAGCTGTCCCAGGGAGGGGAGGACCTTGCCCAGGGTCACCCAGCAAGCAGTGGCAGTGGGGAGTCTGCCTCCCTGGCCCTTCCAAAGATCTGCCTTGCTCTCCCTTGCTGTGCACCTCTCTCCAGGTGTGTGTGCATCTATACACATCTGTGCATGCATGCACGGACGCCTGTTCTGTATGTGTGTAACTCCACACACAGAAGAACAAACCACCCCGTTGTTACCTGTCTCAGCTGCCCTCTAGAGTCCCTGGTTCTCACTTGATCTGGCGTAGCTGTGGAGGCCACATTTAACTGGTTCTTTCAAGTAACAGGGACAGTTCTAGTAAGAATATGTCATGTACTTGTATCCAAATTGAGTTTTTACACGCATATATTGAATTACCTTGAAAAACCGGAAACTAGGAAGCCAGTAATGTCTAATTCCTGGAGGAGATCCTCTGCCTTAAAGCAGGGAGGTGTGTGCTGAGTCTCATGTCTGGCTAATCAACATGTTAGTCTCAACTTGGGGCTCTTTTCTCTCTCTCACTCCCACATGCATCTGCCAGGTACTGACCTAGGCTCTGGGGATACAGTAGAAACAAACAGTATCCAGCCCTCGGAGCCCACGTTCTACGAGGGGAAACATCGGATCAACGGGTTCTGCTAAAGCGCCTGAAAGCAGCAATCGAGATGCTGAGTTTTGGGAGGAGGGGGTGGGGAGGATGCCACCCTCAATAGTGCGGTCAGAGAAAGCCGCCCTGAGGAAGAGTGTTTGAGTGAGACCTTGAAGATGAGAAGGAGCCATGTTGGGGAGCAGGCCGAGGGGAACACCAAATGCACGTCCTTGAGGTGGGAAAGCCAGCACGAGGAGGGTGTGTCTCTGGATGAGGTCGGCGAGATGTCAGGTCATGGAGGGCTTTGTCGGCCGTGGAGTTCTGTATTGTTATTTTATTTTAATTCTGAGAACAGAGGGAAGTGAAGGGCTTGTAACAGGAAGTGATGTGTTTGGTTTATTTTTAAAGCTCTTCCTGGAGAAGGGATGGTGGGTAGACAAGAGTAGGGAAAGTGGCTGCAGGGGAGACCACCCAAGATCTAGAGGCCAGCAAGGAAGTGGGAAGGACAAGTGCATGCCTGTGAGGAAACTACTCATGACCAGGGAAAGACCCACCCAAAAGGATTAGAGAAAACAGTGTTTGGAGCTGAAAATAGTGCCTGTTTTCAAGAGCCATACTGGAAAACCTAGCAATTCATGTCGCTGGAAGAGTCATAAGAAGAGTCTTGCCCTGATAGTGGATGAATTAACCCTATACTAAACCTAGCTCTGGTCTGAGCTCACAAACCTTGAAAGCAAAACCGAACTGGAACACAACTGTTTCCAAATAATTAACTGTGTTCTAGAACAAATCTCAAGAATATTTATAAGAACACGAAAAAATGTAATGCCCAACGAGTTAAAATTCACAATGCCTGACCTCTAATAAGAAATCATCAGGCATGCAAAGAAGCATGTAAATAGAACCCATAATAAGGGAGAAATCTGCCAATGGAAACTGACCCAGAAATAACACAATGATAGAATTTGCAGAGCAGGACGTTAAAATAGATTAGTAGGCAAGGACTGCATTCCAAATGTTCAAAAAATTAGAGGAAAAAACAAGTTAAGAAGAGAATTAGAAGATATAAAACATAAAATGAAGTTTCAAGAAATGAAACTTCAATATCTGACATGAAAAATATACTATATGGAGTCAACAGCAGGTTGGACATTGCAGAAGAAGAGATGAGCAAACTTGAAGATATAGCAGTAAAAAAAATACTCAGGGGCCAGCCCAGTGGCCTAGTGGTTAAGTTCGCTCATTCTTCTTCAGTGGCCCATGGTTGGCTGGTTCAAATCCTGGGCGCAGATCTACTCACTGCTCATCAAGCCATGCTGAGGCAGTGTCCCACACAGAAGAGCTATAACTCTACAACTATAATACACAACTATGTATTGGGGCTTTGGGGAGAAAAAAGAAAGAAGAGGAAGATTGGCAACAGATGTTAGCTCAGGGCCAATCTTCCTCAAAAAAAAATATACTCCGAGTTAAACGGAGAGGAAAAAGACTGAAGAAGAAAGGGACAAGGGAAGAATAGAGCATTAGAGAGCTATGGGACAACTTCAGTAGCCAAATATATGTGTAACTGGAATCCTTGAAGAAGGGAGGTATAAAAAATTATTTGAAGAAATAATGGCTGAATTTTTTTCAAATTGATAACAACTATAAACACACAGATCCAAGAAGTTCAATGAACCCAAGGAGAAGAAACATGAAGAAAATTATACCAATGCATATCATAATCAAATTTCTTTAAACCATTGATAAAAGGAAATCTTAAAAGCAGGAGAGAAAAAAAGACATTAATTAGAGAGGAACAAAGAGAGACAACTGCAGATTCCTCATCAGAAACAGTGCAAACTAGGACAGTGGACCAACATCTATGTGACTGAAAGAAAAACACTGCCAACCTAGAATCTTTGCCTAGTGAAGATATCGCCCCAAAATTAGGGCAAAATGGAGGCTTTTCCAAACATAATAAAATCTGAAAGAATTCATCACCAGCAGACCTGTGCTATAAGCACTGTTAAAGGAAGTTCTTCAAGCAGAAGGAAGATGATCACAGATGGAAACAAGAAAGGAATGAACACTGGAAATAGAAAATTCATAGGCAAATATACATACGTGTATATATATATACATATATATACACACACGTACATATATATACTTTTTAAAATTTAAATATCTTTAAAGCAAAATTGACTATTTAAAGCAAAAATAATAGCTATGTATTATGTGGTTTTAAACATTTCCAGAAAAGTAAAGTACAAAGGCCAGGAGGAGAGAAATGGAAGTACACTGACATCTGATTCTTATATCTGTGAAGTAATATAGTAACATTTCAAGGTAGATTGGTTAAGTTAAAAATGTATCCAAAACACCCACCCTAAAGGAAACACTAAAATGACACAGTTACAGTTATTAAGCTAAAAAAGGGGATAAAATGCAGTGTTAAAAAGAACTCAATCTGGGGCTGGCCCGATGGCATAGTCGTTAAATTTGCACACTCCACTTCGGTGGCCCAGTGTTCACGGGTTCAGATCCTGGGTGTGGACCTACACACCACTTATCAAGCCATGCTGTGACAGTGGCCCACATACCAAATAGAGGAAGACTGTCACAGTTAGCTCAACGACAATCTTCCTCAAGCAAAAAGAGGAAGATTGGCAATGAACGTTAGCACAGGGACAATCTTCCTCACCAAAAAAAGAAAAAAGAACTCAATCCATAAGAAGGCAGAAAAAGAGGAAAAGGGGAACAAGGAACAGATGGGCCAAATTGAAAACAAGACACAGGTGGGTGGATTTAAACCCAATCAAATCCATAATCACATTAAGTGTAAATGGTCTAAACAAGTTAGCTGCATCCAGTTGATTGATGGTGCTGTTGAGTTCACCCATGTCCTTACTGATGTTCCGCCTGCTGGATCTGTCTCTTTCTGATAGACGGGTGTTGATGTCTCCAACTATAATAGTGGATTCATCTAGTCTCCTTGCAATTCTATCAGGTTTTGCCTCATGTCTTTTAATGCTCTGTTGTGAGGCTCCAACACATCAAGGATTGTTGTGTCTTCTTGGAGAAGGGACTCCTTTATCCTTATGTAATGCCTCTCTTTATCCCTGATAACTTTCCCTGCTCTGATGTCTGTTCTGTCTGAAATTAATATCACTGTTCCCACTTTCTTTTGATTAGTGTTATCATCGTATGTCTTTTCCTATCCATTTACTTTTAATCTATATTTGTATTTATATCTTTATGTTTAAAGTGGGTTTCTTGTAGATGACATGTACAGTCATGTGCCACATAATGATGTTTCAGTCAACGATGGTCCCCTGTGATTAGTACCATACAGCCTAGGTGTGTAGTAGGCTATATCAACCAGGTTTGAGTAAGTACACTCTGTGATGTTCACACAGTGACAAGATCATCTAACAATGCATTTCTCAGAACATATCCCCATCATTAAGCAACGCATGACTGTAGTGGGATCTTGGTTTTGGATCCACTTTGACAATCTGTCTTTTAATTGGTGTATTTAGACCTTGACATTTAAAGTGATTATTCATATAATTGGATTACTATCTACCATATTCTATTTTCTAGTCCTTACCTTTGTTCTTTTTCTTTACAACAGTTTAAGTTGTGATAAAATATATATAACATAAAATTTACCATCTTAACCATTTTTAAGTATACAGTTCAGTGGTATTAAATGCATTCATAATGCTGTGCAATCATCACCATTATCCATCTATAGAACTCTTCTCATCTTGTAAAACTGAACTCTATACCAATTAAACAGCAGCTCCCTGTTCCCTCCTCCCCCAGTCCCTGGAAACCCCCATTCTACCCTTGTCTCTATGATTCTGCCTACTCTAAGTACCTTATATAGGTTGAATCATACAGTATTTGTTTCTTATGACTGGCTTTCACTCAGCATAATATCCTCAGGTTCATCCATGTTACAGTATTTGTCAGAACGTCCTTCCTTTTTTAGCCTGAATAATATTCCATTGCATGGATAGACCATATCTTGCTTATCTGTTCATCTGTTGATGGACACTTGGGTTGCTTCAACATTTTACCTCCTGTGAACAATGCTGCTATGAACATGAGTGTACAGATAACTCTGTGAGACCCTGCTTTCAATTCTTTTGAGTATATGCCCAGAACTGGAATTGCTGAATCATATGGTAATTCTATTTTGAAATTTTTGAGGAACACCCATACTGTTTTCCACAGTTGTTATACCATTTTACCTTTGACCAACAGTACAACTGATTATCTGTTGACTTTGTATCCTGCTATTTTGCTGAATTCATTATTCTAACAGTTTTTTGTGTGGAATCTTTAGGATTTTCTACCTATAAGATCATGTTGTCTGCAAACAGAGATAATTTTGCTTCTTCCTTTCCAACTTGGCTGCCTTTTATTTCTATACATGAAGAATGAACAATCAAAAAGAAATTATGAAAACAATTCCATTTAAAATAGGATCAAAAAGAAGAAAATACTTAGGAATTAATTTAACCAAGAAGTTTAAAGACTTGTACACTGAAAACTACAAAACATTCTGAAAGAAATTAAACAAGACATAAATACTGGAAACATATCCCTGTTCCTGGGTTGGGAGACTTAATATTGTTGAGATGTCAGTACTGCCCAAAGTGATCTACATACTCAATGCAGTCCTTATCCAAATTCCAATGGCATTTTTTGCAGAAATAGAAACCCCATCCTAAAATTCCTGTGGAATCTCAAGGGATTCCAACCAACCAACCAAAATGATCTTGAAAAAGAAGAATAAAACTGGAAGACTCATATTTCCTGATTTCAAAACTTACTACAAAGCTATAGTCATCAAAACAGTGTGGCACTGGTGTAAAGAGAGACACATAGACCAATGGGACAGAATACAGAGCCCAGAAGTAAACCCTGGCATATATGGTCAAATGATTTTCCACAAGGGTCCCAAGATCGTTCGAGGGGGAGAGGACAGTCTTTTCAACAAATGGTGCTGGGGTAACTGGATATCCATGTGCAAAAGAATGAAGTTGATCTCACATAACACCATGTACTAACTCAAAATAAATCAGAGGCCCAAATGTAAGACAAAAACGATAAAAATTTTAGAAGGAAACACAGGACAAAAGCTTCACGACATTGGATTTGGCAATAATTTCTGGGTTAGAAAACCAAAGCACAGGCAACAAAAGAAAAAATAGAGAAATTGGATTTCATGAAAATTTTAAAATCTTATGCATCAAAAGACACGATCAACAAGGCAACCCGCAAAATGCGAGAAAATGTTTGCAAACCATATATCTGATAATGGATTAATATCCAGAATACAGAGAGGATTTCTAAAACTCAGCAACACGAAAGCAAACAACCCAATTCAAAAATGGGAAAAAATCTTGAATAGACATTTCCCCAAAGAAGACATACAAATGGCCAATGAGCACATGAAAAGATGCTCAACATCACTGATCATTGGGGAAATGCACATCAAAACCACAGCGAGATATCACCTCACAACCTCTAGGATGGCTACTATCAAAGAACAGAAAATAATAGTTTTGGAGAGGATGTGGAGAAATTGGAACCCTTGTGCACTGTTAAGCTTGAAAAGAGGCTTATGAATCATTAGGGAAATGCAAGTTAAAAACACTAATTGGTACCACTACACCCCATTAGAATGTCCAAAACTAAAAATTCTTATACCAAATGTTGATGAAGATATGGAACAATTAGAACTCTCAACATTGCTAGTGGGAAGGTAAAATGGTGCAGCCATTTTGGAAAATAATTTGGCACTTTCTTAAAATGTTAAAGATAAACTAAGCCATACAACCTGGCCATTCCCTTCCTAGGTGTGTATCCAAGAGAAACCAAAGTACCTGCCTTTACCAAGACTTGTACAGAAATGTTCACAGTAGCTTTAAGTGTAATTGACAAAAATAGGAAATAATGCAAATGTATCTCAACAGGTGAATGTACACACAAATTGTGGTATAGACCTATAAAGATCTATCCTGGACCTGTGGCATGTAAGGGGAGCCAGCTTCTCTCACAGTCCAGCGCCGCTGCTTCTAAGGGGCTCATCTTTTCAGAAAAAGGCAGCACTTGCCAGCAAGTGTGAACTGGGCACAGGGCAGAAGGTGCCTCCCTCTGAACAGTCCTGGGAGCAATGAGCTGTCTTTATGCTGCAACCTGAGCCAGGCAGGACTCCCCTGCCTTTTTCTTGGTGCTGAGTAGGTGATTCCAGACCCTCAGAGAGCTGCTCATTGCTTTCAGGTTGAGACCCTCATTCTTACTAAGAATGTTGTGTGGCGTGTACTATGTCCTGTGAATTTACATTGTTTTTACAAGGAGCGTGGTGATGGCTGACATTCATTGAGCCCTTAACATGCACTACACAGAGTTGTAATCCACTTACGTATTTCAACTCATAACCCTAGAGCGCTGAGATTCCCAGATGAAATAACTTGCTCAAGGTGACATAGCAGGTAAGAGGCAAAGCCAGGGTTGGCGTCCAGGCAGGCTGGCTCCAGCGCCCAGCCCCTAAGGCCAGGCTGCCCCAATAAGGCTGGAGAAGTGCTTTTATCCAGGAATCCTTTTGGGGGTGGAGGGGAGAAGCCCAGCTCAGAGGATTGAAGGGAGGTCACCAGGTTTTGTAGACCTTTGGAAAGAAAGTTCCAGGAGCCCTGAGAAGTGAAGGGGTTTTCATGTAGGGCCTTAAGGGATGAGTAGGAGTTGTATGGGTGTGTGTGAAGGGCCCCTCCAGGCAGAGGGACTGTGGGTGCACACCAACAGCAGTCAGGGAACATGGCTGGTTCAGAGCCTTAGCTGGAGGCTCTGTGGGGAATAAATGGGGCCTGAACCAGCCTGAGACACGTCCCTGAGGGGGGGCGTTGGTGAGCAGGGGGAGGAGTGGTGGACAACCGTGAAAGCGCCTGTCGGGTGTGCCTGACACATTGCTTTGGAGTTAGGCCAGCTCCGCCTTTCCCCCCGCTGACCTTGGTGCCTGGCCAGCAGGGCCACTATAGTCCTGGAGCTTCCAGAGCCCCAAGGTCCCAGTGGGGAGGCAGCTGCAGGTGGATGGTGCCCCGAGGGCTCCATCATGGGAAGCCCTTTCAGTTCCCAACTCAGAGTTGAAGAGGGCAGGGACAGGGGTGCACTCATGTTTGGGTCCCAGTTGGCTCCAGCTCCAGCCTCAGGAGCATCCTCCTCCCCACACCCAGCAGCAGGCATTCCACCTCCCCTTGGCTGAGCAGCTGGACTCCGTGCAGGAATGAGCCTTTGTTCTTCTATACCAGCCAGTCCCCACCCCCGGGAAAGTCTGAGCCGCTGGGAGCTTAAGGAGGGTTCTGTGCCATCCAGTCGCCCCCTCCTGACATGGTGCCTCTGTAGGGGGAGCGTGTCAGGCATCCACGTGTGCTGTTTCCTCTGGGAACACCACTGTCTTGCCCCCGGTTAGGCACCGGAGTTACAAGAGAGAGCTGAAGCCCCAGGCACCCACAGGTAGGCGACACCCACCCCTGCCAGAGCAAGTAGCATGCAGAAGGTGACTTCCATCAAGGGGGTGACCTGGTGGAAAGAGGCACAGAACTCTGATGATTGTGGTTGTTAAACACCATCTTTAGAAAAAAACCAAGAACTTCACATTCAAGGACAAAGTGGGACACAGTGGGTGACAGCCCCCTGACTCTGGAGACTGGCACATCCATGGGACCCCACTGGAGGTACCGGCCTGAGCAAACAGCTATAAGCCCTTAGCTTACGGTTCACCCTTGGCAATGGTGATTCCTTGGAAAGAAAGCTGCTCCCTGCCTCCTGGGGGTCCATGGGGTGCCCACACAGCAGGGCCGTATCATTTTTGTCTCCTCATTCCTGGACATCAGTTCAATTCATGTCTAGTAAACATAAAGCAGGAGACTCTGTAAGAATATTGCAGAAATAACGAGAAAACCAGGGTAAGATTTTCATCTTACAAATGCAGCAGCTGCGGCGGAAGTTGGTGCTGACCCCAGGCCCATGGGACTCAACTCACAAAGACTCATGTTAGCAAACACTCTAAATCACGTCACCCTCAGGGCCTGGGAGAGAGGGGCTCAGCACAGGTTCTTTCTACCTCCTGAGGCCGGGCCTGTGAGAAGTCTCCGGGGGCAGATGCCAGGGAGCTAGTTCCATCAGCACAGCCAACGTCATCCCTTGAGGCAAACAGAGCCCATGAGTCAGGTTCTCTGTGGCTCTCAGGACACCCTGAGATGCCTCTGTCCTTTGAAGGGGAAGTTTAACCTCACTCAGGCCCTTGCTAATGCTGGGACGACAGCTGTCTTCAGAGCAGACCCCACAGCTGCATCCTTCCCTATGTCCCCTTGGTGACCTGCTGTCCCGCCACCTGCAGTCTCTTCCTGCCTGCTGTCCTGCCCTTTCCAGAGGCCCCACAGGGACTTGGGTGGCACTGCCCTTCTGGGTCCCAGCCTTCTCCTAGGGAGCAAGGCTTCCCCTGCAGCCCCCAGCTGTGCTCACCCACCACCCTGAGGGTCCTGTTTACTCCAAGCCCACAGGCTGTGACCAGGCCAGAGTACACTTCCCCTCTGCTCCCAGGGTTGGGGAGGGCCTCTCTCCTACCAGAGCCATCCTGGCAGTCCTCAGACTGGCAGCCCCTCCCCTAAAGCTCACAGCCCCCAACAGAGCAAGAAACCGCTCCCACCACTGGGTCACGTCCAGCCCCTCGTTTCCCTCCACTGAAACAAACACATTCTGGAGGAATTCTTGTTGTTACCCCGGGCAGCAGGGAAGACAGCTGCCACAGGAACCACTGCAAAGTGCCAGAGCAGGAAAGGGTCTCACAGGATCTAGGGATGGAGGCTTCTGAGAACAAGGGCAGAACTTCTGAGATGGAAACAGGAGCAAAGTTCTAAGCATTCTGTCACACAGGCTTTAGCAAAATGGGATAACGGTTGACAGGAGCAAGAACAAAGGACCCCTGAAGTTTCCTTGAGAAGGTAGGAATGATTATTTCTCAGAAACTCTGCGTTTACTCAGGACCAAATAGAATTTCCAGCTGGGGTGAGTGAGCTTGGGGACAATGCTGTGAGAACAGGGGATTTGAGAGAGTTCAGGAGAATACAGTCCTTTTTCACCTCACACACACACCTCCAAGTCCTGTATGCTCTCAAGATGGCGGTGGTGTCAGGGCTGCTTGTGCCCTTGGGATTCATGGGGACAAAATCTCATCTCTCAGCAGGGAGCCACACGGGATGACCATCTCATTGAGCCTGTGAATCAGACACTCACCAGGTCACCCCAGATCCATAGCTTACTCACACCTGGGGAAGGGCCATGAGATTGGTTGTGTAAGGAGGGCTTGTTTTCCGTGTCTTCGTGGGCCTTACAGAAGCCTGTGAGACTGTTAACACATAGACCCTCCCACTCAGTGTTGGGAGGCTGAGAAATCCCCTAAGAATCTAAGAGTCAGACTGAAAGGTGGGGGCAGGAGGGGGAACTCCACTTGGATGGTGGCCATGGTGCCCTCCGCCTACCCCCTCCCCCTGGCTGTTCCATGGTTAAACGTCCCACTCCATCCCCGAGTCTCCTCTCTAATGGAGCCCTCTCTGTCAGACTGGGATGACTCAAGTCCTGGAAAGCACCCCGGCCAGCTGGTCACCTGAGGGAGCAGGGGTGGGGCGGGTCACAGCCACCCAGGGGCCAGGGCAGCAGCTACCCAGCTGCCTGTCAACTCAAAGGCCACTGCTGGATCCAGGGGGGCCCTCTCCCAGAACTTGTCAGCCTTCCCCTGGGAAGGTCCCTGTTTAAAATTTTAAAAGTAGAAAATAAAAATCACAGATCATCCCCCTACCCAAGACACATCTAATAGTAGGTGCATTTCTAGTAACAGTTGGTAGAGAGCAATAAAACCTATAGAAAGCTGCCCTGAGATCATTAGTGTTTTTAATTATTTTTTCCACTCATTTTATTTTATTTTTGACTCATTTTTTTATTGGGGTAACATTGGTTTAAACATTATATAAATTTCAGGTGTACATCATTATACTTCTATTTCTGCACAGATTACGTCACGTTCACCCCCCAAATACTAATTACAGTCCATCACCACCCACATGTGCCTAATCATCCCTTTCGCCTTGTCTCTCCCCCCTTCCCCTTTGGTAACCACAAAACCAATCTCTGTCTATATGTGTTTGTTTGTTGTTGTTTTTATCTTTGACTTATGAGTGAGATCATACAGCATTTGACCTTCTCCCTCTGACTTATTTCGCTTAGCATCATACCCTCAATGTTCATAGATGTTGTCACAAATGGCTGGATTTCATCGTTTCTTATGGCTGAGTAGTATTCCATTGTGTATATATACCACATCTTCTTTATCCATTTGTCCCTTGATGGGCACTTAGGCTGCTTCCAAGTCTTGGCTATTGTGAACAATGCTGCAATGAACACAGGGGTGGATGTATTTTTACATATTGGCGTTTTCATGTTCTTTGGATAAATACCCAGCAGTGGAATAGCTGGATTATATGGTAGTTCTATTCTTAATTTTTTGAGGAATCTCCATACTGTTTTCCACAGTGGCTGCACCAGTCTGCACCCCCACCAGCAGTGTATGAGAGTTCCCTTCTCTCCACATCCTCTCCAACACTTGTTGTTTCCTTTCCTGTTCATTGTAGACATTCTGATGGGGATGAGGTGATATCTCATTGTAGTTTTGATTTGCATTTCCCTGACAGTTAATGATGTGGAACATCTTTTCGTGTGCCTGTTGGACAACTTTCTATCTTCTTTGGAGAAATATCTGTTCAGGTCTTTTGACCATTTTAAGTTGGGTCGTTAGTTTTTTTGTTGTTGAGATGTATGAATTCTTTACACATTTTAGAGATTAACTGCTTATCAGATATGTGGTTTGCAAACATCTTCTCTCAATTGTTAGGTTGTCTTTTTGTTTTGTTGATGGTTTCCTTTGCTGTGCAGAAGCTTTTTAGTTTGATGTCATCTCACTTGTTTGTTTTTTCTATTGTTCCCCTTGCCCAGTCAGACATGGTACTTGAAAATATGTTGCTAAGATTGATTTTGAAGAGCGTACTGCATATGTTTTCTTCTAGAGGTTTCTTGGTTTCAGGTCTTACATTCCAGAAGAAATGGATAAATTCCTGGAATCATACAACCTTCCAAAATGGAATCAAGAAGAAATAGAGAATTTGAATAGACTAATCACCAGTAAGGAGATCAAAACAGTAATTTTAAAAACCTCCCCCAAAATAAAAGTCCAGGACCACACGGTTTCCCTGGTGAATTCTACCAGACATTCAAAGAAGACTTAATACCTATCCTTCTCAAACACTTCCAAAAAATTGAAGAGGAGGGGAGCTTCCAAACTCATTCTATGAAACCAACATTACCCTGATACAAAAACCAGACAAGGACAACACAAAAAAAGAAAATTACAGGCCAATATCACTGATGAACATTGATGCAAAAATCCTCAAAAAAATACTAGCAAATTGAATACAACAATACATTAAAAAAATCATACATCACGATCAAGTGGGATTCATTCCAGGGATGCAGGGATGGTTCAATATCCACAAATCAGTCAATGTGATACACCACATTAATAAGATGAAGAATAAAAATCACATCATCATCTGAATAGATGCAGAGAAAGCATTTGACAAGAGACAGCATCCATTCATGATAAAAACTCTGAATAAAATGGGTATAGGAGGAAAGTACCTCAACATAATAAAGGCCACATATGACAAACCCACAGCTAGTATCATCCTCAATGGTGAAGAATTGAAAGCTATCCCCCTAAGAACAGGAACCAGACAAGGATGCCCACTTTCACCCCTCCTATTTAATATAGTATGGGAAGTCCTGGCCAGAGCAATCAGGCAAGAAAAAGAAACAAAAGGGATCCAAATTGGAAAGGAAGAAGTGAAACTGTCACTATTTGCAGCTGAGATGATTTTATATATAGAAAACCATAAAGAATCCACCAAAAAGCTTCTAGAAATAATAAATGAATAAAAACCATAAAGAATCCACCAAAAAGCTTTTAGAAATAATAAATGAATATGGCAAAGTTGCAGGATACAAAATCAACATACAAAAATCACTTGCATTTCTATACACTAACAATCAAGTAGCAGAAAGAGAAATTAAGAATACAATCCCATTTACAATTGCAGCAAAAATAATCAAATACCTAGGAATAAACTTAACCAAAGAGGTGAAAGATCTGTACACTGAAAACCATAAAACATTGTTGAAATAAACTGAAGAAGAAACAAAGAAATGGAAAGATATTCTGTGCTCTTCGATTGGAAGAATAACATAGTTAAAATGTCCATACTTCCTAAAGCAATCTATAGATTCAATGCGATCCCTATCAAAGTTCCAACAACATTTTTCACAGAAATAGAACAAAGAATCCCAAAATTTATATGGAACAAGCAAAAGGCCCCGAATAGGTAAAGGACTACTGAGAAAAAAGAACAAAGCTGGAGGAATCACACTCCCTGATTTCAAAATATACTACAAAGCTATAGTAACCAAAACAGCATGGTACTGGCACAGAAACAGACACACAGATCAATGGTATAGAACCGAGAGCCCAGAAATAAACCCACACATCTATGGACAGCTACTTGACAAGGGAGCCAAGAGCATACAGTGGAGAAAGGAAAGTCTCTTCAACAAATGGTGTTGGGAAAACTGGACAGCCACATGCAAAAAAATGAAAGTAGACCATTGTCTTATATCATACACAAAAATCAACTCAAAATAGATTAAAGACTTGAATGTAACACCAGTAGTGCTTTTAAATCATGTTGTATTGTAGGCATCAAAACACATCCACCCACAGGGGCCAGCCCGGTGGTGTAGTGGTTAAGTTTGTGCATTCCACTTCGTGGTCCGGGGTATGCAGGTTCGGATCCTGGGTACAGACCTACGCTGCTTATCAAGCCATGCTGTGACAGGTGTCCCACATACATAACAGAGGAAGATGGGCACAGATGTTAACTCAGGAACAGTCTTCCTCAGCAAAAAGAGGAGGATCGGCAACAAATGTTAGCTCAGTGCTAATCTTCCTTACCAAAGAAAACAAAAAACAAACAAACAAGCAAAAACACATCTACAAAAACTAAAAAAACATGCCCACACATATTTGAAAAATAGCACTAAGGAGTATCTAGGTGGTTGGGCCACAGTTGGACACTCAGACCCAGTCCCCAGGGTTCTCAGGGTGGGAGTCTCAGGTGTATGAAATCAGAGTCCTCTGATTCCCTGGCGAGAGCTGGATTCGGCAGTGCGCGCGCGCACACACACACACACACACACACACACACACACACACACTCTGCTTCTACCTAGAACTGGCACAGAGCATCAGGCTGTAAGGTCTGTGGGGTCCATATGATCTCTAAGACCCTCTATGAACCCCTAGATCTCAATGGTGATGAGGCTGAGGCCAGGATCTTCCAGTAACATCTGAGTCAGTGGTTCCCAAACCTGGCTGACCATAGGACTCTCTAAACAGTTTCTTAAAAATGCAGATTCCTGTATTCACCCCAGGGCAGCTGGATCAGACTCTCTAGGGCTTGCGCCCAGGGCTGTATTTTTGTGTGGGTGTGTGAGGAAGATTAGCCCTGTGCTAACATCTGTGCCCATCTTCCCGTGCCCATCATCCTCTACTTTATACGGGATGCTGCCACAGTGTGGCTTGACAAGCGGTGCGTCAGTCAGTGCCCAAGATCCGAACCCCTGAACCCCGGGCTGCCAAAGCGAAGCACACAAACTGAACCACTATGCCACCGGGCCGGCCGAGGGCTGTATTTTTTAAAACTTCCCAAGTCCAGGCAGCACATGAAAAGAAAACTATGTCAATCCCAAACATGCATCCAAAAGCCAAAATTCCAAATTAATTATAGCACATATAAAGAACATTACACCATTACTATGCTGGACCCTGCTGAAATTAGGAATTATTCCCTCTTCTAGGTGAAGCTTTCCTTCGATTCCTTTGGTCTCAGGGAGATATGGTTTCAAGACACCAAGAGATGGAGAGCAGCTGAAGGGCTGCTCATCCCAGCCACCTCTCTACCAAGGGTGCAATTCTCCTGAGCCTGAATGTCCTGGACTCCAGAACTGGTGTCTCATTTGGTCCCAGATGTGGACCCAGAGGGGTTTGAGTGCAATCCATAGCCAGGCCCTGAGGGCATGACCGGATTGAGGGAGGTGGTTTCTTTTTCATTCTTTTTTTTTTTTTTGGTGAGGAAGACCAGCCCTGAGCTAACATCCATTGCGAATCCTCCTCTTTTTGCTGAGGAAGACCGGCCCTGGGCTAACATCCGTGCCCATCTTCCTCTACTTTATATGGGACACCGCCAACAGCGTGCCTGATAAGCAGAGCATCAGGTGGCGCCCAGGATCCTAACCTGCAAACCCTGGTCTGCTAAAGCGCGACCTAAACCGCTGTGCCGCAGGGCTGGCCCCAGAGAGGGGTGATTTCTGAATGCTGCTTCTACCCCTTAAAGGAGAAATCACAGGTCTGGATCACAGCCTGGCTCAGCTCCTTCCTCCTTCAGGACCTCAAGTGTGAGACTCTTCACTGAACAATAAGCGAGATATTTACACCCCTGTGTTCACTGATGAATTATTTACAATGGCCAAGACATAGAAACAACCTAGGTGCCCATCAACAGATGAATGGATAAAGAAGATGTGGTAGATATATGCAATGGAATACTACTCAGCCATAAAACAAGATGAAATCTTGCCATTTGAGACAACATGGATGGACCTTGAGGGTATTATGCTAAGTGAAATAAGTCAGATGGAGAAACTCAAATACCATTTTATTTCATTCATATGTGGAAAAGAAAACAACAACAAACAAACACATAGATACAGAGATTAGATTGGTGGTTACCAGAGGGGAAGGGGGGAAGAGGAGGGTGAAAGGAGTAAAAAGGCACATGTGTATGGTGAAGGATTGTAATTAGTCTTTGGGTGGTGAACACGATGCAGTCTACACAGAAATTGAAATATAAGGACGTACACCTGAAATTCATCTAATGTTATAAACCAATGTTACCTCAATAAAAATAAATAGTAGAAGCTAAAGAAATGTAAATAAGCAAGCCCAGTCTCCAAAGACTGATCATACAGGGAAAGTGTGCAGACGTGCACAGTGTTGCTCCCTGAGGTTATCTTCCAGGAAGGGGGCTCACAGATGCTGCTGAAACCTGCCTGAGAACATGGGTCCTGGTTCATTCTCTGTCTGCCCCCCTGAGAGGAGGAATCGTCACATGATGGGGTGAGGGTGTCCAGAAGGCTGACGAACAGTGGCTCCAGGATTGGTTCAGCAACAGTCTATCAGTGTAATTCAGGAGAGTAACAGTTTAAAGGGGAAAACCTTGGGATCTCCCCAAGAGACTCCAGAAAAACTGATCAAAGTCACACCCTCTCTTGGTGAAATCTCTTGGCAAACTAGGGGTAGAAGGAGACTTCCTTATGTGATAAATGGTACTGACCAGAGTAAACCTGAAACTTAATGGTGAAACCTGAGAACATTCCTTCCATTCAAGGATGGAACAGGACACGCATGCCTGCTCCTCCACCATTTGTTCTGTTCTGGGGGTTGACCAGCAAAGCAAGACAAGAGGAGGAACAGGAAGGAAGAAAGCAGTCTTCACTTACAGGGTACACGATTGTCCACCTAGATAATCCAAGAAGATCAATGGACAGACTCTTAGAGTGAACACAAGTGAGTAGTAAGGTGGCCAGATACAGGTGACCTCATAGGAAATCACCAGCTGGCCAGTGCCCCAGAACTGCCTGTTAGAAAAAGTAACATAACTCTTTTCCAGCCATGACAGCAACACAAATTATAAAGAACATAGGAACACATAGAACAAAAGGTGTTCAAGATTTTTAAGGGGAAAACAAATTTCTACTGAAGGATGAAAACATATCGATCAAATGAAGCTGTGATGTTTATGAATGCAAGGATTCTGTAGGCAGTTGTGTACATGGATCCGAAACTTGGGAGAGAGGCAGGTGATAAATGGACTTGTGGGTCACTGGCATGGGTCTGAGTGATTTCTCCAAGGAAGAACATTGACACAGTGGGGAAGAGAAGATGGCCCCAGAAGGAGTGCTGAAGGTCAGCAAGCCAGGGAAACAGGTGGGAGACCAGGACAGTGTAAGGTCACTGAAGCCCAGGAAGGAAATAGTGACAAGGAGGGAGGCCCAATGGCACCAAATTGCTGGTGAGAGCTCAGGAAGATAAGAGTTGATCGGGGCTCATTGTACTTGGTAATAAGAGTTAATTAGTGACCTGGGAAGAAGGAGTTTTCTGTAGAATGGTGGGATCAGAAGCCAGATTGCAGTGGATTGAAAATAAAAGAGTTTGTTGGAGGGTAAATATGGCAGGTTAAATATATATATATCTACCCTAGTGCTTTCTTGAAACTACACTCAGATGATAGTAAACGTCATTTTTAAAAGGCATAAACCTACAAAGACAGGAATGTTAGGAGAAAAAAGCAACAAAATTTTGAAAGCCCCAACTCAGATCGAGGACTGTAACTGGTTTATCAGATTAAAAAGCCCCCCTGGATCCTGAGGAGGCAGTAGGACAAGCTTAGAACCAACCCAGTCTATAACAGAATCATTGAAAGGCTCAGGAATTGTTGACAGCACAGAGCTCTAGAGGTGGGGCTGAAGAAGGAGTCTAAAATAAGAATGGTTGGAAGATCTGTTTAAGGAGGAGTTTGATCCCCCACATTTCCTCCTCCACCCCTGGGAGATTTCTCAGGAGATAGTGAATCAAGTCCCGCCTCCAGGCCCCACCTTCATCCCTCCCTGTGAACTGAGGGACACAGAGCCTGTACCAGATGAGGAGGGGCAGGGCGTACCACTGAACACAGGGCACCCAGGAACGTTCTGCTGGATGCTCTTCATCTGGGCTCCAACAAGGCAGGCTGCCAGCCTTTCCCCATCAGGCTGGAAAGTGGAAGAGGCTGCTCTGGGGAATCTGACCAAGAAGGAGGAAAGACTTACAGGTAGTGATATGAGAGATTCCTTCACTAAACAGCCCATCCAGATCACCCTACAGTGATACTCCACTGGACTCCCACTCCACAGGAAAGCCCACCCTTGGACTCAGAACTGCCAAGCAGTTTTTAGATATCACTTTAAATATGAGCTGTCACACAAAGAAAACTCCAGGTCCAGATTAATTCAACCAAACATTTAAAGAATAAAATAATAGCAATCTTACACAAACACAGAAAATGGAAAAGGAAGGAAAAATTTTCCAACTCATTCTATGGGGCCAGCATTATTACCCTAATATCAAAACTAGACAAATACATTGCAGAACAAGAAAACTAAAGACCAATAACCATTATGAACAAAGACATGAAAATCTTTGGCAAAATATTAGAAAGTTGAATCCAGCAAAATGTATTTTTATATAAAACATTAGAAATACACCACGACTAAGTACAATTCCTCTGAGGAACGCAAAGGTGGTTGGACATTAAAAAATCAAGTGATGCAATTCGCCATATTAACAGAATTTTAAAAACCCACATGATCATCCCAATAGATACAGAAAAAGCATTTGACACAATCTGTAAAATTCAACAACTATTCATGATAATATCTCTCAGAAAATTAAAAATAGAAGGAAATTTCTTCAACCTGATAAAGATCGTCTGTGAAAAACCTGCAACAAGTAACATATTTAATGGTGAAAGACAGAACGGTTTCTCTGTAAGACTGGAAACAAAACAAGAACACCCACTCTCACCACATCTACTCAACTGGACGCAGCCAGTGTAATAAGGCAAGAAAAGAAATAAAGCACATCCAGCTTGAAAGGGAAAAAATAAAACTGTCTTGATTCACAGATGATATGGTTGCATATGTATAAAATCCTAAGGAATCTATGAAAAACTACTACAACTAATAAGTGAGTTTAGCAAGAATGTACAAGATCACTATACAAAAATCAATTATATTTCTGTATATAGCATCAAACATTTAAAAAGTAAAAACAATATCATTTGTGATAGTACAGAAAATTAACAATATGTGTAAGATATTTTTCTAGAAAATAAAACATTGCTAAGAGAAATTAAAGAGGTTAAATAAATAGATATACTACATTTAAAGATTAGAAGACTCAATATTGTTAAGATTTCAGTTCTCCCCAAATGGATCTGTAGATTCAGTGCAATCCCAATCACAGACCCATCATGGTTTTCTGCTGAAATTGACAAAAAAATTTGTATGGAAATGTAAAGGACCTAGAAGAGTCAAAACAATTTTGAAAAACAAGAAAAAGGGGGGCTTACAATACCTGATTTCAAGAGTTATTATAAAGGGACAATAATCAAAACAGTATGGTGTTGGCAAAAGGGTAGGCACAGAGATCAATGGTACACAAAAGAAATCCAGAAATAGACCTACACATATATAGTTGACTGATTCTTGAAAGGGCTCCAAGGTATTTCAGTGAGGAAAAGGGTAGTCTTTTCAACATGCAGAGCTGGAACCCTTAGATATTCACATGGAAAAAGTAAATCTCAACCTTACTTAAGGCTACACAAAAAAATTCACTCGAAATGAGTCATCAACGTAAATATAAAAGCCAGTGTTTGTAGTGACTTCATAGAACATAACTACTGCAAATAATGAGAATCAAATGCATATCTGATACACAAACACACATATAAAGAGAGAGAGAGAGTCCAAGAAAAAATGTGCAAAAGATTTCAACACACTCTTCACAAAAGAAGTTATACAAATGGCCAATGAGCACATGAACAGTTGTCTGAAATCATTAGTTATTAAGGAAATGCATAGTAAAATCTCAATGGGATACCACTGTGCACCCACGAGAATGGCTAAAATTTGAAAAGACTGACAATATCAAGTATTGGCAAGGATGTGGAGGAACTGGAACTCTCATACATTTCTGTGGGAGTGTAAAATGGTGCAACCATGTTGGAAAACAAAGTGGTTACCCTATAAATCTAAATATTCACTGACCACATGACCTAGGCAATCAACAAGTAGATTTTTACTCAAGATTAAAGAAAAGGTATGTCCACACAAAAACAAAGCTTTATTCATAACATCTCAAGTTGAACCAACCCAAATGTCCATCGGCAGATGAATGGATAAACAAATTATGACATATTCACACAATGGGATACTAGGAAAAAAGAGCAATAAAAGGAATGAATTGCTGAGAATTAACAAACATAGATGAACTTCATAGACATCATGGTGAGCAGAAGCAGCCAGGTACAAAAGAATACATTCTGTAAGATTCCATTTATATGAAACTCTAGAAATGACAAATCTCGTGTATAGTGGCAGAAACAAGATTAGTGGTTGCCTGGGGCTCAGGGGTGGGACTGGTGGGGATTGACTGGAAGGGACCCAAGGAACATTTTCTGTGTGATGAAATTTCTATATTTTGATTGTGATGATTGTTACATGGGTGAATATATTGGTCAAACTTATCAAAATGTATGTGCAAAGTGGATGCATTTTATAATATGTGAATTATACCTCAATAAAGTTGGTTTAAAAATATGGGCTAATAACTAAAGACCAACAAACATCTCAAGGGTGCCTCTAATATGAAATAGAGAGACCACACAAACAGAAAAGGCAATTTGGAGAAAACAAGAGACAATAAAGAGAGAAGAAAGCAACCACAAAATTGTCAATATCCTCAGAGAACAAAAGAAGATAATAGATCCCTGAAGCAAGAGAAAAGTGCCTTAAAAAGGAAAATCAGAGGACAAAAGAAAGCTCTTCAAAATTAAAAGAAAATTGCAACTGTAAAAATGAAAAATGCAGTAGAAGGGTCAGATGACAAAGGTGAGGGACCTCCCAGAAAGTAGAGCAAAAGGACGAAGATGGAAAATGGGAAAGCAACGAAGCTTAGAGAGCAGTTCAGAAATTCTAATACTCAAATAATAGAAGTTCTGAAAAAGTACAGAAAAAAAGAGGAAAGGAAATCATCAAAAAAAAACCAACGCTGGAATCTTGATTGCAACAGAGCAATGCTTCCCACATATCAAGGGGAAATTATTTTTAACCCAAATTCTACACCCAGCTAAACTGTTAATTGAGTGTGAAGGTGGAATAAGACATTTTCACACAAGAACAGTTTAAAAAGCAATCATCTCAATTCCCATTAAACCATTTCCTAGGAAGTTACTAGAGCACGTGCTCCCCAAATGAAGGTGTGAACTAAACAAGGGGCAAAGACTGTATGGACCACAGGAAACCGCAGAGCAACGTGGGAGAGATGAGGGAGCTCGCAGGTAATGATGAGGGGGCGGCTGGGCACCAGGAGTTGAGGGTGACGACGCAGACTGGAAGGCTCTGGGAGAGACTTCTTCAGGGAGAGGAAACTGACAGAAGATCTGACGTGTCTGACAATCTTGAGAAAGACAGAGAAAACTGCCGCAATATTCGGGTTGAATTAATGATAAGTAAGTAGACAGGATACACTCCTCACCTTAGAAATAAATGCAAAACAAAACCCCACAGACTATTATTAACCCTATGGAAAATAAAACAACAACAGAAAAAACCTAAAAGAAAGGAAAAGCGTCATGGCACACTGAGTGGCTCATCTCTGAGCAGGCGGGAGCTGACAAGGAAGTCTGGCTGTGAGGGGGCAAGAGCAGGAGTCACGGAGGGGTTTCCCTTTGGTTTGGTTTGATTTGGGTTGTTAGTTTCTTGTATTTTGGTTTTTGCTGTTCCTTTGTTGATCTGTTTTGGTTGGTGTTGGTGTTGGGTTGTCTTGAGGAGACAGATATTTGAGAATACGCTGTGCTGGGAGTCCCAGCAGGGAGCAGGGCAGCCACTGAAGATTGGGGTTGGGAGCATGTTAGAAGGAGCCCCGGGGTCCGAGAGTGTCGGGGAGCACTGGTCTTGGGCAGGTGGAGGGGCTCCACGTGACAAGAAGATGGAGGTAGGTTTGTAGTGTGGGAGGGACGGGGCAGGAAGAAGGAGCCCAGGAAGGACAAGGCCTGGGGAAGTTCCTCTGATGGGTGTCTTCTTGCTTTAATTTTTAGAAGTAGGAGGTGAGGGCATTCGCTGTGCTGGAGAGGGTGACCAATAGGGGCTTGAGGAGAGAGGTGAGTTTCAAATCAGGTCATGGATGGGCCTCCCTTGCTGGCTGAGGGCCTGCTGAGGTCGGAGGCAGGGAGCAGGGAGGGCGGTGGCTGGACGCACCAGCTCTGTGAGTCACAGAGTGTTCTCATACCCTGGGTGGGAGGGCAGAGAGAGAGGGAACAATCTCTCCCTGACCAGGGAGGAAGGAAGGGTCCTGGTGCCCACCCTCTGGGCAGCTGACTGGACAGCAGTCTTGCACATTGTCTGGGTCCAAGTGTTGATGTGGAGGCCCCGAGGGAGCCAGAAATCAGGACACCAAACCCACATGTGCCCTGTTGTGCCCAAGAAAGGAAGGGGCCTTTATCCATCCTTGTCCCCCTGTAGCTCTCCCAGCCACATGACACCTCACAGACCCTGACACCTCTGCAGCCACATCTGCTCTTTCTCACAGCTGTCTGGGAAACACTTCTCTGGACTTGAAGAGATAGAGTTTACTTAAGCAACCAGGGGGCTTCCTACTGCTCCTCACAGATTGAGGGGGTCCATTCCCTGTCAGTATGTTTTCCCATCCCAGCAGGAAGAACGTGCTCATTGAGAGGAATGTTTTGGCAGGGCGGAGGTGTGAAGCGGGATCCTGGTGCCTGAAACACCACAATGAAAGCCTTCCTTGAGGATTTTTGATAGTCTACTGCTAAAATGCAGGCACCTTTGGGAGCAGTAGCCCTTTTAAGCCCCAAAGGTGAATGGGGGCAGCTGAGAACCTGCATCCAGCCAGGCCTGGGGGAGGGGGAGTGGCGGAGACAAGTGCTCAAGGGAGGCAGGGGACATGGGGGATGCATTTGTCTATGTGACCCTTCAGCAGGGACGGCTCCATCCCTGCCTGGGCTCCAGGTCAGCCTGCCCTGGTTCAGGCCTAGCTCAGCCACTTAGCAGTGTCCTCAGATGAGCATTATTCAGTGTCAAGAACCTGCTTCCTCATCCGCACAGTGGAAATGACAACAGGACTGTTGTAGGACTATTGTGGGGTGACAGCAGAGAAGGCTTGGGGAGCTCTTAGCTCCAGTCACACTGAGAATGCACGCCAGCCACTGGGGACCCTCCCGTGTAACACAGGAGGGAACAAAGCTGAGCAGATGGTGAGGGGCTTTCTCGATCCTTCCATCACCCCTCTCCCACCTCTTTCCTGCCTAGTGAGGCCAAAAACCCCTGCCCCTCCATTATAGTGGGGGGCTCTGCCAGAGCACACAGGGCATCCTGTGCAGATACCCCTGGAAAGATTCAAGCATCCTTCACCTGTCAGTGTCAGGGATCAGAAAATTGCCGGACACAGGTAAGGGGAGTGAAGGGCAGGGCAGCCCTAGCAGAGCATCTGACCGACAAGGCCGGCGCACTGGGCACGCTGTCTCAGCGTGCATTCCTGTCACTGTTTGCCCAAGGCAGGGCACAGGCTGAGACTGGGGGCCCCGGCCCTGCCTATAGAAGTGAGAGGTCCATGGAAATATGCTGTCTGTCCACCTGTACTTCCCCTGCTGGCCATCCCTTCCTGGCCTAGGTGACAGGAATGAGTCCTAGGAGGGGCCCTTGGGGCCAATTCACCTCCTCCTCCCTCTGCCACAGCCCATCCTGGGGGCTGCACAGAGTCCCTCGGTCCTGCTGGCCTCGCTCTATCCTGTTGGGGGTGGGTGTGGGTGAGCATCTGCAGAAAACCGGTCAGGGCATCTGCCTGGGATTTGGGGTGTACGAGGGGATGCTTGCAGGCCCAAGGAGCAGAGGCTGGGGATGTGGAGAGCCAGGATACCCAGGAGCAGGAGCCAGCTGGGTATGGGGACAGCTCCCCTCACTGGAGGATATGACATACTAGCTGGGCAGAGATGAGGCAGGTGGATGACATCACCATCATCATCACCGTCACTGACATTCATAGTACACTGTACATAGAGTGCGCTGGGTGATTTGTGCATGGTGCTTAGGGACATGTGCCCCTCACTGCAGCCACTGGTGGATGTGTGTCCTGTGTGATCCACAAGATTGTCATCAGTTCTAACTCCACACACTGAAGGCCACAGGGTCTCCCGTGGGCAACAGGGTCTGGACACTGTATCCTCACGCTCACAGCGTGGCTCTTTTCACCCCCTGGCCATGTCATCAGTGCAGGTTGCTAATTCAGCCCCTGTCTCTTTTCATTGGGCCTCAGTGCAAGTGGCAGAAACCAGTTGGGCATCTTAAAAGAGGAGGGCACAATGCCCTGAGCTCCATCCATGTTGTCCCAAATGGCAGGATGTCCTTCCTTTTATAAGTGAACCGTATTCCACCGTAGATATATGCACCACATTTTCTTTATCCATTCATCCTTCCACGGACACTTAGCTTGTTTCCAGGTCTTGGCTGTTGTGAAAAATGCAGTGAACACGGGGTGCAGATCTCTCTTCAGGACAGTAATTTCCTTCTGGTAAGGGAGAAAAGTCAGACAGAGAGAGACAAACACTGTGTGATCTCACTTATGTGTGGAATCTCAAACAAACTCACAGAAACAGAGGTCAGATTTGTGGTTGCCAGAAGTGGGGGTGGGAGAATGGGGTGAAGGGGGTCAAAAAGGTAGAAACTTCCAGTTACAAGGTAAACAAGTTCAGGGATGTAACCTACACCACGATGACTGTAGCTGACAATACTGGTCTGTATATTAGAAAGTTGCTAAGAGAGTGGGTCTTAAAAGTTCTCATCACAAGGAAAAACATTTTGTAAGTATGTGTGAGGGGATGGATGTTAACGAGATTTACTGTGGTGATCATTTCACAATATATACACATATCAAATCATTCATGTTGTACGCCTTAAAGTTGTACAATGTTATATGACAATTATATTTCAATATAACTGCAGAAATAAATGGGACGAAAGCAGGGGCAGGAAGACGAGGGGCGGTGGCAGAGGAGGGTGCCCGAGGCCGAGGGCCAGCTCCAGCACTAACTTGCCGGTGCTCTGTGTGAGTCTCTTGCCTCTGGGGCCCCCTGTTCTTTGTGGGTGACGTCCCCACTCCCCCCCAGCACTGCTGTCCCCCAAGGGGTCAGGCTGCTCAGGCCCAGGTGACTGTTGTCCAAAGGGTCTCATCAGATGACCCTGACCCTCTCGGGCCCTCACGGTGCACTTCACTTAGTGGTCAGAGGGCTCTGCAGAAATGGCCTCCTTCCCAAGGGACTGAAGTTTGGTTTACTAGATGGGGCTACTTTAACCTCTGTCATGGCCAATGAAACTTTCAGTTCTGTGAGGAAAAGTAAAACTAACAATCCAAGTTTATGACAATGTCAGGAACATGGTTAGTGAATACTGAACACAAAGGGAATAACCATCATCTGCCCAAGGTAGAAACTTCAGGATCATTCTAGACCTTTCCCTCCTTCATTCACATAATGGTGACTGCAACTGGCTCCTCCTCCACCTTCCTCAGTCCCAGAGGCTTACCTGAACCAAGTCCTCGAGTCCTCCCAACAACCCATGAGGCAGGATGGGTATTCCCATTCTGCAGGGAAGGGAACTGAGCTGAGAGAGGCCACACACGTGGGCGGTTCAGGGATCCGTCAGAGTCCCTTCCGCTGGCTCTCAGTTCACCAACATCTGGTGGAGTCTATCCCCCTCCCCAGCCCAGCCTGTCTGCCTGTCCCCCTGCTGCTGCCCAGACCCACAGCATCTCTCACCTGGCCAGCTGCCACTGTCCAATGGGTAGTCCCCGCAGGTGCCCCCTGGGTAAAAGTCAGGCTGCAGCCCTGATTTCAGGGGCACCTGGGCCTCATAACCTCCTGAGACCTCCCCTCCCCCATCCTGCCTGGCTGGATCTCTTCCCTGGCTCTGCCTAGGAAAGCCCTCCCAGCCTTCTCTGCCTGGAAAAGTCCCCCTCATGCCTGACACACGTCCCAGGAGGGCTGGGCTCCTGGCTGGGTGTCCCTGACAACTCCTTGTGTGTTGTTTGGAATCTTCAGTATCCTCTGTCAGCCTTGTCAGTGTTGTGGGTGTGAAGGACTTGCTTGGCATGTCTGTGTCCCCAGCTCCCAGAGGGACAGGACCCTGTCACAGTGAGATGTGGCACATGACAGGTAACTTTGGTGTTCCAAAGCCAGACCCCTGGAAATGGAATCACACCTACTTGCTGTGTGACCATGGGTAAATCATTTAACCTCTCTGTGCCTCAGATTCGTCATCTGAATGCTATCCACCAAATACAGTTGTCACAGGGGTTAAAAGAAGTTTCCTTTAGCCCATCAAGCAGCACCGGCACCCAGTGTTGTTGGGAAGTCACATCCCTGGGTGTCAGCCTCCTAGCAGGCTCTTGGTGACAGTGTGTTGGCTGAAGGAAGCCCTGGAAGCCGAGCACTCTGCATGGACCACGCCTCTCAGGGTCCCATCTGTAGAGCCTGCACTGTCACTGTCCCCCTCTTACCTGTGAGGGAAGAAAGAGCTCCCGGCTAGAAGCCCTAGTGGCTGCCTCCAGCGCCCCAGCTGTTAGAAGCTGCCATGACCGGGGATGATGGAGACAGAACAGAGGCTTCTGAATCACACAGAGACTGGGGAAATCACTTGAAATCTGTTTTTCCAAATTGTGTTATTTTAAATGCCCTGGGTGGATGCGCACGTGTGCAGGGACACTTAGCTAGGCCAGAGGTGCTTTGTCCCCTGAAAGGCCCCATTGTGACCGCGAACCAGCCCGGAGTGATTCCCAGAACAACAGGCCCTTGTGTGGGCCCTGAAGGCCTGCTCACTCCGCCCACGGCTGGCAGTGCGAACCCTCTGCTGTCTCTTTAAGGTCAGCATAGAGAAGCCTTAAATCCTCCATTTGGGCTGCTGCTGGGGTTCTGATAAGAGATGCTTTTAGAGTTTGGTTCTAGAATGTCAACGAAGCTCAGCTCCTATAAACTGTTTCCTCTCCAGGAGAGGGGTGGATCCACTGGGGACTGACTGTGAGCTGAACAGGGGGTCAGGGGGCTGTACATGGATGAAGCCTCTCCCAGGCCACCCTGTGCTGCACTGGGAAGGCCACCCGGAGAGGCCCGGAGCCCCCATGAATCAAGGGGGCCACAGCCACTGTAGTCACAGGCGAGAGCCTCCAACATGTCCCAGGTGGACGTGACCCACAGCTGCCTTTCAGTGTGGCCTCCCCTGATGCACACCTTCAGCACGTGTCTGTGGTGACCGTGGTGTGTCCTGTCCTGCAAGCTTTGGCTCTTGGTCACATCACAGACATCAGCTACTTCTTAATCCTTTCTCAGGCCCGTGGAAACATTTAGCTCTTTGTCCCAGAAGCACCAAACAGGCAACATCTAAGGAATGTCCCACCTGCCACTGGGGTGGCACCAAGCTGTGCCCCAGAGATTCCCTCCTGCCCAAGACCCAGAGGCAGAGAAGTGAGGTGTGCTGGCCACATGAAGCTTTGGGTGCCTGACACCACCATACATCTCCAGGGACCAATGGACCCAGCACATGGTAGGTGCTCAGTCAATGCCCATTCTCTTTGGTCTGACACCTTTTGGCTATTGTCCAGCAGGCTTCTTTAATGCCCCCTTCCCCAGCCCCCTCTCCCCCAGGCATGTGGGCTTCCAGCGGAGCAGAGCCCCAGCAGGAGGCCTACCCATCAGCCACCACTTGTCCTTGCAAACCCTTCCTAAGGAGCCAGATGCAGACAGCTGAGCAATAGGATGCACGAGCAAGGCATCTGGACCAGGGTGGGATGGGGGGAGGGTGGTCTGGGTGAAGGAAAAGCAAGACCAGGAGAGGGCACTTTTTGAGGCTGCCCATCCCAGTAACATCCAAGGTGAAGAGGACGCAAATCAAATGCCCAATGAAACTGCAAATTTCACAATGACCCGGGATGGGAGGAAGGATAGAGTCATGTCAGAGCACCATCTGCAAAGCCTTGGACTAACAAGGGTTTTATCCTTAGATAATTTGCAACTGACAAAAAGGAAAACAGAGAAAGACCATATCAAAGTTTATTTAAAGAGAAAGATTAAAATTTCAAAACATTGAGAAACCCTTGGGAAATTCACCTAAGCCTTTGGTTTCTATTTGTCTGATGAGGGTCAACAGTGCGCCTCTGTCAGCATCACGGCGCTGGCTCCCCGGGATGCGATAAGACAGTTTTGTTGAAAAAATGAGACTTCCCTCAGTCAATGCTTGATTGCAAATTTTGATAAACCTCTGACAAAATTCCTATCATTTCTTAATTTGTTCTGTAATTTTTCAGGATAAAGCCCCAATCAAACCTTCTGCTCCTAATATACGATAATGTTTTTGACTTAAAATTTCTTTTAAGTGGACTCACTAAAATTGGCCCTTTTCTGGTATAATTATCCTGGGATAACAGGACCTCCTGGAGACACCACTGAGACCCAGTTTAGTCATGGGGTCCCCAAGGTGGAGGGAAGGAAATGTCACCTAGTGAAACCTCTGCCTGAGGCTTGCAGCTTTGCCCTCCAGCCGCTCGCCAGAGCTCAGCCAGCCCTGCCCTCCGCCTCCAAGCCTGGGGGCTGACAGTTTCTGAGGCCCCTGTCCTAGTGTCCCAGCTCTGGAACGTCATGGATCCCCGAACGAAGGGATGAAGGAGCACTTCACACCAGGAGCCAACTTTCAGGACTCCTGACTGAGCGCCCCCTTCCTGTTATCTCCTCTCCCTTCACCCGGACATCTCATCCCTGAAACGTGGCCTCATCACTGTCACCATGCTTCCTGTCACTCTGTAGTCTGGTCCCCTTCCTCTCCTCTGGAGTGGCCCCAGGGAATTCTGAAAACAGTTTATCATCCACATTACTAATTGGAACAGAACAGAGAGCCCACCGCCCAGAACATTCCTGATCAGCTTCACAGAGTGAGAAGAAACCTCTGCACCTTGTTTTCTTGTGGCTTGAGGACTTTCTAATTGAGCACAGACCCCTTTGTCCTGTAGGAAAGAGAAGGGAACCCCTATGCTGGTACTTGGTGAGTTTCCAGAGAGGGTGAAGCCATCTGTCACCCCTGGTAGCTGGGAGGGTGGGAGACCGAGCACCGGGCTCTCTGAGGGCAGTGACCGAGCACACACAGCTGTTACCTGAACTGCCATTTGGTCCTGCCTCTAGAGATTCCGTCTAAGCTAAAGGAGTCCTGAGAAAGAAAGCTGGAATGAGGGTGTTCCAAATACTGGGGAAACAAAAACAAAATCCAAAAAACACCCCACAAAATTATTGAACATAAAGGCACTTTATAAAGTATTTCAAAGGTTTATCATCTTCCACCATGGACATCTGCAAATGCTTGTTGGGAGCGTTTTATCCTTATGACAGGAGAACATCCATGAAGAGTTAGAAACACGCCACCAGGTGGGTGCTCAAAAGAGCCTGAGGAAAATTCCCGTAGAGAGTTCTCAAGATCCGGTCCAGGGGTCAGCAGGGGATCTCTGTTTCCTGGTCTCCCAGATCACAGTCCCCACTTCCCATCCCACCACCCCCTGTCACAGACAGGAAATGACCCTGAACAATGGGTCAGTAGTTGGATGTTAAAGGAATAACCCTGACAGGAAGGGTCATAGGAGAGTCAACATAACACTCACAAGATGCAGAGAGTTGCTCTTCTTTTGGTTTCTTCTTTGAACCATCGAGAGCATTTCTGCATTCTAAAAAGTTATGCTGGAAGGTGCTGATCAGTTAACACCATCTGGATTTTCACTAATCAAAAACGTCTGTCGCAAGAACAACACGCATGGACCATATACAGCAGAGTGACTAGGGATGAAAACACCTGAAACCAAGATAAATGACCGTTAATGGGCACGCATGGGGAGAGGGCACAGCATGGGCTGTCCACACTGGGTCAGCCACTTGCATGGTGCTCAGGATGACAGACCTGAAGTGTGTGGACAGCCACTGCTTCCCGTCACTCACACCAACAGCCTTCCTTGCTGAGTCCAGATGTGGCCCCAGAATGCTTTGGGCACAGAGCTCCAGGTGACCTAACGATCCACTGCACTTGGCGTGCAAGGTCAACTATCTCCATCTCACATCATCATGTTGGTGCCACCCAACTGGAGATGGGGTCCCTCAGGGCCCCCTCAAATGATACTCACAGGCGAATATCAACTGCTCTCCATGGAAAACTTCCTTCCTCCACCCCAGAAAGACCGGAGTCCACCAGCTGTGACCCCAGCGGCCTCGGCTAGGAGAAGATGAGCACCTGGGTTGGCTGGCTCTGGTTAAGGTATCCATGCTGCCTGGACATCCTCAGACCCCTGTCAGAATCTTATCCTAGGACTCTTAGTTTCACAGGCATGGGCAAGGGAGCCAGGCTCACAGGACTGAGGGACAGGGACAGGGAGGAGGGATTTTGAGCTTTTGCAAAAAGGTGGGGGCTTACTGAGAAAGCTACCGGGAAGATCCAGTCAGCTGTTTTGGTGCTGGGAACAAAGGCCCTGGAAATGTGGGAAATGGTCACTTTGTGGCCTGTGAAGCCCCTGACGTGCTGTGTTCACGTGGGCACCATCTATTCCTGAAGGCGTCCCTGCCCCCAAATGCAATATCTGCACCTGGTTCTGTGACCTTGGGTGTAGGGGCAATACTTTTCAACCCAGGCACAACATTTAGGGCAGTTACACTTCCGTGACCCTTGGAAATGCCCATAAACACCAGCGGTCATTGTGCCTGCTCTCTCCCTGCCCCCACACAGGGGCAAACCCTTCACTCCCATTGACCAGAGGTGATGAGTAAGCAGAGTAATTTAATAATAAATTTAAGAGAACTCATCCGGGAACTCTTAAGTAACCTGCTGAAAGGAGCAGTCACACATGAGTGAGCAGCCCCCCCAAAACACCTCTCTCCCTCAGGTGGGAGCAGTTTACTGTCTGAGCAGTTCCAGACCCAGTGAGAACCCTTGGCAGAAGCACCTCAGAAGTCCCCACAGGAACAGGAGACAGAGGCTTATTTTCCAAGTGAGGGCAAGAAATGGCACCTTGGGGACATTGACAGCCAGGGACATGAAGGGACATCCTTTGGGTTTGAGAAACTCCTCTCCCTAAATGGCTGCCTTTGTTGTCCACCACTGGTAAGATCCAGAAACCTCCAGATTTCTGCAGAAACTTCTAGCTCCCACCAATCATCTGCCAACAATCCCAGGGATCCCTTCGGTGCAGACACAGCGCTGCCAGCAAACGAAGGGGAAGAAGCTCAGCTTTGAGGCAGGTCTCCATTAGGAATCACAGAGGAGTGAGGGGCAGGCCAGATGCTTCCAAAGGCCAGGGGTGTGTGGGAGAAGGTCTTGAGATGGCTCCCACAGCCCAGACTGGCCACCCCAAGACCATGGGAAGGGCATGTGATGGTTGGGCAGGGTCTGGGGTTAAATCCCGAGTAATCATGACTCCTCCTCCCCCGTGCACTGATACAACTGATATTTTAAATAGAAAGGTGTGACTTCACACTGAACCGGACTCCTATTTCACCTTGGTTGTTTCAGCCCAGTGCCCCTGCCTTCTGAGACATCATGATTCTTGATGCTGGCACTCCTGGCTTTGCCTGGACATGCTCATGTTTCTCCAACTCAACTAACAAACGGGGGGAACACAATCAATTGTGAACTGGATAAATAGACGCTGGTATAGTCATGAATGGAACACTCTAAAGCAACGGGAATAAACACTCTACATCTCCACCCAACAATGGGGTGAGCCTCACAAACCTAAGGTGGAGAGAAAGAAGCCAGACATGAAAGCATACACACTCTCTAATTCCATTTACATGAAGTTTAAAAGCAGGCAAAACTGAACCGGGCAGCTAGAAATCAGGACCGCGGTCATCCTTGGTGTGGGCGCACAGTGATGGCGGCAGGACAAGGAGGGGACTTCTGGGAGCTGTTCATGATGTTCTTTTCCTTAATCTGGACGCTTGTTACACAGAGGAGTTCACTTTATGGAAACTCGTCAAGCTGTGCACTTGCGTCCTGCTCACTTCTCTGGACGCTGCATTTCCATGAAAAGTAAAAGAGAAGTGGGAACACGGTGGAGCCCAGTGGTTCTCAGTGGAGATCTGTCCAGTGGGCGGGGGCATTAGTTCACCCCATCTGGGTTGTTCCCTCAAGTGCTGACCCACCAGCCACATTCCATCTACATTTCATTACCATCGTCTGCGACAATTTTATGGAAATTGTTCTCAAATGCCTTGCTGAGTCTGTTCAGAGAGAAGGCTTCCAGGGTTGGGATAGGGGAAGGTATAAAGCTCTCTAGGTGACGGGGGGATGAAACAGAGTCATTTGAAGGATGGTGGAGGAGGCAGAGTACCAGCCTCCCCAGGGAAGGAAGAGCAACCCAGGGGCTGCCTGGCTGTGCTACTTGTTTAGAAACCAGCCATCTTGGGAGATGAGCTAATATGGTGCCCATATTCCCACACTGTGGGACATTTGAGGGGGTGCAGGGGCCATGAGGTGGCCATGTTGATGGACCTGGGGAGTAGGCTGGGAGCTTAAGAGGAGCACATGGCTTCCCCAGGGCAGGGGACAAGTCCACAGGGACCAGCAGACAAGGCTTTGAGGAACTTTCCCCCAGAGCCCAACAGTGCCCACCCTGTGGGTTTTCTCTCAGCCTCGCTCTGTCCTTTCCAAAATGGGGGGACAGCACAGCTTTGACTCCTAGAGCTGACATCCTGTGATCTGTCATTATGTTTGACCTCGGATTTCCATAATTCATAGGTTGACCTCCAGAAATCTGAGGAGTGCTATTTCTGATACTTTTCTCATTTTTTAAACAACACTCATGGCTAGAAATATATCTGATATGGTGAGTTAGCACACTGGTGCAAGCCCACCCATGCACAGCTCTGGAAAAAGTTTTATGAAACAATACAGTCTCTTACTCCTATCATTCCGACTCATTCCATTAAAAGGAAAACCCAGGTCATGACCTCATATGACCTCACCCAACAATGGGTCTGGCCCCACAGTTGGAGAATGTTCCTTTTAGAGCTCAGAGACATGCATCCAATGTGACCCCAATCACACACAGCTGGCACCCCCATTTGCCCTGCTGATGGGTGAATGAGGTCCGAGCCCCTGTTCCACCAGGTGCTCCCTGTGAGGCCTGGGGAGGAAGTTGTTTACGTCTCTGCAGTCCTCGAGGGAAACGGACAGGAATTACCATCTCATCTCGTAGACGAGCAAGCCGAGGCTCAGAGAGTACAAGGACTTGCACAGGGAAGTGGTGGAGATGTGACCTCCGGCCCCTCCTCCTCCCACAGGTTCTCAGAGCTGTGGGGCAGGAGACGCCGTCAGGAAGAGCTGAAGGCCTGATCGCAGCAGCAAACACCCACAGCTGGGGGTCTGGACTCGCTGGGCCCAGAAGGGCCTCCCCACAGCCCCAGGCCCAGAGTCAGGGTCTGGGGAGACACTGAACACTTGATTTTCCATCCCAGGCCTCAGAGCTCCCCACCCCTGACTGTGTGCTTCCATGGAATACCGCTCAGGGAGAGCCAGGAGACCCAAGTGGCCAGCGACACTGCTCCAAACTGGTGCTAAGTGTGGGGGACAGAGCACCTGGCCTGGACACCAGGCCCCACCAATTCCTGGTGATCCTGAAGCAAGTTACCATGCTCTTGGAGCCCTGGTTCTCCATCTGTGAAATGGGATAATTGCGCCTACATCCCGGGGCTGTTGTGAGGGTTCAAGACGCTTGTTCACGGAGAGCTCGGACAGTGCCGGGCACTCAGCAGTCACGTCTCCTCACACACCCGCCCTCCGCAAAGCCCACCCCGGCATGGACCCCCAGGCCAGCCCATGCCTGGGCAGCGCAGCAGTAACCGGATAGCGAAGAGACTCTTGGGCACTTCCCTTCCCTTCCCTGGGGCTTTGCTTCTTCAGAAATGAGGGGAAGGTTTATTTAATTCAAAAGTTAGTGAACTAAAAGAAGAGGGGAGGGTTCGGCAGCCTTCCACTCAACCCTCTGTCAGTGGGCAGTGGGAGCTGTGAACTCGGGCAGGTTGACTGGGGGACTCACCGTAGCAAGGACATTTTCAAGGTATTGTTCATATGTGAAGTACGAGGCATCTTGTGTGGAGATAGCGGCCAAAGCTTCCAGGACAGTGGCGATGACGTAAAACAGGGCAGCCAAAGAGTGGTAGATCACGTCCTACAGGGTCAGAAAGGGCCGTCAGAGAGACGGGGAGCCCAGACATGGAGACGTGGGGCAGCTGTGGTTCCAACAGGGCCAGTCCATCCGACCTGTCCCCACCCAGCATGGCTCAGGTCCCTCGGTCATCTTCTGCTACTTCCTTTGACTGCCCCCACCCTGTCCATCCATCACCACACCCCCAACCCCCTCCTCACAGAGGTCAGTTGTCCAGCTGAGTTCTATCTCGTGGGTTTGGGGGCCACAGTAAGGACTTCAATTGAGAAGGGAAGCTGCTATCTTTGGAGGTGGGATCAAGTAAGGTGGGTGCAGCTTGGTATTAAATAGATAGAAATTGGTCCTGGACCTGAGAAGTGTCATACATGGTCACAGTCCTGATTCAGATGTGGCATCAGTGACCAGTGCAGGTGAGAGAGGGATAAGCCATTTCCATTGCTGTAGTTTGATTTTGGGGGCAGGGGGAGGTAGGGGACTCCAGGTGTGTTTACAAGCAAAAAAGTACTAGAAAGGGGCTTTTAGTAGTTGTAATTTGGAGGTGATGTCACAAGTCTAGCAGCAGACCTTTTGAGAGTGAGAAGCCCAGCCAAATGGCCCCCATCCCATTTCAGGGGACACAAGGGGCAGGTGTCCACGTGTAAGTTTCACCCTCTTCATGGGCCTCAAGGCAGAATTTATGTAGCACAGAGACCACGGGCCATCTCTCTCCCCCACCAAGTCCCTCTCTGGTGACCTGGCTTTAGAAGGCTGTGACTGGGAGCTGGGCAGTGGGCATGGCCTCACACTGGGCAGACAAGGCCAGTCCCCAGGACCCTGCTCCCCCGAGATGGAAACCAGCCCTCCTGGATGTTAGGAGGTGCCAACAGGCCCTGGGCAGCTGCAGGCAGGATAGGAGGGGGTGGGCTGCTGGTTATCCATGAAAAAGGCCGTCATGCAGGAGGAAGCAGAGCAGGCCCAGTGAGATCAGACAGTGACGATCAACCTCTGCCTTCACCTTCTCCTGGCCTTCTGGCTGCAGGAGCCCGGGGCTGCTGTGGACAGCTTGGAGCTGAAGGCCTGGCCAGCTTAGCCGGGGAAGATGTATGGGAGATGTCTACAGGGCAGACTCACCCAGCACTGGAGAAGCCAGCCTCCCAGGGGAGAGGGTCCTACCCACCCACCTCAAACATCCAAGGCTGGGACTCACCAGGTTGTACCAGGAAATCTCCTGATCATGGACACCAGTCATGTAGAGGATGAACAGGACACCGGTGCTGATGAAGCAGAACACAGACGCGAACATCACCCAGCCCTGGAACAGGGGGAGGGGCACCAGGGACAAGGCGATCAGGATCCACACCAGGCCCCCGAAGACCTGCAGAGGGAAGGAGGGCAGGGGTGAGCATTGGACCAGGAGAGCCCACCCCCAGGAAGGACCAGACCCAGAGGTCACGCTGGGGCACAAGGGGCAGAAAAACAGGAAGGAGGCAGAGAACAGTGGTGGGCATTTTCCTCACCCAAAATGACTCTTTCATCCCCCCAAGGCTCCAGCCTGGATCTCCAATATCAGTCTTTCCCAATCCTCTGCTTGGTTGCCTTTATTCACTTTTTAAGTACAATTTTCATTTTTTATTTGACTATCATTTAGATCACATTTACATGCTAGATACTGTCCTAAGCACTTTACAAACATAAACTCAGTTAATCCTCCCACGACCATATGAGCAAGGTACTAATTTGTCAGATGGGGAAACTGAGGCACATGGAAGTTAAGTAATTCATCATCCCAAGAAAGGATTTATGCCATCCAGTAGTATTATTAGAGGGCTAATTCTGAGATTATATCCTTTCTAGTATTTTTGATATAAAAATACTGTTTCTTTTATGAAATGGTAGTGACCAGAAGGTTCTGTTGGTCTTTAGTTGGCAAAATAAATTAGCCACAGTAGGTCACTAGCATTTTTTTTAAAGGATTGACCCCTTAAATCCCAAGTCCAGGATGTGCTCTGACTGCTCGAGTTGGGGTGGAGAGAGGACCAAGGTCAGCCCGGTCTCCTCAGATGGGCATGAGAGAAGCACTCCCCCGTCACTACCCAGAAGACAACCCAGTGGATGCTCACAGGGTCAGTGAGCCCCAACCAAAGAGGAGCATAGGGACAAATGTAGGGGTCACAACACCCCTCAGTGCCACAGCCCCGCTCCCCCTGTGGACAAGCACACCCCAAGCTGGGATTCTCTGTACTTCTCTTCCCTTCTTCTTGTCCCTCTTCATCCCAATGACATCAGCTCAGCCTCATCCACTGTCCACACCCGGATAGGGACAGTGCTGGGAGTAGGCTGGGTCACGGGTAGAGATGGCTTGCAGTCAGAGGTTCCAAGGTACTGAGACCCATGGCACCATCCTCCTGAGCATCTGGGGGCTGAGGACGGGCTGCCCTCCCAGTCCTACGTCCCCTGTGCTGTGAACTCAAGTGGTACCCTGACCTCGTCTCCCTGGACCTGCTGCCCACCTACTGGGTAAGAGATACCACTGTCCTCACAGGTGTTCTCCAAGCCTCTGAGCTGAGAACATCAGGAGGGAATCACATCTGGGTAGAAAAATCAGTGCAGTGAAGAGTCTGGAGTTATCAAAACCAGGTTGGGTCTAATGGATCAGATCTGGGCATCTCTGACCAGAAGAATTCCTCTACTGATGAATCTGAGATTGCCTGAAAGAAGGTACAGGTCAGAGCAAGTGGAACACCCTTTACAACTTAAAGAAATTGGAGCAAAATCAGTTAAATACAAATCCTCAGACTGCCATAGAGTAAGCTGTGTGTCAATCTCATCCATAGTTGCCTCTAAAATCCAACAGGTTATGTGGCCTTTTCCATAATGGGCACTCACACAGGGACATGAGCATGCCGATGGCTGAGACGGACTTGGATTTAGGAGGCACGAGAGTGTGGCATGGAGAAGAGGGGGGATCGGGCATGCCCATCTCGTGGTCAGAGGCAAGGGTGTGGGACAATTCTCCTAATTGCCCTTTCCCTGGTGAACCGGTGACCATCCAAAGAGGACCAATCTAAGTTAGGTCCCCGTCCACATGCTCTCAGGGACCCTGCATTCTCCTTTCCATCATTCAGCACAAGACAGGTATATCTGGTTATTTACAAAGTGGGACTGTCCCGGACCAGGTGAGGGAGGGGGTGAGGATCCCCCTGCTCATGGCTGACTCTTGGGTGGGGGACACAGGGAGGACCCATCCAGCTAGTGTCAGTGTCCAAGCTAGTTACCTGGCCTTCAGGGTCCCCTGTGAGAGGGGTGTGCCTAAACAAACGACTGATGCACCAAATCCCAAAGGAACAGCTGGCCTTGCACGTGGAGGGGAGAGCCCTCTGTTATGGAATCCTGTGTGGGACTCAGCAGGACGAGGTGCTCTTATGTGGCCAATGGACATGGCACAGAGGGACACTGAATGCCAGATCAGGAAAACGGTTCTCTTTGTCACTCTCAGTTTTTCTGACTGAGGCAGGAGAAGGGCTCAGGTGGAGCCAGGTATCTGGACTCCCCCAGAACAGGAGCCCCAAGAACGGGCAGCCAAAGGTGATCTGGAGAGAGCGGTGTTTTTATTTTTAAGGTAGTGATGTAGTTATTTTGGAAAAAATTAACTGTAAAATACAAAGGAGGTAATGAGTGCACAGGGGGTCCCCGGAAATGGTAAAATCCGAGAAGGGGGCTCTCAGAGCCTGGTCTGTGGATGCAGCTCAGTGAACCTCTTTCAGCTCCGATCCTCCATGCGGCTCGGTCAGGAGCCAGAGGCAGGAAAAGTGAGGGGAGTCAGAGCGCAGGCACCACACTGAGTGTCGCCACAGAGTCCTGAGTGTCCATGAGGAGACGGGGCCACAGCTCCTGCACTGAGCTTCCTGCATCCAGTGCAGACGGAAGCTTCCAGGTTAATCCGACTCTCCACCTGCTGTGGGTGTGAGCTTTCACCAGTCTGATGGAGACTGTTCCAGCTCCCTAGGAATGCTCGCTCTCTCTCTCTCTCTCTCTCTCTCACACACACACACACACTCACACACACTCTTATGCAGATTCCCGGGGTCCATGGGAAGACCCCCGTCCACAGGAGCAAAGCCCACCCTGTGCCCCACCCCAGGCCTGCCCCCTGGTACCTCAGGACCCTGTCCCCCCTCTGGCGGCACCACCTTGTGAAGGTCCTTTTAAAAATCATGCTGACTTGTTTTCATTTTATGGTTTATCTATAGCACTAAGTTTCATAGGAAGATGGCGGGGAGAAATTCTCTCTCTTTTAGACAGCCTTAATGAGAGATAATTCACATACTGTACAGCTCACCCATTTAAAGTGTACAATCCAATGGTTTTAGGATATTCACAGATGTGTGCAACCATCTCCAGAGCCAACTTGGGACATTTTCATCACCTCAAAAGGAAGCCTGTGCTCTTTAGCTATGCTCCCCTCCCCCACATCCCTAAGCGACCACTGATCTACTTCCCGTCTCTATAGATTCCCCGATTCTCAACGTTCACATGAGCTGAATCATATAATAAAAGGTGGACTTTTGTGACATACTTCTTTCGTTCACCATAACGTCCCTCAAGGTGAGAAATTCTGTCTCAAGTGGACTTTTATAAAATATCTCCACCCTCACAGCACCCCCACTGGCCATTCTGAGCCACCATTTGGGGACAGTGAGTGAATGTGTCATCTCTCTGGAGCCTCCAGCTGGAAAGAGCTGAGGAAGCCCTGGTCCCAGGGACGTTCTCACAGGAAACGTGCCACCAGGCCCATCTGTCCCAGAAACATATTCTAAGTGACACGTTATGTGAAGGAAATGTCCTCAGCACAGATGACATGATTAAACCCGGGGGCTTGGCTCCAGGAGACGGGCAGTGGGCCTGCCCTCTAACCCTCACAGCCCTGCCCAGCAGGTGCCCAGGGGAGAAATGCAGGGCGACCTGCACAGGGGACCAGCCAGGAAGGGGGCTGAGGTGGGTGCAGAAAACCCTGAGAGGACGGGGGAGAAGGAGAGACAGATGAGGCTGAGAAGAGAGTCTATTCCCCGCCAGATGTCTGTGACAGGGCCCCGGACAGAGACCCCGCGGCTGTGAGGATTCCAGTGCAGACGTGTGTGGGGAGGGGTAACAGCTGTGACATCTATGCATGTGTGAAGGCTCCACTCCTCCTGGGCACAGGCCAGCTCCCGCAGCACCTGCACCACCCAGTGTCTGCACGGGCCGGGGGCACGTGAGCCCATGAGAGGGGGGCTCTCCACCGAATGTGCTGGACGAGGCTGGAGCTCGTGACTCGGCCTCTTGGACCTCGGCTTCCTTGTCTGTAGATGGCAATTTGCAGCTGTCTCCCCACATCGCGGGCTGGTGCAAACTGGCTGAAACTACAGATGTGAGTGTGAAGCTTCTGGCACCATGCGCAGCACCACCCAACAACTGGGGTAAGACACTGCCCACCCAGGAGGCCGACAGTCCAGTGGAGACAGACGCAGAGGCAGCCAGGAACAATGCAGGATGACATCCAGCCCTGAGCGGGCAAAGCAGCCTGGACTGGGGCACGGCCCATCGAGTCTTGAAGGGAGAGGTGGACATAACTGGTTGAACTGGTCAAAGGGTCAAGGAGTAGCTCTCCAGCAGGAGGAAACAGTACATGCTGAGTCCAGAGGATGCTGAAGCATCACTGAGGGCTTCAGAAGGCCGGGGAGCAGCACACGAGGTGGGAGGACAAGGAGTGGCAGGAGCTGGGGCTCGAGGGAGGGTGAGCTTGAGACAGCACTGACCGCTGGGCCAGTGGGAAGGCCTCCAACCCCGCTCTGTGGAAAGCTGGGATTCGGCGTGAATCATGGACACAGCCAGGACCCGCCGTTCCACCTGCTCAGTGTGCAGAGAGCGGGCGCTGCCCCACACCCAGGGAGAGAAGGCCTCCTGGGCAGGGAGCAGTCATCCATCCTGGCCTCAGGACCCCACTGGACAAATGCTTGTCAAGAGCAAAGGGGTAGGTGAGGGGTCAAGCATTTCCCTTCGTAAAGAAAACTCTAAGCAGCTCCCAGCTTCTAGGTGGCAAATGCTCAGAGGCGACCATCTTGACAACATTAGGCACGCAAGAGGAGGTACAGCCTCAGTTTCCCTTCATCTCTGTCTATACCACAGGCCAGACTTCCCACCACCCCGCCTGCACGTGGGTCACCATCCTCCCTACCAGAGAGGGTGCCGCTGGCTAGGGGGGCCTCAGACAAAGGTCTCTAAGTCGGGTGGCCTGAGAGTCACCTGGGTTGAGCTCTGTCTCTGGGCCTCAGGTCCCTAAGCTGGGAAATGGGGGTGGGTCCTGTGCTAACACTCTGTGGCTCTCAGCCCTCAGTCTACACTAGGATCTCCAGAGACACCTGGAATAACACCAATGCCCAAGTCTCAGGCCCAGGGTCTGAGTAGACTGGAGAGAAGCAGAGTCACAGGACAAGGAACAGACACCCTGGGATCTCCGCCAAAGGCCTGGGAACATGTTTCCACAACACGAGCCTGTGGGTGATGATCTGGTGACTCCCGTCAGACAGGAGAAGAAACGCCTGCTGTCTCCACGCCCTGCCCGGCTCCCCAGCGATGCTGGCCCAGAGGCCTCTCCAGTTCCTGCCTGGGCTCTGGATGCAAAGTTCCCTCTCCTCTCCGCTCCTCTCCTTAAGCTTCAATCCCTGTCTTACCTTGAACATGAGACTCGCTCAACCTTAACTGTCCTCTAGATGCGGGGACACAGCCTCAGTGTCTGTGAATGGGGTGCAGCTGGGGATCTGAGGCCCTACCCGCCCTGGTGTTTCAGGACTGGGAACCGCCCATCTTTAATTCAGTCCAGTTTTGGGTGCTGAGCAGAGTTGAGGTTCTGTAAGAACCAAGGCTAATGTACAAAATGAGACGAAAAATGTCCAAAGACTTAAAAAGAGTTTATATCCATGCTCTACCTGATCATTGATTTTAGTGAAAAAAATTTCCTCAGGAGATAGTCTTGTGAGTAACTCTTGTATGATCTTAAAGAAGGTTCTCTCTTTTTCTTTCTGAATTAATCCACAAGAGGCATGTGAGTGTGGTTAAGGGTGTAGAATTTAGAGTCAGAGTACAGAGTTTGAATCAGCTTTCACTTACTAGCTGGGTGGTCTGTTGTCTCTGGGAAAGTTACTTAACCTCTCTGTTCCCTATATGAAACACAGTGATAACAACAGTGCCCACCTCATGGGGTTGGGCCTGAGCGCCTGGCACACTGGGGGTACTCTAAGTGCTCGCTGTCACAACTGTCACGTGATGATGAGAAGCCTCACCTGTAACCACCTGAAGATCTCAGGAGGTCTAGGATCTCCGCATGCACATTTCTCCCCTCCAGACCTTGGTGGGACCCAGAATATAAAGACAACTTCAAAAGCATCAACAAGAGAAAACCTGTGGTCTAGAAACCGAAAGTTGAGGACAATGTCTGCCTCTGCAGAAGGCAACACAAAGAACATAAAAATAAGAGAAAGTCCTCCTTCACACAATGAGCCTCAGTCTCCAAAGGGGAGAGGAATCTTCCAGTTCCTGAGATTCCCATGGTGTTCCCACGCTTGTGCGGGGCAGAAGGAGCTCCGCATCCACAATCGTCCAGGGTTTTCGCTGCAGGACGTGGATAACTGAGGTCAGTGCAGAGAAATCGCTCAGATGCTCTGGATTTTTCTCTGGGGCTCCATTTTCCTCTGTCAGGGTCTCCACAAGCAGACCCTCTTCCAATGACAAGTCAGGACGTGAACCACAGAGGACTTCCCACGCACATCTGGTCGTGTGGCCCCTCGGAGTCCAGCGTCAGCATTCCCAACAGCCCCGAGGGCATGGTGTGCACCCTGCAGGCACATGTGACAGGAGTCTGTGCCTTGAAGTCTCGGGAAGTAAAGGACACCGGCCACAGAACACAGGTCACGCACCCAACACTCAGCCATCCTGCCAAGTTGGGTCAGGTGGGCAAAATCATCTCTCCAGGAAGGAAAAGAAAAGATGGCCACAGAGGAGGAGACTCGTCCCAGCTGCTGTGAGCTCTGAGCCCTTTGGTGCTCTCCCAAGGCCACAGGGACAGGAACCCCTATTCGTGCTCCTGGAAATGTTTATACTCGCTGACCTCTCCTAGCAGTCAGGGGTCATTGCCAGGCCAGGACGGCGTGTTGTGTAGGGGACTGACCAGTGCAGTAACCGTGTGCTCAGAGAGGAGCTCAGCAGTCCCAGCTCTAAGGGTTGGTGACTAAAAGAGTGAATCATTCTGTGACTTAGAGTAGAGGGCATTTCGTGTGTGTGTGTGTGTGTGTGTGTGTGTGTGTGTGTGTGTGTGTGCAGAGGCTGGTTAAGGATGAGCCACTGCAGAGAAGGGGAATGCCATCGAGGTGAAGTCAAGAGGACATAAGCACCAGGGAGCAGGAGAATGCACAGAGACGAGGTCAGGGGAGAAAGACCAAGACCCCAGCACACTGAAGCCCCCCGAAGACCCCAGAGAACGGGGCTGAGAGGGAGGCCGGGGACTGAGAGGTAGGGGTAGCAGGAGGCAAACACGGAGGGGCTTCTGCCGGCTCCTCTAGTTCTCGTGTGAGCCCCACCCCCTTGTATGGAGGACTCAGCTCCCAGCAAGTCAGAGGAGAGGCTTCCTTCACTCACTCACTCACTCACTCATTCATTCATTCATTCATTCATGCATCTAACAGATGCAGAGAGTGACCATGACTGTGGTCAGCATGGAGGGCAGGTACATCCAGGGAGACAGACTTTATTCAAAGACACACACTGGGGTTGGTCCTGTGGCATACTGGTTAAGTCTGCCACACTCTGCTTCAGTGGCCCAGGTTTGTGGGTTCAGATCCTGGGTGCAGACCTACATCACTCATCAAGCCATGCTGTGACGGTGACCCATATACTACATACAGGAAGACTGGCACAAATGTTAGCTCAGGGCTAATCTTCCTCAAGCAGAAAACAGAATATTTGCAACAGATGTTAGCTCAGAGTGAATCTTCATCACCATAAAAAAAAAGAAAGACTAATAAATGGAGCCCATCTCTCCCTTCCTGTCCTCTTTCTTCTAATCCTGCCAGCAGGCCCCTCTGGGAAAGCTCTGGGTCCACCAAGGGCAGAGTCAGGTCCTTGTGAAAGTGTCGGGGCCCCAGTGAGGGTGAAGACCAGCTCAACACCTCTGCCCAGAACAGGAGGCCCAGACATCTGCATAGGATCCCCCACTCTGACCCCATGGGAAGGTGTCTGGAGGAGTCAGAAAATTCCTGTGTGGGGGCCCCTCCCCCTCTGCCAACTGAAAGGCAGCTTATTGGAGTCTGAGCTGTGAGGCTGCTCCCAAGGTGAACACCAGGAGTGGTGTAAGACCACCTGACTTGGTTTACCTATGCCAGTTGCTCTGCCCTCCCAGGCTCTTCACTAGCAAACTCCTTCTTTCCAGGGGACCTATCGTGCCATCAGCCCTCCCAAGTCCAGCTTAGATAGTGTCCTCTCACCTACACTGAAGACAAGACCAGGACTCAGGGGGCCTGGAGTCTGTTTGTAAAGAGGGGGATGGAGACTCGGGATTCACAGAGGCGGGGGGTGGGAGTTCAGGTCCGCAGTTGATATCACCAGGGTGAGTGTGGACTGGGAAAGGCCCTGTTCAGGCCTGCAACCCCCTTCCCTGAAGTCCCAGGGCGATCTTCTCTCCATAGTAGCCACGACACCTCTGCTCCCCAGCACTGGCCATGAGCATGGTGAACGATCACTGACCAGTACTGACCTCCCGCACGAGGCAGAGGATGGTCATCAGTTCCTAAGTGAAGGAAAACTCTAGATCCACAAAGCTGGGAGCTTTTAAACAGATTTGTCCTCGTTTGGATGGAAATTTTTCCCTACAATGAATATACCCCCTGGCTTTACCCAACAGGATAAACAGAAACAAGGAGGTTCCGTGAAAAATATGGGAAATCCACCTCTAACAGACAAAATCAGTGAAATTTTAGACCAGATGGGAGTGGCTTTGGTGCTAGAAAAACAAAAGGTATTGATGGGAGTCACCAAATAGGTCAGTAAGGTAGTCAGCCTACACAACAGGTGTGCACCTGCCACCAGTGAGAAGAAACCCCCTCACAGCCCGGTGCCTCTCTGAGGGTCCCCGGGGCTCCCTGGGGAATTGGTGGTGACTGTCAATTTCACCCTCTGTCTTCCCTTGGGGTCAAGGACTCTCCTGTGATTCATAAACACTAGCCAGGTGGGAGATGAAACCCTAGCCCATGTCCTACCACTGAACACTGAGAACAAACGTTTCAGAGTGCACGGTCTGTGCGGGGACATTGGCAGACTCAGGGTCCAGGTGGGGGATGGACCACAAGCAGGGCCTCCAGGACAGGAAAGAGGTGTCTGCAGGGTGGGCTTCCAGGGGGAGGTATTGGCTAACCAGGGCCTGAAGGACAGAGGACTTAGCCCCACCATTCCACCTGCACCAAAGGAGCGCCACAAATGGAGACCAGTGAGGACTGTGGGGCTGGTTCTGGCAAGAGTCCCAGGACATAAAAGCTGGGTGCTTCCTTCCTGCCAGGCCCCTCGGTCCAACTGTCCCTGGCTTATCACCAACAGGCTCACTTTAGTAACTACTATGTCCAGTTCACTGCAAGAATGGAAAGTGCAAACCAATTCCAGGTTGCTCCCTGACTCCACCCGAAAAAGTCTACCCTACAAGCATTGCCTCCCACCAGTTGACCCTGCTTCTCTGACTCCCCAAGCTCCTGAGGGCCATGCAAGGACAGATGCCCTGCCCTGGAGAGGAGAGTGGCACTCCTAGCGGGCTCTTTCCAAAGAAATGTTCCCTCTGAATTTCCAGCCATTCTTTCTGTGGCTCCATTCCTTTTATAGGCTGGGGAGGAGGGAATTGAGTTAATGATTTCATAACCCCTTTTCAGGCATTTTCTTCCAAAATTCTGGAATTGGGGGGGGGGGTTATCTCCTGGAACTTTGTGAGAGAGGCCCCCTCTGGGGGCCCTGGACAGAGTTGAGACAAAAAGTGTCCTATGTTAACCTCCTGTTCTGTGAGTGGTGGCCCGGGTGTCATGACGCCCCTGACTTAGAAAGGAGGAGGAGGAAGAAGAAACAGAGACTGTGGTGCCAAAACGAAGGTTCATCTCAGGTGGGGACAGGGGAACAGGCCAGAAGCAGAGCCCTGGGTGCAGTTGTTGGGAAGGGGAGACACTGGACATTCAACCAGGCCGGTATGGGGGTGCACCTGTGACTCTATTGCCTGCAATAGCAGCTTGGCCTGTGGGGCTCTGGGGGTGCTCAGAGAGGCAGGGTCACACCCGCTGGTTGGGCAGCCTTCCACGTCCTGTGATGCCCCTGCAGCATTCAGGGGTCAGGAGCTCTGGGATAGGGGGGTGGGCCAGGGTAAGATTACCCCGCCCCACCCTGAGCCATCGCCCTTCCCTGCCCCTGTGGGCAGTGTCCCTGCCTTGGGAGGGGAGTGGACCCCAACCTGGGGACTCTGGAGGTCAAAGGAGAAAGTTGTATATGATCTGTAGATCTATCTATAAATGGTGGGACTGGGCGCAGGGGTGTCCAGGGTTTTTTCTAGATGTCACTCCTTGATTCAGGACTTGAAGTCACTCTGGCTACATGCAGGTGTGAGCTCAACTCAGCTCTCACAAATGCAGTGATATGGTGCCACCAGGCAACGGCAGTCCCCTTAGCCCTTCCCGCAAACCCTCCATGGATGACAGAACCTGCTCCCTTTGCTGCTCACACCCTCCCACCTCCGATCAGGCAATAAGAAGCTGGGGTCCTGTTTTTAAACAGTCAGGTTGTGACCTACTCTTTCCCAACCAACTCTTCTACAGGGCGGGAGGGGGGGGCGGTTCGGGGGAGCGGGGGCGCAGGGAAAGGAGTCTCCCTGGCTGCCAGGCTCCGCACCCACAGAACACACACAGCAGGTCCCCTCCCAGGTGAGGGTCTGTGGCCCCTGAGAAGTTTACACTGAGGGTGGTCTGAGGCCTCAGGACACAGTGAGCACTTTACCTGGAGCCCAGGGTAGGAAGCACTTTCCCGCAACCACTGGCTGAGCTGTGCAGCTCCAGCCTAAGGAGTGACTAAGAGTGGGTAGGGAGGCCTTCCCACTGCTCAAGGTCAGCCAAGGCACAGGACCCCTCATACCAGTCCCCTCCCCCCCTCACTCCACACACAGGGCAGAATGACTGTGGGAGCAAATGATGGCCTGTTTTATCATTTCCAGAGCAAAGTTGCTGCAAATACATTCTCTGGCCAGAAACTTGAAAAGGCTGGAAGAAAAATCATCAGGATTCAGCTCCTCTCACATCAGCTCAATCTCCAACCCTCCAGTCGTTGATACGCAGGTTTCTTTTGCTGATTTTTGTAAACGAAATCCTAACCCTGGACAAAGCTGGGCACCTCTGCAAGGACGTCGCTCTCCAATAAGGGCTTCCCCTGCGCGGCCCACTTGAAGGGGGTCGCCGCACACCTTTGCAACCAGCACAATGAATGGACTCTGGCCCGCTTCCAACATCTGAGCCATGTTGCGAATTTGGATTTTTCCACCTAAATCTTGGAGACTGTTTCTCCCACTGAGTTGTCTAGAAGGAGCCAAACCGCTGGGGGGGGGAGAGACTTTCCTCACCCTGGTCCCACTAGGCCAATGCTCCTGGGACCCGTGCAACTTGTGAATCAGGTCAGCTTGGCTGTGTGGAGCCCCGGGGATAGCGCGGCAGGGCCCATCCCGCCCCCTCCCCAACCCTGGCGCGCCCTCCACTCACAAGCTCGAAGATGAAGAGCACATCAGGGCAGGTGAAGACTTCGCTGCCGCTGGGTAAGCGCCATCTTGGCATGCTGGCTTCCACCTCAGGACAAGACGTCTGTAGCTCTGCCTCTGAGCTGACTGCTCCCTGGCTCGGCAGAGCGCAGTTACCAGGGTGCCCCCGCCCTCGGGTTGAGAGGGGAGACAACTGGGCCAAGGAGGGAGGAGCCCTGGCACCGCCCGCCCCGTCAGATACGAGCCAGCCCTGCGCCTCCAAGGGACCCAGCAGAGTGACTCCAGCGCAACCCTGAACCAACCAGAGGGCGAGCAGCAGTGGGCTTGTGGAGCAGGGGGCAGAGGCCTGACTCCTCCTTCCCACCTAGAGTGCCATCTCCATGGGAAGATGTGCTTCACACACTTTGCACTCTTCGCATGACTTGCACTCTTCCCAGGGGATCACCACTCCTTAAGAATGAAAGCCATCAATAACTAGGCTCCCAAAACTCGCCACATGGCATCAATTTGGTCACCGTTGCTTTAACTGTTCTTAAGTTGGGTCTTCATTTTTCCACTGGATGCATTAATATGTGTGACCTCTGCATGCAGGCTCATGGTGGGATGAAATCCTACTTCTGCTGGCAGCTGCAGGCTGGGGGGTCTTCAGGGACCAGCTCGGGCCACCACCCCTTCTCCACAGGCCTTCGGAGCCATACACCCGAGGTCCGCTCCACTCTGTGCAGGAGCTTCCAGTCTGTCTGTCTGAGAGTAGAGGTTGCTCTCAGCCCTACCAGCCCCGGAGGAGGGGTGGTGGTGGTGGTGGTGGTGGTGCTGGGGCGGATCTGCACTGAATCCAAGGGACAGGAAGGGCCCTCCTGGAGCAGATCTATGCCCTTCTCTCGAGGGGCAGTCCTGCGCCTCTGTGGTGGGGTGATTCCTCCTCCCTGTGTCCTTTGACTACCTGTTCCTGCTGGGTTTTGTTTTCTGAACCACAATTTCTTTATTGTTTTTTAGCTTTATTTTTAAACAAGGACCACACTCCAGTAGTTTGCCAGTTCATTTTAAATTAGACGCTAGTCCTGAGTTTTCTCCTACAAGTCCTAAAGCCGAAAATCTGCCCAGAGTCCAGGCCTTGCCCCCAGCTCAGACTGCCTAGCACTTCTGTGGCTTCATCACAGCAGAGCACAGCCCCCCTCTCTCCAGTGAGACCCTCACCCTTTCCCCTCTACACAGCTCTTTTTCCTTCCCAGTCCCTATAGAGAAGTAAATTCCTGGACACATTTTCCAAAAATGAAAACAAAATAAAACCCATGCCCATGAGCTGGCCATTCTGCCCACTTACGGAGAGGGACCAGGCATTTGAAATGAGAAAATCACACTGCGCCTCTGTGAGCCTCCTCGGGGCTGTGGGTCTTGGTGCCCTGAGACCCAGGGTGTCCATCTTCTTCCTCCTGAAGAGACTCTGGTGGGGACAAGCCACAAGCCACCTTCAAGCAAATCCATCCAAAGCTGTTTGGCAGTTTCTCTGTCAGTGTTCACTAATCAAAACACACAAAGGTCTTCTCAACTCTTAATAATCTCTTTGCCTGGCCTTGAAGTTTGAGTGTTTGTTTTCTGGTTCGCTGTTCTGCTAGCTATTTCAAACCTCTGTTGCTAAATTCTTCAGGCCTGGGCTTGTGACTTTGGGGAGAAGGCACAGCTCCCTGCTGTAGCCCAGTGAAGCTGATCGGCTCCAACCCTCCTTTGATAAGGCCGAAGAGGCCACAAAGGATTTAGGAAGGTCCCTTTCTCTGTGACCCCTCATCTCACCTGCAGTCCTTTGCTTGATGTTCCTCTTCCCGACCACAGTCCACCCCCTGCAGGGCAGCCCCCACCCCATCCCCATCTGCCTGTCTCCTTCCTGCCATATCATGTCATCGGTGCCCAACCAAGACCCCAGCCCCTGAAAGGTGCTCAGTAAATATTTGTCCACTGCCAGGATGGACGCAGCCTTGTCTGTGCTTGACCGCCTGAGGAGGAAGTGGAATGACTCTGAATGTAGAGTATGGTCAGTAGAGATGTGTCTGTCTTCATTCTACAGAGCTTCCCCAGGGTGCTCTGGGCCACTAGCTGATGATTTAGGAGGTTCATATTTATAAGACCAGGACCATACTTTGGTGTCCAGCAGGATATGAAAAACAACCTCAGCCAATAATAACTCATCGCAGTGTCCTTGGTCTTCCTAGCAGCATAGTGGGTGTGAGTGTGGGGGTCAGTCTGGGGAGGATCTGGGGCTTTTGTCAACATAATAACATGGCCTAGAGTGCGTTTCTGCAAAGTTGGAACTAGAAAGTGATGGTTACTATGCCAGCCTGAGGGTGGAAGAGGTCCCCTCCAGCTTGTGGGGGGGTGAGGGAATTGGGGGAGGGAGAAGGGATTGAGGGAGAGGGACATGTTCGGGGAAAGATTCCTGGGGCAGGACTTGCCAGTAAATAATAGTGGGTGTGATTTACTTTTGGGGTCTGTAGAGTGACTCCCACTTTACTGATGAGGTGATGGAGGCTCAGAAAGGTGAAGTAGCTGCCCAAGGCCACACAGCTGGTGAGTGGTGGAGCTCGGCCTTGAACCTGAGTGATGCTGTGCCTCCAAAGCTGCAAGCACTTGATTAAGACCAGACTTAGTGGATGGATGATGGATAAGGAAGTCATGGTATACACACAATGGAATATGATTCAGCCATAAAAAATGAGGAAATCTTACCTTTTCTAGCAACATGTAGACGTTGAAGGCGTTATGCTAAGTGAATTAAGTCTGACAGAGAAAGACAAATACCATATGATCTCCCTAATATGTGGAATCTAAAAAGACAAAAACAATAACAAAAATCCCACCAAACTTACAGAAAAAGAGGTCAGATTCATGGTTACCAGAGATGGTGGCTGGGGGGAGAGGAAATTGGAGGAAGGTGGTCAAAAGGTACAAACTTCCACTTACAAGATGAATAAGTCCTAGGGACGTAACATACAGCGTGGTGACTACAGTGAACACTGTGTATGAGATACAGGAAAGTTGTTCAGAGAGAAGATCCTAAGAGTTCTCATCACAAGGAGAAATTTTTTTTCTTGGCTTTTTATTGTATCTATATGAGGTGATGGATGTTAACTAAACCTATTGTGGTAATCATTTCACATTTATATATATATCAAACCATCATGCTGTACACTTTAAACTTATACAGTGATGTATGTCAATTAATTCTCAATAAAACTGTAAAAAAACAATTCAAACAATACAGAAACAAACAAAAAAGAACCATGCTGAAGATGGACAACTGCCAATCAAATGCTGTGTTCCATGCAGACCATCGGCAGCCACCCAAGCCCAGTCTTCGTGGTCATCTCAGACGTGGCTCTGGGCACTGGTTCCCTGAGGCATCTCTGCCCGGCAACAGGGCTCTGGACCTTCCCTCCCCAGACTGGGGACACAAGGTCGGAGGTCATCATCTCCATTTGTGGACAGTGAAGCTGGATGAAGGCCCAAGTTCAGAGAGCTACCCTGGGCCAGCACTGACCCCAAGAGACTGTATTTGTGTCACAGTCACCCACCCACTGGATTTGCACTCCTGGCAGGAAGCAACAAGGGCACCTGCTGGGCTGATGGACTAATGGGGGTCCCAGCTGCCTTGACCCTAGCTGGCCAGAGGGGAGACAGCATGGCTGAGGGCCTACTAAGTGCCCGGCCCCACCATAGGCGCCGTGCCCAAATGACCTCATTTAATCCCAGAGACCTTTGTGGTAGCTGTCACCCCACCCTACAGGCTCATATGGGAAGGGAACATGCCCAGGCCACATGGAGGACACCCAGACCTGGCAAGTTGCTCACTTTTCCTGAGTCTCTCCCATGTATACATGTTATAAATCTTTGTTTGATTTTTCTCTTGTTATTAAGTCTGTCAATTTAATTCATACCGCAGGCAGAAGGACCCAGAGTGGGTAGAGGATATGTCTTCCTCCCCTACACCCACATGACCTCATTAACCCCACAGAGCCTTTCTAGTAGCTATCACCCCACCCTACAGGCCCAGAAGGGGAGGAAACGTGCCCAGGCCACATGGAGGACACCGGAGCTCTTGACTCCAGCAGGCGGACTGTCCCCACTGCCTCCGTGCCTACTGCACAAAATCCACTCATTTGAAAACCAGAGGTGGTGAGTGGCTGCTCCCCAGAGAGCTGTCCTGTGATGGGCCCACGGGGCACCTGTGCCCTGCTGCCTCCAGTGACAATGAGCCGCCACATGTGATTTTTCTCACTTGTTTCCAACCTCTTCTAGCCACGTGTCGCCTAGTTCCAGGGAGACTTGGCGCTGCCCCCACCACCCCCGCCTGAGAGAGTCATCACCGGGCTCGAGATCTGAGCACACAGTAGGGGCTGGCAGTTTCTGGGTGTCTCGGGGACAGGAACAGAGGATGGAGGGTCTGCAAGTAGGGAAGACAGAGTCCTTGCTCCCTAGAGGAGGTCCATCCAAAAGGGACAGCACATTCAGAGTCAACAGACACCTGGGCTGGGCCTGCACTGGGCACTTTCCCCGTCTCTGCAGGCCAGCCACTGAGAGGTAGCACACGGGCCAGTCATTCTACAACCAGGTTGGGGGGGGACAGTCTCCCTATCTGAGCACCTCTTGGGTGCACTGAAGATGTAGCAGTAATAGGGGCCCCTGCCCTCAATGCCCCCATCAGCACCAGGTCAGTAAGTGCCAGGCAATGGGAACAGGGCAGACATGACACTTTTGTTGCTGAGGAAGATTGGCCTTGGGCTAACATCTGTGCCCATCTTCCTCTACTTTATATGTGGGATGCCTGCCACAGGATGGCTTGATAAGCAGTGCATAGGTCCATGCCCAGGATCCGAACCTGAGAACCCCAGGCCACCAAAGCAGAGCAAGGGAACTTAACCACTATGGCACTGTGCAGGTCGCCACTCTGCCTTTTGGAAGCTTATCGTGGGGAGCAGGAGATAGGATCATCACACACCTGCATTACATGTGTAATGAGGTTGGTGCTAGAAGGGAGCCCGAAGAGCATCCACCTGCACAAGTTGGCTTGGCCTAGGGGTCGGGGAGCTTGTGGGAGGAAGTGACCCTTGAGTGAGTGAGCAGTGGTTAACTAGGGGGAGGGAAGGGAGGAGCAGCCTGCACCAGGCACCGGGCCATCTCCTGGAGGAGCATCAGGTGCTGCTCCCCACACTGCAGGGCTGCAAGTATAAATAAGGAAATCCATCATAAGAGTCCGAGGCAGGGAGGGGTGGGAGGTAGAATGTGGACAGTCACGGGAGTCCAGGGCAGAAGGATATTGGCACAGGCAGCAAGTTCTGGAAGAAGAAGGCAGGATTGATGCCCACAGGGCAGTTTGAGGAGGACCTGTGCAGAGAAGAGGGAGAAGGGATGTGTCAGGCCAGGGGAGCAGCATGGACGAGTCCCAGAGGCCAGAGAGCCTTTGATCTCTGTGGGGAGCAGGGGGGCTCCTGGGGCAGAGCTGGAAAGGCCAAGGGCAAACTGGGCTCAGGAGAAAGAGGCAAAATTCAAAGAGTATAAAGCATCCATCAAGGTTAGTCAGTCGCTGTTTGGCCCTGGGAGTAATGGGGCTCATTCTCTCTGCCCCAGAGAGGGGCCTCACCCTGCACCTCTGCGTGAGAGCTTGTGACCTGTCCCGAGAGGTGCACCGGGAATTTGGCCCAAGTTGCCTGAAACATCAGAGGCACAGAGCAGGGCTGGGCCAGGGGGTCCTGGAATGCAGCCTCAGCAGGTTGGGGCTGGGCTCTTGCTCCTGAGTTAAGCACTTTCCTTCCAGGTTTCACCTGCAACACCCTTCAGAGAGCCTTCGCCACACAGCGAGCTTCTTAGACTAGGAAGCAGTTGTCGAGTGAATGTCAGAACTTAGCAGATGCATCCTGGAACAGCCTTGGCCCCCAGCCTTTCACTCTCAAACTCATCCTCCTACCTGGGCTTTCTCCAAAAGCCTCCCCATGGGAACTGAGCCCTCATGGATGACCAGGAACCCACCTTCTAGAGAAGCCACCTGCCCTCCAGTCATTGAGAGAGTGAGGGAAACCTTTAACCTTCCATCGACCACACCTGTGGGCCCTTTCTGGCTATCTGTTCTTTGCATCTCTGTTTTCTGTTGGAAAAGATATACTTATACTTAGAAAACATAGCAAAGCAAATTGTACTAAAGCCCCGACTCTTTCAATTCAAGGCAACTATTTTCATCTCTGCATATTATTTTTGAGAACTTTCTGAGCTTCTATTTACACGTAGTGACTTATCCTTTCATTCAGCGTCAAACACACCCTCTGAGTACCACATCCAAGCTGTCTGAGCACAGGCGAGCAGGCGGAAAGGGAGGTGCAGGTGGGAGCCTCGGTGGTGGAGGTGAGGCCACTGTTCCTGCAAGCATTCCAGGGTGGGGGCCACCAAGGCCCTTGCCAAGGCCAGTGTGACATCCTCTCTGGGGCAGAGAGGGGACTCCAACAGGTGCCCATGTGTCTTCAGTCCTCAGGATGCTTGGTCAGTGGCAAGAGCTTGGAACAGCACCAAAAGCAACAGGGGTCCAGGGACCAGCCCAGAGGTCTCTGAATTGGCCCAGGGAGCCTGGAGATCGGGAACAGCATGAGATCAGAAAACTCAATAAAATCATAGAATCTCAACCAAGTAGAGTATGAAGCTTGGTGCAAAGAAGAATGGCATGTTCTTATGGAGAGGAGTAGGGACTTGCTGACTCATCTCTCAGTGCCCCGTGCTTAGCACAGTGCCTGGTACATAACATCCAGTGAGTTTTTGTTGAAGGAGGAGGAGAGAGAGTGAGGAAAGGGACCTGTGGAGGTCCCTCCGCTCTGCCATTCTGGGTCTCCTACATGAGGCAGAGCCAGCCAACTGGGGAGGAGACCTTGGATGTCAGAGCTCTGCACTTCTAGAAACATCATTTGTCTTCTCCCTGCACCCCCCATGGACCCAACCTCTGAGAGACAGGCTAGAGGTGTGACTGGACAGAGCTGGTTGCACATGTCCCCTGGAGCTCCGGCTGATGGACACCCCGAGCTCTGTGCTTGCTTGGGCTCCCTCAGGTCATCGGCTGTGACAGCCCTCCTGCCTTGGGTTCCTTCATGAAGGAAGGAGCTGAACAATCAGGCATCTGGTCATTCTGAACTTTCGCTTCTGGCTTTCTCTTCTGCTTATCGCCTTCCACAGAGACAGCTGCACACTGGGTCAGGGCTGCGCCCCTAATTTTATCACAATCATCACCCTCCCTCTGGTTCCAAGATGAATATACAACAGAGACCTTGGAGAGCCCTGAGACTATAGAGAGTGAATTTAGGACCCCAGTTAAAATTCTCCCTTCTGCGGTTTACTCTCTGTGCAACTTCACACAGATTACTTGATTTCTGTGCCCTGGTTTTCTCGTCTATAAAATGGCAGTAGTAGTCCCTCTCTCACAGGCTATTTTTGGATTCAAGGAGACAATGTCTGTCAGGTGCCCTTTGCAGGGCCAGCCATGAGGGAAACTTCAAGTCGTGGAAGCTGATGTTAACAGATGCTCACAAAATTCCCCTGGGACTCATCACCTCACACGGGTGTGTGCCCTTTCACTCTCAGAAAAAAAGTCTTCTCCCCTACTTGGACACAGATTCCATTAGAGAACATTCTGGCTTTCACTCACACACCTGCCTCCCACCTCATTTCCTGGTGGTCACCTCCCGGGCCTGAGGCTGTTGCTGTCCCTTCCTCTTTCAGCAAGTGGAAGTTTCTGTTCTGGTCACTGCAGGAGCCACCAACTGGGAATTCCTGTAACTCAGAAGATGGGAAGGCCATGGGAGCCAATCCCACAGTCGGCAGCTGAGAACTAAACCAGAGAATGACCCATGTGAGAGTCACCCCTGCCAGACTTTGAGCTCTTAAATGGGGTCCACATCCTTGCAATGCCAGGGAAGGAAGACCAATTCCAGAAGTTTCGGGAATCTTCATCATCAAATAAAATCTCAGCCCCAGTAGGAACCTGCCCTCAGTGGACTCGCTTCTCTAGTGGTTCACCCGCCTTGCTTCCACTGTGCCGTCAGCTGGTACCATGTCGTGATGGAGATCAGGTGACAACCAGGGCATCAGCTGGATGCATCCTCCCCTGCCTCCTCAGGACTTAGTCAGCCAGCCAGCTTGCTCTGGACTTTTCACCTTTGAGTTACCTCTAAGCCCTTGGGGTAAACTGGGCCCACTTAGCTCAGAAGTAGGGACAGAAGCAGAATTGCCACTGGCAGCCCCTCGGCCTCTCCCTTGGGTCAGGCCTGGTTCCCTGGGGTCCTGAGCAGCTGCCTTCAGCCCAGAAGGCTCTATTTTGCCTCCATGAAAACCTCTTGTCTCCTGTTCCAGCTCTGCCCACTCAGGGGGCTGGGTCCTCTCACCCACCTACAACTGTGCCCTGCTGGCCTCTGAGTCCAGGCCCTGGCAAGTAGAGGAGGGGGAGCACGACTACATTCCCCTCCTGTTTACCCCTCTGCTTCCCCACTCCCCACATCAGCCTCATACTCTCCCTGCCATTGCCCCCCACCCCCACTACCCTCTGTAGCAGCCCCTCGCAGCACCCAGGCTCCTCCTCTACAACCAGGCCAGGACCAGCACAGTCACAAATTCTCTTTGCCTCTCAAGGGATCTCTTGTAGTTCACAAAATAGGTTTACTTCTTTCTTCTGGTCATGTGGCTATCACCAGAAGTTTTCCCAGCACCATTTGTTAAAAAGTCTGGCTTTTCCCCATTCAATGGTCTTGGCACCCTTGTCAAAAAATCATTTGACCATATATGCAAAGCTTTATTTCTGGGCTCTATAGTCTATCCTATAGGTCTACATGTCTGTCTTTATGCCAATACCAAACTACTTTGATTACTGTAGATTTGTAGTGAGTTTTGAAGTCAGGAAGTGTGAGTCCTCCAGTTGTATCTTCTTTTTCAAGATTGTGTTGGCTGTTTGGGGTCCTTTTAGATTCGACATGAATTTTAGGTTGGATTTTTCAATATCTGCAAAAATATGTCCTTGGGATTTTGATAGGAATTGCATGGAATCTGTAGATCACTTTGGATAGTATTGACATTTTAATATCCAGACTTCCAATCCATGAACATGGGATGTGTTTCCATTTATTTATATCTTCTTTAATGTCTTTCAGCAATGTTTTGTAGTTTTAATTGTACAAGTCTTTCACCTCCTTGGTTAAGTTAATTTCTAAGTATTTTATTCTTTTTGATGCTATTGTAAATGGAATTGCTTTTGTAATTTCCTTTTCAGATCATTCATTGTTCACGTATGTAAATGCAACTGATTTTTGTGTGTTGACTTTGTATTCTGCTAATTTGTTGAATTCATTTATTAGTTCTAATAATTTTTTAGTGGAATCTGTAGGGTTTTCTACCTATAAGGTCATGTTGTCTATAAACAGATAATTTTACTTCTTCCTTTCCGATTTGAATGTCTTTTATTTCTATATCTTGTCTAAATGTTCTGGCTAGAACTTCCAGTAGTATGTTGAATAGAAGTAGTGAAAGCAGGCATCCTTTTCTTGTTCCTGATCTCAGAGGAAATGCTTTGAGTGTTGCACCATTGAGTGTGATGTTCACTGTGGGGTTTTCTTATATGGCTCCTGTTATGTTGAGGTAATTCCTTCTATTCCTAGTTTGTTGAGTGTTTTTATCATTAAAGGGTGTTGAATATTATCAAATGCTTTTTTGGCATTAACTGAGATGATTGGGTTTTATATCCTTCATTCTATTGATGTGGCATATTACATTGGTTGATTTTCATATGTTGAACCATCCTTGCATTCCAGGAATAAATCTCACTTAGTCAAGGTAGGTAATATTTTTAATATACTGCTGAATTCTCTGTTTGCTGGTGTTTTGTTGAGGATTTTTGCATCAATGTTCAGAAGGGATATTGGTCTATAATTTTCTTGTACTATCTTTGTCTGGCTTTGTGCTGACCTCATTGAATGGACTTAGAAGTATTCCCTCCTTTTCAATTTTTCAGAAAATTTGAGAAAGATTGATATTAGTTCTTTAAATGTTAGGCAGAATTCACCAGTGAAGCCATCAGGTCAAGGACTTTTCTTTGTTGGGATATTTTTGATTGCTGATTCAATCTCTTTAGTAGTAATAGGTTTATTCAGATTTTCTATTTCTTCATGATTCTGACTTGGTAGGTTTTGTGTTTCTAGAAATTTGTCCATTTCCTCTAGGTTATCCAATTTGTAAGTGGACAACTGTTCATAATATTCTCACATAATCCTTCTATTTCTATAGAATTGGTAGTAATGTCCCCAATTTCATTTTTGATTTTAGTAATTTGAGTCTTCTCTCTTTTTTTTTAGTCCATCTAGCTAAAGGTTTGTCAATTTTGCTGATTTTCTCTACAAACTACTTTTCCTTTCATTGATTTTCTCTGGTATTTTTTAAATTCTCTACTTCACTTATCTCTATTCTGATGTTTATTAATTCTTACTTTCTACTAACTTTGAGTTTAGTTTCTTCTTGTTTTTCTAGTTCCTTAGGCTGTAAAGTTAGGTTGTTGATCTGCGAGCTTTTTGTTTTGTAATGAGAGTATTTATAGCTTTACATTTCCTCTTAGCATTGCTTTCACTGCAATCCATAATTTTTGGTATGGTGTGTGTTAGTTTTCATTCATCTCTAAGAATTTTCTAATTTCCTTAGTGATTTCTTCTTTGATCCACTGATTGTTTAAAAGTATATTGTTTATTTTCTTTTTTGCATGTGGCTGTTCAGTTTTCCCAACACCATTTGTTGATGAGACTTTCCTTTCTCCATTGTATTTTCTTGGCTCCCTTGTCAAAAATTAGCTGCCTGTAGATGTCTATGTATATTTCTGAGCTCTCAATTCTATTCCATTGATCTGTGTGTCTGCATTTGTGCCAGTACCCTGCTGTTTTGGTTACTATAGCTTTGTAGCATATTTTGAAGTCAGAGAGTGTGATTCCTCCAGCTTTGTTCTTTTTTTCTCAGTATACCTTTGGCTATTTGGGGTCTGTTTTGTTCCATATAAATTTTAGCATTCTTTGTTCTATTTCTGTGAAAAATGTTGTTGGACGTTTGATAGGGATTACATTGAACCTATAGATTTCTTTAGGAAGTATGGACATTATAACTTTGTTAATTCTTCCAATCCAAGATCATGGAATATCTTTCCATTTCTTTGTCTCTACTTCAACTTCTTTCAACAATGTTTTATAGTTTTCAGTGTACAGATCTTTCACTTCTTTTGTTAAGTTCATTCCTAGGTATTTTATTCTTTTACTTGCAATTGGAAATGGAATTGTGTTTTGCAAAAAAACAAAAGTAGACCATTATCTTACACCATACACAAAAATTAACTCAAAATGGATTAGAGACTTGAATGTAAGACCTGAAACCATGAAACTTCTAGAAGAAAACATAGGGAGTACACACTTTCACATTGATCTTAGCAACATATTTTCAAGTACCATGTCTGACCGGGCAAGGGAAACAATAGAAAAAAGTAAACAAATGGGACCACATCAACCCAAAAGGTTCTGCACAGCAAAGGAAACCATCAACAAAACAAAAAGATAACCTAACAATTGGGAGAAGATATTTGCAAACCATATATCTGATAAGGGGCTAATCTCCATAATATATAAAGAACTCATACATCTCAACAAAAAAATATACTAACAAACCCAATCAAAAAATGGGCAAATGACCTGAACAGACATTTCCCTAAAGAAGATATACAGATGGCCAACAGGCACATGAAAAGATGTTCAACATCATTAACTATCAGGGAAATGCAAATCAAAACAATGAGATATCACCTCACTCCCATCAGAATGGCTATAATTAACAAGACAGGAAACAACAAGTGTTGGAGAGGATGTGGAGAGAAGGGAACTCTCATACACTGCTGGTGGGAGTGCAAACTGGTGCAGCCACTATGGAAAACAGTATGGAAATTCCTCAAGAAATTAAGAATAGAACTACCATATGATCCAGCTATTCCACTGCTGTGTAGTTATCCAAGGAACACAAAAACACCAATACATAAAGATACATGCACCCCTGTGTTCATTGCAGCATTATTCACAATAGCCAAGACTTGGAAGCAACCTAAGTGCCCCAGGGAAGAATGGATAAAGAAGATGTGGTATATATACATAATGGAATACTACTCAGCCATAAGAAATGATGAAATCCAGCCATTTGTGACTGCATGGGTGGACCTTGAGGGTATCAGGCTAAGTGAAATAAGTCAGACGGAGAAGGTCAAAACTGTATGATCTCACTCATAAGTAGAAGATAAAAATAACAACAAACAAACACATAGAGACAGAGATTGGTTTGGTGGTTACCAGAGGGAAAGGGGGGAGGCAGGAGGGCAAAAGGGATGATTAGGCACGTGTGGGTGGTGATGGATTGTAATTAGTATTTGGATGTGAACATGATGTAATCTATGCAGAAGTGGAAGTATGAAGATGTACGCTTGAAATTTATACAATGTTATAAACCAACATTACTGCAATAAAAAATAAAAACAAATAAATAAATAAAAGTGTATCATTTAATTTCTACAATTTTGTAAATTTTCCAGTTTTGCTTTGTTACTGATTTCTAACTTCATCCTGTTATGGTCAGAGAAGATACACTGTATAAAGTCTATCTCCTTAAATCCACTGAGACTTCATGTGGCCTAACATATGGTCTACCCAGGACAATATGCCATGTGCACTTGAGAAGTTGTGTATTCTGCTGTTGTTGGGTATAATGTTCTGTATATGTCTGTTAGATCTGGTTGGTTTATTGTGTCATTTAAGTCCTCTATTTCTTTACTTATCTTCTGTCTGGTTGTTTTATCCATTATTGTGAGTAGGGTCTTGAAGTCTTCCCCAAGTCTTCCTTTGGAAGTTGCAAACCTTCATGATTCCAGGGTTCCAAAATAGTTACATCAGACAGATCCCACCAGTGCAGTTGTTGTCCAGGTGAAGAGACAGATTCCTGATCCACCATCTTCCCAGAATCCTCTGACCAACAGCTGTACATTTTAAGTAGACACTTCATCACCTTTGTAAATGGAAGTACAGCATCATTTACCATATATAGAAAGGAGCTTGAAAAAAAATAACCTGAAAACCAAGCAGCAGGATTACATTCCAGAAGATTCTGTAGCCAAACCAGGGTCTCCACTGGGTCCTGAGAAAGTGTAGAGATGGGTCCCCAATGACAGCATGAGTGGATGAGACCTGCTGGCTCTCAGAGCACAGCCTTGTCTGCAGGTCCCCGTGGAGTGGAGTCAAATGACTCTCTCTCCCCAGAGTAGGGATCCTGTCACTCCACATCTCCAACACCTACCATTGTCAAGTCCTTTAAATTTTGCCAATCTGAGGGGGTCTCAGATGGTATTTATAGGTGTTCCTTATATTTTCCAGCACTAGTCCTGTGACAGTTTTATTCTTTGCAAATGTCTCTTCCCAGTCTCTGACTCTTGGGACAGAAGTTTGTTTGTTTTTAATGAAGTAGACTTTACCAGGCTTCTCTTTTATGGTTTGTGTTTTCTGTGTCTTAAGAAATTCTTCCCTATCCCAAGATCATGATTTTTCTTTTCTCATTTAGGACTTCAATCCACACAGAATGGACATTTGTGTGTGGTGAAGGTAGAGATCCAATTTCATTTTTTCAGATGATGGGTCCTTGTCCCATCAACATTCCCTGAATTGTGTAGACTTCCCCCACTGCTCTTGAACCTGCTGTTATATGCCTGGGATATTGTGGACACAAGGACAAGAACTTGGTAGCAGCAGTTGCCTCCTGGGAGGTCAAGTGGGTGGTTGGGGGAAAGAGGTGGAAAGAAAACTTATTTTTCCCCAAACACTATTTTGTACCTTTTGGGTTTCATTTGAACTAATCAATGAAATAAAAAGAATTATTTATTTAAAAATTGAAAAGGGAATAATTTTCTCACCATAATTTGATGCTACTTACAACCTGAAATCCCCTGGCTCAGGTCCTCAGTTCTGAGTGAGGGAAGAGTGGAAGGAACACATTTACTCCTCTGAATGAAGAGACTGGCTCAAGCAGTGGGCCCTGGGGAAATTCAGGCTCCTCCCCACAGGCCAAAAACTGACTCAACAAATCCTCCCCTGACTCCTTCTTCATTAATGTTGTTCTTAACAAGCAAAGGACAGCTGGCTGTCTAGAATTTCCAAATACCTTGAAGACACCTCACAGAGCAACTCCTCAGGGGCTTTGTAAGCTCTGCTAAGGTTGGTATTCATAAATGGTGTTTGGTACCAGAGTTCTCTGAGGCCCTAGTTCAGGGTCCTAAGAAATCTCTGTCGTGTGGAGTGTTTGGCCAAGGTGCCCACTGCTGCGTCTGCCCACACCCACATGGGAGGTTACAATTTTGAGAAAGGTCACCATATCACAAGTGTCACCCTGAGTTTCTCATGGGTTTCAGTTGCTACTTCACTTATATTAATTAATATAGGCTTAGAGTAATTTATGTTTTCTTTTGTTAATTGATTTATTCTTGTGTCAATGCATCATTTCTATTTTGTTATGGTTTCTTTGTGGTCATTAAGTCCCTCTTGCATTGGAAAGCAGGAACCAGTCTGGTAGCTGGCCACCAAAAACCTTGCAACCCTTGGCTCAAAAGCCCACAGGGGCCAGAAAGGAATCCAACTCTTAGCTCCCTGTCTGGGTTTTGTCTGCCAGGGCATCCAGTAGAGAAAGATAATAAGTCAGGTTTGCTTTCATGAGCTGTGTCCTGATCAACAGAGTTGATAGCATGGAGAAGAAAGCCCAGCTCTTGAACAAGCAGGAGTAGAACCTGGGGCTCTGCACAGGGCAGGGGGAGGGGTGGGGCCAATGCATAAAAAAGGTGATGAGAAAGCAGGGCTTATGGAGCCCTAGAAAGCAGAAGTGAGAGTGAAGCTAGAAGGCGGCTCTCTCCTGATCTAACCCGGGCCTGCGGACACACATTGGGCAGCATGATTTCCTCTCATCAGCTTCGCACCAAAGCCCATGGAGTCTCCAAAAGATCTCAACCCTCTGTCCATTCTCTCTATCTCCCTCACCGGCCTGGTCCAAGACTGAGGCCTCCCTGGCTGTGGCCACAGCACAGCCTCCTTGCTGGTCTGGAGGAGACTTCTCGAACTATGCTCAGGGCACTTCAAGCCTGTGCTCACCATCTCCTGATGGCCTCTCCTCCACAGCGCCTCCCGGTTCCCCCTGCCCACCCAGCCTCATCTCGGTTGTTCTGGCTGTTCAGGGTCTCACCGCCCCTCCTCTTCACTCCTCAGACAGACGAAGCCTGTCCCCACATCAAGGCCTTTGTGGTCTGTCCACCCAGAACACCTCTTCCTGGAGGACTCAGTCACATGGTCTCCTCCTCCTTCCCTGACAAGCCCACCTCAGAAGCCCCTTCCTCCCACATCACTTATTATGTCCCCCGATCACTTCTCATGGCACTTTCTTCTGTTGAAAATTGTTCAATATTTACTGTTTAATGAATTCTCATCCTCTGGAATGCCTGCCTGGTTCTCCAAGTCTGAAATATACTGGCACAGAGAAGGCCCTCAATAAACAGTTGGGTGAGTCAATGAATCTCATAAGGTAATGAGGTGAGTTTCTTTGAGAAACGGTAAGCCATCCTAGTTCAGAAAGCACTGCTGGTCCTTCTGTTTATACCGATGAGAATTAATCTGCACTTGATGCTGAGCTCTCTTGGAGCCAGTCCCACAGATGCATCCTGGGATGGAGACTGCCGGGTCTGTGAGTGGGTCAGGAGGCAACACATGAATTGTCTAATGTCTGGTTCATGATCTGTGTTGCTTACATGGGGCTGCCCTATTTTCTTAAATCTCTGATCAACATCATTATTTTCTCTCTCAATGCACATTTTCTCTCCCTCAGATATCAGTCAAAATTCCCTCAGCGTGCACTCACTTTGCCCTAGAACTGATGTCTGATGTGATGCTCCACAGGTCCTTTCCACAGTGACCACAACTTTCCTGCCCTTCTCTGCATCTGCACGTTCACCTTCCACTCTCTCTTCTATTTGATGCCTCTCGACCCTGCATACCACCTGTGTGCCCCCATACCACTCCTTCTGGCAGCCCCTAGGGCAGCTCATTCCCAGGCCTCTCCTGGCACTTTGTTCATCCAGAATTACTCCTGTAGTTATTATTTATTAACCCAGGGAACAAGGCCTGGGAGCTTTTCATGGGAAGAATAATTTTAATCTTTCTATCCTCAAGACCTGGAGCATATATGTTTGATAAGCAAATGAATGAGTGAGTGAATGAAAGAGTGAGTGAGTGAATCTGTGTGGAGTTAGTTGATTGAGTGAATGAGTGAGTGAGTGAATGAATCTGTGTGAAGGAGTGAGTTGATTGAGTGAGTGAGTGAGTGGATGAATGAGGGAGTTAGTGAGTTGATGAATGATCTATCCTTCCTGGCCATCATGGTGCCCACCTGGTGGTTCTGACAATGACCCTCCAGGGACAGATGTGGGCTGGCAGCAAAGTTTCTCCTTTGTGGCTGACCTTGGAGGCAGCCTACCACATCCACCCCCATCTCACCTTCTTCCTTGCTCAACATGCAGATTTTGGTCAGGTCCTGGGCCCCTGTAAGCTCCACAGTACCCTCCCAGACCCAGTGCTTCCCAAGCTTTCCTGAGTCAGAAAGAATTTGGTGTACTGGTGTTTTCTAAAATGTAGAGATTCTTTTCATGGGGAACACAACACACTGACACTTGGAAAGATGAAAGGCATCTGGCAAGGGACTGAGGACAGGGGAGGCCACCCCCTCCTGCAAAGAGCATATGTCAGAGGGCCCAGGTTTGGCTCCATCCTATATTAAAGAGACATCCATAGCTGTACTGGGTTTGTGGTGTGCTACTTTCATGACCCAAGGGCAGCTTAGTGCAGAGGGTCACAGGCTCAGGGGCTGTGAGAGCCTCTGTTTGCAGGAGAGCCCACTATGTGGTCACCATCTGTGCTGTAATGTGTACAGCACGGGGCTAAGATGGGCAGGCTCTTGCATTAGAAGCCCATGGGCAATGTCTGGGGAGCACAGGCAGCCCAGAGACCCCAGGAGGCCCGAGGGGAGGCTGTGACAGCCTCTGTGGTGGAGGAGTTTTTGAGAGCCCCAGGAGGAGGGCCGCTGATGTTCATCTGGAAGGCTCTCAGAGCCTTTGTTGGGGAGGGTGTCATTGAAGGAGGGCTGGGTTGTAAGTAGCAGCATCAGCGAGATTAAGTAGAATCTGTAAATGAGGAATATGTTACCTCCAGAACTCAGAAAGGACTAAAAGATGCAGGACTTGTGTGTCCTTAATGAGTGTGTTAAACAAAATTGCTTGAAGGAGGATGTCATCAATGTATGTCATAGCTGTGCTCCTGGGCAAAGAGGGGTGCAGTTAAGATCGTATCTGCAAACACTGTGAATGGCAGAGCTATTGGGGTATCCATGGGTAGCCCAGAAAGGGTGTATTGTGTCCTTTCAGAGTGTTTTAAAATGTAGATTTTATTATTATTTAGGTATGGTGAGGCCAACAGATAAGTTTTCAGACTGCCATCGAAAAAACAGTTTGCTACTCACAGTCCCAAGTGGAGGGGGCACGCCACATCACACAGGGTCACATGGGGAAGAATCAAGGTCAGTGAGGAGGATGGAGGAAGAGGGGCAGCCTTTATTGTGGATTTGCAGGAAGGCACAGGCAGGGCAGGGTAAGCAGGCTGAAGATTGGCATCATTTCAGCGGGCTCTGGGGCAGAGGGGTGTCCCTAGTTGTCTGGGACCTGGCCCTGGGTGATTAGGACAGAGGAATATTGGCTTCTGGAGTGTAAGAGCCAGGCGGACGAGGTGGTGGTGGGTATGGGCTTTGGATTGATTGGTTGCAAGTGAACTGTCCGTATCTCTAAGGATTGGCTAACCCTGGGAGGGGCAGTGTCTCCTTATCAGCAAGACCTCAGATGCAGAGCATCGAGAAAACAGAAAGTTAAAAAACATAGTTGCTAAAAGGAGGTGAAGGCACACTGCAGCTGAGAGGCTATTGAAATAGGCACTGAACACAACATATTATCCAAATCTATAATAGCAAAATATTCACTGGTTGCTGATTGGATGGAGTTAGTGATTTCAATAATGGGTACTGGTGTGGAGATCTTCATGGATGGAACCACAGCTTTAAGGTTGCAATAATTCACCATGAGGTGCCACATACCTCTTCAGGTTTAGAGCAGGCAAAACTGGGCTGCCAATGGAGAAGCAGTGGAGATAATTACCCATTGATTAATTAGATCTTATATAATAAGTTCTAAATCTCGAAAGCCTTGTTCTAACTTATATATACCCATAGTAACTATTATGCATGGGGGTCCATGGAATCCCATTTTGTCTAACACATTTGTAAGTGCCAAAGACTTAATTTAATTTTAACTTCTTACTCACTATGTCAGAGCATCTATGGGATATTTTAGGGCAATGGGTACTATAACTCTGGGAATTCACCAAAGGTTACAGTCACAGGGAGGCATACCTATCTTTTCTCTATCTTATATTTAGTTCCTTTCCTAAGATTATAGGAAGTATCATGTCTAATTGTAGTAGGGACCCCAGTGTAACTATAATTTGAGCCACAGTATTGATTAAATCCATGAAACTTTGTCAATTGGTACATTTAAACAAACGTTAAACTCAATTAAGAATCTATGCTGTACAAGCAAAAAGCCAATCAGCACTCTTTTTTGTTACATAATTTTTTAAAGTAAAGTTTAGATTTTCAATTGAGTCAGATTATGGACTTTTGTTCCAATTTAATTATACATATATGCACATATAAATTTATAATTATCTGGATGTATATTTTAACCTACTCCCCCCAACCCCTGTATCCAGGGTTCTTTCTTTCTTTTTGTTGGAAGGGAGGTTTCTAGCAGCCTCAAGCTCTGATTTTTAGTTTTTGTCTCTGATAACTTATAGGGCAAGCCTTCTAGGTACGAAAAGGAGGGGGATAGCCTCCCCTCCCAGAGATCCAGGTTTGCTCCTAGGAGACAGAGCAGCCTCTCCTCGGGACAGCACAGTGAGCCCCCTGTCTGAGGTGTCAGTCCCTTTGCATGTAGATATGTGGGGCTCTTACTCAGACCCAAGCACACTGGCTAGGGGCCTTGCAGGATTTAAGCAGTTGGGTAACTTCTCCCAGGTGTTGGGGATGAGGGGAGAGTGCAAATCACAATGCCCCTGAGGATCTGGGGACAGGAAGTATGCAGGTGACAGCAGTGAGGTGCAGTTACCAAATCAGGCTTGTTTTTGCCTGTCGCCTGGAAAGCCAAACACCGAGTTGATGAGATTGCAGCAGAGAGACAGAGGGTTTAATCACAAGGCAGCCAAGTGAGGAAGTGGGAGAAGGAATCTCAAATCTGCTTCCCTGAAAATAGGGATTCAGGGATATATATGCGGTAGGGAGGCGAGGTTGTTTGAAATGTGGAGATAGATGATTAGAGGTGAGAAAAGGTGAGATAATCGATGATCTGTGCAAGCATAGTCAGACTTCATGCCTCTCCATAGGATGCATGTTCAAAAAATGGTGGCGTTAGCAGGATCTGGGGGTAGAGTTTTTAGCCTCTTGATGTCAAAAGGTCACTTATCAGACATCCAGTTGATGGATTGGTGGCATCAACTGGCCTGAAGTGGACAAGGGCTTCTAATTCCTGAAAAATGGCTCAAACACCCATTAGCATGGTGACCCAGGTGCCAGGGAGATGTTATCTATAGGAACCTAGTGGGATAGCATATTGCCTAAGCAGCACAGTTCTCAATGGGTAGGTAAGCAGCTAAAAGCTATAATCATTAATTGAAAAAGGAAAAAAAACTTTAGTTCCTAGCTACTTGATCATCAATGGCTAACTGTTTGCTGGTTTCAGTGTGAGCAGCAAAGAGACAGATAGGCCACTACCTCACCTGAGCCACATCCACAGTGAGACCGGGGATCCATTTCTCCACCACAGGGGAGTCCAACCAACGCATTCTTCCACAGGGGTCACCCGACACACACCAGGGTTCTGCCCCAAATAACAGCAAAGAAAAATGACACCAAGGCAGTGCTCCAAAGCGGGCCTTGCCTGAGCTGGTGTGCAGTCCCCAGAGTTGGGCCAGTTAGCACCCCTCCTTTGGAATATCCCACACTGAGGAAATCTGGGTCAGGAGACATGGCGACCACAGGCAGACACAGCAGCAGCAACAAGGCCAACACGCAAGCTCTGTGCCCAGTCCCTCTGCCCTGGTCTGGACCAATTAACAAACCAAGAGCAGGCTCCTGATGTTGCCATCCAAGAACTGGAGGGCATGGCCACACCATCCTGTCACGGCACCAAAACTTTCCTGAGATTTAAAGGTTCCTTTGGTGGTGGACACAATACAAAGACCCTTGGAAGAAAGGCAGACTCTTTGTTACTTACAGCTCCAAACCAGGGCAAGCTGCCAGGCAGGGCCACACAGGGGCTTGCCCCTGGGGACAGGGGAACAGGCAGCTGGAGCTGTAGGGGCAGCTTGTGTGTGGCAAGTGCACCCAGGAAGAGAGTGAGCCTGCAGGGGCCCTGGGAGGCAGCTTCCCAGCAACAAGAGGGTCAGCGGGGAGGTTCCCAGAGCAGGAGGGGATGGGCTTGTCTGAGTAATTCCCTGGGCTGGCAGGGAACTGACACCTGCTGCTCAGGGATCAACAGGAACTGTGCCTGGGCCCCTTGATAAGGAGGGTGGTTTGGCCAGAGGCCTATCCATGGGGGCAGAGCAGGGAGGGGAAGGTGGAGTCCCTCCCAGTTTCACCAGATGTCAAGGTGGCACATGATGTTGGGACTTAGTTCTTGGCCTCACAACACAGAGGAATGCTCTGCATTGTGGCTTTTTTGTGTCCTTGGACCTTACTGTGTGAGGATATGATGCATGGAGCTGCAGCAGCCTCCCTGAGATGATGAGGGAAAAGCCATGGAAATAACAGAGAGGCTGACCTAGGACCTGACCATGCCTCCTGTCTTTTCATTATGTGAGATATGACACTAGATTCCTCATAGTTTAAGCCACTTTGGGTTGGGGATTCTGCTCCTTGCACTCAGAAGCAGCCTGATTCCTTGTCCAGACTGCATGATTCCCTGCATTTCAGGGGCCCTAGCCCTACAAGGCCAAGGAGCTTAGGGCAGTTGTGGGTTCCCTCTGTGTCTCTCTGTGTATACGTGATGTGCCGTTTATACAAAAAGCCCCAATGTCTCACTAGAGTGTACTGGGGGGAAGAAGTCCACCAGGGGGCCGCCCAGCCCTGGAGAGTCCAGGTGCGGCCCTCCAGGAAGGACACCCCACCTCTGACTTGGAGACCATTAAGGCTGAGGTGAGTCACGGGCCAGCCTGGCAGTGGGGGAGTCAGTGACTCACACTTAAGCAGACAAGAGGAAGCTGTAGAAGAGGGGCCTGTCCCCTCTGCTGTTGTCACCAATGACCTGAAGACCTTAGGAGGAGGTCTGAGTGCTGACCACCATGAGGTCAAGGTGTTGGGACCAATGACATGACCCCTGGGCCACAAGGGGGCACTACACCCAGGAGGTAAGGGAGGCCCTGGAAGAGGGGAGTCCCTGGCAGCCTGTTGCAGGGCCAGAGAACACTCACTGGTGGGCTGGGTGGTGTTGGGGGCTGTCCCTTGCAGCCTGTGACTTCTAGGCAAGGTCACAGTACAAGGAGCTGTGAGCCAGGTTTTCTGTTGGTGGCTAGAGCCACGTCCCACCTCCCTTCTGAGAATTAGAGGGTGGAAGTGGCCAGTCATTGGCTGTGTAGTAAGTACCAAGGGCTTTTTGCCCATGATCTCTGATCTTCACAGCATCCTTATAAACAAAGAAAGTGATGCTCAGAGAGGCCACGTGACTCCCCTAAGCTCACACAGCAAAGAAGTGGGGGAGCCTGATTTGCCCCAGGCCTGTTCCAGAATTCAGAGCCCACTCCTCCCCCTGGCCACCATCCTAGGTATCCAAAGCCTTGGGCAGTTGCTGAAGTGGCCAGCATGGTGACAAGGACAGGCTGGGCTGTAACCTCCACCCTGAACCTCAGTCTCGTCATCTGTAAAGTGGGGATGGTGCTGCTGTCCTAAGAGTTGAGAGGGATTTCTCTGGAGCCTAGCAGAGAGAAGCCCTTGGCCACTGCATGACTGGCCTCCTGGTGGACTGCCTCTTTAAAAATTTACCTCCATCCATTAGAGGAAGAAGAGGGGATGGAGCTGATCATGGTGTTATGGAGTGAAGCCCTAGGCCTTGAAGAAAGTCACAGATGACCCCATCGTGTCATCTCCCCCACTGCAAAGCCCAAGGTGCAGAGGCCCCTGTCCTCACAGTCCCCAATGTGCTGGGAGCTGCAGGCACACAGACAGCTGGGTACACACAGGGGTGGGCCACCATGGACTCCACGATTTATAGCCTGGTGAGAGACCCTGGAATGTAATCTGAGTTTCCATCACTTTGCAGCCAGAACAGGACTGGCCAACACCAGCCACTGCTGGGCTCAGCCACTGGTCGCTAGGTGCTTCTAATCCTCCATCCATGGTGGACTGGCAGATCCAGAGCCCATGGAGCCCACAGCAAGACTGATGGATTGACTGGGGGGAGTGGTGGGGCCCCCAGCCCTGCCACTGTGCAGACTCCAACAGCATTGGATGAGGGGACATGGGAAGGCCTATTCTAACTCCTGGCCTCCTAGAGTGAAATGGTTTGTGGTTGTCGGGTGGGGACAAAGGGGGTCTAATGCATGTGTGGGTGCTGTGAGGCCTGCTGGGTGCTGGGTCACAGAGCATGTGTTCAAGTCCACTTCTGTCACCTGGCAGCTGAGACAAGTTACTTCACTCCCCAAACCTCGGTCTCCTCACTTGTGAAGAAGGTACTCGTCTGGTCCCTCCCCTTGGGGTTGCTGAGGGATTCAATGAGTCTTCCCTGTTGTGAGCTCATCCCATATGAGCTGCTAATAAAGGAGAGTCTCAGGCACCAGTCATGATCCAGAACACCTCCCCGCCTCTCCCTGCTCTGTATTATCCACCCAGCCTGCATTCCCACCCCTGGGACTTCCCCGTGTCCTGGCCCAGGATGCCCCTTCCTCACCATCCCCAAGCCCTAGTCCTCCTGCAAGGTCCTCCAGGAGCCTTCTACCCTGCACCAGCCTCAGGGCACAGATTGGAGACACTCATCTGAGACCCTGCTTTGCCCTCAGTGGGAGCCGAATGCAGCAGTGTGGAGTGGAAGATGACTATCTCCTGACTGAAGGAAGCCCGAGTGTGGCCCCCGTCTCCTGGCCTGTTGTGGTCTTCTGGACGTGCTCCTGCTTTCTGTTCTTCAGGCCTTTGGTCAGCATGATTTCACCTATTTCCATGTACCCTCCCCCACATTCATCCTCCACAAAGCCTTCGGCTGCCAAGGTGCTATGGACTGAATTATGTTCCCCAAAAACTCATATGTTGAAACTCTGACACCCACCATGAAGACATTTGGAGGCGGGGCCTTTGAGAGGTGATTAGGTTTAGCTGAGGTCATGACAGTGGGGCCCTCACGATGGGATTGGTGTCCTTATAAGAAGAAAGAAGAGACCAGAGCCCCCTCTCTCCACCACGTGAGGACAGAGAGACAAGGCAGCCATCTGAAGCCAGGAAGAGAGCCCTCACCAAGGACAGACTCTGCAGGCACCTTGATCTCAGACTTCCCAGCCTCCAGAACTGTGAGGAATAAGTGTCTGCTCTTTAAGCCCCCAGTCTCTGGTATTTGTTGCAGCGGCCTGAGCTGACTCACACACAAGGGCGAATCTCCACCCTTTGATTCCAGCTATAAAACACGCCACCACCACTAACACCCCGTGTGTTCTGGGCAGCAGCCACTGTGCTGAAGCTGACGGAGATGAGCCCACATCAGCTCTATCAGGAAGTCTGCTGGAATGTAAGGACAGGAAACAGAGGCACAGAAAGATGGAGTAACTTGCCTGAAATCGCATAGCTAGAAAGATGTGATTTGCACCTGGTTCTGTTGGGCTCCAGACTCCATGGTCTTAACCACACTGCTAGATTCTGCTGCAAACCAGTGATGTTGTCTCTGGGTCTCAGTAATTCAAATGTAAAATTGTTATTTTTACACTCACAGTTCTCAAAATTTACACAAAATGTAACTATGTGAGCCCATTACCAGATCTCCTCCCAGGGACACAGAAAGGCCTAGAAAATGAGGCTTCACAGCTTCATGGCAAATATTCCCCTACTCCCAATCCAGCCCTCTAAACCTTACAAATAACCAGAGTAGGTTTATTAAATAATAAGATACATGATGGATTTTGAAATTACTGCCTAGATAATGCAAATTTAGAGCAATATATAAAAATCGTGTGTCCTAGGAAGAAATCAGGTCTTATCTGGACTAGACTTTCCCACTAGACTGATTACAGATCCTTCTTCTTTTCATTCTTTTTATTCCATTTCTCTGCCCTCAGTGCTTTGGGCTTTGGGGTCCCTCTGACCAACCCCCCAGGAGGCCTCCTCCATGGCACCTCTCATCATCCTTGAGGGAGGTGTTTGGTGCAGGACATGTTAGGCAGAGGTTACTCTGCTTTACAGTTAATATCCAATTCATCAAACTCACAAATTCAAAAACGTAGTTGCCACTTAAGCATTCAATTTCAGCCAACAAAGTCTTAAAATTTACATATTTTGTCATATACTTAGCTATCATTTTAAAGGTGCATTTCCTTCTTTTTTTTTTTTTTTTTGGTGTCATAAGAGTTTATAACATTGTGAAATTTCAGTTGTACATTATTATTTGTCAGTCACCATATATATGAGCCCTTTCACCCTTTATGCCCACCCCCAACCCCGTTCTGCTCTGGTAACCACTAATCAGTTCTCTTTGTCCATGGATTTGTTTATATTCCACATATGAGTGAAGTCATACGGTGTTTGTCTTTCTCTGTTTGGCTTATTTTGCTGTTTGGCTTACTATACCCTCAAGGTCCATCCATGTTGTTGCAAATGGGACAATTTTGTCTTTTTTTTATGGCTGAGTAGCATTCCATCGTGTGTGTGTGTGTGTGTGTGTGTGTGTGTGTGTGTGTGTACACATATATCATGTCTTTTTTATCCATTCATCAATCGAAGGGCACTTGGGTTACTTCCACATGTTGGCTATTGTGAATAATGCTGCAATGAACATAGAGGTGCATAAGTCTCTTTGAATTGTTGATTTAAAGTTCTTTGGATAAATACCCAGTAGTGGAATAGCTGGATCATGTGGTATTTTGATTTTTAATTTTTTGAGAAATCTCCACACTATTTCCCATAGTGACTGTACCAGTTTGCATTCCCACCAACAGTGTATGAGGGTTGCCTTTTCTCCACAGCCTAACATTTGTTGTTTTTTGTCCTGGTAATTATAGCCATTCTAACAGGTGTAAGGTGATAGCTTAGTGTAGTTTTGATTTGCATTTCCCTGATGATTAGTGATGTTGAACATCTTTTCATGTGCCTGTTGGCCATCCATATATCTTTTTTGGAAAAATGTCTGTTCATATCCTCTGCCCATTATTTGATGATAGGATTATTTATTTTTTTGTTGTTGAGTTGTATGAGTTCTTTATATACTTTGAAGTTTAACCCCTTGTTGGATATATGATTGCAAATACTTCCTCCCAGTTGGTGGGTTGTCTTTTCATTTTGTTCACGGTTTCCTTTGCCTTGCAGAAGCTCTTCAGTCTGGTGCAGTCTTCTTTGTTTATTTTTCCTTTTGTTTCCCTTGCCCAAGTACATATGGCATTCCAAAATATTCTTCTAAGACTGATGTCAAAAAGTGTACAGCCTATATTTGCTCCTAGGAGTTTTATGGTGTCACGTCTTACCTTCAAGTCTTTAATCCATTTTGAGTTAATTTTTGTGTATGGTGAAAGATAATGGTCTACCTTCATTCTTTTGCATGTGGCTGTCCAGTTCTTGCAGCACCATTTATTGAAGAGACTTTCCTTTCTCCATTGTATGTTCTTACCTCCTTTCTTGAAGATTAGCTGTCTGTAGATGTGTGGATTTATTTTTGTGCTTTCAATTCTGTTCCATTGATCTGTGTATCTGTTTTTGTACCAGTACCATGCTGTCTTGATTATTATAGCTTGGTAATATTTTTTGAAGTCAGGGATTGTGATGCCTCCAGCTTTGTTCTTTTTTCTCAGGATTGCTTTAGCTATTCAAGGTCTTTTGTTGCCCCACGTGAATTTTAGGATTCTTTGTTCTATTTCTGTGAAGAATGTCATTGGGATTCTGATTGGGATTGCATTGAACCTGTAGATTGTTTTAGGTAGTATGGACATTCTAACTATGTTTATTCTTCCAATCCATGTGTATGGAATATCTCTCCATCTCTTTATGTCGTCATTGATTTCTTTCAATAATGTCTTACAGTTTTCATTGCATAGGACTTTCACCTCCTCAGTTAAATTTATTCCTAGATATTTTATTCTTTTTATTGCGATTGTAAATGAGACTGTATTCTTGAGTTTTCTTTCTGTTACTTTATCAGAGTACAGAAATGCAAGCGATTTGTGTAAGTGGAGTTTGTACCTTGCAACTCTTTTGTAATTGTTGATTATTTCTAATAGTTTTCCGATGGAATCTTTAAGGTTTTCTATATATAAAATCATGTCATCTGCAAACAGCAAGAATTTCACTTTCTCCTTTCCAATTTGGTTGCCTGTTATTTCTTTTTCTTGCCTAATTATTCTGGCCAAAATCTCCAGTACTATGTTGAATAGGACTGGTGAGAGTGGGTTCCCTTGTCTTGTTCCTGATATCTGAAGGGTGGCTTTATTATTTCTTGATAATTAAATTCTCTCATGTTTTTAAAATTATATTTATAAATGTAATAGTTTCTCTTTCAAGTATTCCAATTCTTTGATTTATAGAAATCTTCCTGAATATTTAAGTAACTTATAAATCTGATAAGTTAAATTTAGAAATACTGTGTGTTTTAAGTTCACTCAAATATTGTATTATTGTTTATAAATTTAGAACATTTTAACTTAAAATAACAAATTTCAATCAATGACACATTTTAAACTAATCAAAACTTTTAACCTACTAGGCCAAATTCTTTTAAACTTGACAAGACACCTAGAATGTGAATATATACAAATTTATGTGAAAAATTATTATTATGGGTTTAACTCCCAAGTAACTCTACTTCATTCTAAACCTTCTTGGGCCATGGTTACACAGACAGGAAGGAGCCAGGATGGCAGAGCATAGGGAAGGCTGGAAGCAAAGGTGCTGGTGGAGGTGACCCGCAGGCCTGAGTGTCAAACAGCCCTGGGTCAGGCCCAGCCTGTGGGAGGAGCAAGGCTCATCCCCGCACAGGAGGGGAGGCTGGTTCCCTCTCAAGGTGGCACACTGCTTTCTAGGCCACTGTCACAGAAACAGGGGCCTCAAGCCAAGGTAGAGGGGGTCTCGTCACACCTGCCTTGCAGGGATTCTGGGATCTGCCACATGGAAACTACAATGTGAACCTACAGTCACATGGACAGATGTCTAAATCCACTACACGAAAGAGAGTGTGTGTAGTAAGAGCCCATTTAGCTTCACACGTGTGCAGCAGAGGTTACCATGGAAATGTCAGTGGAAGCACCCACATGTCACAGGAGGGACTGGACCCCTAGAGCACAGCAGGAGGAGGGGCCCAGTGCAACCTACCAGAGATCAGAAGCCTGGCTCTCCATTTGACCATCAGAGGACGTGGAGGACGCTAGGGTGCATGAGCACAGCTGTGCAGGAAGGAAGATGTTACAGAACAAGAGACCAGAGTGCCTGCTCAGAGCAGAACCATCTTTACGTGAGTGAGCGCAGCGCCGTGACGTCACGGGTGTGAATGCGCACGCGTTTGCTGGTTGGTGAATCCCAGAAAGGGCTTGGAGGTGGCCCTGCATCCGCGCTGCTTTAGGATACACTTAGGGAACTTTTGCTGGGACTGAGAGGGGAGGGTTTCATGGCACCCCAGACACGCTGGGCCCTGGCTTTCCTCACCATTATCGCAGCCTTTCCTGTCAAATAAACCTCATCCCTGGGGAGCTGTGACATTGTGTTCTGTCCTGGGGCAACCACCTGCAGAATTTCAACCGAGGTGGTGAAAACCCGTTACAAGACTCCTGACAGCTCACTCACATCCCAGGATAAAAGGCTGAGAAATGAGAAGGAGCTTGTTGGGAGCCAAGGATGATGCCCAGTGGGAGGGAGAGGGTGTGATCTGATGGTCTCCAGTCAAGGGCTGTAAGGAGCTGCTTGAAGAGTTTAACCTGTGACCCCACAGTTTGAGGGACATAGGGGCTGGTCTCAGATTCAAGCTTGAAAAAGCCAGAGAGGGAGTGACAGGCTGGCTGCAGCCCAAGTGGGTCATGGCAAAGGATGCCAGAAAGGTTTGCAATGGACCAGACAGGAGCTAGACAGTGAGGGAGGGGCCTGAGGTGCTTTTAGCTCTTGTGGGAAGAGGACGGCATTGAGGGTTGGGAGGTGAGGCTAGCTTCCCAGGGGCTCCTTCTTAAGCAGCGCAGGTGGACAGAGCCACATCCTCCCTCATTCAGGGTCTGCTGGCCAAAGAAAGCAGCAAAACCCCTGGGGGTGGGAAGGGAATGTCCACAGAAGTCATGGAAACACCTGTCTGAGAAAGAGGCAGCTTCCCACCTCTGCCAGTGCCCCATCACACCGCGGGACCCATCTGGTGAAATCTCACGCCTGCAATTCCTTCCTCTTTCCTGGTCCACCCTGGAAGGGCCAGAAACTGCCTTGGAAAGAAGGAGCCTGAAGGAGAGTGGAGAAGCCCGTCATGCCCCCTCCTGGGCTGCAGCAGCCTGGAGCTTTGGGGGTGCAATGAGGTGGGGGAGAAGGGACTCAACATGGGATCCAGTCTCCACCACCTAAGAACGACCTGACAACCTGCCCTCCTTTGCATCCAGGATAAGAACCAGCCCCAAAGAGTGAATTAAAGGGACAGAGGGAAATTCAAATGCAGCTGCTTTCCGATTGCTTTCCACAAGTCCTCTGTGAACATTAGTCTGCTGGAAGGGCCGGGCTGGGTAGGAAAAGTAGAAGTAACTTTCCTCCTTCTCCCCCCTGCCCCTTCAGATGCCAAGCCGAGTCCTTCCTGCCCACTCCTGGGAGAAGTCTCAGCTCCTCTGCTCACAGCAGAACTGTCCCCCAGACAGATGATGGGAGCCACAACTGTGGAGACCTGAGTATACACATTCTAGAAGCCACAGTAGATAAAGTAAAATGGAACAGGTAGAATTAGTTGTTTTGTTTTTGTCTTTGTTTTTTGGTGAGGAAGATCGGCCCTGAGCTAACATGTGCACCCATCTTCCTCTATTTTGTATATGGGATGCCACCACAACATGGCTTGATGAGTGGTGGGTGGGTCTGTGCCCGGGATCCGAACCCATGAACCCCAGGATGCAGAAGTGGAACATGCAAACTTAACCACTACGCCACTGGGATGGCCCCCAGAATTAGTTTTAATAATGTATTTTATTTAGCCCAATATATGTAAAACGTTATCATCTAAACATATAATTAATATGAAAATTATTGGGACATTAGCATTCTTTTTTTCCATACTAAGTCTTTGAAACAACATGTGTACTTTCCACTCAACAGCACGTCTCTATCTGGACCAGCCTCATTCCAAGTGCTCAGTAGCCGCATGTGACTCTGACATCAAGGATGGTTTTGTTTTCTGGTATTAAAATATCCAGTCCATTCTGGAACCAAAGCTGCGACCTTTTATCCCGTTCACACGTCCCCCTCCCAGCCCGGGGGTGACTTGGGCTTGGACCCCGGCAGTGGAAGGCGCAGCTGGGGGGCTTTTCTCTCTTCCTCACTTCAACTTTTCTTCCACTTGAGAGCTATTCTTTCTGCCCCCACCCACCCCTCTTCCTCTGGTAGAACCAGGGGCAGAGGCAATTAGAGGACAAGGACAGAATCCTAGGCCACCAGGTCTCCCTGCAGTTCTCTCTGCTGGGTCATGTATGGGGCAGCCATTCCCTCATTGTGTGCTTCTGGGCTGGGGACTCCACCTGCGGTTCCTTCATGGGCTCCTCCTTTGCTGGCTGTTTGCACCTCAGCTCTGGGTTGCCTGATGTCCACCCCATGCTGGATTCCCCTGGGGGAGGTCCCCTTGCCTCTCCAGGCCTCCGGGGCTCCTTGGAGATGCTCATTCCTGCAGCGGCCCCTGCTACCCAGGGAAGGCAGTGCACGCCCTCCATCACTCTCTCCTCCCTCTCCTTGAGAGGTACCTCCAGCCACCGCTCTTGCTCTTAGATTTCCCAGGCACAAATGTGGTGCTGGGCCCTGGTGCCCACCTCCCCACATTCCTGGGGACCCAGCCAGGTTTTCTGGAAACTCTCTTGTTTCTGCTTTATTTGGGTTGAGGGCATCCTCCCTTCCCCTCTATCATCAAAGTGTGTAAAGGACCCCACTATCACCCTGTCACATTCACAAATACAGTCAGGAAGGGCACATCTGCACCAACATATTAACATTGGCCATCCCTGGGTAGGAGCATTCCAAGTGATTTTTATTTTAGTTTTTTTGTATCTTGGAATTTTCTAAAATATTTTTGAAATGTCTACAATTTATTATTCCTATAGTGAGATATTTTCTGAGAATACCAATGTCTCCCAGGAATCAAATAAGATAAGGATGTGAAGATCTAGAAAAATGCACATCAAGAGTGAAGTAAACAGCAGGTGTTTGTGTGCAGGGTCTGTGCACACACGTGTGTGTAAACAGGAGGCTGTGTATTTGGGAAGTAACACTTCTCAAACAGCCCTCCCCTGCCCTTCTCTGCTCTACATCATCTCCCAGGCTCCTTGTGTCTAGTGTTTTGTTATGTTTGACCAAGGTGGCTCTGGCAGGACAGTGGGAGGTGGGTGGAGGGGAGAAGCCACTGTTCTCTCCCTCTGCTTCTGGTGGTGGTTCTGGCTGCAGCAGCCATGGGGTCCAGTGCATTCCTGTGGCAGCGGTCCCACAGCTGCCGCATCAGCATCTATGTCCCCCTGGGATATGGTGTCACCACCTCCCCTCTTGTGCTCCTCGGTCCCTCAGGGCTGTCCCAACTTCCTGCAGTTCCTAATCTCTGGGTTACCTCTCATTCCCCTTTGACTCCTTCGGCCCTTCAAACCATTTGTAATCAGTTCCCTAAATTAAATTCCCTCCCTGTGAAATACCTAACACGGTTTCTGTTTTCCAAGCTGGATTCTGGCTGATTCAGTTAGCCAAGCACTTTCCCCACATCAGCCTGGGCGGCTGTGTGGGCCCAGCCTCCTTCTCCTCACTCTCCACTCTGCAGCTCCTGGCTGCCCCACCACTGGCTGGGTTCTCTGCCTCCACAGGGAGCAGGCGTGTGGTCACAACATGGAGCACCTGGCCCTGGGCCTGCAGTGGCAAGTGACCCCTTGGGCCAGGACCCCTGGTCTCTAGTACCTAATATACTGTGCCCTGCCTGGCCCTGAGACCCTCCAACTCCCCCTACCCCCAGGGGACAGGGCAGCCCCTGGAGGCCTGTCTGCCCTGTACACCTGAGGAGCCTCTCAGCTGTGGCCTCAGGCCATACCAACACCCAACTTTTAATTTTAGATCATTGTAGATTCCCATGCAGTTGTAAGAAATAATACAGAGAAACCCCATATACCCTTTGCCCAGTTTCCCTCAATAATAACGTCTTGGAAACCATAGTACACTGTCACAACCAGGACATGGACATCGATACAGTCCACTCATCTGTTCAGATGGTCCAGTTTTACTTGTACTTATTGTGTGGGTGTGAGTGTGTATTTAGTTCTATACAATGTTACCACATGTGTAGACTTGTGTATCCACCACCACAGTCAGGATATACAACACTCCGTCCCCACAAGGACCCCTCCTGAGCCCTTTTATAGTCACACTCGCTTCCCTCCTGCCCCACTCCCTCATTAACCCCTGACCCCCTAATCTCTTCTCCATCTTCTGTAATTTTGTCACTTTAAGAATATTATTTCCATGGAATCATGCAAAATGTAACATTGGGGATTGGTTTTTCAACTCGGCATAATTCTCTGGAGATTTCTCCAGGTTGCTGTGTGTGTCAATAGTGTGTTCTTTTAAGTACTGAGTAGTACTCCACGGTGTGGATGGGCCACAGTGGTTAACCATCCTTCTGTTGAAGGACACCTGGCTTGTTTCCATTTGGCCTATTTAACATCAAGCTGCTGTGAGCGTTCACGTACATGTTTTGTGTGGATGTAAGTATTCATTTCTCTGGGGTGAGTGCCCAGGAGTGAATTACTGGATCGTGTGGTCATTTCATGTTGAGTTTCACAGAGTGCTCTGTACCATGTCACCTACATTCCCATCAGTGATGTATAAGTGACCCAGTTTTCCTGCATCCTTGTCAGTTTGCTGTTGTTGTTATTTTAAATTTTACCATTCTGATAGACTTATGGGTTTAATTTGCATTTTCATGGTGGTGAATGAAGTTAAACAACTTTGTATGTGCTTATTGGCCACTTGTATATCTTTTTTTCACTCAGATCCTTTGTCCACTTTTTAATGGGATTTTATCTTTTTATTATTGAGCTGTAAGAGTTCTTTATATATTCAGATACAAGTCCCTTATCAGATATGTGATTTGCAAATGTCTTCTCCCATTCTATGAGTTGTCATTTTACTCTTCTTATAGTGTCCTTTGCAGTGTAAACATTTTAAATTTTTATCAAGTCCAGTTTATTTTTCCTTTGTTTTACTTGTGCTTTTGGTGTCATATCTAAGAAATCATTGCCTAATCCAAGATCACAAACATCTATTCCTATGTTTTAATTTTTTTCTGCTGAGGAAGATTGGCCCTGAGGTAATACCTGCACCAATTTTCCTCTATTTTGTATGTGGGACACCACCACAGCATGGCTTGATGAGCAGTGTGTAGGTCCATGCCTGGGAACGGAACCTGCAAACCCTGGGCCAACAGAGTGGAGCGCACAAACTTAACCACTACACCACTGGGCCAGCCCTTACTCCTGTATTTTCTTATAAGACTTTGTGGTTTTAGCTATTACATTTAAGTCTTTGATCCACTTTGAGTAATTTTTGTATCTGGTGTGAAGTAGGGTCCAACTCCATTCTTTTGCATGTGGATACCCAGTTGTCCCAGCACCATTTGTTGAAAAGATGATTCTTTCCTCATTGAATTGTCTTAGCATTCATATCAAAAATCAATTGACCATATTAATTTCCAAAACATACAAAGAACTCATACAACTCAACAACAAAAAAATGAACAACCCAATCAAAAAAGGGACAGAGGATATGAACAGACATGTTTCCAAAGAAGATATATAGATGGCCAACAGGCACATATGATGTTGAATATCACTAATTATTAGGGAAATGCAAATCAAAACTACAATGAGATATCACCTCACACCCATCGGAATGGCTATTATTAACAAGACAAGAAATAACAAGTGTTGGAGAGGATATGGAGAAAAGGGAACCCTCATACACTGCTGGTGGGAATACAAACTGGTGCAGCCACAGTGAAAAGCAGTATGCATAGAAATACTATATGATCCAGATATTCCACTTCTGGATATTTATCCAAAGAACACAAAAACAAAAATTCAAAAAGATCTATGCACCCCTACATTCGTCACAGCATTATTCACAATAGCCAAGTGCCCATCAAGGGATGAATGGATAAAGATGTGTGTATTCCACACACACAATAGAATACTACTCAGCCATAAAAAAGACAAACTTGTGCCATTTGCAACAACATGGATGGACCTTGAGGGTATTATGCTAAGCAAAATAAGTCAGACAGAGAAAGAGAAATACCATATGATTTCAATCATATTTGGAAGATAAACAAACACACAGATAAGGAGAACAGATTGGTGGTTACCAGAAGGGAAAGTGATGCAGGGAGAGCAAAAGGAGTAAAGGGGCACATATGCATGGTGACGGATAAAAACTAGACTATTGGTGCTGAACACAATGCGGTCTATGCAGAAGCTGAAACATAATAATGTAAAATTACACAAGGCTATAAGCCAATGTGACCTCAATAAAATAATTAAAGAAAAAAATCAATTGACCATAAATTTGAGGGGTATAATTCTGGATTTTCAATTCTATTCCCTTGATCTATACATCTAACCCTTTGCCAGTCCCAGACTGTATTGATTACTGTACTTTGTATTAAGTTTTGAAATAGGGAAATGCGAGTCCTCCAACTTTGTTTTTCTATTTCAAAATTGCTTTGGCTATTCTTGGTCCTGTGTATTTCCATATGAATTTTGGGGTCAGTTTGTCAATTTCTGCCAAAAATGCCAGTGAGATTTTGACACAGATTGCACTGAACTCACTGGTTAACTTGCAGGAATATAGCCATTTTAACAATATTAAGTCTTCTGATCCATGAACATAGGATGTCTTTCTATTTATTTAGGTCTTTAAAAGTTTCTTTCACCAATGTTTTCGGTGTACAAGTCTTGCAATTTTTAAATTAAACTTATTTCTAAGTATTTTATTCTTTTTGATGCTATAGTACATGGAGTTGTCTTCTTAATTTTATTTTTGGATTATTCATTGCTAGAGTACAGCCAGCAGTCGCTTTTAATGAGTTTGATTAACATTTGGTTTCAATTGAAGACTTATTTAAGGAAATTCCTTCCAATATTTTAAATGGCCTTTATAAGTTTAATATATGTTTCCCCTTTTAAGTATCTCAATAGGTGACAACAAAGTCTTTTTGAGGCTTTTAATTTCAAACACTGAATTTGAAATACGATGACCCTTACACTGTCTTAAATGTTCCCTGTTTATGAACTTAGATTTCAGCCTAAAACCACAAGTCTAACACAATTATGCTATGTGATCCATGATGTGTAAAAGATGGGAAAGTAAAATGTCAGGAGATTCTCCCATGTGTCACGCTGTTGATCCACATCCCTCACTTAATTCCCACAGCAGAGGGGCAGGAAAGAGAGTGAACTGCCCAGGACGGAGACCCTGGCTGCCAGCCAACCGGCTCTCAATGAACATTTGCTGAGGAAGGAATGGCCTATATCTGCCATTTACACTTTAGTGTGAATTTATTTCTAGAGCATTATTTCACCTCTACTTGTGAAATGATAGGCAAATGTTCCATTTAAACTGCACCACTACAAGGTGCCTGTGAGGGTGGCTGGTTTCAGCCATGCATGTGTTTCCACCCAGGGCTGCAGAGCACTCTGGCCTCATCCAGCACTGAAGACCGAAGGTGCCAGTCTTGGGCAGATGAATCCACCTGCCTTGGGAACTGTGACTGCACTTCAGGCAGAGGGGAGCCAGCAGCTTCCTGGGGGCAGCCCCCCTCTTTGCAGGCAAGGTTGTCCCCAGCGCTGGGGCAGTTCACACCCTGCTTTATCTTGTCCGCTTCTGGAATCCATGGAGGGTGTTGCTAGCCCATTTCTCACACAAGCCACCTGAGGACCCAGGAGGCGGGGAGGTCACGGGAGGAGCCCTCGTCCCTCTGGACCTTCTCCTCAGTGGTACAGGCCACGGGGACTTCTGCTGGTCAGAACTAGGCCTGATCACGGCCCCACTGTCATCCACTCTGTAAGCTGTCGGCTGCCTGTGTCCCTCCTCTCACTGTCCAAGGGCCCTCAGCCCACACTGAGCAAGGACCCAAACCTCCATCCCAGGGGAATGTGCAGAGGTGACTGAACCGGCTGTGCCAGGATGGGCACCTTGGAAATAAGCCCTCAGCCTGGAAGCCCCCACCAGAAGACAGCACTTCCCACTCAGTTTCTGGGAGACAGCAAGGGTGTCACTTAATACCTGCCACCTCTACTCACAGGTAGACATCCCCACGGATGGGGAGAAACATCCATGTGAGGGCTTAGGTCCTACGAGGCTCCAGAGAATGTTGGCTATTATCCTAATTACTGACATAAATTACTAATTTATTACTAACACAGAAAGTGTAATCCTCTTTTTACGTGTATCATGATGTGGAATCCAAAACCCTAGTGTTTAGTTCTTAGAGAACTCAAACTCCACAGACTGTTGAGAAGGACACAGGCCCTCAGGAGGCTCTGGTCACCTCCCTGAGTGTCCTCCCACTGCTCGGGAGCCCAGGGTGGCCAGCGTAGCACAAGGATCTGCCATGCCTGCTTGACCGCCCACCTCCACCCTGAGCTCCTCATCCCTCAGGAGAACCATAGTGACAGCTCAGAGCCATGAGCCCCACAGACTCCAGCCCAGGCCTGTCGCCAGTCACCCCCCAGCCTGGCTGCTGTTGGCTCCTGAGACAGGGCTGCTTCGAGCCTCCAGACCCTTCCTTATGCTGTTCCCCATCCTGACTGCCCTCCCCACTCGCTGCACCTCATCCTTTAGTCTCCAATCGGGGCAAATCTAGGCCGGGGAGGGGCATGTGGTTGACCACTGGTCATTCTGGTAACTTTCTGGAGATCCCGTTTTCTAGGAGGCCCTTTGCAAACCCCTCCCCTCCACTTCCAGTTGGAGTCAGTGCCCTGTCGCCCTAAGACATGAGCCTCTGGTCCCCGCCCCACTCCCCGGTTCCTGAGAGCAGGAGCCCCGCCCAGGGCAGGCCCGCAGCAGACGCTCAGCAAACCCACACAAACTGGGACCAAACCTGCAAGTTTGGCTGAGAGCAAACACCACGGCTGCTCCTGGAAGGCGCGTGCCCGGCAGGGCTCTGTTCTGGCCTGAAGGTCTCAGCTTCTCCCACCCCCGTGTCTCCTGAATCCATCACAGGGGCCCAGCTCCGAGGGACCACGGGTTTGACCTGGGCCCCATGACCTGCCTCTCACCGCCACAGAAGTGGCCTGGCATCTCCCTCCTCGATTCTCCTCGACCCTCCCCGTCCCCCTCTCTAGGAGGAGGTGGTGTCCCCAGAGGGCCTTCAAGGGCATCTTTGCATGCCCCGCAGTCCTTGAGAAGTAGACCGAGGACCAAGGCACATGTACAGGATTGTGGGCATTAGGGCACACGGGGGCAGACCCTCCTCAGATCCAGCTGCAGAATTTCAGCAACATTAGGGCCAGATAATAGGGCTGAGGCCTGAAACACCTGCACAAACATATCTGTTCAGGGGCACAGGAGGGGGAGACTGGGAGCTGGGGCAGGTCAGGGGTGCCAGTGGAAGCTTCTGGAAACCTGGGCATATATACCAGACAGGCAGACAGTGATTAAAGGAACAGGTTGGTTTTCAACAACATAACCCTGTGACCCAACATCCTCACCCCTCCCTCCCTCAGCTGCCCCTGGGAGCCGCCACTGTGGCTCAGCTCCTGCCCAGCATGTGTCCCTCTCCAGCACGGGCCCATCCACCCAGGGCCCAGGAGGCTCTGGGCACTCGGTGAACAAAGCTGAGCAGAAAGGGGCAGAGGGGGTGGGGATGGCCAGGAAGGGCATCAGACAGAAGCCCCTCCTCCCCCTTCCAGGCAGAGCAGACCTTTCCCCATGGCTTGGGCCCAGCCGTCACACCACCACAGCGACAGGGGAGGGACAGAGGGGCTTCTGTGATGCCCATCCCCTTCCTTCAGCTCTGATCCAACATGCAAACTATATGAAGGCAGGGTCTGTCCCCGGGCCTCAGTTTCCCCATGTGCGAGGCAGTGGGCAAAGCTCCGAGGGCACGGGACACCTCTGTGTGGCAGGGGCAGCCTTTCCCGGCGAGGTCCCCAAAGACTCTGCCTGGGTGCGGCCCCTGCCCCTTCTGACTCTGACCACCTGGGACCACCAGGAAGGACAGCGCCGTCTGGCGTCAGAGTGGAGCCCACACGCCACCCAGTGGAACTCTCGGGTGACTGCGCTGAGCTCTTTCTACCGGTTTCCTCCTCAGTCAGGTTCCTGAATGACTCTCCCTTAAAAGGAGTCTTCACTCTGAAAGGAGAAATAGTGCCATCATCTTAAGGGCAGGGGGGTTGTTTGCCATCATCACTGAAGGAAGGGACGTTACTCCAGGCATCCTCGTGGGCTCCTGCCGGACTGATCATACGAGTCAGTGACGCTCGCACCTCACAGGCTCCCACACCCGCTGCGGACGCGGCTCCACGTGCACCTCACAGCCGCCCCGACGCTGACTGCGCCCCGAGGTGACCTCACGTAAATGCCTCTTACCATAACCGCGTCTTGGGAGAGCTGCCCCTTCACCTCTCAGCACCTTGACGTAACTGCCCCCTGACGTCTCTACGTCTTGCAGAGCTGCATCTTCACGTCAGTGCCCCGTGACGTTACCACACCTGGCGTAATCGCACCTGAACCCAACTGTCCCCGGACCTACAGGTGCCTCTGCCGACTGCACCCTGGCACCACCCCGCCTGACTCCTCCATCGTGACGTGCCTGCACCGGGGGGTACGGGGTAGGACACCCAGGCCTCCCGGTTCATGGGTAAGACGTGTGTCCTGAAGCGGTGACACCCCGCCTGAGCTCACAGGGCTGGAAGAGGCAGGCACAGCCTCCCCTGCTCTGCCCGCTGCCCTCCGCCACCCCCCTCGGCCGGCAGGGAGTGGAGTCACCCCAGGGAGCCGGCCCCCCTGCCTCCTTCCTGGAGGGGTGGGTCTCCATGTAGAGAAACAAAGGCACCGGGGAGGGGGCACCCTAAAAACAGCTGCCGCAGCTGCCAGCCTTCTCCACACGGGGAGTGACAAGGACCCTGCCCAGTCCCACTGGAAGGCCACCGTGGCCCCTCCTGGACCCAAATGCACACGCCTCTCAGGTTCGGCCCTGACCTTGGAGGCCTGGTTGTAGCGGTCCCCTCAGAAGAGCTCCTCTATACTCGGGCCCGGGGCTCCAGGGGCACTGATTGCCTATTTATTAGCCCTGCTCTGTGCTGGCCCAGGACCAGGACCAGGGGTGGACTGGGAAGAGAGCTGTCAGCCCGGGGAGCTCCAGCCATCCATGGTGCTGCTGCGGGAGGGTCCGCAAGGCCACCGGAGCTGCACTGGGCCTGGTGGTGGCGGCTGGGGTCTGCCTCACTTAGATGAGATTCTGGGGAGAAGGGGGCTGAACTGCCACGGGGAAGTCCAGGAGGAAAAGGAATGGGGCAGAGAACAGCCCTTTGTCCCCGGGATGTCAGACCGCAGGTTGGAGGTGAGGACCTGGTGGGCTTAGGAGTCACCTCTGCCATCAGTCCCTGCAGGCTGGCTGCGGCCTTTGCAAGTCCCCATCCCTGTCACTGGTGCTGGGACAGAGCACCCAGAGCAGAGGTTGGCGGGGCCCGCCTGGGGAGGGTGGGGAAGGACAAAGCCAATAAAAACATTCAAGAGCCAAACCCCTGCCCTTGAAACCTCCTGGTCTAGTGGGGAGACCCCATAGCATGGGGGGGCAGTGCAGTGGGACAGCAGCACACGCCCCAGGGCACGCAGGGATGCAGCTAGACACGGGGCAGGGGTCAGACCTGCATTTAGGGCCTGGGTGGCCACTTCCCAAGGGGTTTGGACTTTATCTGAGGGCAGTGAAGCATTTGGGGGCAGGAAGGACAGAATCTGGTCCATGGCTAGGAGACTGGGCAGGTGTTCCTGGAAGCAGTACCTGGCTCTGGGGACACACATCCTGTGATTCCCAGTGATGAGGGCCTGGGAGGCACTGGGGAGAAGACAGATTCCAGATCCTTCAGGAGGTCGAGCCTCTGCGGTCAGGCCTGAGGGAGGCCAGGGTCTGGAGGGGGAGGGGAAGGCGGGAGAGAGGCCGCCTCTCAGGAAGCAGTGTCTTCAGCTGCTGCATCAGCGAGCCGACCACGAGGGGTTACACAGACGGGCATGTTTCTCACACAGTGAGAAGTCTGAGGAAAGAGGGGGCTGCTGTGGCTCCAACGGTCATCAGTGTCCGGCCGTCCTTGCCATCTCCTTGGCAGAAGCCCCGGCCATGATGTCCCGTTCAAGGCAGGAGGAGGAGGTGACAGTGTAGTGTGTGTGGTGGTGCCTGCCCAGGTCACCTCTTCAGGCTGATGGACCCCCCAGTTGCTGGGGAGAGCAGTCACCGCTGACTCATTATACCCCCGCCCTGGAAGCAATGATGGCTGATGTGGGGGACACAGGCTCTGCCCTCTTGACTCAGGCAGGGACACCAAGAGCCCGGCCCAGGAAGCCTGCACACACACGGCCTCGGTGTCAGAGTCTGTTCCCTGGAAACTCCATCTAAGACAGCCCATTCTGGCTGACCCTGTAGCAGAAAAGCAAAAAGTCTCACTGACCTTCTACCCCTCCCTCCCCTGGAGCAGGTCTCTGCTTCTCTCTCAGTGGCCAGAACTGAGCCCGAGCTGCGAGGAGCCTGGGCACATTGCCTCCCTTGGCAGCAACAGGATCCTGTCAGCAAAGGAGGAGCCAGAAACAGGTGTCAGGGCCTGACTGTGACACATGCTTCATTCATCAACCTGCAGCTGATGTGAAAGTGGGAAAAGAGCCTGGTTCGGGGCTGGTTAACGTTCCTGGGGCCACATTCTGCATGATTTGATAATCTGGGCCACATTTTTCTCTTTCCAATGCTTTGAAAACTTCTCCTTATGCTTAAGGGTCAAGACAAGGAAGAAAACTTGGAGAAACACCGGGCTTGACGGTTAAGATGCCTTGATCTACGACTTGAACATACAGTGTTCTGGCTGTGAAATCCCAGACAGCTTCCTCGTCTGTATGGTGAGGATGTGGTGCCTCTGAGTGGGTGGAGACAGGGAGCAGGGCCTGGTGGAGAGGCCTGGGGAGCAGGGGTGGAGCTCTGTGGGGGCGGGTCAGGGAGGGAAGGAGGGACCAGAGATGTGCCTTCTGGCAGAATCCCCTTTGAGATGCAGCCACAGGCTCTGGAGCAAAGGTTGAAGGTCAGGGACTTAGGTCAATGGGACACCGTGTGGTGGACAAAAAGCAGTGTGCCTCCTGGACGCCCCTGGTGTTGTGTTAGAGTAAACAAAAGCATCGAGCTGGGGCCTCGACTCACCCCAGGGGCTTAATCACTGACTCCGACATTCCTTCTCTGAGCACACACGCGTGGGAGGTGGAGGGGCTTACAGTCGGGTTCCAGACTCGCACACAGAGACGAACCTCAGTGCAGTGAGGCGCTGGTCCACCGAGTCAGTAAAAGTTCCTGGAAGTTAAGCCTCAGGGTGGTCCAGCGTCACCATGGAAACGTCACCCCCCACCCCCAGCCGTGACCTGCTGAGAGGTGATGGGCCAGCTGCTGTGTGATGACCAGGCTTGGAGACAGGGTTGACATGCAGCCTTGGAGATGGATGACAGAGGGACAGGTGTATGGGGAGCAAGGGGACTTGCCTCTTCCAGGGTCCCGGGAAGGACCAGATCCAGCAGAGGGAGAATCCAGCAGCAGAAGGGGGGATTGGAGCTCTGCAGATCTGGGGGAACTGGTGCTGCTCCCTCACCGCCCGTCACACTGACCGCGAGCCTGCACGTGGCTCTCCACGTCAGCGTCCAGTTTTCACTGAGACGTGCTCCACGTCCAATTCCTCACACGAGGGTCAGGGACAGACTCGGGGGCAGTGGGAAGGGACCACCACCCTGTCAGCTGAAGGATTCTCCAGTCCCGCTGTGGCTGCCCCCAGAGTGAGTCTGTTGTCCGTGTTTCATATTTAACATTTTATTATTTTTTCCTACTTTTTTAAAAGATTGTAGGCCAGTTATTGGCCAAAGTGCAAGCTCTTGTTATCCTGGACAAAGCCACAGATCAAACCTGCCGCCCGCTTGCTCAGTGTGGGGCACGGAGACCCGTGTCCCAACGCCCCGGGACCCCAGGGCCCAGCTCGTGCTCGGTGCTCAAGACATGGTTGTGGGACGTCTTGGTCTGAGTCCCCTCAAGCCAACCCTGAGGCAAGGTGGGTGCAGGATCCCGGAGCCCCCTGGAGAGTGGGGTGCAGATGAGGTAAAGGAGAAGAGCCAGCAATGTCTGCACCACGGCCCAGGGGTGCACTGCTGCGGGGGCCTCTGAGGAGCCGCGTGGGCACCTCGGGTCCTCCTGCAGGAGACGGGGGCCCAGGGAGGCCCTGACAGGGAGGGTCGCCCCCCAAGGCGGGAGGGGGTGCACTGGGAATCACAGCAGCTGCAGGTGGACTCGGGGGCCCGGCTCAGGGCTGGTCCACGGGGTCCCACAGTGGACGGGGGGCTCGCAGTGTGGGGAGAGCAGGACAGCACGCCATGAAGAGGAACGGGAACAGGAGGCAGAGGCCGGCAAGGGGTCCACTCCCTGCCCACCGAGGCCCCTCCCCTCCCAGGCCAGCCAGTGTGTCCCCAACTTTGCCTAAGCTGCGTGGGTTTTGTTTCTGGCACTTGCACCAAACGGTCCTCAGTGAAGTGACACCACAAGCCCCGAGCCCTAAGGACACACTCGGCCTCCCCGTGCGGCTGTCCCACAGCGAGGCAGGGGGACTGGGACGTCACACCCTCCTCAGGGGCTTTGGTGGGAATGCCATCAGGACCTGTGACATGGTGGCCAGTTCCATCTGCTGCCGTCACGAAAGTGACTGACTCAGTACTTGTTACTGTCTAAACACCTTTATTTGGATGTGGCTGCTCAGTAAATATGGAACAGGGATCCTCCCAGATGGCCACCAGGCAGTAAGGTGAGAGATAAACGGTCACTTTTCAAGATCTCGGGGCGAAGAGACAGTGAGCCATCAGGGACAGAAGCCAGAGTTTTCTCTCGGTGACTCCCTGTGCCCCACGCCCGCCAGGAGCAGGAAAAAGCTGACACACAACTGTAAGCCCCAGAATCAGCGAAGACAAGTCCCTTCCATGTAATAATTCACTTCATTTCAAAACGACAACAGGCACATGCGGTCACAGGCTGTGGCCGACTGGCCTGGGGCAGGGGACCCAGCACAGAGACGGGGACAAGGGCTGGAGCCTGCATGGGTGGAGACATGCCAGAGCACAGCTTTCTTCTGAAAAACATTTACTTTGAAACCAAGCACCTTGGTGTTGTGTTTCTGTGCGCACAGGCCAGCCTTTCCCTCGAGAATGGCCCCAAAGGGCAGGTGCCTTTGCGTGTCCAGGCCCGTGTGAGCCCCTCATGCATGAGGCCGCTGAGTGGTCCAGGCCCCCAGCCGCACCACTCGGGGGGTGGAGGGGAGTGGGTACACCAGGAAGAGCGCGGACCCGGGGGCGGGTCCTTTCCAGCCTCCTGAGACGTCCCACATTACCAGTAGCCCAGAGGACAATCCTTGCACATAACATCCTGCCTCCTCCCCTGATGGTCTTCCCTGGGGGACAAGGTGGCTCTAGTCCTTACGGGGTGGGGTCTTGGAGGCCTGACACAGGCGTCCTGCGGCCTCACAGTTTTCTGAGGCCTGATGTTTGGAGAAGCGGGTTACATCTCCCCTCCCTGTACCCTCCTCCCCTCCCCCAGGTCTTACTGTCTGACAAGTGTGTAGAGTCAGTCACTTATTTTCCCCACAAATCTACCCTCAAAGTTGATTTTACACAGATTTCCCTTGGATCCCAAAGCTGGGAGGAAAGCGGAGGGAGTGGGGGACGGGCAGTGTGCTCACCCCTGTCAGCGTCCCTGGGAGCGGGAGCAGGTCTGGACCACTCTCCACGGCAGAGGTGGAACCGAGGGGCAGGAACTGGGTCTGTGGATCTTCTTAGGATCTGGAGGCGTTGACAGCACCGTTTCGATTTTAAGAAGATGAGACTGAATGTTCCCCTAAACCTACTACAGGGAACCTCGTTGGTGAGGCGGAATCCCCAAGCGGGTGAGACAGTGGTACGTCTGGGATCCTCAACGGTGGGGGCTTCGGATATTGTTTTCTAGAAGATCGAGTTTCATTGTCAGATAATCGAAGAGACAGTTAAGTTTCCAGGCAAAAAAAAAAAAAAAAAAAATGAAAACACAAGTGTTTCATATTCATCATCATGAACTAAAATGTCCAAACAGACACACCAGAGTGTGACCTCGTCGCTCAGTCTGAAAAGATGGTCTGTTACTCCCGCTGACGTTTCTGTCGTCCTGTGTATCATCCAGAGGGCGGGGTGGAACGCTGCTTTGGGAGCCAACGGTCCAGGTTTCGGAAGAGCCCTTCCCGCGGGGCCCGGCTCCCCGCCCCTCAGTGGTAATAGTTGCTGAAGGCGTGGAGGATGTACAGAAGGGATGTGATGAAGGTGAAGAACTGGGAGAGGACGGGAGGGGACCGTGTTAGAGATGCCGCCCCCACCCCCAGGGCCCTCAGCCCCTGCAGCCTGGGAGGCCACGTGGTCTGACCCTGTCCGTCCCCTGTGCGCCGCCCAGCCTGAGGGCAGCACCACTGGCCAGCGACTCCATCCTCCTCGGGACCTGCCATCCCCGGGTGTCCTGAGGCCACACGCCCCGTGTCCTGCTCCACCGCGCAGTCTCCGTCTCGTCTGCAGACGTGTCCTCCTCCACCTGCTATGAAGCGGGCTCCTCTCCACCCCCGCCCCTGCCGGGCCCTGCCCCCTCAGTCCCTGTCTGTGCTCTGACCACCCCACAGTGTCACTCGGGGCCCAGCATCTGCTTTGGGCGCCTGTCAGTCGCCTCCTCGTGAAGCCCCTCCAGCTCTCAGCGGTTCACACTGACTCCCGAGATGTCCTCACGGGCCTCACGGGCTCGGTGGGCTCCAGGACCCTCCTCTCCTCCAGCTACAGAGCCAGGAACCTGTGGCCCCTCCCACTGCTCCTTCCCACCCGCAGTGGGCAAAGCACCCCCAGAGTCGCCTCTTGTCCTGCCTGACCGTCTCTGGGTGCGTCTCCTTCTCCCTCGTCTCGGCCGCACTCATCCCTCCCCAGGCCTCCTCCTGGCCTCAGCCAGTCCACTTCTGCCCACCCTCCCCCTCTCATCTACCCCAAGAGGAGACGGGATCTTGTTGCTCCATCAAATAGTTAACACGGGGTGATGACGGCCCGCTTTTCAGGATAGAGGCCATCGCCCGTAACACGCCTCCCAGGCCTGGCGGACCCCTCCAGCCTCACTCTGCCCCGCTGTCCACTCACATTCTGTTCTCATTCATTCATTCATCCAACAAATAAATATCTTCTAGGTTAGGGGTGGGCTCAGCCCCAGCCTGTGCATGAGAGTCCTTCCTGGGACGTTTTCAAGGAAGGATTAAGGAGGACGGTTAGACGGCTCCAGAGGAGGAATCTTCCGGCTGTGAGCTCCCTGCCACGTGAGGGCGCCATTCCACAAAGGGAGAAAAGAGGCTGCTGGGCAGAGCCTGGAAAGGAGAGGCAGAGCTGGCCTTGAGTCTCTGGTCCCAGTGGGCCTGAGCTCTAGGTGTCCTGCTCCTCCCACGATTCGACTGGACCACCTTCCCTTGGGCCCATCAGCCACCACCTTCCTCCTGTGGACTTCTGTCATTGCAGGACACACAGTTCAGCCATGCTGAGGAATTTGGGCTCCATTCCTCATGCAGTGGGAGCCATTGAAGGATCTTCAACAGGAGAGAGAGACATGTTCCAGTTTGTGTTTTGGAAAAAAATATTCTGAGGGCAGTGCAGTGGGGGGAAGAGGGAGCAAGGCTGGGGTGGGAAAAACAGAAGATGTGAGCTGACACCTGAACTTTGGCTTGGTGCACTGGGCACACCTGTTTACACATGCACAGATATCCTCACACACACACACACACACACACACACTCCTCCTCCATCATCCGAGCTCCCTCAGCTCTCTCAGGTCAGGGTGTCTGGTCCACATGAGACAGAATTATTCCCCAGCACTGTGGCCATCAGTGTTCTCCCAGCACTCACCGAGGCTGTGGTGTTTATGAAGTAGTTGCTCAGGTTCTGGGTCTCAGAAAGGATCGTGGCATGCACCTGTAAGATGGCCGCACTCATGTACAGGATGGCAGTGGCCCTGTGGTACAGGCTGTCCTGGAAAGATGGAGCAAAGGCCTCATCACGCAGGCACGTACACAGGTGAGTACTTTCCACTCTGACTATAAAGCTGAGATGAGTGAGAAAAGGAGAAAAGCCAGTTCACTAAACTCCTGCTTTTTTGGGGGGGCAGTGTTTCCGAGGAAATATCTATCTAGCCAAGAATAGTGGAGTAATAAGTGGCAATAATGATATTAACACTAGCCAACATTTATTGGGTGCTTATTATGTTCCAAGCTCTCTGCTAAGCCCTTCTCTCATTATCTCATTTAATGTTGTCAACTTTGAGGAAATGGAAGCTCAAGGTCAAGGTCAACGAATAAGTGGGTGAGCCAGGATTTGACCCCAGGCCACATTAACTCCAATGCTCTTAACCATGAGCCTTCTGAAGACCTCTGTGCTGGGCACTGTCCTCACAGTGTACACATGTTGTCTCATTTCATTTCCACAGCTAATCTCATGAGGCTGCTACTGTCATTATCTACAGTTCACAGATGAGGAAACTGAGGCTTCGCAAACACGTGGTAGAGCTGGTAGAGTCAGGCTCATCTAACCCTAGATTTCCATCTTTGAACCTCTGTGTCAACTCTCAGCAGTGTTCTTCATTCAATAAGAATGTCATGTGGTCATTAAAAATGGTCAATTCAGGAAAATTCATCAGTAGATGAAAGAAAGCATTCGAGAAAAATTGATGGGGTAAGGCTGTCACATGGAAAGAGGGACCTCCACTCACCAAGTGTGACATGACTTGAAGCCACTTATGAAGTGTTCTTGTCGGAAAGGTTTAACCTGTCCTTAAAGAAGCCTTTAGTGCTGACTTCCAGTTGACAGAAAATTCAGGACAAGAGGAGCAATTCATATCACACCAGGAAGAAACAAACCCAAATGGAGGACCTTCTACAGGACGGCCAACCCAGGTTCCTCAACATGTCACTGGCAGGGAAAGCCCTTCTAGATGAAAGGGTCCCAAGAACCATAACTACCAAGTGCATCACATGGGCTTCATGCGGACCCTGCTTCTAACAGGACAACTGCAGAAGGCATTTCAGATATAACGGGGAAATGTGAATGTGACCGGGGGGAGTGTGAAGGGGACTGCAATACAAGTTTACTCTGGCAGAGGAATGCTTTCACTCCAGTATAATACTGAACACACTAAAATAAAAACTCTTGGTTCCACGGGGGCCGAGCCCAGGAAAGTCTCTGGTCTCTGGTGTTGGTTCTCCCTCCGCTCCCAGAAGGCCGTTGTCCTCCCATCATCCAGGACATCAGTCTGGGAGGAGCCCGAGGGCCTGCATCACCCTCATTGGTTCTTACCAGGACTTTCCAGGAGTCATATTTTTTGTAAACTCCAAGCAAGTAAGACAACAGGAACATGAAGGAGATGAGAAATGAGGCAAGTGAGACATACATCACCCATCCTTGAAGCAACGGGTTTGCTACCTGGGTGGCAGCCACCAGGATCCAGACCCAGCACCCAAATACCTGTAAGAGAAAACCACAAACAAGGGGCTTAATTTCCTTGTGTGGGACATGTTTCCTTTTGCAGAGCATCTCTATTTTCCTCTGTCTCTGTTTAAAAGCTCTTCAGGTGAAGTTAGGTGGGAATCGAGGGACTACAGAAGGAAGGCTGACCACCTGAGACACAGTAAACTCAAGTCCCATGGTTAGAAAATTCAAGGGGCTACATAGAGGTTGCCAAGGGAAGGACTTGGCCAAAGTAAGCCTGTGGATGTGCCTTCTTGGCCCAAATATTGTTGACATACACAATTTTTTAAACATTTCTGAGTAAGCTGCTAACATTTGAAACAGGTTATTTCACATGAAAAATCCAGGTATCAGACATTTCTTGAGAAAGCCATAGTTCTTGCCACAGTGAACCCATTTCCTGGGCCAGAGTAGGCTGAAACGAGTTGTGCCTGTCTCTTTAAAAAGGATCTGTAGAGTGAAGTCAGCATCATGGTGGAGTGAGCTTCCCCCTTGGACTCTCCCCCCACAAGATACAACAACAAGGATGTTCATATACCAACAGAGGACATCCACACAACAAAAAAGACGTCTGAGAGACCCACACAGTGGTACATCTGAGGGTGGAGGTGCTGGTACCTCCAGAGGAAGTGGAAGGAGGTAAGGAGAACTCCTCTCCTTCTCCAATGACAGTGACCCTGAGACCAGGACCAAGCAGGTCTCCGGGGGAGAAGGGAGGTGGCACTCTGTGGGAAAACTGTCGCTCTCCAAGTTCTCTCACAGCCTGTGGGAAATCCCCATATGGCAGGGACAAAACTGTTGTGGAGGTGCCACCATCATCTGAGCACCCCAGGAGAGCAGATAGTGAGGGAAGAATGAGAAGCCTCAGGATTGGACAGGTGAAAGAAAGGCCCCTCCCTGCACCTGGAGCACCAGCACTGCTGGTTGGCCAGAGCACCCACAGATGGTGGCAGGCTCTTGACCCCCACCCAGTGGCAGCAGGTGGAAGCTGCAAACAGGTATATTTAGAATGAGGAAAAATAAGGCCATGCCCTTAAGCACTATGCAATAATATATTAACTCTCTGGACCAGAAGGAAAATGAAAGCACCCAGAAATCAATCCTGAAGGCACAGAAAGTGATAACCTAAATGACAGAGCATTCAAAGTAGCTATCATTAAAAGGCTCAATGAACCATAAGAAAATACAGATAGACAAATCAATGAAATCAGGAATTTCTTCCCCAAAGAGATTGAAACTATAAAGAAAAGCCAATCAGAAATGTTGGAGATGAAAAACACAATGGAGGAGATAAAGAAAATCTGGAATCTTTAAAGAACAGAGCTGACAAAATGAAGGAAAGAATTAGCAATATTGAGGATAGGAATGCAGAAATGCTCCAGGTGGAGGAGGAGAGAAAACTAAGACTAAAAAGAAAAGAAGGAATTTTCTGAGAAATATCCAACTCAATTAGGAAATGCAACATAAGGATTATAGGTATCCCAGAGGGAGAAGCGAGGGAAAAAGAAGCACAGAGCTTGTTCAAAGAAATAATATTTGAGAACTTTGCACACCTGGGGCTGGAGCTGGGAATACAAGTGAATGAAGTCAATAGATCTCCTAAATATATCAACATGAAAAGACCCTCTCCAAGGCATATAGTAGTCCAGCTGGGAGAAGTCAATGATAAAGAAAAAAACATGAAGGGCAGCAAGACAAAAAAAAAAAAAAAAATCAACAAAGGAATTCCTATCGGGATCTCAGCCAATTTCTCAGCAGAAACTTTACAGGCTTGGAGAGAGTGGATTGATATATTCAAAATTCTGAAAGATAAAAACTTTCAGCCAGAAATACTCTATACAGCAAAAATATCCTTCAGATATGATGGAGAAATAATAACCATCCCAGATAAACAAAAGCTAAGGGAGTTCATTGCCACAAGACCCCCACTACAAGAAATGTTCAAGAAGGCCCTCATGCCTGGAAAAAGAAGAGAAAGGGGATACAAAGCTTCAAACAAGGAGAAAAATAGGTAGACAAAGTCAGAAAAATTGCAGCTCTCTATCAGAATAGGTTAGCAAACAATTATAACACCAAAGATCAAGGGAAGGAAAACACCCAAAATAAATCTGACCTCATCACTGTAAACACAAACTCACAACACAAGATGGAGTAAGTTGTGACAACAATAACCTAGAAGGACAAGAGCAGAGGGATGGAATCAACTTAGTCTAGAAATAAGAGGCCAGCAGAAAATGGACTATCTCATCCACAAGACTTTTTATACAAACCTCATGGTAACCACTAAACAAATAATCAGAACAAAGACACATACAATAAATAAAGAGAAAACCTAGAAAACCATCACATAGAACTACAAAACTGAATTGGTAGCCCAAAACACATGGGACAAGAAACAAAGGAAATGCAAAAGAACCAGAATATGAGTGATAAAATAGCAACATTAAGCCGTCATATATCAATAATCACTCTAAATGTAAATGGATTGGATTGCCCAATCAAAAGACACAGAGTGGTGGGATGGATTAAAAAACAAGATCCAACAATATGCTGCCTCCAGGAAACACATCTCAGCTCTAAAGACAAACACAGGCTTGGAGAGAAAGGATAGCAGACAATACTCCAAGCTAATGGCAAACAAAAAAAAGCAGGTGTTGCCGTACTTATATCAGGCAAAGTAGACCGCAAGATAAAACAGGTAATGAGAGTCAAAGAGGGGCATTATATAATGATAAAAGGGACACTCCAACAAGAAGGCATATCACTTATAAATATATATGCACCCAACACAGGAGCACTAAAGTACATAAAACAACTATTAACAAACCTAAAAAGAGATAGTAAAAATGATACTATAATAGTAGGGAATCTTAACACTCTACTTACATCAATGGATAGATCAGACAGAAAGTCAATAAGGAAATAGTGGACGTAAATGAAAAGCTAGACAAGATAGACTTAATAGACATATACAGAGCACTCCACCCAAAAAGAGCAGATTATACATTCTTCTCAAGCACACATGGAACATTCTCAAGGATAGACCATATATTGAAACCATATAGACCATATGGGTAGACCATATGGGAAAAAGGCAAGCCTCTATAAATTTAAGAAGATTGAAATCATAACAAGCATCTTTTCTGACCATAATACCATGAAACTAGAGATCAACTACAAGAAACAAACTGGGAAAGTGACAAAGATGTGGAGACTAAACAACATGCTACTGAACAATTGATCATTGAAGAAATTAAAGGAGAAAAAAAACTATCTGAAGATAAATGAAAGTGAAAATACGCCATGGCAACCCATATGGGATGCAGCAAAAGCAGTTCTGAGAGGGAAACTTGTAGCAGTAAAGCCCCACATTAACAAACAAGAAAAATCCCAAATAAACAAGCTTTCACTACAACAGTAAGAGAAAAAGAACAAACAAAGCCCCAAGTCAGCAGAAGGAGGGAAATAATAAAAAATAGAGAAGAAATAAATGAAATTGAAACAAACAAAATACAGTAGAAAGAATCAATGAAACAGAGCTGGTTCTTTGAGAAGATAAACAAAATTGACAAACCCTTAGCCAGACTCATTAAGAAAAAAAAGAGAGAATGCTCAAATAAATAAAATTAGCAATAAAAGAGGAGAAATTACAATGGATAACACAGAAATACAAAAGATTATAAGAGAATACTATGAAAAACTATATGCCAACAAATTGGACAATCTAGAAGAAATGGATAAATTCTTAGACGCATACAACCTCCCAAAACTGAATCAAGGACAAATAGAGAATCTGAATAGACCAATCACAAGTAAAGAAATTGAAACAGTAATCAAAAAGTAAAAGTCCAGGACCAGATGGCTTCTCTGGAGAATTTTACCAAACATTCAAAGAAGCTTTAATACCTATCCTTCCCAAATTATTCCAAAAAATATAGGAAGATGGAACACTTCCTAACACATTTTATGAGGCCAACATCACCCTGATGCCAAAGCCAGACAAGGACAACACAAAGAAGGAAAATTACAGGCCAATATCTCTGATGAACATAGACACAAAAATCCTCAACAAAATATTGGCAAAGTGAATACAGCAATACATCAAAAAGATCATACACCATGATGAAGTAGGATTTATACTAGGGACACAGGGATGTCTTGCCATCTGCAAATCAATCAGTTTGATACACCACATTAACAGAACAAGGAATAAAAACCACATGATCATCTCAATAGATGCAGAGAAAACATTTGACAAGGTCCAACATCCATTTATGATAAAAACTCTCAACAAAATAGGTATACAAGGAACGTACCTCAACATAATAAAGTCCATATATGACAAACCCACAGCCAACATCATACTCATTGGGGAAAAACTGAAAGCCATTCCTCTGAGAACAGGAACAAGACAAGGGTGCCCACTCTCACCACTCCTATTCAACATAGTACTGGAGGTTTTGGCAATTAGGCAAGAAAAAGGAATAAAAGGAATCCAAACAGGCAATGAAGAAGTGAAACTCTCACTGTTTGCAGACAGCATGATTTTATGTAGAAAACCTAAAGAATCACTGGAAAACTATTAGAAATAATCTACAACTACAACAAAGTTGCAGGGTACAAAATCAACTTTCAAAACTCAGTTGCATTTCTATACTCTAATAAGGAACTAACAGAAAGAGAACTCAAGAAGACAATCCCATTTACAATCACAACAAAAAGAATAAAATATCTAGGAATAAATTTAACCAGGGAGGTGAAAGTTCTACACAATGAAAACTATAAGACATTATTGGAAGCAATCAATGATGACATAAAGAAATGAAAAGTTATCCCATGCACATAGATTGGAATAATAAACAGTTAAAATGTCCATACTACCTAAGGCAATCTACAGATTCAGTGCAATCCCAATCAGAATTCTAATGACATTCTTTACAGAAATAGAACAAAGAATATTAAAATACATATGGGGCAACAAAAAACCCCAAGTAGCTAAAGAAATTCTGAGAAAAAAGAACAAAGCTGGAGCCATCACAATCCCTGACTTCAAATATACTACAAAGCTATAATAATTAAAACAGCATGGTACTGGTACAAAAACAGACACACAGATCAATAGAACAGAACTGAAAACCCAGAAATAAAACCACACATCTATGGACAGCTAGTCTTCAACAAAGGAGCTAAGGACATGCCGTGGAGAAAAGGAGGTCTCTTCAACAAATGGTACTGGGAAAACTGGACAGCCACATGCTAAAGAATGAAAGTAGACTATTTTCTTTTGCAAAACACAAAAATTAACTCAAAATGGATCAAAGACTTAAAGATCAAAGACACAAAACCATAAAACTCATGGAAGAAATTATAAGCAGTGCATTCTTTGATTTCAGTCATGAAGGGATCTTTTCAAATTCCATGTCTACCCGGACAAGAAAAGAAAAAATAAAAAACTGGGACTTCACCAGACTAAAGAGCTCCTACAAGGCAAATGAAACCAGGATCAAAATGAAAAGACAACCCAACAGCTGGGAGAAAATATTTGTAAATCACATATCTGACATGGGATTAATGTCCATAATATATAGAGAACTCACAGAACTGAACAATAAAACAAACAAACCAATCAAAAAATGGGCAGAGGATATGAACAGACATTTTTCCAAGGAAGATATACAGATGGCCAACAGACACATGAAAATATGTTCAACATCACTAATCATCAGGGAAATGCAAATCAAAACTACACTAAGGTATCACTTTACATCCGTTAGAATGGCTATAATCACCAAGAGAAGAAACAACAAATGCTGGAGAGGTTGTGGAGAAACGGGAACCCTCATTCACTGCTGGTGGGAATGCAACCTGGTGTAGCCTCTATGGAAAACAGTATGGAGATTCCTCAAAAAATTAAAAATAGAAATACCTTATGATCCAGCAATCCCACTCTTGGGCATCTACCCAATGGACATGAAATCAACCATCACAAGAGGCTTATGCACCCCTATGTTCATTGCAGCATTATTCACTGTAGCCAAAAAGTGGAAGCAACCCAAGTGCCCATCAACTGATGATTGGATAAAGAAGACACAGTGTATATATACAATGGAATACTACTCAGCCATAAAAAAAGGCAAAATTGTCCCATTTGCAACAACATGGATTGACCTGGAGGGTATTATGTTAAGTGTAATAAGCCAGACAGAGCAAGAGAAACACCACAATGATTTCAGTCATATATGGAAGATAAACTAACATGGGGACAGAGAGAACAATTTGGTGGTTACCAGGGGTAACGGGGTTGGGGAGTGGGCACAAGGGGTGAAGGAACACATTTATATGGTGACTGACAAGCAATAATGTACAACTAAAATTTCACAATGTTATAAACTATTATGACATCGATTGAAAAAAAAAGGGTCTGGAGTCCTCAGTGGACCACATCCCCCTCTCCCCCAGCCCTATGGCATTGTGTGACACATTCCCTTGTTGCTCACTTTCACTGTGGAATAGCATTCTCCTTCTTTGGCCCCCTTCACCCACTGAGGGTGCCTGCCTGGTCCTGTGGGCATTTGGTTTGGCGCCTCCAGGGTTATAGTATCTGATTCCCTGGGATCAGTTACCAGCTGGGCGATTTGGTTTCAGTTTCATCACCTCTCAACTCCATCCAGGCATTGATTATTTCCTTGGTGGAGAAACCACACCTTTTTCCTGTCCTCTCTGGGTTCAACCTGTTTGCTTTGGGGCTGGGCTTGCACCCATGTTGGTGAGCCCAGGGGAGGAAGTAAATGTCCACCTGATGGCATGTGTAGTTAGAGGCCTGGAGAGAAATGGACGTGAGCACTGAGTGTTTTGTTGTTGGTTTGTCTCAGACTTTCTGAGCTCCTCTCCTTCCTGGGGCCTCATTAAGATGTCACTGTGAGCCCCCTCAGTTCTCCCTCTCCTCCCTCCTGTTACATCTGTGTTTTTAGGCACCACATAGGCTGGGAATCCCAGGAACCCACCTCCAGCCCGTTTCTCTCTGTGGCCTTCAGCCCCACATGTTCACTTGCCCACAGGACGTCTCTACTTGGACGTCCCTCTGTAGGGGCCAACCCTGCAAGTGCATGACCCTGAGGGAGAGCACCTCATTACATTTTGCACCCTGGACACCTCACTTACCTCACCCCAGTCCTGGCCCTGCCCCTCAAGCTCCTCAAATCCAACAAGTACAAAATCTGAACTCACTGGCACTCCCAAATTCCTTCAAACCCGCCCACCTCAGCACCTGCTGAGAGAGAATATGGGACTGGGAATGAGGGGACAGAGGCCTCCGACATCATGATAATGTTCTATTTCTTACACCACATAGTGGGTACACAGGAGTTTATCTTTTATAAAGTGATAAAATAATTTTGAAAAAGGAAAAGAACTTGTTGGACTATGAGACCACTGGAGATGTGTGGTGATGGGGAGGGGGAGCCAAGGATGGCTCCTGCGTGTGTGGTTTGGAGGACTCACACTGCCAGATTTAAAACTTTCTACAAAGTCACAGTCATCAAAAGAGTTGCCAGTGCAGGTGACTCACATTCCTGCCTTCTCAGGAGCCAGCTCATCCCCTTCCCTAGTTCTGTTGCCTTTCCACATAAATTTTAGAATCAGCTTGTAAATATCAACGATGTCTGCTGGGATTTTGATTGGGTGAAATCTCTGGATCTATTTGGGGAGAACTGACGTCTTTACTATGATGAATCCTCTAATCCATGAAAATGGTATGCCTTTCCAATGATTAAGATGTTCTTTGATTGGGGGCCACCCAGTGGCGCAGCGGTTTAGTCCGCGCTTGGCAGCCCGGGGTTCGCGAGTTCGGATCCCGAGCGCCCGCCGACGCACCGCCTGTCTGCTATGCCGTGGCGGCGTCCCATATAAAGTGGAGGAAGATGAGCACGGATGTTAGCCCAGGGCCAGTCTTCCTCAGCAAATAAAAGGGGAGGATTGGCAACAGACGTTAGCTCAGGGCTGGTCTTCCCCACAAAAAAAAAAAAAAAAAGATGTTCTTTGACTTCTCTTATCAATGTTTTGTAGTTTTCAGGATACAGATGCTGTTCACATTTTCTTATATTTATGCCTACCTATTTCATTTTGGGGGAGCTATTGTAAATAATATTGCTTTTTAAAAATTTCATTTCCCAGTTGTTCATTGTTAGTAAATAGAAACATGATTGATTTTTTGTGTGTTGACATTGTGTCCTGTAACTTGCTAATCTCACTTATTAATTCAAGAAGAGATTTTTTGATTGTTGTTTCATAGATTCTTTGGGATTTTCTATGTATCTCATTAGATTTTAATGTTTATGGTTACTCATGAAACTGAGCTTATTTTCATATATTTTATATTTCCTCTTCTTTGAATTTTTAAAATTTTTTTATTGGTTACAAATTTGGTATAGCTTTGTCTTTTTCTTACTGATTCTTTGAAATTCTTTCTACTAGTGTGGATCTCATTGACTATTATAAATATTGCAGGTATATTCTGCCAGCACACCTCACATATTTTATAGTGTCCTTTAATGAACTGAGTTCTTAATTTTAATGTAATTGAATATGTTAATCTTTTCCTTGACTGAGCTTTTAGAGTCAAATTAAAGAAATCCTCCCCTACCTTGAGTTGAAGATATTCTTGCATCTCAGATGTTCCTTTTGGGATTATGTTTTTTCTTCCTGAAGTACAACTGTTAGTGGTGTCTTTAGGAAAGGTCATTTGGTGGTAGTCAGTTTGATTTGTCAGAAAATGTCCTTATTTTTCACCTGACAATAATTTCATCTCAACTCTTCTAAGCTATTTTCCCCCTGTGTTCTACACCTTTCCATATTATTCCACTGTAGTCTGGCTCCCATTGTTGCTGCTGAGAGGTCAGCTGTCACTTGGACTGCTGCTCCTTTGTTGGACTCTATGTGTTTTTTGTGTGTGAGAGAGGAAGATTAGCCCTGAGCTAACATCATTGCCAATCCTCCTCTTTTTGCTGAGGAAGATTGGCCATGGGCTGACAAAAGTGCCCATCTTCCTCTGCTTTATATGGGACACTGCCACAGCATGGCTTGACAATCAGTGTGTTGGTCAATGCTGGGGATCTGAACGTGTGAACCCCAGGCAGCTGAAGAAAAGCACACAAACTTAACTGCTACACCACCAGCCAGCCCCCTCTATCTTCTTTATCTGGCAGCTTTTAGATTCTTCTCTCTGTCTTTGGTGTTCTGCAGTTTATGTGATAGTGATACAGTGTGTTGAAGTGTGGGTATCCTTTTATTAATTTTGCTTGGTATTCATTTGTATTCCATATCTGATAATTCCCTTACTTCAGTCTTGGCAGCCTGATTCTGCAGTTTGTGGCTTCTGTTAACTTTCAGTCCTGTTCTTGTTTTCCCTCCCATGTTTACTGAATTTTGATTGTGAGCTCATGACTGTGGGGTAGCTCACTTCTGAGTGAGGCTGTTAGGGACCTTCTGGACTAAACATCTCCACTTACTTCTGTCTAGCTCAGCTGAAAGGTATGCAAGTTTCAGATTCTTCTTTTCATAAATATCCCTGGCTTTCTGGACAGGTAGTTCTCATCTCACAAACAACATAGACATAGATGTGTCACCCCATCCCTGATGAGGCTGCCACTGCTGCCGTCCTGGGGAGGAAAAGCACTTTTGGATTTATGGAGAATTCAAGGGCTCTTAAGGAGAGAAAGTGAACAGGAGGTGAGAAGCCAGAACAGACCAGGAAGTGACCACAAGGCAGAGACCCCTGGGCACCTATTGGGCTGGGCAGCACCTCCAGAAGCCTGGTCCTCTCACAGCACCAGCTGTGGGAGCACATCTCCCCAGACCTTAACAGTCAATCTACAGGTGAATTTTGGAGTCCTGGGGGGTCCTGGGACCACTTGTGAGTGAGTTAGGGCTGTCTTGCCCTTAGGGGGGGTGGTATTGAGGGACAGAAGATGCTGTCCTCTGGCCGCCCCCCTGAACTGGGCCTTTAAAAAGCCAGATAGGTTTCATTGTTTAAAAAAATGATTCCACTGACTGAAGAGAAAAACGAGGAGTCTCTCAGTGGCAGAAACACTCACCAGTGGGACTTTTCCCTCCAATTAGACTAACTGCCTTTGTGCCTCACATTTTGGCCAAGCATTACTGAAACTGTCTTCTCTCACGTCCCCATATTTTTCTCATATGTCAGAAACTATAAAGTTGCCCACATTTGTCAATCATGACGCATTTCACATGAACACAGGAGACAGTCTGTCTAAAGACACTCTCTCCCTTCACGCTGTGCACTCTTTGAAAAGGATTCACCAGCAATATTTTCTTTCATTCAGAATGCACCACCTCTGCTTAATGCTAAGAATAAGCTAACTGATTAAAAAATAAAAGGTGTCTCTTAGAAATTAAAGATTTAAAATAGGACTGCAGGCTCCTAAAAGGAGGCAACTCAGTGACAGTGAGGAAAGTCCTGTACACACTCTCACCATCTCCATTTGAAAAAGCAGAAACTCTCTCCCTCTGGCCCAGCAGGAGCTGGGGAGGCCATGGTCCCAGAGAAATACGAGCCATCACCTGGGAGGGGACAGGGTAGCTGCGTGTGATGGGCCAATGAACAGTGACCGGACGCTCAGCTTCCACCATCACTGAGAACAGAGGGGACGTAGAGGGACAGAGTCTCTGGAAACCAGCTCTTGGAGATGGAGTGAAATGTCTTTTCTGAGGCCAAGTTCTCTTGTCACATTTGTGTGGGAACCCTCTCACACCGTGTTAACTTCTGAGATGAAGGCCCAAGTTAAGTTTAGTTTAAGGGTTTAGGGTAAGCTAACTAGCATGTAGCCCAGAAGTTTCCTAATATGATGGATCTCTAAAACTAAATGCCTCCTTTAAGGCAGCGTACCATCAAAAAAAAGTACCTCAAATGGTACTCTGATTATTTAGGTTAAACTCTTTCTAATTGGACCATGTTTTTCTTCAAACAGCCTTTTCATGTTTTATCTTCACACACAATTCTTAAAGATTTACACCAATGAGGGAACATCTTAGGTTGTAGAAAATGACATATGGTACCTTTACTTGGTGTAGTAGCTGTGCCGCCTGCTAGCTCTGACCTTAGGCAAATTACCTAACCTGCCTGGCCTATTTCTTCAGCAGTAACATAGAAAAACCCAGCATCTACCTCCTACAGTAGTTGTGAGGATTAACCGAGTGAACTGAGAACACATACAGCAGGTGCTCAAGAAATGCCCGCTGTGCTATGTATGATCAGTGAAGGCTCAGGACAATTTGCCAGCAGTCACAGTTTATTTGAAATGCAATAAAACCTTTGTTCTTTGACATAGAGGTGGGTTAACTCATTCCTCAAAGCCTGAAGGCTGTTTTTTTCTTTTTTAAGAGCACTTATTATACAGACTTGAAAAGGGAAAAACTAGATTCTGGGGAGGTTTTTTGCTTTTGTTTCTGGTTTTTTTGGTGAGGAAGACTCACCTGAGCTAACATCTGTTGCCAGTCTTACTCTATTTCGTATGTGGGTCGCCACCTCAGCATGGCAGACGGGTGCTGTAGGTCGGTTCCCAGCATCCGGATATGCAAACCGGGGCCACCGAAGCAGAACGAGCCGAACTTAACCACTACACCACAGGGCCACCCCTAGATTCTGTTTTTATATCTAATTAGGATAAATCACGTTTAAATAATAGACTGAATTAAGTGATTAATAATACAACTTTCTCAAATGGATTACTCTGATTGTCCCTTCATTTCACAACATAAATTTTATTAGCCATAATCATACATTTATAAATTCTGGATACTTGACTCTTATCAGATATATGATTTGCAAATATCTTCTCCCATTGTGGGGACTGTATTTCACTTTCTTGAATAATCATAGATTTAGCTTTTGATAAAATCTTGCTTTTATACAAATATATATATATAGTCAACTTAAATTTGTTACTTGGTTTTTGAAAAAAAATTCTCTTTAAATTTAGATATAACAGTATTCCTTATAAAAAATTATTTCATTATATTAAAACCAATTCATATTATCAGGTAAATATTTCTTACAGTCTATACAAAAAAGAGCAAAGCCTAAGTTACAATGTGACAGTTACTTTTGGTTCTGTATTTTATTCAGGTCATCATGGAGGGTCCACCAGGGCCACCACTGTCAGGCTGCATTCTTTCTTTTTCACCCCAGAAGTCATAGGTCTGCTCTAAAATGTCAAAAGTTTCATGGACTCCATCCGGGGACAGCAGAGCTTGGAGGGCGCCCTCATTTTCCTGGTTTTGCTTAAGGAAGTCGGCGATCACTCTCCATCGGGCAGCCTCAGTCTCCTCTTCTGCCCACCTGAATTGGGGCAGGAGTGCAGAATGGAGGAGAGGGACCACACAGTCGTGATAGACCAGGAGAAACACAGCCTTCAGGAGCTCTTTGTCTCTCTGGGAAACAGCAGCACCACAAATAACTGGGAATGGATTCGCATCATTATTTTCTCAGAGTTAAATTCTATGGACTCTGTTAACTAGAAGCCAGCTAAGGGGTGGGGTGGAGGGGCCATTAGTGCCTGGAGGTGATCGGCTCTGAACCAGCTACTCAGTGAGGAAACAGCACTCTCTGGAGGGGAAGCACCAAGAGTCACCATGGAGTGGAGATGAGCACTTCTCCCCGAGAGACTGGGAGGGGCTCCTTGAGACCAGGGTGTCTCCTAAGCTCCACAGAGGGTGTCTCACACATTCCGTCAAGGAAAACGGGGTGCTGCAATCTAATTCTGATGACAAGGATGTGGCTCCAGGTAAATATAACTAAAGCACAATGTGAAGTCAGCTGTATCCACTTAATTCAATTACAGCATTTCAGGGATCATCGACGAGTTGTTATAAGAGAAGGGCAGCAAGCGTTCTGCATGAAATCCAGAGAAAGGAGACCAAGGAGCAAGATTTGTGGTTAGACCCTCCCCAGACAACACAAGGACTGCAATATCAGCACAGTCAGTCAACCCCTGACACCGACGGGGGGGCGGGAATGTCAGAGAGCACAGCAGTCTGAAGGCAGAGATGTCTGTACACAGCAGGGTCTGCACACAGATATCACCTCTCCAAGCACAGCATGTGTAGGGGACAATTTCTACAGGCCTGAGGCCCAGCACCTCGTCCACTCCTGTACTAGAATAGCATTAAACCTGTCAATTTTAGCAAAGATCAAGTGTAGATGGTACCGGTCAAATGGAAGCTCAAATAAGGATACAATATGAATACATTTTTTCCAATTTTTAGCGGATTTAGTCTGTTTGTTCTCCCATGATCCTGGTAGATAATGAACACTTTAGATTGGAAGTCCAAAAACCATGGACCCTGGGTCAAATGTGGCCCACCGTCTCTTTTATAAATAAAGTTTTATAGAAACACAGCTATGCTCAGATATTTACATATTGTCAGTAGCTGCTTTTGCATTACAATGGAAGAGTTGAGTAGCTGTGACAGAGACCTTATGACCCCACAAATCCAAAAATATTTACTATCTGACCCTTTACAGAACAAGTTTGTTGAATTCGGGGTCAGAGCAGCCAAGCCACTACTCACTGACTAATGCAAGTTCTGTGTGGTAATGACCATACCTCTATGGCAATGTAAGCAGGAGCCATGAATTTTTTCAATGTATGATAGAGCTTAGGCCAGTTTTCTTTCTCCTTCTCCTTACCTGATATGGACTTTGAGAGGTAGAGGAATTTTTTAAAAAACAAGAGAAATTTGATAGCCAACTTAGGTTTAGAAACTTTCCCTCAGAGAAGGTCAAAAACTGTATGATCTCACTCATAAGTAGAAGATAAAAATAACGACAAATAAACACATAGAGACAGAGATTGGATTGGTGGTTACCGGAGGGGAAGCGAGGAGGGAGGAGGGTGAAAGGGGTGATCAGGCACATGTGTGTGGTGATGGATTGTAATCAGTCTTTGGGTGGTGAACATGATGTAATCTATGCAGAAATAGAAGTATAATGATGTACACCTGAAATTTATACAATGTTGTAAACCAATGTTATTGCAATAAAAAATAAATTAAAAGGAAAAAGAAACTTCCCCTCAAAGAAAACTCAGTGATCTGAAATGAGTGTCGTGATCCAGTGTTTCTTCTCACATCAGGAATCGATCACCCATACCCTTCTTGGAAAGCGTCTTTGCAACCATAATGACACACTTGAACTGATTAAGAGGGATTATGACTGTGGCTACTTTAGCTAAAAAAGAGGCATTACTAGAATGTGCAAGCCAACAGTGAGCACAGCAAGTATCAAGTTCAGCGTGGAACATCAGATTACCTTCTCTGATCTCTTTAATGTGCTCTCTTTCTCAGCCCATGAACTCTAAAAAGCAAACAGAAATACTATAGTGATCCGAGTAGTCACAAGTCTGTCACACTTCTGCACCTTCACTGTAATCAAACCGAGGGACAGGGTTAAAAACACTGCATGGAAACTACACGAGTAAGAGGTGAGTCTGTAGCATCCATTCTAACAACCCAGAACCAGACTGACTGGGAGTGAAAGAGACCTCAGAGCCCATGCTTCTTACCAGTCAAAACTAATCTAAGAACAGAATTGGTGAAACACTAACACATCCATGCAAATGCAGCACCTGAACAATAAAATATTAGTAAGCTTTTAAGGTAAGACAGTAATGAAAATAGAAACCTGCCAAATACCATACTTCTCTACAGTTCTGTCTGCCATGATGATGACAGTGGTCGGGGTGAGATAAATTGAGGAACAGCTTTGCAAGTAAATATTCTCAATCTGTCCACAAGGCTTCACAAAAGCTTCTTTAAGGAAGTAAAAAACCCAGAGATCAATTAATCCCATGAAGCATGAATTGAAGACCGTCACAGCGCCAGCTCTGGGCGAATGTGCGCGTGTTGGGGGAGCACGCCCAGGCTCCCAGCTGCTCCCTCCAGGGCCTCGGGCTTGGGCCTGTTTGCAGGTGTCCTCCTGTCGGGGCCTGAGTTCATGGGTTACATGAAAGCATCAGCCCTTTGTCAGGAGGGAGGCCCTGTGGTGAATATGACATACGGCACCAAGGAAGAGACTCTCCGTGAAACAGAGGAGACGTTTCCACCAGGAGACCCCAGGCTGTGCACTCACGAGCCACGTCTTGGAATGGTCGTAGTTATTACCGTGGAACAACTGTCTTATGGGATTGTGGTCCTCCACCCTCTTGACTACTGTGCCTGTGCGTCCTGGGGAGTTTGAAGAGGACCCGTACAGAGCCAGAGTGCTTTACTAAACAGGCCAGGTGCCATTATTATTATTAAAACACCAACAACAACCTGAACTTAGCTAAGTTAACACTAGTAGGTTCACACACTTCGCAATGTAAACTTTAAAAGGAATCTGGCTTAACATGACTATCACTAGGCAACTTTAGACTGACTGTCTGGTAAAATTTGCCTATTGTTTGTTAGTTAAGCATCAAGGTCCCACGTCATTTGCACTGAGTCCCAGCAAGTAGTAGGGCGTTTCACTTACAATAACTCAGTGGGGAACAGCAAACATGGGGGATTCACTACTACACACCCAGATCCACTTCCTCCTTCCTTCTGGAATAAACAGAGGACTAGACCTCCCAGCTCCCTGAAGTTAAGTGGGGCCCCATGACTGGTTCTGGCCAATGACATCCGAGCAGAAGCGCCCATGCTGCCTCGGGGCAAAGGCAGTGGAAGTTCCAAGGACAGTTCTCCCTTCTCTCTTTTCCTGGAGGGGCAACTGGCAACAGAGGAAGCCACTCCTTCCAGATGATGCTGTAAGAAAGTGGAGCCTCCACCAGCCCGCATCCTTGGGTGACTATGGAGCAGGGTCTTCCATTGATCCATTCTGGAAGGTACCACGAGTGAGAAATAAACCTGTGTGGCTACCACTGCACAGCCTGGCTTATCCCAAGTAACACAGGATGCCATGAAGAGAAGGCTCAAGGGAGCAGGAACAAACCACTCTTTTTTATTTCTATCATTTATTATACAAATAATTCACTGTGGAAAAATTAAGAAAATACAGATCAACAAAATAAGCCAGGATCCAGAAGTAAACATTGCTACCTTCCTGGGGTATATTCTTCCAGATCTTTTCAAACTCAGATACATCAACATAAATATATGTTTAAATATACTTATTATACCTCAAAATTTTTTCACTTCATAATATCTGTGAACAACTTTACCCACAAGCCTTTTCTTGAAGATCTGGACACACCCAGAGTGACTTGCAGTGACAGCCCTGACCTGGCCACAGCTGAGCTCTATGCAGACAGGTCACTGGACTTCTCTGAGCCATCTGCTCATCAGGAAATGCAGAATTTACACGAGATTAGCCTTAAGGTTCCTCCTGACACCAAAGTCCAGGTTCTGTGACTGTTCCACGTCTAGAGAAATATTCCAGAGCCTGGCATAGGCCTTAGCCACAGTGGGCTCTCGTGAAATATTTGTGAATGAATCAATGTATGTATGTTCTGTATAATGAATAAATATTACGACACTAATGATCTTATAAAGGAAGAATGAGAAATTCTGCATTATCTAGCTATAGTGCCAAGTGAATTGGTCTGAAATTATGGGTAATCGTATGCCATGAACATTTTCTTAAGTCCTTTTGCTGAGGACTTCGTTGTTACTGATGACACTCCCACCCTAGCCAGACCAGCACATGAATCAGTTTCAAAGTCTAACACAAATCTCTGCAGATGATTCCTTCCTCCTTCCACATCTCTGTCAGGCCCATACGACCTCCCTCCTCATCAGTAGGAGCCCCCTCCAAACACAGCTCACTTCCCTCTTGCACAGGTGCTGTCAGGAGTTTTCCTAAAGCAAAAACCTTCATGGGTTACCCACCACACCCCTCACCCTCAGCATGAGCCTCAGACAGACCTTGCCCATCTACAGACGACACCTGATGTGCCAACTGGGTCATTTGCTCTTCTCAAGAACACGCTCTAATCTTTCATGTCACAGAATGTTTGCTCATGCTGATCCTTCCACCTGTAAAGTCTTCCACTCCCATCTCAACTTGTCAGAATCTGACTGGGCCCTCAGTCTTCTCTTAGGTCCATCTCACCAAGGACCTCTTCAATGAGTCAGATTCCTGGTCCTCATTTGCTGCCTTCTTCAAATCTCCAACGACCTGGATTATATGCCCCCTGTGGCACTTGTCATGTCATCTGAGTATCTGCCTTGTAGGCATACGGGTCTTCTAATATGTGTTCCCCTTGATATATTAAGTTGAACTTTATGAAACTGCCATTTATGAAGGTCAAAAAATGGCTGAAAATTAAAGATTTCATATAGGTCAACCTAATATCCAGCTACTATTTCATAGACAGTATATATGAAATTAAGTTAAAAATTATATACATGCCCTGACTCTCCCCTGAAAACTCAGTTGATTTACCTAACAATCCATTTTGGATTTTCGCTCTTAGGACACAATCAGTGGCCATCTTAAGTCAAGGAACAAATGACAGGCAAGAGACCGCAATAGTGTACACGGCACACACTCCATCTACTTATCGGGTCTGGAAGGCAGCCTTATTCATACTAAGAAGAGAAGAGTGAGATCAAGTTAGCTAGAAAACGGACAAGGATTGGGAGACATCATCCAAACAGGGAAATAAGAAAACAGCATAGAGCAGGCGTCAGGACTCACTAATGCGGTGAGTTGAACTGCCCTCAGAACCCGTCAGGTCTCCATCCTGACTCACACTACCCACCCTGAGAGCATCCACCACGTAAGGCTGCTCCAAGAGCTCAGGGAAGGCAGCCAGCACAGGATTACTCATTAAATCTGAAACACAAAAGAAGAAAAAAGATTTTTACAAACTTTACCCAATCTATTTTACTGCAATAGACATAAAAACATCAAATTATTGTGCCACATGGTTTGTTGATAACACATTCTGCACACTTTAACCTCTAGGAGAGCTCAAAGCTGTCCCTTCAACCTCCACCAGCCCCTACATCCATACCCCAGGGAGCTCTGCAGTGAGTCTTGGCCCAAGTAGACAGAACTTCTAGGGTGGGAGTGAAGTAGCTCTGATAGAACAACACTAGAAAATTTTGTTCTTTCTATGTTTTTTGTTTTTTCCAGTCTCTCTTTCCTCCTCATGGCTGTGGTGTGGTAAAAGGAATGTTCTAATTAGGAGGCAGCCCTGCTCCTGGAAGGCTGAGCAGGAACCAGGAAGTGACAGTGGAAAGGAGGTGCAGGGCAGGCTGCTCAGGCCTGACTGCAGGCCACCAGCACTCGGGGAAGGACCCCAGACTTGTGTCTGGGGGTCAACGGATGGTGGTGGAGGAAACTGGAAGGAATCACATGTTGGGGATTCACATGCCTAAATACTGGGTGGGATAATATTGACATTTCACAATAAATCATGACACTTGAAAGACCTGTGCAAAGAAGCACACCAGGAAGGATACTTTTGAAATTGCAAGGGCAGTAAAGTCTATAAGCTTGCGTCCTTAGAGAAAAATCCCTTCTCTAGATTTTACTAGGTTTATTCTGATGGTCACGTTCAAATGAAGTCAATAATTCTAAGTAACCTTCTTCTTACCTGTAGGAAAACTAATAAGCTGTATTCTCTTTAAGAGGTCATGTCATTCATGAAGTTTTTCTAGAGTCATTGAAATAAATTTAAAGGCAAGTAAAGATTAAAAGGCATAACTGTCCTTCTTTTAGAGTTACCATTATTCCTTGAGAAATCTCTGTGCTTGTCTGACTTTGAGTTCCATTTCTATTTACCTATCCAGGTGGTAAATCCCTGGGAGAGGACTCCTGTCTAACCATGCGCTCTACTTGTCCATGATGCTAGGCCATCACAGGGCTCTCCCTCTCACTCACCCTGTTTCAGACACACTGGACTGCTTTCAATTTCAATCCCTCCAACACACCCATGTTTTCTTGCCTTGAAGTCTTCAGACATGCTAGTCTCTCCATCTGGAGAGGATTGTCTCCCATCTACCTCCCCCATATCACTAACTCCTCTCTGAAGTCTTATCTTAACTATTACTTGCCCAGGGAAGGCTTCCCTCATCCTACACATTGATTCAGGTCTTCCCACAGTATGCTTTCATTGTGTATTTTCTTTCAGAAGACTTATTTTAAAAGGTGAAAAGGATTACTCCTGTAATTTTGTGTTTGAAGTCTGTCAGTCCACTAGGGTAGGGATGACAGTGCCTGTCTCATTCATCACTGGGCCCAGCACAATACCTGGCATGCAGTAGTCACTCAATATCTATCTGATTACTGATTTATTGAATTCAAAGAATAGCCAATAAAGTTAAAATTTTTTGGAGGCAATTCTTATAACATATGCATTCTTCTTTGCAAGTTGTGTGACAACTCATTGATTTTTAAAGATTATTTGTAACATTTTACTAGGAAAAAATGTCAAGGGTACAAAAAAGTTGCAATAAAAAAAGTACATAGAACTCCTGAATATCTCTCACCTGGATTCACCAATCTTAACTAATCCACTGATACTTAAAATTAGTCCATTAAGAACTAGTTATTCTGGGTGATTTCAGTCTCTTCCCAAAAAGATGATGTGCATACGAATCATATGGTAAAAACAGATTATTCAGAGATAGTAAGGGAAAATATGATTATATCTGAGTTTTAGGATCTCAAATCTCCAGAATTTGAAATGTGAAAGTCTTTACACTGTAAAGAATTGAATATGTACTGAGCGTACACAGAATACACACAGTATACAATGTTTTGTATCTGAAGTAATTTATTGCTGTAGATGCTATTCTGAATATTTTATTTCAAATGTCACCTTCAGAAGCAGAAGGTATAGGTTGGCATAGTTTACATTTACTCAACACACGATGTGTTATTGAACATAAGGAAATTGTAAAGACCCCTTACCAGCACTTTGCACACTCGCCCTGTCTTTCAGGAGTACATCTCCAAGAATCTGGCGATAAAATATCAACAAATGAAGGGAGCACATACTTCCAATTAATGTTTCTGGCAGTAGACTATTAAAGAAGAAGAAATAGTATTCATTAAACAACCCCTACAATCCAACCTACAATGATTTTTAAATTTATATTTTTACTTTAATGAACTGTTCCAAGTTTTGCTTCATTATTGGAAAATATTGTAAAAATTTTAAGGAAAATTTCCACTATAAGTTGGCCACATTAAACTTCAGGTAACTTCTATTGTTATATGTACACTTTCAGGTCTCAATTCCATGTTGCCATTCCTGTGCTTCCATTTAAGCATACACACCCATGTTAAATGTCAAGTAAAACAGAAGAGGCATCAATTACATGTTTTGGATAGAAAAGGACTAGTCATCTACAAGTTTGGCCACCCCACTTGATGTGATGAATGTAGAGGAAACCTGAGTTCAGACTGTTCGTGGTGCTGGGTGGAACGTGGGAGGGTGTGGCAGACCTGGACTGAATTTTGACTTTGCTACTTCCTAGCTATGAGACTTTAGTTTAAGTAATTATTTTCATTGTGTTTTGGTTTCCTCATTTGCAGAATGCAGAGGGTAGTACCTGCATTTCAGAAGGTTACTAAAAGGATTAAAATGAAGTAAATGTGGAGTGTTTAATGCAATGCCTAGTACACAGTAACAGCTCAAAAACAGAAGAAAAATATCAATATTGAAGTTAAGTTAGTGTCAGTTTAAAATAGATTGTTACAACTTTAGGATGTTATATGCAACCCCCATGGTAACCACAGGGAAAAAAATCTATAGAATATACACAAAGGGAAATGAAAAGGGAATCCAAATGTGTCACTACAAAAAATCAATTAAACACAAATGAAAGCAGTAAGGAGGGAAAAGAGAGACACAAAATCTATAAGACATACAGAAAACAACAAAATGGCAATAGTAAGTCCTTCCCTATCAGTAATTACTTTAAATGTAAATAGATTAAACTCCTCAATCAAAACACATAGATGGGCATAATGGATAACAAGATCCAACTATATTCCACTTACAAGAGACTCACTTTGGATCTAAGGACAATCACAGGTTGAAAATGAAAAGATGGGCAAAGATATTCCATGAAAACAGTAAATAAAAGAGAGCAGGGGTGGTTATAATAATATCAGACAAAATAGACTTTAAGCCAAAAAAATGTTACAAGAGACAAAGAAGGGTATTATATATTGATAAAAGAATCAATTCACCAAGAAGATATAACAACTATAGATATATATGCACCAAACATTAGTGCTCCTATATACGTGAAGCAAACTGACAAATCTGAAGAGAAATACACAGATCTACAACAATAGTAGAAAACTTCAATACCCCACTTTCAATAAGGGATAGAACAACTGGACAGAAGATCAATAAGGAAATACAGGATTTGAACAATGCTGTAGACCAATTGTAATTAACAGACATATACAGAACACTCTGCCCAACAATAAAAGAATATACATTTTTCTCAAGTGCACATGGAACATTCTCCAGGATAGACCAAATGTTAGGCCACAAAACAAGTTTAAGTAAATTCAAAAGACTGAGATCATACAACATATCTTTTCTGATCACAACGGAATGAAACCAGAAATCAACAGCAGAAGGAAAACTGCAAAATTCACAAATACATGGAGATTACACAGCACACTCTTAAACAACCAGTGGATGAAAGAAGAAATCACAAGGTAAATTAGAAAATACTGAGAGATGAAAAAGAAAACACAACATACCAAAAAATATGGGACAGTAAAAGCAATGTTAAGGGTGAAATGTATAGTTATGAATATTTACAGCCAGGAGGCATAGTGGTTAAGTTTGCATGCTCCATTTCAGTGGCCTGGAGTTCACAGGTTCATGGAACTACACACCATTCATCAAGCCATGCTGTGGCAGCATCCCACATACAAAGTCAAGGAAGAGGGGCACAGATGTTAGCTCAGGGCCAATCTTCCGCACCAAAAAAAAAAATGGAAGATATCAAATCAATAACCTAATTTTACAACTTAAGGAACTAGAAAAAGATGAACAAGCTAAAACCAAAGCTAGCAGAAGGAAGGAAATAATAAAGATTAGAGCAGAGATAAATGCAATAGAAGCTAGAAAAACCATTGAAAAAAATCAGTAAAACCAGAGGTCTGTTCTTCAAAAAGATCACCAAATTGACAAACCTCTAGCTATACAGACTGAAAAAAGGAAGATTACAATTACTAAAATCAGAACTGAAAATGAGGATATTACTTCTGATTTTACAGGAATAAAAAGGATTATAAGAGAGTACTATAAACAACTATATGCCAAAAAATTGGATAATCTAGATAAAATGGACAAATTCCTACAAACCTAAAAACTACTAAAACTAAATCATGAAATAATAGAAAATCAGAATAGCCCTATAACTAGCAAGGAGATTGAATCAGAAATTAAAAATCTACCAACAAAGAAAAGTGCTGGACCTGATGGCTTTACTGGGGAATTCTATGAAACATTTCAAGAAGAACTAATACCAATTCTTCTCAAACTTTTCCAAAAAGTTGGAGAGGAGGGAACACTTCCTAAGTCATTCTAAGAGGCCAGCATTACCCTGATACCAAAGCCAAAGACACTACAAGAAAAGAAAACTACAGACCAAAATCCCTGATGAATATTGATACAGAAATCTTCAACAAAATACTAGCAAACACAATTCAACGGCACATTAAAGGTTTATATACCATGACTGAGTAGTATTTATTCTTGGAATGGAAGGATGGTTCAAGATGAGAAAATCCATCAATGTAGTACACTACCTTAACAGAATGAAGGAAAAAACTTACCTGATCTTCTCACTTGATGCAGAAAAATCATTTGACAAAATTTAACACCCTTTCATAATACAAAAACTCAACAAACTAGGAACAGCAGGAAACTACCTCAATATAATAAAGTTCATATAGTAAAATCCCACAACTGATATCATATTTAATGGCAAAAGACTAAAAGCTTTTCTTCTAAGAACAGTAACAAGAAAAGGATGCCTGCTTTCACCACTTTTATTCAACCTGTTACTGGAAGTCCTAGCCAGAACAACCAGGCAAGAAATATGAAGAAAGGCATCCAAATTGGAAAGGAAGAAGTAAAATTATCTCTGTCCACAGAATATATGATCTTATATGTAGAAAACCCTAAAGATTCCACAAAAAAACTGTTAGAACTAATAAATTTAGCAAAGTTTCAGGATATAAAATCAACATTCAAAAATCAGTCACGTTTCTATACACTAACAATGAACAATTTGAAAAGGAAATTAAAACAATTCCATTTACAATAGCATCAAAATGAAGAAAATACTTAGGAATAAAAAAATAGAAACAAAATTTCAATATTGGGGTTTCAAAATAATAATCTGGAAACATGACAAGTGCTTTAGAATGCTGACACACGACACACACTAAATACTTACCAGGAATAGACTGAGCACAAGAGTCAACCTTAGAAGACGCCCCTGTGTGGCATCTGCTGTGACAGTCCTGCCCTCAAAGAGCTTAGGATTCAGTGACAGAAGATGGAATGAATGGAGAGTTGGCAAACTTTCCCTGCAAAGGGCCAGATAGTAACTACTTTCAGCTTTGTGAGCCACATGGTCTCTGTACAACTATTCAGCTCTGCTGTTGGTGCACAAACACAGTCATAGACAACACATAATTGAATAGGCATAGCTGTGTTCCAATAAAACTTTATTTACAAAAACAAGTGGTGGGCTGGATTTGGCCCATGGGCTTTAGTTTGCCAACCCCTGGAACACATGATTTTTTTACACTTGTGTTTCTTTGTTTTCGTTTTGTGTGTGTGTGTGTGAGGAAGATTGGCCCTGAGTTAACATCCAGTGCCAATCTTCCTCTTTTCGCTTGAGGAAGATTGGCCCTAGGCTAACATTTGTGCCCATCTGCCCCCATTTTGTATGTGGGACACTGCCACAACATGGCTTGATGAGTGGTGTGTCGGTCTGTGCCTGGGATTCAAACCTGCAAACCCCAGGCCACCAAAGAGGAGCACACAAACTTAACCACTATGCCACCAGGCCAGCCCCCAACACTTGTGTTTTTTGAAGACTAAAAATAGTATAATGTACCTGAATCAACATTTTGTACTATGCTTGCTAATAAATTATCTTTGATAGCAATAGCCTTCTGGGCACAAAGAGAATACCTTTGACTGTATTTCTAGTTATTGTACATCTACTTAGATGTTTTTCTCTAGGACTTACTTTGAATCTTATTTTATTTTTTAACATTTTTTTAAATTATAACAATCATATATATACCTTCTTGGTAAAGAATTCAAAGACTGTAGAGAAACCTGAAGTCCCCCCTGATGCCCTTTCCATCTCCCCCAATCCCAGTTGCCACCCCCAAGGAAACCACTGATCTCATTTTGGTTTGTTTCCTTCTGACATTTTTTAATGCTTTTATGTACATAAATACCCTAAAAGAAATATATAATTTCTTGTTTTTAGAAATAATTAAATTATATCATGTGGTACATACTGTCTTGTAATTAACTTTTTTCACTCAATAATAGGTCTTGGAAATTGTTCCACGTGGAACCTATAGAGCTACCTCATTCTTTCAGTTTGGTGCAGAATATTTCACAGGTTGGATATGCCATGTTTCATTTAACTATCCCAATACTGCTGGACATTTAGGTCATTTCCATTTTTTGCCTTTACATACAACACTTCAGTGGGCATCCTTGTCCAAGTTTACATGTGCCTTGGACCTGTATGAGAGTGTTTCTTTAGGTAATACCATGATGTGGAATTGCCAGCTGTTAGGGTGGGTACATTTACAAATTTAATAGACAGTACCAAGTGGCCTGTCACGAGATTATGTTAGTTTAAGCTCCCAGCAGCATTTTCGTTATCTGTACACCCATTGCCTGGCATTTTAATACTCAAGAAATGAATAATTTTTTAAAATTCTTAATTATGTATGTTTTTAAACCTTCAGGGATTCATGGCTTCCTATGGCCTGGTCTGAATGTCCCTCTTATGAGAAATGGAGCTGTGCAGACCATTGCCCAAAGAAGCAAGGAAGAGCAGGAGAAGCTGGAGGCTGATATGGTCCAGCAGAGAGAGGAGTGGGACCGGAAGAGGAAGATGAAGGTTAAACAGGAGCGAGGATGGAGTGGGAACACGTGGGGAGGTGTCACTCTTGGTGCCCCAGATCCTGGTCCCAAGGGAGGGAGCAGACTCCTGGTTTTGCTTACCTTTGTGAGAGAGTACTTGCAGTTCTAGAATTCCTTATTATGATTTAATTTACTTGTCTATTTGGATTGCCCTTTTCCAGAAAAGGATTTGAGCATCGTTGAAATAACTTCACATTATTATCCAACTGTATTTTAGGAACACTAGAGGCCCATAACCAAGAAGTATCCCACAAACAAGAAGCAAAGCACTGGGTTCTGGTGTCTTTATTGTGTAGCTTCTCAGAGCCTTCAATGTGGCAGAGTGCATTATGGATCTGTACAAGCCACCTACAAGGTGCAGTTTCCCAAACACAGTTGGCCATGGGGTACCCATGGAGCAACATAGCTTGGGAGTGCTTTTTCCATAACAGAGGATAAACTGACCAGGTAGTTGTCATTAAGCCTCATAAAAGCACACCTGAAATAAAAATTGATAATGCTTATCAGGCCAAATTAGAAAACAACATCCTCCTCCAACCCTGAGTATGTAAAGAAGTAAAAATCACCTGAAAATATATTCCTGTCAATGAGGATGTGCTGAGGAGACAGACAAGAGTTTGGCTGCTTCCTTAGGTTTGGCTTAGAGAGGAGAGGAGATGCTGAGATGTAGAGACTTCACAACATGCTTAGAACTGAGCAAAATGCTTCCGTTGGGAGAATGAAGACATGGGAGGGAGAGAAACACCCCATAAACTCAGTCCCTAATGAGGGCCCCGATCCAGAGTGTAGGTAAGTGGATGAACCCATGACAGAAGAAAGGACAGAGTGCAGGTTCAGGTGAGCCTGCGCTGTTGGGAGTGGACATGTGTGTGGGGGCGGGTGTGTGAGTGGTGTCTCTTTGGTGACCTCATTCAGTCTGTGAGGAGGTGGTGGGGTCGTCTGCTGGAAGTGGGATGGCAGCATTGATGAGCATGGACACAGAATATTTTGATGAAACATAGGGTATCTGGGACTGGCTTCAAAATTATCCAGTGGAGTGGGAGTTGGACAGAGTTTAGGGGAAAAAAGATTGCTCATAAGTTGATAATTGTTGAAGCTGGCTAAGGGCACAAGCTTTCATTTTGCTTCTTCTGTCTATTTTTGGATATGAGTGAAGATTTCAATAGTAAAAAAAAAAAGAGTCAATAAAAATAAAAGCACACAGAGAGTGTTTCAAATGGCTGCTATGTTGAGCAGAGAGAGAGACTTAACTAAAATGACATGAAAAGCCAACTGGTAGCAGGAAGGAATCGACTGAGTTGGAGACCATGAATTTTTAGTGGCCCCAGTGTGTACTCTGCTTTGACTTCTCTCCAGCAGCAACCAGTGTGGCCAGACAGCTGCATGGATTCAGGCCTGGATAGTGTGGTGGAGAGAAAGGGTGGAGCAGTTGAGGACATTCACAGGCTCTGGTGGAGGTGATGGACTGTGGTGTCCTGGCTGAGTGGGAGAGGCTGTGAAGACCAGAGGGGGTGAGAGGAAGGGGAAAACAGAGTCAAGAGTCTGGAGGTGCCGGGGAGCTCCAAGAACCATTGTCTTGGGAGTCATAGTGAGAGAGCTGGAGGGTTAGGAGGATGCAGTCAGGGAGATGGTGGCCGGGTTTATGAATTTAGTGGTGGAGCAGTCTCTGGGGATGATGAGGACCAGGGTGTGGCCTTGGGAGTGGCACCAAAAGATCTGAGATTCTTTCTCACTTAAAAGTTGGTGATGGTGCCTGTGTTGAAAAGTGCTTTCATACACTGACTGCACAGACACATTTATCTGGATGTCTGTTTCTTTTCTTCCTACAGAAGCATATGACGATTTTGATACCAGGATTCTTGAGGTAGGCATGCTGAATTAAATACCCAGTGAAACCTTTGGAGAAGTTGGGGTGGGTGGAGTGGGGACAGGGCAAGAGGAACTGTGAAGAAAAGCCTTTGATGCATGACTTTTTCTGAGACACAGAGCTGATCCGAGTAAGTAAATAATGAAACTTGAATTTCAGTGACTTGATATTGGCTTTCCTGACTGTGCCCTTTGAGGGGGCTACCAGTTGGGGTCCCATCACAAGGCAACTTCGGTGGTATTATCAGTAACAGAATTTGGAGGTTATCTGTAAGTTTCCTCCTTCCTAAAGCTAAAGTAGCACTAGCAATCCATCCTTGAATTATGCACCGGCTGTATGTGGCACTCAATTCAGGGAGCAGAGCCTGAGAGCAGCCGTGGGGCAGGGGTAGGAAGCTTGGAGTCGCTGTGAACGTCCAGCTCTTGACGGGAAATGACCTGCTGGGCTGCTTGCAGGCACCTGAGATGGAAGCCTGTATCAGGTGAATGTCAGTCTCTGTTTCCAGGGCATTCCCTGAAAGAGTCGACTTCCCTTTGAGCTAGTGCTGCACACTCGGTGTTAAATACCCTGTGGAATAATCGTTTACTGAGTTTGTGACTGAGGATGTATATGTTTCTTCAGTGTCAGTTGCATATAGAATTTAAAACCTATTTGCAAGTATTTTATGTCTTTGGTCCCAGTTTGTACCTTTTGGAAGTTAATCCCTTTGAAGAATTCTCATATACGTGGTCATTTCCTGTAAGATTATCCACCGGAGTGGCAGGGAGCTCCCTTCTCTTTTAACCCCATTTTATGGGAAAGGGGCTGTCAGGTAAGCAGCTTAGTTAACAGTTTCATAGTTCCTGCTGTTTTAAATACGTGGGGAAAAATGCAGATTTTCCTATAATTCATAACAAGCAAATATTCCCAAATTTTCTAATCTCAGTTGAGCCTAATCCTTAGCATAGAGATTCAGTTCTGGGCTAATTTTTTCTATATAGTGCATTTTCCCATCTCTAAGGTGCACATTTTTTCATATTTTAACGTCTCTGATATTGAGTATGTCTTATAGTCAGTCAGGTATAAACCATGTCCAAGTATAATCAGCAACTTTTTTTCTTTCTTGCAGTACATTCATCAAAATAGGATCTATTCAGTTGTACAGTTTCAGATGCCCTTAAAAGTTATCTCACGCAAGGGGTCGGCTGGTGGCATGGTGGTGAAGTTCGTTCGCTCCGCCCTGACGGCCGCGGGTTCGCGGGTTCCGACCTTGGGCGCGGACTTCCGCACCGCTCATCAGGCCACGCTGGGGCGGTGTCCCATGTAGAGGAGGATTGGCGACGGATGTTAGCTCAGAGCTAGTCTTCCTCACACACACACAAAAAGTTACTTCAGTCGAACCTTCTAACAACTCTATGACATAGCAGGAAGAGAAAGTCTTATTTCCATTTTGCTCCTGAGGTATCAGTCCAGCGAGAAGTTTCCTTTGGAGAAAGTTGCTGTTTGTGCTCATGGACTTGGAGGATGACGTACCATTCACCATGTGTGTGTGTGTGTGTGTGTGTGTGTGTGTGTGTGTGTGTGTGTGTGTGTGTAAGGAGGTCACCCCAGTTCCCTCCTTCAGAATTTTGTGAAAGTGTAATATTCACAAAACACGCTGTCTTTAGGTCACAAATGTTTTCCATATGACAGCAGAAGAGGGAAGAAAGAAATCAGTCCGCGTCCTGGTCGCCGTGGGGAACGGCAGAGGAGCTGCAGGCGAATGGGCTGTGATGGTGCACGCAGTGCTGGTGGTGGCGGCAGAGGACAGGCGTGGCCGGGCTTGGCTGTGGAGACGGCGGGTTCATGCTGCGGCCACTTTTCCTCCCGATTAAATCTGTTAGTGGTTTGGGCTCACAAGCTTTGTGGTAAACCCATGGAATCCCTGAGAGGGAAAAGAAAGATCTTCCTACATCTGCCCTTTCCTATGAGGACAATGGATACTTAAAAGGCTTCAGACAGTATTGTATTATGTTTAATAGTGAAAAATTAGGAGGGAAAACACTAAATATTCAACAATAGGGACATAGTTACAGAAGGAGTATAGCCACACATTGTAATGTTCTCTGGTCATTAAAGAATTAGAGAAAATCACTTACAAAACAAGGCTAAAAAAAAACACTTCATACAATACTGTATAATATACTCCCAATTTTTGTTTTTTTAAAAAAGTATGTTTTTATGAAATGAAAAGACTGGAAAGATATGCAATGAAAAGGTTAATAATGTTTAATTTGCCAATCATTTAAATGTTCTCCTTTATACTTTCCTGTAGTTTCCATAGAGAACATCTGGTTTTGAAATGTATACATGAATGTGTAAGGGAAAGAAAACTGGAAAACTGTCTATTTAACCCATACAGACATGTTCAAAACAAGTGCTAGGTCTATATAGTATTTGCCAAAGGAAGCCACTCTTAACAGTTACTTTTGTACCTTTCTAGAAATTCTGTATTCATACATCACCATATATCTTATTTAAAAATTGACACAAAGGGATCATATTGTATCCACAACTTAGCATCTTGCTTTTTGTGCTCACTATTACACTCAGGATCTTCCTGTATCAGCACAAACAGATTCACCCACATTCTTTGTACTGATTGCATAATGTTCCATCATGTGGATAAATATAATTTTTGTAACATTTTCCCTATTGCTGAATATTTATGTTGTTTCCAATTTTTTACTATTTATAAAATATAATGAGCTTCTTGTTCACGTAATTTGTTGTACTTTTGCACGTACATCAATAGGGGAAATGTTTTGCTGAAATTACTGCCTCAAAGTTCTACGCATCTTATGTTGATGAATATTGGCAGATTGCCCTCCCAAACGTTGCATCAGTCTATCTTCATCTGTACCATCACATCCTTGCCAGCCAGGATATGACCAAACTCTACTCATTGGCAATATGATATGGGAAACATCTCTCTTAGTTCTTATTTGCATTTCATTAATTATGCAAATGTGGACACCATTTTACATGTTTACTGGTTGTTATTTCCTTTTTGAGATCTGTTAGATCACGTGTTTTACCTATTTTTTTCTTGGGCGATTGTTCTTCCTTATTGATTGGTATAAGCTCTTTGTAAGTTAAGGCACTGGCCCTTTGTCTATTACATATTTGACTTAGTTTTAATTTTTTTCTACACAAAGTTTTAAATTCACAGAAGTTTTAAACATTTATATAGCAAGTTTGTCAGTCTTTTATCACTTTTGGTTTAGTGTCTTGCTTAGAAAACCTTCATTTGAAGATTATAAATAAGTTCACCCATATTTTTCTCTAAGACATATGGTTTAATTTTTTTTCAATTATTTTATTGAGGTCATATGGTTTATAACTGTGTAATTTCAGGTGTACATTATTACTTTTCTGTTCCTGTATAGACTGCATCGTGCTCACCACCAGTAGTCTAATATTTATCCGTCACCATACATATGTGCTCCTTTACCCCTCTCACCCACCCCTCAGCTCTCTTCCTCTCTGGTAATCACTAATCTGTTCTTTTTATCCGTGTGTTTGTTCATCTTTCACATATGAGTGAAATCATGCACTGTTTGTCTTTCTCTGTCTGGCTTATTTCATTTAACATCATACCCTCAAGGTCCATGCATGTTGTTGCAAATGGGATGATTTCATCTTTTCTTATGGCTGAGTAGTATTCCATTGTATATATATATACCATCTTCTTTATCCATTCATCCATAGAAGGGCACTTGGGTTGCTTCCACATCCTTGCTATTGTAAATAATGCTGCAATGAACATAGGGATGCATAAATCTCTTTGAATTATTGATTTCAAGTTCTTTGGATAAATACCCAGTAGTGGGATAGCTGGATCACATGGTATTTCTATTTTTAATTTTTTGAGAAATCTCCATACTGCTTTCCATAGTGGCTGCACCAATCTGCACTCCCACCAGCAGTATATGAGGGTTCCCTTTTCTCCACATCCTATCCAACCTTTGTTATTTTTTGTCTTGGTGATTATAGCCATTCTAATGGATATAAGGTGATATCTTAGTGTAGTTTTGATTTGCATTTCCCTGATGATTAGTGATGTTGAACATCTTTTCATGTGCCTGTTGGCCTTCTGTATATCTTCTTTGGAAAAATGTCTGTTCATATCCTCTGCCCAGTTTTTGATCAGGTTGTTTGTTTTTTGTTGTTGGGAGCTAATTCCTATATTGAATGCAAAGGAGCACAGGTTCTCAGGTCGTTCGTAGGTGAGGAAGACTGGGGCGCATGTCGAGTCCCTTCACACCCCACCCCGTCCCACCCCTACAGCTTCAGCCTTAGCAGCATCTTTCCAATACCATATCTACTCAGGCAAGGGAAACAAATGAAAAAATTAACCAATGGGACTACATCAGACTAAAAAGCTTCTGCAAGGCCAAGGAAACCATAAAGAAAATGAAAAGACAATCCACAAACTGGGAGAAAATATTTGCAAATCATATTTCCTACAGGGGGTTAATTTTCAAAATATACAAAGAACTCATACAACTCAACAACAAAAAAACAAAAAACCTGATAAAAAATGGTTTAATTCATTTTGTTCAAACCAGTAACTGGAGTCCTCAGCCCCTTTTCTCCCAGGTTCTCAGATGTCTTTCATATCTCATGGAGCAGCATTGTCTTATGTTACTTTCCTGTGTATAATTTAAAAATAAAATACATTCCTCCAAATAGATACTTATTGATGACAGGAAAAAATGGAAATATTTCCATTAACTTGTGATAAACCTCATTTTACAAGGTTAAGCATTCACAACCTCAAGAATCGTTGATTTTGTTTATTGGTTAATTGAAATCTGAATTGCATTTGAAAGTTCCAGTGAAATTATGGTTTTACACTATAGCAGGGTATGTTTCTCCCCAATCTTTCTGGTTAGTTTAATCTAGTTTCAAAAATGTTCAAAACCATTTAATTATTATTTTAGAGCATGGTTAGTTTTTTTTAGTATGTTTTATTTTATCCAGAGATTTATAAAAGATAATGTTATGCATCTAATCTTGGATTTCATAGACAGACTCAAATGTAATATTTCCCAAATGCCCCAATACAGAGAAGCAAATCTCTGTAGCCTCATGCTTTGTCATTCGTTTTGCACAGCAGGTTTTCTGTGGGCAGAAGGAAAATGAAGTGCGATGAAATATTGTAGAAGCTGAAACTGAAAACGTGGTGAAAAACATTGTGTGCCAAATTTATGCCCCATTTCATATTTTTGCTTTTTCTTTTACACCTTTTGCCATTGGGAAAGCCACTGAATGGGTGGACACTTTCAGAAAAATATGTACATTTTTCCTTTGTTGACAGTAAAAGATCAATAAGCTATGAGTTAGACACCATCAGAATCATGAAAAATAAAATAAAAATAAGAACCCTCCCCTGAGACTTACTGTCACAGGTTACTTAGCCCATAAAAAGCAGTTTTAGAAATGCCTGTGTTCTTTTGCATCATTTTTATCAGACTTGTCATTGTGACAAGATTATGAGAGAGCTGGGAAAGTTTGAACACTGACAGAATGTTGAAAGATACTAAGGAATTATTGTTAATTTTTTTAGGCGTGATAGTTATGATTTCTTTTATTAAATCCTTAGTTTTTAGAAGTATAGAATGAAATTTTTGTGTAAGTTTGAAATTTTCTATAATAAAATATTTTATGAAAGGTATTTTTTGAAATCTCAGAAAATGTAAATTCCAACAACAGATTTAAGAAAATATTTTCCTTCCTTCAGGTAAAGAACAAAGCAGTTCACTATTTGCATTATATAGAACGATATGAAGACCATACAAGTGAATGTTAGCCTTTTCTTTTAAAATTTGCAGGATTACACTTGTTTCATTATGGGAGGCAACATATCTCTACGGGGATCTTTGTGTTTCTCTGGTTATTGCTACATTCTTACAAATAAATATGTAAACTGTAGAAACAAACTTTCTCTCCTGAGGAGGTTAGTATTAGTGACATCAGAGACTGTCCCTCGTCCTTGGCCAGTGTGTGCTGGCTGCCTGGGGTGGTATTAGCTGCTCTGTGAGATTTGCAAGGGCATCAGAACTACACCCCTCATCCTTCTTATGTTTATGTGTCTACCCTCCAGTACTCCACGATATTTCTTTAACATTTAAAAAGATGCAGATCTGGATGAAGACACAACCCAGAAGTAACTATAAAACTCTATCATTTGTTGAAGATAAAGCAGAGAAATCTCCCAGTTCCATCCTGTCCTCTAGTTTTGCCCGCCTTTCCTAGAACTCATTTAGAAAATACCAGAATCGAAAGGTCTCAGTTAGATTGAAGAAGGCTGAGGCTCTCAGGGAAATAAAAAGTAGTCAACCTACCCAGTCTCCTGCGAGCACAGGCATGTTCCGGGGGTAATTCCAGGTGGGAGAGCACATTATGAAGAGGAAATAGCAACTGAGTGAGGAAGTGGGTGTGGATGAGTGGGAACCTTAGTTCCTCCAGGAGACGTCGTTGATGCTCTTAGATGTTTCTGTTCTTAGAGCTCATTCGGTTCCAGCCATTTACTCTCATCCTCAGGTTTTGATTGACCATCTTCTGGGATCTAGATGCTCTGCTGAGCTTTGTGGATGCAGAAATGGACCTTCTTCCCGTCCTGTGGGAAGGCAGGCAGGCAGGCAGTGTTTAGGATTCCAGGGCTGTGGGAGTCATGCCCAGTGGACTCCAGGTGTAGAATTCTTGAACATTCTGGTTTGCATTTCACCTGTGGTTCTACGGTAAAAATGATTTCATATAACTCTAGGTATATCTCAAAAAGTTTGCATCAGAAGAATATAAAATATTATATTTAAATGTTTTATGTCAAAGCTTCTGATACAGCTCTGCTAGAGCTATGGCATGGAAATAAATCAAGAAAAAACATCAAATCCAGAACTGATTGTGCTAGTATACCAGATCTTGCCTTCTGCTTTAAAGTCATAATTAATCATTCATATGCCTTATAAAAACCACTTATTTCATCATTAGAGAAAGTAGTGAGCACTCAGACATAAGGGTTGGCTGTGTCAAATATACACTTGATTTCAAAGACTTAGCATGAAAAAAATCTGAAAAATATTATTGTATTGGTTACATGTTGAAATGGCAATGTTTTGGACAATGGATTAATAAAATAAATTTCAAAAATTAATTTTATTTTTTTAACACATCTAGGAGAAATTTTAAAATCACATACTAGCTACATGTATGGCTTGCATCTTATTTCTGTTGGACAATATTGGTTTAGCTACTGAATAACTTGAAAGACTGCTACAATTTTAACTTAATTTAACAGTAAAAGGTACCTTTTTATCTTCCCTGTCATCTAATCAAAGCTGTATTTTTTAATGTTGCTATATAGTTTAACCTATTACCTGTGCATTGGGGTTAAATACTCTGATTTTCAAGCTAAAACAGTATGATACATTATAGACAGCATTTCCTAAATTATGTTCCTGTGCATCATGATTTCTATGGGGGAGATATTAACAGGTGTTACTCCAGAAAAGGTGCCAAGTGGGAAAATTGGATTAAGAAAAGTCAAAAAGATGTTTGTACATGTTTGTGAACATCACAGTCTTTAATGCACTACTGTGCGGTGTGAGTCTCCCAGAGGGGATAGAAAATGCAACGTTCCCAAACTTACTAACCTTGGGACACTTCTACTTTGGCTGCAGGACAGTACTTAATTCCTCACACAGCACTATGAAGCATTTCCCATTTAATACACACACACACACACACACACACATTAATTTGAGTTTTATTAAACAAGTGTGTTTTGACACAGTCCCTGCCTGGAGGCCCTCACAAAGTACAGTCCAATAATTACCATAGCACTGTGACCACTAATATATGGATATTCATGTATGTACAAAACAGTGGCTCCCCTTCCTGGAGTGTCTCATGTGGCCCCGGGGCTATGCAGTATACACGCCTCCCCTCGGGAGTTCACCACCAGCTCTGCTAAGTAGGTGTCCCGGGGAGGGGAGGACCTTGCCCAGGGTCACCCAGCAAGCAGTGGCAGTGGAGAGTCTGCCTCCCAGGCCCTTCCAAAGATCTGCCTTGCTCTCCCTTGCTGTGCACCTCTCTCCAGGTGTGTGTATCTATACACATCTGTGCACATGTGCATGGATGCCTGTTCCATATGTGTGTAACTCCACACACAGAAGAACAAGCCACCCCATTGTTACCTGTCTCAGCTGCCCTCTAGAGTCCCCAGTTCTCACTTGATCTGGTATAGCTGTGGAGTCCACATTTAACTGGTTCTTTCAAATAACAAGGACAGTTCTAGTAAGAATATGTTATGTACTTGTATCCAAATTGAGTTTTTACATGCATATATTGAATTACCTTGAAAAACCAGAAACTAGGAAGCCAGTAATGTCTAACTCCTGGAGGAGATCTTCTGCCTTAAAGCAGGGAGGTGTGTGCTGAGTCTCATGTCTGGGTAATCAAAATGTTAGTCTAAACTTGGGGCTCTTTTCTCTCTCTCACTCCCACATGCATCTGCCAGGTACTGACCTAGGCTCTGGGGATACAGTAGAAACAAACGATATCCAGCCCTCGGAGCCCACATTCTACGAGGGGAAACATCAGATCAACGGGTTCCTCTCAAGCACCTGAAAGCAGTGATCAAGATGCTGAGTTTTGGGAGGAGGGGGGTGGGGAGGATGCCACCCTCAATAGTGGCAAAAGTGGCACAAGGAGGGCACTGATGATGCCTGTAGCAGAGGCAGTGGAGGGTGGAAAGTGCAGACTCTCAAATACAACCAGAAGAAGCTCAGAACCAAAGTAACCAAAGCAGTACCCAAATAAGAAAGGTGGTTATTACCACAAATGCACCAGCAGACAATCAATTCATCAAACACCATGAAGACATACAGTAACACAGCAGAACAGAAGGATAATGACAGCTCTCCAGAAACAAAGCTTGAAGTAACAGAAGATTACAATCTGACTGACAGAGAATTCTATAGCTATCATAAAGAAACTCAATGAGTTACAAGAAAACTCTGAAAGATAATTCAATGAGCTTAGGAATAAAATTAATGAACCAAAGGAATACTTCACCAAAGAGATTGGCGCTCTAAAAGAAAACCAAACAGAAATTTTGGATATGAAGGACATAATTAATGAGATAAAAATAATACAGAAAGCATAAAAAATGGAGTAGACCTCATAGAGGGGAGAATCAGTGAGCTTGAACCTAGAAACCTAGAAATGATCCAGGCAGAGGAGGAGAGAACTAACATTCAAAAAAATGAAGAAATTCTTCAAGAAATATCCAACTCAATTAGGAGAATAACATAAGGATTATAGGTATCCCAGAAGGAGAAGAGAGGGAGAAATGAACAGAGAGTTTATTCAAAGCATTAATAGCTGAGAACTTTCCAAACCTCAGGAAGAAACTTGTGACCTGAGGCTTCAGGAACCACACCAGAACCTGAGACCAGCTCCCAGTGGTGGCACCCCCAACACCAAGAAAAGTACATGAAGCTAACAGAACTCCTAATTACATCAATGCAAAAAGACCTTCTCCAAGGCATATAATATTAAAACTGGCAATCATCAATGACAAAGAAAAAAATATTAAGGTCAGCAAGACAAAAGAAAACAACCTACAAAGGAACCCCCATCAGCCTTTCAGTGGATTTCTCAGCAGAAACTTTACAGAATAGGAGAGAGGGGAATGATATACTCAAAATACTGAAAGAGAAAAACTACCAGCCAAGAATACCCCATCCAGTAAGATTATCCTTCAGATACGATGGAGAAATAAAAGGTTTCCCCGACAAACAAAAGCTGAGGGAGTTCATTACCACTACTCCTGCCTTTCAAGAAATGATGAAGGGAGCCTTCCTACCTGAAACAAAAAGGCAAAGGCTTACAAAGATTTGAGCAAGGAGATAAACAGACAAAATTTGAAAAATGCAGCTCCATATCAGAATAGGTTAGCAAACACTTAATTAAAAATTAAGGATAAATGTAAAGAAAGCATAAAAATAATTATAACCACTTCAATTTGGTCACAAACTCAGAACACAAAAAGGAATAATTTGTGACAATAAAAACATAGAAGGGGAAAAGGAAGGGGATGGAACCTGGATAGGATAGTGGAGATCAGAGGCCATAAGAAAATAGACTATCTCATCTATGAGATCTTTTATACAAACCTCATGGTAATTACAAAACAAAAAGTCAGAGCAGAGTCACAAATCATAAATAAAGAGAAAACCACCAAACTGAAATAGCAGACAGAAATACAAGGATAAAGAAACAATGGAAATATACAACAACCAGAGAACAACAGATAAAATGGCAGTATGAAGCCCTCATATATCAATAATCACTCCAAATGTAAATGGATTGGATTCTGCAATCTAAAGACACAGAGTGGTGGGATGGATTATAAAACAAGACCCAACAATATGCTGCCTCCAGGAAATACATCTAAGCTCTAAAGAGAAACATGGGCTCAGAGCTAAAGGATGGAAGATGATACTCCAAGCAAGAGGCAAGCAAAAGAAAGCAGATATAGCTATACTTATATAAGACAAAGCAGACTTACTTAAAGACAAAAAAAGATAACAAGAGACAAAGATGGTCATTATCTAATGATACAAGGGAATTCCCACCAAGAAGTCATAACACTTATTAAAATATATGCACCTAACACAGGAGCACCAAGTATGTGAAGCAACTATTAACAGACCTAAAGGGAGAAATTGACAGTAATACAATAATAGTAGGGAACCTTAACACCCCCACTTACTTCAATGGATAGATCACCCAGACAGAAAGTTGACAAGGAAACAGTGGCCTTAAATGAAACATTAGACCAGATGGACTTAACAGATATATATAGAACATTATATCCAAAAACAGCAGAATACACATTCTTCTCAAGTGCAATGGAACATTCTCAAAGATAGACCATATGTTGGGAAACAAAGGAAGCCTCAATAAATTTAAAATTAAAGTCATATCAAGCATCTTTTCCAAACACAATGCTATGAAACTAGAAATCAACTACAAGAAAAAAGCTGGAAACATTACAAATATGTGAAGACTAAGCAACATGTACTGAACTGTTGGATCAATGAAGAAAACAAAGGAGAAATCAAAAAATACTTAGAGTGACATCACCATCATGGCGGAGTGAGATACCATCTTTGAATCTCTGCCCCCTAAGACACAACAAAAACATCATTCACATTCCAATAGGGGTCAATCAAACACTACAAAGGACTTTTAAGAAACCCCTGCTGCCATACATCGGAAGGTGGAGGCACGAGAAGCCCCAAAGGATGTGAGGAGAGGTAAGAAGTTTTACTCCCCCTCCCCAATTGATTGGCAAAGACAGACAGCATGGCTCACAGACAGAGGGAGGAGGGATGGCCCTCTGCAGGGAAAACTATCACCCTCCAGGTGCTCTCACAGACTGTTGAGAGATCCCCACTGGGAAGCAATGACGGATTGTTTCGGGCGTATGGCAAATGCCCCAAGAGAGCCAGAAAGGAAACTCCTAGGTTGAGTAGGAGAAAGAGAGAACCCCTCCACACACATGCCCTGCGTTTCAGCATAATCCCTCCGGGGACTGCAGCGTGCTCAGAGCACACCTCTGGCGATCTCCATCCACTGGCAGCAGGTGGAAACTGCAGGGCCAACTTCAAAATGAAAAAAAAAATGTAAGGCCGTGGGATCCATGCAAAGGTTTGTTATGTCTACAGATGAAAAGGAAAATGACACACACCCAGAAACCAACCCTGAAGGCACAGAATTCGATAACCTGAATGACAGAGAATTCAAAATAGCTATCATAAACAAACTCAATGCAATACAAGAGAACACACAGAAGCAAATCAACGAATTCAGGGATTTCATCACAAAAGAGATTGAAACCATAAAGAAAAACCAATCAGAATTATTGGAGATGAAAAACAAAATGAACAAGATAGTGGAAAAAATGGACTCTTTAAAGAACAGCACTGACAATATGGAGGAACGAATTAGCACTATTGAGGATAGCCATGCAGAAACGCTCCAGATAGAGGAGGAGAGAGAGCTAAGACTAAAAAGAAATGAAGAAATTCTTCAAGAAATATCAGACTCAATGAGGAAAAGCAACATAAGCATAATAGGTATTTCAGAAGGAGAAGAAAAAGAAAAAGGAGCAGAGAGTTTGTTCAAAGAAATAATTGCTGAGAACTTCCCTAACCTAGGGAATGAGATGGAAATAACAGTCAATGAAATCAATAGATCACCTAAATATATAAACAGGAATAAAAAATCATCTCACCACATAGTAGCAAACTTGAAAAATACCCATGACAAGGAAATAATATTAAGGGCAGCTAAACAAAAAAACAAAATAACATACAAAGGAAACCCCATCAGGCTCTCAGCTGATTTCTCGACAGAAACTCTACAGGCTAGGAGACACTGGAATGATATATTCAAAATAATGAAAGACAAAAACCTTCAGCCGAGAATACTTTATCCAGCAAAAATATCCTTCAAATATGAAGGAGAAATAATAACCCTCCCTCATAAACAAATGCTAAGAGAGTTCATCACCACAAGAACCCCACTATAAGAAATGCTCAAGAAAGCCCTTAGGCCTGAAAAAAATGAAGCAAAGGAGAAAGGGGATACAAAGATTTCAGCAAGGAGAAAAGCAAGGAGACTAAACCAGAACTAACTACAGTTGGATAACATCAAAAATTAATTCAAGCTCATCACAGTAAACACACACTCATGACACAAGGTGGAATAAGTAGTGACAACAACAGATAAGGAGGGGAAGAGGAAAGGGATTGAATTGACTCAGCCTAAGGAAACAGGAGGCATCTGAAAATGTACTATCTTATCCAGGAGATCTCTTATATAAACCTCACAGTATCCACTAAACAAATAACCAGAAGAGAACCACACATGACAAGTAAAGAGAAAACTAAGAGAATGAGCATGCAGAAATACCAAACTGAATTTGCAGTCCAAAACACAAGTGACAAGAAAGGAAGGAAATGCAAAAGAACCAGAAAATGAACAATAAAATAGCAACATTAAACCCTCATATATCAATAATCACTCTAAATGTAAATGGATTGAATTCTCCAATCAAAAGACACAGAGTGGAGGGATGGATTAAAAACCAAGATCCAACAATTTGCTGCCTCCAGGAAACACATCTCAGCTCTAAAGACAGACACAGACTCAAAATAAAAGGATGAAAAGTGATACTCCAAGCTAATGGCAAACAAAAGAAAGCAGGAGTTGCCATACGTTTATCAGACAAAGTAGACTTCAAGATAAAAAAGGTAATGAGAGACAAAGAAGGGCAATATATAATGATAAAAGGGACACTTCACCAAGAAGACATAACAATTATAAATATCTATGCACCCAACACACGAGCACCAAAGTGCATAAAACAATTGCTAAAAACCCTAAAAGGAGATATTAACAATAACACAATAATATTATGGGATCTTAACACTCCCCTTACATCAATGGATAGATCATCCAGACAAAAAGTCAATAAGGAAATAATGGACTTAAATGAAAAACTAGACACAATGGACTCAATAGATATATACAGAGCACCCCACCCCAAAAAAGCAGAGTACACATTCTTCTCAAGTGCACATGGAACATTCTCAAGGATAGACCATATATTAGGAAACAAGGGAAACCTCTATAAATTTAAGATGATTGAAATCATTACAAGCATCTTTTCTGATCATAATGCTGTGAAACCAGAAATCAACTGCAAGGAAAAAACTGGGAAAGGTACAAAGATGTGGAGACTAAACAACATTGATGAAATTAAAGGAGAAATCAAAAGCTATCTGGAGACAAATGAAAAAGAAAATACACCATATCAACTCATATGGGATGCAGCAAAAGCGGTCCTGAGAGGGAAATTCATAGCAATACAAGCCCACCTTAACAAACAAGAAAAATCCCAAATAAATACCCTTAAACTGCACAAAACAGAATTAGAAAAAAAAAGAACAGACAAAGCCCTGAATCAGCAGAAGGAGGGAAATAATAAAAATCCGAGCAGAAATGAATGAAATTTAAACCAAAAAAAAAAAAAAACAGTAGAAAGGATCAATGATACAAAGAGCTGGTTCTTTGAGAAGATAAATAAAATTGACAAACCCTTAGCCAGACTCACTAAGACAAAAAGGGAGAAGACTCACATAAATAAAATTAGAAATGAAAGAGGAGAAATTACAACAGATACCACAGAAATACAAGGGATTATTAGGGAATACTATGAAAAACTTTACGCCAACAAATTGGACAACCTAAAGGAAATGGACAAATTCTTGGATGCGTACAACCTCCCAAAACTGAATCAAGAAGAAATAGAGAATCTGAACAGACCAATCACAAGCAAAGAGATTGAAACAGTAATCAAAAACCTCCCAAAAAGTAAAAGCCCAGGACCAGATGGCTTCCCTGGAAAATTTTACCAAACATTCAAAGAAAATTTAGCACCTATCCTTCTCAAACTACTCCAAAAAATAGAGGAAGATGGAATACTTCCTAACACATTCTATGAGGCCAACATCATCCTGATACCAAAGCCAGACAAGGACAATACAAAGAAGGAAAACTACAGGCCAATATCACTGATGAACATAGATGCAAAAATCCTCAACAAAATACTGGCAAACCAAATACAGCAATACATCAAAAAGATCATACACCACGATCAAGTGGGATTTATACCAGGGACACAGGGATGGTTCAACATCTGCAAATCAATCAACGTAATACACCACATTAACAAAATGAAGAATAAAAACCACATGATCATCTCAATCAATGCAGAGAAGGCATTCGACAAGATCCAGCATCCATTTATGATAAAAACTCTCAACAAAATGGGTATAGAAGGAAAGTACCTCAACATAATAAGGGCCATATATGACAAACCTACAACAAACATCCTACTCACCGGGGAAAACCTGAAAGCCACTCCTTTGAGGACAGGAACAAGACAAGCGTGCCCAATCTTGCCACTCTTATTCAACATAGTACTGGAAGTTCTGGCCAGAGGCATTAGGCAAGAAAAAGGAATAAAAGGACACCGAATAGGTAATGAAGAAGTGAAACTCTCACTATTTGCAGACGACATGATCTGATACATAGAAAACCCCAAAAATTCCATTGGAAAACTACTAGAAATAATCAACAACTACAGTAAAGTGGCAGGGTATAAAATCAACTTACAAAAATCAATTGCACTTCTATACACTAACGATGAACTAACCAAAAGAGAACTCAAAAAGACAATCCCATTTACAATTGCAACAAAAAGAATAAAATATCTGGGAATAAATTTAACCAAGGAGGTGAAAGACCTATACAATGAAAACTATAAGACACTATTGAAAGAAATCGAGGAGGACATAAAGAAATGGAAAAATATTCCATGCACATGGATTGGAAGAATAAATATAGCTAAAATGTCCATTCTACCTAAAGCAATCTACAAATTCAATGCAACCCCAATCAGAATCCCAATGTCATTCTTCACGGTAATAGAACAAAAACTACTGAAATTTGTATGGGGCAACAAAAGACCCTGAATAGCTAAAGCAATCCTGAAAAAAAGGAACAAAGCTGGAGGCATCACAATCCCTGGTTTCAAAATATACTATAGAGCTATAATAATCAAAACAGCATGGTACTGGTACAAAAATAGACACACAGATCAATGGAATAGAATTGGAAGCCCAGAAATAAAACCACACACCTATGGACAGCTAATCTTTGACAAAGGAGCAAAGAACATACAATGGAGAGAGGGAAGTCTCTTCAATAAATGGTGCTGGGAATATTGGACAGCAACATGCAAAAGAATGAAAGTAGACCATCTCCTATCGCCATATACAAAAATCAATTCAAAATGGATTAAGGACCTGAAAGTGAGACCTGAAACTATAAAACTCCTGGAAGAAAATATAGGCAGTACACTAATTGAGATTGGACATAAAGGGATCCTTTCAGATTCCATGTCTACTCAGACAAGGGTAACAAAAGAAAAAATAAACAAGTGGGACTTCATCAGACTACAGAGCTTCTACAAGGCAAATGAAACCAGGATCAAAATGAATAGACAACCCACCAGCTGGGAGAAAATATTCGTAAATCATTTGTCTGACAAAGGATTAATCTCTGTAATATATAAAGAACTCATACAACTGAGCAACAAAAAACAAACAACCCAATCAAAAAATGGGCAGAGGATATGAACAGACATTTTTCCAAGGAAGGGATACAGATGGCCAATAGACACATGAAAAGATGTTCAACATCACTAATCATCAGGGAAACGCAAATCAAAACTACACTAAGATATCACCTTACACCTTTCAGAATGGCTATAATCACCAAGACAAAAAACAGCAAATGCTGGAGAGGTTGTGGAGAAACGGGAACCCTCATTCACTGCTGGTGGGAATGCAAACTGGTTCAGCCTATATGGAAAACAGTATGGAGAGTCCTGAAAAAATTAAAAATAGAAATACCTTATGATCCAGCAATCCCACTATGGGCATCTACACAAGGGACATGAAATCAACCATCACAAGAGGCGTATGCACCCCTATGTTCATTGCAGCTTTATTCACTATAGCCAAGAAGTGGAAGCAACGCAAGTGTCCCTTGACTGATGATTGGTTAAAGAAGATGTGGGATATACATACAATGGAATACTACTCAGCCATAAGAAAAGACAGAATTGTCCCATTTGCCACAACATGGATGGATCTAGAGGGTATTATGTTAAGTGAAATAAGCCAGAGAGAGAAGGACAGACACTGCATGAACTCACTCATATATGGAATATAAATGAACACATAGACAGAGACAACGGATTGGTGGTTAGCAAAGGGAAGGGGGGTGGGGAGTGGGCACAAGGGGTGAAGGGATACATCCACATCGTGACAGACAAACAATAATGTACAACTAAAACCCCACAATGTTATAAACTGATAAGACATCAATAAAAAAAAAATAAGAAAAAAAATACTTGGAGACAAGTGAAAATGAAAACACAACATTCCAAAACTTATAGTGTGCAGCAAAAGCAGTACTAAGAAGGAAATTTATAGTACTAAGAAGGAAATACAGGCCTACCTCAACAAACAAGAAAAATCTCAAGTGAACAAGCTAACCCTATAACTAAAAGAACTAGAAAAAGAAGAACAAACAAAGCCCAAAGTCAGTAGAAGGAAGGAAATAATAAAAATCAGAGCAGAAATAAATGAAATAGAGGCTAAAAAAAAAACAATAGAAAGGATCAATGGCACTAAGAGCTGGTTCTTTGAAAAGATAAGCAAAATTGACAAACTCTTGGCCAGACTCAATGAGAAAAAAAAAGAGAAGAATCAAATAAATAAAATCAGAAATGAAAGAGGAAAAATTACAATGGTCATGACAGAAATACAAGGAATTATAAGAGAATACTATGAAAAGCTATACACTAAAAAACTGGGTAACCTAGAAGAAATGGAAGAAATTCTTAGAGACACACAATGTCAAAAAATGAATCAAGAAGAAACAGAGAATCAGAATAGACCAATCACAAGCAAAGAGATTGAAACAGTAATCAAAAACCTCCCCCAACACAAAAGTCCAGGACCAGATGGCTTCTCTGGAGAATTCAATGAAAACATTCAAAGAAAATTTATATCCTATCCTCCTCAAATTATTCTGAAAAATTGAAGAGGATGGGACTCTTCCTAACTCATTCTATCAGGCCAACATCACCCTGATACCAAAACTGGACAATGACAACACAAAAAGAGAAAATTACAGGCCAATATCGCTGATGAGCACAGATGCAAAAATCCTGAACAAAATATTAGCAAATCAACTACAACAATACATTAAAAGGATCACACACCATGATAAAGTGGGATTTATTCCAGGGATGCAAAGATGGTTCAACATCTGCAAATCAGTCAATGTGATACACAACATTAATAAAATGAAGAATAAAAAATCACATGATCATCTCAATAGATGCAGAGAAAACATTTGACAAGATCCAACATCAATTTATGATAAACATTCTAAACAAAATGAGTATCGAAGGAAAGTACCTCAACACAATAAAGGCCATTTATGACAAACCCACAGCCAACATCATGCCCAACAGAGAAAAACTGAAAGCCATTCCTCTGAGAACAGAAACAAGACAAGGGTGCTCACTCTTGCCACTCCTATTCAACATAGTAATGGAAGTTTTAGCCAGAGCAATTAGGCAAGAAAAAGAAATAAATGGGATCCAAAGTGGAAAGGAAGAAGTGAAACTCTCACTATTTGCTGATGACATGATTCTATATACAAAAAACTCTAAAGAATTCAAAAAGCTATTAGAAACAATCAACAAATACAGGAAAGTTGCAGGATACAAAATCAACATAAAAAATCAGTTGCATTTTTATACAGTAATAACGAACTCACTGAAAGAGAAGTCAAGAATACAATCCCATTTACAACTGCAATGAAAAGAATAAAATATTTAAGAAGAAATTTAACCTAGGAGGTGAAAAGTCTTATACTGAAAAGTATGACTTTATTGCAAATATTCAAAGAAAACATAAAGAAATGAAAAGATACTCCATGTTCATGGATTAGAAGAATAAGCATAGTTAAATCTACACATTTGATGCAATCTGAATCAGAATCCCAATGACATTCTTCATGGAACTAGAACAAATAATCCTAAAATTTATATGGAACTACAAAAGACCCTGAATAGCCAAAGCAATCCTGAGAATAAAGAACAAAGTTGGAAGTATCAAACTCCCTGAATTCAAATTATACTACAAAGCTGTAATAATCAAAACAGCATGGTAATGGCACAAAAACAGACACACAGATCAGTGGAACAGAATTGAGAGCCCAGAAATAAAACCACACATCTATGGAAAGCTAATCTTTGACAAATTAGCCAAGAACATAAAATGGAGAAAGGAAAGTCTCTTCAATAAACAGTGTTGGGAAAACTGGACAGCCGCATGCAAAAGAATGAAAGTAAACTATTATCTTAAACCATACACAAAAATTAACTCAAAATCGGTTAAAGACTTGAATGTAAGACCTGAAACTATAAAACTCCTAGAAGAAAATATAGGCAGTACGTTCTTTGACATGGGTCTTAGCAGTATCTTTTTGAATACCATGTGTACTCGGGCAAGGGAAACAAAAGAAAAAATAAACAAATGGGACTACATCAGATTAAAAAGCTTCTGCAAAGCAAAGAAAACCATCAATAAAATGAAAAGACAACCCACTAACTGGTAGAAAATATTTGCAAATTGTATATCCAACAGGGTTTAATTTCCAAAATATATAAAGAACTCATAGAACTCAAAAACAAAAAAATGAACAATCTGATCAAAAAAGGGCAGAGGATATTTATAGACATTTTTCCAATGTCTGCTATTCCTTTTTCCAGTGAAGACATACAGATGGTCAACAGGGACATGAAAATATGGTCAACGTCACTAATTATTAGGGAAACGCAAATCAAAAGTACAATGAGATATTACCTCGCATCCATCAAAATGGCTATAATTAACAAGACAAGATATAAAAAGTGTTGGAGAGGATGTGGAGGAAAAGGAACCCACATGCATTGCTGGTAGGAATAGAAACTGGTGCAGCCACTATGGAAAACAGTATGGAGGATTCTGAGAAAACTGAAAATAGAAGTACCATATGATTCAGCTATTCCACTACCTGGTAATTATCCAAAGACTATAAAATGAACAATTCAAAAAGATTTATGCATCCCTATGTTCATCACAGCATTATTCACAACTGTCAAGACCTGGAAGCTACCCAAGTGTCCAAGACAGATGAATGGATAAAAAAGATGTGGTATATATACACAATGGAATACTACTCAGCCTTAAAAAAAAGACAAAATTGTGCCATTTGTGACAACATGGATGGACCTTGAGGGTATAATGCTAAGCAAAATAAATCAGACAGAGAAAGACAGATACTGTATGATTTCAGTCATATGTGAAAGATAAACAAACAAAACACATAGATAAGGAGAACGGATAAGTGGTTACCAGAGAAAAAGGGGATGAGGGGAGGGCAAAAAGGGTAAAGGAGCACATATGTATGGTGACAAATAAAACCTAAGCTATTGGTGGTGAACATGATACAATCAATACAGAAACTGAAATACAATAATGTACACCTCAAATTTACACAATGTTGAAACCCAATATGACCTCAATAAAATTTAAAAAATGATTAAAAAAAAACAAAAAATCTCAGACCTTACTTTATTTTATCCATAAATATTTCAGTATGTATTTCTAAATGATAAGAATTCAAAAATATTCCACAATACTATCCTCATACCTAAAATATTAACAATAACTCAGTATATTCTCAAATATCTAGTTCATGTTTGTAGAAATATATTCATTTGTGAGATTTAAAAAAATGCTTTTTACACAATTCGTTTCAATCAAATTTCAGACAAGGTCAATAAATGGTAGGTTTTTGCTGTCTTTTGCATCACTTTCAATCTGTAGGTTCCTCTCTTCTTTTTTCTCCTTGCAGTTTTTTTGTTGAAGAGACCAGGTTGCCTGTAGTTTCCCAGTCTGGTGCTGACTCACTTCCTGTGCATCCTTAGCATCTTCTCTCCCTGTGTGTCCTGTAAATCCATAGCTAGAGCTGGCAGTTTTGGGCACAGCATGTCACAGAATGGGGAGGGTGTGGAAGGCAAGAGAGCAGAGGCCAAGGCCCTTCCTCCATCCCAGGTGGGGTGCAGAGATGGGACTAAGATGATGACACCCACGACAGGTCACAATAGTTTAGCCACACAATACATTGCCCAGAATTAACTGAAGTGGTATTCAAGTCCCCCATGTGCTCCAGTGTTTTCACTGCTGACTTCCCTCTGCCTGGTGGAAGTTCCCGCTCTTTACGTTGGAGCCGCACCTCAGAGGCCTCACCCGGTGTTCCCAATGTGGTCTTGCCCAGGAAACCCATCAACAGCTGGCTGATAAGAAGAGTCTCCATGTGGTGGAATTCCGGGAGGAATGCGGCCCTCTGCCCATCGTGGTCGCCTCTCCTCTGGGCCCCTTGAGGAAGGATCCAGAGCCAGAAGATGAGGTTCCAGACGTCAAACTGGACTGGGAGGAAGTGAAGGCCGCACAGGGAATGAAGCGCTCAGTGTGGTCCGGTTTAAAGAGAGCCGCCACCTGAGTGTCCCTCTCGCCTGTGCAGCCCCAGTGTCTGGTGCTGTCCAGCACCTAGATGACTCTGCACTGCACAACCTGGAACGTCACCTTTATTTTAAAGGAAAGGCCAACCTTAACTTCTTTATTTACAAATAACAAATAGTTATAGCTTTAATTTATTGAGCACATGGTATATTCCACACACCTTAGTTCAAGATGGCTTTAAATAGTCATTAAACTGACAAAAATCAATGAATTAGAGAGACAGAGCTTATAGTCTGGCCCACTCAAAAATAATATGCAGTAAAGTTATACTTAATTGACTATAGTCACACAGCTAGAAAGTAAAGGAAAACAGGCAAACCTTGTTCTTTTTGACTCTAGAAGTTCTTTTTATTAAACCTCTTTGTATGGATGTTTCAGTGGATGCTCTAGGTATCATATTATACACACATCACTTACCACCAGTCTACTGGTGTTGGCTTTTACCAGCTCAAGTGAGAAATAGAAATCTTACCTCCCCTGGTTCTATAATTGTTTTAAAATTTCCTCTGCCTACCTTGAAAACCACATTAGACAGTGTTACACCTTTTGCTTCAACCATCAAACATAATCTAGAAAACTCGAGAAGGAAGAAAAAAACCCTATTGTACTCACCCAGATTTTGCTCTTCCAATTGTTCTTTTTTTTCTCTGGTATTTTAAGAGTCTTTCTTTTATAACTTTGAGTCAGGAAAACCCAGTTCTCCTCTTGTGTTTCTCCTTTACTGTCACACCACTACCACACTTACAACACTCTGACACCTGATGTGGGGAGGTTTCCCCAGAACAAGCAATTCTCTGCAACACCAGCTGGGTGTCCCACAGCTGAACTCAAGTCTGACACTGTCTACCTGGAGATAGCATCAGATCTCACCGGTTAAGGGCTCAGTCCCACAAGGCTGCCCCCACCCCATTTCAGATGCCAATTGCAAATCCAACTGTCACCTGTACTTCTGTCTGATTGACTATTAATCAGAGGTTCCCATGACTCCGTCATTGATTTAGATTAATTTGCTAGAAAAACAGTTTTAATTTGCCAGGAAAACAGTTTACATACTGTTTACCATTTTATTATAAAAGGCTATGATAAAGGATAGAGATGAACATCCAGATGGGAGAGCTGCGTAGGGCAGGGTATGTGGGAAGGGGCGGAGCTTCCACGCCCTCTCCGAGTGTGCTGTTCTCCCAGCACCTCCACGTGTTCACCACCCCAGGAGCTCTCAGAACATGTACTTTCAGGATTTTATGGAGGCTTCATCATGTACGCATGATCAATCATTAACTCCATGTTCACCCCCTTCCCCTCTCTGCAGGATGGAGGTGGGGCTGAGAATTCCAAGCTTCTCATCATGGCTTAGTCTTTCTGGTGACCAGCCCCCACTCAGAGTCACCTCATTAGGACAAAAGACTCTGCTATCACCCAGGAAATTCCAAGGGATTTAAGAACTCTGCCAAGAACCTGGGTCAAAGACTAAATATTAGAACAAAACATGCTCCTAGTGTGCTTGTCACTGAGGAAATTACAAGGATTTTAGGAACTCTGTGCCAGGAGCCGGGGGCAGAGACCAATGTATATATTTTCTATCATCTCACACATTTCCTTTCTGCTTCACAAACTTCTTTAGCTATTCTTTTAGGATATGTCTATTGACAACAAATTCTCTTAGTTTTCCTTCATCTGAAAATGTATTTTCCTTTCATTCCTAAAGAATAATTTCACCAGGAAGAGAATTCAAAGTCGACAGTTCTTTTCTTCCAGCACTTGAAAAATGTGCCACTTCCTTCTTGCCTCCATGGTTTTGATGATAAATCTGCTTTCATTTGAATTGTCTTCCCCTTACAGACAAGGTATTGTTTTCCTTTCTATGCTTTCAAGAACTTTCCTCTGTGTTTAGTTTCCTGGAGTCTGGTTATGACATGTCTTGGTATGCATTTCTTTCAGCTTATTCTATTTGGGGCTTGTTCAGCTTCTTGAATCTGTAGCTTTATCTATCTTTTGCCAAACTTGGGAAATTTTCTCCCATTATTTCTTCTATTTTTTTCTTAACAATTCAATAGTTTTTAGTATATTCACAGAGTTGTGAAACCATTAACACAATCAATCTAAGAACATTTCATCACCCAACCAGAAACTCTGTGTCCATTAACAGTCACTCCCCACTACCCCCTCTTCCCAGCCCCTAGTAACCACTGAAATACACTCTATGGATCCATCTATTCTGAACACGCCGTATAGATGGAACCATACGATATATGGCCTTTTGTGACTGGCTCCTTTCACTTAGCATAATGTTTTCAAGGTTCATCCATGTAGTAGCGTGCATCAGTACTTCATTTTATTCTATTTCCAAATAACACCTCATTGTATAGATATATCACACTTTTATTGATCCATGCATCAGTCAATAGACATTCGGGTTGTTTCTACTTTTTGACTCTTATGAGAAATGCTGCTATAAACTTTTAGGTACAAGTTTTTGTCTGGACAGATGTTTTCTTTTGAGTATATCTGTAGGAGTGGAATTGCTGGGTCATATGACAATTCTATGCTTAACTTTTTGAGGAACTGCCAAACTATTTCCACAGTGGCTGCACCATTTTACGTTCCCACCAGTGACGTATGAGGGTTTCTCCACATCCTCATCAACATTTGTTCTGTTGTTTGGTGATAGCTATCCTAGTGGGTATGAAGTGGTATCTCATTGTGGGTTTGATTTGCATTTCCCTAATGGCTGATGATGTTGAACATATTTTCTTCTGCTTATTGGCCATTTGTTTATGTTCTTTGGAGAAATGTCTATGCAGATCCTTTGCCCATTTAAAAAATTGGGTTTTTGGGGCCAGCCTTGGTGGCCTGGTTAAATTCACACACTCCACTTTGGTGCCCAGGTTTTGGTTCCTGAGCACAAACCTACATCACTCATTAGTGGCCATGCTGTGATGGCAGCCCACATACAAAATAGAGGAAGGTTGGCAACAGATGTTAGCTCAGGGTGAATCTTCCTCAGCAAAAATAAACAAAATTAAAAACTGAAAAATTGGGTTATTTGTGTCATTATTGAGTGTCACAGTTCTTTATAGATTCTAGATACAAGCCCCTATCGGATATATGACTTGCAAAAGTTTTCTCCCATTCTGTGGGATATATTATTATTTTCTCATTTCTTCAAGTATTTTTTTCCTCCTTCTGGGATATAGATAACACAAATGTTAGATTTTTTTTTTATAGCCCCACACATCCCTGAGGCTCTGTTTATTTTTTGTAGTCTGTTTACTCTGTGTTGTTCAGATTGGGTAATTTCTATTGTTTTATCCTCAGGTTCAGGGTCACTGATTATTTTCTCTTTCCTCTCCATTCTGCTCTTCAGCCCATCCATTCAATATTTTAATTTTTGTTGGTGTATATTTCAGTTCTAAAATTTTCAATGGCTGCTTCTTTTATCTTCCTTTTCTTTTCTGAGATTTTGTTTTATTTTGTTCCAAGCATGTTTGTCATTGTTCGCTGAAACATTTATATGGTGGCTGCTTTAAAATCTTTATCATATAATTCCAACATCTGGGTCATCTCACTGTTGACATCCTTTGACTGTCTTTTCTCATTCAAGTTGAAAATTTTCTGATTCTTGGCATGATGAGTGGTTTTGGCTGTATCCTGGACATTTTCAGTATCATGTTATGAAATTCTGGGTGTTCTTTAAATCTCTTTTAGCAGGCCTCCTCTTGGCTGTGCTGGTGATGGAATGGGGGTGCTGCCTCCTTACTGCCAAGTCAGGGTGGAATTCCAAGTTCTCTACTCAGCATCCCCTCTATGATTCCTTTCTGCCTAGAAGGAGGAGGAGCAAGCCTCTGTCACTTGTTTTTACATTCAGAATTTGTCCCATGCTTTCTTTCCTTTTTTCCTTTCCTAGTACTTTAGGACAAATTTATCTTGCTTAACAATACAAACAAAAATATTTCCACTCTTTATACCTTCTTTACTGAAAACATATATCTTACTTTCCCTGAACACAAAGATGTTTTCCTTATTAAATTTTGGTAGCTTTAATCACATATATTAATTAGAATTTTTAACACTTATAGATCTTAATTTTCCTGAAAACTAAGAAGAAAGCAATTTCAAACTGTCTTTTACGTTAGTATTCTGTGACTTGGCAAATTTATAAATACTTTTTATAATTTCTAGAAACTTGTTACTTTATACTACAATCTTTTAATAAAATACAAGACATGTTTACTAATGAAACCAAACATCTTTTTTTCTGTAATAAGAAGCCCGGAGTACATAAACTTAGACATGTTTGGCAATAATGTTTCAGTATTTTATCTTATTCGAAAATGATCTAAATAGTGAATTTTTTGGGGGGGGAGGGAAGATTGGTCCTGAGCTAACACCTGTCATCAATCTTCCTCTTTTTGCTTGAGAAAGAGTGGCCTCGAGCTAACATCTATGCCCATTTTCCTCCATTTTGTATGTGGGGCACCTGCCACAGAATGGCTTGATGAGTGGTGTAGGTCCATGCCTGGGTTCTGAACCTGCAAACCCCAGACCACCGAAGTGGCACACGCCAAACTGAACCACTGGGCCAGCCCCATTATGAGTTTTTATCATTTAATTCACCTAGCAAAACTTCAAAGTTTCAAGTTACCAAAGAGATTTTGGAAGTTATTTCAAATACACATGCCATAACACATAATTAGTGATAAAAATTTGATCCAACACTTTTACCTTTTTCACATCTATTTAGTCTACTCAATCCCAATAATTATTTTGATTGGCTATAAAACTTCATGAGACATTAGACAAAATTAACTATCATTTTAAGTTATCATTTTTGCTAACCAATTTCATAATAGAGATAACATCAGCTTATGTGACCAATAAACGTAGACTAAAGACTGCATTCTGCATCATATCCAATGCTGATAACTCGGAGGACATGCCATTTTCATCAAACAATAATCTTAAATAAGCTTTCAATTACCAAAGATTAATTTATAACATGTTAACTTGAAAGACATTTGTTTTAGTGTCTATTACATTTAGAAATAATTTATGTTAAGCACTTACTTTAAGCCAATTAAACAGAGCTCTTAATTTTGGCCATACCACCCAGAGGGAGTGCTGATGTGGAGGCCCCAAGGGAGCCAGAAATCAGGACACCAAACCCACATGTGCCGTGTGGTCCTGCCCAAGAATGGAAGGGGCCTTTATCCATCCCTGTCCCGTGCGCCTCTCCCAGCCACGTGACACCTCACAGACCCTGACGCCTCTGCAGCCACATCTGCTCTTTCTCACAGCTGTCTGGGAAACACTTCTCTGGACGTGAAGAGATAGAGTTTACTTAGGCAACCAGGGGCTTCTTACTGCTCCTCACAGATTGGGGGGTCCACTCCCTGTGGGTTTGTTCTCTGACCCCAGCAGGAAGAGCATGCTCATTGAGAGGAAAGTTTTGGAGCAGGAAAGAGCAGGATCCTGGTGCCTGAAACACCACCATTAAAGCCTTCCTTGAAGATTTTCAGGAGTCTCCCACTAAAATGCAGGCATCTTAGGGAGCAGTAGCCCTTTTAAACCCCAAAGGTGAAGGGGGGCAGATGAGAACCTGTATATAGCCAGGCCTGGGGGAGGGGGAGTGGCGGAGACAAGTGCTCAAGGGAGGCAGGGAACATCAGGGACCCATTAGTCTATGTGACCCTTCTGCAGGGACGGCTCCATCCTTGCCTGGACTCTGGGTCAGCCTGCCCGGGTTCAAGGCCTGGCTCACCCTCTTAGCAGGGTCCTCAGATGGGCATTATCCAGTGTCAAGAAGCTGCTTCCTCATCCGCACAGTGGAAATGACAACAGGACTGTTGTAGGATTGTTGTGGGGTGACAGCAGAGAACACATGGCGAGCTCTTAGCTCATCACACTGAGAATGCACGCCGGCCACTGGGGACACTCCCATGTAACACAGGAGGGAACAAAGCTGAGCAGATGGTGAGGGGCTTTCTCAATACCTCCATCACCCCTCTCCCCCCACCGTCCTGCCTAGTGAGGCCAGAAACCCCTGCCCCTCCATTACAGTGGGGGGCTGTGCCAGAGCACAGAGGGTACCCTGTAGGGAGACCGCACAAAAGGGTAAAGCATCCTTTGCCTGTTGGCATCAGGGGCCAGAAAACTTCTGCACTCAGGTAAGTGAGGTGCAGGGCAGGCAGCCCCAGCAGAGGATCTAACTGACAAAGCTGGCAAGCTGGGCACACTGTCTCGGCGTGCATTCCTTCATTGCTTGTCCAAGCAGGGCACAGGCCAAGACTATAAGGCCTGCTTACAGAAGTGAGAGGTCCACAGAAATATGCTGTCTGTCCACCTGCACTTTCCCTGCTGGCCATCCCTTCCTGGTCTGGGTGATAGGAATGAGGGGCTCTCGACCAATTCACTTCCTCCTCCTCTGCCACAGCCCATCCTGGGGGCTGCACGGAGCCCCTCAGTCCTGCTGGCCTCACTCTATCCTGTTGGGTTTGGGTGTGGGTGAGTATCAGGGCATCTGCCTGGGATTTGGGGTGTGTGAGGGGGTGCTTGCAGGCCTAAGGAGCAGAGGCTGGGGGTGTGGAGAGCCGGGGTACCCAGGAGCAGGAGCCGGCTGGGTATGGGGACAGCTCCCTGGAGGATGTGGCATACCAGCTCGGCAGGGTTGGGTGGTGGAAGATACTGTCATCATCACCATCATCATCATCATCACTGACATTCCTAGTACACTGTATGTAGAGTGTGCTGGGTGATTTGTGCATGATGCTTGGGGACAGCCGTGCCCCTCACTGTAGCTGCTGGTGGATGCGTGTCCTGTGTGATCTACAAGATTGTCATTAGTTCTAACCCCACACACTGAAGGCCACAGGGTCTCCCCGTGGGCCACAGAGTCTGGACACTGTATCCTCACGCTCACAGGGTGGCTGTTTTCACCTCCTGGCCATGTTATCAGTGCAGATGGCTAATTTAGCCCCTGTCTCTTTTTATTGGGCCTCAGTGCAAGTGGCAGAAAGCAGTGGGGTATCTTAAAAGAGGAGGGCACAATGCCCTGAGGTCCATCCATGTTGTCCCACATGGCAGGATGTCCTTCTTTTTTATAGCTGAACCGTATTCCACTGTAAATATAGATATACCACATTTGCTTTATCCACACATCTGTCGGTGGACACTTACGTTGTTTCCAGGTCTTGGCTGTTGTGAAAAATGCTGCAATGAACACGGGGTGCAGATCTCTCTTCAGGGCAGTGATTTCCTTCTGCTAAGTGAGAAAAGTCAGACAGAGAAAGACAAATACTGTGTGATCTCACTTATGTGTGGAATATGAAAAAAAAAAAAAAAACAGACCCAGCCCTGATGGCCTAGTGGATACAGTTCAGCATGCTCGACTTTGGTGGCCCAGGTTCAGTTTCTGGGCATGGAACCACACCACTCATCTGTCAGTAACCCTGTTGTGGCAGTGGCTCACATAGAAGAAACAGAAGGACTTACAACTAGAATATACAACTATGTACTGGGGTTTTGGGTAGGAGAAAGAAGAAAAAAAGGAGAGGAAGGTTGGCAACAGATGTTAGCTCAGGGAGAATCTTTCCTGGCCAAAAAAGAGAAAAAACAAATCTCATAGAAACAGAGGTCAGATTTGTGGTTGCCCGCGGCGGGGGGTGGGGGTGTGGGAGAATTGGGTGAAGGGGGTCAAAAGGTACAAACTTCCAGTTATAAGATAAACAAGTTCAGGGATGTAACCTACAACATGATGACTGTAGCTGACAATACTGTTCCGTATATTGGAAAGCTGCTAAGAAAGCAGATCTTAAAAGTTCTCATCACAAGGAAAAAGAATGTTGTAAGTATGTGTGAGGGGATGGATTTAATGAGACTTATCGTGGTGATCATTTCACAATGTATACATACACCAAATCATTCGTGTTGTACACCTTAAACTTACACAATGTTATGTGACAATTATATCTCAATAAAACTGCAGGAAAAAGAAGAGGACAGCAGGGCAGGAAGACGAGGGGCGGTGGCAGAGGAGGGTGCCCGAGGCCGAGGGCCAGCTCCAGCACTAACTTGCCGGTGCTCTGTGTGAGTCTCTTGCCTCTGGGGCCCCCTGTTCTTCATGGGTGACGTCCCCACTCCCCCCCGGCACTGCTGTCCCCCGAGGGGTGAGGCTGCTCAGGCCCAGGTGACTGAGGGTCCCAAGGGTCTGGTCAGATGACCCTGACCCTCTAGGGCCCTCACGGTGCACGTCACGTAGTGGTCAGAGGGCTCTGCAGAAATGGCCTCCTTCCCAGGGACTGAAGTTTGGTTTACTAGATGGGCTACTTTAACCTCTGTCATGGCCAATTAAACTCTCAGTTCTGTGAGGAAAAGTAAAACCACCAATCCAAGTTTATGACAAAGTCAGGAACAGTTAGTGAATACTGAACACAAAGGGAATAACCATCATCTGCCCAAGGTAGAAACTTCAGGATCATTCTAGACCTTTCCCTCCTTCATTCCCATAATGGCGACTGGAGCTGGCACTTCTTCAGCCTTCCTTGGTCCCAGAGGCTTACCTGAACCAAGTCCTCGAATCCTCCCAACAACCCATGAGGCAGGAGGGATATTCTATAGGGAAGGGAACTGAGCTGAGAGAGGCCACACACGTGGGCGGTTCAGGGATCCCTCAGATTCCCTTCCACTGGCTCTCAGTTCACCAACATCTGGTCGAGTCTATTCCCCTCCCCAGCCCAGCCTGTCTGCCTGTCCCCCTGCTGCTGCCCAGACCCACAGCATCTCTCACCTGGCCAGCTGCCACTGTCCAACGGGTAGTCCCCGCAGGTGCCCCCTGGGTAAGTGTCAGGCTGCAGCCTCACTTTCAGGGGCACCCGGGCCTCATAACTTCCTGAGACCTTGCCTCCCCAACCCTGCCTGGCTGGATCTCTCCCCTGGCTCTGCCTACGAAAGGCCTCCCTGCCTTCTCTGCCTGGCAAAGTCCCCCTCACCCTGGGCACACCTCCCAGGAGGGCTGGGCTCCTGGCTGGGATTCCCTGACACTCCTTGTGTGTTTGGAATCTTCAGTAACCTCTGTCAGTGTTGTCAGTGTTGTGGGTATGAAGGACTTGCTTGGCATGTCTGTGCCCCCTGCTCCCAGAGGCACAGGGACCCTGTCACAGTGAGATGTGGCACATGACAGGTAACTTTGGTGTTCTGGAGCAAGACCCCTGGAAATGGAATCACATCTACTTGCTGTGTGACCTTGGGTAAATCATTTAACCTCTCTGTGGCTCAGATTCCTCATCTGAATGCTATCCACCACATAGGGTTATCACAGGGGTTAAGAGAAGAAGTTTCCTTTAGCATGTCAAGCAGCACCGGCACCAGTGTTGTTGGCAAGTCACATCCCTGGGTGTCAGCCTCCTAGCAGGCTCTTGGTGACAGTGTGTTGGCTGAAGGAAGCCCTGGAAGCCGAGCACTCTGCATGGACCACACCTCTCAGGGTCCCATCTGTAGAGCCTGCACTGTCACTGTCCCCCTGTTACCTGTGAGGGAAGAAAGAGGTCTCAGCTAGGAGCCCCGGGGTCTGCCTCCAGCGCCCGAGCTGTTAGAAGCCACCATGACCGGGGATGATGGAGACAGAACAGAGGCTTCTGAATCACACAGAGACTGGGGAAATCACTCAAAATCTGCTTTTCCAAATCAAGTGGGTGGATGCGCACTTGTGCAGGGACACTTGTCTGGGGCCAGAGGCACTTTTTCCCCTGAAAGGCCCCGTTGTGACCCTGAACCAGCCCGGAGTGATTCCCAGAACAACAGGCGCTTGTGTGGGCCCTGAAGGCCTGCTCACTCCGCCCACGGCTGGCAGTGCGAACCCTCTGCTGTCTCTTTAAGGTCAGCATAGAGAGGCCTTAAATCCCCCATTCTGGCTGCCGCTGGGGTTCTGATAAGAGGTGCTTTTTAGAGTTTGGTTCTAGAATGTCAACGAAGCTCAGCTCCTATAAACTGTGTCCTCTCCAGGAGAAGGGTGGATCCAGTAGGACCAACTGTGGGAAGAACAGGGGGTCAAGGCGCTGGTTCCCAGAGGAGGACTTTACGTGGATGAAGCCCCTCCTGGCCACCCTGCTCTGCACAGGGAAGGCCCCCAGGAGGAGCCCCAGAGCCGCAAGAAGCAAGGGGGCCACAGCCACTGCAGTCACAGGTGAGAGCCTCCAACCTATCCCGGGTGGATGTGACCCACAGGTGCCTTTCACTGTGGCCTCCCCTGATGCCCACCCTCAGCGCATGTCTGTGGTGACCGCGGTGTGTCCCGTCCTGCAGGCTTTGGCTCTTGGTCACATCACAGACATCAGCTTCTTGTTAATCCTTTCTCAGGCCCGTGGGGGCATTTAGCTCTTTGTCCCAGGAGCTCAACAACACCCAGTTACTCACCCTCTTTACAAAGCATCAGCGGGACCGGGGGGCCTCTGGCTCTGTGGGGGCTGCAAAGTGGACTCGGCAGCTGCCTGCACTGTCATTGTCCTGACTGTGCAGCTGAGAGCAGCCAGCTCCTTTCATAAGGAAGGACGCAGCCATGTGGCCCGCTGCAGACCCTGCCCGTGGTCTGGAGCAGTCCCAAATGCCCGGCTTCATCTCCCCCTGAAGGCCCCGTCCACTGGCATCACGGCCACTACAGGGTCTCGTCTCACTGTCACTTCCTGAGAGGTCAGGGGACAGACCCTCATGAGGACAGGTCTGGGCACCCCAGGGCAGTGAGTGAGCACAGGGCCCCAGGGACAGAAGGGGCAGCCCTAAGTCCAGCTCCAGGTCCCCCCAGCTGAGTGAGTCTGTTTCCTCACCTGTGAAAGGACAGTCGTGACCATCTCCTGTGGCCACTGGGAGGAAGACAGGAGGCTATAGAGATGTAAGGTGCTTACGCAGTGCCTGGCCCAAGGCAAGAGCTCCAAATGCAGACAAGATGGTGACACAGGTGCAGATGTGGGTCCTTTGGGCTGTCATGTTTGGGTGTTGACCTTTGGCCCAAGTCAGGGTTACCAAGCAGGCAACATCTAAGGAATGTCCCACCTGCCCTTGGGGTGGCACAAGCTGTATCCCACAGATTCGCTCCTGCCCTAGACCCAGAGGCAGAGAAGTGAGGTGTGCTGGCCATGTGAAGCTTTGGGGACCTGACACCACCCCACATCTCCAGGGACCAATGGACCCAGTACATGGTAGGTGCTCAGTTGATGCCCCATCTTGTGGTCTGATACCTTTTGGCTATTGTCCAGCAGGCTTCTTTAATGCCCCCTTCCCCAGCCCCCTCCTCCCCCGGCACGTGAGCTTCCTGGGAGCAGAGCCCCCAGCAGGTGGCCTGCCCTTCAGCCAGCACTTGACCTTGCAAACCCTTCCTAAGGAGCTGGATGCAGACAGAGCTGAGCAATGGGATGCACGAGCAAGGGATCTGGACCAGGGTGGGATGGGGGGGAAGGGTGGTCTGGGTGAAGGAAAAACAGGACCAGGAGAGGGTATTTTGGGGGGCTGCCCGTCTCAGTAACATCCAAGGTGAAGAGGACGCAAATCAAAGGCCAAATGAAACTGCAAATTTCACAATGACTCAGGATGGGAGGAAGAGAGAGTCATGTCAGAGCACCATCTGCAAAGCCTTGGACTAATAAGGGTTTTATCCTTAGAACAATTTGCAACTGAAGAAGAGAAAATGAGAAAGATTATATCAAAGTTTATTTAAAGAGAATGATTAAAATTTCAAAACATTGAGAAACCCTTGGGAAATTCACCTAAGCCTTTGGCTTCTTTTTTCTGATGAGGGTCAACAATGTGCCTCTAAGGGGTAAAGGGCACATATGGATGGTGACAATAAAAACTAGACTAGTGTATTGGTGCTGAACAGGATGCAGTCTATATAGAAGTTGAAATATAATGATGTACATTTTAAATTTACACAATGGTATAAGCCAATATGACCTCAATAAAATAATTAAAAATGAAAAAAATACGCATCTCTGTCAGCATCACGGCGCTGGCTCCCCGGGATGCGATCAGGCAGTTTTGTTGAAAAATGAGACTTCCCTCAGTCAACACTTGATTGCAAATTTTGATAAACACGTGACAAACTTTCTATCATTTCTTAATTGGTACTTTAATTTTCAGGATAAAGCCCCAATCAAACATTTTGCTCCTCATTTACAATAAAGTTTTTCACTTAAATTTTGTTTTACGTGGACTCACTACAAGTGGCCCTTTTCTGGTATAATTATCCTGGGATAACACAGGACCTCCTGCAGACACCACTGAGACCCAGTTTAGTCCTGGGGTCCCCAAGGTGAGGGGGAAGGAAATGTCACCTAGTGAAATCTCTGCCTGAGGCTTGAAGCTTTGCCCTCCCGGCCGCTCGCCAGAGCTCAGCCAGCCCTGCCCTCCGCCTCCACGGCTGGGGGCTGACAGTTTCTGAGGCCCCTGTTCTAGTGTCCCAGCTCTGGAACGTCACGGATCCCTGAGCGAAGGGATGAAGGAGCACTTCACACCAGGAGCCGACTTTCAGGACTCCTGACTGAGCGCCCCCTCCCTGTTATCTCCTCTCCTTTCACCCGGACATCTCATCCCCGAAACGTGGCCTCATCACTGTCACCACGCTTCCTGTCACTCTGTAGTCTGGCCCCTTCCTCTCCTCTGGAGTGGCCCAAGGAAATTCTGAAAACAGTATCATCCACATCACTAATTAGAAGAGAACAGAGAGCCCACCGCCCAGAACATTCCTGATCAGCTTCACAGAGTGAGAAGAAACTTCTGCACCTTGTTTTCTTGTGGCCGGAGGACTTTCTAATTGAGCACAGACCCCTCTGTCCTGTAGGAAAGAGAAGGGAACCCCTATGCTGGTACTTGGTGAGTTTCCAGAGAGGGTGAAGCCATCTGTCACCCCTGGTAGCTGGGAGGATGGGAGACCGAGTGCCGGGATCCCTGAGGGCAGTGGCCGAGCACACACAGCTGTCACCTAAACTGCCATTTGGTGCTGCCTCTAGAGATTCCGTCTAAGCTACAGGATTCCTCAGAAAGAAACTGAAATGATGGTTTTCCTGATACTGGGGAATGAAAAACAAAACCAAAAAGAAAAACACCCCACAAAAGTACTGAACATAAAGACACTTTATAAGGTATTTCAGAGGTTTATCATCTTCCACTGTGGACATCTGCAAATACTTGTTGGGTGAGTTTTATCCTTATGACAGGAGAACATCCATGAAGACTTAGAAACACGCCACCAGGTGGGTGCTCAAAAGAGCCTGAGGAAAATTCCAGTAGAGAGTTCTCAAGATCCGGTTCAGGGGTCAGCAGGGGATCTTTGTTTCCTGGTCTCTCATATCACAGTCCCCACTTCCCACCCCACCACCCCCTGTCACAGACAGTAAATGACCCTTAAAGACGGCTCAGTAGTTGGAGGTTAAATGTGGCAAGTACCCAACCCTGACATGAAGGGATACAGGAGAGTCAACATAACACTCACAAGACACACAGTGTTGCTCTTCTTTTGGTTTCTTTTTTCCATCATGGAGGACATTTCTGCCTTCTAAAGAGTTATGCTGGAAGGTGGGCCAATCAGTTAACACCATCTGGGTTTTCAGCTAAACTTCAGTCTAGCAGCAGCATGTATAAAACACATGGACCATGTACAGCAGAGTGGCTAGGGATGAAAACACCTGAAACCAAGATCAATGACCATTAGTGGGCACACATGGGAAGCGGGCACAGCATGGGCTGTCCACACTGGGCTGGCCAGTATCATGGGGCTCAGGACAACAGACCCGAAGTGTGTGGACCGCCACTGATTCTCATCACTCAACCAGACATCCTTTCTTGCTGAGCCCAAATGTGGCCCCAGAATGCTTTTGGCACAGAGCTCCAGGTGACCTAATGATCCACTGGACATAGCGTGCAAGGTCAACTATCTGTCATCTCACATCATCATGCTAGTGCCACCCAACTGGAAACGAGGGCTTTCAGAGGCCCCTCAAATGATAAAGGTGAGTATCAACTGCTCTCCATGGGAAACTTCCTTCCTCCACCCCAGAAAGACCGGAGTCCACCAGCTGTGACCCCAGCGGCCTCGGCTAGGAGAAGGTGAGCACCTGGGTTTGCTGGCTCTGGTTAAGGTCTCCATGCTGCCCGGACATCCTCAGGCCCCTATCAGAATCATATCCTAGGATTCTTAGTTTCACAGGCACGGGCAAGGGAGCCAGGCTCACAGGACTGAGGGACAGGGACAGGGAGGAGGGATTCTGAGCTTTTGCAAAAAGGTGAGGGTTTACTGAGAAAGCTGCTGGGAAGATCCAGTCAGCTGTTTTGGTGCTGGGAACAAAGGCCCTGGAAATGTGGCAAATGGTCACTTTGTGGCCTGTGAAGTCCCTGATGTGCTGTGCTCACATGGGGACCATCTATTCCTGAAGGCGTCCCTGCCCCCAAGTCCAATATCTGCACCTGCTTCTGTGACCTTGGGCGCAGGGTCAAGAGTTTCCAACCCAGGCACAACATTTAGGGCAGCTATGCTTCCATGACCCTGAAAATGCCCATAAACACCAGTGGTCACTGTGCCTGCTCTCTCCCTGCCCAACACAGGGGCGAACACTTCAGCCTCATTGGCCACAGGCGATGAGTAAGCCGAGTTATTTAATAACAAATTTTAGAGAACTTTTCTTGGAAACCTGAAGTACCCTGGCTGAAAGAAGCAGTCATACAGTGAGTGAGCAGCCCTCTGAAAATCACCTCTCCCCACCAGGTGGGAGCAGTTTTCTTGGCGGAAGTACCTCAGAAGTCCCCACAGGAACAGGAAATAGAGGCTTATTTTCCAAGTGAGGGCAAGAAATGGCACCTTGGGGACATTGGCAGCAGGGGTATGAAGGGACATCCTTAGGGTTTCAGAAACAACTCTCCCTAAGTGGCCACAATTATTGCCTACCACTGTTAAGATCCAGAAACCTTGAGACTTCTACAGAAATTTCCAGCTACCCTCAGTCAGCCCCCACCAATCCCAGGGATCCCTTCGGTGCAGACACTCTGCTGCCAGCAAAGGAGTGAGGAGAAGCTCAGCTTTTGAAGCAGGTCCCAATCAGGGTTCACAGGGGAGCTAGGGGCAGGCCAGATGCTTCCAAAGGCCAGGGGTATGAGGGAGAAGGTCTTGAGACACCTCCCACAGCCCGGACTGGCCACCCCGGAGACCATGGAAGGGTACGTGATGGTTGGGCAGAGTCTGGGGTTAAATCCCGAGTACTCATGGCTCCTCCTCCCCTGTGCACTGGTACAATTGATATTTTGAATAGAAACGTGTGACTTCACACTGAACCGGGCTGATATTTCACCTTGTGGTTTCAGCCCAGTGCCCCTGCCTGCTGAGACATCATGATTCTTGATGCTGGCACTCCTGGCTCTGCCTGGACATGCTCATGTTTCTCCAACTCAACTAACAAATGGGGGTGGACACAATCAACTGTGGACTGGATAAGGAGACGCTGGTATAGTCGTGAATGGAATACTCTACAGCAACGGGAATAAACACTCTACATCTCCACCCAACAATGGGGGTGAGCCTCAGAAACCTAAGGTGGAGAGAAAGAAGCCAGACATGAAAGCATACACACTCTCTAATTCCATTTACATGAGGTTCAAAAGCAGGCAAAACTGAACCGGGCAGCTAGAAATCAGGACCATGGTCACCCTTGGTGTGGACGCACAGTGATGGCGGCAGGACAAGGACGGGACTTCTGGGAGCTGTTCATGATGTTCTTTTCCTTAATCTGGATGCTTGTTACACAGAGGAGTTCACTTTATGGAAACTCGTCAAGCTGTGCACTTGCGTCCTGCTCACTTCTCTGGACGCTGCATTTCCATAAAAAGTAAAAGAGAAGTCGGAACACGGTGGAGCCCAGTGGTTCTCAGTGGAGATCTGTCCAGTGGGCGGGGGCATTAGTTCACCCCATCTGGGTTGTTCCATCAAGTGCTGACCCACTAGCCCCATGCTGGCTACATTTCATTACCGTTGTCTGCGATAATTTTACGGAACTTGTTGTCAAATGCCTTGCTGGTGTCTGTTCAGAGAGAAGGCTTCTGGGGTTTGGATAGGGGGAGGTATAAGGCTCTCTAGGTGAGGGGGAGATGAAACAGAGTCATTGAAGGATAACGGAGGAGGAGGATTACCAGCCTCCCAAGGAAGGAAGAGCAACCTCGGGGCTGCCTGGCTGTGCCACTGTTTAGAAACCAGCCATCTTGGGAGATGAGCCAATATGGGAGACATTCCCACACTGTGGGACATTTGAGGGGGTGCAGGGACCATGAGGTGGCCATGTTGATGGACCTGAGTAGTAGGCTGGGAGCTTAAGAGGAGCATGTGGCTTCCCTGGGGCAGGGGACGGGCCCACAGGGACCAGCAGACAAGGCTGCGAGGAACTTTCTGCCAGAGCCCAACACCACCCATCCTTGTGGATTTTCTCTCAGCCTCTGCTCTGTTCTTTCCAAAATGGGGGGATGGTCAGCTTTGGCACCTGGAGCTGACATCCTGTGATCTGTCATTACATTTGACCTCAGGATTTCCATAATTCCTAGGTTGACCTCTAGAAATCTAAGCGCTACTTCTGAAAGTTTTTCTTGTTTTTTAAACAATACCCATGGCTGAAAATACATTTGACATGGTGAATTAGCATACTGGTGCAAGCCCACTCATGCACAGCTCTGGAGAAAAGTTTTATGAAACAAAAGATTCTGTTACTCCTGTCATTCCGAGCCATTCTAATAAAAGAAAATCCAGGTCGTGACCTCACATGACCTCACCCACCAGTGGGTCTGGTCCCACAGTTGGAGAACGTGCCCCCCCGTGACACACAGCTGGCACCCCCATTTGTTCTGCTGATGGGTGAATGAGGTCAAGCCCCTGTTCCACCCGGTGCTCCCTGTGAGGCTTCGGGAGGAAGTTGTTTATGTCTCTGCAGTCCTCGAGGGAAACGGACAGGAATTACCATCTCATCTCGTAGACCAGCAAGCCGAGGCTCAGAGAGCACAAGGACTTGCACAGGGAAGTGGTGGAGATGTGACCTCCGGCCCCTCCTCCTCCCACAGGTTCTCAGAGCTGTGGGGCAGGAGATGCTGCAGTCAGGAAGAGCTGAAGGCCTGATCGCAGCAGCAAGCACCCACAGCTGGGGGTCTGGACTCGCTGGGCCCAGAAGGAACTCCGCACAGCCCAGCCCTGGAGTCAGGACCTGGAGAGACACTGGCCACTTGATTTTCCATCCCAGGCCTCAGGGCTCCCCGCCCCTGACTGTGTGCTTCCATGGAAGACCGCTCAGGGAGAGCCAGGAGACCCAAGTGGCCTCACTGCTCCAAACTGGGGCTCACTGTGGGTGACAGAGCACCTGGCCTGGACACCAGGCCCCACCCATTCCTGGTGATCTTGGAGCAAGTTACCCATGCTCTTGGAGCCCTGGCTCTCCACCTGTGAAATGGGATAATAACAGTGCCTACATCCCGGGGCTGTTGTGAGGGTTCAACACGCTTGTTCACAGAGAGCTTGGACAGTGTCGGGCACTCAGCGGTCACATCTCCACACACACCCGCCCTCCGCAAAGCCCACCCCGGCACGGACCCCCAGGCCAGCCCAGGCCTGGGCAGCCCAGTACTGCCCAGATGACAAAGGGAGTCTTGGGTACTTCCCTTCCATTCTCTGGGCTTTGTTTCTTCAGAAATGAGGGCAAGGTTTATTTCATTCAAAAGTCAGTGAACTAAAAAAAGGAGAGGAGGGCTCAGGCAGCCTTCTGCTCAGACCCTCTGTCAGTGGGCAGTGGGAGCTGTGAACTTGGGCAGGTAGACTGGGGGACTCACTGTAGCAAAGACGTTTTCAAGATAATGTTCGTATGTGAAGTAGAAGCCATCTTCCATGATGATAGTGGCCCAAGCTTCCAGGACGGAGGCGCTGAGGTAAAGCAGGAAGGCGAAAACGTGGTAGACTATGTCCTGCGGGGTCAGAAAGGTTAGTCAGAGAGATGGGGAGCCCAGACTTGGAGACGTGGGGCAGCTGTGGTCCCAGCAAGGCCGGTCCACCCCACCTGTCCCCGCCCAGCATGGCTCAGGTCCCTTGGTCATGTTCTGCTACTTCCTTTGACTGCCCCCACTCCGTCCACCCATCACCAAACCCCCCAAGTCCCTCTTCACGGAGGTCGTTTGTCCAACTGGTTTTGTCTCACTGGTTTGGGGCCATAGTAAGGACTATAGTGGAGAAGGGACACTGCTTTCCCTTGAAGTGGGATCAAGTAAGATGGGTGCAGCTTGGGATTGAATAGGTAGAATTTGGTTCCAGACCTGAGAAGTGTCATACATGGTCACAGTCCTGGTTTGGATGTGGCCTCACTGACCAGTGCAGGTGAGAGAGGCCCAGGCCATTTCCATTGTTGTTCATTCAGTTTTTGGTGGGTGGGAAGCAAGGGACCCCAGGTATGTTTACAAGGAAAAAAGTACTGGAATAGGGTCTTGAGTAGCTGTAATTTGGAGGTGATGTCACAAGTCTAAGTACGAAACCTTTTGAGAGTGAGAGGTCTGGCCCAATGGCCCCCGCCCCCTTCCAGGGTACATAAGGGGCAGGAGCCCAAGTGTAAGTTTCACCCTCTTCATGGGTCTCAAGGTGGAATTTACGTAGAACAGAGACCACAGGCCATCTCTCTCTCTCTGCCAAGTCCCTCCCTGGTGAGCCCTCTTTAGAAGGGTGTGACTCAGAGCTGGGCAGTAAGCATGGCCTCACACTGGGCAGCCAAGGCCAGCCCCCAGGACCCTGATCCCCCAACAAGAAAACCAGTCCTCCCACTGGTTTCCCACCATAGGAGGTGCCAACAGGTCCCTGGCAGGTGCAGGCAGGGTGGGAGGGTTGGGCTGCTGGTTATCCATGAAAAAGGCCATCATGCAGGAGGAAGCAGAGCAGGCCCAGTGAGATCAGACAGTGACGATCAACCTCTGCCTTCACCTTCTTCTGACCTCCTGGCTGCTGGGGCCCTGGGCTGCTGTGGACAGCTTGGAGCTGAAGGCCTGGCCAGCTCAGGCTTGGAACATGGGTGGGAGATGTCTACAAGGCATTGTCACCCAGCAGTGGAAAAGCCAGCCTCCCAGGGGAGAGGGTCCAATACTACCCACCCCCTCAAACATCCAGGGCTGGCACTCACCAAGAAATTCCCACTTTCGACACCACACATGTACATGAAGAACAGGACACCGGTGCCGATGAAGCAGAACACAGACACGAACATCACCCAGCCCTGGAACAGGGGGAGGGGCACCAGGGACGAGGCGATCAGGATCCACACCAGGCCCCCAAAGACCTGCACAGTGAAGGAGAGAAGGGATGAGCATTGGACCAGGACAGCCCACACCTAGGAAGGACCAGACCCAGAGGTCATGCTGGGGCATGAGGGGCAAAAAAACAAGAAGGAGGCAGAGAGCAGTGGTCGGCATTTTCCTCACCAAAAATGACTCATCCCCCAAGGCTCTAGCCTTGATCTCCAATCTCAGTCTTTACCAATCCTCTGCTTACTTGCCTTTATTCATCTTTTAAATACAATTTTTTCATTTAAGAAGTACTTATATCACATTTATATACCAGGCACCACCCTAAGCACTTTACAAATATTAACTCAGTTAATCCTCACATAACTCTAGGAGCAAGGTACTGACCCATTTGTCAGATGGGGAAACTGAGGCACATGTAAGTTAAGTAATTTATCACCCAAGAAAGGACTTATACCATCCAGTACTATCATAAGAAGGCTAATTCTGAGATTATATCCCTCTGAGTATTTTTGATATAAAAATATCCTTTATTTTATGAAATGGTAGTGACCAGAAGATTCTTTTGGTGTTTACTGGCAAAATAAATTAGCCACACTAGGTAACTAGCATTTTTAAAAAAATTTGGCCCCTTAAATCCCCAAGTCCAGGAAGTGCTCTGACTGCTGGAGTTGGGCTGGAGAGAGGGCCCAGGCAGCCCGGTCTTCTCGGGTGGCCAAGGATGGGCATGAGAGAAGCATTCCCCCATCATTACCCTGAAGACACCCCAGTGGACATTCACAGAGTCAGTGAGTCCCAATCAAAGAAGAGTGTAAGGACAGACATAGGGGTCACAAACCCCTCAATGCAACAGTCCCGCTCCCCCTGTGGACAAGCAACCCCAGGCTGGGATTCTCTGTACTTCTCTTCCCTTCTCCTTGTCCCTGTTCATCTCATGACATCAGCTCAGCCTCACCCACTGTCCCCACCCAGATAAGGACTGTGCTGGGAGTGGGCTGGGACACGGGTGGAGATGGCTTTACTCTCAGAGTTTCCAGGGTACTCTGACCCTTGGCACCATCCTCCTGAGCATCTGGGGGCTGAGGACGGGCTGATCTCCCAGTCCTACATCCCCTGTGGTGTGAACTCAAGTGGTACCTGTTGCCCACCTGCTGGGTAAGAGACACCACTGTCCTCACAGGTGTTCTCTGAGCCTCTTAGCTGAGAAGCATCAGGAGGGAATCACATTTGGGTTGAAAAACCAGTGCAATGAAGAGTCTGGAGTTATCAAAACCAAGTTTGGCCTCAGGAATCAGATCTGGGCATCTCTGCCCAGAAGACTTCCTCCACTGATGAATCTGAGATTGCCTGAAGGCACATGGCAGAGCCAGTGGGACACACTTTACAACTTATAGTAATTGGAGCAAAATCAACTAAATACAAATCCTCAGATGCCGTAGATAAGATGTGTGTGTAGATCTCATCCACAGTTGCCTTTAAGATCAAACAGGTTATGAGGCCTTTTCCATAATAGGCACTGAAACAGGGACATGAGCATGCCGATGGCTGAGACGGACTTGGATTTAGGAGGCACGAGAGTGTGGCATGGAGAAGAGGGGGATTGGCATGCCCATCTCGTGGTCAGAGGCAAGGGCCTGGGACAGATTTCTCCTAAGAATCTTTTGCCTGGTGAACCAGTGACCATCCAAAGAGGACCAATCTAAGTTAGGTCTCCATCCACATGCTCTCAGGGACCCTGAATTCTCCTTTGCAGCATTCAGCACAAGACAGGTGTATCTGGTTATTTACAAAGTGTCACTGTCCCTGACAGGTGAGGAAGGGGGTGAGTTGCCCCTGCTCATGGCTGACTCGTGGGTGTGGGACACAGGGAAGGCCTGACCAGCCGTGCCTCAGTGTCTGAGTTAGTTACCTGGCCTTCAGGGTCCCCTGTGAGAGGGGTGTGCCTAAACAAGTGACTGATGGACCAAATCCCAAAGGAACAGCTGGCCTTGCCCATGGAGGGGAGAGTCCTCCATTATGGGATCCCGTGTGGAACCCAATGGGACGAGGTGTTTGTATGTGACCAATGGACATGGCATTGAGGGACACTGAATCCCACATCAGGAAAATGGTTCTTTTTTCAAAATATTCAGTTTTTCTGACTGAGGCAAAGAGAGGGGCTCAGGTGAAGCCAGGTATCTGGACTCCCCCAGAACAGGAGCCCCAAGAACGGGCAGGCAAAGGTGATCTGGAGAGGGCAGTGTTTTCACTTTCAAGGTAGTGATGTAGTTATTTTGGAAAAAATTAACTGTAAAATACACAGGAGGTAATGAGTGCACAGGGGGTCCCCGGAAATGGTAAAATCTGAGAAGGGGGCTCTCAGAGCCTGGTCTGCGGACGCAGCTCACGGAACCTCTTTCAGCTCCATTCCCCCATGCGGCTCGGTCAGGAACCAGAGGCAGGAAAAGTGAGGGGAGTCAGAGCGCAGGCACCACACTGAGTGTCACCACAGAGTCCCAAGTGTCCACTAGGAGACGGGGCCACAGCTCCTGCGCTGAGCTTCCTGCACACAGTGCAGAGGGAAGCTTCCGGGTTAATCCGACTCTCCACCTGCTGTGTGTGTGAGCTTTCACCAGGCTGATGAAGACTGTTCCAGCTCCCTAGGAATGCTCTCTCTCTCTCTCTCTCTCTCTCTCTCTCTCTCTCTCACACACACACACACACACACACACACACACACAACACACACTCTTATGCAGATTCCCGGGTTCCATGGTAAGAACCCCCGTCCACAGGAGCAAAGCCCACTCTGTTCCATCCCAGCCCTGCCCCCTGGTACCTCAGGACCCTGTCCCCCCTCTGGGGGCACCACCTTGTGAAGGTCCTTTTAAAAATCATGCTGACTTGTTTTCATTTTATGGTTTATCTATAGCACTAAGTTTCATAGTAAGATGGTGGGGAGAAATTGTCTCTCTTTTAGACAGCCTTAATGAGAGATAATTCACATACTGTACAGCTCACCCTTTGAAAATGTACAATTCAGTGGTTTTAGGATATTCACAGATGTGTGCAACCATCCTCTCCAGAGCCAATTTGGGACATTTTCATCACCTCACAAGGAAGCCTGTGACCTTTAGCTACGTTCCCCTCCCCCCCATCCCTAAGCGACCACTGATCTACTTCCCATCTCTATAGATTCCCCAATTCTCAATGTTCACATGAGCTGAATCATATAATAAAAGGTGGACTTTTGTGACGGGCTTCTTTCCTTCACCATAACGTCTCTCAAGGTGAGAAATTCTCTCTCAAGGGGACTTTTACCAAATATCTCTACCCTCACAGTACCCCCACTGGCCATTCTGAGCCACCATTTGGGAACACTGAGTGAATGTGTCATCTCTCTGGAGCCTCCAGCTGGAAAGAGCTGAGGAAGCCCTGGTCCCAGGGACGTTCTCACAGGAAACGTGCCCCCAGGCCCAGCTGTCCCAGAAACATATTTCAAGTGACACATCATGTGAAGGGAATGTCCTCCCCACAGATGACATGATTAAACCCGGGGGCTTTGCTCCAGGAGACGGGCAGTGGGCCTGCCCTCTACCCCTCACAGTCCTGCCCAGCAGGTGCCCAGGGGAGAAATGCAGGGTGACCTGCAGAGGGGACCAGCCAGGAAGGGGGCTGAGGTGGGTGCAGAACAACCCTGAGAGAGGACGGGGGAGAAGGAGAGGCTGAGAAGAGAGTCTATTCCCCGCTAGACGTCTATGACAGGGTCCCGGACAGAGACCCCACAGCTGTGAGGATTCCAGTGCAGACGGGTGTGGGGAGGGGTAACAGCCGTGACAGCTGTGCACGTGTGAGGGCTCTGCTCCTCCTGGGTACATGCCAGCTCCCGCAGCACCTGCACCACCCAGTGTCTGCACGGGCCAGGGGTACGTGAGCCCATGAGAGGGGGGCTCTCTAGTGAATGTGCTGGACAAGGCTGGAGCTCGTGACTCGGCCTCTTGGGCCTCAGCTTCCTCGTCTGTAGATGGCAATTTGCAGCTGTCTCCCCACATCGCAGGCTGGTGCAAACTGGCTGAAACTACAGATGTGAGTGTGAAGCTTCTGGCACGGTGCCCAGCACCACCCAACAACTGGGGTAAGACACTGCCCACCTAGGAGGCCAACAGCCCAGTGGAGACAGACGCAGAGGCAGCCAGGAACAATGCAGGCTGATACCCAGCCCTGAGTGGTCAAAAGAGCCTGGACAGGGGCATGGCCCCATCGAGTCTCGAAGGGAGAGGTGCACATAACAGGTTGACCTGGCTAAAGGGCCAAGAAGTAGCTCTCCCGAGGGAGGAAAGAGTACATGCCGAGTCCAGAGGATGCAGAAGGACCAGTGAGGGCTTCAGAAGGATGGAGAGCTACATAGGAGGTAGGGAGGAGCTGGGGCTCGAGGGAGGATGAGCTTGAGACAGCACTGACCGCTGGGCCAGTGGGAAGGCCTCCAACCCCGCTCAGTGGAAAGCTGGGATTCGGCGTGAATCATGGACACAGCCAGGGCCCGCCGCTCCACCTGCTCAGTGTGCAGAGAGCGGGCGCTGCCCCACACCCAGGGAGATAAGGCCTCCTGGGCAGGGAGCAGTCACCCCATCCTGGCCTCAGGACCCCACTGGACAAATATTTGTTAAGAGCAAAGGGGTAGGTGAGGGGTCAAGCATTTCCCTTCGTAAAGAAAACTCTAAGCAGCTCCCAGCTTCCAGGCGACAAATGCTCAGAGGCGATCATCTTGACAACATTAGGCACGCAAGAGGAGGCACGGCCTCAGTTTCCCTTCATCTCTGTCTACACCACTCGCCAGACTTCCCACCACACCCACCTGCACCTGGGTCATGGTCCTCTATAGAAGAGAGGGTGCCACTGGCTAGGGCGGCCTCAGATAAAGGTCTCTAAGTCAAATGCCCCAAGAGTCACCTGGGTTGAGCTCTCTCTCTGGGCCCCGGGACCCCAAGCTGGGAAATGGGGGTGCGGCCTGGGCTATCACTCTGTGGTTCTCAGCCCTCAGTCTACACTAGGATCTCCCGAGATACCTGGAAAAACACCAATGCCCAGGTCTCGGGTCCAGGGTCTGACCAGACTGGAGAGAAGCAGAGTCACAGGACAAGGAACAGACACCCTGGACTCTTCGCCAAAGGCCTGGGAACATGTTTCCACAACACGAGCCTGTGGGTGATGGTCTGGTGACTCCCGTCAGACAGGAGAAGAAATGCCTGCAGTCTCCACGCCCTGCCCGGCTCCCCAGCGACTGGCCCAGATGCCTCTCCAGGTCCTGCCTGGGCTCTGGATGCAAAGTTCCCTCTCCTCTCCTCTCCTCTCCTCAAGCTTCAATCACTGTCTTACCTTGAACGTGAGACTCGCTCCACCTTGGGTGTCCTCCAGACGCCGGGACACAGCCTCAGTGTCTGTGAATGGGGTTGAGCTGGGGATTTGAGGCCCTACCCACCCTGGTGATTCAGGACTGGAAACCACCCATCTAATTCAGTCCAGTTTAGGATGCTGAGCAGAGCTGAGGTTCTGTAAGAACCAAGGATAATGTATAATATGAGACAAAAAAATTCCAAAGGCTTCTAAGAATTCACACTCATAGTCTACCCGGTCAATTGATTTTTGTGACAAAAATTTCTTCAGGAGATAATTTTGGGGGGAGCTCGTATGTAAACTTGGAGCAGGTTCTCTCTTTTTCTTTCTGAATTAATCCACAGGAGGCTGGTGAGGGTGGTTAAGGGTGTAGACGTTAGAGCCAGAGTTACCGAGTTTGAATCAGCTCTGCTACTTACTAGCTGGGTGGCCTGTTGTGCCTGAGCAAGAAACTTAACCTCTCTGTGCCCTATCTGAAAAATAGTGATAACAACAGTGCCACCTCACGGGATTGGGCCTGAGTGCCTGGCACATGGGGAGCACTCTAAGTGTCCGCTGTCACAACTGTCATGTGATGAGGCAAAGCCTCACCTGTAACCACCTGAAGATCTCAGGAGGTCTAGGATCTCCACATGCACATTTCTCCCCTCCAGACCTTGGATCCAGGATTTAAAAATAACTTCAAAAGCATCAACAAGAGAAAAACCTATGATCTCCCAGAAACCGAAATTTGAGGAAAATGTCTGCCTCTGCAGAAGGAAACACAAAGAACATAAAAATAAGAGAAAGTCCTCCTTCACACAATGAGCCTCGGTCACCAAGGGAAAAGGAATCCTTTAGCACATTCTTGAGATTCGCGTGGCGTTCCCACGCTTGTGCGGGGCTGAGGGAGCTCTGCATCCACAATCGTCCAGGGTTTTCACTGCAGGACGTGGATAACCGAGGTCAGTGCAGAGGAATTGCTCACATTCTCTGGATTTTTCTCTGGGGCTCCATTTTCCTCTGTCAGGGTCTCCACAAGCAGGCACTTCCAATCACAAGTCAGGGTGTGAACCACAGAGGACTTCCCACGCACATCTGGTCGTGCGGCCCCTCGGAGCCCAGCGTCAGAATTCCCAACAGCCCCGAGGACATGGTGTGAGCCCTGCAGGCACATGTGACAGGAGTCTGTGCCTTGAACTCTTGGGAAGTAAAGGACACCGGCCACAGAACACAGGCCGTTCACCCAACACTCAGCCATCCAGCCACTTGGATCAGGTGGGCAAAATCATCTCTCCAGGAAGGAAAAGAAAAGATGGCCACACAGGAGGAGACTCGTCCCAGCTGCTGTGAGCTCTGAGCCCTTTGGTGCTCTCCCAAGGCCACCAGGGACAGCAACCCCGATTCGTGCTCCTGGAAGTGTTTATACTCGCTGACCTCTTCTAGCACTCAGGGGTCATTGCCAGGATGGTGTGTTGTGTAGGGGACCGACCAGTGCAGTAACCGTGTGCTCAGGGAAGGCTCAGCAGTCCCAGCTCTAAGGGTTGGTGATTAAAAGAGTGAATCATTCTGTGACTTAGAGTAGAGGGCATTTCGTGTGTGTGTGTGTGTGTGTGTGTGTGTGTGTGTGTGCAGACGCTGGTTAAGGAAGAGCTACTGCAGAGAAGGGGAATGCCATTGAGGTGAAGTCAAGAGGACATAAGCACCAGGGGGCAGGAGAATGCACAGAGACGGAGGTCAGGGGAGAAAGACCAAGACCCCAGCACACTGAAGCCCCCCGAAGACCCCAGAGAATGGGGCTAAGAGGGAGGACGGGGACTGAGAGGTAGGGGTAGCAGGAGGCAAACACGGAGGGGCTTCTGCCGGCTCCTCTAGTTCTCGTGTGAGCCCCACCCCCTTGTATGGAGGACTCAGCTCCCAGCAAGTCAGAGGAGAGGCTTCCTTCACTTGCTCACTCACCCACTCATTCATTCATTCATTCATTCATGCATGCATTCATTCATGCATCTAACAGATGCAGAGACTGACCATGACGGTGGTAAGCACTGAGGGCAGGTACATCCAGGGAGACAGACTTTATTCAAAGACACACTAATAAATGGAGCCCATCTCTCCCTCCTGTCCTCTCTCTTTCAGTCCTGCCACCAGGTCCCCCTGGAGCAGCTCTGGGTCCACCAAGGGCAGAGTCAGGTCCTGGTGAAAGTGTCAGGGCCCCAGTGAGGGTGAAGACCAGCTCAACAGCTTTGCCCAGGACAGGGGGCCCAGACACCTGCACAGGATCCCCCACTCTGACCCCATGGGAGGTGCCTGGGGGAGTCAGAAGATTCTCTGTGCGGGGGCCCCTCCATCTCCACCAACAGAAAGGCAGCTTATTGGAGTCTGAGCTCTGAGGCTGCTCCCAAGGTGAACACCCCGAGTGGTGTAAGACCACGTGACTCAATTTACCTATGCCAGTTGCTCTGCCTTCCTGGCCCTTCATCAGCAGGCTCCTTCCTTCCAGGTGACCTATCATGCCATCATCCCTCCCAAGGCTGGTTTAGATAGTGTCCTCTCACCTACACTGAAGACAAGACCAGGACTCAGGGGGCCTGGAGTCTGTCTGTAAAGAGAGGGATAGAGACTCGGGATTCACAGAGAAAGGAGGGGAGCTCACATCCGCCAGGGCCAGTGTGGACTGGGAAAGGCCCTGTCCAGGCCTGCACCCCACTTCCCTGAAGTCCCAGGGTGATCTTCTCTCCATAGTAGGCACGACACCTCTGTTACCCAGCACTGGCCATGAGCATGATGAACAATCACTGACCAGTACTGACCTCCCGCACGAGGCAGAGGATGGTCATCAGTTCCTGAGTAAAGGAAAACTCTAGATCCACAAAGCTGGGGGCTCTCAGACAAGCTTTCCTCATCTGGGTGGAAATTTTTCCTATCACGCCTAAACCTCCTGAGTTTAGCCAGCAGGATAAACAGAAACAAGGAGGTTCCATGAAAAATATGGGTAAGCCACGTCTAAGAGACAAAAATCCCTGGAAATGTAGACCAGACAGGAGAGGCTTCAGTGTAGGAAAAACAAAAGGTATTGGTGGGAGTCACCAAATGGGTCAGTATCGTGGTCAGCCTACACAAGAGGTGTGCACCTGCCACCAGTGAGAAGAAACCCCCATCACAGCCTGGCGCTTCTCTGAGGGTCCCGGGGGCTCCCTGGGGAATTGGTGGGGACTGTCAGTTTCACCCTCTGTCTGCCTTTGGGGTCAAGGACTCTCCTGTGATTCATAAACACTAACCAGGTGGGAGATGAAACCCTAGCCCCTGTCCTACCACTGCACGCTGAGAACAAACGTTTCAGAGTGCACGGTCTGTGCGGGGACACAGGCAGACTCAGGGTCCAGGTGGGGGATGGACCACAAGCAGGGTCTGCAGGACAGGAAAGGGATGTCTTCATGGTGGGCTTCTGGGTGGAGGTGTTGGGTAAGCCAGGCCTGAAGGACAGAGGACTTTGCCCCACCATGCCACCTGCACCAAAGGAGCGCCATCAATGGAGAGCAGCGAGGACTGTGGGGCTGGTTCTGGAAAGAGTCCTAAGACATAAAAGCTGGGTGCTTCCTTCCTGCCAGGCCCCTCAGTCCAACCGTCCTTGGCTTATCACCAAGCAGCTGTAGGGCAGGGTGGGGGCTGGAGGAGGTGGGGCACAATTTTGTGCCAGAGCCTGCCCTCTCCCTGCACCAATGCCCGCCCAGACGGTGATGCACTGACACCCATGACAATCGGTTTTGACATTTATAATCCCAGGCCCACTGGGAACTGGCTCCTTCGATCCCTCTTCCCATTGGCCACCCCATCAGGCTGACCAGGGGTAGCTCCGAGCAGAGGAGCCACTGGGAAAGCCCTACAGAGGGTGGTGTCCATGCAGTACTTGGGGACCCCAGGGACAAGTCACGTGTGCCCTCCACAGCCCCGCCCACTCCCAAATCTCACTCTCCCCCTGCCTGGCACACATTGCCCGGGAAGGGCATCTAAGGTCAAAGGTGGTACGGGATCAGACTCACAGCCCTGCCTGCAGTTGCCCCCTTTAGCGTGGATTGGCCAGTTGATCTCGGGGCAGGTGTTTGACTTATTAGTAAATTAATAATAATCACACCCAATAGATATTGAGCAGGAGTGTGTGCACCACGTTGTCTGAAGATCTCTGTGGACATCACACTCACTTATTCCTCACAGCGAACCTTGAGGCGGGTGCTATTACATCCCCATTTCATTGATGCAGAAACTGAGGTGCAGTGGCCTGCTCACGTTCCCACAGCCGCTGAGGGCCAGCTCTGACAGGCTGGTCGTGGAGACAGGTCAGGACGTCCCTGCATGTAGCAGGTACCCAAGGCGACCCACCGTCAGTTCACCATGAAACCTCCCCGTGTGTAGGGTGGGCTTTGGAAACAGCCATGAGAGTAGTGACATGGAGGGAGAGGAGACCAGCCCGTTAGCCTTCATCCTGCTCCCAGCCGCCCTGGCTCTAGAGGAGAAGAGATCACAAAGGAGGTGGGGATGGGAGGCAGCCTTCCCCTCCCCCAGCCCTCCACTGGCTCAGTAGGCTCTGTTCCTTCAGAGGAGAGAACACCAGGGTCTGTGTTTAAGACCAAAGAACAAGCAAAATCAGAACCCTGAAGGGCATTGCTCCCTCTTCGGCAGACACAGTCCTGTGATCCTCATCCCCGGGTCCATCAACACGACCTTTGCCAACCCCACCCCCATGCCCACTAACAGGGTAGGGATGTGGGCTTCATCTCCTGTCCTTCCTCCTTTGCTCTTTTCCTGGAGTGCCCCCCTCCCCACTAAAGCCTGTACCCTGGGCCCTCTAAGGACCCCCTTCAGAGTTGGATCAAGGAGTTTCAGGGGTCCCCCCCCTCCTGTGCCTGCCCCGTCCCCTCCCAGCCCAACTGCCTTCTAACAGGAGTGGGGGCTCTGGTGTGGATTTCAGGTCACCTGGGACTGGCTGTGTGGCCCTGGGCCTTCCTCTTCCCACTGCCTGTGCAGATCAATGTGTGAGGGCTGCTGACAAGGCTTTTCTTTTAGTTCCTGGCTAGTTTTCTCAGGCCCTAGAGCCTTAATGCATTGAAGTGATTCAACACAGGGTGGTTTGGCCCCAGTGTGGGCAGAACAGTGGCTATTCATGAGCTGGGGGTGGTCGAGAGCCTGGAGCAGAGCATCACGGCCAGTGCATCACCCTGGGGAATCATTATGCTGCTGGAGCCCAGCAGGAGCCAACCAGGAACCACACCTTCCACCAGAATGTAGAAGGCAAGTCAGGGACCCACGATGCAGAGGATCCAGGGAATGTTCCAGGCTCCCGGGAACAGTCTGAAACCTGTGAGGAGTCGGCCTGCACTTCCCCATGGTGTTAGTGCTTCGCGGCAGGAGGGTGGGGGGTGGGCCTCACTCACTGTCCTCATCCATCAGCACCCCAGGAGAACACCTGCTGGGCTACCTCATCAGTCCTGCCCTTGGTGGCCTTTGGTCCATAACACTATTTGCAGCGACTGATACTTGAGAGGCCAGGAGGGAGCCAGATGGGCTTGCGTCACAGGTGGAAGCCAGGGCTCAGCTCTGAATCCACCAGCAGTCAGCCCCAGCCCCTCCAGTCTAGACTGGCTGGCCCCATCCCACCTCAAGGCAGGCCCCACCCCAGCCCTTCCCTCAGAGAACATGCCGGAGCCCAGAGCACAGCCAAGCCATACCCAAGGCTGCAGAACCAGCCTCGGCCAGCAGCACAGTGTGCTCTCCCACTCTCTGTGGGCCTGTCGGTGAGCCATTTGGGGAAAGAATGTTCCAGTGGGTGCAAGACTCTCCTGACTCTGGGCCTGGGAGTCCCTATCTATCAATGGTGGGACTGGGCGCAGAGGTGTCCTGGGTTTCTTCTAGATGTCACTCCTTGATTCTGGCTAGCCCCAGGACTTAAAGTCACTCTGGCTACATGCAGGTGTGAGCTCAACTCAATTTTCACAAATGCAGTGATATGGTGCCACCAGGCAACCTCAGTCCCCTTAGCCCTTCCCCCAAACCCTCCATGGATGACAAAACCTGCTCCCTTTGCTGCTCACACCCTCCCACCTCCATCAGGCAATAAGAAGCTGGGGTCCCATTTTTAAACAATCAGCTTTGGACAAACTCTTTTCCAACCAACTCTTCTGCAGTCGGGGTGCAGGGAGTGAGTCTCTGTGGCTGCCAGGCTCCGCACCCACAGAATACATACAGCATGCCCCTTCCCAGGTAAGGGCCTGTGACCCCTGGGGATTTTAGGCTGAGGGTGGTCTGAAGCCTGGTGACACAGTGCGCACTTTACCAGGAGCCCAGGGTAGGAAGTACTTTCCTGCAGCCACAGGTGGAGCTGTGGGGCTCCAGGCTCAGGAGGAAGCAATGTCAGGTAAGGTGGCCTTCCCAATGCTCAAGGTCAGCCAAGGCACAGGACCCCTCGCCCCAGCCCCCTCCTTCCCCTCACTCCACAAACAAGGCAGAATGACTGTGGTGGAAGAAAGGGTGGCCTGTTTTACTATTTCCAGATCAAAGTTGTCGCAAATATGTTCTCTCTCCAGAAACTTTCTAGGGCCAGAAGAGAATTCTCAGGGTTCAGCTCCTCCTACACCAAACCAATCTCCAAACCTGGGTTTGTGACACTTAGGTTTCTTTTGCTGATTTTTGTAAACGAAATCTTAACCCTGGACAAAGCTGGGCATATCCACAAGGACTTCGCTCTCCAATAAGGGCTTCCTCTGCGCGGTCCGTGTGAAGCTGGTCAGGAGCGCAGCTTCAGAACCAGCGCAATGAATGGACCCTGGCCCGCTTTCAACATGTGACCCATGTTGCAAATTTGGTTTTTCTACTTAAATCCTGGAGACTGTGCCCCCCATTGTAGTTGGTCTAGAAGGAGTCAAAGACTGGCGGGGGGGGGGGCGGGGGGGGGCAGAGAGACTTTCCTCACCCTGGCCCTGCTATCCCGATGCTCCCGCGCAACTTGTTGATCTGGTCATATCCAGAGGAAAGACCCTTCCGGCCCCCTCCCCGGCTCAGGCGCCAGGCACTCACAAGCTCCCAGAAGAAGAGTGAGGGGCAGTCGGTGAAGACGTCGCTGCGGGACATGCTGGCGTGCTGGCTTCCGCCTCAGGACAGGACGCGCACGGCTCCGGCTCCGCGCTGACCGCTGCTTCCTCGGCGGAGCCCAGGGGCCCGGGCGCTCCACTGCGCGCTGGTTGAAAGCAGAGGAGCCTGCGGCCTAGGAGGGAGGAGCCCCGGCCACCGCCCGCCGCACCCCGTCTGAGCCAGCTGTGCGCGCCCCAAGGCAATCGCCAGAGTGCTTCGGGCACCGCCCTGAACCACCCGGAGGGCGCCCAGCGGTCTTGAGAAGCTGGGGGCGGAGACCTGACTCCTGCGTCCCACCTCCGGGTGCCATCTCCCATAGAGAGCAGGAAAAGCCACTTTGACGAAGCGCTTCGCATGGTTTGCACTCTTCGCAGGTGATCACCATCCCTTAAGAATGATAACCGTCAATAACTAGGCTCCCAATCTCTCCAGGTGGCACCCCTCGGGAGACCATTGCTTTAACTGTTCTTAGGTTGGGTCTCCATCTTTCCACTGGGTGCGTTAATATGCTCGACCTCCGCGTCCAGGCTCACGGTGGGACGAGGTCCTAGACCTGCCCCGCAGCTGCAGGCTGGGGGTCTGCAGGGGCCACGTTGAGACCAACTCTGGCCACCACCCTTTCTCCCCGCGCCTTCGGAACCGGCGCCAGGAACCCTGCACACGTGGGCTGCTCCACTCGGTGCTGGAGGTTCCAGTCTGTCTGTCTGAGGGTAGAGGTTGCTCTCAGCCCTGCCAGCCCCGGAGGAGGGAGGGTGGTGGTGGTGGTGCTGGGGCGGATCTGCACTGAATCCAAGGGACAGGAAGGGCCCTCCTGGAGCAGATCTATGCCCTTCTCTCTGGGGGGCAGCCCTGCGTCTCTGCGGTGGGATGACTCCTCCCCATGTTCTTCCACTACCTGTTGCTGCTGGGTTTTTGTTTTCTGGACCACAATTTCTTTATTCTTTTTTGACTTTATTTTTAAATTATTACACTCCAGGAGTTTGCCTGTTTATTTTCTAATTTAGATACTATTACCCAGTTTTCTCCTACAAGTCCTATAGCCGAAAATCTGCCCACAGTCGGGGGCACACCCCCAGCTCAGACTCCCCGGTGCTTCTGTGGCTTCAACCACAGCCATAGCGGGGTACAGGCCCCCTCTCCCCAGTGGGACTCTCATCTTTTCCCCTCTACACAGCTCTTTTTCCTTCCCAATCCCTATGGAGAGAAGTAAGTTCCTGGACACACAAAAAATAAAAACAAAAACAAAACCCATGCCCATGAGCTGTCCATTCTGCCCACTTACAGAGAGGGACCAGGCATTTGAAATGAGAAAATCCCACTGTGCCCCTGTGATCCTCCTCGGGGCTGCTGGTCTTGATGCCCTGAGACCCAGGGTGTCCATCTCCTTCCTCCCGAGGACACTCTGATGAGGACAAGCCACAACTGGCAAGAGATGAGATAACCCTCAAGCAAATCCATCCAAAGCTGTTTGGCAATTTCTCTTTCAGTATTCACTAATTAAGAAACACAAAGGTCTTCTCAACTCTTAATAATCTCTTTGCCTGGCCTTGAAGCTTTTTGAGTGTTTTTTGGTTGGCTGTTCTGCTAGCTATTTCAAACCTTTGTTGCTAAATTCTTCAGGCCTGGGCTTGTGACTCTGGGGAGAAGGCACAGCTCCCTGCTGCAGCCCATGAAGCTGATCGGCTCCAACCCTCCCTTGATAAGGCCGAAGAGGCCACAAAGGATTTAGTAAGGTCCCTTTCTCTGGGACCCATCATCTCACCTGTAGTCCCTTGCTTGATGTTCCTCTTCCTGACCACACTCCACCCCCTGTAGGGCAGCCCCCACCCCATCCCCATCCGCCTGTCTCCTTCCTGCCATATCATGTCCCCAGCACCCAACCAAGACCCCAGCCCCTGGGGTCTTGTGCTCAGTGAATATTCGTCCACTGCCAGGATGGACGCAGCCTTGTCTGTGCTTGACCGCCTGAGGAGGAAGTGGAATGACTCTGTTTGAATGTAGAGTATGGTCAGTAGAGATGGGTCTGTCTTCATGTCACAGAGCTTCCCCAGGGCGCTCTGGGCCACTAGCTGATGACTTAGGTGGTTCATATTTATAAGACCAGGACCATACTTTGGTTTCCAGCAGGATATGAAAAAACAACCTCAGCCAATAATAACTCATTGCAGTGTCCTTGGTCTTCCTAGCAGCATAGTGGGTGTGAGTGTGGGGGTCAGTCTGGGGAGGATCTGGGCCTTCAGTCAAAATAATAACATGGCCTAGGGTGGGTTTCTACAAAGTAGGAACTAGAAAGTGACAATTGCTATGCCAGCCTGAGGGCGGAAGAGGTCACCTCTAGCTTGTGGGGGGGCGGGGAATTGGGGGTGGGAGAAGGGATTGGGGGAGAGGGATATGTTTAGGGAAAGATTCCTGGGGCAGGACTTGCCAGTAAATAATAGTGGGTGTGATTTATTTGGAGGTTTGTAGAGTGACTCCCATTTTACTGACGAGGTCATGGAGGCTCAGAAAGGTTAAGTAGCTGCCCAAGGCCACACAGCTGGTGGGTGGTGGAGCTCAGCCTTGAACCTGAGTGATGCTGTGCCTCCAAAGCTGCAAGCATGTTATTGAGACCAGATTTAGTGGATGGATGATGGATAAAGAAGTCATGGTATGTATATACAATGGAATATTATTCAGCCATAGAAAATGAGGAAATCCTACCATTTGTGACAAGATGGATGGACTTTGAGGACATTATGCTAAGTGAATTAAGTCTGGCAGGAAAAGACAAATAGTGTTTGATTTCATATGTGGAATATAAAAAAACAAAAACAACAACAAAAATCACACCAAACTCATAGAAAAAGAGATCAGACTCATGGTTACCAGAGATGGGGGCTGGGGAAGGGGGGATTGGAGGAAGGTGGTCAAAAGGTTACCAACTTCCGGTTACAAGATGAATAAGTCCTAGGGATGTAACATACAGCATGGTGACTACAGTGAACACTGTGTATGAGTTACAGGAAAGTTGTTCAGAGAGAAGATTCGAAGAGTTCTCATCACAAGGAGAAAATTTTTTTCTTGTCTTTTTATTGTATCTATATGACTGAATGATGTTAACTAAACCTATTGTGATAATCATTTCACATTTGTATGTATATCAAACCATCATGCTGCACACTTTAAACTGATACAGAGATGTATGTCAATTATTTCTCAATAAAACTGGAAAACAATACAGAAACAAAACAAAAGAACCATGCTGAAGATGGACAACTGCCAATCAAATGCCGTGTTCCCTGCAGACCATCAGCAGCCACCCAAACCCAGTCCTCATGGTCATCTCAGATGTGGCTCTGGGCACAGGTTCCCTGAAGCATCTTTGCCCAGCTGACAGGGCTCTGGACCTTTCCTCCCCTGACTGAGGACACAAGGTCGGAGGTCATCATCCCCATGTATGGACGAGGAGGCTGGATGAAGGCCCGAGTTCAGAGAGCTACCCTGGGCCAGCACTGACCCCAGGGGACTGTATTTGTGTAACAGTCACTCCCAGCCCTGGATTCTCACTCCTGGTAGGAAGCAACAAAGGCACCTGCTGGGCCGATGGACTAATGGGGGTCCCAGCTGCCTTGACCCTCAGAGGGCAGAGGGGAGACAGCACTGCTGAGGGCCTACTAGGTGCCCTGCCCCACCATAGGCACTTTGCCCACATGACTTCATTTAACCCCATAGACCTTTCTGGTAGCTGTCACCCCACCCTACTGGCTCAGATGGGGAGGGAACGTGCCCAGGCCACATGGAGGACACCTGTACCTCTTGACTCCAGCAGGCGGACTGTCCCCACTGCCTCCATGCCTACTGCATAATATTCACTCCCTTGAAAACCAGAAGTGGTGAGTGGTTGCTCCCCAGAGAGCTGTCCTGTGATGGGCCCATGGGGCACCTGTGCCCTGCTGCCTCCAGTGACAACAAGCCACCACATGTGATCTTTGTCACTTGTTCCCAACCTCTTCTAGGCTCATGTCTCCTAGTGCCAGGGACACTTGGTGCTCCCCCGCCAAACCCCGCCTGAGAGAGTCTCACCAGGCTGGAGATCTGAGCACGCAGCAGGAGCTGGTGGTGTCTGGGTGTCTCAGGGACAGGAACAGAGGGTGGAGGGTCTTCCAGTAAGGAAGACAGAGTCCCTGCTCCCTAAAGAATGCCCATCCAAAAGGGACAGCACATTCAGAGTCAGACACCTGGGCTGGGCCTGCACTGGGCACTTTCCCCGTCTCTGCAAGCCAGACGCTGAGAGGTGGCACACGGGCCAGTCATTCCACAATCAGGTCGGGAGGGAACAGGCCTCCATTTCTGAGCACCTCTTGGGTGCACTGAAGATGTAGCAGTAATAGAGGCCCCGCCCTCAGTGCCCCCGTTAGCACCAGGTCAGTAAGTGCTGGACAACAGGAGCAGGGCAGACATGAGCCTGCCTTTTTGAAGCTTATCATGGGGGGCAGGAGATAGGATCATCACACGCCTGCATAATACATGTGTAATGAGGTTGGTGCTGGAAGGGAGCCATAAGAGCATCTACCAGCACAGCCTGGCTTGGCCTAGGGGTCGGGGAGCTTGTGGGAGGAAGTGACGCTTGAGTGAGTGAACAGTGGTTAACTAGGGGGAGGGATAGAGAGCCTTCCCTATGGAGGAGCTGCCTGCATCAGGCCCTGGGCCATCTCCTGGAGGAGCATCAGGTGCTGCTCCCCACACTGCAGGGCTGCAAGTATAAATAAGGAAATCCATCATAAGAGTCAGAGGCGGGGAGGGGCGGGAGGTAGCACGTGAACAGGAGTCCAGGGCAGAAGGATATAGTCACAGGCAGCAAGTTCGGGAAGAAGACAGGAGTGATGGGCACAGGACAGTTTGAGGAGGGCCTGTGCAGAGAAAAGGGAGGAGGGATGTGCTAGGCCAGGGGAGCATCATGGATGAGTACCAGAGGCCGGAGAGCCTTTGATCTCTGTGGGGAGCAGGGGGGCTCCTGGTGCAGGGCTGGAAAGGCCAAGGGCGGGCTGGGCTCAGGAGAAAGAGGCAAAATTCAAAGAGTATAAAGCATCCATCAAGCTTAGCCATTTCCCCTCTTTGGCCCTGACAGTAATCAGGCCAGGACAGTAATCTGCCCCAGAGAGGGCTGGACCCTGCACTTCTGCATGAGAGCTCATGATCTGCTCAGTAGTTGGCCCAAGTTGCATGAAATATCAGAGGCACAGAGCAGGGCTGGGCCAGCGGGTCCTGGAATGCAGCCTCAGCACATTGGGGCTGGGCTCTTGATCCCGAATTAAGTACTTTCCTTCCATGTTTCACCAACACACCCTTCAGAAAGCCTTTGCCACACAGCAAACTTCTTACACTGGGAAGCAATTGTTGAGTGAATATCAGAACTTAGCAGATGCATCCTGGAATAGCCTTGGCCCCCAGCCTTTCACTCTCAAACTCATCCTTCTACCTGGGGTTCCTTCAAAGGCCTCCCCATGGGAACTGACTCCCTCATGGATGACCAGGAACCCACCTTTCTAGAGAAGCCACGTGCCCTCCCTCCAGTCATTGAGAGAGTGAGAGAGACCTTTAACATCCCAACTACTACATGAGTGGGCCCTGTCTGGCTATCTAGTCTTCTCCTTAGCATTTCTGTTTTGTCTTGGAAAAAATATACTTACACTTAGAAAACAAAGAAAAGGAAATTATACTAATGGCCCCTGATTCTTCCAAATCAAGGCAACTATTTTCATCTCTGCATACTATCTTTCAGAACTCATGGAGAGGCAGACTTGTTACCTCTCTGAGCTTTTCTTTCCACGTAGTGACTTGTCCATTCATTCAGCCTCACAGGCACCCTCTGAGTACTACATCCAAGCTGTCTGAGCACAGGTGAGCAGGCAGAAAGAGAGGTGTATGTGGGAGCCTTGGTGGTGGAGGTGAGGCCACTGTTCCTGCAAGCATTCCAGGGTGGGGGCCGCCAAGGTCCTTGCCAAGGCCAGTGTGAGGTCCTCTCTGAGGAAGAGAGGGGAGTCCAGCAGGTGCCCAAGTGCCTTCAGTCCCTGGGATGCTTGGGCAGTGCCAAGAGCTTGGAACAGCAACAAAAGAAACAGAGGTCCAGGGACCAGCCCAGAGGTCTCTGAATTGGACTAGGGAGCCTGGAGATCTGGAACAGCATGAGATCAGAAAACACAATAAGATCATAGAAGCTCAACCAAGTAGAGTATGAAACTTGGTGCAAAGAAGAATGGCATGTTCTTATGGAGAGGGTAGAGACTTGCTGATTCATCTTTCAGTGCCCAGTGCCAAGCCCAGTGCCTGGTCTATGGGAGGGGCAGTGAGTGTTTGTTGAAGGAGGAGGAAAGAGAATGGAGGAAAGGGAGAGGGGGAAAGAGGGAAGGAAAATAAAGCATGCAGGCAGGCTTCTGGAAAGCTGAGGAAACCTCAGACTCCACAGAGGCTGTGTTCCATTTGTTTCCTAAACTTGCCAATCATGACATGAAGTGTGTCCTAAAGGAAGAGTAAGGAAAAGTTCTTGGCTGCCCTGGGTCTTGGTCAATGACTCAGAGCAGCCAAGCCCTTGGAAGGAAGAAAGGGGACCCATGGCTGCCTCAGCTGGATGACAGAGAAGGAAGCTCCAGAGATGTGCGCCCCAGGGGTGGGCAGGAAACAGCCTGGGGGAAGAAGGTGAATGGCAACCACAGCCTCTGAGGAAGAGGGATGGACCCTCATCTGACCAACTCAACTGATTTGGGAGCAGTCCTGACTGTGCAGAGCTCCCTGTTGCATCATGGGAGATGATTCAGACCCCATCACCTCTGCATCACCCCCCAGACCCCACCATTCTCCCAAACCATCACTTCCCAGACCTCATCACCTCTCAGATCCAACATCTCCCCTCAACCCCTTAAATGTCAGAGACCAGAATCCTGGCTCTACCAGGTTCTCTGAGACACGACATCCTCCCCACCTCCCTCATCTCTGATCAGTCACTCAGAGGGAGCAGCTCTGTGGGAAAGGACAACCCATTCTCAAGAAGGCCTTGTGACCACATCCACTCAGCATAGGACAAGTCACCCAGACACACGAGATCTGTGTCCATGCTGTGGGATACCATGGCAGTGCTAGAAAAGGGGCAGTGGACATCTGTGTGCTGACACAGGAGGATGACCAGGAGAGCATCTTTTTGAGGTCAAAAGAGGAAGTTGCAGGCCAATATATAAGGTGTAATCCACGTTTCTCTTTTAAGAAACTATGCTTGTAAATGCATAGATAAATAAGTACCTGGAAGGACAGAAGCCACACTTTTCACGATGGTTCCCCCTGAGGATGGGGATCGGTGGATGAGGAAGAGGTGGGGCTGAGGGTAGGAGAGAGATGTCACTTTCCCTTAAATAGTTGACATAGAATATATGTAATTGGAAATTACAATTATGTATATGATTACATATACAATTACATATATGAATATATGTAATTGGAATTCCAATTACATAGAAGACGTGTAATTGGAAAACCCATTAAAGGAAAGCACACGGTGGCTCCAGCCTGCTGACCTGGGGAGGTCCCTCCACTCTGCCATGCCGGGACTCCTGCATGAGGCAGAGCCAGCCGGCTGGGGAGGAGTCCTTGGAGCTCAGAGATGCCCACTTCTGGAATGTCATTCTTCTTCTCCCTCTCCACAATGGCCCCAACCTCTCAGAGACAAGCTAGAGGTGTGACTGGACAGAGCTGGTTGCACATCTGAGGCCAGGGACAAGGAGGCCGCCTCCCGGCCCCTGGAGGCCTGGCTGATGGACACCCCGAGCTCTGTGCTTGCTTGGGCTCCCTCAGGTCATCAGCTGTGACAGCCCTCTTGCCTTGGGATCCTTCCAGAAGGAAGGAGCTGAGCATTCGGGCGTCTGGGCATTCTGAACTTTTGCTTCCGGCTTTCTGTTCTGCATATCACCTTCACACAATGGGTCAGGGCTGCGCCTCTAATGTTATCACAGTTGTCACCCTCCCTCTGGCTCCATGATGAATATACAGCAGAGACCTTGGAGAGCCCTCAGACTATAGAGAGTGAACTTGGGACCTGGGTTATAAATCTCCCCTCTGCCATTTACTCACTGTGCAACTTCAGAAAGATTACTTGATTTCTGTGCCCTGGTTTTCTCATCTATAAAATGGCAGTAGTAGTCCCTCTCTCAAGGAGACAATGTGTGTGCAGTGCCCTTTGCAGGGCTGGCTATGTGGGAAACTTCAAGACGTGGAAACTGGTGTTAACAGATGCTCACAAAATTCCCCTGGGACCCATCACCTCACACGTGTGTGTGCCCTTTCACTCTCAGAAGAAAAGTCTTCTCCCCTACTTGGATGCAGATTCCAGTAGAGAACATTCTGGCTTTCACTCACACACTTGCCTCCCACCTCATTTCCTGGCGGTCACCTTCCAGACCGGAGGCTGTTGCTGTCCCTTCCTCTTTCGGCAAGTGGAAGTTTCTGTTCTGGTCACTGCAGGAGCCACCAACCGTGAATTCCTGTAACTCAGAAGATGGGAAGGCCAGGGAGCCAACCCCACAGTCAGCAGCTGAGAACTAAACCAGAGAATGACCCATGTGAGAGTCACCCCTGCCAGACTTTGAGCTCTTAAACGGGGTCCTCATGGCCCCACAATGCCAGGGAAGGGAAACCAATTCCAAAAGGTCCCAGAATCTTCATCAGCAAATAAAATCTCAGCCCCAGTAGGAACCTGCCCTTGGTCGACTCACTTCCTCCGTGGCTCAACCCCATTGCTCCCACTGTGCCATCAGCTGCCACCACATCATGAAGTGGACCAGGCGACACCCAGGGCAGCAGCTGGATGCATCCTCCCCTGCCTTGCCAGGCCTTAGTCACCCGGCCAACTTGCCCTGGACATTTCACACTTGAGTGACCTTTTGGGCTTGTGGGGGTAAATAGGGCCCGCCCAGCTCTGAAGTAGGCGACAGAAATGGAATTGCCACTGGCAGCCCCTCGGGCTCTGCCTTGGGTCAGGCATGGTTCCCTGGGGTCCTGAGCAGCTGCCTTCAGCCCAGAAGGCTCCATGTTGCCTCCATGAAAACCTCTTGCCTCCTGCTCAGCACCGCCCACTCAGGGGGGGCTGGGTCCTCTCACCCACCTACAACTGTGCCCTGCTGGCCTCTGAGCCCCAGCCCTGGGAGGTAGAGGAGGGGGAGCACGACTACCTTCCCCTGCTCCTTACTCCTCTGCTTCCCCAGCACCCCCATCCTGCTCACACTTTCCTGCCATCACCCCCCACCCCCACTACCATCTGTGGGAGCCCCTCCCAGCCCCCAGGCTCCTCCTCTACAACCAGCTCAGTCACAAATTCTCTTTCCCTCTCGGGAGATCTCCTGTAGTTCACAAAATAGGTTAACATCTTTCTTCTGGTCATGTGGTGTGGGACTGTGCTGTTGCTAACTAATTATATGAAAAATTCCGCTCCCTTTTGCTCAAATGTTCCACGTGCTCACTATTTTACGTACGTTATGTCATCAATGGCCCAACAACTCTACTTTAAAAAAACCTTTTTTTTTATTGTGGTAAAATACACTTAACATAAAGTTCACCATCTTAACCATATTTACGTGTACAGTTCAGTGGTATTAAATACATTCACATTGTTGTGCAGCCATCACCACCATCCATCCCCATGACTCTGTTCATCTTGTAAAACTGAAACTCTGTACCTATTAAAAAATTACTGCTCAATCTCCCCTCCTTCCAGGCCCTGGCAACTACCAGTCTACTTTCTGTCTCTGTGATTTTGGCTACTCTAAGTACCTCAGATAAGTGGAATCACACAGTATTTATCTTCTTGTGACTGGCTTATTTCACTTAGCATAATGTCTTCAAGGTTCATCTATGTTGTAGCAGGTGTCAGAATTTCCTTCCTTCTTAAGGCTGAATAACATTCTATTATAGGTATACATCACATTTTGTTTAAACATTTATCTGTTCATGGACACTTAAGTTGCTTCCACATTTTAGCTATTGTGAATAACGCTGCTATGAACATGGGTGCACAAATATCTCTTTGAGACTCTGCTTTCAATTTTATTGGTATATACCCAGAAGTGGAATTTCTGGGTCATATGGTAGTTCTAATTTTAATTATTTTAGGAACCACTATAGTGTTTTCCACAGTGCTACACCATTTTACATTCCCACCTACAGCGCACAAGGGTTCCAATTTCTCCACATCCTCACCAACACTTATTTTCTGTTGTTTTTTTTAATAGTTATGTGAGGTGGTATCTCATTGTGGTTTCAGTTTGCATTGTCCTAATGATTAGTGATGGTGAGCATCTTTTCACGTGCTTATTAGTCTTTTGAAAATCTTCTTTAAATAATTTCTATTCAAATCCTTTGCTTATTTTTGAATTGGGTTCTTTGCTTTTTTGTTGTTGAATTATTGGTATCCTTTCTACATTCTGGATATTAATCCCTCAGCAGATATATGATTTGCTAATATTTTCTCCCAGTCTGTAGGTTGCCTTTTTATTCTGTGATAGTGTCTCTTGATGTACAAAATTTTTTAATTTTCATGAAGTCCAAATTGCCCAATATTTTTCTTTTATTGACTGTGCCTTTGGTGTCCTGTCCAAGAAATCAGTGCCAAGTCCAGTGTCGTGAAGCTTTTGTCCTACGTTTTCTTCAAAGAGTTTCATGTCTTACATTTAGATCTTTGATCCATTTTGAGTTAATTTTCATATATCATGTTAGGTAAAGGTCTACATGTTTTCTTTATGCCAGTACCACACTACTTGATTACTGTAGCTTTGTAGTGAGTTTTGAAATCAGGAAGTGGGAATCCTCCAGTTTAGGTCCTCTTTTTCAAGATTGCTTTGGCTGTTTGGAGTCCCTTTAGATTCCATATGAATTCTAGGATGGGTTTTTCAATATCTGCGAAAAACATCATTAGGATTTTGATAGGAATTGCATGGAATCTGTAGATCACTTTGGGTAGTACTGACATTTTTAAAGTCAAATCTTCCAAACCATGAACATGGAATGTGTTTCCGTTTATTTATATCTTCTTCAATTTCTTTCAGCAATGTTTTGTAGTTTTCATTGTACAAGTCTTTCACCTTCTTGATTAATTCCTAAGTATTTTATTCTTTTTGATGCTATTGTAAGTGAAATTGCTTTTGTAATTTTCTTTTCAGATTGTTCACTGTGTAGTGTAGAGAAATGCAACTGACTTTGTGTGTTCACCTTGTATCCTTCTACTTTGCTGAATTCGCTTATTAGTTCTAACAGGTTTTTGGTAGAGTCTTTAGGGTTGCTTACATATCAGATCATGTTGTCTACAAACAGAGATAATTTTACTTCTTCCTTTCTAATTCGAATACCTTTTATTTCTATTTCTTGCCTAAATGCTCTGGCTAGATCTTCCAGTACTAGATTGAGTAGAAGTGGTAAAAGCGGGTGTCCTTTCCTTCTTCCTGATCTCAGAGGAAATGCTTTCAGTGTTTCACCATTGAGTGTGATGTTTACTGTGGGGTTTTCATATGTGGCTCTCGTTATGTTGAGGTAGTTTCCTTCTATTCCTAGTTTGTTGAGTGTTTGTACATTAAAAGGGTGTTGAATTTTGTCAAATGCTATCTCTGCATTAACTGAGATCATCATGTGTTTCTTTTCCTTCATTCTGTTAATGTAGTGTATTACTTGATTGATTTTCAGATGTTGAACCATTCTTGCATTCCAAGAATAAATCCCACCTCCTCATGGTGTATGATTATTTTAATATGCTACTGAATTCTGTTTGCTAGTGTTTCATTGAGGATTTTTGCATTAATGTTCATAAGGGATATCAGACTATAGCATTCTTGCAGTGTCTTTGATTTTGATAATCAGGGTAATGCTGACCTCACTGAATGGGTTTAGAAGTGTTCCCTCTGCTTCCATTTTTTGGAAAAATTGAGAAGGATTGGTAGTAGTTCTTTAAATGCTTAGTAGAATTCACCAGTGAAACCATCAGTTCCAGGGCTTTTCTTTGTTGGGATATTTTTGATGACTGATTCAATCTCCTTAGTAGTCATAGGTCTATTCAGATTTTCTATTTCTTCATGATTCTGTCTTGGTAGGTTTTGTGTTCCTAGAAATTTGTCCATTTCATCTAGGTTATCCAATTTGTTGGTGTACAATTTTTCATAATACTCTCTTATAATCCTTTTTATTTTCATAGAGTTGGTAGTAATGTCCCCACTTTCATTTCTGATTTTAGTAATTTGTCTTCTCTTTTTTCTTAGTCCATCTAGCTAAAGATTTGTCAATTTTGTTGATTTTTTCGAAGAGCTACTTTTGATTTGATTGATTTTCTCTATTGTGTTTTTATTCTCTATTTCATTTATCTCTGCTCTAATCTTTATTATTTCTTACTTTCTGCTAACTTTGAGTTTAGTTTATTCTTCTTTTTCTAGTTCCTTAGGTTGTAAAGTTAAGATGTTGATTTGAGATCTTCTTGTTTTGAAATGTAAGTGTTTATAGCTATACATTTCCCCCCTTAGCACTGCTTTCACTGCATCCCATAATTTTTGGTATGTTGTGTTTCAGTTTTCATTCATCTCTAAGTATTTTCTAATTTTCTTTGTGACTTCTTCTTTGATCTACTGATTGTTTAAAAGTTTGTTTCCAAAATTTCCACAATTTTATAAATTTTCCACTTTTCCTTTTGTTACTGATTTCTAACTTCATCCTGTTGTGATCAGAGAAGATACTTTGTATAGTATCTATCTCTTTAAATCTATTGAGACTTAATTTGTGGCCTAACATAATGGTCTATCCTGGACAATGTCCCATGTGCATGTGAGAAGAATATGTATTCTGTTGTTGTTGGACAGAGTGCTCTGTATATGTCTGTTACATCTGGTTGGTTTATTGTGTCATATAACTCCTCTATTTCTTTATTTATCTTCTGTCTGGTTGTTTTATCCATTATTGTGAGTGGGGAATTGAAGTCTTCCCCAAGTCTTCCTTTGGAAGTTGCAAGCCTTCACGATTCCAGAGTTCCAAAATAGTTACATCAGAAATAATCTGCCAGGGCAGTTTTTGCGCAGGTGGGCAGACAGTTTCCTGGTGCTTCCTACTCCACCATCTTCCCAGAATCCTCTGACCAACACTTTTTAAGTGGAAACTTCATCACCTTTATAAATGGAAAAACAGCATCATTCTCCATATATAGAAAGGAGCTTGAAAATAGATACCATGAAAACCAAATCACTGGATAACATTCCAGAAGATTCTGTGGCCAAACCAGGGTCTCCATCGGGGCCTGAGAAAGTGAGGAGATGTGGCCCCAAGGACAGCATAAGGAGGATGAGACCCACTGCCCTCAGTGTACAGCCTCAACTGCAGCTCCCTGTGGAGTGGGGTGAATTGATTCTCCCTCCCCCAGTGTAGGGATCCTGTCACTCCACATCTTTGACACCTACCATTGTCAAGTTCCTTAAATATTGCTAATCCAAGGTATCTGAGATGATATTAATAGGAGTTATTTATATTTTCAGGTACTAGTCCTGTGACAGTTTTATTTTTTTCAAATGTCTTTTCCCAGTCTGTGACTTCTGGAACAGAAGTTTGCTTGTTGTTAATGAAGTAGACTTTATCAGACTTCTCTCTTATAGTATATGTTTTCTGTGTCTTAAGAAATTCTTCCCTATACCAAGATCATGGTTTTTCTTTTCTCGTTTAGGACTTCAATCCACATATAATTGACATTTGTGTGTGGTGAAGGGAGAGATCCAATTTCATCTTTTCATATATTGGGTCATTGTCCCATCAACATTCCCTGAATTGTGCAGACTTCCCCCACTGCTCTTGAACAGGCTTTTAGATGCCTGGGATATTGGGAACACATGGGTAAGAACTTGGTAGCAGCAGTTGCCTCCTGGGAGGTCTAGTGAGTGGTTGGGGGAGAGAGGTGGAAAGACAAACTGTTTTTCCCCAACCACTATCCTGTACTTTTTGAGTTTCATTTGAACTAATCAATAAAATAAAAAGAATGATTTATTTTTAAAAATTGAAATTGGAATACTTTTCTCACTATGATTTGATACTACTTACAACCTGAAATCTCCTGGCTCAGGTCCTCAGCTCTGAGTGTGGGAGGGAGTGTAGGGAGTACATTTATGTCAGTGAATGAGGAGATTGGCTCAAATATGGGGCCCCCTGGGAAACTGTCAGGCTCCTCCCCCCCAGGCCAAGAGCTGACTTAACAAATCTTCCCCCAAATCTTTCTTGGTTGTTGTTGTTAACAAGCAAAGGACAGCTGGCTTCCTGGACTGCAAATAACTTGAAGACGCCTCACGGAGTAACTCCTCTGGGACTGTCTAAGCACTGCTAAGGTTGGTATTCATAAATGTTTAGTTTGGTACTAGAGTTTTCCAAGGCCCTTGTTCAGTGTTTCCCTAAGAAATCTGTCTGGTGAGGAGTGTCAGGCTAGGGCACCCACTGCTAGGTCTGCACACACCCACATGGGTGGTTACAATTTTGAGAAAGGTCGCCATATCACAAGTGTCACCCTCAATTTCTCACAGGTTTCAATTGCTACTTTACTTGTATTCATTAATACAGGCTTAGAGTAATTTATGCTTTCTTTTGTTGATTGCTTTGTTTCTGTGTCGGTGCATCATTTCTATTTTGTTATGGTCTTTGTGGTCACCAAGTTCTTCCCGCATTGGAAAGCAGGAACCAGTCTGGTGGCCGGCCACCAAAAACCTTGAAACCCTTGGCTCAAAAGTCCACAAAGGGGCCAGAGGGGAAGCTACTTCTTAGCTCCCTGTTCTGGGTTCTGTCTGCCAGGGCATCCAGCAGAGAAAGATAATGAGGCAGGTTTGCTTTTATCAGCTGTGTCCTGATAAACAGAGTTGATGGCATGGAGAAGAGAGCCCAGCTCTTGAACAAGCAGGAGTAGAACCTGGGGGTCTCCACAGGGCAGGGAGTAGGGCGGGCCTGATGGGGAGAAAGAGCATTCTCTACCCACTCTGGGTCCTTCCTGGCTGGGCTACAAATTAAATTGACATGAGGCCGAATAGCAGGAGAAAATCAAACAAAACTTTATAAAGCATGTATACATGGGAGAGATCAGGGAGTGTCTCTCGATAAAATGGTGGAGATTCTCCTCTTATATAGACAAAAGAGTATTTTAGGGGGAGTTGGGAGTGTCAGCCACGAGGGATTACAAGAAAAGTATGGTAAGGTTATTACGCAGATTTAAGGCCTCACCTTCCACATTGACAAGTTTCCAGAGATGAGGTCATCCACCCCTCTTCCCAGTACAGAGAAGGAGATACAACAACAAATGGAGATTTTCCTTACAAATGTTCTGTTTGGTAAACAGAACTTTGATGGGAATGGGCATAGCAAGGACCCTCCCAGTCTATCGATACCTGGAGTCATCCAAGGTGAAGGTCCATCCCAGGGACAGGACTTCCATGCCAAATCTCTTTAGAGAGTTGGGGGGGGTGAAGGTTAAAGCCTCCTTCAGAGCAAGGTAGAGAGAGACACATCTTGAGGTGGCCAATTCTGATCCCCCACAGGCCAATGCATAGAAAGGGTGGTGGGAAAGCAGGGCATATGGAGCCCTACAAAGCAGAAGTGAGTGTGAAGCTAGAAGGTGCCTCTCTCCTGGCCTAAGCCGGGCCTGTGGACACCCATTAGGCAGCATGATTTCCTCTCATCAACTTCGCACCAAAGGCTGTGGAGTCTCCAAAAGATGTCACCCCTCTGTCCATTCTCTCCCTCTCCCTCACTGTCCTGGTCCAAGCCTGAGACCTCCCTGGCTGTGGCCACTGTGCAGCCTTCTTGCTGGTCTGGAGGAGCCTTCTCGAGCTATGCTCAGGGCACTTCGAGCCTGTGCTCCCCGCCTCCTGATGGCCTCTCCTCCACAGCGCTGCCTGGTTCTCCCTGCCCACCCAGCCTCATCTCGGTTGTTCTGGCTGTTCAGGGTCTCACTGCCCCTCCTCCCCACTCCTCAGACAGAGGAAGCCTGTCCTCATGTCAGGGCTTTGTGCTCTGTCCTCCTGGAACACCTCTTCCTGGAGGACTCAGTCATATGATCTCCTCTTAGAGAGACCTTCCCTGACATGCCCACCCGAGAAGCCCCTTCCTCCTGATGGAGTTCAGGCCAGGCCGCCCCAAGATGTGCCACTCTCGTATGTGGATTATTTTGAGCTGAAGACAATAAAGGCTCAGAAGACTCAGAAAGAATTTGAGTTTGACCTTCCCCCAAACTGCCTAAAAGAATTTAAGATAGAAGGCCTGTCCCCAGGATGGTCCATCACTACAGATAACTCTGGGTATGGATAGGCTGGGAGGATCCTTGCTAAGCCCATTCTTATCAAAGCTCTGAAAACCAAGTAAAAATAGACGTTGTCCTTTGTAAGAGACATTTACATTTATAAGAGAAATCTCCATTTGTGAAGGTATCTCCCTCTCCGTACCAGGAGGAAGGGGAGATGACCTTATCTCTAGAAACTCTTATCAGTGCAGAAGGCAAGGACTTAAATCTGCATATTACCATTCCTCTTCTTTACTATGTTTTCTGGTAATCTCCCATAGCTGACTCCCCTCACCCCCAACATCCTCCTTTGTCTTTAGCTGAAGATAGTATTTGAGAACCTCTGCCATTTGTCGAGTTACTCAGTTTCCCTGGGTCTCTTCCATGTATACATGTTATTAAACTTTGTTTTATTTTCTCCTGCTAACCTGCCTTTTTAATTATTTGGCCAGCCATAAGAACCTTAATGGAAAGACAGGGAGGGGGTTCTCCCTTTTCTCCAACACACCCCACATCACTTGTTATGTCCCCCTGGTCATTTCTCATGGCACTCTCTTCTATTGAAAATTGTCCAATATTTGCTTGTTTAATGAACACTCACCCTCTGGAATGCCTGCTTGTTCCTAAGCCTGGAATAATGATGACACAGAGAAGGCCCTCAATAAACATTTGTTGGGTGAGTCAATGAATCCCATAAGGTAATGAGGTGAGATCCTTTGAGAAACTGGAAGCCAGCCTAGTTCAGAAAGCACAGTTGGTCCTTTTCTTTACACCAATGAGAATTAATCTGCAGTTAGCACTTGATGCTAATCTCTCTTGGAGTCAGTGTCCACAGCACCGTCATGGGATGGAGACTGCCGGGTCTGTGAACAAGGTCAGGAGGCACCATGTTCTGAATTGTCTAAAGTCTGGTTCATGATCTGCACTGCTTACGTGGGGCTGCTCTACTTTCTTAAATCTCTAATCAACATCATCATTTTCTCTATTGATGCACATTTCCTTTCCCTTAGAGATCAGTCAGAATTCCCTTAGTGTGCACTCATTTTGCCCTATAACTGATGTCTAATGTGACATTTACAGATCCTTGCACAGTCACCAGAACTTTCCTGCCCCTCTCTGCATTCACCTTCCACCTTCTCTTCCACTGATGCCTCTCATTGCCAGGTACCACCTGTGTAGCCCCTATACTTCTCCTTCCTGCATCTCCTTAGGGCAGCTCCTTCTCAGGCCTCTTGTGGCATGTTATTCATCCAGCCTTTTTTCTATGTTAATTATTTACTAACCCATGGAACACTCCTTGGAGCTTTTCAAGGAAAATACAATTTTATCATCTTTCTAGATTTACGGCTGGGAGCATCCATGTTTGATAAGCAAGCGAATGACTAAGTCTATGAATGAGTGAGGGAAGGAGGGAATGAATGAATGAGTGTGTGAATGACTGAGTTCATAAGTGAATGAATGAGTTGAGTGAGTGAATGAGAGAGTGAATGAACGATCTATTCTTCCTGGCTGTCATGGCACTTATACAGTGGTTCTGACACAGGACTTACAGGGGACAAGTGTGGGCTGGCAGCAAAGTCTCCCATTTGTGAACCTTGGAGGCAGCCTACACACACCTATCCACATTTTGCCTTTTTTACTGCTCAAGACCCAGATTTGGGTCAGGTCCTGGGCCCCCGTAAACTCCGTGGCAACTTCCCAGACCCAGCGTTTCACAATGTTTCCTGAGTCAGAAAGCATTTGGTGTACTGGTGTTTTATAAAATTTAAAGATTCTTTTCATGGTGAACACAACACACTGACACTTGGAAAGATGAAAAACATCTGGCAAGGGACTGAGGACAGGGGACGCCACCCCCTCCTGCAGGGGGCATATGTCAGAGGGCCCAGGTTTGGCTCCATCCTATATCAAGGAGGCCCCCATACCCATAATGAGTTTGTGGGGTGCTACTTTCATGACCCAAGGGCAGCTCGGTACAGAGGGTCACAGGCTCAGGGACTGTGAGAGCCTCTGTTTGCAGGAGAGCCCAGTATGTTGTCACCATCTGTGCTCTAAGGTGTGTAGCATGGAGCAAAGAAGGGCAGGATCTTGTATCAGAAGCCCATGGGCAATGTCTGGGCAGTATAGGCAGCCCAGAGACCCCAGGAGGCCCAAGGGGAGGCTGTTACAGCCTCTGCAGTGGAGTTTTGGAGAGCCCCAGCAGGAGGGCCGCTGACTTTCATCTGGAAGGCTCCCAAAGCCTTTGTTGGGGAGGGCCCCATCGAAGGAGGGCTGGTTTGTAAGTGGCAGCACCAGTGAGATTAAGTAGAATCTGTAAATGAGGGATACGTTACCTCCAGAACTCAGAAAGGACTAAAAGATGCTGGACTTGTGTGTCCTCAATGAGTGTATTAAACAAAATTCCTTGGAGGAGGACGTCATCAATGTAACCTCATAGCTGTGCTCCTGGGCAAAGGGGGATGCAGCTAAGATCTTGCCTGTTAAGACTGTGCAATGGCAGAGCTATTGAGGTACCCATGGGTAGCCCAGAAAAGGTGTATTGTGTCCCTTTGGAGTGTTTTAAAATGTAAATTTTGTTATTATTCAGATATGGTGAGGCCAACACATTGGTTGCCATTGAAAAGACAGTTTGCTACTCACAGTCCCAAGAGGAGGGGTATGCCACACCACAGGGGTTCATCAAGGTCAGTGAGGAAGCAGAGGGAGTGGGGGAGCCTTTATTGTGGCTTTGCAGGAAGGAATGGGCAGGGCAGGGTAAGCAGGCTGAGGATTGGCTACTTTGAATCATTTCAGCGGGCTCTGGAGTAGAGGGGTTTCCCTAGTTGCCAGGGACCTGGCACTAGGTGATAGGGACAGAGGAATATTGGCTTCTGGAGTGTAAGAACCAGGCAGAGGAGGTGGTGGGGGTATGGGCTTTGGATTGATTGGGTTGTCTGTATCTCTAAGGATTGGCTAACCCTGGGAGGGGCAGTCTCTCCTTATCAGCAAAAACTCAGATGACAGAGCATCAAGAATACAGAAAATAAGAAAATATAGTTATTACATGGAGGGGAAGGCACACTGCAGCTGAGAGCCTATTGAAATAGGCACCAAACACAACATATTATCCAAATCTATAATAGCAGAATATTCACTGGCTGCTGATTGGATGGAGTCAGTGATTTCAACAATGGGTGTTGGGTATGGAGGTCTTCATGGATGGGACCACAGCATTAAGGTGGCAGTAATTTACCATGAGGTGCCATATATCTTCTCGGGGTTAAGAGCAGGAAAAATTGGGCTGTCAACAGAGAACCAGTGAGGATAACCACCCATTCATTAATTACATCTTATATAGTAAGTTTTAATCGTTGAAGGCCTTGTTTTAACTTACACAGGACCACAGTAACAATTATAACTAGTGATAAATAAAATGGCAAGCAATAGGATATATCAGAGTATATAAGGAAGTCATTTGGTGTAAAACTAATTTGGGCTGAACTTGCTTTTCCAAAAAGGCTGACTGGCCTTTGAACATGCATTGTATATCTGCTTTGAGCATTTACCATGTTCCAGAGACAAGAACAAATGCCCTTAAGATAAGGATGCAACTTCCCCCACATTGGCATTTCCTTAAGGATAAGCATTTCTCCCTAGGCTAGGATTTGATTGCTGTGTTCATCCTGTGACCACCCAGCTCGAGACAGCAGACCTACTACCTGCGGTGTCCATCAAAGGCTGTGCCCGACAGGGCAATCTTGTGACTATTGTAAAAAGGACATTGCATTCATATGTTATATATGCTCTTTGATGGTATATAACCACTCTGTACACCCCACTTCTTTGTAGCGTTCCTTCCTTGGGGAAGGAAGGCCCCAGGCTATATGGTCCTCAAATTTGGCTCATAATAAATTCACCTCACTTTTGATTTATAGATTGGCTATGGGTTATTTGCATTGACACTAGGGGTCCATGGGGTCCCATTTTGTCAAACAAATTGTAAGGATCTAAGACTTAATTTAATTTTAACTTATTACTCATTGTGTCAGAGCATATCGGGGTATTTTAGGGCAATGGGTATTATAACTATGGGAAATTTAGCCAAGGCTACAGGTAAAGTGAAGCATACCTATCCTTTCTCTATCTTATATTTAGTTTCTTTCCTAAGATTGTAGGGGATATCACGTTAATTGTAGTGAGGTCCCCATGTATAACTATAACTTGAGCCCCAATATTGACTAACTCCATGAAACTTTGTCAATTGGTGCATTTAAACAAATGTTAAAATTAATTTAGAATCTATGTTGTATAGGCAAAAGGCCAATCAGCACTCTTATTTTTTTAACACATTTTTTTTAAAGTTCAGATTTTCAATGAGTCAGATTATGCACTTTTGTTTCAATTTAATTATATATGTATATATAAATGTATTATTTTATGTAATATATTTTAACATCCTTCTGCCCCCCATATGCAGATTTCTTTCTTTCTTTCTTTCTTTCTTTCTTTTCAGAAGGGAGGCTTCCAGCAGCCTAAAGCCATGGTTTTCAGCTTTTGTCACCAATAACTGATACGGCAGGTCTTCTAGGAGGTTACAGGAAAGGAGGGTGAGGGTCCTCCCCTCCCAGAGATCTGGGTTTGCTCTTAGGAGAGAGCAGCCTCTCCTCGGACAGCACAGTGAGCCCCCTGTCTGAGGTATCAGGCCCTTTGTGTGTTGACATGCGGGGCGCTTACTCAGGCCCAAGCACACCGGCTAGGGGCCTTGCAGGATTTAAGCAGTTGGGTAACCTCTGCAGGTGTTGGGGCTGGGGGAAGGTGTAACTCACAACACCCCTGAGGGTCTGGGGGACAGGAAGGGTGCAGGTGACAGCAGCCAGGTGTGAGCAGCAAAGTGACAGATAAGCCGCTACCCCCACCTGAGCCGTATCCACAGTGAGACCGGGGCGCCATTTCTCCACCACAGGGGAGTCCAACCAACACCTTCTTCCACAGGGGTCACCTGAAACACACCGGGGTTCTGCCCCAAATAATAAAAAAGAAAAATGACACTGAAGCATTGCATTAAGGTGGGCCTCGCCTGAGCTGCTGTGCAGTCCTCAGAGTTGGGCCAATTAGCACCCCTCCTTTGGAATATCCCACACTGAGGAAATCTGGGTCAGGAGAGATGGCGACCACTGGCAGACACAGCAGCGGCAACAAGGCCAACACGCAAGCTCTGTGCCCAGTCCCTTTGCCATGGTCTGGACCAATTAACTAACCAAGAGCAGGCTCCCGATGAGGCCATCGAAGAGCCAGAGGTCATGGCCATGTCATCCTGTCACGGCACCAAAAGTTTCATGAAATTTAAAGGTTCCTTTGATGGCGGACACAACACAAAGACTCTTAGATGAAAGGCAGACTCTTTGTTACTTACAGCTCCAAACCAGGGCAAGCTGCCAGGCAGGGCCACACAGGGGCTTGTCCCCGGGGACAGGGGAACAGGCAGCTGGAGCTGTAGGGGCAGCTTGTGTGTGGCAAGTGCACCCAGGAAGACAGTGAGCCTGCAGGGGCCTGGGAGGCAGGTTTCCCAACAACAAGAGGGTCGGGGGGAGATGTTCACAGAGGAGGAGGGGTTGGGCTTGTCTGAGTAATTCCCTGGGCTGGCAGGGAACTGACACCTGCTGCTCAGTGACAAACAGGAACTGTGCCTAGGCCCCTTGATAAGGAGGGTGGTTTGGCCAGTGGCCTATCCATGGGGCAGAGCAGGGAGGGAAAGGTGGAGTCAGGCCATTCCAGTCCCTCCCAGTTTCACCAGATGTCAAGATGGCACATGATGTTGGGCCTTAGTTTTAGGCCTTACACCACAGAGGGGTGCTCTGCATTGTGCCTTTTTTATGTCCTTGGACCTAATTGTGTGAAGGTATGATGCTTGGAGCAATGTATAAGTGATCCCGTTTCTCTGCATACTTGTCGGTTTTTGGTGGTGTCATTATTTTAAATTTTAGCCATTCTGATAGGTGTATGGGTTTAATTTGCATTTTTCTACTGGTGAGTGAAGTTAAACAACTTTGCGTGTGCTTATTGGCCACTTGTATATCTTTTTTTTTACTCAGATCCTTTGTCTGCTTTTTAATGGGATTTTGTCTTTTTATTATTGAGCTGTAAGAGTTCTTTATGTATTCTGATGCAAGTCTCTTACCAGATACATGATTTTCACATATCGTTTCCCACCTGTGAGTTGTCGTTTTACTCTTTTAATAGTGTCCTTTGAAGCATAAACATTTTAATTTTTATCAAGTCCACTTTATTTTTTCTTCGTCTTGCTTGTGCTTTTGGTGTCATCTCTAAGAAACCATTGCCTAATCCAAGGTCTCAAAAAATTTACTCCTATGTTTTCTTATAAGACTTTAGTAGTTTTAGCACCTACATTTTGAGTTAATGTTTGCATCTGGTGTGAAGTATGGTCCAGCTTCATACTTTTGCATGTGGTTATCCAGTGGTCCCAGCACCATTTGTGAAAAGACGATTCTTTCCCCATTGAATTGTTTTGTCATTCGTGTCAAAAATCAATTGACCATATTAATTTGCAAAATATGTAAAGAACTCATACAACTCAACAACAAAAAAATGGACAACTCAATTTAAAAATGGGCAGAGGATCTGAATAGACATTTTCCCAAAGAATATATAGAGATGCCCAACAGGCACACGAAAAGATGTTCAACATCACTAATTATCAGGGAAATGCTAATCAAAACTATAGTGAGATATCACCTCATACCCATCAGAATGGTTACTATTAACAAGACAAGAAATAACAAGTGTTGGAGAGGATGTGGAGAAAAGGAAACCCTCATACACTGCTGGTGGGAATGCAAACTGGTACAGCCTCTATGGAAAACATTATGGAGAGTTGTCAAAAATTAAAAAAGGAAATACTATTTGATGCAGTTATTCCACTTCTGGGTATTTATCCAAAGAACATGAAAACACATGAAAGTCAAAAAGATATATGCACCCCTATGTTCATCACAGCTGTAGGGGCACTAGCCTGCGTGCCCTTTAACAGCCACATGTCCTTCTGGCCCTCTTCTGATAAGGACACCAACATTCTGGGCAAGATGCAATGATCCAGGGCCTGGCCAGCCCAGATCTTACCTTATCTCACTCGAAGAACATCACGTCTTAAAAAAACACAGAGCCCCTCCACATGAGCTACTGTTCCTGGGAAAACTGGCTGTACCAGGACAGCCCCTCTCAGCAGGCACATAGCCTATGTGCCCCTGCCTATATAAGAAACCCCTTCCCCACCCATGATTGCAGGTGCACACTTCTGTGCAGCCAGCCACCACTGGACATTCCCTGTTAGTAAATCCCAATAAACCTATATGTCTCGTTCGCTGTTTCTGGGTCTTTTGTTGGGTCTCTCGCAAATTATCCCACACTGCTCACCCAACTGGGCATGTGGCCAAACAGCAGCATTATTCACAATAGCCAAGACTTGGAAGCAACTCAAGTGCCCATCAAGGGATGAATGGATAAAGAAGATATGGTATATATACACAATGAAATACTACTCGGCCATAAAAAAGACAAAATCATGCCATTCGTGAAACAGGGATGGACCTTGAGGGTATTATGCTAAGCAAAATAAGTCAGAGAGAAAGACAAATACCATATGATTTCACTCATATGTGGAAGATAAACAAACAAACACGTAAACAAGGAGAATAGATTAATGGTTACCAGAGGAGAAAAGGGTGCAGGGAAAGCAAAATAGTAAAGGAGCACATATGTATGGTGACAGATAAGAACTAGACTATTGGTGGTGAACACACTGCAGTCTATACAGAAGCTGAAATATAATAATGTACATCTGAAATTTACACAAAGCTATAAACCAATATGACCTCAATAAAATAATTAAAGAAAAAAATCAATAGACCATTAACATGAGGGTGTAACTCTGGATTTTCAATTCTGTTTCTTTGATCCATACATTTAACCTTTTGCCAGTTCCACACTGTATTGATTACTGTACTTTGTATTATAGTTTTGTAATTGAGATATGCAAGTCCTCCAACTTTGTTTTCCTTTTTCATAATTGTTTTGACTATTCTGGGTCCTGTGCATTTCCTTCTGAATTTGGGGGTCAGTTTGTCAATTTCTGCAAAAGCTGCCTGTGGGATTTTGATACGGATTGCACTGAATTTGTTGGTTAATTTTGAGGAATATTAAGTCTTCTGATCCATAAACACAGGATGTCTTTCTATTTATTTAGATCTTTTAAAATTTCTTTCAACCATGTTTTCAGTGTAGAAGTCTTATGCTTTTTAAATTAAATTTATTTCTAAGTATTTTATTATTTTTGATGCTATTTTACGTGGAATTGTTTTCTTAATTTTATGTTTGAATTATTCATTGCTACAGTACAGCCAGAAATCACTTTTAATGGGCCTTTGATTAACATTTGGTTTCAGCTGAAAGCTTACTTAAGGAATACCTTCCAATTTTTAAACTGCCTTTATAAGTTTAATATACTTTTTCCTTTCTAAGTAGTTCAATTGTCTGACAACAAAGCCATTTTGAGCCTTTTAATTTCAAATATTGAATCTGAAATATGATGAACCTTACACTGTCTTAAACGTTCCAACACAGTTTACAAACTTAGATTTCAGCCTAAAACCACGAGTCTAAAGCACTTATGCAATTACACACCACAGTCTGAGAGTCTCAGATCTCTAATACGTTACTTGCATAAAATTCCAGAAATGGGATTCCTTCTTGACACCCAGACACCAGTATCTAAACATTTCTGAACCCACGCACAGTCCTTCTGAGACGGGCATTTGGGTGCCTGCTGGGAGGGGTAGTTACCATCGCGGGAACCTGCAGACCTTGGGGCCATTCCCCTCACGCGACTGAGCAGTGATCTAAAGGTCCTCATAGCAATTGACTGTAGCCAGTTCAAGCAAACACACTTACACCAAAAGAAGGTACAAAAATGAAAGCACAAGTATCTTTGAACAGACTTTATTTTGACGTTTCAGACCAATTCCACATTTAATATCTCCCCTAGTACTTTTTAATTTATTATCACAATTAAATGTATGTATAACGATAATGTAATAATTTTTTTCACTAAGCCCCATATAGTTATCTCAGTTGATCTCAATGTGCAAAAAATTGTATTATTTTCTATGTGATCCCCAATGTGTGAAAGATTGGGGAGTAAAATGTCAGGAGGTTCTCCTATGTGTCACGCTGTTGATCCACATCCCTCACTTAATTCCCACAGCAGAGGGGCAGGAAAGAGAGTGAACTGCCCAGGACGGAGACTCTGACTGCCAGCCAACCGGCTCTCAATGAACATTTGCTGAGGAAGGAATGGCCTATATCTGCCATTTACACTTTAGTGTGAATTTATTTCTAGAGCATTATTTCACCTCTACTTGTGAAACGAAAGGCAAATGTTCCATTTAAACTGCACCACTCCGAGGTGCCCGTGAGGGTGGCTGGTTTCAGCCATGCAAGTGTTTCCACCCAGGGCTGCAGAACACTCTGGCCTCATCCAGCACTGAAGACCGAAGGTGCCAGTCTTGGGCAGATGAATCCACCTGCCTTGGGAACTGTGACTGCACTTCAGGCAGAGGGGAGCCAGCAGCTTCCTGGGGGCAGCCCCCCTCTTTGCAGGCAAGGTTCCCCCCAGAGTTGGGGCAGTTCACACCCTGCTTTATCTTGTCCGCTTCTGGAATGCATGGATGCTATTGCTAGCCCATTTCTCACACAAGCCACCTGAGGACCCAGGAGGTGGGGAGGTCAGGGGAGGAGCCCTCGTCCTTCTGGACCTTCTCCTCAGTGGTACAGGCCACGGGGGCTTCTGCCGGTCAGAACTAGGCCTGATCACAGCCCCACTGTCATCTACTCTGTGGGCTGTGGGCTGCCTGTGTCCCTTTTCTCACTGTCCAAGGGCCCTCAGCCCACACTGAGCAAGGACCCAAACCTCCATCCCAAGGGAATGGGCACGGGTGACTGACCCGGCTGTGCCAGGATGGGCACCTTGAAAACAAGCCCTCAGCTGGAAGCCCCCACCAGAAGACAGCACTTCCCACTCACTTGCTGGGAGACAGCGAGGGTGTCACTTAATACCTGCCACCTCTACTCACAGGTAGACATCCCGACAGCCAGGGAGAAACGTCCACGTGAGGGCTTAGGTCCTACAAGGCTTTAGAGAATGTTGGCTATTATCCTAACTACTGACATAAGTTATTAACTTATTACTAACACGGAAAGTGTAATCCTCCTTATCTATGTATCGTGATGTGGAATCCAAACCCTAGTGTTTAGTTCTTAGAGAACTCAAAGTCCACAGATTGTTGAAAAAGACACAGGCCCCCACAAGGTTTGTGCCTCCAGGACAGTGGGTGTTAGTGCACGTGGGGTGGCCCCTCCTCAGATCCAGCTGAAGAATTTCAGCAACATTAGGGCCAAATAACAGAGTGGAGGCCTGAAACACCTGCACAAATGTGTCTGCTAAGGGGAACTGGAGGGGGAGGCTGGGGAGCTGGGGCAGGTCAGGGGTGCCAGTGGAAGCTTCTGGAAACCTGGTCATATACCAGACAGGCAGACACTGATTAAAGGAATAGGTTTTCAACAGTGTAACCCTGTGACCCAACATCCTCACCCCTCCCTCCCTCAGCTGCCCCTGGGAGCCGCCACTGTGGCTCAGCTCCTGCCCGGCATGTGTCCCTCTCCAGCACGGGCCCATCCACCCAGGGCCCAGGAGGCTCTGGGCACTCGGTGAACAAAGCTGAGCAGAAAGGGGCAGAGGGGGTGGGGATGGCCAGGAAGGCCATCAGACAGAAGCCCCTCCTTCTCCTTCCAGGCAGAGCAGACCTTTCCCCATAGCGTGGGCCCAGCCATCACCCCACCACAGCGACAGGGGAGGGACAGAGGGGCTTCTGTGATACCCATCCCCTTCCTTCAGCTCTGACCCAACATGCAAACTATATGGAGGCAGGGTCTGTCCCCGGGCCTCAGTTTCCCCATGTGTGAGCCAGTGGGCAAAATTCCGAGGACAGGGGCAGCCTTTCCTGGAGAGGTCCCCAAAGACTCTGCCTGGGCCCGGCCCCTGCCCCTTCTGACTCTGACCACCTGGGACCACCAGGAAGGACAGCGCCGTCTGGCGTCAGAGTGGAGCCCACACGCCACCCAGTGGAACTCTCGGGTGACTGCGCTGAGCTCTTCCTACCGGTTTCCGCCTCAGTCAGGTTCCTGAATGACTCTCCCTTAAAAGCAGTCTTCACTCTGAAAGGAGAAATAGTGCCATCATCTTAAGGGCAGGGGGGTTGTTTGCCATCATCACTGAAGGAAGGGACGTTACTCCAGGCGTCCTCATGGGCTCCTGCCGGACTGATCATACAAGTCAGTGACGCTGGCACCTCACAGGCTCCCACACCCGCTGCGGACGCGGCTCCACGTGCACCTCACAGCCGCCCCGACGCTGACTGCGCCCCGAGGTGACCTCACGTAAATGCCTCTTACCGTAACCGCGTCTTGGGAGAGCTGCCCCTTCACCTCTCAGCACCTTGTCGTAACTGCCCCCTGACGTCTCTACGTCTTGCAGAGCTGCATCTTGATGTCAGTGCCCCGTGACGTTACCACACCTGGCGTAATCGCACCTGAACCCAACTGTCCCCGGACCTACAGGTGCCTCTCCCGACTGCACCCTGGCACCACCCCGCCTGACTCCTCCATCGTGACGTGCCTGCACCGGGGGGTACGGGGTAGGACACCCAGGCCTCCCGGTTCATGGGTAAGACGTGTGTCCTGAAGCGGTGACACCCCCCCTGAGCTCACGGGGCTGGAAGAGGCAGGCGCAGCCTCCCCTGCTCTGCCCGCTGCCCTCCGCCACCCACCTCGGCCGGCAGGGAGTGGAGCCGCCCCGGGGAGCCGGCCCCCCTCCCTCCTTCCTGGAGGGGTGGGTCTCCACGTAGAGAAACAAAGGCACCAGGGAGGAGGCACCCTAAAAACAGCTGCCGCAGCTGCCAGCCTTCTCCACACGGGGAGTGATGAGGATCCTGCCCAGTCCCACTCAAAGGCCACCATGGCCCCTCCTGGACCCAAATGCACACGCCTCTCAGGTTTGGCCCTGACCTTGGAGGCCTGGTTGTAGCGGTCCCCTCAGAAGAGCTCCTCGATACTCGGGCCCGGGGCTCCAGGGGCACTGATCGCCTATTTATTAACCCTGCTCTGTGCTGGCCCAGGACCAGGGGTGGACTGGGAAGAGAGCTGTTAACCCCGGGGAGCTCCAGCCGTCCATGGTGCTGCTGCGGGAGGGTCCGCAAGGCCACCGGAGCTGCACTGGGCCTGGTGGTGGCGGCTGGGCTCTGCCTCACTTAGATGAGATTCTGGGGTGAAAGGGGCTGAACTGCCACGGGGAAGTCCAGGAGGAAAAGGAACGGGGCAGAGAACAGCCCTTTGTCCCCAGGATGTCAGACCACAGATTGGAGGTGAGGACCTGGCAGGCTCAGGAGTCACCTCTGCCATCTCCCTGCAGGCTGGCTGTGGCCTTTGCAAGTCCCCGTCCCTATCACTGGTGCTGGGACAGAGCACTCAGAGCTGAGGTTGGCCGGACCAGGCCAGGGAGGGTGGGGAAGGACAAAGCCAATAAAAACATTCAAGAGCCAAACCCCTGCCCTTGAAACCTCCTGGTCTAGTGGGGAGACCCCATAGCACACGGGGCAGCACAGTGGGACAGTAGCACACGCCCCAGGTGCAGAGGCAGCCCGAGGAGCCATGATTAACTCCAGGGATGAGAACAATGTCCTGCAAGATAAAGCAGAGTTTTCCACGTGGATGAGAGGGTCAGGGCCTTCGTGTTCCCAGGAGGAGGGAGCGGAATGTCCACCACATGCACGGACAGAGCAGCAGGCTGAACTGGCCCCAGCAGCCGTCCTGATGCATCAGGGCTGGGTCAGGGCAGGGATGCAGCTGGACATGGGTGGAGGTCAGACCTGCATTTAAGACCTGGGCGGCCACTTCCCAAGAGGTGTGGACTTTTTCTGAGGGCAGTGAGGGATTTTGAGCCAGGGAGGGACAAAATCTGATCCATAGTGAAGGGCTGGGCAGGTGTTCCTGGAGGTGGTACCCGGCTCTGGGGACACACATCCTGTGATTCCCAGTGATGAGGGCCTGGGAGGCACTGGGGAGAAGACGGATTCCAGATCCTTCAGGAGGTCGAGCCTCTGCGGTCAGGCCTGAGGGAGGCCAGGCTCTGGAGGGGGAGGGGAAGGTGGGAGAGAGGCCGCCTCTCAGGAAGCAGTGTCTTCAGCTGCTGCATCAGCGAGCTGACCACGAGGGGTTACACAGACGGGCATGTTTCTCACACAGTGAGAAGTCTGAGGAAAGAGGGGGCTGCTGTGGCTCCAACGGTCATCAGTGTCCGGCCGTCCTTGCCATCTCCTTGGCAGTAGCCCCGGACATGATGTCCCGTTCAAGGCAGGAGGAGGAGGTGGCAGTGTAGTGGGTGTGGTGGTGCCTGCCCAGGTCACCTCTTCAGGCTGATGGACCCCCCAGTTGCTGGGGAGAGCAGTCACCGCTGACTCATTATACCCCCGCCCTGGAAGCAATGATGGCTGATGTGGGGGACACAGGCTCTGCCCTCTTGACTCAGGCAGGGACACTCTACAGGTGCCATCACCTCATGGGCCGAGGCCTCAGCTGCAACCTCATTGTGGGCCAGCTCTCCACTCTGCGTGTTCCTGCCTCCCTCCCCTGTCCCAGGTGCATCTTCCAAGAGCCCGGCCCAGGAAGCCTGCACACACACGGCCTCGGTGTCAGAGTCTGTGCCCAGGAAACCCAATGTAAGACAGCCAGTTCTGGCTGACCCTTTAGCAGGAAAGCAAAAAGTCTCCCAGACCCCCCCACCTCTCCCTACCCTGGAGCAGGTCTCTGCTTCTCTCTCAGTGGCCAGAACCGAGCCCAAGCTTCGAGGAGCCTGGGCACATTGCCGTCCCGGGCAGCAACAGGATCCTGTTAGCAAAGAAGGAGCCAGAAACGGGTGTCAGGGCCTGACTGTCACACACGCTTAATTCATCAACCTGCAGCTGATGTGAAAGTGGGGAAAGAGTCTGGTTCAGGGCTGGTTAAAGTTCCTGGGGCCACATTCTGCATAATTTGATAATCTGGGCCACATTTTTCTGTTTCCAATGCTTTGAAAACTTGTCCTTATGGCTAAGGGTCAAGACAAGGAAGAAAACTTGGAGAAACACTGGGGTTGATGGTTAAGAGGCCTTGATCTATGACTTGAACATGCAGTGTTCTGGGTGTGAAATCCCGGACATCTTTCTCTTCTGTAGTGTGAGGATGTGGTGCCTCTGAGTGGGCAGAGACAGGGAGCAGGGCCTCGTGGAGAGGCCTGGGGAGCAGGGGTGGAGCTCTGTGGGGATGGGTCAGGGAGGGAAGGAGGGACCAGAGACGCGCCTTCTGGCGGAATCCCCTGTGAGATGCAGCCACAGGCTCTGGAGCAAAGGTGGAAGGTCAGGGACTTAGGTCAATGGGACACCATGTGGTGGGCAAAAAGCAGTGTGCCTCCTGGACACCCCTGGTGTTGTGTTAGAGTAAAACAAAGCATCCAGGTGGGGCCTCGACTCACCCCAGGGGCTTAATCACTGACTCTGATATTCCTTCTCTGAGGACACACACGCATGGGAGATGGAGGGGCTTACAGTCGGGTTCCAGACTCGCACACAGAGACGAACCTCAATGCAGTGAGGCGCTGGTCCACCGAGTCAGTAAAAGTTCCTGGAAGTTAAGCCTCAGGGTGGTCCACTGTCACCATGGAAATGTCACCCCCCACCCTCCAGCCGTGAACTGCTGAGAGGTGATGGGCCAGCTGCTTGTGATGACTTGACATGCAGCCTTAGAGATGGATGACAGAGGGACTGGTGTGTGGGGAGCAAGGGGACTTGTCCTCCTCCGGGGTCCCAGGAAGGACCAGATCCAGCAGAGGGAGAATCCAGCAGCAGAAGTGGGGATTGGAGCTCTGCAGATCTGGGGGAACTGGTGCTGCTCCCTCACCGCCCGTCACGCTGACCGCGAGCCTGCACGTGGCTCTCCACGTCAGCGTCCAGTTTTCACTGAGACGTGCTCCACGTCCACTTCCTCACACGAGGGTCAGGGACAGACTTGGAGGCAGGAGGAGGGGACCACCACCCTGTCGGCTGAGGGATTCTCCAGTCCTTCTGCGGCCGCCCCAGAGTGAGTCCGTTGTCTGTGTTTCATATTTAACATTTTATTATTTTTTCCTATTTTTTTAAAAGGCCAGTTATTGGCCAAAGCGCAAGCTCTTGTTATCCTGGACAAAGCCACAGATCAAACCTGCCACCAGCTTGCTCAGTGTGGGGCACGGGGTGTGGCTTGTGGGACCCGCGTCCCAACACTCTGAGACCCCAGGGCCCAGCTCGTGCTCGGTGCTCAGGACATGGTTGTGGGATGTCTTGGTGTGAGTCCCCTCAAGCCAACCCTGAGGCAAGGTGGGTGCAGGATCCCGGAGCCCCCTGGAGAGTGGGGTGCAGATGAGGTAAAGGAGACGAGCCAGCAAAGCCTGCGCCACGGCCCAGGGGTGCACTGCTGCCGGGGCCTCTGAGGAGCCGTGCGGGCACCTCGGGTCCTCCTGCAGGAGACGGGGGCCCAGGGAGGCCCTGACAGGGAGGAGAGCCCACCAAGGTGGGAGGGGGGGTGCGCTGGGAACCACAGCAGCTGCAGGCGGACTCGGGGGCCCGGCTCAGGGCTGGTCCACAGGGTCCCACAGTGGACGGGGGCTCGCAGTGTGGGGAGAGCAGGACAGCACCCCGTGAAGAGGAACGGGAACAGGAGGCAGAGGCCGGCAAGGGGTCCACTCCCTGCCCACCGAGGCCCCTCCCCTCCCAGGCCAGCCAGTGTGTCCCCAACTTTGCCTAAGCTGCGTGGGTTCTGTTTCTGGCACTTGCACCAAACGGTCCTTACTGAAGTGACACCACAAGCCCTGAGCCCGGGGGACACACTCGGCCTCTCCATGTGGCTGTCCCACAGCGAGGCAGGGGGACTGGGACGTCACACCCTCCCCAGGGGGCTTTGGTGGGAATGCCATCAGGACCTGTGACATGGTGGCCAGTTCCAGCTGCTGCCATCACGAAAGTGACTGATTCAGTACTTGTTACCGTCTAAACAGCTTTATTTGGATGTGGCTGCTCAGTAAATATGGAACAGGGATCCTCCCAGACGGCCACCAGGCAATAAGGTAGAGAGAAATGGTGGCTTTTCAAGATCTCGGGGCGATGAGACAGTGAGCCTTCAGGGACAGAAGCCAGAGTTTTCTCTCGGTGACTCCCTGTGCCCCACGCCTGCCAGGAGCAGGATAAAGCTGACACAACTGTGAGCCCCAGAATCAGCGAAGACAAGTCCCTTCCACGTAATAATTCATTTCATTTCAAAACGACATCAGGCACATGGGGTCACAGGCTGTGGCCGACTAGCCTGGGACAGGGGACCCAGCACAGAGACCAGGGACAAGGGCTGGAGCCTGCACGGGTGGAGACACGCCAGAGCACAGCTTTCTTCTGAAAAACATTTGCTTTGCAACCAAGCACCTTGGTGGTGTGTTTCTGTGCGCACATGCCAGCCTTTCCCTCGAGAATGGCCCCAAAGGGCAGGTGCCTTTGCGTGTCCAGGCCCGTGTGAGCCCCTCGTGCATGAGGCCGCTGAGTGGTCCAGGCGCCCCAGCCGCACCACTTGGGGGGTGGAGGGGAGTGGGTACACAGGGAAGAGCACGGACCACGGGGCGGGTCCTTTCCAGCCTCCTGAGACGTCCCATGTGGTGTGACAGGAGCCCAGAGGACAATCCTCGCACATAACATCCTGCCTCCTCCTCTGATGGTCTTCCCTGGGGGACAGGGTGGCTCTAGACCTTACGGGGTGGGGTCTTGGAGGACTGACACAGGCGTCCTGCGGCCTCACAGTTTTCTGAGGCCTGATGTTTGGAGAAGCGGGTTACACCTCCCCCACCTCCTCCCCTCCCCCAGGTCTTACTGTCTGACAAGTGTGTAGAGTCAGTCACTTATTTTCCCCACAAATCTACCCTCAAAGTTGATTTTACACAGATTTCCCTGGGATCCCAAAGCTGGGAGGAAAGGGGAGGGAGTTGGGGACAGGCAGTGTCCTCGCCCCTGTCAGCGTCCCTGGGAGCAGGAGCAGGTCTGGACCACTCTCCACGGCAGAGGTGGAACCGAGGAGCAGGAACTGGGTCTGTGGATCTTCTTAGGATCTGGAGGTGTTGACAGCACCATTTCGATTTTAAGAAGAGGAGACTGAACGTTCCCATAAACCTACTACAGGGAACCTCATTGCTGAGGCAGAATCCCCAAGTGGGTGAGACAGTAGTGAGTCTGGGATCCTCAATGGTGGGGGCTTAGGATATTGTTTTCTAAAAGATCGAGTTTCATTGTCAGATAATCGAAGAGACAGTTATGTTTCCAGGCAAAAAAAAAAACCACACAAGTGTTTCATATTCATCATCATGAGCTAAAATGTCCAGACACACCAGAGTGTGACCTCGTCGCTCAGTCTGAAAAGATGGTCTGTTACTCCCGCTGACGTTTCTGTCGTCCTGTGTATCATCCAGAGGGCGGGGTGGAACGCTGCTTTGGGAGCCAACAGTCCAGGTTTCAGAAGAGCCCGTCCCGCGCGGCCTGGCTCCCGCCCCTTCAGTGGTAATAGTTGCTGAAGGCGTGGAGGATGTACAGCAGGGAAGTGATGAAGGCGAAGAACTGGGAGAGGACGGGAGGGGACCGTGTTAGAGATGCCGCCCCCACCCCCAGGGCCCTCAGCCCCTGCAGCCTGGGAGGCCACGTGGTCTGACCCCGTCCGTCCCCTGTGCGCCGCCCAGCCTGAGGGCAGCAGCACTGACCAGGGACTCCATCCTCCTCAGGACCTGCCATCCCCGGGTGTCCTGAGGCCACACACCCCGTGTCCTGCTCCACCGCGCAGTCTCCGTCTCGTCTGCAGACGTGTCCTCCTCCACCTGCCATGAAGCGGGTTCTTCTCCACCCCTGCCCCTGCCGGGGCCTGCCCCCTCAGTCCCTGTCTGTGCTCTGACCACCCCACAGTGTCACTCGGGGCCCAGCATCTGCTTTGGGCGCCTGTCTGTCACCTCCTCGTGAAGCCTCCGAGGCCCCTCCAGCTCTCAGCGGTTCACACTGACTCCCGAGATGTCCTCACGGGCCTCACGGGCTCGGTGGGCTCCAGGACCCTCCTCTCCTCCAGCTACAGAGCCAGGAACCTGTGGCCCCTCCCACTGCTCCTTCCCACCCGCAGTGGGCAAAGCACCCCCAGAGTCGCCTCTTGTCCTGCCTGACCGTCTCTGGGTGCGTCTCCTTCTCCCTCGTCTCGGCCGCACTCATCCCTCCCCAGGCCTCCTCCTGGCCTCAGCCAGTCCACTTCTGCCCACCCTCCCCCTCTCATCTACCCCAAGAGGAGACGGGATCTTGTTGCTCCATCAAATAGTTAACACTGGGTGATGACTGCCTACTTCTCAGGATAGAGGCCATCGCCCGTAACACGCCTCCCAGGCCTGGCGGACCCCTCCAGCCTCACTCTGCCCCGCTGTCCACTCACATTCTGTTCTCATTCATTCACTCATTCATTCATTTATTCATTCAACAAGTATCTTTTAGGGACCTGCTCAACTTCAAAAATGACAGTGGCTACAACAGTGATCAAATGTTCAAAAGCTCCTGTCCTTACTGAGGTTACATTTTGGTGACAGAAGCAGGAAATAAGCCAGATAAACAGCAGGATAGTAGGTTAGCTGGGGATGTGGGCCCAGGAGGAAATAAAGCAGGAGGAGGGAGGGGGATGCTGGGGGGGACAGGGAGGGCCTCACTGAGAAGGTGACATGTGAGAAAAGAACAGAAGGGTCCAGGGAGCTGCCTCCTGGGGCGAGGGCATCCTTGCCAAGGGTGAGGCGACAGCGTGTCTCCAGTGTCCGGGGGCAGCAAGGAGGCCGGTATGGCTGGAGCAGCTGACCGAGGGCGGGGAGCTGGAGGGGAGGTCGGAGTGGTGCTGGGCCAGAACCTGGAGGCCGGGGGCCATGGCTGGAGGTGCGAGTTGAAGGCAGTTAGAAAGGCTTGATGAGGAGGGAAAGGAGGCAGACAGCCAGGAAGGCAGCTCAACTGCCTTGGGGCCCCCTAGTGGGTCACAATGCTTGCCTGCACCTCATTCTCATGCTGGGGACAGCACCCCATGCTGGACCCCTTCCTCCTGCCACCTGATCCCTGCGGGAGACCCCAGGCTGACACAGGACTCGACCCTTCTGGTCACAGTGACTGGTTGAGGGTGGGCTCAGCCCCAGCCTGTGCATGAGAGTCCTTCCTGGGACGTATTCAAGGAAGGATTAAGGAGGAAGGGTAGACCGCTCCAGAGGAGGAATCTTCCGGCTGTGAGCTCCCTGCCACGTGAGGGCGCCATTCCACAAAGGGAGAAAATAGGCTGCTGGGCAGAGCCTGGAAAGGAGAGGCAGAGCTGGCCTTCAGTCTCTGGTCCCAGTGGGCCTGAGCTCTAGGGGTCCTGCTCCTCCCACAATTCGGCCGGACCCCCTTTGCCTTGGGCCCATCAGCCACCACCTTCCTCCTGTGGACTTCTGTCATTGCAGGACACACAGTTCAGCCATGCTGAGGAATTTGGGCTCCATTCCACAAGCAGTGGGAGCCACTGAAGGATCTTCAACAGGAGAGAGAGACATGTTCCAGTTTGTGTTTTGGAAAAAAATATTCTGAGGGCAGTGCGGTGGATGGAAGAGGGCACAAGGCTGGGGTGGGAGAAACAGAAGATGTGAGCTAACCTCTCACTTTGAGCTTGGTGCTCTGGGAGCTGGGCACACCTGTTTACACATGCACAGACGTACTCACACACACACACACACACACACACTCTCCTCCGTCCTCCAGGCTCCCTCAGCCTGTGGGTCAGGGTGTCTGGTCCGCATGAGACAGAATTAAGCCCCAGCACTGTGGCCGTCAGTGTTCTCCCAGCACTCACCGAGGCTGTGGTGTTTATGAAGTAGTTGCTCAGGTTCCGGGTCTCAGAAAGGATCGTGGCATGCACCTGTAAGACGGCTGCGCTCATGTACAGGATGGCAGTGGCCCCGTGGTACAGACTGTCCTGGAAAGGCAGAGCAGAGGCCTCGTCACGTGGGCATGTAAACAGTGAGCACTTCCCACTCTGACTATAAAGCTGAGATGAGTGAGAAAAGGAGATAAGCCAGCTCCCTAAACTCCTGCTTTTTTTTCGCAGTGTTTCTTAAGAAATATCTATCTAGCCAACAATAGTGGAGTAGTAAATGGCAATAATAATATTAACACTAGCCAACATTTATTGGGTGCTTATTGTGTTCCAAGCTCTCTGCTAAGCCCTTCTCTCATTATCCCATTTAACCTTGTCAATTTTGAGGAAATGGAAGCTCAAGGTCAAGGTCAACGAATAAGTGGGTGAGCCAGGATTTGAACCCAGGCCACATTAACTCCAATGCTCTTAGGCATGAGCCTTCTGAAGACCTACTCTGTGCTGGGCACTGTCCCCACAGTGTACACATTTGTCTCATTTCATTTCCACAGCTAATCTCATGAGGCTGCTACTGTCATTATCTCCAGTTCACAGATGAGGAAACTGCGGCTTCGCAAACACGTGGTAGAGCTGGTAGAGTCAGGCTCATCTAACCCTAGATTTCCATCTTTGAACCTCTGTGTCAACTCTCAGCAGTGTTCTTCAACTCAAAAAGACTGTCATGAAGTCATTAAAAATGGTCAATTCAGGAAAATTCATCAGTAGATGAAAGCATTTGAGAAAAATTGATGGGGTAAGGCTGTCACATGGAAAGAGGGACCTCCAGTCACCAAGTGTGACGTGACTTGAAGCCACTTATGAAGGGTTCTTGTCAGAAAGTTTTAACCCATCCTCAAAGAAGCCTTTAGTACTGACTTCCAGTTGACAGAAAATTCAGGACAAGAGGAGCAATTCATATCGCACCAGGAAGAAACAAACCCAAATGGAGGACCTTCTACAAGAAGGCCAACCCAGGTTCCTCAATGAGTCATGGGCAGGGAGAGCCCTTCTAGATGAAAGAGGCCCAGGAACCATAACTACCAAGTGCAACGCACAGCCCTCGTGAGGACCCTGCTTGTAACAGGCCAACTGCAAAAGGCATTTCAGATATAACGGGGATTGTGAATGTGACCCAGGTCTTAGATGGTGCTGAGGAATTCCCATTAGCTTTATGTAAGTGTGATAATGTAAGAAAGTTTGCAGGTTTTTTGGAGGCAGACTGATGTTTGTAGAATGGGTGACATGATCTTTCGGGTTTGCTTTGGAACTCTTCAGGAAAAAAAGGCTTGATGAAGCAAGTGTGGTGAAATCTTGATAATGCTGGAATCTGGATTATGGTTACATGAGAGTCCATAATAAAATCCTCCCCTCTTTTCTATATGTTTCAAATTGTTCAATATAGAAAGAGTTTAAATGGTTTTCAAGATGATGCAACAACATGAAAAAGAATTAATGACCTAATATTAAATGAAAGAATCTACAACCAACATTACTGGTTCAGTGTGATTATATATACATTTTACATAAAATTTGCCAGAAATATTGAAGAGTGAGCCCAGTGATTATGACAGGACCTTGAGATCAGGGTGACTTTTTCCCACTAACATTTCCTTCAGTGCTGCTCCAGTGATTTTACCATAAACAGAATGTAGAGGAAAATGCGTCAGGATGTGCTCGGTGCAGGAACACACAGACTGTGTGTATTCCTGACGAGGGAGGCAGTGGAGGGGACTACAATACAAGTTTACTCTGGCAGAGGAATGCTTTCACTCCAGTATAATAGTGAACACACTAAAACAAAAACTCTTGGTTCCACAGGGGCCGAGCCCAGGAAAGTCTCTGGTCCCTGGTCTTGGTTCTCCCTCAGCTCCCAGAAGGCCGTTGTCCTCACATCACCCAGGATATCAGTCTGAGAGGAGCCCGAGGGCCTGCATCACCCTCATTGGTTCTTACCAGGACTTTCCAGGCGTCGTATTTTTTGTAAAATCCAAGCAAGTAAGACAACAGGAACATGAAGGAGATGAGAAACGAGGTGAGTGAGACATACATCACCCATCCTTGAAGCAACGGGTTTGCTACCTGGGTGGCAGCCACCAGGATCCAGACCCAGCACCCAAATACCTGTAAGAGAAAACCACCAACAAGGGGCTTCATTTGCTTGTGTGGGACATATTTCCTTTTGCAGACCATCTTTATTTTCCTCTGTCTCTGGTTAAAAGCTCTTCATGTGAAGTTAGGTGGGAATCGAGGGACTAGAGAAGGAAGGCTCGCCCCCTAAGACACAGTAAACTCAAGTCCCATGGTTAGAAAATTCAAGGGGCTACATAGAGGTTGCCAGGGGAAGGACTTGGCCAAAGTAGGCCTGTGGATGTGCCTTCTTGGCCCAAATATTGTTGGCATATACAATTTTTTAAACATTTCTGAGTAAGCTGCTAACATTTGAAACAGGTTATTTCACATGAAAAATCCAGGTATCAGACATTTCTTGAGAAAGCCATAGTTCTTGCCACAGTGAACCCATTTCCCAGGCCAGAGTAGGCTGAAACGAGTTGTGCCTGTCTCTTTAAAAAGGATCTGTAGAGTGATGTCAGCATCATGGTGGAGTGAGCTTCCCCCTTAGACTCTCCCTCCACAAGATACAACAAAAAGGATGTTCATATACCAACAGAGGACATCCACACAACAAAAAAGACATCTGAGAGACCCACACAGTGGTACATCTGAGGGTGGAGGTGCTGGTACCTCCAGAGGAAGTGGAAGGAGGTAAGGAGAGCTCCTCTCCTTCTCCAATGACAGTGACCCTGGGACCAGGACCATGTGGCTCTCAGGGGAGAGGGGTGGCCCTCTGTGGGAAAACTGTCACTCTCCAACTTCTCTCACAGCCTGTGGGAAATCCCCATATGGCAGGGACAAAACATTGTGGGGGTGCCACCATCATCTGAGCACCCCAGGAGAGCAGATAGTGAGGGAAGAATGAGAAGCCCCAGGATTGGACAGGTGAAAGAAAGGCCCCTCCCTGCACCTGGAGCACCAGCACTGCTGGTTGGCCAGAGCACCCACAGATGGTGGCAGGCTCTTGACCCCCACCCAGTGGCAGCAGGTGGAAGCTGCAACCAGATATATTTAGAATGAGGAAAAATAAGGCCATGCCCTTAAGCACTATGCAATAATATATTAAATCTCTGGACCAGAAGGAAAATGACAAGCACCCAGAAGTCAATCCTGAAGGCACAGATAGTTATAACCTAAATGACAGAGAATTCAAAATAGCTATCATTAAAAGGCTCAATGAACTATAAGAAAATACAGATAGACAAATCAATGAAATCAGGAATTTCTTCCCCAAAGACATTGAAACTATAAAGAAAAACCAATCAGAAATGTTGGAGATGAAAAACACAATGGAGGAGATAAAGAAAATCTGGAATCTTTAAAGAACAGAGCTGACAATATAGAGGAAAGAATTTGCAATATTGAGGATAGGAATGCAGAAATGCTCCAGGTGGAGGAGGAGAGAAAACTAAAACTAAAAAGAAAAGAAGGAATTCTATGAGAAATATTCAACTCAATTAGGAAATGCAACATAAGGATTATAAGTATCCCAGAGGGACAAGAGAGGGAAAAAGGAGGACAGAGCTTGTTCAAAGAAATAATAGTTGAGAACTTCACAAACATGGGGAAGGAGCTGGGAATACAAGTGAATGAAGTCAATAAAGCTCCTAAATATATCAACATGAAAAGACCCTCTCCAAGGCATATAGTAGTACAGCTGGGAGAAGTCAATGATAAAGAAAAACATGAAGGGCAGCAAGACAAAAAAAAATCAACAAAGGAATTCCTATCAGGCTCTCAGCCAATTCCTCAGCAGAAACTTTACAGGCTAGGAGAGAGTGGATTGATATATTCAAAATTCTGAAAGATAAAAACTTACAGCCAAGAATACTCTATCCAGCAAAAATATCCTTCAGATGTGATGGAGAAATAATAACCATCCCAGATAAACAAAAGCTAAGGGAGTTCATTGCCACAAGACCCCCACTACAATAAATGTTCAAGAAGGCCCTCATGCCTGGAGAAAGAAGAGAAAGGGGATACAAAGCTTCAAACAAGGAGAAAAATAGATAGACAAAGTCAGAAAAATTGCAGCTATCAGAATAGGTTAGCAAACAATTATAACGCCAAAGATCAAGGGAAGGAAAACACCCAAAATAAATCTGACCTCATCACTTTAAAGACAAACTCACAACACAAGATGTAGTAAGTTGTGACAACAATAACCTAGAAGGACAAGAGCAGAGGGATGGAATCAACTTAATCTAGAAATAAGAGGCGAGCAGAAAATGGACTATCTCATCCACAAGACTTTTTATACAAACCTCATGGTAACCACTAAACAAATAATCAGAGCAAAGACACATACAATAAATAAAGAGAAAACCTAGAAAACCATCACATAGAACTACAAAACTGAATTGGTAGCCCAAAACACATGGGACAAGAAACAAAGGACATGCAAAAGAACCAGAATATGAGTGATAAAATAGCAACATTAAGCAGTCATATATCAATAATAACTCTAAATGTAAATGGATTGGATTGCCCAATCAAAAGGCACAGAGTGGCAGGATGGATTAAAAAACAAGATCCAACAAAATGCTGCCTCCAGGAAACACATCTCAGCTCTAAAGACAAACACAGGCTTGGAGAGAAAGGATAGCAGACAATACTCCAAGCTAATGGCAAACAAAAAAAAGCAGGTGTTGCCGTACTTATATCAGGCAAAGTAGACTGCAAGATAAAACAGGTAATGAGAGTCAAAGAGGGGCATTATATAATGATAAAAGGGACACTCCACCAAGAAGGCATATCACTTATAAATATATATGCACCCAACACAGGATCACTAATGTACATAAAACAATTATTAACAAACCTAAAAAGAGATAGTAAAAATGATACTATAATAGTAGGGGATCTTAACACCTTACTTACATCAATGGATAGATCAGACAGAAAGTCAATAAGGAAATAGTGGACTTAAATGTAAAGCTAGACAAGATAGACTTAATAGACATATACAGAGCACTCCACCCAAAAAGAGCAGATTATACATTCTTCTCAAGCATGCATGGAACATTCTCAAGGATAGCCCATATATTGAAACCATATAGACCATATGGGTAGACCATATGGGAAAAAAGGCAAGCCTCTATAAATTTAAGACGATTGAAATCATAACAAGCATCTTTTCTGACCATAATACCACGAAACTAGAAATCAATTACAAGAAACAAACTGGGAAAGTGACAAAGATGTGGAGACTAAACAACATGCTACTGAACAATTGATCATTGAAGAAATTAAAGGAGAAATCAAAAAAATATCTGAAGATAAATGAAAATGAAAATACACCATGGCAACCCATATGGGATGCAGCAAAAGCAGTCCTGAGAGGGAAACTCGTAGCAGTAAAGTCCCACCTTAACAAACAAGAAAAATCCCAAATAAGCAACCTTTAACTACACCTAACAGTATTAGAAAAGCCCCAAGTCAGCAGAAGGAGGGAAATAATAAAAAATAGAGAAGAAATAAATGAAATTGAAACAAACAAACAAAAAACAGTAGAAAGAATCAATGAAACAGAGCTGGTTCTTTGAGAAGATAAACAAAATTGACAAACCCTTAGCCAGACTCACTAAGAAAAAAATGGAGAGAATGTTCAAATAAATAAAATTAGAAATGAAAGAGGAGAAATTACAATGGATAACACAGAAATACAAAGGATTATAAGAGAATACTATGAAAAACTATATGCCAACAAATTGGACAATCTAGAAGAAATGGATAAATTCTTAGACGCATACAACTTCCCAAAACTGAATCAAGAATAAACAGAGAATCTGAATAGACCAATCACAAGTAAAGAAATTGAAACAGTAATCAAAAAATAAAAGTCCAGGACCAGATGGCTTCTCCAGAGAATTTTACCAAACATTCAAAGAAGCTTTAATACCTATCCTTCCCAAACTATTCCAAAAAATAGAGGAAGATGGAACACTTCCTAACACATTTTATGAGGCCAACATCACCCTGATGCCAAAACCAGACAAGGACAACACAAAGAAGGAAAATTACAGGCCAACATCTCTGATGAACATAGACACAAAAATCCTCAACAAAATATTGGCAAACTGAATACAGCAATACATCAAAAAGATCATACACCACGATGAAGTGGGATTTATACTAGGGACACAGGGATGTCTCACCATCTGCAAATCAATCAGTGTGATACACCACACTAACAGAACAAGGAATAAAAACCATATGATCATCTCAATAGATGCAGAGAAAGCATTTGACAAGATCCAACATCCACTTATGATAAAAACTCTCAATAAAATGGGTATACCAGGAAAGTCTCTTAACATAATAAAGGCCATATATGACAAACCCACAGCCAACATCATACTCATTGGGGAAAAACTGAAAGCCATTCCTCTGAGAACAGGAACAAGACAAGGGTGCCCACTCCCACCACTCTTATTCAACATAGTACTGGTGGTTTTGGCCAGAGCAATTAGGCAAGAAAAAGGAATAAAAGGAATCCAAACAGGCAATGAAGAAGTGAAACTCTCACTGTTTGCAGACAGCATGATTTTACGTAGAAAACCTAAAGAATCATTGGAAAACTATTAGAAATAATCTACAACTACAACAAAGTTGCAGGGTACAAAATCAACTTTCAAAAATCAGTTGCATTTCTACACTCTCATAATGAACTAACAGAAAGAGAACTCAAGAAGACAATCCCATTTACAATCACAACAAAAAGAATAAAATATCTAGGAATAAATTTAACCAAGGAGGTGAAAGGTCTATACAATGAAAACTATAAGACATTATTGAAAGCAATCAATGATGACATAAAGAAATGAAAAGCTATCCCATGCACATGGATTGGAAGACTAAACAGTTAAAATGTCCATACTACCTAAGGCAATCTACAGATTCAGTGGAATCCCAATCAGAATCCCAATGATATTCTTTTTTTTTTTTTTTTTTTTTGTGGGGAAGACCAGCCCTGAGCTAACATCCGTTGCCAATCCTCCCCTTTTTGCTGAGGAAGACTGGCCCTGGGCTAACATCCGTGCCCATCTTCCTCCACTTTATATGGGACGCCGCCACGGCATGGCTGACAGGCAGTGCGTCAGCAGGTGCCTGGGATCCGAACTGGCGAACCCCGGGCTGCCAAGCGCGGACTAAGCTGCTGCGCCACCAGGCGGCACCCCAATGACATTCTTTACTGAAATAGAACAAAGAATATTAAAATTCATATGAGGCAACAAAAGACCCCAAATAGCTAAAGAAATTCTGAGAAAAAAGAACAAAGCTGGAGGCATCACAATCCCTGACTTCAAATATACTACAAAGCTATAATAATTAAAACAGCATGGTACTGGTACAAAAACAGACACACAGATCAATAGAACAGAACTGAAAACCCAGAAATAAAACCACACATCTACGGACAGCTAGTCTTCAACAAAGGAGCTAAAGACATGCAATGGAGAAATGGAAGTCTCTTCAATAAATGGTGCTGGGAAAACTGGACAGCCACATGCTAAAGAATGAAAGTAGACTATTTTCTTTTGCAATACACAAAAATTAACTCAAAATGGATCAAAGACTTAAAGATCAAAGACTCAAAACCATAAAACTCCTGGAAGAAATTATAGGCAGTGTACTCTTTGATTTCAGTCATAAAGGGATCTTTTTGAATTCCATGTCTACCCGGACAAGGGAAACAAAAGAAAAAATAAAAAACTGGGACTTCACCAGACTAAGAGCTTCCACAAGGCAAATGAAATCAGGATCAAAATGAAAAGACAACCCAACAGCTGGGAGAAAATATTTCTAAATCACATATCTGACATGGGGTTAATGTCCATAATATATAGGGAACTCACAGAACTGAACAACAATAAAACAAACAAACCAATCAAATGGGCAGATGATATGAACAGACATTTTTCCAAGGAAGATCTACAGATGGCCAACAGACACATGAAAAGATGTTCAACATCACTAATCATCAGGGAAATGAAAATCAAAACTACACTAAGACATCACTTTACATCCGTTAGAATGGCTATAATCAACAAGACAAAAAATAACAAATATTGGAGAGGATGTGGAGAAATGGGAACCCTAATTCACTGCTGGTGGGAATGCAAACACCAATGCTGGTGGGTGCAGCCTCTATGGAAAACAGTATGGAGATTCCTTGAAAAATTAAAAATAGAAATGCCTCATGTCCTAGCTATCCCACTACTGGGTATCTACCCAATGAACCTGAAATCAACAACCCATAGAGGCTTATACACCCCTATGTTCATTGCAGCATTATTCACTATAGCCAGGAAGTGGAAGTGCCCATCAACTGATGATTGGATAAAGAAGATACAGTATATATATACAATAGAATACTACTCAGCCATAAAAAAAAGACAAAACTGTCCCATTTGCAACAACATGGATCGACCTGGAGGGTATTATGTTAAGTGAAATAAGCCAGACAGAGAAAGACAAACACCACATGATTTCAGTCACATATGGAAGATAAACTGACGTGAGGACAGAGAGAACAATTTGCTGGTTACCAGGAGGAAGGGGGTTGGGGGTGGGCACAAGGGGTGAAGGGACACATTTGTATGGTGACTGACAATAATGTACACCTAAAATTTCACAATGTTATAAACTATTATGACATCGATTTTAAAAAAAAGGATCTGGAGTCCTCAGTGGACCACATCCCCCTCTCCCCCAACCCTATGGCATTGTGTGGCACATTCCCTGTTGCTCACTTTCACTGTGGAAGAGTATTCTCCTTCTCCTGGCTCCCTTCACCCACTGACGGTGCCTGCCTGGTCCTGTGGGCATTTGGTTTGGAGCCTCCAGGGTTATAGTATCTGACACCCTGGGGTCAGTTACCAGCTGGGTGATTTGGTTTCAGTTTCATCACCTCTCAACTCCATCCAGCCATTGATTATTTCCTTGGTGGAGAAACCACACCTTTTTCCTGTCCTCTCTGGGTTTGGCCTATTTGCTTTGGGGCGAGGCTTGCACCCATGTTGGTGAGCCCAGGGAAGGAAGTAAATGTCCACCTGATGGCATGTGTAGTTAGAGGCCTGGAGAGAAGATGGACATGAGCACCGAGTGTTGTGTTGGTTTGTCTCAGACTTTCTGTGCTCCTCTCCTTCCTGGGGCCTCCTTAAGATGTCACTGTGAGCCCCTCAGTTCTCCCTCTCCTCCCTCCTGTTACATCTGTGTTTTTAGGCACCACATAGGCTGGGAATCCCGGGAACGCATGCCCAACCCATTTCTCTCTGTGGCCTTCAGCCCCACATGTCCACTTGCCCACAGGACGTCTCTACTTGGACGTCCCTCTGTAGGGGCCAACCCTGCACGTGCATGACCCTGAAGGAGAGCACCTCATTACATTTTGCACCTTAGGCACCTCACTTGCCTCACCCCAGTCCTGGCCCTGCCCCTCAAGCTCCTCAAATCTGACAAGTACAAAATCTGAACTCAGTGGCACTCCCAAATTCCTTCAAACTCGCCCACCTCAGCACCTGCTGAGAGAGAATATGGGATTGGGAATGAGGAGATAGAGGCCTCCGACATCATGATAATGTTCTATTTCTTACACCACATAGTGGGTACACAGGAGTTTATCTTTTATAAAGTGATAAAATAATATTGATAAAGGAAAAGAACTTGTTGGACTATGAGACCACTGGAGATGTGTGGTGATGGGGAGGGGGAGCCAAGGATGGCTTCTGGGTTTGTGGTTTGGGAGGACTCACACTACCAGATTTAAGGCTTTCTACAAAGTCACAGTCATCCAAAGAGTTGCCAGTGCAGGTGACTCACATTTCTGCCTTCTCAGGAGACAGCTCATCCCCTTCCCTAGTTCTGTTGCCTTTCCACATAAATTTTAGAATCAGCTTGTAAATATCAACAATATCTGTCTGCTGGGATTTTGATTGGGTTAAATCTCTGGATCAATTTGGGGAGAACTGACGTCTTTATTATGATGAATCCTCTAATCCATGAACATGGTATGCCTTTGCAATGATTAAGATGTTCTTTGACTTCTTTTATCAACGTTTTATAGTTTTCAGCATACAGATGCTGTTCACATTTTCTTATATTTATGCCTACCTATTTCATTTTGGGGGAGCTATTGTAAATAATGTTGCTTTTTTAAAGTTTCATTTCCCAATTGTTCATTACTAGTAAACAGAAATATGATTGATTTTTTGTGTGTTGACATTGTGTCCTGCAACTTACTAAACTCACTTATTAGTTCAAGAAGAGTTCTTTTGATTGTTGTTTGGTAGATTCCTTGGGATTTTCTATGTATCTCATTAGATTTTAATTTTTATGGTTATTCATGAAATTGAGCTTATTTTCATATATTTCATATTTCCTCTTCTCTGAAATTTTTTGTTTTTTATTGGTTACAAATTTGTTGTAGGTTTGTCTTTTTCTTACTGATTCTTTGGAATGCTTTCTAACACTGTGGATCTCACTGACTATTATAAATATTGCAGATATATTCTGCCAGCACATGTCTCACAGATAATATGGTGTCTTTTAATGAGCTGAGTCCTTAATTTAAATGTAACTGAATATGTTAATATTTTCCTTTGTAGATTATACTTTTTGAGTCAAGTTTATGAAATCATTCCCTACCTTGAGTCATGAAGACATTCTTGCATCTCAGATATTCCTTTTGGGATTATGTTTTTCCTTCCTGAAGTACAACTGTTAGTAGTTCCTTTAGGAAAGGTCAGTGGTAGAAGTCAGTTCGCCTTGTCAGAAAATGTCCTTATTTTCCCCTGACAATTATTTCCTCTCAGCATTTCTAAGCTATTTTCCCCTGTGTTCTACCCCTTTCCATATTGTTCCATTGTAGTCTGGCTCCCATTGTTGCTGCTGAGAGGTCAGCTGTCAGTTGAACTGCTGCTCCTTTGTTGGACTCTGTCTTTTTTATCTGGCTGCTTTTAGAGTCTTCTCTGTCTTTGGTGTTCTGTGGTTTATGCAATAGTGATACCATGTGTTGACGTTGAGTATCTTTTCATTAATTTTGCTTGATATTCATTTATATTCCATATCTGATAATTCCCTTACTTCAGTCTTGGCACCCTGATTCTGTAGTTTGTGGTTTCCGTTAACTTTCATTCCTGTTCACTTTTCCCCTCCCATGTTTAGTGAATTTTGATTTTCAGCTCATGACTGCGGGGTAGCTCAGTTCTGAGTGAGGCTGTTAGAGACCTTCTGGACTGAACATCTCCACTTACTTCCGTCTAGCTCAGCTGAAAGACATGCAGGTTTCAGGTTCTTCTTTTCATAACATTTCCCTGGCTTTCTGGACAGGCAGTTCTCATCTCACAAACAAACAACATAGACATAGACATGTCCCCCCATCCCTGATGAGGCTGCCACTGGTGCCATCCTGGGGAGGAAAAGCACTTTTGAATTTATGGAGAATTCAAGGGCTCTTAAGGAGAGAAAGAGAACAGGAGGTGAGAAGCCAGAACAGACCAGGAAGTGACCACAAGGCAGAGACCCCTGGGCACCTATTGGGCTGGGCAGCACCTTCAGAAGCCTGGTCCTCTCACAGCACCAGCTGTTGGGAGCACATCTCCCCAGACCTTAACAGTAAATCTCCAGGTGAATTTTGGAGCCCTGGGGGAGGGGGCTGGGACCACTTGTGAGTGAGTCAGGGCTGCCTTGTCCTGAGGAGAGGGTGTTGAGGAGCAGAAGCTGCTGTCCTCTGGCCCCCTCTGAACTTGGCTCTCACATGTCAATTCCAGCAACAGGGGCTGCTGATGCTGCAGGGAGGTGCCAGGGAACAATAGGGCACCTGCGGAACGTCCTCCCCGCCCAGCCATGGGAGTTACATACAAATGCTGGCACTCTGTCAACATCCAAACAATGCTAGCTGTAGTGGGAATGGCATTCAGGATTTAGTGACTGCACCAGAACTTGTAAAGTTTAGACTCACATTAGACCCCTGAGGGAGAGAATGATCTGTTCCATTCACTGCTGTATTCCTGGTGCCCTGCACAAGGGCTGGAACAGAGTAGGCAGGGAGGGGTCAGAGAACATTCTTTTGAATGATTTGATGAGAACACCACCACCATCTCACATTTACTAGGTATTTTACAGTTTATAGAATGCATTCTCTCGGACTGCTTCATTTAGTCTACACAGCAATGCTAACTCCCTTGGGCTTTCTGAGACCAGAGACCTGCCACCTGATAGCTGTGCCACTTACTGACGGCTCACCTGTGCCAGGCCCAGGGCAGGAAGGGTGCCTCAGCCCCGCCACACCTGTCAGTGCCTGCCAAAGGGTCCCTGCCTACCTCTCGCCATCAGAGGCGGGCCTGGCCAGACACTGCCATACAAACATTATTTCCACGTCCGGAGTTAATTCTCACCACAGTCTGAGGTGGTGCCGTACTGGAGGGGAATGAGGCCTGAGGCCTGAGGTCACACAGGACAGGCTAGGACACCTGTGTGTCTCTCCTCACAACCAGATTTCACCCCCTCGGAGAGCAGGGGCCTCTGAGCACTTGGGAATCTGCTCAGATTACATGGGAATCGTCTGAAATGGCTCTAGTGTTGCATAATCAATGTTACACGGAGGAATGTTATTTACTTTTCATTTCCACACCCTCCGCCTTCTGAACAGCGGAAAGGATCAGGGCCAAGGACAAACCCCAGGTGAATTTAAACCCGGGAGAGTTTATCTCGTTTCCATCCCAAGCAGTGTAGATTGGATTCTTGATAGGTAAGAGATCACTGAGTGTTTGTCTTTACCTTTTTTTCTTTAACTCATATTTAGCTTTCCAAATTTTCTTGGCAGCCTAAACTGCTCTCTTATTTTAATCCTCATTTAGTATTTCCCAAGAGCAGGAGATATTTTCAGGTGTTTGGGGCTGGCCCTTAAAGTAGAAGAATATTTTGTTATAGTTAGATATTTCGGTCAAGTGTATTTCAAGCACAATTTTGGCAGAGTCTGTTTCTTATGAACAAACACAGATTATCACCTACAAACTTGACAGGATCTTTTAAGGTAGGATGAAGCCTAATAATAAGTTTGGTTACTTCTGCTCTAGAACGTGCAGAACAGCTCCCTTGTGTCTAGAAAGCTGGTTAAAGAACTAGCACGTAAGAACCGGAGGAACAGCACCCAGACTGGAGTCCGGGAGAAATGGCTGATCTCAGGTCTGGGGCAGGGAATCTGGGCCTGGACATCTCATCACACCGGAGAGTGAGAAAACTTCCAAAGCCTCCTGGGTTAGGTCAAAAGGATTCAGAGGCTCCTGCTGACCAGAGATGAGGCAATTTGACCTTCAAATAAGTACTGTAGCTACAACAGATCGGAATACATCAACTAAGTCAAAATCCATGAGTTGGAAATGATAGTTCAAAAAAAGCCCTTCTTTGGCCACTTTTGGAGGATGCTTATTAATTTGGAAGGCAGCTCTGCTCACCACTGTACCACCAACGCTTATTGTTTTGAAAAATGCTTAATAAAGGAATAGAGTTAAGCCAAAAATACAGCATAGGGGTAAGGAGCTTCTAAAATACTACCCGAGTCTTATCCTCAGAGCAGCATTGAGTCCTGGTACTCCTGGAACCATCTGGGGACGTTGAGACCCAAGGTCTGCGTCCTGCCCCAGAGATTCTGAATGGACTGGTGAGGGAGGCTGCACGGGTAACAGTTCCCCACATGGTGCAGCCAGGACTGAGGACTGCAGAGCCCACCTCTCTGCTCCAGTCTTACCGCTCCAGAGCATGCGGCATCGTCCCTCCTGGGTTCGAATCCCGGCTCTGCCTGTTGGGCGGGTTATTGAACTCATCTGTGCCTCCGTGTCCCCGTCCAGCAAACAGAGGAGATGGGGGTCACGCTGACCCCTCTCTTATCTGGTTCTTGTGCAAACTAGACAAACGTCTCTCTGGCACATGGTGAGTGTTGGGTAACCATTGTTGGCCGTATTAGCCATAATCATTTGGAATGGCACAGAAGACAGGAGGGAACGTTCCCTGAGAAAGACCCAGAAGAAGGAATGTCCCAGGCTGGTCTTCCTGAGGGATGGAAAGTTCACTTCTGGGAGAGCTGGGAGACCAATCATCTGGTGAGTGAGGTAACATTTAGGGGGCACAAACCTTTCTGAGGAGTTGATGAAAACTTTGGTCACCTAGAAAAACGTACCTATGTACGCCCACAGTTTTAATCTACAAATCTAGGGCTCACAGACCCTCAAAGCCCACCCGCAGCCCCCAGGCTGAAGTCCATTGCCCTCTCCAGGATAAATTGCGGTGCCATCAACTGCTCTATTATTTTGACAATATGGATCAAAACATTAAACACACATATTGTTCAACCCAGTAATTCCACTTTTTGGAATTTGTCCTACAAATAATGCACATGAGCAAAATGACAAATGCACAGGGTTGTCTACTGCAGCCTCACTGGTTACAGAAAAGATAGGAAACATCCTAAATGGTCATCCAGTGGGGACCAGTTAAAGCAATAGTGTCTGCACAGTAGAACACTTAGCAGCCTTCAAAAAAAGGGGGGAAACCCCTCATATGCCAAAATGGAACAAACTCTAAGATTTGTAAAAGGCACAGACCAGTGAGCCCAGTGTGCGTGATCTGTGTAGAAAGAGAGGAAAGTGTATGTGTGTGTATTTGTGTCTATGTGCATTTGTGTGTAGATACACAAAATATTTCGGGAATGAGACCCAATAAAACAATCAGTGCCCTGGACTATAGGGAGGAGAACTGCTTGGCTCAACAACAGGGTTTTGAATGTTTAAACTAACCCAAAACAACCAACATTAAAGTTTAAAAAGAAAGAAGAAAGATGCTGGGCTGGACAACAGAGGCTCACAAAAGACTTTGAGTGGGAGAGACAAGAAGACGCCTTTCCACACGGGAGGACGGCTCTGTCCACCTGGAGAGAGCAGCTGGGAGCTGACAGGCCTCCGATGGGCAGGGGCAGGGGCTGGGCTGCTGCAGCTGGGTGAACTTCACACACCACAAGGTTCTGAAGACAGACGCTGCACTGCCCGAGTGATGACCCCATGCGAAGAGTGAAGGAGGAGCCAAAAAGATGCCTGGTCTCAGGTCTGCGTGGCTGGGCTCCTGGCCGAGGCTGGGAGGTCGGGCTCAGGTGGGGCAGACCTGGAGCTAAGAACCAGGGAGGAGCGATACCCACGGGCGATACCCCGGTGGCAGGTTTTTCTGCATAGCTGGGCAGGTCTCACTCACCACCAGCACTGCATTCCTTTTCATACCACTCGTCTGAATTTTCACGGAGCACTGCCTCTCCTTCCCTTCCCTGGCACTTGGGCGAATGCAGGCTGTACCACGAAGCCTCAGAAACTTCAGGCTGGGAGGGAACAGCCCAAACCAAGACGGTGAGGCCCAGGAGGCCAGCGGTGCCAAGTGAACTGGGGACTCCTGGTCCCACCGATGGCCAGGGAGGAATGGGCTCCATGAAGGACAAGTTCTGACATTGCCCACAGTGGGAACTGGGACTCCCTAAAGATGCCCACTGACACCGCGATGTTCCACAATGCAGAAAACTATCGTCCCTCACAGTCAGGTATCCACAGCCCATGTGGGTTAAGTCCAAGGTCTCTTGGACATTATACCTCGCTTTTTAATAAATTGTGGTGAAATACTCAGAACAAAATTTACCAACCGAACCATTTTTAAGTGTACAGTTCAGTGGTATTAAGTGCATTCACATTGTTGTGCAACCATCACCACCATCCATCCCCAGAACTCTTTTCATCTTGGAAAGTTGAAGCTCTGTACCCATTAATGCTAACTCCCCATTCGCCCTACTTCCATGTCTCCATGAATTTGACAACTTTAAGTACCTCATATAAGTGGAATCACAGAGTATTTGTTCTTTTGTGACTGGCTTATTTCACTTAACATAACGTGCTCAAGGTTCACCCACATTGTAGCATGTGTCAGAATGTCATCCCTTCTTAAGGCTGAATAATATCCCATTATATTAATATACCACATTTTTGTTTATCCATTCACCCATCAGTGGGCACTTGGTTTGTCTCCACCTTTTGGCTATTTTCAGTTGTGCTGCTATGAACATGGAGGTACAACTAGCTGTTCAATGCACATCCTTTGAAAGGGAAAAATAAGCCAAGACTCATCCTGGGACTGTGCTTCAGACCCCATTGGGCAGTTCCAGTGAAAAATGCCCCAAGAGTCACAGCTCCTTCAAACACACACTTTGTGTTCGTGCCACTGTGGCCAGAGCAGGCTTCCCTTGGGAGTTTGGTGCTGTCCACTCAAAATACCTCAACTCTGGGGCAATTTTAATGGCTCAAACCAAAACCACATGGCAGGAATTAGAGCTGTTATTATTTTCAACCCTGAGACTTTCAGTTGAACATAAAAATAATGTTAACAGTAAAGGAATTTTTCATTATGTTGTGTTCCTTCCCAGGCCTAGTGCTCATGCATACATATTTTTTATAAAGTTGTAAATCACAATGAACATACATTGTATATTCTACTTTTTATATTTTTCTATTTTGCTACATGGCTTAATAATACAGTTGATTTTTGTTACTTGCGGTAGTTCTATAAAGTCACCACGAGCACTGAATTAGCAAATACTGAACCAGTGCTCCCAAGGGAAACACAGGGCTAGGTTCCTGCGAGCCTGTGGTCAACTGATCAACACACAACCTTGTTTTATGTGTGTTTCTGTTTAAAGACACCTTATTCAATATATATCGTTGATTCATTAACATTGGACTCTTGGCCAACAGCACCATAACTATAAGCTTATGTAACACACGTACTTTCACTGTAAGGCACATCAGAGCCTTCTCGTGCTCAGGAACCAGACAGCACTTCAGCACTACACTTGGGGGCTATTTTAAACAGCAAAATCACCCACAAAAAGCACAAAAATATGAAAGATGCGACACTAAACAGACCTCAGAAAGGACGCTTGTTTACAGTGTGAGAGCCGAAACAAGAAGGCAGTGTCGTCTCGCTCATTCTCAGGTAGGAACGTTTGTGTTGAGCAACTCGAAGTTTTTGCTGCTCTGCACATGTCCACGAATGACCAGGAAAACACTGCGAGTACTGATTTTGGGGTTACAAACACAGTGAGTACAGTAGTCCTCCCCTTCTCCGTGGTTTCACTTTCCGTGGCTTCAGTTATCCATGGTCAATTGCAGTCAGAAAATATTAAGTGGAAAATTCCAGAAATAAACAATTCCTACGTTTTAAATTGCGAGCTGTTCTGAGCAGCATGACGAAATCTCGCACCATTTTGCTCCATCTCACCCAGGACATGAATCATCCCTTTGTCCAGCGTCCACGCTATATCTGCTACCCACCCATAGTCACTTAGTAGCCATCTCAGATTCAAAGCGTTTGTGTTCAAGTAACTCTTATTTTACTTAATAATGGCACCAAAGCACAAGAGTAGTGATGCTGGCAATTCGGTTTGTGCCAAAGAGAATCCTTGCAAAGGGTTTTCTTTTAGTGAAAAGGTGAAAATTCTTGACTTAATAAGGAAAGAAAAAAATCGTATGCTGAGGTTGCTAAGATCTATGGTAACTTTTATTACAGTGTATTGTTATAATTGTTCTATTTTATTATTAATTATTGTTGTGAATCTCTTACTGTGCTTAATTTATAAATTAAACTTTATCATAGGTATGTATGTAGAGGAAAAAACATAGTATATATAGAGTTCGGCACCATTCTCGGTTTCAGGCATCCACTGGGGGTCTTGAAACATACCCCCTCAATAAGGGGGACTTTTGTAGGTGAATTTGCAAATACAGAATCGTGAGTAATGAGGATCGACTATACTTTCCACACCACAATTCCATTCCATCAAGTTGATAAAACATCATTTACCCAGTTAGGCCCCAGGGCAACTATGTTGGATGTTTCTAGCTTTTCCCTGTTATAGAAAATGCCACAGTAAATAACTTGATGGAGACAATTGTCTTCTTTTAAATTGTTTCTCTGGGCATATTCCCAGCTGGGCTTACTGGTGGGAGGTGCAGGCAGGGAGGGGATGTAGCCGGTGACTTCCCAACGTCCATTAGGCTCATTGCATTCTCTGGCTGGGACACATATGTGACCTAGTCCTGGCCAATGAGATGCAGGGGGACCCTTCTGGGGGCCCCTGGGAAGGCTTTCTTCCTGCCTAAGGACACCCAGGATGAGATAGTCCCCATTCTTGTGTGACCATTGCTGGGTCTGGTATTAGGCCTGGAGCTATGAAATGGAAGAGCAGAGAAATGGAAACAGCCTGGACCCTGATGACATCACTGCGCTCCTGAAGAATCAGCCCAGAGGTAGAGCCCGCCAGCTCCGGACTTCCCAGGACGCAAGACAGTCCATTCCCTTCTGTTAAAGACAGCCTGAGCCAGCAATAGTCCTTGTCACAGCACCACCTGGGATTCGAGTCTGCTTGTGTTGCCCACACCCCTCACCCCCTCTGAGGATACCCCACTGTGACCCCAAAACTTGGGCCACAGCAGACACCACCCAAGTGATGACCCCATGTCCACCTCACCTGGCCCACCTCACCCCTCCCCGCTCTGTGCCAGTCTCCCAGTGCCCTCTTCAATGCCCCCAGCACTGGGGCCTCCAAATGTGGACTGAGACCCATTAGTGGTAGTGAAATCCGCTTAGTCACCAACAGCATTAAAAAATGCAGTAGACTGGTTGTCCGTAGGAAAGGGAAATACTGTTTCCTGAATCCTTTGTTTCAGTTACACACACATGTGTACCAGGTTGTCATGAAAATATATCTCTCCTGTGGATCACAGTCGGAGTGTGGAAACTCTTGCTCTGGCCTGCCGTCCTCTAGCCAAGGGCCTTTGTCCATGCTGGCGTGTGCCCCCCTTCCACAGTTCCTTTCCTTCACAGCCCGTCCCCGTGGGCAAAGACACTCCCCAGTGTAAGCTCACAGCCGTGGCTGCTGCAGCAGGAGCCCCACCGGGAACCTGGGGTGCCACGCTGGGGCCTGTGAGGGAAACATGAGCCACTGAGAGGAAGGTGAAGGGGAACACTGCTGAGAGGGACGGCGGGTTGTCAGGACAAGTAGGAGGAGTCTTGGCCTCCTCTAGGCCGCTCTTGAGGACCGGGTGCTCCTGGGCCGTCCTCACCTGGCTGCATGACCTCACAGGCCTCCCTGTGGGCAGCTCAGAGACCCCATTGCTCACGGGGGTGCTGTTCACAGCCCACAGGGTGGCTCCCCTCCCTGTGTCTGGGGGTCTGGAAGCCTTGTGAAGCTTTCTGGGCAGGAATTGTTAACATCTTTTGCACGGGGGCAGGAAACCCATTCTGGGAGTCCAAGAGATTTCCCCAAAGTCACCCTTCAGGGGCACAGCAGGCCGAGACTGGAACCCAGGGCCCCAAAACAGCTAGCATCATAGGGAAATTCCACACTCCATAATTCAACCTAGGACACTTCCAAACACCGAGTCACTCTGTCCCGACTCACGGAGTGAGAATTTTCTCTCTGTGGCTTTAAGGTTAGCAGGAAATTGCCGGCCCAGTCCCCTTGGCCTCTGGTGAGGGCCCACGTCTTATCCGCTCCACTCCAGGAACCACAGTGCTGGCCAGGGCTCCATCCACATCTGCTCCTAGCAGAACAGGTCATATAAGGAGCCCTTGGTGCCCACAAGTGCTCGCAGGCCCGGGCTGGCCTCGGGCCAGGGAAAGTCAGCGCCTGCCTTGGGGTGTGTGCAGGAGGGCAGGATGCTGAACCTTGGGTGAGGCAGGGGCCTGGCCTCCTCTGCCTTCCGCCCCTCCCTCCTTGGTTTCCTCCCCCATCACCGCACCCACCCATTCAGACCCCCTGGCCCTCAGGGACCCAGCTTTTTATTGACTAAACAGCACAGATTTACAAGGTAACATAAAACAGAACAGTTAGAACATTCATATCCATCCAAAGTCTAAAGGACTTTTCCATCTTATCTCTTAAAAAAAAAAAAGCTAAGCATTTTAGGGGGCAAATTTTTTTTTTTTTACTATTTTTTTAGTTGTGCACCTTAGAAAAGTTAGGCAGTGTGGAAAAGATGTAAAGAGCAGGATAAATCCTGCTCCCCACAGTGGCCTTGTGGACAGGCTTCCCCACCTGCCAGGCATCCACCCCAGCCTCTTCCTTTTTAGCTCCCACTGTTTGTTAACCTCATGTCCCTTCACATGTCCTCAGGAAGTCACCAGATGGGCCCTGGAGTCGGGCTCAGGGGAAGTCCCCCACCTCCTCCTTTCCCCAGGAACCCACAGATCTTTTGTGACCAGTGGCCATCTTCCTGCCCTTCGTCAGGTGCAGAGGACCCAAGGACATCACCATTCACTCTAGTCTTGGTTGCCTCCTGCTCAGCTCCTCCGCTTTCCCTCCCCGCCTATGACCAGACCCTCAAGGGAAGGGATTAGACCAATGTCACCTCCTCCAGGAAGCCACTCCTGACTACTAAGCCCCCAGCACACCCCTCGGTGACCTCCTCATGGTCATTGTCTCTCTTTACTGCCTCCTCCCCAGACCCCGAGCTCCTGGATGCAGGACTCTGCCCTGTGGTTTTCATGTCCCCAGAGCAGGGCACAGAGCCTGCCACAAAGCAGGTGATCGGTACATGCTGCTGACCAACTCAAGAGGAGGCAGGAGGCAGGTCACTGGACTGACACTCGTGAGCTGTTCAGTCTGGTCTTCCTGGGCCTGATTCCCACACAGGTGGCACCACTTGATGCCTTCTGGGCCTGCCACTATGGCCTAGCCATGGACTGGGTTTCTGCCAAGAGCCTGGACTGAATGGGGACAAACAGTCATTTGTGTCATCCCCACCCATCTCCTGCTCCATCACCTCCCAGGCCCTAGAAATTCTCCAGGTCGGAGCATCTTCCCTCGGAGTGCCGATGGGCCTCCCTGGAGGGTTTTCCCACCCTCCTGCCTCCTCCCTGGCATGTAGGAAGGACCACACAAAAATTTGCTGTCAGAGAGGACGATGCTGAAATAAACACGCCACCCCTCAACCCGCCCAGCATCACTGGGGCAGAGGCAGGGTCCAGACGGGGAGTGGGGGGAGCCCATGAGTAGTGCGGAGGCAGAAAAGCCAAGCTCAGAGAATCCCTCCAAGGGGAGGGGCTTCTTTGAAATAGGTCAGAAGACCAGAGCCTCAAACCCATGATGACTGACCACACTGGACAGGAGCCCACTGAGGGGCCCACTCAGCACCTTCTAGGTACAGCTGGAGGCGGGAGGGTGGGGACTCATGTCTCAAGGAGCTGTGGAACGCAGGTGTGGGCTGGCTCTGCCGCAAAAGGGTCGGGCCCTGTGGGGTTCCCAGCAGCCGTCCACTCTGGCTGAGATGGGGAAGATCTGACCAGGTGGTGACAGTTGAGGGACAAGGCTGGCTGGCAGGTGTGGGAGGGCGCAAGGGAGGGGCTGGTGAGAAATGAGGGGGTAAAGGCTAGAGAACCCGCATGGGGCTCCTCCACCCCTCACTACTCTGGCCTGCTTCCTGCCACTTGCTAATCTGGACTAGAATCTAGAAACCTCTCCTGCCTCCCACAGACCTGCCTTGCTCCAGGGGGGAAAGTTCTCCAGGTGAAAATACCCTAGACGGGCTCTGGCTGCAGGTGGGGCACCTCTTATCAGTGAGACTTCTTATCTGGGGCTCCCACGGTCCTGCAGGTCAGAATGCACTGGCCCCTCCCTGCTCCCTCTGCAAGAGGACCCGGTTACTTCCTTCAGAGCACCTGTAGTGAAGGGAAATCCTCCCCGCTGCCCGCCCAGCAGCGGCCTTGGTGGCCTGTCCCATCCTAACAGAGAGAGGCCACAGGTTCGGGGAAGGTTGCTCATGGTGTGGCGGGAAGGTCAGGGGGAGAACAGGACCGGAAGTCCAGTCACGGGCAGAGGGGAGGGTGTGGAGGTGGACTGTGCCAGTCAGCCCCAAGGCTCTCTCAGCTCAAGCCAATCCTTCTATGGTCTGCTCTGTGATGCAGGCTGGGATTCTGCAAGCCAGGTGCCAGGCTCCTTAGAAGCTGGATTCTTGCTGGGTTCTGGCAATGGGAGGAGAGGAGTGGGGACTTCCTGTTGGCTTTTCCAGGTCCTGCCACTGTCACTCCAGCAGCAGCAGCAGTTGGCTCCAGCCCCGTGATCCCTGTGCCCCTCCTCTGTTGTGACCGCTGCCTCACAGCACCTCCTCCTTAGAGGCCCAAGTACCAGCTGGGCGGGGCTTCCTCTGTAGGTCTGAGCACCCATTTCTCACCCGACTCCAGGGGTGTGTGGCAGTCGCGTGGTGTGCTTCTCATTCTCCAGTGGCTTCAGCATCTCCTCTCTGCTCTGTCAGCCTTTCCACAACTGCGTAAACACTTCCCTGTACTGAAGCCCTCTGTGCGCGGTCCCCACCGTGGTTTCTGTTCCCTCCCACACCCTGACAGGCACAGCACCATTTATCGGTCTCCTTGGCTGGTCTGCATCTGCCCCGTTAGGCATTAAACTCCACAAGGCGGGAGCATGTCTGTCTTCTCCATCTTTACATCCCATGCTTCACATAGAGCAGGCCCTCAACACATATTTGTTGAGTGAATCCATGGGATTTGTGTGGGGCAGTCTTCCTCTTTCTGTGCAGCCCGATTTTATATATTTGTTAACCTCCGAGTCCTAGGAAGTCCTCATTTGAACAAGGCACCATCTAATCCCTCAATCCAAACCCTTCAAGAACACCAAGCCCCACTTGGTAAGCCCGTCCTGACAACTACTCCAGCTCCTGGAGCCTCTGGCAGGTGTGGCCCTGCACCCTTGCTTTTCCCCCTGTTTCCTATCTTGGGGTGCTGTCCACATGCTCATGCTTCACCCTGTTAAGACAGGGTCCATGACTCACCTGTCCCCTCTGTTATTCCCTTCTTGTTCTTGTGTCCCCCTGAGAGCAGGGGGCTACAGCATGGGAAGGATCTCAGTAACTATTTGTTGGTTTACAGTTGGAATTTGCTCACAAGAGATCCAGGCTTTCCAGTAAGGGACCCAGATGACCAACAACAATGAAATAGGACGGGCTCACATCCTAGAGCGGTCGCGACGTGCTGACTCTTCCTGTGACAGTCCTCGTTGAAACCCCAGAGCTGCCTCAGGAGATCTTTACTGTCACTCTCTCCATTATTTAGGTTCAGAGAGGTTAAGCTGCCTGCCCAGTGTCTCACAGCAATTAAGTAGCAGAGCCGTCCTGATAGACTATTTTACTGAACCTGAGTGCTCTGGGGGCCTCCCAGAGTAAGGGCTGGGCTGGTGCCGGGAAGCCAAAGTGGGTCCAGGCCAGGGGCATGGCCATGTGGTGGTGAGGAGTGGGGTGAAGGGAAGGACAGAAGCAACAAAGATGAATCAAAACTAGGGTAAATTGAACTTACTTTTGCTACTTCCCAGAAGTATGGAGAATTGAAAGGGGAGCAGGCATAAACAAGGGGAAGGGTTTTTCCTTTTGGAAAACTCAACTTCTAAGGAAGTGTTATGCCAAAGGGGAAGGTATCAGCCTTAAGCCAGGCCCAAGATGAGCCCTAATTCCTCCTCAGCCCCACACAGTAACTTCAGTCCACACAAGTGATCCCAGATGGTCCCAGGGGTTGGTAAGTTTTCAAACAGGCTTTTACATATAAACAGAGTAGAAGAAGCAGCAGGCTGAAATTCAGGTGAAGCTGGGGATTTAAGCAAGACATAAGGGTGAGCTTCCTCAGCTGGAAGATTCTGGAATGAGCTTCTAGGGGCGTCAGAGTGTTTTCTCCTGACCATTGCGCAGGCGAGTGAAAAAGCTGCACACATCAAGCACCAAATACAGTGTTCAAATCGTCTCACCTTTTCACTGGCTGACTCTCTAGAAATCTTCTCAGCTGCTTCTTTTTAATTAGTCAAACAGCTAACTAATGAAAAGGTTGAACGTTGAAAGACTTCCATGGACTCTCTTAGTCAGAGTCACCAGGGGCAGCTCTCCGCGTCCACCTTTCATCCTGTAAAAAAGCTGATGGGCCAGCTCACACCATGCAGGTGATCAGGTGTCATGTGGTCGCCCCCCACGCCGGCCACTCACACACTATTTGTTCTGAACAGCAACGCTGTGGGCTGTGAGTCACCTGGTCCCCAGGCCCCGCCCCGAGCTGGCACCAGCAGGCTCCCACGCTCCCTGAATGAAGGAGAGAGGGAATAAAGGACGTCTGTTCTCACCTTAAAATGCATCGATTCATAGGTTCCTCACACGTGGAGATTATGTTTTGAAATTAATATTGTTTTCAAATGAGAAATCTGAATTCAACTCAGTAAACCGCACAAAATACGAATTTTAACGTTAAAATCCCCAAAGTCTTATCTGTTGCTGGTGGGAATGTAAAATGCTACAGCTGCTCTGGAAAATGGTGTGCCAGTTTCTTAATAAAAACCAAGCATACACTTATTACACGACCCAGCAATCTCACAAGGGCATCTCCCCAGAGAAGTGAAAATTACATCCACACAAAAGCCCATACATGAATGTTCATAGCAGCTTTATTTAGAATAGCTAAAAACTGTAAACAACCAGAACGTTTCTCAATGGGTCAAAGATTAAACAAACTATGGTAAATCCACACCATGGAATATTACAAAGCAATCAAGAGGAAGGAACTATTGATACACACACAACAACTTACGCTGAGTGGAAGAAGCCAATCTCAAAAGGCCACATACTGTATGATTCCATTTATGTACACAACTTTCTTGAAATAACAACATTATAGAGATGGAATTAGTGGTTTCCAGGGGTGAGGGAGGACAGGGTGGGGTTGGGGGACTATAAAAGGGAAGCAGGAGGGAGATCTTTGTGGCGATGGGACAGTCCTGTATCTTGATGTGGTGGTGGTTACGTGAATCTACACGTGTGAGAAAACGGCAAGAAGTATAGACATATACTACCAAAGTCAGTTTCCTGGTTTTGATATTGTACTAGGGTTAGGAAAGATGTAACTACTGCGGGGGGCTGGATGAAGGGCATGGGAGACCTCTCTGAACTATCTTTGCAACTGCCTATGAATCTATAATTACTGCAAAAAAAGTTGAAAAATGCACATCTTAATGTTAAAGACTAAAATAAAGCGACTTAGGCAAAGATCTGTAAGGGCAGGCAGTGAATATGCAGATCATCTTGGAGTCTGTGCCATCCTAGTCTGCCAGCATCATTAATGCAAAAGAGCACAAGGCTGCAGCTTCCTCGAAGCAGGGGAGCTAAGGCGGAAGAGCTCCGGCCTCATTGGAGCCTTTGTTTAATTCTGCTCTCCCTGTATTTTTGGTACCTTGTTCCCGTGGGAAGGCCCTCAGCACCGGGCCTGCTGTCCAGATTTCACGGTGGGCGCTTAGGAGGGAGCGTGCCTGCAGGCACCACCAATGTCCACCCTGGGCCGCTCCCATCATGGAGACATCTGAACCCAGGTTATGCGTTTCACTTTCTCTGCCCCTTTTTGCTGGCCTGAGCTTCCAGTTTTAGAATCCACTCGCTGGACTCACGCCCTGAGAAAAACTTATGACAGCCTGAGATGCTTTAGGCCCCAACTGAGAATCTGCCGGGACCCCAAGGCCCGGTGCTCTGTGGTGAGCCTCAGTGGGTGGCAGCAGGCAGCACACTCAGGCAACCAGGGACAGAGAGGGGCTTCTACTAGGCTGATTCTGCCCTCCCCTCTCCAGCCCAGCATACCCTCTGCTCAGTGGGATCAGAATCCACCTCAACATTCTCCCTTTCTCTCCCGTTTACCTCCTCATCCCTCACCCCAGACATGAGGCACACATGGCTCTATATTCTGTGCTAGAATGATCATTTAAGGAAAAACCACATGCAGAACAGCACGTACAGAATAACCCCATTAAATATATACATATATATGAATATATGCATTTATATATGGATTATATTTATTTCTGTATTTTCTAAGTTTTCAACAATGAATGAGGGTTACTCATGAATTAAAACTAGAGCTGTAATGAGGAATCATCAAACAAGGCTGAATGAGGGACATCATACAAAATAACTGATCCGTACTCTTCCAAAGTGTCAAGACAAAGACAGAGGAGTTGCCCCAGATGAAAGAAGATGAAGGAGACAGGACAGCTAAATGCAGTGCGGGATCCTGGACTGGATCCCGGACCAGAAAAAGGACTTTTGTGGGGAAACCAGCAAAATTGGAATGAAGTTTATCAGAGCAGTTGATGGTGTAGCATCAGTGCGAATGTCCTGATTTTGCTGGTCATCCTGTGTAAGACGTGGACCTTAAAGGAAGCTGAGTAAAGAGGATATGGGGACTCTCTGTACAATTACGACAGCTTTGTTATAAATCTAAAATTATTTCAAAAGAAAAAAATGAATAAAATTGAACCCGTGACAATATCTCACTTGCGAAGATACTTAAGGCCCCAGGACCCAGCACACCGTGCACTTTACACCCCTCCCCCAGGGGATTCCATTTGCAGGGGGCAGCATCATGGGGGTGGGTGCAGGAGACAGCCCCTCTCACCCTGGGTGCTTCCTGATTCCGGAAGCCCCTTCCCTCCAGCCTCCTGCCCGTGGGTCTCTCCTAGACTCTAGGCCTTTCCCTCTCCTGACGCCCCAGCCTGGAAATCCGGCCTGTCCTTTGAGGTCCAACTCCAAAGTGGCCTCCTCAGTGACAGGCCTGGACCCCTCCCAGACTCGACGTGGTCAGATGTCTCTCCTTGCTGTGCCACAGCCCAGGACAGTCTGACTGTGGAGAGGAAGTGCTCATGAGTCTCTCCAGCAGACAGGGAACCTGGGAAGGCAATGGCCTGTCACCAGTGGCTTGCATGAGTGACACAAAGCATGTGCTCAATAAAAAGTGGTGGAGTCAACGATCCTGGAATTCACATGCTTGTTCTAAGGTGAGGGACACGCCCAGGTCCCGGCACACAGAACTGGCATCAGCACTAAGATGTCATTAGTCTGGCGGGATGCCCACGCTTGTGGCCCCGATGGCAGTCCTGGCAGAAACCTGCCTCTTGGATGGGGTCTGAGCTGGAGCCACACAAACGCTGGGCCTGCCCCGCCTGGCTTCCCTTTCCCATTGGCATCAGTGGGCGCCCTTGAACCGGTTTGCAAAAGGGTCACTCAATGAGGCCCAGCCTTTCAGGGAGATGACGAGAGCAAGAGGGCTGGTGAGGTCCAATTGAAAGTAGGAACCTATTTCTATCTTTCCTCCCTGCCCAGGGCAGCACTGCCACATTCAGAGCTGGTAAGAAAATATCACCTCCGAGCTAGATATTTCAGAGAGTGTTTGAAAAAACAAACTCCTTTGCCCTGAATTGTTCACCAGAACTCAGTGTCCCCATCAGTGAAAAGGGGACGGTGACAGCTGGCTCGGAGAGGACTCGAGTTCTTTTGAACACTGTCTGCAGAGCCCTGCAGACTGACATGCCAGCTGCCTGGCAGGGATTAGGGCCACAATTCAGCCCCTGGGCACCGGAGACAGTAACGTCGTGACAGGTTCTCGTGTGCAACCGGGGCGTCTCACACACTGTTTTACGGCAGATGTTGTCTTAAACTGCCTCCTGTGGGCACTTCTCATAAATCAAAGTTCAAAGTCAGCTGACAGAATTAAGAAAATACTGGAAGACCTCTTCGCAGAAGGAAAGACAGAGTCCCCCCATTTTGAACTTCAGAAAAGCACAAACAAGTAGCTGGAGAAAAGAAACCATACAGTAGAAGTGCATCTCCAACATCTTCCAGAGGAGCCAGGATGTTTTAGCAGCGTTCCCACACCCCTCCAGTCGCCAGGCGGCCTGCCCGGCGCGAGGAAACCCCCCCATACTGCAGAACCGAGAGGAGCGCAGAGAGGGAGGAGGGAACATCCCGGCTCTGAGTCGGGCGGGGGAGACGGGGGACCACAGCAGCCCTGACCCCGGTGCCCCTTCCCGGCGGAGCGCGCTCCAGCCCCAGGCCGGCTTCTCCCGGTCCTTCCCTTTCTGCAGGTGGCCGCACAGCCGCACTCACCAGCTCGGGCAAGAAGAAGGCGTAGGGGATGGTGAGGAACAGCGCGACCCCCGAGGGCACGTCGGGCGGGGCGTAGCTGGTGGCCGGCGGCGGGTCCCGGGAGGCCATGCTCTCACCCACTGCCTGGCGCCCGTGGCTCCGCAGCAACTGGCCCGTGCCCGCAGCCCTTCAAATATCACCTCCTGCCCGACACACCCATCGGACGTCGCCTGTGAGGGAAAAAAAACGTTCCAGCCGAGCAGGTCCTTCCACTCGCTCCAGCCAAAAGAGTCCTCCGCGAGATTGCGCTTCACCTGGTCTTCGGCGGGTTGGGATTGGGGCAGGGCCGCTGGGCGCGCGGAGGCAAGCAAAGCGGGGGTCTCTTCCTAGACTTTCCTGCTAAGGAATTTTTGAATCCTGGAGCATATTACTCCAGGGGATGCCAGCCACAGACACCACCCCCCAACCCTGTGCCCAAAGTATAGGCGAAGGCCATCTGCCATGACAAATATGGTTTATTAAGGACCTAGAATGAGCCAAGCAATCTGCAGGCAACTCTGGTGCTCCCCGCAGTCCTGCACGTGGCTGTTTCGCCCCTTTTCCAAATGAGGAGACCAAGAATCTGCGAGGCCAAGTCAAGGTCACAGCTGGTCACTGACAATGCTGGGTCTTACATCCCTTTGCCCCCGGGGGCAGGGCTGGTGACTCCCTCCTTCTCAACTCCTGGGGGGCCACCCGTAGCCTCAAACCAGAGGGAGAGGAGCGGTCCTCACTTCCAGCTCCCATCCTTTCCCGGGGACCTGGCGCTTCCTTCTTTCTCTCCGGCCATTTCTCCGTCCTCCTCTCATCTTTTCCTCACAGGGCAGATGGAGGGGGGCTCCCTCTCTGAGAGAAATCCGCCCCAGCAGGCACCCGAGAAGGGCCCGGCTGGTGGGGTGCTGCCCCAAGCCGGAGCCCTCCTCCCTTCCCTGCCCGGGCCCCCCAGCCTGTGTCGCAGGGAGCTGGGCTTGGGGCCAAGCCGTTCCTTCCTGCCTCCCGCCTGCCTGCTGGTGGAGCCCCGGGGGCTGTGACCCGGCCACCAAGCGACTCCTTTTGCTCTAAAGATAGGTCCTGGAGCCTGGAGCCCTTTTCCTCTCTGCCCTAGAGTCGACCACCCTGCAGACAGGCCTGGCGCCACACAGTCTGCTCAGGGTGCTCGGGGTTGGGGTCCCTTCTCCCTGCCCTCCGTGGCCTCAGTCTGCCCTGGGCAGGCCAGTCGGGAGCCGCTCCCTGGTGTGGAGGGGCTGTGGGAGGACAGCCTTGCTCCCTGGGTAGTGAGAGGGCCGCCGCGAGAGGCCAGGGCCCGTTGATTAGCAAGAGCAGTGCATTCCAGGGCCTGCCCTCCCTGGCACGGGTGGGTGGAGCAGCCAGCCTCTGCCTGGTCTGGGGAGAGCCAGGGGAGATGGGAGTTTGGACAAATGAAGCCCAAAGCAAAGGCATTGCCAAGGGGGAGAGTGGGCACCCCGAGTAAACCTCAGGCCAGCCTGGTGGTGCCCTTCTCCCAGGCCTGGGAGGTCTAGGGAGGACATGAGGCCCCAGGCCCACCTGCCATCCGGCCCTGCCTCATTCGCACGGTAAAGCCAGGCAAAGCAGGCATTGCCCCAGGAATCTCGCCTCTCCCGAATGTTGTAAATAAGCCCTGTGCCACTCTTATGGGCGGTAGGATACCTTTACTTGACCACCGACAACATGGCATGGTGGGAACAGCTTGGAAAGCAAGAAGGAAAACAGCCTTTCTCAGGCTCATTTCTCATCTGTGAAGTAGAGGTAATAATAGAACTTGGAGCCCCTTAGAGGTTGATGGGGCCTGAGCCCTTCCACCTTCTGAGGCAATTCATATATCAAGAAACGAAGATGTGATAAAACAAGGTTATAAAAAATTTGGCATATTAAGGGGCCGGCCCCGTGATGTAGTGGTTAAATTCACACGCTCCGCTTCAGTGGCCCGGAGTTCGCTGATTTGGATCCCCGGTGCGGACCTATGCACCGCTCATCAAGCCATGCTGTGGCGGCATCCCACATACAAAACAGAGGAAGATGGGCACAGATGTTGGCTCAGAGCCAAACTTCCTCAGCAAAAAAAAAAAATTGGCATATTTTAAACATTTTACATTTAACCAAATAATGTTTTATTATATGCAACAAAGTATAGCACACTCTACTCAGCCTATTTGCAAGAAAACTATAGGATTTATACTGTGCCACAGGCAGTGAGATCCCAGAAGGGACAGAAGTTTAGAGCTGCAAGAACAGCCTTAACTGGGAAGAAATGGAAAAAAGCCAGGCATTCCTGAAATAAATCATTCTGAGTTTTGTATCCATATTCCTGGAGGAGGTATCACAAAAGCACTCTATGATAAAAGCTGTTCAAAGAAATGCCAGTGGCAGTTCTGCTGAAATTTGTTTCAGAAGGAGACAATATCCCAGATGCATTAGGTCTTGTTGAGTGTCTTAATGAACGGCTTCAGATAATCAAACCACGCTTACAGCATGACCCCAGAGCATCTGCTTGCCGTGGAAAATACCACCTTCTTGGCGATGACTCTTTGGCAGAGGTCTTCCCTCTGCAGTTTTCTGATCTGTTTTCAGTTTTGTACCTTATGTCCCAAGACACTTATTACCAACACAACTGTTAAACATTCTATATAAAAAGTTATATCTGAGAGTGTATTAGGAAAAAAGTCTTTACTTTTCACAGAAAATCTCAGAGAAAAATGGATTAACAAAAGGTTGTTTTTGCCATGCTTTCCTAAGTAAAAAAAAAAAGTCTAGTCAATGCATCTCTGGGGCTGTGGCTGTAAATTCACGTGGAGACAAGGTCAGAAGTCTGGGGTGAGGCTGTGGGGAGTGCCAGGCGCAGGAGAAGGGCCTTCCAGACTCCTTTGTGAAGGGCCTGCTGGTTTCTATCTCATGGGACTGAAAATTCAAGTTTATCCTGAAAATCACTCAAATGGTACTTGGCATGGTTGATTACTATTATCATTATCTCCATTTTCTCATTTGTTAGTTGGGGCAGGTTAACTGAGATAATATATATGAAAACATTTAGGACAGTTCTGGCATATGGCAGATGCTTAATAAGTACTTGTTTATCTAATTCCAATCCTGAAATCACTTCTGGCTCTCTTTCCTTTCCACAACACCCCCTCTGTTAATATTTCCATCCTTATTTTCAAAAATTGTTTCAAAAGTTGCTTTTATTGATGTATAATACACCTGCAGAAAAAGTGCACACAACATCCAGACCATGGAACCACCACCCAGAGCAAGAAATAGAATGTTGCCAGACTCCTCCCAATCATTTCTCCCTCCTCCTCCCCAAACACCTGCTCTTATGGTGTCTAAGCCCATAGGTTAGTTCTGCCTGTTTTTGAATGGACTTCTTTGTGTCTGGCTTCTTTCATTCAACGTTATGCCTGTGAAACTCATCCATGTCATTGTGTGTTGCTTTAGTTCACTCACTGCTGCATAGTATTTCATTGTACGAATATACTAGACTCTATTTATCCATTCTATTGTTTATGGACAATTGAGTTCTTTCAATTTGTGGTTATAATTAACAAGACTGCTACAAACTTTCTAGAACGTGTCTTTTGGTCCATCTATGTATGCATGTCTATTGAGAATATCTTAAGAGTGGAATCATGGGTTATGCGGTATGTGTTTTTAGAAGATTATGTCAAGCTACTTTCCAAAGAGGTTAAACCATTTATATTCTCACCAACAATGTATGAAAATGCTGTTGCTTATAATTGATATTTAAATGAATATTATAGCACACTTAGTGTTTGTATGGTACATATTTTTTCCACTCTTTTACTTTTTTTGTGTGTGTGTGAGGAAGACCAGCCCTGAGCCAACATCCGTTGCCAATCCTCTTTTTGCTGAGGAAGACTGGCCCTGGGCTAACATCCGTGCCCATCTTCCTCTACTTTATATGGGACACCGCCATGGCATGGTTGACAAGCAGTGTGTTGGCAGGCGCCTGAGATCTGGGCCTGCGAATCCCGGGCTGCCAAGCGCGGACTAAACCGCTGCACCACTGGGCTGGCCCCCCACTCTTTTACCTTTAACTTACCTATATCACTATATTTATAATGGTTTTTTTGTGTGTGTGGTTATGATATAGTTGGGTCTTTAATCCATTCTGAAATTTGCTGCCTTTAATTGGTATGTTTAGACTATTTACATTGAATGTGATTATTGATATATTTGGATTTAGGTCTACCATTTTATTGTTTGCTCTGTGTTTCATTTCTTTATTTTCTCCTTCCTGAATTCTTTTGGATTTTTTGAACATTTTTAGTATTTCATTTTACTTCATCTGTTAATTTTTTACCATGTCTCTTTGCATTATTTGTTTAGAAGTTGCTCTCGGAATTACAACATACATAGCTAGCTTTTCGGTCTACTCAGAACATTTTGAAACCTTGACCACATAGGTATCTTTACTCCGTTGCTTTTCAGTGTGGTCATACATATATAAACTGAAAACCCCATCAGACAATGTTATGACTTTTGCTTTCAACCATCACACATATTTTAAAGAACTTAGGAGAAAAAAATAATCTATTATGTTTAACCAGATATTAGCCATTTCTGTTGTTGTTCCTTCATTCCTAATGCTCCAAACTTCCCTCTGACATCATTTCCTTTCTGTCTAAAGAACTTCCTTTAGTGTGTTTTTTTAGAGAAAGTCTGTTGACAATGAATTATTTTAGTTTTTCTTCATCTGAGAATACCTTTGTTTCACCTTCATTCCTAAAGGATATTTTTGCCAAATGTATAATTCTGGGTTGACAGTTTTTTTTTTTCCTCAGTACTTTAAAAATGTTCTCCTGCCTTCTGGCCTCTGGTTACTGATGAGAAATTTGCAGTCATTCAAATTGTTTTTCCCTAAATTTAATGCATTGTTTTTCTCTGGCTGCTTTTAAGATTTTTGTCTTTGTCTTTAGTTTTAGTAGTTTGATTACAATATGGCTGGACATGGATTTTCCTGAGCTTACTTTGTTTGGTGTTCACTGAGCTTCTCGAATCTGTAACTATGTCTTTCACCAAATTTAAGTTTTCAGCCACTATTTCTTCAAAATTTTTTTTCTGCACTATACTTTCTCCCTTCCTACTGAGTCTCCGATGACAAGAATGTTACACCTTTTGGTATCGTCCCACAGGTTCCTCAGGATTTTTTTCAATCTATTTCCTTTCTGTTGTGCAATTGGACAATTTATATTGATCTATCTATATTCATTTATATTGACCTATTGAACTATTTTTAGGTTCATTGGCTTTCTCTGTCATCTACATTGTGTTACTGAGCTTACCTAATAAATGTTTTCATTTTTGTTATTATATAACAAATGAATTATAATTTGTTATATTTTTACTTCTAAAACTTTAATTTGGTTATATTTTTTCAATTTTATTTTTTTATTTCTAAAACTTCAGTTTGGTTCTTTTTGTATCATCTATTTCTCTGATGAGACTGTCAATCCTTCTGTTCATTTCAAGGAGATTTGCCCTTACTTCTTGAAGCATGATTACAAACAGCTGCTTTACTGTCTCAGTTCCAACAGCTGTGTCATCTCAGAGTTGTCTCTTGAATGTCTTTTCCCTTGAGAGATGTTGAGATTTTCCTGGGTCTTCAAATATCAAGAAATTTTGGAATGTATCTGGGCATTTTGAATATTGTTATGGGATTATGGGTCTTGTTTAAATCCTATGGAAAATGTTGCTTCTCATTTATCAGGCAATCTGCCTGGTTAGGTTCAGGCTGCAAGTTGCTGTCTGCCTTCTCTGGGCTGTTAACAGGAAACAATGTGAGTTCAGTTTTTAAGCCTTTGCAGTGCTATTCCCATCTGTTCAGTGTGTGTGCTAGTCTTGGACCGGGGGAGCCCAGTTCTAAAATCCTTTGGTATGGCATGATTTCACTCATATGTGGAATATAAACGAACACATGGACAGAGAGAACTGGTTGGTGGTTACCAAGGGGAAGGGGAGTGAGGGGTGGGCACAAGGGGTGAAGGGATGCATCTACATTGTGACAGACAAATAATAATGTACAACTAAAACCCCACAATGTTATAAACTATTAAGACATCAATAAAAATGAATAAATAAATAAAATCCTCTGGTATGCTCCTAGGGTCAGCTTTAGGGTGGGCTCAGACATTCATGTGCTACTTTATGGGATCACTTTCTTTGGTCCCTCCTCTCCATGAGCTCCCTAAGACTTTCCAGTTTCCGGGAGACCCTGCCCCCTCCACCCTCACCTTGGTCCTCTGCCTAAAAAGCCAGGGTTTTAGTTTCCCTGCTCTCCTGTGCCAAAAAGCAACAAGATACATATAGAGGAAAAAAAAGCACCAGGGATTTCCCTCACACTCTTAGGACTGCAGTTCTTTTGGTCAGAGAGAAGGGTCCCCTCTCTCAAAGTTCCAGTCACCTGTCTGTCTGCCACTGCTGTTGCCACCACTACTGTCACTAGATTGCCTGGGGGCTGGAACAGGAAAGAAGGGAAAAGACAAAAATAGACGGGGGGTTTCTATGCTCTCTGACCTATGGGGGCTCTCTCCCACTCTCAGACCAGAAATCGAGGGCTTCTTTGGGAGACGTTGTCTGTCTGCACGCCATGCACAGTTCTGGGTTTCACGTTGTTGCTGAGCCCAGGCCTGGAGATCCCCGGGGGCAAAGGAAATGGGAGACTCATCCCCAGTTTGGTAGTATCTTGAATCCTGCTTCCTGCCCAAATCTTCCTGCTCCCATTTATTTTGAGTCCTGAGATAGCTGTTCCATGCATTCTCTCCAAGGCTTTTGGTTGCGTTCAGAGGAGAGGAGGAGGGGATGGAGCGTCCATCTCTATTTCACCAGAATCAAAACCATGCTGGCCTGTTTTGATTATCTGCATAGCACCCATCATTACCTAGTACTTTTCTTGTTTATTGATTCACTTGCATATTGTTTGTCTCCCTGCTCCTGTCCCTCCCTAGGATGTCGGCTTCAGGAGAGCAGTAACTTTGTACATATTGAATACTCTCTGGCATACAGTAGGCACTTAATAAATGTTTCAAAGGATTGAATCTACCCTCTCAGTCATAAAAACTTTGGAAACAACTCCTTATCTCTTTCTTTTGACTCCTTTTCCTCAAATTCTATCCCTACCAATAAATTGCTTTATACATTTTTCAGAAAAGATATATCGATTGCCTGACAAATAAGGGGCAGGCCAGGAGAAAGAAGCTTGGGGAAAGAAGCCAGCTGTATCCATTAGGATTCTCTCCATCGCAAGGGTTGGAAGAATTCATTCTAACTGGTTTTAACAAAGAGGGGAATTTATTACCTCAGGGAAGTGAGAGGTTCAGAGGGACTGTTGGCTTCAGGTGAGACTCAAACAATGTTACCAAGGATCTAGATCCCCTCTGAGAGGCTCTGCCTGTCACTGTCACTGCAGTTGCTTCCTTCTTAACCTCATTCAGTGCCACCACACCCCTCCACTCCCCTCCACCCCCCATACACACACAGCTCTAGACCCTCCCTTCCTGGCGAGAAGTCTCCACAGCACGCAGTGGTTCCAGATCTCGCCTCTCCCGCTACACCGGGCAGGGACAGAGAGTGCTCTGGTGAGTAAATCTGGAATTTGGTCTCTCTTGGCCCATTCCCAATCCAATCACTGTGACCAGGGGAATGGGATATGCTGATCAGCTTGAGCCAATCAGAACCCACTCCTGGAGCTGGGATAAAAGTATGTGTATATGTGTGTGTGTGTGTGTGTGTGTGTGTGTGTGTGTGTGTGTGTGTGTAACTGGGGCTCCCCCTTTATGCTGCAGGGACACATATGTCCCACTGCTCTCACCTGCTGATTCGGACACAACTGGATTGCAACCACTATCTCTACAAATCCAGGTCACTTTGACTCTCAAGTGGGGGAGTTAAAATGCACACACAGATAGGCCCAGGCTTCGGAGGAGGCTGTGGTTAACGTTATTTGTGGCTGTCAGGCAGCACTGAGTCTGGCTCCAGTATCTATGGGATCTGGGCAGCCAGAACACTTCAGAGTCAAAGGACAGCTGCTGGGAAAGAGGAAAGACTCAATGGGAAGATGTTTGGGTTATCCAGAGATACCTACCTGGAGAAGGGCTCAGAAATCTTGGAGCATTTTTTTGTTATCCCTCAAAGTGGCCTCTCTGAAAGGACAAAGTTCTGCAAAGTTAATCTCTGCTGGCAAAGTGAGACACAAATGAGCAGGTTAAGGTCCAGTCTGTCTCCCAGAACACGAGAAACAAGAGACACACTACCAAAGCCACACTACCAAAGTCCTGAGTTTGAGCTGCGTTCCATTAATGATTTCCATTTTATATAGCTGCACGCAGACCTGCACGCCCTCAGTCAGTGTCAGTCATCATGCGGCCATCGAGCCCTGGGCCTCCATTGTCCTACCTGAGACAGCACAGCCCTTTACTCACTTTTCCCGTATCGCTCCACCCATCCATCCCCATCCACATCTATCTGGTGACTGCATTCAAATATCGGGAGCTCAGATAGCAAGTCTGGATGTTGAGGGACACCAGGTTATCAAATCCATCTGTTCCTGAGTTGCAGAGAGTGGATTCATTGGGAAATTGACCTGAATCTGAGTCCCCCGATGGTGGAGTTTGGAGAGGGAGACTGCAGATAGGAAGGAATACGTATCCTGACCACTTTGTGCCTGTCACAGTATTATTATCCCAGGCCACAGTATTGTTGGAGTTTAAATACAACAGCAACAACAAAAAGACACAATGATAGGCTCTTCTAACCATTTGTACCCTTCACTCGTGGCTCTTTTTTTTTTTTTTTCCATGAGGAAGACCAGCCCTGAGCTAACATCCGTTGCCAATCCTCCCCTTTTTGCTGAGGAAGACTGGCCCTGGGCTAGCATCCGTGCCCATCTTCCTCCACTTTATATGGGACGCTGCCACGGCATGGCTGACAAGCAGTGCGTCGGCAGGCGCCCGGAATCCGAACCGTGAACCCCGGGCTGCCAAGCGCGGACTAAACCGCTGCGCCACCGGGTCGGCCCCCCTCGTGGCCCTTTTGTATAAGGACTGTCCACCTCACGCACTGGTAGCACAGGGATCACGTCAGGGCTGCTCCCACTGTGTCCTCCAAGCCTCATGCTGTGCCTGGTATAGTAGGTGCTCAAGAAATGTATGTCGAATAAATGGATGAATACACAGACAATCACAGTCCTCAGATGCACAGGGCCTTAGTAAGCAGGGTTCTGTCACTGATTCTGTTTTGAGGAAACAGAACACAAAGCAGCGAGGTGACAGCCAGCTCTGATCATCTCCACGCCCCAAGAAAACCTCCCAACTTGGCATGCTTCACACATGAAGGAGCTGAGCCAGTCCATGGCAAAGGATATCCTATAATGCTGCAAACCGACAAAGCCCTCAGCCGGGAGATGACACTTCTAGCTCCCTCCCTTGTCAAACTGATGGGTTTCCCACATGCTCCTGGATTGGCGAGTCAAACCTGCTCCGTTTGTCTGTGGTATTATATATTTCAACTGGTTCCTCGCGAGTTGTTCTGGCTTCACACTTTCGACCATAAAACCAGTGAAGACTGAGCTTGTACCTGTGCTTTAGTGCATGCTCCGTCCCCTCGTCCTGTAGCCCAAGCACCCAGGTGAGGGAAATGCAACATTTTTCACCTCCAGCAGACCTGATGGATGATGACGCTCAACCAATCATGAGGCTGGGAGGCTAAGGGGAGTGGGCCGCATAGTTTACAGTTTAGAAGCCCGGCCTGGCCCACCCCCACAATGGTCCTAACGTGGGGAATCCCCTGGCCTCACAGGTAGGCACGATGTACGTACGTGGTCACTCGGCAAAGTCCTGCTGGTCACCCTGTTGCTGCTCCCCGACCGTGGCGCTCATTAATCAGTGTGTTGCCAAGCCACGCTCCTTGACACAGACCCCAGGACTGACTTCCAGGATGTTTTTGGCTCCTTGACAACCTCTTCCTGTTTTGGAAGCTAAAAAGTGGCATTTAAAAAGCCCAGAGAGATTTCATTGTTTAAAAAAAAGATTCCACTGACTGAAGAGGAAACGTGGAGTCTCTCAATGGCAGACGCCCTCACCCTGTGGGACTGTCCCCTCCATTTAGACTAACTGCCTTTGTGCCTCACTTTTTGGCCCAAGCCTTACTGAAACTGTCCTCTCTCATGTCCCCATGTTTTTCTCATGTGTCGGAAACTATAAAGTTGTCCACATTCATCAATCATGACGCATTTCACATGAACACGGGAGGCGGTCTGTGGAAAGACACTCTCTCCCTTCACGCTGTGCACTCATTGAGAGGGATTCACCAGCAATATTTTCTTTCATTCAGAATGCACCACCTCTGCTTAATGCTAAGAATAAGCTAAATGATTAAAAATATAGAAGGCGGAATTTAGAATTAAAGATTCTACAGAAAAATGACCTTCACAGTGGGGAGTGACATAATTTCATTTCCTTCAAACAAGACAGCAGGGGCCTAAGACGAGGCAACTCAGTGACAGTGAGGAAAGTCCTGTACACACTCTCACCATCTCCACTCAAAAAGGCAGAAACCCTCTCCCTCTGGCCAAGCAGGAGCTGGGGAGGCCCTGGTCCCAGAGGAAGGGGAGCCATCACCTGGGAAGTGGATGGGGCAGTTGCATCGTGATGGGCAAATGAACGGTGACCAGACGCTCAGCTTCCCGTGTCACTGAGGGCAGAGGGGACGTAGAGGGACAGAATCTCTGGAAACCAGCTCTTGGAGATGGAGTGAAATGTCTTTTCTGAGGCCAAGTTCTCCTGTCACATTTGTGGTGGGAACCCTCTCACACCATGTTAACTTCTGAGATGAAGGCCCAAGCTAAGATTAGGTTAAGGGTTTAGGGTAAGCTAACTAGCATGTAGCCCAGAAGTTTCCTAATATGATAGATCTTTAAAAATAAATGCGTCTTTTAAGGCAGCATGCTGTCAAGAAAAGTACCTCAATTGGTACTCTGATTATTTAGGTTAAACTCTTTGTAATTTGATCATGTTTTTCTTCAAACAAATTGCTTCATGCAATTCTTAAAGATTTGCACTGATGAGGGAACATCTTCGGTTGTAGAAAATGACACATGGTGTCTTCACTGGTATCCCAGCTGTGCCGCCTAGCTCTGACCTTGGGCGAATGATCTAACCTGCCTGGCCTGTTTCTTCAGCAGTAACATAGAAAACGCAGCGGCGACCTCCTACAGGAGCTGTGAGGATTCACCGAGTGAACTGAGAACACGTGCAGGAGGCGCTCAGTAAATGCCCGCTGTGCTGTCGTTACGAGCAGTGAGGCCGGGACAGTTTACCAGCAGAAACGGGTTTACGCGAAATGTAATAAAACTTTTGTTCTTTGACACAGGGGTGGGTTAACTCATTCCTCAAAGCCGAAAAGTTTTTTTTTAATTTAAAGAGCTTTTATTATGTAGACTTGAAAAGGCAAAACTAGATTCTGCTTTCATATCTAATGAGGACAAGTCACATTCCAACATTAGACCAGATTAAGTGATTAATAACACAACTTTCTCAAATAGATTACTCTGATCTTCCCTTCATTTCACAACATAAATTTTATTAGCAATAATCATATATTTATATATTCTGGATACTAGACTCTTATGAGATATATGATTTACAAATATATTGCAAATATCTTCTCCCATTGTGTGGATTGCATTTTCACTTTCTTGAATAATCATAAATTAGCTTCTGATAAAATCCTGCTCTTATACAAATCTATAGATACAGTCAACTTAAATTTAAGCTACCTGCTTTTTGAAAAAAATTCTCTTTAAATTTAGATATAATAGTATTTATTACTTATAAAAATTTTATTGTATTAAAACATACTCAAATTATCAGATTAATATTTCTTGCAGAAAGTGGTCTGTAAAAAAAGAGTAAAGCCTAAGTTACAACGTGACAGTTACTTTTGGTTCTGTATTTTATTCAGGTCATCATGGAGGGTCCACCAGAGCCACCACTGTCAGGCTGCATTCTTCCTTATTTCACCCAAGAAGTCATAGGTCTGCTCTGAAATGTCAAAAGGTTCATGGACTCCATCTGGGGACAGCAGAGCTTGGAGGGCGCCCTCGTTTTCCTGGTTTTGCTTAAGGAAGTCGGCGATCACTCTCCATCGGGCAGCCTCAGTCTCCTCTTCTGCCCACCTGAACGGGGGCAAGACTGCAGAATGGAGGAGAGGGACCACACAGTCGTGATAGACCAGGAGAAACACAGCCTTCAGGAGCTCTTTGTCTCTCTGGGGAAACAGCAGCACCACAAATAACTGTGAATGGATCCGCATCATTATTTTTTCAGAGTTAAATTCTATGGACTCTGTTAACTAGAAGCCATTGTGGGGGATCAGAATTGGCCACCCCAAAATGTGTCTCTTTTCCTTGGCTTGATTATTTGTAAGAACCAAAGACTCTGAAAGAAACTTTGGCCTTCCCCCTAACTGCTTAAAAGAATTCAAGATAAAAGGCCTGTCACCAGGATGGGCCGTCAGCATAGATAACTCTGGGTATTGGTAGACTGGGAGGGTCCTTGCTAATAAGCCCATCCTCATCAAAGTTCTGTTTACCAAACAATTGCTTTTCTATCTCCATGTGAATTGCCTTCTTCCACTTTGAAGTCCCAAACCACTACCCCCAACATCCTCCTTTGTCTTTAGCTGAAGATGGTATTTAAGACGGGAGCCTCTGCCATTTTGGCGAGTTGCTCAGTTTTCCTGGGTCTCTCCCATGTATACACGTTATAAAGCTTTGTTTGATTTTCTCCTGTTATTCTGTCTCATGTCAATTTAACTCATAGCCCAGCCAGAAGGACCTAGAGTGTGTAGAGGAATTGTCTTCCTCCGCTACACCATAGAGGGGTGGGGTGGAGGAGCCATTAGTGCCTGGAGGTGATCAGCTCTGAACCAGCTACTCAGTCAGGAAACAGCACTCTCTGGAGGGGAAGCACCAAGAGTCACCATGGAGTGGAGATGAGCACTTCTCCCCGAGAGGCTGGGAGGGGCTCCTTGAGACCAGGGTGTCTCCTAAGCTCCACGGAGGGTGTCCCACACATTCCATTAAGGAAAACGGGGTGCTGCAATCTAATTCTGGTGACAAGGATGTGGCTCCAGGTAAATATAACTAAAAAAGCACAATGTGAAGTCAGCTGTATCCACTTAATTCAATTACAGCATTTCAGGGATCATTGACGAGTTGTTACAAGAGAAGGGCAGCAAGCGTTCTGCACGAAATCCAGAGAAAGGAGACCCAAGGAGCAAGAGTTTGTGGTCAGACCCTCCCCAGATAACACGAGGACTGCAATATCAGCACAGTCAGTCAACCCCTGACACAGATGGGGGGCGGGGGGCGGGGCGGGAATGTCAGAGAGCACAGCAGTCTGAAGGCGGAGATGTCTGTACACAGCAGGGTCTGCACACAGATATCACCTCTCCAAGCACAGCACGTGTAGGGGACAATTTCTACAGGCCTGAGGCCCAGCACCTTGTCCACTGCTGTACTAGAATAGCATTAAACCTGACAATTTTAGCAAAGGTCAAGTGCAGATGGTACTGGTCAAATGGAAACTCAAATAAGGATACAATATGAATACATTTTCTTTCCAATTTTATCGTTTTTAGTCTATGTGTTCTCCCATGTTCCTTGTAGATAATGAACACTTTAGATTAGAATTCCAAAACCCATGGACCCTGGGTCAAATGCGGCCCACCGCCTCTTTTATAAATGAAGTCTCATAGAAACAGCCCTGCTCAGATGTTTACACATCGTCAGAAGCTGCTTTTGTGTTGCAATGGCAGAGGTGAGTAGCTGTGACACAGAACACATGGCCGACAAAGCCAAAAACGTTCACTCTCCGGCCCTTTACAGGACACGTCTGCTGAGTCCTGGGCCGGAGCAGTCAAGCCACCGCTCACTGCCTAGTGCGAGTTGCGTGTGGTGACGCCCGCCCCTCTACGGCAGTGTGCCGGGAGCCAGAGCTTCTTCAGTGGACCATACAGCTCAGGCCAGTTTTCTTTCTCCTTCTCCTTACCCGATACGGACTCGGAGAGCCGGAGGAAGTTTTTTAAAAACAAGAGAGATTTGATAGCCAACTGGGAGGCTTTGGTTTAGAAACTTCCCCTCGATTCAATGAGCTCAGTGATCTGAGATGACTGTCGCGATCCAGTGTTTCTCCTCACATTAGGAATCGATCACCCACACCCTTCTGGAAAGTGTCTTTGCAACCATAATGACACAGTTGAACTGATTAAGAGGGATTATGACTGTGGCTACTTTAGCTAAAAAAGAGGCATTACTAGAACGTGCAAGCCAACAGTGAGCACAGCAAGTATCAAGTTCAGCGTGGAACATCAGATTACCTTCTCTGATCTCTTTAATGTGCTCTCTTTCTCAGCCCATGAACTCTAAAAAGCAAACAGAAATACTATAGTGATCTGAGTAGTCACAAGTCTTTGTCACACTTCTGCACCTTCACTGTAATCAAACCCAGGGACAGGGTCAAAAACACTGCATAGAACCTACACGAGTAAGAGGTGAGTCTGTAGCATCTGTTCTAACGACCCAGAACCAGACTGACTGGGAGTGAGAGAGACCTCAGAGCCCGTGCTTCTTACCAGTCAAAACTAATCTAAGAACAGAATCAGTGAAACACTAACACATCCATGCAAACACAGCACCTAAACAATAAAATACTAGTAAGCTTTTAAGGTAAGACAGTAATGAAAATAGAAACCTGCCAAATACCATACTTCTCTACAGTTCTGTCTGCCATGATGATGACAGTGGTTGGGGTGAGATAAATTGAGGGACAGCTTTGCAAGTAAATATGTTCAATCCGTCCACAAGGCTTCACAAAAGCTTCTTTAAGGAAGTAAAAAACCCAGAGATCAATTAATCCCATGAAGCATGAATTGAAGACCGTCACAGCGCCAGCTCTGGGCGAATGTGCGCGTGTTGGGGAGCGTGCCCAGGCTCCCAGCTGCTCCCTCCAGGGCCTCGGGCTTGGGCCTGTTTGCAGGTGTCCTCCTGTCGGGGCCTGAGTTCATGGGTTACATGAAAGCATCAGCCCTTTGTCAGGAGGGAGGCCCTGTGGTGAATATGACATACGGCACCAAGGAAGAGACTCTCTGTGAAACAGAGGAGACGTTTCCACCAGGAGACCCCAGGCTGTGCACTCACGAGCCACATCTTGGAATGGTCGTAGTTATTACCGTGGAACAACTGTCTTATGGATTGTGGTCCTCCACCCTCTTGACTACTGTGCCTGTGGGTCCTGGGGAGTTTGAAGAGGACCCGTACAGAGCCAGAGTGCTTTACTAAACAGGCCAGGTGCCATTATTATTATTAAAACACCAACAACAACCTGAACTTAGCTAAGTTAACACTAGTAGGTTCACACACTTCGCAATGTAAACTTTAAAAGGAATCTGGCTTAACATGACTATCACTAGGCAACTTTAGACTGACTGTCTGGTAAAATTTGCCTATTCTTTGTTAGTTAAGCATCAAGGTCCCATCTCATTTGCACTGAGTCCCAGCAACCGGTAGGGTGTTTCACTTACAGTAACTCAGTGGGGAACAGCAAACATGTGGGGATTCACTACTACACACCCAGATCCACTTCCTCCTTCCTTCTGGAATAAACAGAGGACTAGACCTCCCAGCTCCCTGAAGTTAAGTGGGGCCCCATGACTGGTTCTGGCCAATGACATCCGAGCAGAAGCGCCCATGCTGCCTCGGGGCAAAGGCAGTGGAAGTTCCAAGGACAGTTCTCCCTTCTCTCTTTTCCTGGAGGGGCAACTGGCAACAGAGGAAGCCACTCCTTCCAGATGATGCTGTAAGAAAGTGGAGCCTCCACCAGCCCGCATCCTTGGGTGACTATGGAGCAGGGTCTTCCATTGATCCATTCTGGAAGGTACCACGAGTGAGAAATAAACCTGTGTGGCTACCACTGCACAGCCTGGCTTATCCCAAGTAACACAGGATGCCATGAAGAGAAGGCTCAAGGGAGCAGGAACAAACCACTCTTTTTTATTTCTATCATTTATTATACAAATAATTCACTGTGGAAAAATTAAGAAAATACAGATCAACAAAATAAGCCAGGATCCACAGGTAAACATTGCTACCTTCCTGGGGTATATTCTTCCAGATCTTTTCAAACTCAGATGCATCAACATAAATATATGTTTAAATATACTTATTATGCCTCAAAAATTTTTTCACTTCATAATATCTGTGAACAACTTTACCCACAAGACTTTTCTTGAAGATCTGGACACACCCAGAGTGACTTGCAGTGATAGCCCTGACCTGTCCACAGCTGAGCTCTATGCAGCCAGGTCGCTGGACTTCTCTGAGCCATCTGCTCATCAGGAAATGCAGAATTTACACGAGATTAGCCTTAAGGTTCCTCCTGACACCAAAGTCCAGGTTCTGTGACTGTTCCACGTCTAGAGAAATATTCCAGAGCCTGGCACAGGCCTTAGCCACAGTGGGCTCTCGTGAAATATTTGTGAATGAATCAATGTATGTATGTTCTGTATAATGAATAAATATTACGACACTAATGATCTTATAAAGGAAGAATGAGAAATTCTGCATTATCTAGCTATAGTGCCAAGTGAATTGGTCTGAAATTATGGGTAATCGTACGCCATGAACATTTTCTTAAGTCCTTTTCCTGAGGATTTCATTATTACTGATGACACCCCCACCCTAGCCAGACCAGCACATGAATCAGTTTCAAAGTCTAACACAAATCTCTGCAGATGATCCCTTCCTCCTTCCATGTCTCTGTCAGGCCCATACAACCTCCCTCCTCATCAATAGGAGCCCCCTCCGAACACAGCCCACCCCGCCCCCCGCCCCACACAAGTGCTTTTCGACCTGTCTGTGCTGCCAGGAGTTTCCCTAAAGGAAGCACCTTCACAGGTTACCCACCACCCACCACACCCCTCACCCTCAGCATGAGCCTCAGACAGACCTTGCCCATCTACAGACGACACCTGACGTGCCAACTGGGCCATTTGCTCTTCTCAAGAACATGCTCTAATCTTTCCTGTCACGGAATGTTTGCTCATGCTGATCCTTCCACCTGTAATGTCTTCCACTCCCATCTCAACTTGTCAGAATCTGACTGGGCCCTCAGTCTTCTCTTAGGTCCGTCTCACCAAGGACCTCTTTAATGAGTCAGATTCCTGGTCCTCATTTGCTGCCTTCTTCAGATCTCAAAGGACCTGAATTATATGCCCCCTGTGGCACTTGTCATGTCATCTGAGTATCTGCCTTGTAGGCATACAGGTCTTCTAATATTTGTTGCCCTTGATATATTAAGTTGAACTTTATGAAACTGTCATTTTTGAAGGTCAAAAAATGGCTGAAAATTAAAGATTTCATACGGTTTAACCTAATATCCAGCTACTATTTCATAGACAGTATATATGAAATCATATTAAAAATTATATACATGTCCTGACTCTCCCCTGAAAACTCAGTTGATTTACCTAACAATCCATTTTGGATTTTTGCTCTTAGGACGCAATCAGTGGCCATCTTAAGTCAAGGAACAAACGACAGGCAAGAGACTGCAATAGTGTCCACAGCACACATGCTCCATCTACTTATCGGGTCAGGAAGGCAGCCTTGGGGAAGCAATACTCATACTAAGAAGAGAAGTGAGATCTAGTTAGCTAGAAAACGGACAAGGATTGGGAGACATCATCCAAACAGGGAAATAAGAAAACAGCATAGAGCAGGCGTCAGGACTCACTAATGCGGTGAGTTGAACTGCCCTCAGAACCCGTCAGGTCTCCATCCTGACTCACGCTACCCACCCTGAGAGCATCCATCACGTCAGGCTGCTCCAAGAGCTCGGGGAAGGTGGCCAGCACAGGATTACTCATTAAATCTGAAACACAAAAGAAGAAAAAAGATTTTTACAAACTTTATTCAATCTATTTTACTGCAATAGACATAAAAACATCAAATTATTGTGCCACATGGTTTGTTGATAACACATTCTGCACACTTTAACCTCTAGGAGAGCTCAAAGCTGTCCCTTCAACCTCCACCAGCCCCTACATCCATACCCCAGGGAGCTCTGCAGTGAGTCTTGGCCCAAGTAGACAGAACTTCTAGGGTGGGAGTGAAGTAGCTCTGACAGAACAACACTAGAAAATGTTGTTCTTCTTTCTCTGTTTTTTTTCCAACCCCTGTTTCCTCCTCATGGCTGTGGTGTGGTAAAAGGAATCCTACAGTTAGGAGGCACCCCTGTTCCTGGAAGGCTGAGCAGGAACCAGGAAGTGACAGTGGAAAGGAGGTGCAGGGCAGGCTGCTCAGGCCTGACTGCAGGCCACCAGCACTCGGGGAAGGACCCCAGACTTGTGTCTGGGGGTCAACGGATGGTGGTGGAGGAAACTGGAAGGAATCACGTGTTGTGGATTCTGGCCACATGCCTCAATACTGGGTAGGAGAATACTGATATTTCACAATAAATCATGACACATGAAAGACCTGTGCAAAGAAGCACACCAGGAAGGACACTTTTGAAATGGCAAGGACAGTATATTCTACAAGCTTGTGTCCTTAGTAGAGAAAAATCCTTTCTCCAGATTTTACTAGGTTTATTCAGATAGTCAGGTTCAAATGAAGCCAATAATTCTGAGAACCTTCTCCTTACTTATAGGAAAACTAATAAGCCTTATCCTCTTTAAGAAGTTGGGTCATTATGAAGATTTTCTAGAGTCACTGAAATAAATTCAAAGGCAAGTGATGATCAAAAGGCTTAACTGTCCTTCTTTTAGAGTTATTATTCATTGAGAAATGTCTGTGCTTCTCTGACTTTGAGTTCCATTTCTATTTACCTATCCAGGTGGTAAATCCCTGGGAAAGGACTCCTGTCTACCCATGGACTCTAGTTGTCCTTGGTGCCAGGCCATGATAGGGCTCTCCCTCTCACTCACTCTGCTCCAGCCACCCTGGCCAGCTTTCAATTTCAATCCCTCCAACATACTCACGTTTTCTTGCGTTGGGTCTTCAGACATGCTGGTCTCTCTATCCAGAAAAGATTGTCCCCCACCAACCTTTCCCATATCTCTAACTCCTTTCTCAGATCTTATCTTAAATATTACTTGCTCAGGTAAGGCTTCCCTCATTCTACACATTAATTCATGTCTTCCCGCTGTATGCTTTCATCGTGTATTTTCCTTCAGAACCATATTTCAAAAGGTGATTATTCATTTAATTTCATGTTTGAGATCTGTTGCTCTGATAGGGTAGGGATGACCATACCAGTCTCATTCATCACTGGGCCCAGCACCATGCCTGGCACACAGTAGGTACTCAATACCTATCCGCGTACTGATTTATTGAATTCAAAGAATAGTCAATAAAGTTAAACTCTTTTTTCGAGGCAATTCTTACAATACATGCACTCCTCTTTGCAAGTTCAATCATGTGTGACAACTTACCCATTTTTTAACATTATTTTTTAACATAGTACTTGGAAAAATTTCAAGCTTACAAGAAAGTTGCAAGAATAAAAAAAGTACATAGAACTCCTGAATATCTCTCACCTGGATTCACCAATCTTAACTAATCCACTGATACTTAAAATTTGTACATTAAGAACCAGTTATTTTGGGTGATTTCAGTCTCTTCCCCAAAAGAAGATGTGCATACCAAACACATGGTAAAAAACACATTATTCAGAGAGAGTAAGGGAAAATATGATTATATCTGAGTTTTTGGATCTCAAATCTCCAGAATTTGAAATGTGAAAGTCTGTATACTGTAAAGAATTGAATATGTTCTGAGCTCACACAGAATACACATTGAGTACAATGTTTTGTATCTGAAGTAATTTATTGCTGTAGATGCTATTCTGAGTATTTTATTTCAAATGTCCCCTTCAGAAGCAGAAGGTATAGGGTGGCATAGTTTATATTTACTCAATGCATGATGTGTTATTGAACATAAGGAAATTGCAAAGACCCCTTACCAGCACTTTGCATGCTTGCCCGGTCTTTCAGGAGTACATCTCCAAGAATCTGGCGATAAAATATCAACAAATGAACGGAGCACATACTTCCAATTAATGTTTCTGGCAGTAGACTATTAAAAAAGAAAAAATAGTATTCATTAAACAACCCCTACAATCCAACCTACAATGTTTTTTAAATGCATATTTTTACTTTAATGAACAGTTCCAAATTTTGCTCCATTACTGGAAAATATTATAACAATTTTAAGGAAAATGTCCAATATAAGTTGGCCACATTAAACTCCAAATAACATATTTTTATGTGTACACTTTCACGTCTCAACTCTGCGTTGTCATTCCTATGCTTCCATTTTAGCATACACACCCATGTTAAATGTCAAATAAAAAAGAAAAGTCATCAATTACGCAGTTTGGACAGAAAGGGACTAGTCAGCTACAAGTTTTAACAAGGCCATGTGGCCACCCCACTTGATGTGATGAATGTAGAGGAAACATGAGTTCAGACTCTTCATGGTGCTGGGTGGAACATGGGAGGGTGTGGCAGACCTGGACTGAATTCTCACTTTGCTACTTCCTAGCTATGAGACTTTGGGTTAATTATTAGTTATTTTCCTTGTGTTAGTAATACCTGCCTTTCAGAAGGTTACTAAAAGGATTATAAGGAGGTAAATGTGGAGTGCTTAATGCAATGCCTGCTACACAGTCAGGGCTCAAAAACAGAAAAAAATTTCAATATTGTAGTTAAGTTAATATTAGTTTAAAATAGATTGTTATAACTTTAGGATGTTACATGTAATCCCCATGGTAACCACAAGGAAAAAATCTATAGAATATACACAAAGGAAATGAAAAGGGTATCCAAATGTGCCACTACAAAAAATCAAACACAAAGGAAGGCAGTAAGGCAGGAAATGAGGGACAAAAAAATCTATAAGACATACAGAAAACAAATAACACAATGGCAATAGTAAGTCCTTCTCTATCAGTAATTACTTTAAATGTAAATGGATTAAACTCCTTGATCAAAAGACACAGATTAGCAGAATGGATAAAAAGATCCAACTATACTCTACCTATAAGAGACTCAGTTTAACTCTAAGGACACTCACAGGTTGAAAATGAAAGGCTGAACAAAGATATTCCATGAAAATAGTAAACAAAAGAGAGCAGGGGTGGCTATAACAACATCAGACAAAACAGACTTTAAGACAAAAACTGTTACAAGAGACAAAGAAGGGTATTATATATTGATAAAAAAGTCAATTCACCAAGATACAACAATTATAAATATACATGCACCAAACATTAGAGCTCTTAACTGCATGAAGCAAACACTGACAAAATTGAAGAGAGAAATAGACAGATTTACAATAATAGCAGGAAGTTTCTATACCTCACTTTCAATAAGGGATAGAACCAGACAGAAGTCAATGAGGAAATAGAGGACTTGAACAACGCTGTAGACCAGTTGTAATTAACAGACATATACAGAACAGTCTGCCCAACAATAACAGAATAAATATTTTTCTCAAGTGCACATGGAACATTCTCCAGGATAGACCAGATGTTAGGCCACAAAACAAGTTTTAATAAATTTAAAAGACTGAAATTATACAAAGTATCTTTTCTGATCACAATGGAATGAAACCAGAAATCAATAGCCAAAGGAAAACCAGAAAATTCACAAATACGTGGAGATTAAACAACACACTCTTAAACAACCAATGGATCAAAGAAGAAATCACAAGGTAAATTAGAAAATACTGAGAGAAAAATGAAAAAGAAAATGCAACATATCAAGAATCCTGGGATATAGTATAAGTAGAGTTAAGGGGGAAATGTATAGCTATAAACATTTACATTAAAAAGTAAGAAAGATGGGCCACCCGGTGGCACAGCAGTTTAGTTTGAGCTTGGCACCCGGGGATTCCCGGGTTCAGATCCCAGATCCCAGGCCCCTGCCGATGCACCACTTGTCAGCCATGCTGTGGCGGTGTCCCATATAAAGTAGAGGAAGATGGGCACGGATGTTAGCCCAGGGCCAGTCTTCCTCAGCAAAAAGAGGAGGATTAGCCACAGATGTTAGCTCAGGGCTGGTCTTCCTCACAAAAAAAAAAAAAGTAAGAAAGATCTCAAATCAACAACCTAACTTTACAACTTAAGGAACTAGAAGAAGAAGAACAAACTAAACCCAAAGCTAGCAGAAGGAAGGAAATAATAAAGATTACAGCGGAGATAAATAAAATAGGGGCTAGAAAAAAATCAATTAAACCAAAGTTGCTTCTTCAAAAAGGTCATCCAATGGACAAAACTTTAGCTAGATGGACTAAAAAAAAGAGAAAAGACTCAAATTACTAAAATGAGAACTGAACATGAGGATGTTCCTTCTGATTTTACAGAAATGAAAGGATTATGAGAGAGTAGTGTGAACAACTGGAAGCCAAAAAATTGCATAATCTAGATAAATGGACAAATTCCTACAAACACAAAACCCACTAAGACTAAATCACAAAAAAAATAGAAAATCTGAATAGCCCTAGAACTAGTAAGGAGATTGAATCAGTAATCAAAAACATCCCAACAAAGAGAAGCCCTGAACCTGATGGCTTTAATGGGAAATTCTATGAAATATTTAAAGAAGAACTAATACCAATCTTTCTCAAACTTTTTCAAAAAGTTGAAGAGGAGGGATCTTCCTAAGTCATTTGAAGAAGCCAGCATTACCCTGACACCAAAGCCAGACAAAGACACTACAAGAAAACTACAGACCAATATTCCTGATGAATAATGATACAAAAATCCTCAACAAAATACTAGCAAACAGTATTCAAAGCACATTAAAAGGTTTACACACTATGACCAAGCGGGAATGGAAGGATGGTTCAACATAAGAAAATCAATCAGTGTAGTACACTACATTAACAGAAGGAAGGAAAAAACACACCTGATCTTAATTGATGCTGAAAAAGCATTTGACAAAATTCAACACCTTTTCACAATAGAAGGAAGCTACCTCAGTAATATAGAGGTCATATTTGAAAATCCCACAGCTAACATATTTGATGGTGAAAGACCAAAAACTTTTCCTCTAAGATCAGGAACAAGAAAAGGATGCCTGCTTTCACCACTTTTATTCAGCATGTTCAAGTCTTGCCAGAGCAATCAGGCAAGAAATATGAATAAAGGCATCCAAATTAGAAAGGAAGAGGTAAATTTATCTCTGTTCACAGACAACATGAACATAAATGTAGAAAACTCTAAAGATTCCACAAAAAAACTTAGAACTAATAAATTTAGCAAAGTTTCAGGATATAAAATCAACCTACAAAAATCAGTCATACTTCTATACACTAACAGGAACAATTTGAAAAGGAAATTAAATCAATTTCATTTATAATAGCGGCAAAAAGAAGAAAATACTTAGGAATAAAAAAAAGAAAAACAAATTTCAATATTCAGATTTCAAAATAATAATCTGGAAACATGACAAGTGAGTGCTTTAAAATCTTGACACACACTAAATAGTTACTGGGACTAGACTGAGCACAAGAGTCAACCTTAGAGGATGCTCAAGAAATGTCTTCAGTCATTCTAAATATACATTTTCTGGGGCCGCCCGGTGGCGCAGCGGTTTAGTCTGCGCGTGGCAGCCCGGGGTTCGCGAGTTTGGATCCCGGTCGCCCGCCGACGCACTGCCTGTCAGCCATGCCGTGGTGGTGTCCCATATAAAGTAGAGGAAAGACGGGCACGGATGTTAGCTCAGGGCCAGTCTTCCTCAGCAAAAAAGGGGAGGACTGGAACAGATGTTAGCTCAGGGCTGGTCTTCCCCACAAAAAAAAAAAAAAAAAAAAACTAAATATACATTTTCTAAATGTTGTTTTTTAGAAATACATGAACTCTGTCACTAAGCATGAAGGACTTTTCTGGAAATCTCGAAAACCTTGCAAACAATGTTCTCCATCAAAGAGGAATATGTCTTAGGGCTAAGAAAAACCACCAAAAGTTTAGAAAGAGATCTTAACTTTTCTTGATTAATCCTTTATTTTAATTTCTAGGATGAGAATTTTAGAAGAAAAAGTTAATCACAGAGGTAATGGGCTTCCAGCCTATTGTGCCAGAGAACAGAAAGAATGTGACATCTATGATGGTGCAGGAGCAATGGATCCCCATGGGTAATTAGTTTCATGGAATTTAAATAAATATCCTTGACCACTCCCTAACCCCTGCATTTCTAGAAACATCCAAAACTGCAAGACAGGTTCTCTTACCACACTTACAGTCATCTATGGCATTTGGTACAAAACCATCTTTTTCCAACCCTTGCTAAAATTCTGATCTTGTATATATCTGACCTAGATTTCAAAGACTGGCTGCAGGGGACCATTTAAGCTGCCTTGATGGCACCACATGCCTTCTCTGTGTTCATGCTGTGATTCCCAAGGGTTGTTCTACATCCTGTGCTCTGGTCTATGACTCATGTGGGCACTGTTTCAGCTGCACACTCAAACTCACGTCTCATGCTGAAGAACAGCCACTGATTTTGCTAGGGGAAGGGGTGGGAACTTCCTTCCTTCCATTTAACCCTTCCCTTCTCTCAGAGACCCACCTACTCTATCTGTCTGGCAGGTATCGCTTCCAGTCTGCATTAGAGGCCTTCGGTCCTCCCACAGTGCGGGCACTCCTTTCCTTCTGGCACCTCCCCACAACATGAGGCAATACTGCTTGTTCTTTATTAGAGTTTTCTTTAGGGAAATCCTCTGATTTTCCCAAACCCAAGGTGACCAGAAAGCTCTGAGCTACTAAATGTTGGCTGAGCTGAAGAAGTAATAATATACTTCTTTCCGACCTCACAGATAGACCAGAAAACTCTGGTGGCAGAAGTGCAACCAAGGTAATAACAAGCCCCAGGGAAGTAACACTATTATCTCATTTACATTTTTAGCAACAATACAGTGGAAGTAAGAGAGGAAAAAAAAGATGGAATGCATCAAAACGACAAAGGAAAATAAATTTATAGCAAATTTATACACACACATACAGCCTACTTCTACAGACCAGTGCTTTTTGGTGTTCAGAACTCATGCACTGTGAGTCTGAGTCTAAAAATCAGGACTTGCCCTCATCAGGGCCTGTAAAGCATGCCTTTGGCTAAACCACATCGAGTTAAATCCCTTTGGAAAACAGCTCCACAATTAGAAAGGCAAGTCTTGGTGAAACTGAAGGATCTATTTGTTTCCTCTTTCGTCTTATATTGAGAGGGTCACCATGATCACAGGTGTCTCCACAAAATGAGATCCATGGGCAGGATTCTGCTGCTGTTTCTTTGGTAAAGGAGATGAGTCTACATTGATCCATTTGCATTTTCACAGGTCTCCTGACATCCAAAGGATACACACATGTAAGACCGGTGACTGGTGAGAGGGCAGTATGAAGCCAACTAGCAAGGATACTGGGTAAAAATAGGCACTAATGCAAACTCTAACTGGGCTTCCCGCCCTTGGCCCTTTCCCCATTGTTGTATGTCTCTTGGCATAATGGAAAGAGCCTCTGTCCTTTCTCCTTTAAGCAGAGAAATTTGGCTAAACAAAGGTGAACTTTTTAAGCAAGTGAGGGTGGGGATAGAGGTGGGATGTACTTTTGACTGCAGGTACAATTATTTGCCTTCCTCTCCCATTCACTGAAGGTGGCAAGTCAGGGGAGAGGAGACTGAGATAGATCAGGCCTGCCTAGTCTCTACCTCCAGGACGTACAGGCTCAGGGCAGTGATATCCAAAAGCAACCCACACTGCTGCCCAGCCTTTCACCTTGAACCCACAGCACAGCCCTCACACCATGGCCCACGGCCTGGTTTCAGTGAGAGCCAGCCTGAGCCTGGGGCCATACCAGCAGGGTGCCCCAACCCACACTTGATACTACCAGGACTGTATGTTTCCGGATCATGCAAAGTGAAGTAGAAATTTTAAAGGAGTGCTCACGTCTCTCTGTGTGTTCTAAGAGGAGAGAAGAGCCCACACCAAGACAAGGGGGGAGTGGGGTGAGGGAGGGGGAGAGGGTGAGGACAGCAGGAGGCAGAGCAGAGCTCCTGAGAAGTGCACTTTTACACTAGCAGGAAGATCTGTACTCTGAAATTATTTAAGAAACATTTTTCAAGGGCCTACCGTGTGCTGTAAGCAAACGAGTGCTCAATTCCCGCGGTCTGGGGGGCAGGGACTCAGGACCCCTTCAAGAACCCAGCACAGGGAAGAGCGTTCACTGCTGTGGAAGAACGGGCCTCCCAGCTGACCTCCGCACCTCCCAGTCAGATTTGATCTCCAGATTGTAAAAAGTACCTGCAAACCAGAATTCGGGCCAAAGAAACGCTAGTAAGAGCTGTACTTGAAAGACACGCTTGGGAGAGCTTCGGGACTCTTGGAGGCTTATCAACGAGAGTAGTGGGAGGCTGAAGAAGCAGGAAGAATGAAGCCAAACAGGATTCAGGCTTTTCTTTTACAAAGACTGCTACTGTGCTTCTTTTTTTAATCTTGAAAAATAACAATTTTCCAAGGAAAGATTGGCCAAAAAAGAGAATCTACAGGCTCTATGAACATCCAAGAGGTAAAAAAAAGCCAAGAGAATGAATACCTAGGAATATATTATTAATGGTTATTGAAAGATTTAGCTGTTAATACTATAATTACAAAACACATTTCAGTATTAGATATAAGAACAAGGGATATTTAAACTAAGAGCATGATCTAGAATGAGAAAAGCAACCATTCAGAGGGATATGCCAAGCTTTCATTTATTACCCTACTTCTTGATAATCTGCAAGCAATGAGGAGGTCATGGTGGGACAGTTCAACTGCATCAGTCTCTGTTCCCATGCCACGCTCTTCCTGTCCACCCATCTTGTTCACTGTGTGTCCTCTGTGGAAAGTTCCCTTCCTCCATATCTTCACATCTTTACATGGGCACATCTCTCCAATCCTTCAAAGCCTATTTCAAATTCCCTCCGATCTTACTAGCTACACAGTACATCTTCATTTGAACAAATTTTACAACATATAGCACCATCTACCTAGCATTATATTTGCATTTATCTATCCGTATAATAATAATAATAGTAGGAAATAATTATAGCTAACACATTGTGTTTTACGTGTGCCATGCACTATAAATATAAGATAAGTGTTTTATATACTTTCTTTGCATTAAACCTCATTATAGCTTTATGGGGTTAATATTATTATTATGCCCATTTAAAAAATGTAGACATTGAGACCCTGAGAGAGATGGTGAAATGATTGTCCAAGAGGTTACTGAGTTAGAAATTGATAGATCTGGGATTCTACTAGCATAAAAGCTCCCTGAAGAAAATGCAAATAAAACCAGCATGAGATACCACTATTCACTTATTAAAATGATCAAAACAGAAAAAAATTGATAATACCAAGTGTTGTGAAGAATATGGAGTAATTGGAACTCTTATACACTGCTGGTGAGAGTGGAAAATGGTATAGTCATTTTGGAAAACAGTTTGGCAATTTCTTATAAAGTTAAAAAAACACCAGATGACCCAGCAACCCCATATGTAAGTATTTATACCTATGAGAAATGAAGGCACATGTCCACACATAAAAACACTCATATGCAAATATTTAGAGCAGCTTTATTCATAACTGCCCAAACTTAGAAACAACCCAGATGTCCATCAACTAGTGAACGGATAAACACATTATGGTATATCCACCAAATGGAATACTATTTAGAACAAAAAAGAATAAACTATAACACGTGCAACAGCATGGATGAATCTCAGATGCATTACGCTAAGTGAAAGAAGCCAGACTCAAAAGGCTACATACTGCATGATTCCATTTACATGACATTCTGGAAAAGGCAAAACTGTTGGGAAAGAAGACTCATGAGTGGTTGCCTGAGGTTGGGGGCAAGGTGTTGACTATGAAGGGCATGAGATAACTGTTTAGAGTGATGGAAATATTCTCTATCTTGATTGTAGCGGTAGTTACATGACTGTATATATTTGTCAAGACTCAACTGTAAACCAAAACAGGTAAATTTTCTTGCATGTAAATTGTACAACATACTTGACATTAAAAAAAGTTCCCTGAAGACAGGAACATGGATGTTAAGCTCCATTAAGTCATAAGTTTCTATACTATTTCTGACCAAATCTATCAATGGAGCTAACAAGTAAACAGAAGAGGAAGCTAAACTGAACTTTATTACTATTCTATTTCCCTACTGATCTTTGGCAGACAAATTAATGAAGAAAAAAACAACCAACAAAAGATGACCAAGCAGGAGGAGAAGCCAAAAGTAGAGATGCTCTATAAATGCTGAATGACCTCAAGTTCACTGGACAGGTAAAAGCAGGTACCAACCTTAGTATGTTTCTTGATCTTCTGTTCAAAGATCTCAGTTTTACTAGAAGTTGGGGCTGCCTTCTCATTGTCATCATCTGATAGAAAACACTCCCATGTGCTTTAAACAAAAAACAAAAATAAATGTCAAAACTTAAAGTGCTTGGAATAGTGAGTATAATAAAACAAAGTATTTTTTATAATAAAAAAGTATTTTTTAAACAATAAAACAAAGTATTTTTCAGCACCACTGGTGCAGAATTATATGAAAAGCAGGAGCCACACTCTAATGAGCTGATAAAGAGATAAGTGTGACGTTAATGCCTATCGGCCTCCCTAAGGGTACCCAACTGGCCCCCGGAGCTGCCACTACATCAGATGCTTCAACAGCATCACTGCTGCCAGATTACAAAGGGAAAAAGGGAGTTTAAAAATCACGTCTGACTCCAGGTAAAACCAACTGCCTTCTGGACTCCAAACTCCTTCCTGTTCCAAGAAGCTGGGACTGGCACTGCCAGGGCAGCAGCAGTTCTGTGTGTCCTACATCATAAAACAAGGAGAGGGACGTCTGAGAAGCAAAAGGGGAGTTTCAAATCTGTCAGGCTCTGAGCTCCATGAGGCAAAGACCATATCTGTCTTATTCTTCTTTTTCCCATTATCTAGCACAGTGCCTGGTCAATGAACCCATTAAAAGATGCTCAACATTTTCAGAAGGCAACTTGGCATGTATACAATCTGAAACATCTACAGCATTTAACCTAGCAATAGGCAATCTCTGAATGAGGCTATTCTCATTCTGTGCAGTCACAAGTATCAGCCCAGTGTTTAATGAAAAGGAATTAATGCAGGGTCCTCATGCTCACTGATTTCCTACATTAGAGTCTCATATGTCTGCCAAGAAAATAAGCACTTAGATAAAAAGGATTAAGATTTCAATACCAAATGACATATTTTTTAAAATGTGAATTCTAGTGAAAAATGTTATGCCTATTTGAATATAGCTACCTTCTCTGATGCATCTTCTGTTTAATTTTTAAGGAAAGGAAGGAAAGCAACACATAAGAGCTGTACCTCTTCTGGACACTGAAGGGTCCACTTCCACACCTTTTTCATAAGGGGTGCCGCCATTCAAGAAGAGTTCATAAGTTCTAGAAAAGAATAACATACTATGACAATAAATATTATGGACATTTTGAGACAATGGAGTCAGTAGTGAAGTATTTTTTAGCACAGATATATTCACAGACATTTCATTTATGTCTCATTGGTAAATGAAAATGAAAGTTATTGATTCCTCCATGAGGTATGATCTCAGTAAATAAACACTCTCTTTCTTAACTCTGAACTGTAGAAAATACATTTTTCCACATTAAAATGAGAAAGATTAATTGATGTCATTAAAGTGTTTTGACTCATGTTAATGACTGTGTTAATGATGTTTTTAAACATATTTTTCAAATGTTTTGAATGCTCATTTGAAATAAAGCTATTATGAATTTATATTATTTTTAAAATATAAAAGTAATATGTAGATTGTTGTAAAAGCGAATGGCATAGAAATGATAAGTAGAAAATGAAAAATCCCTCCCCATTCCTTGCCCCCTAGTTTGGTAAGCCCCTTGTCCTATATTTTCCTATGCAAATGCAAACAAATATATAAACACAGTAAATCTCAACACTAACACGTGTTTTCTTTGAAGGCCTCATACTATCCAAGTGTAGAAAGTAGAAGGTAAAGGGCCTCTTTAATCCTCCGGCATCACCTCCCCAGTTCTGCTCCTCAGAGGCAATAGCCTCTGGGAAGTTTACATGGATCCCACCCACATATGCATATGAAATACAGTTTTTCATGAACAAAGTAGAGTCACAATATATATACTATTCTGTAACTTGCTTTTTTCATATAATAATATACATGGAAATGTTTCTGAATCAATACATAAGCCCCCACCTCATTGAAAAAAATAGCTGTGACTTCACTTTTAGAAACATGAAGTAGACTTCTCCCTCTCACTAGATGCAACTAAAATCCCTGAACATTATTGTAAAAAAAAATCACAAGAAGCCTGGGCCTCTATATCCTTCTGGGGAATGAGGTACCTGTCCCCTTTCCACGGGGGTGACGTCAGAGGAAAGCGAGTGGAGTCAGGACTTTCACCTCTGCCCTGTGGTAAAGGAGCCACACTCACACCTGGGGTTTTACTAGAAGCCATGGGAGGCAGGGAGCATTATCAGAATGAATCCTCACAGTAACCCTTCAGGGGAGGGACTGTTATAATCCCCATCTTAAGTACGGGGAAACTTGAGGCTTGGAGACATTAAGGAACCTGCTTACAGTTACACAGATAGAGCTGGGACTAGAGCCCTGAATTTTATAATTCCAAACCTTGGATCTTAATCCCCGCCCTCCTGACTGCCCTTTTGTATCTCTTCTGTGAATTTCTTGTTTATATCCTAGTCTTAGATTTTTGTGTGTGTGGCCATTTAAAAATTTGGATTGTCTTTTTCTTAGTCATTTTTGAGAGCTCTTTTTGTATTAGGAATAATAATCTTCTGATTGTTACATATATATTGCAATATTTGCTACCAGTCTACCTTTTGGTCTTAAATTTTAAATTTGTTTACAGTGGCTGCCACTACAATTTCAATTGTCACCTACAGAAGAAAGGTGGAGTCACAGAAGACCTAGGGACCCTGGACTTAGCTTTCTCACTCTTGGCAGAGAACGAGGCTCTGTTTCAGCGCTGTGAAATGTGCTAATAGCAAAGAAGATTACTGAAAGGATATTCTCAGCAGACAGCTGGTGCAAATGTCTTTTAAAATACCCATTCTATATGCGGCATTTCTTCCTCCCTAGGATGAGACTGTGCATGCTGTTTTCATACATCACCTCAAAGAACATTAATATCAACATTCAAAGCCCTCTCCCCACAAGTTATTGAATTGCTAACAGAATATACACTCTGCAAACCTAGGTATCCCAGATTCTAAAAAATAAATTTCTACAAAATTACTCACTTGGAAAGAATATATAGCCAACTTACTTTGCTGGAATAGGAATTCCACTGGCATCAAAAAGTTTAAGAAACACCCAGCCACAACTTAATTCTCCTCTTTCACCAGTTGACTAGGAAATAAAAAGGTATATGAAAGTTGATGTCTGAACCAGCCAAATTTATAAGCACATACCAAGTCCTTTTAAAGGAATAAAATTAGTATTCACCTTTAGAACTGAAAAATTCTTCACAAGAAAATAAAGTAAAACACAGTGGAGCCCCATTTTACTTGCAGGCCCGATAGTAAAGGCAGAACGTAAGTGAAAATCCTATCTTGTCAAATTGCTCTTGAAAATCCCCTAAACCTAATGACGTGGCAACTGTTGCTACTGTTTCTTGAGTGATATAAATATTTTGTGGAATGATCTCAAACCACATCAATACTACATGGGATTATGAAGCTTGTCTCACTGAGAGATGGAATGCACGAATTAAATCATTCAAGGGTCTTTTTGCTCAGAACTTTACCCCCACTGTCAACTGCCAAGGGCCACTGGGCCTCGTTTGGGGGACCTGCTCCCCTCTCCTATCCTACCCACCCACAACACATACAGATGAATTTGCCTCAGAGAAACGAAATGATGATGTAATACCATTAATGTAATAACAATTGGCTCTCTGGGCTACCTGGAGGCCAAGTATATGTACTACACCTATCAAGGTATTACTACAATGTGGAGACATTTAATTACTATCACAGACCTACACATAATTAATCCAAGTTTCTGGTGTTCCCTTTATAAAAATTACCACTCTGACAGGTCCCTTAATTCGAAACCTCAGCCACAAAGTTAGGTGTATGTACCCTGACCACTGTGCTGGAACGCCACTGAGCACCTTTTATCACTTTCTGCAAAGTCCCATCCCTTTCAAACCTTCAATCTTTAAAAGCACTGGAGTTCACTCAAGCCATAAATGTCAACAAATACACTTTTATTTTAAATGTCACTGAAAAAGCAGCACTAGATATAAAATTAGAGTCACTGCCATTCTCATTCCCCAAGATATTAAAATTCTATTACATGTGAAAACCTCAATTATTTTACTTGTAAATACAGACTTTAAAAAAAAACTTCCCTTTTAACTGATACATTAGAAAGCCTTGTCTTTCAACTGACATACATTGCGAATATAAGAAATTCCAAGCTCAAATAATACTCCAAGGTCTGGAGATGGAGAATTGGATCTGATAAAACAATCACCATCAAGCAAGCAGGGCAAGATGCCGGTAACCTGAAACAATAAAGAAACTAAAGTTACCAAGAAAAACTCAGAATGGGAGGGAGGTTTCAGCTCTATTCATCCGTAAATGATTTATGCCTTTGCATCACAGTAAGGGTCTTTTAAAGAAACAAAAAGCAGATGAATTGGACTCACCTATACCAATGATTTAAAATTTAAAAAATTAACTTTTGTGTTCAAGGGAAATACCTTTACCTTCACTTACTCTTTGCTTAGAGTAGAGGCTGATGTGAAACAAGTACTGTACCTGGGTCCCCAGAGGTGTTACAAAAATAGTATGTATATATAAGATATTTATATTAACTATCGTTCTTTGTAAACAGAACTAAAATTAAAGACTGCACACACATATTTGCTCTGCTTTCCTGATGCGTGCCTCATAAATTTTCCTTTCCCTTCCCTTTTGCTTATTCCATCCCCTTCCCCTAGACAACTACATCCCTCTTTCTTGCCTATAAAATCCTACCCAACCTTCAAGGTTTAGTTTCTCTTTTACAAAACCCTCCCTGAGTCTAAGGACTAGAATTAATTTCACCTTCCTCTGTGCTTCGACAGCAGTTGGAGCCCCATGACCATTACATTCTGCTTTTGTGATAGTTATCAACAGTACCCACCCCATACAGCTATGCTAAGGATTAAACAAGATAATGCACATAAGGGCCACCACAGTGCCTGGCACATGGTCAGAGCTCCATAAACAGAGGACATTGTTACTATACGTGCATACGTTCCTTCCCTACTAACATTTAAGTTCCCACAATACCAAGGAAGAATGCCTTGCACCTAACTGATGCTTAGTTTCAGTCAGCAAAGTTACACATATTTATTATTTATCCCTCCAAACAGTTCATCTTTATATTCAGAAGAACATTAGAAAATTCTACCCTAAACACTTCACATACACAGAGATGTGATATCAGAATTGTGAAGTGTTGGTGGAAAATATATGCAGAAGGTGCTCAGAAGATCAAACTGGACTGTTAGGAGCTGTGCTATAGACAAGCCTGGACAGACGCAGCACACAAACAAGGTGGCGGGGCCGCCTCCTCGTCCTGTGCCCTCTCTTGAATCTCTATCTTGCCTTATGATCTTTTAATGCAACAGGAGGAAGTTTAATGAAGGGTTCTTAGGGTGCAGTGACACAAGGAAGTTAGTTGTGGGAGGGAAATAAACACTAAAGTAATGAAACCTTGGAGGTAGGAAAAAAGGTAAAGTAAAATAAACTATAGACAATTAATATTATCAAAAGAACATAAAGATATCTTCGTCTTCACTGCCATCTATGTAACACTGACTCAGTGGTTTGAAAGCACCTAACCCCATTCCAGTCTTTTCTGTTCCAGTCTTGACAGTACCCAGGTGTCACCACTGATGTTATCTGAAGAAAGCACAGTTCTCATTAGCACAGTTGGACACTTCAATTTTGAAAAACACTTCCTAAATTTTATCTTTTACTTTTCCTTTTTTCATCAAGGAGCATTTTCTAGAACTGAACTCTGAAATCCACTGAATGGGATGATTCATAGGAATTATTACTTTGGTGAGTCAGAAGCATGAGTCATTTTTATCAAAATCTTCAAAGAACATTAAAGAATCTAAAGATTCAAATCTGGCCCCATATATTCTGTGCATAACATAAATATGCTATTTCAGGAATACACTTTGACAGCCTGGTTTTAGAAATTAATCATATAACACTTAACAGGCAAAAGAAGTTCATGTTTCATTCCACTCACTCAGCAGATTACTTACCTGGGGAGAAAAGGTCCATGTTTTGGGCTTTTTAGGTTGCCATGTGGCTCTGACCGTATGAATGTTGCTCAGAACCTGAAATGAGATTTTCCCACCTGAAATCATGCTGTAGAAAGCATGACCAAAGGTGTTTGAAGCATCACCACTTCTAGATCCCAGACAGTTAACAGTGGCTACACTGGGTGGAATAGAGGGGGAGGGGGAACTTTCACTTCTTACTTTATGCCATTCTGTAATTTTTTTTTCTTTTAAATCAAGTACATATATAACTTTTAAAGTGACTTAAAAGTTTTAAAACACAAAACAAGTGTTACAGCACTTATTAATAAAACAATGAAAGAACTAAGAAAATGAATTCAGACTCAGATCTTTGCACTAGTAATAAATTATATATTAAGTGAAATACTTAATACCTGAGATAGGTTTACCAGAAAAGTAAGTGAAATTTCAGGTACAAATGACCTTTTAAGAAATGTGACCCATAAAAGCGTTTCATATATAGTCCATTACCCTGCCCTAAGACAGACAATGCTAACAGTTCGGAGACAGAGTTAACAGTTTTCTTAAAGATCTCTAGGCCCGTAAATTATATTCTTTCTGCAATTTAATCTCTTTTATAAAATGCTATTGCAAGAAGTTAATCCTACAATATACATAAATAATGAAATACAAAAGGAGCAAAAACTGTAAAGAAGAGTTCAAATTCTGTAATGTTATGGCCAAAATTGACATCTTCCAAAGGACAGAAAATATATAAGTTTTATTTTAGATAAAAATATTTTTGTGTAACACTTCTAAAACTAAGCTTTAAAAATAATTAGAAATAATCCCAAACATATCATAGTAGGTCAAATTCAATTCACTGCCCTCCATGTCCCTATTGGTAGGCAACTAGGAGTATCTTAAGGCAGCTGAGTTGTTTCTAAGAAAGAAAAGCCCCATTACCTTCAACAAATATATATGAATTATTTAAACTCTTCCTAAAATAATATATATTTTCAACCTGGACTCTTGGAGTACAAATTTCTTCTGATTATTACCTGGTGTTTAATGTAAACCTGCCTTTTATTTATTGTAAGGTCCCTCTTGGTTTTTCAAGAAGTGTTTCCACTTCTAATGTCCAAGAAGTCCTTTGCAATCATTGAAACTGAGATCTCATATTATCTCTGCTTTTATCTTTTCAACTTGGAGAATACTGATTTTGACCCAGAAGCAACTTCTTTAGATTCAGGAGTAAATTATTCTGCCTGATAATCTTATATCTTTCTTGATTTATAGACTCTGAGAGCTAAAAAGGACTTAGTCCAACCATCTCATTATATATTTGAGAAAGATGCAGCCAGAGAGGGTGAGTGACTGGCTGAGAATCATTCTGTTTTCTGCAAAAAAACAGAACACAAAGGATAAAGTAATCAAGGATTCAAAAACTTCAGAGATTTTTTTCACTTAGCAAATTGTATTAAGAATGCTTAAGGACGTCTGCTCAAGATGAATTTATGCTTCAACACAGCTGCTCTGCTACAAACATAAAGCAGTAATAGTTAAAATGACAGAGTAGGACTGAAAAGTAAGATGAATATTTCAATGGACCATAAATAGAAGAGACAAGCAAAGGAGAGGGTGAGACTGAAACCAGGGTCTCCTGGGCTCTGAGTCTAGAAGCCAGATGTGGTGGCAAGGAGACGGATTTGTATGTTACAGAGGCTAACAGTACTCAATACATGACAGAGGAATAGAGACAGCTTTACTGCTTAAAGCCAGCAGGGTGAAAAAAAAACGGTGGCCAACCTTCCTCCTCAGAGGAAGTAGTGAGCCTAAGCAGGCAGGAAGACAAAGATGGAGCCATGACACCAGGATCGGAACCAAGTCAACAGTGGGTCTTTCAATGAGCTGGTGACATTCCTGACATCATCTTAGATCAAGAACTCTGAACTCCACTACGAGATCTGGTTCTGGACTGGGGTGGGGGGGTAGTACTAGTGACAGTAACCACAACACTACTAGATAGGGGAAAAGCGAGCAAAGTATCTTCCACAAAAAATGTGCCTCTAAACTCACCTGACAAAATCAAATACGGACAATACAGGAAACAACCCTGAGCATAGAAATTTTAAAATATGCTGGTATATGTAATTAAATATTGATTGTTTAAAAAAAAGCCAAATTTGTTTGTACAAAAAAAAAATCCTAGGCAAAAAATAACAAGAATGGGAGCAGTAGGTAGCTAAAGCATGTTAGTATCTTTGATGTGTTAAGGAGGAAGATAAAATACAAAGTGGTTTTAGATTTATGAGAATAATTTATAGTTAAGTAGGTATGCTAAAAATTTAAAGGTAACCACTTAATGGAAATATAATCTATAGATTTCAAACCAACAGTAGAAAAAAAAAGGAACGCAGACAACAATATTTTGACAGCTGAGAGAAACAAAAGAAGCAAAGAAAAAAAGATGATAAACAGAAAATACACACACACAGATGAGGAAATAAGTCCAAACATATAGATAATTAGAATAAATGAGGTTAGTCTAATATTATTTACTCTCCAGATACAGACAACATAAAAAAAGAAAATTATAAGCCTATTTCACTTATGAATAGTAAAGTAAAAATCTCAAATAAATACTAGTGAATCTAACTCAGCAATGTTTTGTTTTTAAACAAAATAAAAAGTTGATAATCAAGAAGAGCTTATCCCAGGATATAAGGATGTTCCGATACCAGAAAATCTATTATTGTGGTACATCACATCAACAAATTGAAAGAGGAAAATCATATGACAATTTCAACAGGTGAAGAAAAGAATTTGCTAAAATTCAACACTCACTTATAATATGAAAACTTGGAATGGAAGAAAATCAACCTAACCTATGGAAGGGAATCTATGAAAAACTTGCAACAAACATCTCAATAGTGAATCTTTAGACGTATTCACATTTAAGTCAGGAAGAAGACAAGGCAGTCCCTGGCCAAAACAGTAAGACAGGAAAAAGACACGAGGTATAAAAATGGGAGAGACAAAACTGTCTTTATTTGCAGGCAATATAACTGTATACACAAAAATTCTAAGAGATTCTATAAAATGTCTAAATAATACTATATTTTGAAAGGATTAGAAACAATAAGTGATTTCAGTACAGTTTTGGGATACAAGATCAACTTCCAAAGGACAACAGCTTTCTATACATCAATCATAACCAATTAGAAAATACAAGAAGAAGAAGATTCCAATTCATTATAGCTACCAAAACTAGCTAATTTTTAGCAAATAATGGAGTGGGGTGAGGGTAGATAGAGAAACAAGTTAAATGATAACATGAGGAAGTGAAGAGACAAATCCCCCAGAATAGTGCTATCCAATACAGCAGTCACTGGCCACATGCAGCTATTTAAATTTAACTTTAAATCACTTAAAATTAAATTAAATTAAAATTTTAGTTCTTCAGGCATACTAGCCATGTTTCAAGTGCTCAATAGCTACATGAGGTTGGTGGTTACCATAGTGGACAGCACAGACAGGATATTTCCATCATCACAGAAAGGTCTATTGACAGTGCTACTCCAGAATGTGAAACATTCTACATGACAACTGATCCAGTTCTTCAACAAGTCAATGGCACAAAAATTAAAAGGCAGGAGAAGTGGGATTGCAAGATTAAGAGACAAGATATATGACAACCAAATGCAATGTGTCGACCTTATATGGATCCTGATGCAAACAAAACAACTATAAAAAGAAATTTTTGAAACAACAGGGAAAACTGAATATGGACTGGGTATTAGATAAAAACATGGAATGAGTCTTAATATTGCAGGGTGTGATAATGGTGGTTATATAAGAAAAGTGGCTAGGTAAGAAAATGTTGATATGTTTTATACATGTATAAATGTAGATGCACATATGCAGGAATAAAATGAAATGGCAGAAATTTTCACCACAACTTTTTTATAAGAACTGAAGGAAAACATTGAGGATAGATGAGCCAGTTTAGCAAAATCTTAATAATTATACTATTCTCTCTACTTCTGTGAGTGAGTGAAGTTTCATGGTAAAAATTTGATTTTTAAATAAAAAGACAAGAGCAGATTAGAAATAACCATGTCAATCTATTACCAACGTGACTTCATGTTTTACTACATTTTAAAGTCATCATATCAAATGTGTTACTCAATACCATTCTTTTGGTGTAGTGACCCAGTGCGTGCAAGAGAATTCCGTTAAAACTTTCCGTGATGATGGTCATGTTCTGTGTGTGCTATCCAATATGGCAGCCATTAGCCACATATGGCTATCAAGCATTTGAAATGTAGTTAATGACACTGAGGAACTAAATTTTAAATTTTATTTAATTTTAATTGTTTTTAATTGATATTAATTTAAAATTATTTTTATTTAATTTAAATAAATAATTAATTACTTAAATTTAAATAGCCACATTCAGAAAATGGCTACTGTATTTGAGTGCTGACAGTGATTCAATTTTCAATAAATATGACTGTACACTTATCTAAAAGTGATAATAAAAACAAGGTATTTATGATTAAATTTAACAAAATGTATGCAAGACTTTTATGGAGAAAATTATGAAATATTATGATAAAATAAAAATGAAGACCATAATAAATGGAAAGATCACAGCATATGTTTAAGGGCTACAAGGTTTAATATTGTAAAGATTCTACTAAAATTAATCTATAAATTCAATGCAATTCTACTAAAAATCCCAACATGGTTCTTTATGTAATTTAATAAGCTGATGCTAAAATTCATATGGAAAAGCAAAGGATCTAGATTAGTTAAGAATAATTTAGAGAGTGACGTCAGCATCATGGCGGAGTGAGATTCCCTCTTTGAATCTCTGCCCCCTACGACACAACGAAAACATCATTCACATTCCAACAGAGCTCAATCAAACACTACGAAGGACTTCTCAGAAACCCCTGCTGCCATACATCGGACGGTGGAGGCGCGGGAAGCCCAGGAGAACGGGAGGAGAGGTAGGAGGTTGTACTCCCCCTCCCCAATCGATCGGCAAAAACAGCGCGGTTCGCGGGCAGGGGGGGAGGGGCCGCCCACAGCGGGGAAAACTAGCGCCATCCAGGTGCTCTCACAGACTGTCGCGAGATCCCCACTGGGAAGCAACGACGGACTGTTTAGGGGGTGTAGCAAACACCCTAAGAGAGCCAGAAAGGAAACCCCCAGGTCAAGCAGGAGAAAGAGAGGACCCCTCCCCCCACACACCCGGCGTTTCAGCATAATCCCTCCGGGGGCTGCAGCCGCCTCAGAGCAAACCGCTCGCGATCTCCATCTAGTGGCAGCAGGGGGAAACTGCAGGACTAACTTTAATCATGAGGGGTAAAAATAAAGCCGTCCCCGTCGGATCCTTGCGAAAATATGTCAGGGCTACAGACCAAAAGGAAAATGACAAACACCCAGAAACCAACCCTGAAGGCACAGAATTTGATAACCTGAATGAGAGAGAATTCAAAATAGCTATCATAAACAAGCTCAACGAAATACAAGAGAACACACAGAAACAAATCAACGAATTCAGGGATTATGTCACAAAAGAGATTGAAACCCTAAAGAAAAACCAATCAGAATTATTGGAGATGAAAAACAAAATCAACGAGATAGTGGAAAAAATGGAGTCTTTAAAGAGCAGAACTGACAATATGGAGGAACGAATTAGCACTATTGAGGATAGCCATGCAGAAATGCTCCTGGTAGAGGAGGAGAGAGAGCTAAGACTAAAAAGAAATGAAGAAATTCTTCGAGAAATATCAGACTCAATGAGGAAAAGCAACATAAGGATAATAGGTATTCCAGAAGGAGAAGAAAGAGAAAAAGGAGCAGAGAGTTTGTTCAAAGAAATAATAGCTGAGAACTTCCCCAACCTAGGGAACGAGAGGGAAATAACAGTGAATGAAATCAATAGATCACCTAAATATATAAACAGGAATAAAAAATCATCTCGCCACATAGTAGCAAACTTGAAGAATACCCGTGACAAGGAAATAATATTGAAGGCAGCTAAACAAAAAAACAAAATAACATACAAAGGAAACCCCATCAGGCTCTCAGCTGATTTCTCGACAGAAACTCTACAGGCTAGGAGAGACTGGAATGATATATTCAAAATCATGAAAGACAAAAACCTTCAGCCGAGAATACTTTATCCAGCAAAAATATCCTTCAAATACGATGGAGAAATAATAACTCTCCCTGATAAACAAAAGCTAAGAGAGTTCGTCAACAAGACCCCCACTACAAGAAATGCTCAAGAAGGCCCTTAGGCCTGAAAAAAAACAAATGAGAAAGGGGATACAAAGATTTCAGCAAGGAGAAAAGCAAGGAGACTAAACCAGAACAAACTACAGTTGGATAACATCAAAAATTAATTCAAGCTCATCACTGGAAACACACATTCATGACACAATCTGGAATAAAGAGATAACAAATAAGGAGGGGAAGAGGTAAGGGATTGAACTGACCCAGCCTCAGGAAAAAGGAGGCATCAGAAAATGTACTTTCTTATCCAGGAGATCGCTTATATAAACCGCACGGTAACCACTAAACAAACAACCAGAAGAGAACCACACATGACAAATAAAGAGAAAACCAAAAGAATGAACATGCAGAAATACCAAATTAAATTTGCAGTCCGAAACACAAGGGACAAGAAACGAAGGAAATGCAAAAGAACCAGAAGATGAACAATAAAATAGCAACATTAAACCCTCATATATCAATAATCACTCTAAATGTAAATGGATTGAATTCTCCAATCAAAAGACACAGAGTGGCAGGATGGATTAAAAACCAAGATCCAACAATCTGCTGCCTCCAGGAAACACATCTCAGCTCTAAAGACAAACACAGACTCAAACTAAAAGGATGGAAAACAATACTCCAAGCTAATGGCAAACAAAAGAAAGCAGGAGTAGCCATACTTATATCAGACAAAGTAGACTTCAAGATAAAAAAGGTAATGAGAGGGGCCGCCCGGTGGCGCAGCGGTTTAGTCCGCGCTTGGCAGCCCGGGGTTCGCGAGTTCAGATCCCGGGCGCCCACCGACGGAACTGCCTGTCAGCCATGCCGTGGTGGCGTCCCATATAAAGTAGAGGAAGATGGGCACGGATGTTAGCCCAGGGCCAGTCTTCCTCAGCAAAAAGGGGAGGAGTGGCAACAGATGTTAGCTCAGGGCTAGTCTTCCCCACCAAAAAAAAAAAGGTAATGAGAGACAAAGAAGGGCAATATATAATGATAAAAGGGATACTTCACCAAGAAGACATAACACTTATAAATATTTATGCACCCAACACAGGAGCACCAAAGTACATAAAACAACTGCTAAAAAACCTTAAAGGAGATATTAACAATAACACAATAATAGTAGGGGATCTTAATACCCCCCTTACATCAATAGATAGATCATCCAGACAAAAAGTCAATAAGGAAATACTGGACTTAAATGAAAAACTAGACGCAATGGATTTAATAGATATATACAGAGCACTCCACCCAAAAAAAGCAGAGTACACTTTCTTCTCAAGTGCTCATGGAACATTCTCAAGGATAGACCATATATTAGGAAACAAGGCAAACCTCTATAAATTTAAGAAGATTGAAATCATTACAAGCATCTTTTCTGATCATAATGCTGTGAAACTAGAAATCAACTGCAAGGAAAAAACTAGGAAAGGGACAAAGATGTGGAGACTAAACAACATGCTACTGAACAACCAATGGGTCGTTGATGAAATTAAAGGAGAAATCAAAAGCTATCTGGAGACAAATGAAAAGGAAAATACACCATACCAACTCATATGGGATGCAGCAAAAGCAGTCCTGAGAGGGAAATTCATAGCAATACAAGCTCACCTTAACAAACAAGAAAAATCCCAAATAAATAACCTTAAATTGCACCTAACAGAGTTGGAAAAAGAAGAACAGACAAAGCCCCGAATCAGCAGAAGGAGGGAAATAATAAAAATCAGAGCAGAAATAAATGAAATTGAAACCAAAAAAACAGTAGAAAGGATCAATGAAACAAAGAGCTGGTTCTTTGAGAAGATAAATAAAATTGACAAACCCTTAGCCAGACTCACTAAGAAAAAAAGGGAGAAGACTCAAATAAATAAAATTAGAAATGAAAGAGGAGAAATTACAACAGACACCACAGAAATACAAGGGATTATTAGGGAATACTATGAAAAACTTTACGCCAACAAATTGGACAACCTAGAGGAAATGGACAAATTCTTGGACGCGTACAACCTCCCAAAACTGAATCAAGAAGAAATAGAGAATCTGAACAGACCAATCACAAGTAAAGAGATTGAAACAGTAATCAAAAACCTCCCAAAAAATAAAAGCCCAGGACCAGATGGCTTCCCTGGAGACTTTTATCAAACGTTCAAAGAAGATTTAGCACCTATCCTTCTCAAACTATTCCAAAAAATAGAGGAAGATGGAATACTTCCCAACACATTCTATGAGGCCGACATCATGCTGATACCAAAGCCAGACAAGGACAATACAAAGAAGGAAAACTACAGGCCAATATCGCTGATGAACATAGACGCAAAAATCCTCAACAAAATATTGGCAAACCGAATACAGCAATACATCAAAAAGATCATACACCACGATCAAGTGGGATTTATACCAGGGACACAGGGATGGTTCAACATCCGCAAATCAATCAACGTGATACACCACATTAACAAAATGAAGAATAAAAACCACATGATCATCTCAATCGATGCAGAGAAGGCATTCGACAAGATCCAGCATCCATTTATGATAAAAACTCTCAACAAAATGGGTATAGAAGGAAAGTAGCTCAACATAATAAGGGCCATATATGACAAACCTACAGCAAACATCCTACTCAACGGGGAAAAACTGAAAGCCATTCCTTTGAGGACAGGAACAAGACAAGGGTGCCCACTCTCACCGCTCTTATTCAACATAGTACTGGAAGTTCTGGCCAGAGCAATTAGGCAAGAAAAAGGAATAAAAGGACTCCAAATAGGCAATGAAGAAGTGAAACTCTCACTATTTGCAGACGACATGATCCTATACATAGAAAACCCCAAAAATTCCATTGGAAAGCTACTAGAAACAATCAACAACTACAGTAAAGTGGCAGGGTATAAAATCAACTTACAAAAATCAATTGCATTTCTATACACTAACGATGAAAAAACAGAAAGAGAACTCAAAAAGACAATCCCATTTACAATTGCAACAAAGAGAATAAAATATCTGGGAATAAATTTAACCAAGGAGGTCAAAGACCTATACAATGAAAACTATAAGACACTATTGAAAGAAATCGAGGAGGACATAAAGAAATGGAAAAATATTCCATGCACATGGATTGCAAGAATAAATATAGTTAAAATGTCCATTCTACCTAAAGCAATCTACAGATTCAATGCAATCCCAATCAGAATCCCAATGTCATTCTTCACGGTAATAGAACAAAAACGACTGAAATTCGTATGGGGCAACAAAAGAGCCCGAATAGCTAAAGCAATTCTGAAAAAAAAGAACAAAGCTGGAGGCATCACAATCCCTGATTTCAAAATATACTATAAAGCTACAGTAATCAAAACAGCATGGTACTGGTACAAGAATAGACACACAGATCAATGGAACAGAATTGAAACCCCAGAAATAAAACCACACACCTATGGACAGCTAATCTTCGACAAAGGAGCAAAGAACGTACAATGGAGAGAGGGAAGTCTCTTCAATAAATGGTGCTGGGAAAACTGGACAGCAACACGCAAAAGAATGAAAGTAGACCATCTCCTATCGCCATATACAAAAATCAATTCAAAATGGATCAAAGACCTGAAAGTGAGACCTGAAACTATAAAACTCCTGGAAGAAAATATAGGCAGTACACTAATTGCGATTGGACATAAAGGGATCCTTTCAGATTCCATGTCTACCCAGACAAGGGAAACAAAAGAAAAAATAAACAAGTGGGACCTCATCAGACTAAAGAGCTTCTACAAGGCAAATGAAACCAGGATCAAAATGAATAAACAACCCACCAGCTGGGAGAAAATATTTGCAAATCGTTTGTCTGACAAGGGATTAATCTCAGTAATATACAAAGATCTCACAACTGAGCAACAAAAAAACAAACAACCCGATCAAAAAACGGGCAGAGGATATGAACAGACATTTTTCCAAGGAAGAGATACAGATGGCCAATAGACACATGAAAAGATGTTCAACATCACTAATCATCAGGGAAATGCAAATCAAAACTACACTGAGATATCACCTTACACCGGTTAGAATGGCTATAATCACCAAGACAAATAACAACAAATGCTGGAGAGGTTGTGGAGAAACGGGGACCCTCATTCACTGCTGGTGGGAATGCAAACTGGTGCAGCCTCTATGGAAAACAGTATGGAGAGTCCTCAAAAAATTAAAAATAGAAATACCGTATGATCCAGCAATACCACTCTTGGGCATCTACCCAATGGACGTGAAATCAACCATCACAAGAGGCGTATGCACCCCTATGTTCATTGCAGCATTATTCACTATAGCCAAGAAGTGGAAGCAACCCAAATGTCCCTCAACTGAAGATTGGTTAAAGAAGATGTGGTATATACATACAATGGAATACTACTCAGCCATAAGAAAAGACACAATTGTCCCATTTGCAACAACATGGAAGGACCTAGAGGGTATTATGTTAAGTGAAATAAGCCAGAGAGAGAAGGACAGACACTGCATGAACTCACTCATATATGGAATATAAGTGAACACACGGACAGAGAGAACTGATTGGTGGTTACCAAGGGGAAGGGGGGTGGGGGGGCACAAGGGGTGAAGGGTTACATCCACAAGGTGACGGACAAAAATGTACAACTAAAACCCCACAGTGTTATAAACTAAGACATAAATTTAAAAAAAATAATAAAAAAAAATAAACCAAAAAAAAAAAAAAAGAATAATTTAAACAGAAAGCAAACTAAGGGGATTCACCATATTACAAAGCCATAGTGATTAAGACTGTGGTACTGGTCCAGGGAAAGACAAACATACCAACTGATCAGAGCAGAGACCAGAACCAGATCCACACACAGATGAACACTTGTTTCATGACAGAGCCACCTTGCAAGTCATGGGGAAAGGATGAATTCTTCAATAAATGTTATTGGGACAACTGGTGTAAATAGGAATGGAATGGAAATAAATGGACTAAATGGAAATATTGGAATAAATGGGAATAAATAGAAAAAATAAAATTAAATTCCTTCTTTACAAAATATACAGAAATAAATTCTAGGTAGATTCAATACCAAATGAAGAGGAATATTTAGAAGAATATATAAGAGAATATCTTTATGATCCTAACATACAGAAGGATTTCTTAAACAAGACGTAAAAAGCATAAACCATAAATGAAAAGATTGATACACCTAAACACTTTAAAATTTAAAACGTCTGTTCTTTGAAAGTCAGCATAAACAAACTTAAAAGACAACCCACAGACTTGGAGATGTTTGGAAAGCAAATAACCAACAAAATGTCCAGTATTTATTAAGAATTACAAATCAATTACATATGTAATGTAATATTGTTATATAAACATATAAAAGATATTAAAAAACCCATTAGTAATCAGGGAAATGAAAATCAAAACCACAATGAGATTCTATTTCATACACAAAATATCAGTAAGATAATACCAGGCATTAGTTAGGATGTGGAGAAATGGGGACCATCATACACTGCTAGTGGCAGTATAAACTGGAATAAGCCCTTAGGAGAGTAATTCAGCATTATCTAAAACACTTGAAGATATGCACACTCCACCATCCAGCAATCTACTCCCAAGTATATATTCTAAAGACTTGTCTCACATGAACACAAACGTGTACAAGAATGTTCACTGAAAGTCTGTAACAGTAAAAATGTTCCTCAACAGAATAATGGATAATACATTGTGGTATATCTATACAATGGAATATCATTCAACAGTTAAAAAGAATGATCAAGAACAAAATCTGTCAACTTGGATAAATCTCAGAAACATAATGTTGAGGGGAAAAAGAAAGTTGCAGGAGGATACAAGCATAAAATATCATTTCATAAAGCATGAGAAGATTAAAAATTAGGCTATATAAAGTTAATAAAACGAAGTTTAGGATAGTGGTTACCTGTACAGAGGGAAGAAAGAAATGGGATAGGGGAGGGGTATATTGGGGATTTCAATCATATTTGCAGCACTGATTTTTAAATAAACAGACTTTTTTTTAAGAAAAATTTTAGGTTTACAGGAAACTTAAACAAGCACTTATTATTTTTTTAAAAGTCAGAAGTATATATTGCAAACTGGAAGGCTTCAATAGAAGTAGGTGATAAGGCCATGGGTATCTGTTACATTTTTCTCTGCACGTTTCTGTGTATTTTAAATAGTTCACAATTTTAAAAGTATTGCTAATTCCAATAAAAATCAGATTGGGGTATAAAATATCTATAAAAGGAAAAGAATAAACAGATTGGAAGATTGTAATGTTCTAAGATGAGAAAAATTCTAAATGTGAGGTTTAGGTGTGTTTTCTATTTCTCTTCTATTGGCAAAACAGATATGTAATTAGTTGATGTATTATTTTTTTAATAAGTTCCTAAAGATTCTCAATTAATTTTCAAAAGAGTGAAACATACAATGGTGGTTAATTATGAAATGGGTCAAACATACCAGACAAGGTAAAAGAACCTTATAATGAACTCCCATATGCTCATTTTACTATACTTTACTGACATTTTACTATACTTGCTTTATCACATATATCATCTATCCACCTATCAATTCACCTTATTTTTTGATGCACTGCAAATTGCAAACATTAGTAAACTTTTCCCTAAAAATGTTAGCATGCATATCATTAAGACTTCATTATTTGTTCATGGTTCTTTTTTTGATGTAAAATTTAATATAATGAAATTCACAAACCTTATTTTTATCTTATATGTAACGTCCAGAGTGAGAGAGGAAAGTGGACTGTCTAGGGATCACAGGTCCCGAGGAATGACACAGTGAGTGCCGTCAATGGAGGCCTAGTGAGGAGCCTGAACTTCTACCACGGCCCAAAAGTAAAGAGGCACACCTTCCCCCAGGGGTGTGAACAGAGGCCACATGGGGAACCCGGACTTCTATTCTCACCTGAAGTAGTGAGGTGGCACCCACCTTTCCCTGCCAGCATGGTGTCAGAGTCTGCTAAAACGGAATTTAAATAAGATCCAGAGACTCTTAACATCCAAAAGGTCCAGGATACAATAAAAAAAATCACTCATTATACGAAGAACCAGGAAAATTTCAACTTGAATGAGAAAAGACAATCAACAGACACCAACACTGAGAGGACATAGATGTCGGAATTATCTGACAAGCATTTTAAAGTAGCCATCTAAAAACTGCTTCAATAAGCAACTACAAACATGCTTGAAACAAATTTAAAATATACAAAGAAATACAAAGTCTCAAGAAAGAAATAAGGAAATCTCAACAAAGAAATGAAAGATATAAAGAAGAACCTAATGGAAATTTTAGAAGTGAAAAATACAATAACCAAGATAAAAAAACCACACATAGTGGATAGACTCAGCTGCCAAACAGAAAAAGAGAAAAGAATCAGTGAACTTGAAGATAGGAAAATAGAAATTATGCAATCTGAACAACTGAGATAAAATAGATAGGAACAAATGAACAGAGCCTCAGGAACCTGTGGGATTATAACAAAACATCTAACATTCATGTCATCAGAGCCCCAGAGGAGAGGAGAGTTTGGAGCTGGAAAAGTATTCTGGAAAATAATGACCGAAAAAATCCCCAAATGTGTTAAAAGACACAAACCTACAGTTTATTTACTTATTTATTTATTTTTGTGAGGAAGACCAGCCCTGAGCCAACATCCATTGCCAATCCTCCTCTTTTTGCTGAGAAAGACTGCCCCTGGGCTAACATCGTGCCCATCTTCCTCCACTTTATATGGGACGCCGCCACGGCATGGCTGACAAGCAGTGCGGCAGCAGGCACCTGGGATCTGAACCCACGAACCCCAGGGTGCCAAAGCGTGAACTAAACTGCTGTGCCACCAGGCCAGCCCCCACAAACCTACAGTTTAAAAAGCTGAGCAAACCCCAAACAGGATAAACCCAAGAAATCCATGACAAAGTACATGATAAACTTCTAAAAACTAAACTCAAATATCTTCAAAGCAGTGAGAGAGAAACACCACCTAGATTTACCAATAGGGGAAAACCAGTTTCAGTGACTGGATTTCTCATCAGATACCACAGAGGCCAGAAGGGAGTGGCACAACATTTTCCAAGTACTGAAAGAAAAGAATTGCCAGCCCAGAATTCTATATCCAGTGAAAGTATCCTTCAGGAATGAAGGGGAAACAGATGTTCTCAGATAAAGAAAAACTAAGAGAATTTGTAGCCAGCAGACCTACCCTAAAAGAATTGTTAAAGGAAATAAACAGAAAGGAAATGATAAAAGAAGGAATCTTATAATATCAGGAAGGAAGGAAGAACAAAGAAAACAGTAAAAATATGGATAAATATGATAGATTTTTCTCTTGAGTTTTCTAAATCATGCTTGACGGTTCAAGCAAAATTATAATACTGTGTGATGTGGTTCTCAATGTATGTAGAAGAAATATTTAAGACAATCATATTATAAAAGAGGGAGGGTAAAGAGAATTAAAGGGATGTAAGGTTTCTATATGTCATTCAAACTGGAATGTTGACACTAGTAGACTGTGGTAAATTAGGTATGTATAAAATAATACCTAGAGCAACCACTAAAAAAGCTATCCACAGAGATCCACTCAACAACACCACAGATAATTCAGAGTGGAGTTCTAAAAAACACAGTAAGGCAGTAACACACAGGTAACACACAAGCAACACACAGGAAAGCAGGAAAAAGAAAACAGAGGAATGAAAAAGAAAGGGAATAAAGAGAAAAAAACACAGTCGCCTAAAGGTTTATGACTCCCCTCTAGTATCTGCCTTGCTTTTCAGTGCCTTCAGGTAATTTTTTGTATGTTTCCCAAAATTTACAGTTGTCATCACTGGGCAAGTTGTTCCGAGAGGAGCTTACTCAGACATTATTGGAAGCGGTGTCTCATTAATTACTTTTAATAATAATGCTTCTTATTTTTAACTAGGCTTAGATTTATTAAAGAAGTATTCTTAAGTAAATAGCATGAGTACCTGTGTAACTATTAAATATGTTCTGTAACTCCTTAATTTGAACATTTTTCTTGATTAATTGATTTTTATTGAGCTATAATTACATACAACATTGTATAAGTCTACGGTGTACAACAGGTTGATTCGATACATTTACATACTACAACATGATTACTACCGTAGGTTTAGCTAACACCTCTATCATGTCACATAATTATCATTTCTTTTTTGTGGTGAGAACATTTAAGATCTAGTCTCTTAGCAATTTTCAAGTATATAATACACTATTGTTGCCTATAATCACTATGCTCTGCTGCGTTTATCATTATGAAATGACCCTCCTTATTTCTAGTGAGACTCCGTGTTTGAAATCTACTGTTTCTGATACTAACATGGTTTACACAAGTTTTATTATGTTTGGTGTTTGCCTGGTTTGCCTTGTAGATGGTATATCATTAACCTGTCTGTGTCTTTTTTTTAGGAAAGGAAGGCTCTCCTTTTTTTTTATTATATAAGTTTCAGGTGTACAGCATTATAATTCGACATCTCTCTACACTATAAAGTGATCACCACAAGTCTAGTTACCATCCATCACCATACAGTTGACCCTCCTGACCCATTTCACCCACCTCCCAACCCTCTTCCCCTCTGGTAACCACTAATCTGTTCTCTGTATCTGAGTTTGTTTTTATTTTATTTTGTTTGTTCATTGGCTTTCGTTTTTTTAGATTCCATATGAGTGAAATCATTTGTCTTTCTCAATCTGACTTATTTCACTCAGTATAATACCCTCAAGGTCTGTCCATGCTGTCACAAATGGAAAGATTTCATTCATTTTTATGGCTGAGTAGTACTCCATTGTATATATACCCCACATCTTCTTTCTCCATTCATCCATCAGTGGGCACTTAAGTTGTTTCCATATCTTGGCTATTATAAATAATGCTGCAGTGAACATGGGGGTGCATATATCTTTTCGAATTAGTGTTTTCGTGTTCTTCAGATAAATATACAGAAGTGGAATAGCTGGATCATATGGTAGTTCTGTTCTTAATTTTTTGAGGAACCTCCATACTGTTTCTCAATTTGTAAATCTGACATAAATTAGTTTCATAAATTAACTTCTATTATCTTTATATAAAATAACTTCCATTATTTTCATATGTTATTTAAAATAAATTTGTAATCTTTGTTTTATGTTCTCATATATGAGAATGGAGAGAGGTACAGCAGAAAGTATCAAGCCAGATCTAAGTAAAAGAAGGCAATTCATCTTTTCTTGGTCACTGTTGACACCTACTGGCTCATTTATGGCAGTGGTTTTGTGCCGAGTGTGTGGAAGCAGAGGAGGATCACTATAAAGCCACAAGTTCACTTATTCACTCCCAGTTCAGAGGAAAGAAAGGCACTTTCCTCATACTGGGAGTTAGAAGTCCACTCAGCATGAGCAAAGCTAGACCCTCAAACTCCTCCAAACCTGACCCGCTATCAATGTCCCCTCTCATTGAATGTCCCCACCATCCCTCCAGATGTGGAAGTCAGAGACCTAGTGTCATGGTTGACACCCCATTCTCCCTCACTCTCCATATCCAACCTATCACCAAATTGTGTTGGTTTTCACCTCCTAAATATCCCTCTAGCCTTAGCTCTCATCTCCACCTCCACTTCCCTAATCTAAGTTATCACGATCATCTCTCATCTGGTTACACTTACTATGTTCTACATATTGTTCTAAGTACTTTACTTATATTAACTCATTTAATCCTCACATCGACCCTAAGAGATGTGTACCAGATGAGGAAAGTGAGAGAGAGCAAGGTCAAGTAATTTGGTCAGTGTCCTACACCTAGTTGGTGGAGCCAGGGTTAATCCTAGGCAAGCTGGATCCAGCTTTTTTCTTCAAGGCGGCAGTTGCTGCCCTTTGGCCAACACACTGTGACACAGCCCCCAAATGGTCTACTCAGGCCCTGTCTGGCCCCCCTCTAATCCACTGCAAGAGATCTTCCCAAAACATAAATCTAAATCATGTCCTTCCTCCAATGACTTTCCCTGTTTTTAGAATAAAGACAAAACTCCCTTACATCATGGTTTACAGTGTCGTACACTGTATTCCTTCCTGACAGCTCCCATTTCATCCTGTCTACACTTCTCTTGCTCTCCACTCACCATACTGACCTCCCACTCCCCAAGTCCTTTCCCACCAAGACCTTTGCCTGTACTGTTCCTTTGGCCAGGGGCACACTTCCCTTTTCTCTTTACCTTGTTAAGGCCTCTTCACCCCTCAGATCTCAATTCAAGCATCACCTCCTCAGGAGGCTAGACTATCGATTTGAAAATTCCCCTCTAGTGCTAAAAATTTCCCTCTAAGCAATGCTTTAGCTAACATCCCATAAATTCTATGTTGCATTTTCATTTTTGTCGGTTCAAAATATTTTCTAATTTCCCTTGAGATTTCCTTTTAACCCATTGATTATTTAGAAATCTGTTGTTTAATTTCCAAGTATTTATGGATTTTTCCAGTTATCTTTCTGTTACTGATTTCTAATTCAATTCCATGTGATCAAAGACCATACATTGTATGATTTCAATTCTTTTCAATATGTTCAGGACCCTCTATCTTGGTGAATGTTCCATATGCACTTAAAAGAATGGGTATTTTACTATTTGGGGGTGAAGTGTTGTACTAATGTCATTAGATCCAGTTTATTGACAGTGTTATTCAGTTCTTTTATATCTTCACTAATTTTCCGTCTCCTTGTTCTACAGATTACTGAGATAGAAGTAATAAAGTCTCCAATTATAACTGTGGCTTTGTTCATTTCTCCTTTTAGTTCTATCCGTTTTTACTTCATGTATTTTGATGTTACGTGTGTACACATTTAGGATTGTTACGTCTTCTTGAAGACATGAATTGTCCCTTGAATCATTATGTAATTTCCCTCTTCATCCCTGGTAATTTTCCTTGTTCTGAAGTTTACTTTCTCTGATATTAATATCTTTTGAATGGTATTATCTTTTTCCACTCTTCTACTTTTTTTGTGTGTGTGTGAGGAAGACCAGCCCTGAGCTAACATCCATTGCTAATCCTCCTCTTTTTGCTGAGGAAGACTGGCCCTGGGCTAACATCCGTGCCCATCTTCCTCTACTTTATATGGGACGCCGCCACAGCGTGGCTGACAAGCAGTGCGACGGCCGACGGCCGGCGTCCGAACCGGTGAACCCCGGGCTGCCAAGCGCGGACTAAACCGCTGCGCCACCAGGCGGCCCCTCCACTCTTCTACTTTTAACCTGCCTATATTATTATATTGAAGGTGGTTTCTTGTACACAGCACATAGTTGGATCTCTCTCACTGTGGTTTTAATTTGCATTTCCCCAATGACTTATTATATGTTGAGCATCTTTTTATAAGCCTATTGGTTTTTCATATTTTTTTAAGTGTCTGTTCAAGTCTTTTGCCCATTTCAAAAGAACTGAATTATCTTTTTATTTCTTGGACATCCTTGACTTGTTCCTGATCTTAGGGGAAAAGTGTTCAATATTTCACCATTAAATATGATGATCCTAGCTTTAGTTTTCTCTTGTTGTCCTTTACCAATACAAAGTTCCCTTCTGTTCCTAGTTTGGTGAGAATTTTTAAAAAATCATGAATGGGTGTTGAAATTTGTCAAATGCTTTTTTCTACAAGTATGAGACGACCACACAATTTTTCTTCTTTAGTTCTGTTAATATGGCAAATTACAATGATCTACTTTCAAATGTTAAATGTTGGTTACACAGGGGTGTACATTTGAATTCCTGGAATAAACCACAAATAGTCATGATATATTATCCTTTTTATATATTGCAAGATTCAATTTGCTAATATTTTGTTTAGGATTTTAGTTTCAATATTCATGAGGGATACTGGTCTTGTACTTTTTCTTTCTTGTAATGTCTTGTCATATTTTGGTATCATGTTTTTCCTGGCCTTATGAAATGAGCTGGGAAGCATTTCCTCTTTATGTATTCTCTGGAAGAGTTTGTATACTATTGGTATTATTTCTCCCTTAAATGTCTGGAGGAATTCACCAGTGAAGCCCTCTGAGCCTGGAGTTTTCTTTATGGGAAGATTTTTAATTACAGTTTCAATTTCTTTAACAGAGGTTATTCAAATTTTCTATTTCTTCTTGTGTCAGTTTCAGTAAATTACGGTTTTCAAGGAATTTATCTATTTATCTAAGTTGTCAAATTTATTGGCATAAAGTTGTTTATAATACCCTTGTTGTCCTTTAATGTCTGTGGGATCTGTGGTGAGGTCGCCATTTTCATGTCAGATACTAATCATTTGTTTTCTTTCTTTCTCTCTTTTTAAAATTTCTTGATCAGTCTTACGAGGCATCTCTCAATTTTATTAATCTTTTCAAAGACTAAACTCTTGCCTTTTTTGATTTTCTGTTTTGTTTTCTATTTCATTAACTCCTACTCTTATCTTTATTATTTCCTCCACTCTACCTTCTTTGGGTTTAACTCACTTGTTTCTAGCCTCTTGAGTTGGAGCTTAGATGACTGATTTTTAAGACTTTCTTTTTGTCTACCATAGGTAATTAAAGTTACAAATTTCCATCTAAGCACTGTTTAAGCTGTATCTCACAAACAAATCAATTAATTTTTAAGAGTCATTCAAATTCTTTGTTTAGTACTGGGTAAAAAATATTCTCTTAGGAATCAGGGAGGAATAGAATGAAAAAGGACACAAGGAAACTTTGTAAGGTGATAGTAATACTCTATGTCCTCACTGGGATGTTGGTTATATAGGTGTGTACATTTGTCAAAAATGCAATACTCTGTACACTTAAGACGTGAACTGTATACAATACTAGAAGACAGGCATCAGTACCTTTCTGTAGGTGAAAAATATAAGGCTCAGAGGAGTTAACTGTGATGTACCAACATCACACACTCAGCAACTGAAAGAGGCAGGAGTTAAGCCTACGTCATCAGAACCCATATGGTTTGCACTCTACCACATACGATTTTATACATATGCATATACATATACTTACACACACACACACACACATAAAAAGAGAAAGAGAGAAAGAGACAGACAGACCCTGTGCAGTACCTGTTTAATATGTGACATGAACAAAATGTTTTCCATCCTGGTGTGAAGTGATTTAACTCCTCAGTAAGCTCACCTTATTACCATCAAATAGACAGAGGCGTACGTGTCTGCTGAGAACCTGGATGCTCGTTCCTGGAAGAGGAATCATTTTACAGCTCCAGAGGGTCAGAATCAATGAAACACGACTTGGTCTTGACTTAATCTGAGAGAAAAATTTGTTATAAAAAAAGATTTACTTTTATGACTTATAAGACAAATTCATTTTCAAAGCATCTTTTGTACTTAAGAAAATGTACATAGAATAATAAAGAACAAAAGGAAAAATTTTACACACAAACATACACACACAAGAAAAGTTTCAATAGTCTGTTCAATTTAAGTCAAAACTTCAGTTAAATTTTTCATATTTGAAATATTTTCATTTTTTAGGTAAATATCTCAAAACTATAATGAAAAGAACAGTCTGTACAATCAGGTAAAATGTATGACATGAAGATGGAATCACTGTATTCCAGGTTCATTCTTACATTTCATTTTTACATAATGTGGGTAAGTATAGACAGTCACTACAGCATATAGCCAATGACACCTGGCATTAATATTATCCACCTAGCTCCCCCTTGTTTTAATTTAAGCATTTATCCACATTGTTCCTTGGCTTCTTACATAGATGTTTTGACAGAGAGAATGCACTAACCACTGGACATGATTATTCAGTTCTACTTCACAGCTATTGTTCAGAATGTCATTAAATAAATTGGCATTCTGGTTTCTTATTTAAAAACATCTTCAATTCTTAACATTCTGCTTTCTGGTCATGAGCCTTTCCATTTAAATAACTTATATCATTGAAAAAATAAGACAGTATCTAATAGCTTGTCACCTTTTCAATTTAAGAAATGAGAGCTGAATATTTAGTTCTTTGGGTACAAGTTCATAACATTAAATGCCATTTATTCAAGTACTAGTACACTAAACAGAGCAAATACAATATCTTTGTTGACTTGCAATAAAAGAAACTTAACACTAAGAAGATTCCAGGCAATGCTTAGGTTGAGGGGAAAAAGGGTACTAAAATTCTGCACCACCCCTTGCCACAAAATCTGACCAGACTGGGTCCTCTTATTCTTCCCTTGAGACTCTGGGGGAGGAAGGGGAAAAAGTAGAAGGTAAATAGGAAGGGGAGTGATGTGCTCTAATGTGGTTTATATCTACTAAAAGGAGGAGAGTGGAATTAAGTATCAAGATTATTTCCTACTTCCAATACTGGGGATACCAGGAATCCTTTACTCTAAGCTCTCTCCAAAAATGCATAATCAAAAAGTACTGCCAACTTCCTCATTCCTACTTAATTAAAATAATTTACTACTACTAATGATACCGGTTACCATCTACTGAGTTGTCATCATATGCCAGGCACTGTTCTAAGCCCTTCACACGTATAATGTAATTCTCACAACAACCCTATGTCAGAAGTGTTATTGTTATTATTATTATTCCCTTTTCACAAGTGAAGAAATTGAGGCAAAAATAATTAAGATAGATAACTAGTATTATTTCCTTTGTAACAATGGAAGAAGACAGGGAGGGAGAAGAGAAACAAGACAAAGTCTAGGTAACAAACCCACGTTTTGTCTTAGCTATGAAACTACCACTAAGTGTTTCAAAATTACAATACAGAAACAGTATTTTTTGGTTTTCTATAATGCGTTAATCAATGTACATGTTATTTGTATACTTGCAACCACGACAAATTCTGGAAATGTTATCATTTTACTGATAGTAAGCATACTTACAGCGCCCATTTTAGCATCCCACATTAGATCTCTGAAGGCCAGTTGTGAAGGAGTGAGCTCTGGCTGCAAGAAGTAACTTGCTCGAAATTGATTCCCTGCAAAAATAATGTTTCTTTCATTTTCTTACAAAGAAAGGAATGAAATTCAAAACCAAAATCCATGATGTTAGACTACAAACTTAGGAAACAGATATCCAAAATGCCAAGCTGCTTACTAGGAACTTGCTTTCTAAGACAGATGCACCAATAGAGACTTACGCATAAAAACAGCAGGAAACACACAGACAGGAGCACATAAAAGCTGATCTTAAAGCACCTTAAGAAATTTCTTAAAGACTTAGGCCAAAAACATGCCCCATGATGAAGATGATCCATTCAAATATTTTTGTAAATCTGTAAATAATTTTTGGAGATTTTAGAAAAAATACATAATCATTAATTTCACTTCCTAACAGAAAAAAGTAGTTTTATACAGTTCCTTCATACTTTAGTCATGAAGAAATTACGAAATCATTTATTCACTCAAGAAATCATTTCTGAGTTCCTACTCTGTGCCAGGTACTAGGAGCTGGAAATACACATGTGAATCAGGGAACTATGGCCCCTGTTCTCATAAGCTTACAGCTGAGCAGGGGAAACAACTATAAAAAATAGGTAGACAAAAGAATAAATAAAATAATTACAAGCTGACTTAGACCTATACGGGGTGCTCAAAGGGATGGGAGTAGAGGGAACCTGCATTACTCAGGAAGGCATCTCCGGGAAGGTGGAATTTACCCTGAGACGCAAAGAAGAGGCTCGGCATTCAGGGAGGGCTGAGAAGAGTCTTCCCAGCAGAGTCAACCTCAAAGCAGCCCTTCCACAGATAACGCAGCAACTCGGGGTACGTACAGGAAAGCCTTCCCCCAACATTATTCCTCTTTAAAATGAGCTTAAGGACAAATATTGCCATGTACAGGGAAATCCGAGAATGACTAAGAAACAGAAATGGCTAATGGAGAAGACTGTTTGGAAAAGTCTTGCTGTGAAGAAAATCAGAGAAAGGGAGGCTTCGGCTAGAATGGGATAGGGTTGGAGGGGCTGGTTCTTAAAGGCAAGAGGTATCAGGCATGCTAGTAATACCGATGAGGGAAGGAATCAGTGGGGGGAAGGTGTGGGCGGGGTGAAGATATAGGAAAGGGCTGATAATGAAAAGAGTCATGTTTTTTAAATAAAAGGAAGAGGCTATAATCCAGAGTACAGGTAAATAGATTGGCCTCTGATGGGATCAGGGATCCTCCCTCCACTATCACATGAAAGATGTAGGGTAAGATGAGCACCAATACCTTCCTCCAGAAGCTGGAAGAGTGTGGAAGGCCTGAACCCTGCAGGAATAGCTCCCATCGTGGTTAACACATCAACAGTGTTTATCTGCTGAAGATAGTAAAAACAGAATTGATCTGCTTGTTTTCATTCATGTTTCCTCACCTCTATAATACTTTATCACTATAGCAACTACAACCCAAAAAGGAAAACACAAAAGTACAGACTTTAGAGGAAGAATACAGTAATTTAACCCCAAATTCCTGAGAGGATGCCATCACTAAATCCTGGCCTCTCCCAAGAACCTAAGCCCCATGCAGTGCCCAGTGGACAGAGCTCTGTGCTCCAAATCAGCTGCTTCCTGCACATCCCTCGTCAAAATTGTCCCTACTCCTGTCCTTTCCACAACGGACTGCCATGTAACAGATGAGTTAATATCATAAACTGATAATGCACTGAAGAATTAATGGCTTTTTTGTATATGTGTACACACACACATACACACACATGAGCATGTCCATATAAGTGATAAGTAGGGTAAAAGGTCAGAAAGGATACTTACTAAAATGTGAATGGTGATTACTTATGGGGGGAGTGGGTTTTCATTTTGTTATGTTATTCTTTAAACGATAGCATTATGGATACTTTCTTACTTTTTTTGAGCTTTTTGGAATTTTTCACATTAACAGAAATTGAACATCAGTCTTTACCCAAATGATAGAAAATTCAGGCAGAATCACTGGGAGATATTTCGAAGCCCTCAAATCTACTCTTCTTACAGAAAAGACCTAATGAGAAATGCTACCTGGAGCATAGGCTTACTAAACCAGAAATATATATTTTATGCTTTGTACATTCCATGTCCTGTACCCTGTTTAAGATCCAATGCTATCTTCCAAAGTCTCCATCTTGCTTTGAATCTGAACTCTATCAGAACTATTAGATAATAAACTGAGACATCATTAACAAGACAGGAGATACCAACCTCTGAGATAGATTTTTGGACAGCACCCCAGTGAGAATCAGTTCTGGGGAGACAAAATAGCAAGGTGAGCGCACAGCCAGGTTACGCCTCTTCACTCAACTAGAGAACTTCAGTAATCAAAGAACAAAGCATATAACTGTCAGTAAGTTCAAAACCTAAAAGTCTCTAGATGAAACTAAGATAGAATAATAATATGCACTAAAATTAATCACAAAATTAAAGTAGTAATGGTCTTTAAGCAAATAGTAATACTAAAAGCACTGTTCTCAAACTGCAAGTTCTCTCCATTTCAAGAAATTCTTGAATTATTTATAATAGTAAAAATAAACAAAAAGTTTCCTAAACCTACTTTGATATCCCCTCAAGCCTTTTTACCTTTGTTTAACTTCTGCTCCTTCTGCTGTTTCATCCTCCACCTCTGCATCTTCTTCACTGCCTTCTTCACTTGATTCTTGACCTTCTTCTTTATTATAAGGCTGAAAAATTATTGAAATATGAAGTGCTTTTTACCTAATGCAAAAATCAACAAATAAAAATACTTCCAAAAAGACTCAAGTGTAGATAGGAAATTAGTTTATGACGAGTGTGTCAAAAATCAGTGGGAAAAAGATTTCAACACATGGTTGACAGCTTCACTATCTGAAAAAATTACAAGGGTAGAGGTAGAGACCAAGTTTAATGAAAATAAATTCCAGATGAAATTTATCCAAATCAAAAAAAAAAAGAAATAAAATAGAAATACAAGAACTATAAGAGTATTAGAAGAAAATAATCTTGAGATGGGGAAGCCCTTTCCAATTATGATACCAAAACCAAAAATCATAAATGGAAACACTGACAGACTTAGCTATATAAAAAATAAATATGGCTGAAAGTCAACAAAGAAAATATCTGTCATAAGTTTACAAGGGTTAATACCCTTATTATTAAAATATCATAAAAACTCCTATAAATCAATAAGATTTTTTTTTTTTTGGTGAGAAAGATTGTCACTGAGCTAACATCTGTGCCCATCTTCCTCTAGTTTGTATGTAGGTCGCCACCACAATATGGCTTGCTGAGCAGTGTGTATGTCTGCTCCTGGGATCCGAATTTGTGAACCCCAGGCCGCCAAAGTGGAATGCACAAACTTAACCACTATGCCACTGGGCTGGCCCTGAAAATCAATGAGATTTTTAAAAATTCCTTTGAAATATGGTCAAAAGAACTGAAAAGACAATTTACAAAGAAGAAATAGAAATGGTCATAAAGCATATGATAGGATGCTCAATCTCATTAGCAGTACAACGAATGCAAATAAAAACAGTAATGAGTCTTTTTTTGCCTATCACATTGGCAAAAAGATTGATGACAGCCATCACTGGCAAATGTGTGGGAAAACAAGTACTCTCAGATGCTGGGGATGAGAGGACAGATAGGCATAACTTTTCCAGAAGGCAAAATGACAAATTAAATCAAAATATAAAGGTGTAAAACCCTTTGAACCAGCAATGAGCATCTGGGAATTTATCTAAGGGAACAATCAGACAAGTCTACAAAGAGGTCCGTGCAGATTGATCACAACACAGGGGGCTGGTTGTCTACCACCTAACCTCCACTCTCTTTTCTAACAGAATCCCTGATTTTAGCAGGGAGCCAGCTAAAAGACTATATTCTCCAAGCCCTTCTTGCAGCTAGCTGTTGCCAGGAAACCAAATTCTGGTCAAGGAGATATAATTGGAAATTTTTAATGTAAATTCCAGGAAACCTTCTTAAAGAGATAGCAGCTCATGCCTTTTGACCTCTTGTTCTCTTTTCTCTTTTGCGGCTTGGAATTGTTAAAAGATCTAGCAGCCAACTCAAGCTAAAGAGCTAACCCTAGGAAGAGCTGCCTCACACTGACTACAGAGTACAATATTAGATGGGGTCTTAGCATCCGTTGATTGCCTACCTCCACACTTCTTCCACGCACGACAGAAATATGCTTTACCTGATTGAAGCCACTATTCTGGGTATCTTTTGTAACTCATAGTGGAAGCTCATCATAGCTTCTTCGCAACATAACCTCTAGTTATTATAGGTTGGAAACAACCTAAATGCCCATCTATATGAAATTGGAATAGTATGCTACCATTGAAAAAGCTGATCTAGACCTGAACTGTGCACTACGGCAGCCACTCATCACATGCGGCTACTGACACTTGCATGTGACTAGTCCAAGCTGAAATGTGCTATTTAAGTGTGAGATACACGCTGGGATTTGAAGACTTATCATGAAAAAAAGAAAGTATTTTTTAATGTTGATTATATATTGAAATGATAATATTTTTGATATATTGGATAATAGAAAATATATTGTTAAAAATAGTCACTTGTTTCTTTTTACTTTTTCTTAATGTGCATGGTATGATGAAAAATATATATTTGGTCTTTATTCCCAGTTCTTGGCAAGAGTTCCTAAAACTCTCAGAATTTCCTGAGTGATAGGAGTGTCTTCCGTTATTCATAAAGAGCCTCTTTCAACCACACTTGAGTTTATGCTAATGAGGTGATGGGGATTGGAGAGAGAGGGTGCTGGTTGCCAGGGGAATCAATCATGTGATTAGAGGATTGGAACTTTCAGTGCACCTCTCCACTAGTCGTCAGGGAAGGGAAAGGAGCTGGAGATTGAACCCAATCACCAATGGCCAACGATTTAGTCAATCATGCCTACATAATGAAACCTCCATAAAAACCCCTAAAAGATAGGGTTTAGGGAGCTTCCAGGTTGGTGACTGCTTTGAAGTGCTGGGAGGGTGGTGCCTGGAGAGGGCATGGAAGATCCAGGCTTCATTCCCTCCATCTCCCAATACCTTGCCCTGTGTACCTCTTCCATTTGGCCGTTCCTGAATTGTATCTTTTATAATAAACTGGTAAACACAAGTAAGGTGTCTTCCTGAGTTCTGTGAGTCTCTGTAGCAAACTGTCAAACCCAAGGAGGAGTGCGGGAACCTCTGAATTTATAGCCTTTCACTCAGAAGTACAGGGTGGCCCCTGGGACTTGTGACTGGCATCTGAAGTAGGGCAGTCTTGTGAGACTGAGCCCTTAATTTGTGCGGTCTGCATTAACTCCAGGGGTTAGTGTCAGAATTGAACTGAATTGTTGGACACCTAGTTGGTTGCAGAGAATTGGTGTGGAAAAACAACATGTAGTTGGTGTCAGAGAAAAACCATATGGTGTTAGAAGTGGGGTCAGGAAAAAAAAAGACATCTCAGTGTGGTTACTAGAAAATTTAAAATTACATTTGTGGTTTGCATTATATTTCTATTGGACAGCACTGATCCAGACAGGTATCTGTATATACTGGCACAGAAGATGGCCATGCTATATTATGAAAAATGAAAAAAAGTAGGCTACAAACATGCATGTATACTATGTTGACATCTTAGTAAGGGATCATATATTTGTAGAAGTCAACACAAAGTTCACTGTGGTTATGTTTTACAACAAACAATAAATGCCTATTAATTTTTATGAGCAGCACTAATCCACAAAGCATCTGCCTTATAAGATAATGTACAAGGGCTCACCTGCATAACAGCCCTTCACAGGTCCCCAGGACACAACACACAATATTTTTCCCATGCCCTGACCCTCTAAAATTAAAGCAAATTCTATATCTCAAGTCATTCACTAGTCAATTGATCAAAGAATATAGCTTAATGTTCTATTAAAAATGAAAAAGTTTTGAAGGAGAAAAAGGAAACAATAAACAACAAAGACTAACCTCCAAGTAGGTTCTGGGAATGAGACCTTTGTTTCCTTTGGCATTCTTAGCTATCCACCAACCATCAGGTTTTTCTTCAATTATAAGGAGAATTTCCCCTTTCTTAAAACAAAACAAAGTAAAAATTGTAAAATTAAATTTTACCCCTAAATTAGGAATTATCAGCATTAAAACTATTTTCAAAAACAGAAAAGCATTTACTCTTTTACCATTTTACTACCAGGCAACTTTGATAACAGAATTTCACATGACTACTGCCTATAAATCATCATTATGACTTACTTTATTTAAACAAATTGTCTCAGAAAACTTAATATCAGGAATATGTAATACAGGTATACAAGGAGAGTTTTCTTATTCTGTTAGGAATGAAAATTTATCCTTAGGTTAGGTTCCAGTCTTGTTTCTACCTACCTTAAATGTAAGATCTCCAACTTGCTGAGCAGTAAAATCTCCAATAGCAATGTATTCTTTACTTGTCGCCCACTGGTGAGATTCATTTTCCTGTTTCTCTTCCTCTTCTTCTTCTGTTTCTTCTTCCTCCTCACCACTTTCTTCTTCATCTTCTTCTTCTTCTTCATCTTCTTCAGCAGAATCGTCATCTTCCTCTCTTTCAGTAAGTGCCCCAATTCTGCAAAAAATAATTCTCTGATGACAATCACTTGAAATAACGTATAAGAACAGATCAAGTATAACTTTTATATATAGAAGAACTGGCCCATATTTGGAACTGGTGGACAAAGGAGATAAGGGGAAAGAACAACCAATAGTTTCTACCATCTAGCTAAGAGTATGTGACTTGAGGGACTGAGAGTGGTGAAGGAGTTAATGTATCTGAGGAATGTATGTGACATGGAAGAGCATGCACAGGACTTGAGGCCAAGAGACTTGTATTTTAGTCTTGGATTCATCCATTCAGCAAATTCTGCTCGAGCATTATTACATAGTGGTTAGAGTATGGGCTCTGAGTTTAAATTCTGGCTCTATCTCCTCCCCATTGAGTAACCTGAGTAGGATTTTTTTTAAGCTCTCATTTCTCAATGGTAAAGTGAAGATAATAATAGAGCCTGCCTCATAAGGTTGTCCTGTAGATTAGATGAGTTATAAACTTGCAAAGTGTTTAGAACAGTGCCTGCCCACAGCAACCTTTTAATAAAAGCCAGCTATGATGATGATGATGTATGTCACGTCCATGTCAGACACAGTGGATACAAAGGTAAACCAGAAACAATTCTCTGTCCTCAAGGATCTTACAATGAGACAATCTAGAAAATGGATAATTACAATATAGTTCAATAGGTACTACAGTAGAGGTATACAGGATACTAAGGAAACGCACAAGAGGGACACCTAACCTGGATTGCATGGATGGAGGGGATCAGGAAAGGCTTAGAATTAGGTCTTAAGGGATGAGTTGGAATTAATCAGGTAAAAGGAAGTAGAAAGGAGGGGGAGGCAGTGGAGAAAAGGAAGCTCAAGATCAGGCAACTTCAAGTAGCTCATGAATGGTGGGAGCAATACAAGTAAGTAAGAGCTGAGGCTGGGAAGAGGTGAGCAGAACGCAGCTCATGTGAGCTTTACCTCTAAGGCAGTCCCTAAAAATGAAGTCAGGGAAGGGCAGGATCTGATCTGCACTTTAGAAAGACGACTAGGCTACAGTGTGGGGAACAGATTGGAAGAAGGGCTAAATGCAAGATGGTTGTTAAAACTGAGACATACAACAGTATGAACTAAGAAAACAGCATTAGGGATGAAGAGAAAGATGTTTTGGAAAGATATTTAGGAGGCAAAATGGAAGGTGAGGGAAGAGAGAGAAGCTAAAATACTACTAGCTTGGATAAGTCACTAAATCTCTCTGAGTTTATTTCTTCAACATTCAGCAAAGTCATTCAACATTTACTAAGCAGCTACTACGTGACAGATACTACGTGCTTGGAGTATAACAATGAACAAAACAGACCTTTGTTATCCTAAAGCTTCTATCAGAGCTTATCGTTCGAATGGGGATAATAATACTGCAAATGGACATTACTAACTATAAAACTAGCCAAATATAAGATATTCTCTGGAAAAAAAGAGGAGTATTGGGTTCATTTTGTTTAAAATAGTTGGACACTCTCATACCACACTGACCTAAACATAAATAGTGACTTAACAAAAAACAATTTGTACACTACAAGAATAAAAATCCATAAAATGTGTCATATTGATTTTCAATGTGCCCCTTTCCTTTTTTAGGAGACTCTCTGCACATCTTTTATATGGGTCAATTATTCTAAAGTATTGCTAAGGATAATGGGAACTTGATGTGATTGTTTATGGTTCTTCTTCTTCGTTATGTTAATATAGCAAATTTCAATTATTAATTTTTGAATGTTAAACTAACCTTGCATTCTGGAATAAACCCCACTAAATCATGATTTAGTGGCATTTTGATATGCCACTGGACTCTATCTGCTAATATTTTATACTGGGTTTCTGCATTTGTTCATGAGGGCCTTGTTATTTTTCTTACTACGTTCTTGTCAGGTTTTGATATCAAAATTATCTAATGCTCATAAAATAATTTGGGAAATGTTTCTTTTTCTACTTTCTAGAAGGATTTTTTAATACTGGTATTATTTCTTTCTTAAATGTTTGCAATAATTCATCAGTGAAGCCACCGGAGTTTACTCTGTGGGAAGGTTTTTAATTATAGATTCAATTCCTTTAGTAGATATTTTAGTAGAACGATAAAGATTTTCTATTCATCTTATGTCAGTGTGAGTACATTTTATTTTTCAAGGAATTTATCTAAATTTTCAAATTATTGGCATATATTTGTTCATAATATCTTCATAGTGTCCTTTCAATTTCTATAAGATCTGTAGTGATTAGTTTTCATCCTTGTTTTTTTGTTGTTATTTTTTTCCTTCTCTTTCTCCTTTCTTGATGAGTCTTGGTAGGAATTTATCCATTTAATTAATTTTTCCAAAGACTCAACTTTTGGCTTTATTGATTTTATCTACTGTGTGTCTATTATTCTCTGTTTTCTGATCTTATTTTTATTATTTCCTTCCTTCTACTTTCCTAGGGTTTAATCTGCTGTTCTTTCCCTGGCTTTTTAAGTTGGAAACTTTAATAATTGATTTTCAACTTTTCTCCTTTTCTAAACTATGCACTTAAAGCTATAAATTTCCCTCTCAGCACTGCTTCAGCTGCAGCCCACAAATTGTATTTTATTATCATTCAAAATATTTTTAAATTTCTATTGTAATATTTTCTTTGACCCTTAAGTTACATAAAAGTGTGTGACTTAATTTGCAAACATTTTGAGATGTTTAGTTATTTTTCTGTCATTTAAGTTTTTTTATTGAGATATAATAGATATATAACATTGTATTAGTTTTAGGTTGTCATTGAGTTTTAATGTAATTCCAAGTCATCAAAGACTACGCTGCATGATTTCAACCCTTTGAAATTTGTTGACAATTGCTTTATAGCCCAATATGGTTCATTTTGGTTATCATGATATGTGCACTTGGAAAAAATGTGTATCACCTAGTTGAATGCAGTCTTATATAAATACATATGGAATTAGGTAAAAGTGGTTAAGGATTGTGGATTATATTGCTCTCCTTCAGTTCTGGCAACTTTTGCTTTACACATTTTGAAGCTATGTTATTAGGTGCATACACATTAGGATGATTTCTTCCTATTGAATTGATCCTTTTATTACTATGAAATGTCTATCTACTAAATTACTTTTAACCTTAAAGTCTAGTTTGCCTGATACTAATATAACTGCATCACCTTTGTTTTGGTTAGGGTTTACATAAAATATCTTTTTCCAGTCTTTCACTTTCAACCTATCTGTGATTTTATATTAAAATGTATCTCTTCTAAACAGTATATATTTGAGTTTTGAACTGGAGTGTTATTCCATTTACATTTAATACATATGGCTGCATTCAAACCATGTTACTATTTAGTTACTATTTGCTTTTTCTGTTTTTTTGTTTCTCTTTTCTTGTTTTTTGGGGGGCTAATTGAGTCATTTTTATTGTTTACGTTGTTTTTTAGCTATTTCTTCATCTTATTTTGTTAGTGATTGTTCTAGATATTACAATATGCATCCCTAACTTATCACAGTCTAACCTAAATTAATATTACGTTTCACCAAAAATAAAAGAACTTTAAGATAATATTAGTCCATTCACCATGCCAGCCCTTTTAACTATTGCTGTGCCATTGTCACCACACATTTTACTTCTACATATAGTTGATCCTCATTATTTGCAAATTCATCTACTTAGTCTATTTAATGCCACGATCGTTGCATTTTTGTGCTTTTTGTTGGTGATTTTGCCATTTAAAATGGCCCCCAAACATACTGCTGAAGTGCTGCATAGTGTTCCTATGCACAAGAAGACTGTGGTGTACCTGATGGAGAAAATTAGTGTGTTAGATAAGATTTGTTTGGGCATGAGTTACAGTGCTGTTGGCTGTGAGTTCACTGTTAATGAATCAATTATATATATTAAGTAAGGTATCTTTAAACAGAAACACACATAAAACAAGGATATGTATTACCCAGCTGACGAAAACATTGTGACCAGAGCCTCACAGGAACCTAACTCTGTATTTCCCCTAGAAGCAATGGTTTAGTATTCACTAATTCAGCATTCACAGCAACTTTACAGAACATAAGTACTGCAAATAATGAGAATTTACTGTATATTATAAATCCCCAAATATGCCTTTTGTTTTACACAATCAAGTGTCTTTTAAAGGCATCTAGAAAAGAAAAAAATTGGCTTTTATATTTACCCACATATCAGTGCTCTTCATTTCTTCTTGTAGGTCCAAGTTTCCATGTGGGATCATTTTCTTCTAGCCTGAAAAACTTCCTTTGGCAAATTTGTCAGCTTTTGTTTGACTAACTTCCTCAGCTTTTTTTTTGGTTTGAAAATGTCTTTATTTCACTTTAATTTCTAAAAGATACTTTTGCTGGATACAGAATTCTGGGTTGATAGATTTTTTTCTTTCAATCCTTTTATTGTCTTCCGTCCTGCATTTTTTTCTAATAAGACATTGACTTTAATTCTGACTGTTGTATGCCTCTACATAATGTTTCTTCTCCCTCGCTGCCTTTAAGATATTCTATTTATCATTGGTTTTCAGCAGTTTGACTATGATGCAGCTATGTGTGGCTTTCTTTATATTTACTCTGCTTGGAGTTCCCTGAGATTCTTGGACCAGTAGATTGATATCTTTTTTAGATTTCAATTTTAAAATTTATTTAAATATTTCTTGTGCTCCATTCTTTCTCTCTCCTCTCCTCTGGGACTTCAATTATGTGTATCTTATAACTTTTGACTGTGTCCCACAACTGTCTTACATTCTGTTCTGTTCTTTTTTTCTTTTTGTGCATGAGTTTGATAGTTTTTTATCGCTGTCTTTGGGTTCACTGATCTTTTCCTCTATTGTATCCATCTTCTGTTAAACCATCCAACAATTTTTTTTCATTTCATATATTGTATTTTTAGTTTCAGAATTTCCATTTTGGTCTTTATTAGTTTCCATTTCTCTGCTTAATATTTCTCTCTATTCATCCAATCTGTCCATCTTTTCCAAAAAATTCTTTAATATATTGAAAATCATTGTTTTAGAGTTCTTGTTTGCTAATTTTCATATTTGGGTCATGTGAGCTTCTACTGATTATTTTTCCTCTTTATTATAAGACATTTTCTACCTTTTTGAATCTATATATTGAATCAGATTTAGAAAGTTCTCAGCCATTTTTTAATCAGATATTATATTTTGCAGTTGTAGAATATTCATTTGATTATTTTCTACATTTGAATTCTCTTAAAATACTTCACCTTTTTTCCATTTCATCCACAGCCCATAAGATCCCCAGGGAGAGGGGATGTAGGACTCATCTCGTGTCTCCCTGCATTAAGCATATCAGCCTTGCTTGGTTGATGTTCAGTGACTTCAACAGCTGTTTTGTATATTTTGTCCAGACATTATAGTTGTTTACAGTAGGAATGTTACCCCATACCTGCTACTTTGTCATTCTCAGTAATGAAATCAGTGGAAATTCTAGAATTCTTGCATCTACATCCTTTAGCATTTTTCCCAGGATATAGTGTAAAAGTATGGGAAGAACATTTGAAGAGTCTGAATGGTTGATTTTTTTCATTTTGTTTCTCACAAATTGGGCTTGTTTATACCATTAAGTTTTCTTTCCACTTTGCAAAGACTATTATTAACATCCACTCCAGCACAAAAACAATGCATGTTTCTGCCCCTAATTTTTAAAGAATATTCACAAAAGGAGGAAATATGCAAGTAGACAATCCAAATAACTTCTTTTTACATATCAACACAGACGTTAAAGGCATCATCCTTATTCTCTAACAGTTGCTTATTTAGCTTTTCAGATATCTGTTCTGTTTCCCCAACTAGATTATAAATTACCTGAGGGCAGAGATTATGACTTTCACTTCTTTACATCTCTCATGGGATCTAACACTTTCTACTATACACAATAAATTAATGTTGATTGATTATACTGTTACCACCATTTGTTTACATCTATACTGTTATATGACTTTACTCTGAGTCAAACATTAAAACTGTTGGTGACATAATATCCGAAAGAAAGGGTGGAAGAAAAGAAGCATACTCGGTTATATTTTCTCTTCTTATGGACACAGCAAGTTCCTGCAGGTGGTGCGTAAGCTTATCCAAAAGACTGTGCTCTTCCTCTTTTTTCTGATTATAGTTCCCGACAGGTGCAGGTTCATCAGCCTATCAGAGAATATAGGTGTATTTCACTTAAAAATTTATTTCAGTTTCCTATTCTACTTATTTTAAAAGGAAAAAAACCTCCAATCAGTGCTGGAAGACAAAGTAAATATCAATATGAGACTACACCTACCTTAGAGAACTAAGATTAAAAGAAATGTAGATGATTACGTTGGAATGCAAACCAAATGAAAAAATAAAATTATACTATTTGTTTTGTTTTGTTTTCTTGCCCAGGTATTGCAGACTCTCTATAGTCAGGAAGGGATAGGTTCCAGACAGAAGATTGGCTTTGGAGGCAAAAAGATGGGTGCCAACACTGAGTTCTGCCACTTACTGGCAGTGAGACACTGGGGAAGCTGCTCCACCTTTGGGAGCCTCAGTTTCATCTGTGAAACAGGGATAATTAGGCTTTCAAATTTAGGGTCAATCTGCCTCCAAATTAAAGAGTTTTGTGTCACCGGAGAAATTCAGAAGAGATGCTCAGTGACTTGTCTCAGATGCAGTAAAGTAGATTCACACACAGGCAGGGTGATGACTTTCAGAGGCCTTCCACTTTAAGCGCTCTGCGAGTCTCTGGCCCCGGACACCTAGATGAAGCTCATGCTCATATTAAAAGAAAAAATCCTGGAGGGACTGCCGAGAGTAAATTCTAGTTCCTCCTATTTCTACAGAGGCATCAATATCAGAGTTGCCTTGTGATATAAGAAGCTTCTTTACCACTTACCCTCAGGGCCAGATTATATACTCTCTCCCCACAACATAATTAAAATTAAAACAATTCTAAACTATAAAACATAAAACTCACACAATGCAAAAATAAAAATAGCTTCTTCCTGGATTTTCTGAGTCCTCAATGCTGGGTGAGGTCATCAAAGCTGAACTTTTATCAGTATCTGGAGCCCAGGCTTTTCTGCTCCAAAACACACGCAGCAAGCGTGCCGGGTAAGCCCGCACTGCCCACATTAGACTCATCACGAACACAAACCTAGGAGCTTACCCATTCTAATGAGTTCCCACTTAATGAAAACACTTATATAAAACAGATTTTTTGTAATATGATTAACCATAATACTTACTTTGTTTAATTTTTGAAGAGCATTTTTATTTTCATCTATTGCTTGTTTTAATTGGATACATCTAAATTTTAAAAAAGAAAGAAAAAAACATTGATTTTTCTATTGTCAGAAACAGAAAGTTATTTTATAAAGTCATATGTTAAGTCTTTAAGCAGGTAAGGCAATAAGCCATTGTACTAATGATGTTAAAAAATTCACATGTAAATGCTTTTCCGCCCATTAGCTCGGGTGATCCCCACAGCCAGGCTCTAAGGTACACACACGATAACCACGGCTCAGAAAGCTGAAGTGAGTCTGGGCTTCAATTTCCTCTCTCTAAAATAAGGAAGGCACTGGATTCCAAATGCTTCTCCAGCTCTAAAATTCCATAAACATAGGACCCAGCCAAGGAGACACAACTAACAATGATAACAGCTACAGTTTATTGTGCATGAGCATAACAGAAAGCATTTACAAGCATCACCTCACGGAGCCTCCTAACAGCCCTCACTGCAGCGGAAGAAAGTGAGGTTCTAAAAAGTGACCACAGCCAGTCACGGAAGAGCAACACTGTGAAGGCAGAGTTGCAGATTCTCCAGCCGGCCTCTTCTCACCACAGCACACTCCCCTTTCGAACGTGGCCTGTCCATACGGGCACAGTGTTTTAGTTATTCTGTAGACAGCTCACATTATTTAGCTGAAGCCTTGAGAAGTACAATTGAAAAAGTCTATTTTACAGAATTGAGAATGAGAAGTACAAAATGACTGAAAATGGACTACAGCTAATGTTGAGAGTTTTCAAAAATCAAATGCTTTATCAAACAATAACCTGCGAAAGTCAATATTTTTTCTGCTGTTTGAGTCGTTTCTTTTTTCTTCTTAGAGAGGCTAATGAAATAAGCAGTGAAAAAGGGGACAAAAATCCTTTGTGAAAGAGACAGAAAAAGAGAAGTGGAAACATCAGACTGGCTGACCCTGCTAGTCACCAATCCCAAAGCCCTCTGCCACCCAAGCACGCAGCCACCACTGCAGGGAGGATGGGCATGTGGCCCAGTGCTGCCAACGAAGCATGGAAGAAATATGTTAGGCACTTTCTCCCATTTTACCCTCCAATGCAGTGTGTAAAGAATCCTCCTCCTTTCTGCTTTTAGACACCGATGCTGAGGACTTGGCATTGATGAGGAGAGCCAATCCTGACAAGCTGAGATGACAAGGCAGAAGGACAGCAAGGGCTGGTCCTTGAGGACATCAAGAGTCCATCAAGAGCCACTGACCTACCCTGGGAGAACCTCCCCCCGGACTTTGTTGCACGAGACTGACAGTAAAGCCACTCGTTTTAACAGGTGTCCTGTTACTTGACCGAAAGAATCCTGACTGAAACTCAGACTCAGAGATTTCACCCAAGAGCCAGAGCGGAAAACTATTTTTTATATAATATACAAATAAAACAAATTAGTTATTATAATTATCTCCTTCCTAGCTACGAAATTATTAAAATCCTCAAACTATTCAGATATTTTAAGACTTTTGGATGAGGATAAAAACTAAGCACATATTCATCTTCACTGCTTCCTGAAACCCCAACAAAAATGACTAAAACATTTTATTTTTTAATTTAATTTATTTTTTTGAGGAAGATTGGCCCTGAGCTAACAGCTGTTGCCAATCTTCCCCCTCCTTTCCTTTTTTCTCCCCAAGACCCCACTAGATAGTTGTATGTTATAGTTGCGCATCCTCTAGTTGCTCTATGTGGGACGCCACCTCAGCATGACCTGATGAGCAGTGAGTAGGTCCATGTCCAGGATCCGAACCGGCGAACCCCGGGCCACCAAAGCGGAAGGTGCGAACTTAACCGCTGCGCCACCGGGCCGGCCCCCAAAACATTTTAAAAGGTAATGAACCCTGGACCCAAGAGAATGAAAGAGGGACCACCTGTCAATAAGAGTTTTCAACAAATTTCTGCCGCATGGAAAAAGGACGGAAGCAGGTTCTTCTATAAAAAGAGGAAGAAGCATACAAGCGTAAGAGGGGCATGATCTGCCAGGCAGAAAATGCCCCGATTTGGGCAGGCAGGTACGAAGGACAGAGGGTTAACCGAAGTGTGTCTAAGGCAGTGCATTATGAAGGTCTACAGACGAAAGGACATGCACAATGGCTGGGGTTTGCTTTATACATTACATTATGTAAATTAAATAATATCTGTAACATCTAAGCTATTAAGAGGAAAATCAGTCTTAAGACAATCTAAGGTCTTTACATTATTCAGGGAAAGAGTGAAGATACTGATTAAAGTTAGGTCTAGTTAAGGCCCTTTTATAACAGGTCTTTGACTTTTTAAAAAGTCTATTTTACCGAAAACCTGACAGTTAGCTTCCCTTTCTCTTACCTCATCCCTCTCTACTTACCAGAAGACCCTCCTAAAAAAAATTAATGAATGACCTGGAGAGAATCATAGCAGCCAAAGAAGTTTCCTGTACACCAGGGTTAAACCTGTTCTGGCACTGGGGCTCCTCAGACTAAAGGCTGGTTCTAGGCCCCTGAGAAGCCCCGCCCGTGTATAAAGAACTGCATTCTCATTCAGAGGACAGTACAGGTAGGAAAGAGACCTACACATACAACAGCAGAAGAACCCATGACAGCTCTCTAGAATAATCAACCTAGTCCCTTATTCTTAAATAAAAGTAGATAACCCAAGGACCATCGGACAAAATAAAGAAAACCAGCAACATGGAAGATAAAATTTAAAACTAACCGAAATTAAATAAATAATCTGGACGCAGAGGAACCAAAGACAACTCAGAGAACAGAAGAGAATTTAACAAAAGTCTCCTAATCATGGAAGGAGAGATCTGACATCATGATGCTGTGAAAAAAGAACAACTAAAGAACAAGAAAAAACACTCATAGATTAAGAATATGGCTGCTGAAATAAAACATTCCATAGAAAAGTTAAAATGAAACAATCAAGAGAATCTCCCAAGCATAAACAAAAGACAAAGAAACAAAAGCTGTTAATGGGGAGAGAGATCTAAGGAATAGTCCAGGAGATTGAATACCTGCCTCAAAGGTGTTTCAGGAAGAAACAGACAAACAGAAGTAAAAATTAACCTTTTAGTAAAAGAAAATCTCCCAGAACTCATGAAAGACAAGAATTTTCAAACTGAAAAGACACACTGAGTGTTGAGCAGGATAAAAACGACAACTGAATACATCACGATGAAATTTCAAAACACTAAAGCTGGAGAGAAAAGCCCCAAACAGGTCAATTACGAAGGAATGATCATCAAATTTATCAGCATTGCGGGGTGTAAAGAAACCTGACAAGGCTTCAAAGGTTTAAATAGACATTATTTTTACTCTATATCAAGCCAATTATTAATCAAACATAACAGCAAAATGATATTTTCAGACATGCAAATGTCAACATGAATTTTTAAATGACTGTGAGGGGATCATTTTATATACATAGAAGACTGTTTATGGTTACTTGGGTTTAAAAATAATTATTAGTTTATTAAAATGCAATTTAAAAACCTAGTTTTCCCTGGAACTTCAAATTCAGCCTATAAATCTTACTCTATTTTTAAAAATAGTAAAGCAAGTACAATCACCTTCACCTTTTCTTTCATTATTGTTTGATGAATTCAACTTGAACTAAATTCCTTAAACAATCAATCTTACTAATAAATTAGTTAAATAAATTCCCCTCGACATTTTAAAATTCATTTAAATTTTATTTTGCTTTTAAGCATTTTGAATGCCTGACTTAAGTAAAACTTTTCCAAATGATTCTCATGAATCATTTAAACTAATAGAATGAATCTCTTGTTCTTTTGAATGTTATAAACTCTTTAAATACCCAAAACATACAAATTATTTTAATGATGTCCTAAACTCAATGCAAAAGTATCAATAGTCTAATTTGATTTAGTTCATCACATCTATGTGATTTTAAACTCTATTTAGTTTTAAACTCTCCCATGGATTAAAAAAAAAGTCAAAACAAACAAACAAAACAACATTTACCAAAAGAGAAAACAGTTTTCTCATCTCAAGGGAGTTAAAGTGACCATCCTGCTAATAGAGATTCCTGACCAGTTCACAGAATTTGGGGCTACATAGGCCAAGGGTCTACTGTAATTCTGCCTAAGCCACTGATATTCCCTCTGAACAGTTTTTATAGTTGCTGTCACAACAGCAAGTCTATAACCTTCAGGTTTAGGTTGGTTTCTCCTAGACCCAGTTAACTATGATATAATTCTTCCATTTGATTCAAAGGGACCAAAGCCGGAAACGCCACTGAGATGGCAGTTAAGCTCCTTCCCTCGCTTAACTGAATTCTGCATTTCTGAGCTGTCTTAAAACCTTTTCATTGTCTTCCCACTTCAATATCTTATAGCATAGTAATGTTAGATATACTAACTGACCACTGTGAACCTTAATTTTCTCATCTGCATTAATAAGCATCTCATGGTTATTGTGAAAATTAAGGAAAAGTTTTTAAAGCGTGGACCACACTGCTTGGTACATAATACAAAATAAATGTAACTTGCCTCTTTTTAACATTTTTAATTCTCTATTTAATCTTATTCCAATATTTAGACCCAGTAGATATAGATAATTGCAAGAAGTATTTTAAATACATTTTGGAAAATTTCATTCACTGTTACTTTAATACATATTATTTCCCATTATTATTTTGTCTTTTTGGAAACTGTAGTAATAAAAAAAGGAAAGAAATAGTGCCTCACACAATTTCTATGCTGTAAATACTGCTGGTTGAAATGTAAGTACAATTCCTGGAAAGTTTAAATAATTTAGCATGCTTTACCTTTGATAAATATCTCGCCTTTTACTGGCTTCTAGAGCTCCTTTCAATCGACTCTCAGAAAGCAAACTATCAACCTACAATAAATGGAGACAGTTTAAAATATCACATTGTTAAATGTCATATAACCTTAGGAAATAAAATTTTAATTCTCTTTTCCCAATATTTTATAATGAATACTTTTAAACGTACAATGAAGTTGAAAGGATTTTACAGTGAACAACCATATACCCACCACCTAGATTCTACCCTTAACATTTTACTATACTTATTTGATCCATCCATTCATCAATCCATCTTATTTTTTATGTATTTCAAGGTAAACCACAGTCATCAGCACATTTCCCCCTGAAATAATGCACCATGAGTATCAGTAACTCAAGTTCAATATTCTGGTGTAAAATTTACATACAATTAAATGCACCAATCTTAAGTATACATTTGCTGAGTTTTGGCAAATGCATACATCCGTGTAACCCAAACGCCTATCAACATATAGAAAATTACCATACCCCAGAAAGCATGTGCTCTCGTGTAATCCTTTCAGACCACAGGTTTTTGAGATACTTCCATATTGTTGTGTGCATCACTAGTTCATTCCTTCTTATTGCTAAGTAGTATTCAATGTATGAATATACATACATGAATTTGCCTATCCTCATTCTTATATCTTGTATCTTGACCTGTTTTTTCCCAACACTACACGTAACTTTGCCAATGTACCCACAAAAGAGGCACACACTTCTTTTGGGTTCTTTTCTGTAGATGATGTGGAGAAGAAAAAGTGGATGAAAAAAAGAAGAAATAAAAGTTCACTAGCTTCTTATCTACTCTCGCTAGTTTGCATCTGTATGTGTTATTTACAAAATTCACACAGCTGGTGACAGAGTCAATCAATACAGGCATGACACAAATGAGCTCTTGATTACTTGTTCCATGGACACCGAGTTGGAAATCTGTCCCATTTTTTGCTTCGTGTCCTCTGTGGGGACAGGGAAGAATTAGTTCACACTATCAAAGACCCCATTCCAGTCAGGTGTCAAAAGGCTCCTGAGCCAATTCTTTTCCAGGCTGAATAATCCTTGTAATCGTTTGTTTTGTTTCATCTTTGTTTTAATAATTTTTGTAGTTTACTTCTGAAGCTTTTCCTGGTTCTCCCAATTGTCCAACAAATTTAAAATTAGATACGTCTAGCCGGATCTCAGCAAAAGTCAATGCCTCCTTAAGTTTTACATTTATTTCTACCGGAAGAGTATTTTTTTGTTGTCCCACTATGATTCCAATAGAGTTGCATCAAAAATATTTACCCATCAAATCTTTTGTACTTTTTAAACAAGAGTCCAAAATTGAATAAAATATGAGTATTCAGTAAATTTCTTGTCTTCCAAAGATTATAAAATAATTTTATTTAGTGGAAACAATACTTGGTAATAAATCAAATGAAAAATTAAAAGTAAAATTAATAAACACAAATAAGAATTTCAGAAAATAACAATTCATTAATTACTACTTAGTTTTTTTGTTTGTTTTTTTTTTTTTGTGAGGAAGACCAGCCCTGAGCTAACATCTGTTGCCAATCCTCCTCTTTTTGCTGAGGAAGACTGGCCCTGGGCTAACATCCATGCCCATCTTCCTCTACTTTATATGTGGGACGCTGCCACAGCATGGCTTGATGAGCGGTGTGCAAGTCCGTGCCCGGGATCCGAACCTGTGAACCCTGGGCCACGGAAGCAAAGCATGTGATCCCAACCACTATGGCACCGGGCCAGCTCCCTACTACTTAGTTTTTTCTTATTTTTTAAAGTAATATACATTCAGTAAACAAAATTTTGAAAATATCAAAAAGTACAAAGAGAAACACAGAGTTACCATTTTGGCACATTTCCTTCTATCTTTTTTCTATGTATATTATATATAGAAAAAATTGTATTACTGTAAATACTGTATATTCAACTTATATTCTTTTTCTAACAACATTTTACCACAAATATTTTACCTAACATTAAAATCTCTTTAACAAAATTTTAATCATGGTATTATTATCCCATCATAAGTCATTTATCCATTCCCCTATTATCGATCATTTGAGTTGTATCCAGTCTTTTCTATTATAAGTAATACTGTGATGAGCACTTTTATACATCAATCTCTGTCTCAATTTTTTTATTATTACCTAAGGTAAATTCCCAGAAATGTAAGTACCCAGCCTAGGAGCACAAACATTTGCTACACCTTGTCAAACTGCTTTCCGGAAATGCTGTGCCTTACACACTGAAGCAGTGCATGTGAGTACCTCTTTCATTACACCCTCCCCATACTGAGTATTGCAATTTTTTAAATGTTTGTGATATCTTATTTCCTTTGCAATTACTTGATTATCTTTGAAGATAACTTTTCTCATGTTTATGAGTTACTAGTATTTCTTCTTTATTTCATGTCCTTTGCTCATTAGTCAGATCGTAATATTTTTCTTACATTATTAGGACTATTGACACCTCTTTCGCTTGAGTTCATGTGAAGCAATAACTGAAGAAGGCCCAAAGGAAAGGGGGCATGGAGAGTGGACAGATGGGCGCAGAGATGGTTGGAAATGGTTATTGTTAGAAGTTGAGATTAGGAGGTGAGGTGGGTTAAGAGGTTGTTAAGGTTGGAGATTGAGATGGAAGGGCGGGGAGGCGGGTGGGGAGAGCCCTTAGTCGATGGTCACGATTTTCCGGAGGTACAACCTGTAGTTGGGGGTTGGGTTGGGAGCATGAGGGGTTGGAATCGGGGTTCGGAGCTGGGATGTTGGGGGTGGGGAGTGTTACAACTCGGGAAGGTAAGTGGGTTGGGGGTAGGTTCCAAGGATTAGGGTGCGCCCCATTTCTCGCCCGCCGCCAGAGCCCAGGCCACCTCACGGTGCCTAGGTCCCCCCTGGACAGCCGGACGATACCTGCTGCTTCAGTTCCTGACTGCGGCGCTGCAGGGCCTGGAGCGGATCGCGCGGCCGCCTCGCCAGCATCTCCCTCTCCTCGACGCCGAGCTCCCGCCGGTCGCCAGGGAAACCAAAGCGACGGCACCGGCAGGTGACGCCATCACCGCGCGCCCGCCGCGCAGTCTTGGAGCCGGGAAGGCCGGACGGGGGAACAGTGTGGAGATGACCCTCTCCGGCGGTAGCCACCGCGCCACCCCCAGGTCCTGAGCTGTCAGCTCAGGGTGACTGCCTAGGCAGTCATCTTTTGTTTCCCTGCCAATTCCAAAGGATGGCGGGGGGGGGGGGGGCGGGGGGGCGGGCAGTGCGGGCAGAATGCCCCCACGGCGTACGAAACTACATGTCCCACAATACCTCAGTCTCAGCACGGGGCATTTGTTTTCTGATACCAGTTTTGCTGAACCAATCATGATACAATTTAAGCATCTTACACTCTTTCATTAACTGCAAGGATAGCTTTCCTATGTGACCTTCATGGGATGATAACATGGTTCTGCTGCGTACTCGCACGTCGAAAGGCAGTTTTTAATTCTTTGCTGTTTGGGGTATTGCTAAAGTTTCATTTCATTCTGGCTTTGCACGTTGTCTATTCTGAATTCTGTGAGGATAGTGATTTTGTCTGTTCTACAGCAAGTCTGTGAGCAAATAATTATGAACCCCATTTTATATCAACTCTCAGGGAGATCATAATAACATCTCCCCAAGTGGTACTGAATCTTTTAAATCCAGTTCCTAAACTCTTTACACTACACCAAATAAGGACGATGATCTGAGCTCACTTTCCATTTGATGAACCTCACTAATGTACATGAATGTTCTTCAATACAACACGTAAGTTGATTCTACAGGCCCAGCTGCCTTACTGTTCATTTATATACTGTTTTCAAGCACAATATAGAGTGACAAACCACAAGTGTCCACTCACTGAATTTTCACACTGAACACAGCCCCCATGTAACATCACCCAGTTTAGGATACAGAACATTACCAGCACCCTAGTGGTCTTCCTTCCTAGTAGTCTCCCAGTCCCTACCCACTTCCACTGCCTACACCCAAGATAAACACTATCCTAACTTCTAACAGCAAAAACTGTTTTGCCTCTTTTAAAACTATAGAATGAAATCATGCAGTGTGTATTGGCCTCTTGGCTTCTTTCATTCAACATCGTGTCTGTGAGATGCAGCTGTATCATCGTGCGTAGTGGTAGTTTGTTCATTCTCATTGTTCTCCGACTTCATTGTACGATACACCCTAACACACTCACTCATTCTACTGTTGCTGGGCATGGCATGGGGGTAGTTTCCAGTTCAGGGCTATTACAAACAGTGCTATTTACATATATACATACCGTGAACATATGTACACAGCGCTGAGCCACAGGGCATGTTCCGCCCTGTGGCAGATACCGCCTAGTTTCCTAAAGTTGTACTAATTTACACTCTACCAGGAGTGTATGAGTTTTTGTTCTTCATATCCTTGACAATGCTTGGTATTGTCTGCTTTTTTGTAGCTCATGTCTTTATTTTGAATTAATTTCTCCATTACGGCTCATGATACTTAAAAGTTCACTTAAATAGCCAGACATAGTATTTCCATTAAAAATGCTTATAGGAACAAATGAGAAAATAATGAGTGCTATACTTTTAAATGGATTAATAAATTAGTATTTCTAAGTGACGGTGTAAAAGGTCAGCAAAAAAGAAAAAAATGCACAGACAATCCATCATTTATGAAATTCTTATTTAACTATATGTCCATAAATTAGGAAAAATATTCTATATCTGAGTTATAGGCATTTCCATATTTTAAATGGAAAAGTTACAGGATCATGAATAGTATAATTCTATGTTGGTAAAAATAAACTAATAAGCCCCCTACATATGTGTACATGTATGACCAATGAGGAAGAATGCAAAAAAGTTAGTTACTCTCGTTCACCTCAGATGGAAAGAAGACTTTGACTTTATACATTATTGTACCTTATTCAGTTACAAGCATTTATTCCTGAGAGTCCTGGGTCAGCATCATCATCACCACCTGGGAGCTTGTTTGAAATGCATACCCTCCACTGCAAGCCTACAAAACCAGAATCCACACTTTAATAATACCCCAGTGTTTCATGTGCACATTCAAGTTTGAGAAATACTACTTAGGTATTTACTGTGCAATAAGGGATGAGATTACTCAGCTAACTGCCTCCATTTTCATTAATTTACATTTCTTTTGACTTCTTGTAATGCTCAGCATAGTCACCTTGATGCTAGTCATTGCTTCTCTGTTGTCATCCCTTGATGCCATTAAGAAAATCAAAGTGACCTAAAACAAGAAAGCTTTGCAGGGAGGTAGCCAAAAGAAACCGAAGCAAACCATGGCCAATGTTTCTGAGATCAAGCTACTTCCTAAAACTTACGACTTCCTTCCATCAGCGTGCTGAAATGAGTATCAGTTTTGTATTGCTTCCTCACGGGAGACACTGAAAAAGGACTTAGGGCTTCCAAGAGATTCATAATGTAGAACCAGTGGAACAAGGTGGTTAGAAACCAACTAACAGAAGACTGATTATAGCAAAGAGAACAGAGAAAGTTTGCCATTTCAGGGTCTTAAGAGTAAAGAAAACAATCTAATTCAAACAAAAAGTGACAAATATTTATGAGCACCTGTTGCAAAGCACTGATTCAACTTGTGGTACAAGATGTTTAAGGCACTGCCTCATGGAGCTTATGAGCTAGGGTATCAGACTACAAACATGAACTTGTACTAACTAGAAAAGATTGTCACAGAAGTGTCACCTTGTGTACAGAATTCCCTGCCAATGGAACTGTAGACAATTGGACACATTGCATTTGAGTTCTAGAGTAAAATCATCCAATGAAAATGTCCACTAGGCAGTTGAAAGCGTAAAGCTGGAATTAAAGAATCCGGTGGGATAGTAAGATCTTGGAGGGGGTCTGCTTGGATGTGATGGTTGAGCCTAGAGAATGGCTGGTGCAGCCAAAGGAAAGGACAGAGCGGAGACCAAGGACTGAAGTTTGAGGAACTTGGAAAAGGCAGGAATAGTAGAAGTTCGGAAACTCGGGAAAGTTTTGTATTATTAGGGAAGTGAGAGAAGGAGAGTTTCAGGGAAGAAATTGGTGTTACCAAATACTCGGGAGGTGAAAGGTAAGGATTCAGAAATACCTATTAGATATCAATGGCTCTGGAGGGTGCAAAGGGCAGACTGCAACAGGTTAGTGGGCAAAACATTTAGGAAGAAAGTGACAGTGGACCAGTTTTTCTAATTAACAAATGATGGGGTCAACTAAAGGGATTCTTTTAAGTCAAGATCTGCATGTTCACAAACAGAGGGAAAGCAGAGATTACAGATGCAAGAAAGAGATGGTATACTAGAGAACAAAGAAAGTCCTGGATGGAGATGCAGAATTCAGCTGAGACCAGAGAGGAGTCAGGCTTGGAAAGGTCCGGTGCATGTTCTCTTCTGAGAAAGGAAAGCGAATGAGACAGAGCCTCAAAACCAGTGGTTTTCAACCTTGGCTGAGCATCACAGTCACCTGCAGAGCTTTAAAAGTCCTAATCCCCAGGAACACCCCAAACTAAGTAAATCAAAACCCCTGCGAAATGGCACGCAAGGATTAGTATTCTTAAAGCTCCCTAGATGATTATAATATGCAGTCCTCTTGAAAACCATTGCTCTTGAGCCAACTATTGAGAGGAAGAGGAGAGATGAGGGAATTCCCACCTAATGGCCTTAATCTCCTCATATGGTTGAGAGCGGTCTTCTATGAATGAAAGATGTAACCTGGGAGTTCAAGGAACGTGGAGAAACACTGCTGAGAAACCGGAAGGGTGCAGTTACAATTAGAATGCATTTCTGGCAGCCAAGTGAGAAAGGTGAAAGGTCTTTCTCTGCTAAGTTTGGAGGCCCAAAAAGAGAGCAAAAGCAGTGGTGAAAGGTAAACACATAAGCAAGGATGGAGTCAAAGCCGACCTGGCAGTCCAGGACAAACGACGAGAATTGGGAAGGTGAGACAACCAGTGGTCTCAGAGCAGGCAGTTCTGTAAGTGCAGAGGAGGTGTGGTGGATGTGAGCTGTCCTCAGAGGAAGGTTCACCAGCTGAAACTAAAGGGGCCAAGTACGATGTGATGATGAGGTCCAAGCCTGACACGGTCCAGAGTATGCCTGAAGCATTGTGGAATGGAGCAGCAAGTCTGAGGGGCCCAATGTGGAGCAGAAAGGGAAGTAAAAATGGGCCAATACAGGTAGCTCCTGTGATTAAAGTGACAAATGGCAGGGTGGGAGTGTGAGACATTATTTCAACAAGTCAACAGTGTCCCTTTCAGGGTGCATGACTGGCATCATAACCTGTCTCCCAACCTCCTCATTGCCAATTTTGGCTAACATGGAAAAAGTAACATCTCCATGTGAGGCAATAAAAAACCAAACACATTTAAGAAGGGCCAGGGTAGAGGGCTAGAGGAGAAACGGTGACAGAGGCAACGTCAAGGGGAATTGCCCCCCACAGAGCTGGAGACGCATGGACAGTGTAAAGAGGCAGGAGGCAGAAAACAGGGGAAGATTAAAGAGTCTCACGGCTGAAAACTATATAAGGACCTAGACAGGACTCAGGGGGTGAGTAGCACATGCCCAGAGGATGACAGAACACTGAGGTGAGACAGGAGGAAGATGAGCGTGACAGGGCTTGCACATAAGTAATGGGAAAGGAATCAGCATCGGAAAGACCAGGTCCACGAGGAACGTGCACATAAATAGACCCAAACAGACAGAACCAGTCATAACTCGGATGCTTAACAGGACACATACCAACAGTGTGGGGGCACCATGGGCCTTAAGAAACCCACTTTGTCTCAAACAGCCTTAACTCTAAGCCTCCATGAGGAATGGTGACAAGGATACCTCAGCAAACTGCAGCCCAGATGGGATGGAGCTCTAAGAGCCAATATTTCAGTCCTGGAGTACTGCATTCACAGAATGGAAATAAAGTTGGAAGTAATAAAGCATTTTGCCCTCAGTAAAACGGAAAAAAAAACCAACTTTCTGTGGAACAACTTTTCTGAATTTTCTTATGGTAATACGGAACTGCTGTTACATTTTCTGAGACACAAAATCTTTATAGGAATGAGCAGAGTAGTGTTTTAGAAAACACCTCTTGCAAATCAAAAATAACCAGGGACTTGGTCACTCACTCTCGAATTTTAGATATAGTTGGAATGCATCACTAAACTCTATTCAAGAGGGTTTCTCGTCCGCACGTATATTCCATGACGACGCAGATGAAATTTTTGCCAATAAAAACTTATACTCTGTACTTAGAGTATAATGTGACTCTCAGAAATGCAAAAATTTTTTATACATCAGTTATTGCCTCAGTTATTTTTACACAGCCTCTTGCTTTCCTGAACAGGCCCAGTAAAACAGCTAACCAAAAGGACTCACAGTGGTCCCTAGGCCAACTCTGCTTTGCCACTGTACCAAGGAACTAGCAACAGATTCCTATAGGAACGAGACATTTGCTCAAAAACACTAATATATCAGCTTTGAGAATCCAGACCTCTTGATGCAGTAAACTGCATGGCAGGCAAGATACTCCTTTTCCTTTTAATAAAAGGTTCAAAGATGTTTAAAGTTGTTTTATTTTAAAAATAAAGTTGATTCATAAAGTGCAAGGAAAAATATTTCTGTCCAGTGCTTCATATGCATCTTCAACAAGCTGTTGGAAAGAAAAAAGAGAGAAAATTAGAAATACGTAATAGTTAATTTCAAATTATTCTGTGGTGGAGTTAAACCATGAACTGTAAGATCTGGAGTTACAGATAAGAAAACTGAGACACTGAAAATTTGTACCAGGACCAGATGCAAAGCTCCTCACTTCCAGGCCCTGCTCTTTCCATACCAGGCTGCCAGTAACCTAATAACTCAGGTTGGAAATTACAAAATATGAATGCAAAGATGCACTACGGTGCTACCAAGGATACGACTGACAAGAATGATAAGGGGGGGAAGGGCGGCAGGAACACCTCCACGGTCCGTTCTTTCTTTTTTCCTTTCGTTCTTTCCAGTATTTTCCATTTTGAAGTTTAATGTTGTCAAGGTGCAGCGACACTGCTCGAGGTAAGACACGCAGTAAACTGATCTATGACACCAAAGTGCTAATTACTAGGAAAAACCAAACCTTCTCCTCCTCCTATGGGCGCAAATCACCACCTGTGAGCTATCCGACGGACCCCACCCCAAGATACCCGGCCGACTCCGAAGTCTCCCCGTAGAGTGCCCCTGTAACTACTGCTCACCTACACTCCGGGAGGAGCCCGGTTCGGCAGGCGGAGGTGGGAGGCGAGCCTGGCTCGTACCGGCGCCGGGCCCGAGCCCCCGCGTGGGCGAGGCGAGGTAGCTGCGCGGGGGCCGGCGGGGCCCGACAGCGCGGGGTCTCAGGTCAGGTCCAGCTTCTTCTGCGTCACCGCCAGCTTGTCCTGCAGTCTCCGCTTTCTCCAGTCCAGATAGCGCCTCCGCAGCCGGTTCGCCTGCCAGCCCACGAGCACTCCGGACGCGAAGGCCAACAGCACGGACAGCTGCAGCGTCCTCTCGGACACGTCCGCCATCGCGGTCGCCCGGCGTGCAGCGCGGCCTACGGCGCGGCGGCGGGGTCAAACGGCGCAGCGCGCTCACCGAGGAGGCGAGAGGGCGGTGCGTGCCCAGCGCGCCACGCGGCGCGTCCACTAGAAACTTACAGATACGTCGCTCTCCCCTTCTCTTGAAGACTTTCCCAGCCCTGGGTGTCCCCATCTTTCTCTCCTCTGAGCCCTTACAATATTTAGGGTTTGATGTTAATCAGATGTTCCCTTGCATTATTAGCTGACCTGGGTGGTGTGGCTTTGTATTTTCTCTCAGCAGCCGAATGCGAACCACACGTGTGACTCAATTTTCTGGTAACCCGTTAAAAAAAATAAACAGATAGGAACGGATGAATTTATTTTTAATAATATTTTTTACTAGCCCAATATATACAGGATGTTATTTCAACATGTAATCAGTATAAAAATTAAGATTTTTTTATACTAAGACTTTGAAATCTGGTGTAGATTTTGTAATTAACAGCATATCTCAGTTTGGACGCTAAGTTTTCAGTGGACATACTTGATCAGTAACTAGATTTCATAAAATTTAATTGAAAAGTTAGATTCCTCTACCCATGTTGTTCCAAAGACATGTAAAAATTTCTCCATAACTTAGTTGAGCATTGGTTTTTAAATTAAAATTAAATTCATTAAATTTTTTTTTAAAAGTTCAAAATCCGTTTCTTCAGTCACACTTGTCACATATGGAGTTAGTGGCTACTATATTGGACAGCACAGATTTAGAGGGTCCATACCATGCCAGAACTAACACTGAGTGGCCTCCAGGAACAGCAGGATGCTGCCAGCCAACAGCCAACAAAAAGCTAGAGCCTTCAACCACAGCAAAATTAATCGACACCCCCCCTCCACCCCCCACCCCCACCCCTGCAACCTGAATAAGCTTGGAAGCAGAATATTCCCCAGTCCAGCCTCCAGATGACAACACATCCTGGCTGATGCCTTGATTGTAGCCTTGCAAGAACAGAACAGAGGACCTGTGTGCCTGGACTCCTAACCCCTGGAAAGTTGATATTATAAGTGTGTTGTTTTAAGTCACTAAGTTTGTGATAATTTGTTAAACAGCAATAGAAAACTAGTACAGCCATGAAGGGAGCCTGAACTCTTTTAGATGGGGGGGCCTGACCTAGCTTCTCTACAGACATCAGCAAATGGACTTTCACACTTGAGGCAAAATGTATCTTAGTAGGGAGGTGATAAAGACAGTACTGGGTCCAATTCCCATCTGCCGTGCTTAATGTTCACTTATTCAGCAAATATCTATTGAGTGCTGCAGTAGGCGTTGGGAATGTAAAAGTGAATACAGCACAACATCTGCTCTCAGCTTAGTGCAGAATGAAAGAAATGGAAAAAAAAGAATATGACACATTCTGATGAATTGGAATATGTAGTCAAGTATGTAGCTTAGACTTAAAAAAGGAAAAACCCTCAGAAACATTCTTTCTCTTATACGCCATCTACTCTATCAGCCAATCCTGTTGGTTCTATTTTCAAAATATGGACAGGATTAAACCACTTCTCGCCACTTCTCACTTTACTGCTACCATTGGGTCCAAGCTGCCATCGTCTCTTACCTGAGTTACTGCAATTGCTGCTATCAGGTTTCTGTGCTTCTATTTCTGTCCGCTGCATTCTGTTCTCGGTACAGCAGCCAGAGTGGGCCTTTGAAATCAGCAGTCGGATCATGTCACTCCTCTGCTCAAATTCTACAGTGGCCAAAGCCCCCACAGTGGTCCACAGGGCTCTGCGTGATCAGTTCCCCTCCACTCCTTACCTCTCACTGGCCTGCTCACTGCTTCTTGAGCTCACAGGCACGGTGCTAGCTAAGAACATTTGCGTGTGCAGTCCCCCTGCCTGGCATACTCTTCCGGCAGATACTGCCTGCCTAACTTCCACACCTCCTTTAGGTTTTTGTCAACTATCACCTTCTCTACAAGGCCTACCTGACTATTTAAAAATCACAAACCCAGGCAGCTCCCACTCTCTGGCTCTCCTGATCTGCATTTTCCTGTTCTATTCTCCTCCCCCATAGTACTTACTGCCTTCCACATACTGTAGGATTTACGTATTTATTACACTTATTGTTTATTGCTGTCCCCTCACTATCATGTAAGCTACTCGAGGGCAGGGGGTTTTATCTCAATTGTATCCTGGTGAATCCAAGTCCCTACAATAGGGATTGGCACATAACAGACACTCAATGAATATTTAGTGTTGATGACAGCAGGGAGTGGTCAGGGAAGGTTTCTGGGTGGGTGGCTGAATCTTGAAAGATAAGTAGGAAAATCAGAAGAAGAGATGAAATTTCTCTGGGTCTCAATTTTCTCATTTGTAAAATAAGGAGTTTGGTATGATTCAATTGCTCTAAGATATTTCTAAAAGCCAGTTTTGGTAGCCTGAGGTTGTGTACTGGGGCCACCAGTATTATTGCAAATTTGAACCTCACTTGGAATTCTTGCCTCCAATTACATGTATGTTAGACTGATTCTTGCCTCATCCCTAAGTGGACTTTGGGCTGAAAATAAGCTAGATCATGTACACTGGAGCCTTGAATACGGAAAACCTTAGCCACATAGAGCTGGCAGAGACCATAGAAATGCCCTTATTTTAGGAGGAGGAAACTCTGGCCAGAGGGGAGTGTAGAGCTGCTGGGGAGAAGGCAGGGGCGTAAGATTTAAAATCCCTCTTAAAAAGCCAGCATGTGCCCAGCTGGAGACTTTGTACTTTTCCCCTGGGTTCATTGTTTCAATGGGACATTTTAGTAGACTTGATAATGGTCAACCAGCTTTGAGGTGATGATTAAAGTTGGATTAACAGGCTGAATAGTCAAGTGTAATGAGTTTATTGATTAAATGAGTGTCTTTTAAATGATCCATTAACTGCCCTGTTGAGTTTGCTGTTTGAAGTGCTTGCCAAGGGAAAGGATTTTACCATTTACAGTATTTGACCTTTATTGGTTATAAGTTTGTTTAAAGCATGTAAGTGGAATTGGTTTCCTCTGCAACTCCAGGACCCTAAGCAACAAAGCAGTCGTTTTATACCCTGAAGCCCCCATAAAAGGTGAAGTGTTGCCATAATTGAAATGGAGCATTCATCTCAATAGGTCCTTGCGCTCTGGTGCAGAAGAACTCTTGCTGGGCCTGTTACCATGAGGCACAAGTCAGGATTATAGGAGACCATTCTACTGTGCATGTCTCCATAATTATAGAATAGGGAAGCAGACTTGAAGCAGTGCTTCATGGTTTCTGTCAAAGAGAAGAATCAAGACTCAGCTTTCCCCATGGTATCCCTTGCATTCTTGCCCATGCACTGGGAGAAAATGATTCACACTTAGAAATCACACCGCCAAACACATCTGCTTGGTAGATTTTATTCAGAGTGAAATAGGCAGTCTTTTTTTTTTGAGCAGGGAATTTGCACGATCCTGTTTGCATATTAGTAAAATTAATCTGATTTCTGTTGGAGAATGGATTGGAAGATGCCAATGATGGAAGCAAGGAGACCAGTTCAGAAACTATTCCATTAGTTCAGATGAGAGACAATAGTGGTATAGTCTATGGTAGTGGACGTTGGGCAGATTTGAGGTTGACAGGTTTTTTCCTTTCAGCACTTAAAAGACATTCCGTTGTCTTCTGACTCGCGTAGTTTTGGAAAAGAAGTCTGCTGTAATTCCTATCTTTGTTTTGTCTGTATATAATGTGTCTTTTTTCCTCTGGCTGCTTTTAAGGCTTTCCCTTTATCAGGAGGTTTCAGCAATTCAGTTATGATTTCTTTTGTATGGTTTTTCAAAGTTTATTCTGTTTGGGATGTGTTGAATCTCTTGAGTCTGTGGTCTTAATAGTTTTCACCAATTTGGAAAACTTTACTATTTTTCTTCAAATATTTTTATGCCCCTTTTTTATCTGTGACTTCAGTTACATGCACATTAGACTGCTTGATGTTAGCCCACAGGTGACTGAGGCATTTTTTCTCTCTCTCTTCAGCAACCTCATTTTGAGCACTTTGCCCTGCACATTCTAGCTGCCTCTTCTTCCCCAAACTCCAATCTCCATCTCCTCAACTCTGCTAAGCTCTGTTTGGTTTTTGCCCTCCCTGCACTATGGCCTACAAACTGATGTTTCCTCTCTTTCAGAGGTTACAGTTCTGTCCTTTCTGTTGTACCATATCTGAAATTAGTTGTTTAATGTATTTTGTTCACTTTTTAATAGTTGTTTGTGGTGGGAGGGCAGTTCGTATAGCTGTTAATCTGTCATGGGTGGAGTGGACACAGTTATATATTTTGAGTATTATTGTCTGTTTGTTTGATTAATGTCTGACTTTGCCCACTAGACTGTTCGTTCCATGAGAGTTGAGACCTTTTTTGTTTCTGTTCACCATTGTATCCTTATAGTATGTGCTCAACAAATATTTGTTGAATGAGATAAATTATTTTTAGATAAAAAATAAACATTGATTTGTAATGAGAAATCACAACTGAAAAAATTGAATAATATAATTATGCTGAAGGAGGAGGCCGCTTCCTTTTTTTGTGGGAGGCCACGTCTTAATATCTAAAACAAAGAACCTGGATTTATTGCTTTATAAGCAAGTCAAAGCTGTACTTGTAAAGCACAGTTTCTCTCAGGGTCTTGGGACACACAGATTTCAGGGATTGGTGGCTTTTCAAAGGTGGGAATGTTTCGGGATTTTTTTAAACTTTTAACTGTGAAAGCAAGTGACGTCATTGATGACTGGCTAACTTTCAGGAGCTTGTTCATTGAAAGGAGGCTGTTGCTAATTGGCTGGTTTTTAGGAGTGTGGTTACTGATATCAAGTTGTCATGGATTGATTAGGATGGATTTAAAACTGGTTATAGTAGGTATTTGTTGTTTTGGTGAGATAACCATAATTTTTTTCTGAGAAGACAGAAGAATTTTTTCTCAGTCCCCCTTTTTAATCCTCCATCAGTCAGAGTTGCAGGAAATACTCTAAGAATGATCCAGAGTTCTACCACTGTTACTGATTCTTCTTAAAGATGAGGTCTCATTTCCAGAGGTCTTATTTTCAGTTGAGTATCACTCAATGTGTTTTCATCTTGTTTTGTGTTTGATTGATGTGCATTTGTGACTCTAGACAACAGACACTAAACAACTATGACACAAACAAGAATAATTAAGAATATTTAAAGATGGGACTAGAAGGTACTTAGAAACCATGATCCAAGATTTCCCAGGCTTGAGGACAAGTCCCAACAACTTCCCGAGTCTACCTTGGGTAGCCAGGTTGCCTTTTCCCTTCATTTGGATGCAGATTATTTCACCTCACCTGTGGAACAAAATCCAGGTGAATAGGAAGTATTAGCAATAGTGCAAACTCCAATGTTATGCTACTGAACATAACTAACTACTGCTGAGCCCTTAGGGCTGCACTCAATTATTTATTATGTCAGCCAAAGTGAGGTTCAAGTTTTTGATGATCGCCTCGAACTCGCCAAATCCTATAGGAAGAAACACAATCCCCAGGAGTCTACTCACAAGGTATTATACCTCTAGGAAAAATAATCAAGTTGCTAGTCTGAGAGTGTTACAACAAAGGATAGTAATTTGAGAAGGCAAAAGTAGGAATATTTTGTAATTCATTAACTAACTAGCAGAAGAATGATAGGTGTTCTCAGCAGTTAGAACTGTCCTGCTTGTGGTACCATCAGATTTAAAAGTCCCAGTACAAGATCTGAAGATGCTACTGGTTTAGCTCAGGCTGCATTTGCTTTGAGGCAAAAAGGATACACCTTAACTACATCAAAAGACAGGTTCCTAGTAGGCGATGGATCTTTGATATGTGCTGTGTGTTAATAGCTCTAGATAGTGACCTAAACTTTTCTTTCATGTGCATATAAAAATAAAGGGTTTTGATAATCTGGGAAATCCTGTTTAGGTGACTGTAGAAGGGATGTTGTGAGATCACAGAAAGCCTTTTCCATTTCTGCATTCCATGGGGGCACTTCTAAGATGTTTGATTTAGTCGAATTGTGTAGAGTCTTTGCTATTTCAGAAGTTTGGTACCCATTGTACACAATACCCAATTAATCCCAGAAGTCCTTCTGACTATCTTTTAGTGGTTGGTCTTGAGTAATTCTGATTAATTTGTAGTCTCTTCTCAGATACTGTCCTTCCTTCAGCTGCTATATCTTGGCCAGGTCAGTGAGTAGATGTTTACAATCGTTCTTAGAATCGCACAGATCAGGGGAACAGAATAAGAGGTCATTTACATATGGGGTCAGAATGATCATCTATGGGAATAGTATATCCTTAGAATCTTGGTTTAAGACTTGGTAAAGCTATGATGAGGCTTCAGTGAATTCCTGGGTCCACATGAACTATTAATTTTCTCAGGTGAAAGAAAGTAATGTTGACTATCTTTATCAACTGGGACACTAAAGAAAGACAAACATAGATATATGGCAGTGAAGAGAGGATGGTGTTTAGGTTAGGCACTACTGGGAAGTGAGGTGTAACTATTTTGCTAATTGCTCACAGATCTCAAACAAATCTATGTTCTCGACCATTAGGTATTTTTAACAGTGAAGCAGATGTACTACATGAACTGGTACAAGGTAGAATTAGGTGATTACTATAATGCCCACCACCAGCTGGTCTTAGGCCTAACTAAGCAATCACACTCAATGACTGTAAGAGTCCACACTCAGCAGTGGGTTCACTAGAGGTCAGGATACAGTATTCTGACCTGGCAGTGTCAGGTGTATTCCTTCAGCAGGAGTCTCAGAGCAGTGCACAGAGCAGTCCAAAGGGAAGCTTCAATGTGAGAGAATAAGTTCACAAAGGTGGGTGTGGAAGCCAAGCTCACATCTAAAATAGAAACCAATATCCTGTGTATAGTTCTATAGGCAGAGCTTCTCGGGCCACAGTTACTTTGCTCAGGGAAGCCCAGAGTATGGCTTTCCACCAGGCATTTATACTCCATTCATGGTCCGTGCAATCTGGAGGCGTTTTACCAGTCAGGGCTCATCCCACTTCTGCAAAGTTTCTAGGGAAAAGGGACTAGAAAGTTAACGCAAGGTCAATTTTGCCTACAGAGAAGGATTTTTGTTAACCCTTTGCTCACAGGTACAATTGGCCTAAGATCTTTCTTTGCTTCAACTTTAAGAAGATATTAACATAGAACAGAATAAATTCCAGGAATAGATCCACATTAATACGGTCAATTGATTTTTGATAAAGATCTGAAAACAGTTCAGTAGATATAGGATAGTCTTCAACAAATGGTGCTGGAATCATTGGACATCAATAAGCATATTGTGAACCTTGACCCTAAACTCATACTGTTTATAAAAGTTAGTTTAAAATGGTTGTAGATCTAAATGTAAAACATAAAGCTATAAATTTTTGGAAGAAAACATAAAAGAGAATATTCACGAGCTTGGGTTAGGCAAAGAATTCTTATTATGATACCAAAAACACAATCCATAAATTGAACTTTATCAAAGCTACACAACTTTGCTCTGCAAAATACACAGTTAAGAAAATAAAAAGAAAAGCCAAAGACTGGGAAAAATATTTGCAAGTCACATATATGACAAAAATATGTATGCAGAATACATAGAAAACTCTCAGAATTCAACACTAGAAAACAAACAGCCTGATAAAAATGGGGAAAGATTTTAATACTTTACCAGAGACGATATACAGAAGATAGGCACATGAAAAAATGTTCCATGTCATTAGGCATTAAGGACATGCAAATTGAAACCACAGTGGGATACCACCACACACCTATTAGAACAGCTAAAACATTTTTCGAATAGCGATACCAAGTATGCTGGCAAGGATTCTGAGAAATTGAAACTCTCATAAACTGCGAGTGGGAATGCAAAATGGCACAGTCACTCTGAAAACAGTTTATCAATGTCTTGTAAAGTTAAACATGCATTGACCAATTGACCCAGCAGTTCCATTCCGAGGTATTTGCCCTAGAGAAATGAAAGTTTATGTTTATCAGAAAATCTGTACCTGAATGTTTATAGCAGCTTTATTCATAATAGCCCCAAATTGGAAAAGACCCAAATGTCCTTTAATGGATAAATGGCAGATTTATCCATTGATCCGTTGAATGGGATCACAATGCAACAACAAGGAATGCTCTTGATGCACGCAGCAACAGCGATGAATCTCCAAAGCACCGAAAGAAACCAGACTCCAAATTATATGATTCTATTCATATGACATTCTGGAAAAGCAAAACTGTATGTTGGAGAACAGATCAGTGGTTGCAGAGGGTTAAGGTAGGGGAAGGATTTGACTTGCTAAGTGGTGGCACAAATGGATTTTTTAGGCTGAAGGAACTGTTCTGTATTCCAATTGTGATGATGGTTACACATATCTATATGGGTGTTAAAACCTACAGAATTGTAAAGTTTTTTTGGTTTTTTGTGTGTGTGTGTGTGAGGAAGACCAGCCCTGAGCTAACGTTGCTAATCTTCCTCTTTTTGCTGAGGAAGACCGGCCCTGGGCTAACATCTGTGCCCATCTTCCTCTACTTTATATGGGATGTCGCCAAGGCATGGCTGACAAGCGGTGCGTCGGCGGGGCGCCCGGGATCCGGACCAGTGAACCCTGGGCTGCCAAGCGCGAACTAAACCGCTGCACCACCGGGCCGGCCCCCAGAATTGTAAATTTTTTTAAAGTTAATTTTACATGTTCATTTACAAGTAAAAACTAAAAGGTAAACCCAACTGATTTGAAACCATTTCCACAAAAATCCTGCACAGGAATGTTTACAGCAGCTTTATTCTAAGTGCCGAAACTTGGAAGCAACCAAGATGTCCTTCAATAGGTGGAAGGATAAACAAACTGTGCTATATCCATACAGTAGAATATTATTTAGCAATAAAAATAAATGAGCTATCAAGTCACAAAAGACATGGGTTAACCTCAAACGCATATTGCTGAGTGAAAGAAGCTAATCTGAAAGGCTACTGCATTATTCCAATTACATGGTGTTCTGGAAAAGACAAAACTTTAGAGACAATAAAAAATCAGTGGGGGGCCGGCCCAGTGGTGTAGTGGTTAAGTTCACGGGCTCCACTGTGGCGGCCTGGGGTTTGCAGGTTCAGATTGCGGGCGTGGACCTACGTACCGCTCATCAAGCCATGCTGTGGCAGGCGTCCCACATCAAGTAGAGGAAGATGGGCACGGATGTTAGCTCAGGGCGGGTCTTCCTCAGCAAAAAGAAGGGGATTGGCAGCGGATGTTAGCTCAGGGCTGGTCTTCTTCACACACACACACACAAAATCAATGGTTACCATGGGTGTGGGGGGAGGGAGAAGGGTTGAATGGGTAAAGCACAGTGGATTTTTTAGGGTGATGAAACTATTCTGTGTAATACAGTAGTGGTGGATACGTGACATTATGCATTTCCCAAAACCCATAGAACTTTACAGCACAAAAAAAATGAACCTTAATGTATGAAAGTTTTTTGAAATTTTTTATTGTGGTAAAATATAAATAGCATTAAATTTACCATTTTAATCATTTTTAAGTGGTGTTGAGTACATTCACAATGTTGTGCAGCCATCGCAACTATCCATTTCCAGAACTTTTTCATCATCCCAAGCAGAAACTCTGTTTCCACTAAATAATAACTCTTCCCTCCTCCCTCTCTCCACCCTCTAGTAACTTCTATTATACTTTCTGTCTCTATGAATTTACCTATTCTAGGTACCTCAAATAAGTGGAATTATACAATATTTGTCCTTTTGTGTGTGGCTTATTCCACTTAAAGTAATATTTTCAAGGTTTATCCATATTGTAGCATATATCAGAAATGCATTACTTTTTATGACTGAATAATATTCCATGGTATATTTTGTTTATTCATTCATCTGTTGATAGACACTTGGGTTTTTTTCCACCTTTTGGCTATTGTGAATAATACTGCTATGAACACTGATATCCAAATATCTGTTTGAGTCCCTGTCTTCAATTCTTTTGGGTTTATACCTAGAAGTGGAATTGCTGAATCATATGAAAATTCTACATTTAACTTTTTGAGGAACCCCCACTATGTTTTCTGTAGAGACTGCCCCATTTTACATTCCCACTAGCACTGCACCAGGGTTCCAATTTCTCCACATGCTTACCAACACTTGTTATTTTCTTTTTTAATAATAGCCATCCTAATAGGTGTGAGGTGGTATTTCATTGTGGTTTCGATTTGCATTTCCCTAATGATCAGTGATGTTGAGCATCTTTTCATGTGCTCATTGGCCGTCTGTATATCTTCTTTGGAGAAATGTCTGTTCAAGTTCTTTGCCCATTTTTGTAGTGGATTGTTTGTTTTGTTGTTGTTGAGTTTGGTAGCTCTTTATATATTTTAGATATTAATCCCTTATCAGATATATGCTTTGAAAATATCTTCTCCCATTCGGTAGGTTATCTTTTCACTATCTTGATAATGTCCTTTGATGCACAAAAGTTTTACACTTGATCGAGTTCTATTTACCTATTTTTGTTGTTGTTACCTGTGCTTTTGGTGTCATATCTAAGAAATCATTGCAAATCCAATGTTGTGAAGATATCCCCCTATGTTTTCTTCCAAGAATTTTATGGTTTTGTCTCTTATGTTTAGGTCTTTGATCCATTTTGAGTTAATTTTTATATATGGTATAAAGTAAGGGTCCAATTTCATTCTTTTGCATGTGGATATCCAGTTGTCCCAGCATCATCTGTTGAAAAGATTCTCCTTTCCCTGTTGAATAGTCTTGGCATTCTTGCTGAAAATCAATTGACCATATATGTGAGCATTTATTTGTAGACTTTCTATTCTATTCCATTGATCTATGTGTCTGTCCTTATGCCAGTACCCCACTGTTTGATCACTATAGCTTTGTAGTAAGTTTAGAAATCAGGAAGTGTCAGTCCTCCAACTTTGTTTTTTTTCTATTTTTTATTTTATTATGGACATCCTCCTGGACGTGAAGTGGTACCTCATTGTGATTTTGACTGCGTTTTCCTAATGACAAGTGATGTTGACTATCTTTTCTGTATATCTTCTTTGGAGAAATGTCTTTTCCCTTCTTTAAAAAAACTGGGTTGTTTTGTTCCCCTGTTGTTATTTAAGTTTGTGTATATATTTAAACCCCACAAATCATTATTGTTTTACACAGCCAATATTCACTAAGATTCACCCACGTTTAACCTTTTCATTGCTCTTCATACATCCCTGTATCTCTGTGCTTCCATCTGGAATCATTTTCCTTCTACCTAAAAACTCCATTTAGTATTTTCTTTGGTGCAAATCTGCTGCTAAAGAAATTGCTCAACTGTAATTTACCTAAAGTATCTTTATTTCACTTTTACTTTGGAAAGATAATTTTCAGGGCATAGAATTCTAGGATGGCCGTTATTTTCTTTCAGTGATTTGAAGATATCATTACCTTTTCTTCAGGCTTCCATTGCTTCTGTTGAAAAGTCAGCCATCAGTTCTACTTTCACATCTTACATGGTAACAGACTTTTTATTTTTCTTCTGGCTACTTTTAGGATTCTCTCCTTTACTTTAATTTTTAGTAAATTTGTGTGTTTTTTTACTTGTATTGATCCATCTTGGGTTTGTAGAGCTTCTTGAATCTGTGACTTGATGTGTTTTTATCAGTTTTGGAAAATTCTTGGCTATTACATTTTTAAATATTGCTTTGCCCATTATTTTTCTCCTCTGCTTTTGAGATCCCAATATGTTAAACATTTTCACTGTGATTTATATGTACTTTATGCTTTTTCAGACTTTTCTTTTTGTCTCTTCATGCTTCAGTCTGGTATTTTATTCTGATCTATCTTCTTTCACGGATTCCTTTTCAGCTGTGTCTACTCTGTTGTGAAACCCACTCATTGACTTCTTAAATTCAATTATTTTATTTTAAAATTCTAGAATTTCCATGTGATTACTTGTTATGATTTCTAGTTCTCAGTCAGGATGCTCCATCTTGTCATTTAATTTATTGTACATATTAATCATAATTATCTTAAAGTTTCTATTTAATAACTCCAAGTGTCTGTATTTCTTGTGGGTCTGTTTTTATTATCTACTTCCATCTTTGTTTTCCAACAGTTTTTGTCTTTCTGTATGCCTAGTTATTTTACATGAACTGCTTGGCAATAAAAAAATTCTTGATAATTTGAATCTGTGGACAATACCGTAATTCAGAGAGGATTTATCTTGCTTTTAGGGCAGAGTTTATTGTTCTATTTTCCCTCCCTATTAGTTTATTAATAATATAATCTTTTACTTTTGATATTGTCCATAGAGATTACAACACTCATCTTTGATTTATTAAAGATTAACATAAATTAGTTCAGTTAGGGATTGAGTGAATTAGAAAGTAGGCTTCAGTTCTTGTGAAGGTGGATCTGTTTCTGTTTCATCCTTAAGTATAGGGTATAACCCTTTAGGGTCCCTACTGAAAGCCTGAGGTGATTAACAGGGCTCTTTATCTTTGGCAGTTCCTGAACTCAAGTTTTTGTTCTTCCAGCACCGACAAACTGCCAGATCTCTGTTGAGCTTCTCAACGTCTCAGCTGCTGCTCTTTGCTCAGTCTCTCAGTCTCAGTTGGCAAATGCCTTGAAGGGAGAAGAGTACCAAGTTCGAGCTCACCCTGTGTTCCCTTTCTCCAGAATGTTGGCCTCTCCAGCTCCTTGATGCCTTAGATTTTTTGTTTTGTTGAGGAAGATTGGCCCTGAACTAACATCTGTTGCCAATCCTCCTCTTTTTTTTTTTCTTTTTTCTCCCCAAAGCCCCCAGTACATAATTGTATACCCTAGTTGTAGGTGCTTCTAGTTCTTCTACGTGGGACACCACCTTAGCATGGCTTGATGAGTGGTAAGTAGGTCCGCACCCCAGATCCAAACCAGCGAACCCCAGGCCACCGAATCGGAGTGTGCAAACCCAATCACTGTGCCACCAGGCCAGCCCTGCCTTAGATCTTTTAAAAAATATTTCGTCATGATTTTCTAGTTATTTTCAGTGGGAAGTTTGGCTGAAACAAGCCATTGCCTGAAGCAAAGTGACATATTAAAATTGGACATACTAAAATCAAATTGTTATACCACTCTTTTAGAGGGATTTGTTGGAACTCAAATACCACCCTCCATTCCATCGTCCATTGAAAAATACATAAACTCTTCTTTAACAGGTATTTCCAGACTTTTACCCTATTTCAACATGTATTTTTATGCTTGCAAGTAATTTGTTCATATATATCCCATATGTAGTGGGAAAAAATATATATGTATACATATACATGTTTACATTTTTAAAATTTTCTAGTGGCTCAAAGTGTTAAAGTGTCTTCTGGATTAAGTCATCCTTGCAAGTATTATAGAAGACAGTCTAAACATAAATATTACAACTTTGATAAATATTAAACATAAAAAATAAACTGTTATTGGAAGTACATGACTCACTGATATGGATCAGGCTGATTTTGTTCCTATTCGTTTATGTATCCATGGGTGAATATTACTTATTGCTAGCATTCTGCAATAATTTTATTCCTTTTCACTAAATTCTTTGAACTACTTCTGATTTATTTCCCAAAACAACTCCATGGTATTCCGTTATCAAAAATAATTTCTAATGACTCATCATCTGACAACTCTGTTGGTCTTCTTTGAATTTTGTCGAATTCAAAGAGTTGGAAACCATTTGACTTCAAGAAGGTTTTGCACCCAGTCATTGACATTTCACTTCACTTTCTGCACCTGTACCAATATTCCAAATTGTTCTTTTCTTTGGAGCCACAAGAGGTTGCACATAGTGGGTAAGATTTGGAAGGGTAAGAAATGTGCCATGTTTTTTTTTTTTTTGTAAAGTCAGTGATTGTATACAAGAATGGTTTTAGAGAGAGTTTACTTGAAAGTTGAGGATGTGCAAACTAATTGTCTTGAAAAGATCCCTTATGAAAGTCTAGATGTACTGGCAGCCCGGTCTGAAGACTGCGGAGGGAGCAGCCCTTCCACAGCATCAGAGAGCAGTCTGCAGTAAAGAGAAGCAGACTGATGAGATGCTCCAGTTCTTTCTCTTCATGTGGCTTATGGAAGTCAGATGATCGCTCTTGAATCCCACAGGCCTCGGTACTCTTGGAGAAGTTATGGAAGTAAGAAGGCTTCAGGAGGAAGCCGAAAATCTCCTGCTAATAAGACAGTAGAATCAGTGGCATGGCAGAGGCCAAGTGGTGAACTTAACTGTCTGAGACCACAGTAACACACAGAGTGCTTCTCAGAGTGTTTTGATCGGCAGGCATCTGTGTTTATGGCTAATTGATCATGAGATCCCCTAGAAATGAAATTGGTGTGGAATCTACTAAGGTGCTGCTTAACCTGTATAGGCAGAAAAATTCTAGTGTGTTAGGCAGAAATCTAACTCCATTTGCCACGTGGAGATTCATAGCCTGTGTCCCAGTCCCAGACTAAGCCAGTTCTCAGACCCAGAGGCACTTGATTGGGGTGCAGGCTGGGTCCTTTTAAGTAAAGATCCTCTCTGGAGCCACAGGTGTACACTGTGAATCTTCCTCCATGCCTTTCCCAGTGGGGACCTGCAACCATTTGCCAAGGTGACTGTGCACTTGGGAAAGGGAAATACCCAGACCTTCCAGAGATTGTAAGAGACTAGCTCTGAATTTATGGAGACCTCTGAAGCCCCAAAGAGGCACTATGGTTCACTAGCCAGAGTATAAGCTCATGGAGGTCAGTTTATGGTTGAAGACGTGGCCTGAGTCCAAGAATCAAGGACCCTTCCCTTGGAGTTTTTGCCTTATTCCCAGAATATACACTGAGAATAGACTGAGTTGCTAACGAGCAGAACCTGCATATTGGTTCCATGACAATTAATCCTGGCTTTTATGATAGCAAAGGCCAAGTGGAAATCCCTGGAATTTCCCTTCCCCTCCTCACTGCCAAACCAAAAGCAATGCTATATCTCTGGGGTATTCAAAGATTAGTACTGTCATCAAAGACTCAGGAGATGCAGGAACTGAGTCCTAGTACATCCTGGTCTAATTTGCCTGTTTGACTAGTGCAAAAGCCAGATGGCTCACTGGGAATTGCGGATGATTATCTTCAATTTAACCGGGTACTGATCCCAATCACTGCCGTAGTTCCAGCTGTGGTATCTTTATTGGCGCGTACAAAAGAATCTCTGGTACCCGAAATATAGTTTATTGATCTGCTAAATGCTTTATTTTCCACTCCTACCAATAAAAAAAAATCAAATAATTTGCATTTATGTGGCAGCATTGTATACCTTCACTGTCTTGCCTCAGGGCCATGGAATTTTTCTGGCATAATGTAGTCCAGAGGAACCTTGATATCCCGTAAAACAATATGCTGGTCCACTCGTGATAATTGGCTGGGAAGCAGGAAATAGTAAGAACTGTAGATGTAAGTACATATACAAGTCAGAAGGTGATAGATAAAGTCTGTGAAAGTTCAGAATCATGTTGCATAGTGAGTTTCTATGGGTCTGGGGCACATCGGGATATCCCTCCTAAGGTGAAAGGTAAGTTGCTGCACTTTGCAGTACATTGAGTAGTGAGGCTCTTTGGATTTGGGTATGGATTTGGGGTATTTGGGTGTGCTGCTTCAACCAGATAACCCATAAGACTGACAGTCTGCCTGGCAAGCTGCCCTACCACTTGGGCTTTATCACCAAGCCAATCCAATGGCATTGGAAGTGTCTGTACCACTGATGAGGGTACTGCATGGAGCCTCTGGCAAGCCCCAACTGAAGAATTACAGGAAGACCTCCCCTGTCCTCCCACTATAACTATTCTCCATTTTTAAAGCAGTTTCTGTCTTATTTAGTCCAAGTAGATACTGAATACCTGTGCATGGCATGTCAAGACTTTGCAACCTGAATTGACTATTATGAAATGGGTATTATCTGACCGCTGAAAATTGGAAGTATATAACACATTCCATTATAAAATGAAAATGGTAAATGGGAGACTGGGCCAAAACATATCTGAAAGGCACAGGTAAACTGCATGAGCTCATGGCTCAAACTCCCATGGAATCTCTTCCCTCTGCATTGCTGCCTCTGCCTCAATCCAAATCCCCTATGGGAATTTGGGGAGTTCTCTGGAACTAGTTAACAGAGAAGGAGAAGCCACAGGCCTAGTTCATGGGTGGATCTGCGTGAATGTCCACTAGAGGACACCTATGGCAGAGGAGGCTCTCAACAACCCAAATAAACAAGACAACCTGTCATGTGGATGTCATGCATCCACTTCTCCCATCTCCCTGGTGCTTGCTCAATTAGTCCATGTAAAAGTGGCCATATAGACTCACATGGAAGCTAGGCATGGACTTAATAAGATGATCTTCCCCTCACCAAGGCTGATTTGGCTACCACAGTTGCTGAGAGCCAACAGCAGAGGTCAACACCGAGTCCTGGGAATGGCACCATTCTACCTCGTGGGGGAGGGGTAGCTAGCGCACTACTGGGTGGCAGGTTGATTGCACTGAACTCTTCCTATCTTGAAGGGGGCAGCTACTTGTCCTCGCAGGTATAAACATTTATTCTGGGTTTGGATTTGCCTACCCTGCCCACTGCACATCTGCTACACTACCATTCACAACCATATAGAATGTGTTATCCATAGCTGCACAATACAGAGGTAACACGCTTTTTGGCAAGGGATGTTTGGCACAGGGGGCTCAAGCCCGTGGAATTCACTGGTTTTACTAGAGAAGTAGCTGGCTTGATAGACCAGTGAATTGGCCTAGTGAAACCTCAGTTACAGTGCCAGCTGGGAGACTGTGAGGCTGATGTGCTGCCCCACAGGATATAGCATATACCATAAACCAACAGCCATAATATGGTGCCAACTCCTGCATCACCAGGAAAGAGTGGCCCATCACTATTCCATCCAATACCTCACTCCAATAATGTTTGCTTTATGTCTGTGCACTCTTGGTGCCTGTGGGTTTGGATGTATTGATACTCAAAGGGGAATTCTTCTGCCAGGGGACAGGGTCATAATTCCAATGAACTGGAAGTGGAATTGGCCCCCTGGCCAGTTGGGCTCCTCATGCTGCTGCACTAACATGCACAGAGAGGGGTTACCATACTGGCTGGAGTAATAGGTCCCAATGTCCAGTGGGGAATTGGGTTGCTGCTCTACAGTGGGGCAGGGAGGACTATGTCTAGAACTTGGAGGATTCACTGGGACACCTCTTAGTATATTTCCATGTCTCATTGTAAAAGTTTATGGAAAACTACAGCAGCCCAATTAAGACAGGATTACCAATTAATAGCCTAGAGAAAAGAAAGGTTGGATCACTCTACTAACTAAAGATGCTATTCAGCCAAGTCCAAGGGGAGCAAGGAGTAGGTGGTGGAAGGCAGCCCATGTCATCCCACGTAGATCTGGGACCAGCTACAGAGGCAGAGATGGTAGCAGTGATGCTTAGTTTCCTTCATTGTTGCCCCTCCCCCACTATTTTATATGGAGAACATCACTGGCACTAACTTTCTAAGTTTCAAGGAGGAGTATGACCAAGCTGACATCACAGTGATATGGTGGATTTTTTACCCAGATGAAAGAGATGAGTGGATGCTGAGGGACGGTGGGGGGAGCGGGTAGATTGTGTTGGATTAGAATCTCCAGTCTTCTTTCCACCCTTCCAGCTGCCCCGGAAGGCTGATCTGTATGATTATATCCATGGACTCTCTTGTCTTCTGGTTTCCTGTTGGGTTCCACCAGGGGGAGGCCCACCTGGGAATGGGAAGGAGGAAAGAGTGAGATCGGGGTACTTATTCCCTCACTCCCTTTCTATGGGGGTCATCTCCAGGTGCTCCAGCTGGTGTCCCTGTCCTCTCAGGGCTGCCTTCATGAGTTAAGGGTTCAGAAGGGCCCTGGGGTTTAATGCTCTGCCATTGCCTTCTTGAAATTCTTAATAGTGTTATCTTTGAATTAGTGCTTTCTAAGTGGAGTCCAGTGGGACAATGGAGCATGCCACAGGGCGAATCACGTGCGCTCCCTCCTCTTGCTGGGATGGGTTCTCAGCCGCCCGCTCCCCTGCCCGCTGCCCTGGCCCCACCCAGCCTTCCCCTCCAGCCGGTACTGCTGCGGTCCTGCACTCGCAACGGATGCATGCGGGGTCCGGGTAGGGCTCGCTCACCAGGGCCACGGCGGCGGCCCTTTCCATCCCATGCTGGTAGCACCACGGTTCAACGAGTGACTGCGGAGGCGAGCCTCTCCCTGACCTGATCCAGTGCCTCCAGGTGAAGGGCTGCGATACCCTGGGGGTTGCCTTTCCTGCCATGTTGGGTGGGGTGCGGCCGTGGGAAGAGGAGATGCCTGGCCCGACTTCCTTGCCTCTAGTTGGGGCCTGACACGTGGGTCCAGTGGTTACAGAGAGGGAGGCAGCCAGTGGGGAGGGTGGGGGGATTCGCTGAGACCCAGCGCTGGAGGTGGGGGTAGGCAGACTTCTGTGAGGGTCTGTACTCGCCCTGAGAGTCTCCCCTCTCCAGGGCAGCCTAGTTAAATAGCAAATAAAAAACATGACAAGGAGAGGAGAGAAGAGAAGAGGGGAGGGGAGGGAGGGGAGGAGACCCGCCTGAGGCAAAAAGGAAAAAGTTTCTGTTTCAGTACCTTTAATGTCATTTTTCCTCCACCTTTTGAACAAAGGGCTTCTTGTGTCCATTTTGCCCTGGTCATCTCTGAAGGCAACCTCTCTCCTTCTTCTCTCCTCCACCTTCCAGAAACAGCTCCTTCCCCTCCTCCCGTTGGTCTGGTGAGGGGGGCTGGTTGTCAGCTCTGCCTTACTAGTCCTAGGGATTGCACATCTTTACATCCCACTCATACCTTCGTAAGTGGTCCTTTTATTAAACCCTCCTCAAATGCTCCTAATTGGAGTGTCATATGTTTTTCCCGCTGGGACCCAGAGTGATACATCCGCCCACCCCAAAGACCTGTTCCTTCTCCAGTGTTTCTTGTCAAGTTCAGCCACACGAATTAGAACTATGTGTCTGTCAGTTAACACATTTTTCCTGAGCACCTAGGACATATCCACGAGATGGATTTGCAGGTCTGCAAATAAATGATTGGGAAAAAATAAGGAAGAGAGGTGTGGATCGTGCTGGTGCTATGTATGAAGTGCCTAAAAGAGAAAGCAGCACTAAACGCCATTAGCAACGGAATTGGGATGGATGTTCACGGCTCCCCTGCAGTGGGGCAGGAAACAAAACACACTGTGGTGAAGACTCGGGTAGGCAGAGAAACTTGCGTAAACCTCTCTGTGTTGCTTAAAAGTCCAAAATGAAACATCTCTGTCTTTGGACGTCACACTGAAGTGACACAGCTCTTTCAGAAGTGCCTGCTTGGAACACGTCCGTCCACCTAATTACCACAGGAACGAGCCTGGGTCTGTAAAATACAGTCGATTCTCATTTGTGGATTCCACGTTTACAAAATCACCTACTTGTTAAAATTTATTTGTAACCCCCCAAATCAGCATTCGTGATGCTTTTACCATCGTTGGTGGACCTGCGCAAAGCGGTGAAAAATTCAAGCTGCCCGATGCACGCTTTCCCAGCTGAGGTCGAAAAAGGCGATGTTCTGCCTTTTTTTTCCGCTTTCATACTGTAAACAAGTGTCCTTTTCCCATCTACTTGGTGCCATGGTTTTTGCATTTTTTGTGCTTTTTGTTGGTGATTTTGCTACTCAAAATGGCTCCCAAACATAGCGTTGAAGTGCTGTGTAGGGTTCCCAAACTCAAGAAATCTGTGATGTGCCTTACGGAGAAAATAAGTGTTAGATCAGATTCGTTCAGGAATCAGTTACAGTGCTGCTGGCCGTGACTTCAATGGTAATGAATCGACAGTATGTGTCAAATAAGGCATCATTACACAGAAACACCCATAAGACAAGCTTATGCGTTGACTGGTTAAAGAAGCATTGTGACCAGAGGCTCACTGGAACCTCACCTTGTATTTCCCTTAGAAGCAATGTTCCAGTATTTGCTAATCCAGTGTTCCTGGTGATTTTCTAATGAGAATCAACTTTTTGAGATTCAACACTTCTAAAAGTCTAAATTCCATGCCCGAAGACTTTTTTTTCTCTTTCTTTCCTTCTTTCTCTTTCTTTCTTTCTTTCCTTCCTTCCTTCTTTCTTTCTTTCTTTTCTCTCTCTCTTTTTTCCTCTCTCCATCCCTCCCTCCCTCCCTTCTTTCTTTCCTTTCTTTCTCCTACCCTCCTTCCTTCCATCTTCACTCCTTCCCTCCCTCTCTCCTTCCTTCCTTCCAAATACCAGGAGTTTGAAAACTCTAACAACTGTTAGTCCCCCGGAAACACTGGTGAATTGTTTGTAATTGGCAGTGTAGCTCAGTGGCTCCCCAGCTCCATCAGACATGGAAATCACCTGTGGACTTGTTACAAAATACAGTGCAGGAGGCCCAACACCAGACCTACTGAGGCAACATTTCCAGCGGCAGCCCTTGGGTATCTATATTTTTAACAAGTGCACAAATGATTCTGTTGGGCAGTCAGACTGGGGAAACACTGATGTAGATCTTGCTTAGTATGTATCCATATGTTTCCGTTTGTTTCTTTTGCTTTTCCTCTTTTCTGTGTTCTCCTGGCAGCCCCGTTATTGTGTTATTGATTTACTGTGTGTCTGTTATTTTCCTCTCTCTCCTGAGTCCTTGGAATATTTCTCTAGGAACCAAAGTTTCAGAGCTGATGATGCAGAGTGAACCAGGAGATCGCTACTCTGTACAGATTTGCTTCCAAGTAGGTGGGTGATCAGTGATGCAGATCAGACTTTTTCACCTTATTTTAGAGCAGGAGCATGTATGTATTGGATACTTGATGTGGGCCAATAGAAATACCGAGTGATAGAAAGAGGACTTTTTAGGGGGTATCTCAAAGTAACTCTCAACATTATTGCTCCTAAATTTGAGGAGTCAAACCAGAAAGAGTTGTAAATTTAAAAAAAAATATTATGGACAATTTCAAATATATGCAAAAATAGAAAGAATAGTGTCATGAACTCCCATGTCCCTATCACACAGCTTCAACACTTATCAACTCATGGACGCCTACTTGCCTCTCGTCATCCTGGATCAGTTTAATGCAAATCCCAGACATCCTGTTATTTTATCCATAAGTATTTTGATATTTATCTCTAAAAGATAAGGACTCTTAAAAACATAATCATAACACTATTACCTCATCTAAAAATCTAATAATTCCTTAATATTATAAAAAATTCAGTCAGTTCAAATTACTCTGATTGTCTCATCATCTTTTTTTTCAATTTATTTGTTGAAGGAATCAGGTGATTTGTCCTATAGAGTTTTCTACAATCTGGATTTTATTAATTACATCCCTTTAGTGTCATTTAACACATTCCTTGGTTCCCGATATTCCCCAAAATTGATAGCTCGACCTGGAGACTTGATCATATTCAGTTCTAATTTTTGACAAGAGTATGTCATAGGTAGTGGTATGTTCTTCTGGAAGGAGGCAAAAGACATCTATTTTTCTCTTTTTTTGAGCAGTCATGGTTGATCATTGCCCATATCCATTAACTCATCAGAGGTTGCAAGTGGTAATATTTTAATTCTACATTTCTTCTTTATTTCTCAGCTGGAATATTTCAGTATAGAGGAACTTCCCATCATCCACTCTTAGTTACCATGAGTATAGCTTGACTAAGAAAGGTAGGACAGGCACTTGAATCTTTCCCTCTGTTTTTTCCAAATAATGAGTTGGTTTCCTAGCATTCTCTAGCTATAATTTTTAAAGTATCATTAGGAATTCACAGATTTTAACATAGATGATATGTTTCAATCTATTGTCAATATTATCCTTATTGGTGCTGAAATAATTTTGTCTTTGGCCAGTAAAAACTCTTCAGATTGGCTCTTGAGTCCTTTTGACATGCTCCTAGTAGCCCCAGATAGCCTCCTGGCTTTCTGGAATGACAAGATGTTCCAGGCTTATTTGTATTTATCCTTCCACAGTCCTGGAATCAGCCATTTCTCCAGGGAGCTCTGATTCCTTTCGTAGAATAGGCTTTTAGAGACTATGATCTGAGTGTTGGGGTGACCCTATTCCCTCATTCCCCCAAAGATAACCTTGAAAAAAAGGTTTTAGTGTTTCCTTTCTTTGGTTTCTTTTTTTTTTTTTTCTTGAGGAATATTCACCCTGAGCTAACATCTGTACAAATCATCCTCTATTTTGTATGTGAATCACCACCACAGCATGGCTGCCGACAAGTCAGCGCCTGGGAACTGAACCTGGGCAGCCAAAGCAGAGCATGCCGAACTTAACCACTAGGCTATGGGGCCAGTCCCCTTCTTTGGTTTTTAATATGAAAAAATGTGTTTATATATTCATATCTGTGTCTTAGATGAATGGTAGTATGCCACACCCACTTTTCTCCACCATGCTTTTCTCACTTAACTCATCCTGGCCATCACTTCCTAGTTTATAGAGACATCCTTGTTCCTTTCTATAGCTCAGCAGTACTCCATTGTGTGAAGGTACCACAATTTATTCCACTAGTCCCCTCTTAATGGACATTTGGGTTGTCTGCAACCTTTTCTGTACAAATAGTAAGAGCAGTGAATTTTCAAGAAGAAAAGAAATTAAATACAAGCGTGTAATGGAGAATAGTCTTTGTCCTCAACTGCTTGGGGGCTGATTTCTAGGCCCCTGGAACATCCTGCCTGATAGGACAGTCTTTATTTGTCTGGAGGTGTCGGGCCACACAGTGCTAGTTCTGACTTCTGGACGAGCTGGAGACTCAAGGTATTAGCCAGACCTCCAGGAGGGGCTGGAGATGAAAGGCCAGCCCTGCAACCAATATGCAATAGAGCCCCAATAAAATCTGGGGACACCAAAGACTTGGGTAAGCTTCCTTGATTGGCAGTAATCTGTGTTCAGTGTCACACATCATGGCTGGAGGAGGTACCACTGTCCAGGATGCCACAGGGATCAGAGGACTGCAAGCTCCATGGTTGGACCCCTCCTGGACTCTGTCCTATGTGCTTCATTTCTTGGCTGATTTTAATCTGTATCCTTCCCTGTAATAAACCATAACCATGAGCATAATAGCTTTCAGTGAGTTTTGTGAGTCATTCTAGCAAATTATTAAACATGAAGCTGGCTTTGGGAATGCCCCAAATTTGTGATTGGTTTCAGAAGTGAGGGCAGTCTTGTGGGGACTGTTCCCTCTGACTTTGCAATGTGGTTAACTTCTTCTAAAAAGAAACTAAAGTATTTTGAGACAACTGCCTTTTTCAGTAGTGCAGACTTAACAAGAAAGAAATCACTCAAATGAAATAGAATTATAAACAGTTCATTAAGTGAAAAAATCGACAGTAATGCTAGTAATGCTTTCTTTTACCTATTGTTTTAGTACTGGGCCTCAATTTTGTTTATAAAATTTTTGACTTGTAATGCACCAGCATTTTGGCCTGCAAACTTTATTTTTGGAATCTCATGTGTCTTCAAAGGATACATTGCCAGGTCAGACTTGGGTGCTGGCAATAGCCCTTCTGCTTGGGGGAGAACAGACAAGTGGCCATCTCCCCATCAGGGCCCAGGCAAGATGCAGAATGGGGCTCTGGGCCTCCCAAGAGCACAGGGAGGGAAGCAGGGAGGCTTGGGAAAATAGTGTCCTCTGGGAACCGGAAGTGCCGAACAGCCTCACACATCCTCTTTTCCATAGCTAATTGCAAGGTATTGATGGAAACCATTCCACACCACCTCCAGAAATTCTCATTCCACAAATACTTATGGAAAACCTTATGGTTTCCAGACACTGTTTCAGATGTTTGGGAAATATCTGTGGACAAAATAAACAAAGATTTCCATCCTTGTGGAGATGACTTTCTATCAGGTGTAGATAGACAAGGGACAACAAACATAAGAGATTAAAAATGATGAAGTGTGATAGAGGTGATAAGGGAAATGCAAGAAAGAAAGAGTCCAGGGAAGAGGGGATCAGGGGGGCAGGAGGGGATCAAGGAATCAAGTAGGATGGTCCAGGTCCATCTCCCTGAGAAGACGGGGTCTGAGCAAACTCAGAAGAAGAAGTGGGCAGTCGAGCAGGTGGGTGCTGGGGAATGAGCAATCCAGGCTGAGAGAATGACTGGAGCAAAGGCCCTGCAGAAGTTTGAGAGACAGAAAGGAAACCAATGAGGCTGGAGTGGAGTGAGTAGGGGGAAGGAGAAGGAGACGGGGTCAAAGACTGAGCAGGGCTTGCAGGTGTGCTGCCACGAGAATGAGTTTGAGAAGGTTTGCTCTCTACTGTTGACCATAACTGTTGTCTTTGCCAGTACATCCTGATTGCTGCTTCGCAGTGTTTAAGAAATAATTCCACAAAATCTCATGGGATTCTAGGGGATAATTGGCAAACAGAATTAGACAGAATTCTTTGGTTAAATATAGTTTCTTTATTTTCTCAATTGAAACTACCTGGTAGCTATTTCTATGCAGAGCAGAATGGGGTGGAAATTCCCAGCGTCTGTGCCAGTAGGTCTGGGTTTGCAATCCCAGTGCCACCACTTTCAAGCTCTGTTACCTGGGGCAGGTTGATTCTCCTCTGTGAGCCTCTGTTTCCTTAGCTCGCAAGTGTGGATGGTAATCAGTACCTGTTATGGGCTGAATTGTGTCCCAACCAAATTAATATGTTGAAGTCCTAACCCCCCAGTACCTCAGAATGTGACCCTATTTGGAGTTAGGGTCTTTACAAAGGTAATTAAGTTAAACTGAGGTCATTAGGGTGGGCTCTAATCCAGTAAGACTGGTGTCCTATGAGAAGTGGAAATTTGGATACAGACATGCACAGAGGGAAAACTATGTGAGGACACAGCAAGAAGACGGCCATCCACAAGCCAAGGAGAGAGACCTCAGAAGAAACCAGCCCTGCCGACATCTTGATCTCGGGCTTCTAGCCTCCAGTACTGTGAGAAAATAAATTTCTGTCGTTTAAGTCATCCAGTCTGTAGTACTTTGTTATGGCAGCCCTAGCAAACTGATCCAGTCCCCCCAAAGCATTGTTATGGGCTGTGCATTGTGGTAAGTGGCTTCTAACGGCCGTGCTTTCTAAACCAGATTCATTCTCACCTGCAGAGATGTGTTCTCCCCACCGGCAGAGCTGCGGCCAGGAACAGGCATTCTCAGGCATAATTACCAGTCTTTATTTCTCCCATTACAGAAAATATCTTTTCATTAAATAGACAAAATTGCTGTTTAAATTCCACCTCCACATCCCTGTTGATTTTGCCATATGCCAACACATAGAAGTAATATGGAAATATAGTTGCCAATAAAACCTTATAGAAAAGTATGAAGTAAGAGGAAAAAGTCTCTTCGTGCTTCTGCCCCCTGCTGTGTGCTCAAAGGTCAGCACTGATTACAGTTTACCCCCATTCAATATCCTGCAGATCTTTTTATCAGCCATGCAGGTCTGCCTCATTCTGTCTCCCGGACTGTATAACATAGCTCATGTAATTCTAAGTGCAAAGGTCAGAGGGTTCCAGAGACAGAGGTCCCAAAAAGCAATCTCTCCACAAGCTATGGGAGACCTGTCTTCTTTCGCCTGTCTGCTCTGCCCTCTACAGCATCTTCTTTACCCAAGGCTGGCTGCCAGATGGTTGCCAGTGGCCATTAGGAATACATGTTGTTTTAATTTACATTCACAGGAGAAGGGGAGAGAAGAGAGAAAGAACCTCTCCCCTTAAACCCATAGCTTCTTTTTAGTCAGGCCAAGCTAACTTAAGTCACGTACTTCCTTTAGATGGATAACTGTTGCCAGGAAAACACCCTGTATAGATTGGCCTAAATGAAGCAGGATCGACCTCTAGGGAGAGGTGGGGTGGGGGCCTGACCTGAGTCTGGGATCCTGGGTGGAAGGGGCGTGAATAGTAGGTCAGTGGTCAGCAGTGCCTGCAGTGTAGGATGTAATCTCATTTGCACAGGACTGCATATATGTGTGTTTAAGTGTGTGTGGGTAAGGAGAGTTGTGGAGAAGAATGTTCAGCAAAACTTGCTAAGAGTGGTTATCTCTGATTAGTTATTTCAACTGTTTACAATGAACACATTTACATTTTACCAAAAAAAGCCACTTTAAAAGACCCTGCCGTAAGATAACTGTTAAGACAACCATTCCATAAGCCATGACTTAGGATAGAAATAGAATGATTATCTTTTCTCCAGAGCATGCAGAGTTGGTTTTTTTTTTTTTAATTTATTGGTGTCTTAATAGTTTATAACATTGTGAAATTTTAGTTGTACATTATTGTTTGTCAGTCACCATATAAATGCATCCCTTCACCCCTTGTGCCCACCCCCATCCCCCTTGCCCCTGGTAACCACCAAATAGTTCTCTCTGTCGGTGCGTTAGTTTATATATGAGTGAAATCATGTGGTGTTTGTCTTTCTCTCTCTGGCTTATTTCACTTAACAAAATACCCTCCAGGTCCATCCATGTTGTTGCAAATGGGATGATTTTGTCTTTTTTTATGACTGAGCAGTATTCCACTGTGTATATATATATATATAGAGAGAGAGAGAGAGAGAGAGAGAGAGAGCGCACATCTTCTTTATCCAATCATCAGTCGAGGGACACTTGGGTTGCTTCCACTTCTTGGCTATAGTGAATAATGCTGCAATGAACATAGTGGTGCATAAGCCTCTTTGGATTGTTGATTTCAGGTTCACTGGGTAGATACCCAATAGTGGGATAGATGGATCATAAGATATTTCTATTTTTAATTGTTTGAGGAATCTCCATACTGTTTTCCATAAAGTTTGCACCAGTTTGCATTCCTACCAGCAGTGAATGAGGGCTCCTGTTTCTCCACAACCTCTCCAACATTTGTTGTTATTTATCTTTGTGATCATAGCCATTCTAACGGGTATAAGGTGATATCTTAGTGTAGTTTTCATTTGCATTTCCCTGATGATTACTGATGTTGAACATCTTTTCATGTGTCTGTTGGCCATCTGTATATCCCCCTTGGAAAAATGTTTATATCCTCTGCCCATTTTTTGATCAGGTTGTTTGTTTGTTGTTCAGTTGTGTGAGTTCTTTATATATTATGGAGCTTAATCCCTTATCACATATATAATTGGTGAATATTTTCTCCCAGCTGGTGGGTTGTCTTTTCATTTTGATCCTGGTTTCATTTGCCTTGTAGAGGCTCTTTAATCTGATGTAGTCCCACTTGTTTATTTTTTCTTTTGTTTCCCTTGTCCGAGTAGGCATGGAATTTGAAAAGATCCCTTTATGACCGATGTCAAATAGTGTCCCATGCAGAGAGTTTTATGGTAATTCACACAATAAACAGTTACAAGAAGTAATTATTTCAGGCATCGCATAGACATGGGTCATTGGCTATAAACTGGTATGAATTCTTCTTTACCATTTCACCTACCTACCATATGCCTGCTCTGTGCTAGGCGCTGGGGATTCAAACATGAAGGTCTCCTGCCCCGTCCTCCGCCAGGTGCTTGTAGCCTAATGGGGTAGGACAACATATACAAATAGAAGAACTTATGCACCATGTGGTTGCTTTCATGAAGAGCATGGGACGACAGAGAGGAAGCGGTCCATTGGCTGGGAGAAGTTGAAGAAGGGCTTGCAGGGAATGTGATGGTAAAATTGAGCAGGAAAAACCAGAGGAGGTGGGTGGTGGCAAATGCAGGGCCTGATAGGCCCTCTAAGGAACTGGGGCCACATGCCATTCTCATTGCAGGCCAGCCTCACAGCTAGAATAACTCTAGCATTGAAACGCAGGCCAGTGTTCTGTATTCATTCTCTTTTGCCGTTTGCCACAAAATTGCCACAAACTTAGGTGCTTAAAAGAACATCTATTTATTATCTCTCAGTCTCTAAGTCAGAAGTCCAGCAAGGCACGGCTGGATTCTATGCTCTGAGTCTCACACCACTGAAATAAATGTGTCGGTAGGGCTGTTTCTTTCTAAAGGCTCTGGGGGAGAATTCCTTTCCAGGCTCATCCAAGTTGTTGGCAGAATTCAGTTCCCTGCGGGTGCCCTCCATCTTCAAGGCAACAGCATCCTGGTCAGGCATATGGCGTCCTTCCCGGGCTTCCAATCTCCCCCCTTCCCTTCTGCCTTTAAGGGTTCATGTGATTCCATTGGACCAACCTAGATAATCCAGGATAATCTCACTGTTTTAAGGTCGACTGATTAGTAACCTGAATTACATCTGGTGAAGTCCCTTTTAGGAGTAAAGTAACAGATTCACAGTCCTAGGAATTAGGATGTGGAATCTTTTAGTGGGGCCATAATTCAGCCTGCCACAGTACTGGACCTGGACCTTGGCATCACCTAGCACAGAGTCCTGATGAACCCAGAAAGACACCATGCTTCCTGCCAGGTGACGAGTGGCAGTCCCAGCACCACCAGGCCTCTTCCTCCCCTGGGAGGTGTCAGTGAAGTTGGTTGGTACCGGAGGCCAGGACCACTTGCCTTGCCTGCCAAGGCCCACCCAAGAACTGGCCTGCAAGTATTTATTATCAGTAGTAGTATTTTAAATTCACAACCAATATTTTTAAAAATCAGGAACTGTCTCATGAAAATCTAGATTTCTGCTTTCTCTTCAAAATTCAGCAGCTGTGGCAACCCTGGGTTCCTGGCCAGGCTGGAACCCGGGGTACCCCAGGGGAGGGGAGGAGGGTTCGAGCCCCAAGGGGCCCCACTCTGAGTCCACACCCAGTTCTCCCGGAGTTCCACCAGGACAGGGAGGGGACTGGCACTCGCCAGTGGCAGCCACTGAATATAACTCATTTAATTCTCAAAAAACCCTGGGAGGGAGATCTTATTCCCGTTTTACGCCCAGTCACATGCCCAGGGCACACGGTTGGTGCCATTTGCCAGGGTGGCCTCTCACCCACGCCGCCGCCAGCCCGAGCTCTTTCCCCGCGGGGCCCCTCGCGCGGCCCGCTCCCGCCCCCGCCGGATCCGCGTCCCCGCCCCTGGCCCCCGACGGCGGCCAGGAGGCCGGCCCGTGAAGGGGCCGGAGCCGGGGAGTCCGCCGCGCCCGCCTCCAGCCCTCCGCCCTCGGGGCCGCAGCTGGCCGTCCTCGCCGCGGTCACGTGAAGGGCCGAGCGGAGCGCGCCGAGCCCGGGCCGAGGGCAGAGTCCGCCGCGGCCGCCCCGGCTCTCCCGCATCCCCGCCGGCCCGCCGCCGCGATGCCCGGGGTCCGCCGAGCCGCGGGGGTGCCCGGCCCTCGCCCGCAGCCCCCGGAGGAGCCGCCCGCCCAGGAGGTAAGGGGGTGACCTTCCGCGCGCCTGCAGGGAGCCGCGAGGGCTTGTAGCTGCGCGGCCACGGCAGCGTCTCCCGGCCCGAGGTTTCCCTCCCGGCGCCGGACGCCCCCGGGGCTCCTCGATAGAAAGCGAACCCACGAAAAGCCAGTGCCAGCTACTGGGAATGGTGGCCCCCTGTGGGGAAGCGGGCGAGGAGCCCCTCCGCCCTGGAGCTTCTTGCGTGCTCTGGGTGCTCTGTGTGCGGGGAGCGCACAGCTGTCTGGAGCGCATGGGCCCCCCGGACCCCGGCGGTAAGCAGCCCCTCAAGTTGCAGTTGTTAGGGGAGCTGTCAAGCCCGAACTCCGAGGCCCATCTGGCCGCCTCCCCCGGGCGGGGGCCGAACTGGGATCGGCGCCCGGGCTCGGTGTTGGGGTCCAACCCCAATGTGGCGCGCCCCCGTGCGCCCCCGGTCCGGGAGGCCCGTGCACGCCGCACTGCGGTCCATGGCGGCAGGAAAACAACCGAGGGTCCCACTGAAGGGAAACGCCCGGGAAGAAGAAGGTTGCAGGATGTGGGTCTGGGAGTACTGGTGCAGCGCTGGCTCTCCCGATGCCCGCGGGATGAAGCAGATGGGCTGCACCGCCGCTCAGCTCTGTTTTCTCTCCGATAGCCTGAGCTTCTTTGGATGACATGGAGCTTCCAAACAGTCCCTATTGGGCTGTTTCCTTTCGCTGGACAAGAACTCAGAGTGGAGAAGGAGGCAGGGCTCCAGTGGTAGGAGCCCCAGCTCTGATTCAGGAAATCTTAGCCGGGAATTACAAGATGCTGGGGCTCCTCACCTCATCTAGCCTCTGGTTTCCCATCTGTAAGGTGGGGAGGGTAACTCACGCCCCCCTCGGAGGAGTCGTGAAGACCAAGTCGGTCAGGCCCAGGGCACAGTGCCTGGCACAGGGTATTGACAGCCAGGCTTCCAGCCTCTCCAGTCCATTCCTGTGTGCTCCGTGTCCTTTGGGTTGTGTGGGAGTTGAAAGGTGAGCTGGCCCTTTCAGCTTGGGCTGCTGCTGTGTGGCCCCTACCTCTTCTCAATGGGCTTCTGTAGCCTGCTCAAGAGGGTCCCTAGGGCAGGTTTGTGTGTGGGGTTTAAAAGCCCTGCCTGGTGCACTGGCCCCCCTCTCTGGCCTGCTGGTCTCCCAAAGGGGCTTAGCCACTTCCAACAGGTGGATTCTTCCAGGTCCCCTATCCCTTAAGGGAACAGGGAGAGGAGAGCAGGTCAAGGAGAAAGAGGAGGGGAAGGATTCTTGGGCCCCAGCTGTGACCCAAGCCAGGTCTTGCTCCCCTCAATCTGCGAAATAAAGGGCCTAATTGTGATCTCGGAGTGTTCTGTGCAAAGAAAATCTTTTTAGCCTGAGACTGTCGATGTCCCCATTCTGTGTACTTAATGCTTCTTTGTCTAAATAAGAGAAGAATGTAAAGAACTAATAATTTGAGGCCTCAAGAAACACAAGGAAGACTGAAAATAGCCCAGAGTCCTAGCCGAGTCCTATGTGAGTCTTTGGCTTAATGCATGGCTGCCGGAGTCAGATATTTATGTCTCTGCGTCTTTCAAAGACCTCCCACAGGGGAGCAGGCGTAAAAGGCGAGGAGCCTGGTACCAACACTCTGAGATAACAGCGATGGCTGAGTCGTTAAACCAGAGCCGCTCATGGATCTCCTTCCCTTCCAGGCTCTGATCTCGTGCTTGGTGGCTACTATGACCTGATTAACCTGTTTCAAAGTTAGTTTTGGGTCACTTAACAAGAAACTGTCTAGTCACCTGAAATGTATTTCCACCCTCTCCTTTGAAGTAGTTTTTTAGAGCCCTTTTCCACCTGGAGTTTCCTTTGGCAGCTACTAAGATGGCCGTGCACTTCTCTGGTGCATTTACCAACACTTTCAGCTTTGAAATAGAAACAACCCGATGCTAGTGATTCTTGACCTTCCTGTTGGTTGGAATTACCTGGGGAACTTTAGAGAGATGTCTGAGTTCAGGCCATACCCCTGAGATTCTGACTTAATTGGTCTGGGTAACAGTCACTTTAAAGCTACCATGTGATTGGAAAGTGCAGCCAGGGCTGAGAGCCTGTGTCTTATGCTGTTTCTTTGTGACTTCATGTCATCACCTCTTGATACTTTATGTGCTTCTTTTTGAATGTTCGTATTCTTAAACCTGTTCATCAGGTTTTGGATTACCCTGTCTTCAGGCTCTTGGTCCCCTGGTGTTCCCTTATAGCGATTTGCAAAGAAGTTCTTTGCAGGAGGCAAATAGCAGTGAGCAGGAGGGCTTGGGAGAGTTACAAGCTGAAATTAGGTAATCAAAAGCTGAAATGCCCACAGGGGCCAGGCAGGAACATAAAACCAGTGGCCTAAGTGGGAATGATTTGTCTGGGGAGGGGAGTGGGGTTTGTGGTGACCCAGAGGGCATGTCCCCTGTCCAAAGAAGACCACAGCTACCCACCTCTAGCTGCTTGTGGCCGTGCAGGCTATCATAGATTACAAAAATGTCCACAAATTCTTCCCATCCCTGGATACATTCTCCCTTTGCAATGTGCCTTTGCAATTCCTTACATCAGGCGGTAGAGTCAATTTCTCCAGCCCTTGAGACCATTGACCTTGAGACTTCCTTGGGCCAAGAGGACATGAGCAGATGTGACACAAGCAGAGGTATGAAAAGTACTTGAGCATCGGTGCTTGCTCTCCTGATGCTCTTGGAACCCTTTGACCACCACCGTGTGAAAGACCCCTGGCTAGCCTGCTGCATGATGCACGTGGCCGAGACACGTGAGTGTGGCCATCCTGGACCATCCAGCCCCAGATGGCTATAGAGATCAGCTAAGTTTGCCCAGACCAGAAGCACAGCCCGGCTGACCCACAGAATTTGGGAAAATAAAGAGTATTTGTTCAGGTGACTGAACATCAGGGTGGATAGCAAAAGGTTACTGAAGAACAGCGCAGCGTTGCCAGATGTTATGATCTGTTGAGGAGAAACTAGAAGTTCAAATTTTTGTGTAAGTTCCAGTTTTAAAAAATTTGAATCAGTAGCCAGCATCCATAAAGCACTCTCTGGGCCAAACAAAACACATCTTTAGGCTGCACTTCCCCTGTAGGTTGCTGGTCTTTCTGCGCAGAGGGACACGGGTGTTTATACTAACACCAAATTGCCCCCTAATGTCTCACCCTTCTTGCCCGGCCATTGTGCCCCAGCTTGCCCTTAGAGGCTGTTCCTTTATATGGAATGCCCACAATATACTTCCCGGCCCCAGCTGCTCTTGGCAGTCTTTCCATAAGAAATGGAAGCTGCTGATATTGCCAGTCTTCATGGAGAAAGTGAAATTTGAGACGGGCCCCCAGTGAAGGAAAATGGAAAGGATACTCCTGGTTTTGGGTGAACATGAGATCAGGCATGGAGTGGGGCTGGTGGTGGGACGGTGGACAATGAGTCCACCACCAGTTTGGGCCAAAGAAGAAAGTTCCTGTAGCGTAAGTGAGGGAGACAAAGAGAGGAGAGATTGCGGAGCCCCTAAATGCTAAGCCAGGGGTTTTACATTAGATTCTGTGGGCACTCAAAGAGAAGTCGCTTGAAGCTTTTGAATGGGAGTTGCGTGGGAGAGCAATGATCTACTCCATTCTGGGCGTCAGTGTGCCCCTAACCTATGGGAGGAAGGAAGGGAAGCAGAGAGAGACAGACAGAAGATATTGTGTTTGTAGTGACGGAGGGGAAAACTGACATGGCGAAGAATTTAACGTAAAATTTATGGTGACTTCTCTTTACCTTAAGTTAGGGTTAGTTATGTTAATTTTCTCATATATCTAAACAAGACATATCCGCTTTTTTCAAAGCACTTCTGTCAACAACTCTGTGTTTTGTCAAAGTTCCTGTTGACTGACTCAAAGGTGTCTGGAGCTGACAGTTGTTTATTCCTGCTCGGTGGGCTTAGGGAAGGAACTTCCTTGCTTTCCACTGAGAGCTTCTGGAATCAATCTTTTCCTCCCTCCTGCACTCTCCCCTCCCTCTCTCTCCAAGGGATTCTGAGTTATTCACCTTCCTTGGAATGAAGGCTTACAAAGTTGGGAGGGTAGGAGGAGAAAAGACAAAAATCTTAAATATAATTTTAAATCTTGGGGAGAGGGAAGGAAATGTCACAGCTATGAAAAGAGGAGAAAAAGAAAATCAAGAGCAGTTGATGATTGTCTCTGTGCAATGAAAACATACAGAAACAGAAGTGAAATGGCCATATTTAGAGCAGTAATTTTCAATCTTGACTGCACGTTGGAATCACCTGGGAAGTTTGAAAATTTCATCCTGGGTCCCACCTCCCAGCGATTCTGATGCAATTGATCTGGGCAACAGGACCTTTAAAAGCAAACGCCCTGAAGGTGATTGTAATGTGCGTGGGAGTTGAGCACTACTGCCCTGGCAGTCACCAGTGCCGCCGCAGGCTGGGCTGCTGCTCTGAGGCAGGAAGCCACATATAAGCTGCAGCTGGAGGAACATCTGCTATTTGGTCTTTGTCATTTTAATGGCAGATATGGGCAGTGGTTCCCAAGTAAACTTGAAAAGTGTGTGCAGTTTTGGAACAGCATGTCTAACATAAGCCACATTCTTGGGATGGATGGAAACAGTTTGTTTTATGGGAAGATACAAATGGCCTTAATACAAGTGAGAATGCTCATGACAGTAAGTCTGCCTGTTGAGAGTACTTCCTCCCAAGCGGAAATGGGCAGGAGACTTAGAAGTGGCACACAAAGGGGATGGAGGGAGGGAAGATAAGTAGGACCCGAAGGTAGAGCCGATGAGACTTTAAAAGGAGACAGATGTCAGAAATGTGATAGTTTTAAGGATGGGAAAGCTCTGAAACATTAATGTAAAGATAAATTGGCTATTATGAAAGTGTCAGCGTATTGAAACGTAACAGATGTGAGTTCTGATGGCAACGGGGGATTGGAAGGGGTGCCACGGTGCTTATGTCACTCAGTGTCGGGAGTCTGGGTGATGGCTCATGGAGGTGACCCCAGGGCCTGGCTGGCTGAGGGACTGCTGCTGAGCGTTTTTCCTCATTCTCCATCTAGAGCGTGTATGGATGACCTCAAATCCATGATTGTCAAACTGCTCGTGTTTGTGGACAGTGTTTCACTGAGACTGGAAGGATGTTAGTAGCATCATCATCTTTTTAAATTGGGAATGGTAGTGGCTTTAGGAGATTTTGCTTTAACTATGTTTTTTAAAAGCCTTAATATCAGACTTCTTTGCCGTCCCAGTACAATCTTTTTGAGGCTTAGTGGGACTTTCTTCAAATTAGTGTGCGTTCATTAAAAAAAATCAACTCTTGTTTATGCTAGGCATTTTCTACCTAAAACAGATTTCTAAGGATATCCTGGGGAACTCTAGTGTTCTTTAATGTTCCAGAAGTTCAATGGAAAAATATTCGGTAATAATAGATTTTCTACTAAAATGTTTTTTAAATAAAAGAAAACTGTGTGGTAAGTGTTTAACACATTTATGTGGTGCTCTTTAGATTTTAATAACCTGCCTTTAAGAATTGCCATGCCAGCCCTGAGAATGCACACAACTCAAATGGTGATGGGTTCTTACAGCAGTTAATTCATCTCTGAAATTATTATTCCACCTCGATTTTTAATCCAAACATTTATCTTTCTTTTTGGGCAATTTAACAGCTTTATTGAGCTATAGTTGATATACACTAAACTACACTTGTTTAAAGTATACAGTTTGATAAGTCTTGGTATATGAATACGTTGTAATATTAATACCACATTCAAGGTGATGAACACATCCATCATCCCCAAAGTCTCCTCACACCCGTTTGTAATCCATCCCTCTCTCCATCTCCCCCTGCCCATCCCCAGGCAACTGATCTGCTTTCTGTCCTATAGATTGGTTTGCATTTTCTAGAGCTTTATATAGATGGAATCATATAGTAGGTACTCTTTTTGGGGGAAGAAGGGTTGGTTTCCTTTAACTCAGCACAATTATTTTGAGATTATCCATTTGGTTATGTTTACCAGTAATTCCTTCCTTTTTATTGCTGAGTAGTATTCCACAGTATAGATATATCACATTTTGTTTATCCATTCACTTGTTTGTGGACATTTTGGTTGTTTCCAGTTTTTGGCTATGAAGCTGTTGTGAATATTTGTATACAAGGGCAATTTTGGAATAGCATGTCTAACATAAGCCAGTTCTTGGGTTGGATGTACAAGTCTTTGTGTGAATATATGGTTTCTTTCTCTTTGGTAAACACTTAGGAGTTAAATAGCCAAGAAACTACAAAACTGCTTTCTAGAGTAGATGCACCATTTTCCATCCCTACCAGCAACGTATGAGAGTCCCAGTCACTCCATGTCCTTGCCAACACTTGGTATGGTCAACCTTTAGTTTTAGCCGTTGTTGTGGATATGTAGTGATATCTCATAGTGGTTTAAATTTGCATTTCCCTAATGACTAATGATGTTGAGCATCTTTTCATGTGCTGATTTGCCATCCATATATCTTCTTTGGTGAAATGTCTATTAAAAGACATATCTTAATAACTAATGTTTGTGTTTTAATGCAACGTAACATTTTTTTAAAGTGTTGCAATATGAAATAAATTTAGGAAACACAATTCTACTATGTCTACATTTATCTAGTATGGTTGTTTGATGTCACAATTAAATGCAAAATTCAGAATCTTTTGACCTGTCTGAACACTTCATGCACTTTCAAAATTGACCTACTTGACCACTAAGAGATTTCCATTTCAGTCCAGGCAAGAAGATGTCCTCTGTTTTGAAGAGGTAATTTGAGTAGTCAATTGAATAATCGGGTTGTTTGTCCTTCTCAAGTACATAGGAAGGTCTAAATAGCTAGTCTGTTTGTATGTGTTTTTTATCTCATTTATACAGAATGAGAAGTGTGAGTCATCTCAAATGGGGATCAGTCATGGTCATGGGGAAATATAAATTAAAATCTCAAGATGCCCTTTTAGCTGATGGGATATTATCAACCATTTTAAATCATATTAATGTTGGTGAGAAGCAAGAAAACATGTGTGCTTCTGTATTATTTTGAGGCATATAAAATGCATAACTTTGGGGGAGGCAATTTGGTAGTACCTATCAAAATAGGAAATGTACATACCTTTCATCCGGAAGTTATCCTCTATCCAACAGAAACCCTCATATGGCACCAAGATATGTGTGTGTGTATGTGTATAATATATATTTTAAAAATTCAATGAAATTGTCTTCAAAACAGAAAAAGAGAAAAAGGAAACTCCCTAAAGGAAGAGGCATTTGTATAAAGAAGGGGGTAGATCTGTGTATATTGTTATGAAAAAAAATGTCCAGAATATATTGAGTGAAAAAAGTAAGCTTTGTATCGTATGAAAACAATTTTATTATTTTTAAATTATGTGTATATATAGAGTGGGGTCATTCCTTGAAAAGGAGTTAGGTTCGAAAGTCATCAAGAAAGGAAATAATTTACTTGTCAAAATGACCCTTGAAAAACCCTCCAACCACCCATCAAGTAGCCTAAATATAATTTTGTGTTTATATATTTGTGTGTGTGTATATCAATACATATATATATATTTGTGTATGTAAACCCTCTGTATGTATGTATAAATGTACCATTGATGTACATGTACGTGAACTATTCAGTGCTTTCTTGTTTTCGTTTCCTCCTCTGAGAACCAATATTTGAATTCAAGAAAGTTAAGTGTGCCTGTGTCTCCGCCCCTCTGCAGGGTTCTCGAGGCCCAGGAAAACATCTGGCGGTGTACAGACGCCCTGTTAATGTCCGTTACCTCTGGGGAGAGGGGGGTTGGGGGAAGAGATGAAGGAGAGTTTCCTTTTATACTTGATACATGATTATAAATGAAAAAGAAAAGTGTCCCTTCCTGCTCTAACTGTTGTGCTCCCTTACTTTGTCCCAATGAGGAACAGGACCTTCTCCTGGCAGCTGCCTATGTTTCTGATGCCCAGTACAACAGGAATGTTCCATTTGAGACATCCCCTCAGGCCATCAGGTAATGGAAGTGTTCAACTGTCACGTATAGAATCACCTGTCCTGTAGCACTTAATATTCTTGAAGTTGAGCCCAAACTGAAGACACTGTTTCCACAATTTTGAGCGGTATAGAGGTTACAGTGCACAGATTTGGATAAAGCCCAATGCTTTTTTTTTAAGTTATAAGAGCATGGTGCCTTACACATGGGGAAGCATTTAGCACATGTATTAGGGACAGATAAGTGAGTAAATGGGTAACACCCAGGACAGGAGACATGGCATCCAAGCCAGAAACGTGTCATCATCTTTTCCTTCTAGACATAGTTGTCCTCTTAGAGATGCCTAAGTGAGAAGACGACTTTTCCTTTATCCTTTCTCTTGCCTTTTGAAACAATCTGTGCATTTGTTCTCTTCATGAGAATTCAGCTTTTTCTCTCTCACTCCCTGAGTTGAACTAAGACCAAGGATTTGGCTCAGAATAGGGGAAACATTTTTTATTATCAGGATGAGAGTCAGTGCCTCCAAAAGCAGTGAATGCTTCATCCCTGGATGCTGTCGAGCAGGTTGGGGGCACTGTCCCCCAACAGGAGGAGAACCGCGTGACGGCGAGGTGAGCCCACCGTGTCGAGATGGGATGATGCACATTATAAGTCAGTCAGGCTTGCCAGGCCACATAACAGTAGGTCACTTTAACTGAGGGTTTCCTCGGCATCGGTCACTGCTTCAAGTCCTCTAAAAGTACCCTCTTCTTATCGTCACAGCCACCCCATGAGGAGGGTACTAATCCTAGCTGGAGACTATGAAGAGAATGTGCTTTGAGATACGATAATCTTGATTTTTTTTCTGTTAGCATTTTGTAGCGTGTGCTCAGTTAAAAGCTGCCCCTTGCTCCCTAGAATTTAAGGGAACTGTGGCCATAGCCATCACGGTATTTTACCTCCCAGCAGTCTTCTAATGGGAAGTTTGGGTGCAGTTTAACTCCTGCTCCTTGTGTGTAACCACCCTTACTCTTTCCTCTTCAGACTTTACTATTTTTATAACCACTGGACGACGCAAGTAGCCACTTACTTTTTTATTTGTGCAGACCTTTCTCTCGCCCTGTTCGAGGAACCCGCGTTGTTTCCACTGCCTTTTTTGGTGAGCATTCAGAACAAAATTGCCAACCAGTTTCTGTCATAGATGGGTTGGGGCCCATGCCTCTTCTTTTATTTCCCTCAAATTTCCGTAAATATGAATTGGTTTTATTTTTATTGGTGGGGGTTGGAAGAATTCTGTTTACTCCCTGAGCTAATGCTTTAATCATAAGGCATTTTAAACGGACTGGAAGCTTTTGGTCTTCTGTACATACAAGGATAAATCAGATAGACAAACGATGTTCTAAAAGCATACTTATTTATTGCCAAGTGGACAATGTCTTTATATAGTGTAATATGTGACTTGTACTTGCCACATTTCCAGCTTTTTTCATAGTCATAAAGCTGAGTATTTATTTATTTATGAGTATTTATTGGTGCTTAGTAGCTACTGTCTCTGACCTTCCCTTTTCTGGGGAAATGCCTTCTGTGTCCTTTGCTGCTGATGCAGCCCCTCCCAGGAAGCCCTGCCAGTTGGGTCATGGAATTCGTAGCTCAAGGGCAGGTTTCCTTTTAAAAGGAAGGAACCATTCCAACCAGCAAAGAATTTTGCTGCCCCTGTCAGTAAAATTAAGGGACGTCGCTGATCCTCGGAGGGTGGCATCAGGGTGGCGTCACAGCGGTGCCAGAGAGCTAAAGCTGAGTCTCCACACGGCAGCGCGCTGTGCTCAGTCTCTGTTTTCTGTGTGCAGGCTACCTCCATAGCAGAAGTACTCTGCCTGACTGCGTTCTTTGGGAGACTTGTACATTTTGCGAAAGTCACTCCTCAAATGGTTTTCTGGAAGGATACGAAAAACATCTGCGTCATGGCAACGATAGTGGTGAGTGCTCATTACAGTGCCTTTAAGAGTCTGTGGTCAAAGGCAGAAACTAGAAGAGAGCGAACTTGATAGACTTGACTTTGTTAAAGCAACGGTGACAGACTTGGGCACAGCAAACACCATTACTGCAGGCAAACCACAACTGGAGGTCCCGTAGGGCAAAATATGACAGTGGGAATATTCTAACCTATCAAGAGCACTTCCAAATTAAAGGAAAAAAGGCACAAAAACTCCAATAGTGCTGAAAATTGGTGATGGCATCTCATAAAAGAAGAAATAAATAATGTCAGATATGAAAAAATGTTTAACTTCACTAATTAAGGATATATATTAAAACAACAATAATATACCACGTGTGCCTATAAAACAATGTTAGCAAGATGGAGAGAAAACAGAACCCCCTCTACCCTGCTGGATGGACGAATAAGCTCTCTTTCTGGAAGGCTGTTTGGCAGTTCCTTTCAAAAGTCTTAAATGTGCATATGCTTGCACCCTGGACTTCCATTCCTGGGAATTGGTATTTAGGAAAAAAGGGTGTGTTCAATGATTTAGCCACAAGATTGGTCATGGCTGAGCTGTTCATAATATTGAAAAATTGGAAACAACTCGATTTCCTGACAATAGACATGTGTTAAATAAAATGTGGCACGTCCATGCAGCCCTTTAAAATAGTGTTAAAGGAACATATGTGTCTCTTATCAGGAAGGGATGCTTATTATCTATTAAGTCAAAAGAGCAAGTTACAATATAATTGGATCACATCTTTGTTAGAAAGAAAAAAGGAAAGAATGTTACACATTTATAGAAAAATCTGGAAGGATATATGCTAAGCAGTTGTGCTAAGCGAGGCAGGGTAATGTGTTCTGAATCAATGCTGTAATGAGCAGAGAGGCCACGTCTGTGATTAGATAAGGATACTTTATAATTAGCTATCAGCACAGCAGCCAACATGCCTGAACCATGGTTCTTTCCAGTTAACCTAAGGCTCAGTCCTCACCTCTGAGCCATCCGTTTTCAGAGCCTCCACAGACACTTGGTGGGAGGGGTCCCCATGCTATAGCTGATATTGGTTTCCCCTCTGAATTTCTTTACTCTGTGGCCAACTCCTTGCTAGTCATTTCCACGTCAGTTTTCAACTCAAACACAATGGGACCAAACCCACCCTCTTCTTTCCCTCGCACCCCTAGATGTTTTCTGTTGTCTGTGATGTTTTAATCTCTCATCACTCAGGCCCAAGTCCTCCTAGTCAAGATTCCCTCTCTTCCTTCTCACACCAGCCTCCCTGAGCCCCCCTCAAGACGCCTCTTGCACGGTTTCCCATTCTCCCCACTTGGACCATTGCAGAGGTCTCTGATGTGGCTGTGCATCATCCCTCTGCTGCACGCCATTCTATCCTCGCCACGTAGTCCAGGCCCCTGTCACCCCTTTCAGGAACTGCCACGGTCACCTTGACCTCAGATCCCTGATACGTGCATTTTAGATGCTGCTGCTGGATTAATTCTCCGGAAGCGCACCTCAGATCTCTCCCCTCCCTTGCCCAAAAATGTCTACGAGCTCCGCAGAATGTTGAGCACCCTGCTCCACCAATCCTGCAAACATCTTGCACACAGTCCCCTGCTCTCCAGCCGGCTGAGCTGCCCGCTGTCCCACACACAAACCGCTCGCTCTGCTTCTGCTTGCAGTATCGCTTTTGCCCAGAATGCCCACTATCTTTTCTTGCCCTTTCTCTAAACATTTGTTTTGACTTCCCTTCATATATCTGCTGAACCCTCAGAATATGCAGACTATCTGTCCGTACTTTTCTTATTTTTAGAATTATCTTCATTTTCTATTATTAAAAAAGTAATACAAGCACACTCCATCTGGAATGGTGCCTATGACCACAGCTTGGGTTCAGTTTCCCGTCAGGTAACATGATGCTGCCTGACATGGGAAAAGGGGAGGATAGACCGGGTGGGAACATTGTAGAAAAAAGGAGGGAGGGAAGTTATTCTTGGAAGAAAGAGAAATCCAAACAATACAGAGTATAAAAAATAGAAAAAGTCACCCCTGCTCTTCTCCTCCCAGAGGTGTGTCCTTCTTTTATGACCCTTTCTGCCGCATGGTCTCTACCAGGCCAGGGTCTGTGTTACCTCTTTGTCTTCTAAAACTCCCAGCACGGTGCCTGGAATATGGTAGGCATGCAGGCAGTTTTAAAACTTAAGTTAGGTCATGCTGCTCCCCTGCTTCAAATCACCCAACGGCTTTCCATCTCACGGCAGACAAAGCCAAAGTCCTTGTCATGGCCAAGGCTCTATATCCCTCCCATTACCACCCGCCTTCACCTCTTCCCACCCTCCCCCGCTCCTGCTCTCTCCGTGGCGGGACCATTTCAGCTTTTGTACCCTCCCCTCCCACTTGTGCATGGCCTACCCTCCCGTGCCACCTCCTCAGAGCCCTCCGCCCCCTTTTCTGCATGCCCTCAGCTCTTTGCCTCACCTGGGTTTTCTCCAGAGCATGTCCCGCCACCTGCTGCAGAGCATATTTATCACCGGTACTGTTCTTTCCTGCTGGAATATGCGCTCCACAGGGCACTTTCCATCTAGTGCTTTGCTCCCTCCAGAGCTAGAACAACACCCTACATGTCAGAGGCCCTCCGTAATGCGTAGGGAGTGAAGTGGATGAGGACACACTCTTGCCCTGTCCATCTCTGTCTTGCATCCTTTGCCCCCATCGCCTGTATTTGAAAGACTTTCTGGGTTCCCCAGACCCTGGGAATAAGACTAACCTTTTTAGCCTGGCCCTCAAACCCACCTGCCATTGTCCTTGTCCTTGTTATTCCTGCCCCCCGCCCCCACCCCCTGGACCCTCTGCTTCCCAAATGTGCCAGACAGTTCTTTTCGAGACTCCCTTTACTACGCCTTCCTGCCCTGGCTGTTGACCTTTCTGGGTTTTATCCTTTTAAAGCTCTGCCTTTGCTTTAATCATCACGGAGTGCCTCCTCCATGAAACCTCCTCAAACATCATGACCTTGGTGATCTGCCATCCCCACTCCCCTGGGACAGTCAGGCTGGTTCCCCCCAGGGGGTGCCCAGCACAGCAGCCAGCACCTGCCTCTTTCTGTCTGTGTCCCATCTCTCCTCCTGCATTGGATCTCACTGGATCCTCTGGGCCCTGCCACCAAAGGGACCAAATTCACATTTCTGATGATGGTAGATTATTCTTTTTTACTTATGTTTTTCTAAAATGCACTGGGTTCTTCTTTTGCCCTGTCCTCAGATGATCACAAACCTGACATTAATGAGGATCAGTGAAGATTTTCTATATTCTAGATATTCTTACCTCTGTTACTAGGGTAGACAACCTCTCTTTTATATGTCAAATTGAAGAAAAGTTAAAATTAAGCAGGAGGTAGTGTGGGAGCAGAGCTCTGTGGGTAACTGCAGGGCTTTGATGTCAGACTGCCTGGGTTCCAGTCTCAGTTCTGCTCCTTATTAGCTGTGTGACTGGGGGCCATGTGCTCACCCTCTCTGTGCCTCAAGCATCTCCATCCAGGAATAGTGCCCCCCCCCCAGGGATGTGGTGAGGATGACATAGAATAATTATGGAAGGTGCTTTTTATACTCCATGGCACATAGTAAACACACAAATGACAGCTATTAATGTCATTTTACAAAACTGGAATTATGCTGTTTATGAGACTTGCTTTTTTACACGACATATTGTGACCCTCCTTCTGGGTCGGTGAACAGGCCTCCACGCCATCACTTCCTCTGTCCTCCAGCAGCGTGGTCCTGACATCTGTGTCCCGTGTCTCTCACAGCTGACCTTGATTGATCTGATTATCTATGGGTCCCTGGAAGCTGTCAACATCCGCGGCGTCCGATGGTCAAGGGCCTTAAGGCCCGTCTTCCTAATTAACTTCCCCGAAAGTCGTCAGGTAAGGATACACTTTAGGATACACAAGGGGTTGGTTTCGTTTTTGCAGGGAATTAGCTGATTTCTTGTAAATGAAATGAAATTTTGTCTTCACAGATCCGCAGGGCTTTCCGAAGCATCCGGAACACTCTGCCTGACATCCTCTACGTGTTTCTCTTGTTTATGTTCAGCGTGCTAATGTTCTCCCTCATGGCCTTGAAGCTCTTTGGGGATAGGTGAGCACGCTGCTCTGGAAGTTTCTGCCTGTGAATTCTCCCAGGTTTGGGTTCAGCCCATTGGTGGCACAGTTTGTCACTGGACGCCCTCTTCCTCGTTCAAACACTCCAGGAGTGCTCTTGAGAGGGAAATGTGTATCAGAAACCACAACTCCATTTCTGTGTGTGGGTTTCTCACTCTGTGTTTTGGTTCCTCTTTAGGGGTCTTAAAACAGTGGAAGGATCGCCCTACTTCACGAACATCCTGGAGATAGCCTTTGAGCTCTACGTGCTGGTCACGACTGCAAACAGCCCCGACGTCATGTACGTGCGTCCCCAGTTCGGGTTGATGGACAGCTGTTCCCGTAACAGAATTCACTTGGTTAAATGCAGCTGTCTCTTGACACTGGCAGGGCTGAGAGAGAAAAAGATTGATTTCCTGTTTATTCATATTTAGTGTAAAAATTTTGAAGAATGCCACATTTTTACACTGACGATAGCCTACCTTTGCTATTTAAAACAAAATTTAGGTGATTTTTTTTTTTTAAACTGAAAGCAACAGGAGATGTCTCTTGAGATACAACTCTTAAATATTTGAGCCCACTTTCTATTCCAGGATTTTCTTTGAGTCTTGAGTTTAAACACCCAAGCCACCTTTGTAAAGGAATCACAGCTTGTTCTTCAGAGCATTGATGTGGTTTTCTGGCTAGACAAAAAAGGAAAGAAATGTAAAGATTCATAGTTGTTGCCTTCCCCTCCAAAAAGCCAATTCTCCACACATGTGGACATTACTGAGGAGGAAACATCATGTGGTCTTTCTTCTAATGTCCTTTGTATGTTCATGGAGGTAAGATTGTTCAACAGTGCTATACTGGGTAGGCAGCTCCGGGGGTCTAGAGCGTGGATGGAGCTCTCACTGCAAATGTTGATCCACACCTCTTCCCGCCCTGCACTTCGGGGGAGGGGCAGGTTTTCTGTCACCTAGTTCTGTGTAGGATCATCACATCAACCTGTTGTGGGTTGTTGCTCGCTCTTGGGCCCAGCTCTGGCAAACCACGAGCAAGCTGAAATTCCTGGCCCTCCTCGTGTTCTCTCGGATCTCTCTCCATATCCTGGGTTACTGGCTGTGCCAGCAACCCCAACATCCCCTCCTGTACAAAATCCAGTTTCTGTTGCAGGTCGGTGAGCACGCATCCTGATTTAGGCCTCCTGTCTGGTGCAATTATTAATGTTGTCCCTTCCATTCTCATTGTCCCAATGTGGATAGAAAATTATCTGGCCACCAGCAAGGCAGACTGGTGTCCCTGCAGAGTCTTGAGTGTAAACCCAAGCCATACTTCAGATTTCCTCTGTAATTGTAGGCAAGTCGCTCTCCATTCTTGGCATTGATTTTCTTACTGTGAAGGGAGGGAATGGGTTTGGGGGATCTCCAGGGTCCTGCCTGCTTTGAAAGTGGGCACCTCTATAAGACACTAAGAATTTCAGAAGGCAGGTTTGGAGCGACTTGTTGAGCATTAGGGATGGTGGTGGCTCTGAGGCCCCATCACACCCTGTGGGGCAGAGTTAGAGTGAGAGAAGGTTTTCCTGTGCCTCGTGCACATGGATGGTCCACGTGGGGTGTCACCTAAGGTCAGGCTTTTTGGACTGTGGACCTAGGGTATGGAAAACCATGAAAGATGATTATTTCCTTCTAGGATGCCTGCCTATGACTTCAATTGGTGGTATTCTCTGTACTTTATAACCTACATCATCATCAACACCTACATCTTCATGTCTGTCTTTCTGGCCGTGGTCTACAACAATTACAGGAAGCACTTGAAGGTAACACTCGTGAGCAGGGGTCTGGGGTGAGGGACGGGCTCCCGGGCTGGGTACGGCAGCAGGGAGGCTGGCAAACGCATGTGCTCAATATTTGAAAGTCTCCTTTCTCTTTTGACTTTGGTGAATCTGAAGACTTATCTGGTGTCTTCTGCTAAGCGGGGTGGTTCTTTACCAGTCTTCGCGATGGTCTGATCTGACGGTGTGTCTGAACACTGTGTGCAATGGCACGTCCTCGCTTTGCTCCTAGCTCCTAACGCATCAGATTGCTCATGGCTCCTTGAAATATTTTGTTTTTGACTGGGGGTTGGGGATATTCTTCAAGCTTCTACCTCCTTTTCCCCCTCCAACAGAAGCAGAAAGTTCTTAAAGCCAACAATTTCTGCCCTGGTACCTGACTGTTTAATTTATGTCTGAGAATTCCTGGAGGTGCTGGGGGGAGGCTTCTGAGTACTTCAGGTAGAGGATGTGTTACTTATAGCCTGGAATCCACCGGGATACCTCAGCCAGCTCACCTGCCCGCCCTTCACCGCTGCGCACCGCACACATTTGGTTGGCTGTTTTCTCATATTCTAAAACTAGTGGCACAGAGAGGCCTTTCATCAAAGGATGATTTTCCTTAAGGGAAGACATGGCCTTTTGGTTTTTGATCCTTTTGGTTATGTTTTGAATTTTTCATTGCTTAAGGATGTTCCCACCAGGGGACAAGTAGAAAGTAGAGAACTTAAATGTTTGCAGTTAAGGAGAAGCAGATGGTGAGACTGAGTCTGAGATTTGGCCAAACTGGCCTTTGAAGGTGTCTGGCCTCTCCAGGTCCTGGGGAGTCAGTGCACTGCAGGAATCTCAGCTGCCCTGACCCCAAGGCCAGCCTCCCAGAGACCCTCCTACTTCTGACCTCCTCCCTCTTGGCAGAAAGAGGCTGTCTCAGAGAGACTGGTACGCCTCTCTTCCCTTTCACTGCAGGACAGAATTGTTGCTATGCCTCCTCCTCCCCCAAGGAAGTGTTTCTTTTGGTAACACTCCTTAGGAATTAATCTTCTGCAGCATGGATCAGTCAGCAAACATATCTTATACATGCCTTATGTGCCCAGCACCATACAAACTTCTGAGAAGTCAAAGATGATTAAGACACAGCCCGCACCCTTTGAGAATTTACAGTCTAGCCATGTAATCAATTAAGTGGTGATAATATTGGATAACAGGCTTGCAGGGAGCAGTAGAGGTGGGCATTGGGTAGCAGATTGTAACCGGAGAGGGCTCCCCCCTTCTGGAAGATTCCCTGCGGTCAGCCAGATGGCAGCTCCTGGCAGGCCCCAGCTTTACTTCCTGCCCTAGTCCTCTTCTTTCCGGACCATTTCTAGCCGAGTTTCACTTCCCCGACATCCCTCCTCTTCCTCTTCTCTTTCTTGGTTGACTTAATGGTAGATCTATCTTCTCCCTCTCCTGGCTCTCCCTCTCTTTCAGCAGCATACCCGATTTCCTTCCTTTCTGGAGTCCCCCCTCCTCCTGGGCAGAGTGGAGTTGGGACCTGTCTGCCTCCTGCTGCTCTGTTTCTCACCACACAGATTATCCTTCACGGGCTCTTGGTAAGATGAGTTCTGTTTATGCAGACAGGGGCTAGCGACGTGTACCTGGAGCCGGGGAGGGGTTATATACCTTGCTTATTAGCAGACCCATCAGTGCCTTCTCTTTGGCTCTCTGATTACCTTGAAATGTTTAACATAAAGAAACGAGGGTTCCTTGACTCTTTCTCTTAAAAAGCACAATTCTGTTTTTTAAAGAATGAGATTCGCAAACTGGTGTACCTGAAACGTCACAAAATGACGGAGGCTTTCAACATTCTGAAAGTCAAGGTGGGCACAGAGTTTGTGGTTAAGGAGGCCCAGTGGAAGCGGCTGGCCAAGGTCGTGGCGCCGGACATCAGCAGTTCCCACCTGGAGCTCCTTTTGAGGATCTCCGACGAGGGACAGAGGGGGCACGTGGGTAAGAAGCCTTGGCCTCTAATGTTGCTCTTCCCTGTGCATTCAAAAGCAGGGGGGCTTCTAAGAGGGATGGGTGAAACAGTAGGATTGGTTTTTGATTTTCTTCAATTCGCAAATAAAAGCGCATACTGACACTCCCTGCTGGCAGCAATACAGTCGAAATGGTGTCCTCACGCTGTGTTCTGACGGGGCTGCCCCGGTGCGTGTTGTCAGCGTGTAACGAGCTCGCAAAGCCCTTACCTTGTAACACGGTCATTCCCTCTGGGATTCTCTTTTACGGAGGTCATCTAATCTATGGAAAAGAGCTGTATGAATAAATGTCTAAATTGCATTCAGTATTTGAAAGTAACTTAAAATTTATGGTAGTGGTTGATATCTCTTATTAATAATGCTTAATGTTTGTGGCAGGCTCATCAGGTGTGAGGCCTTGCTGTGACTGTTTTCCATGCATTGTGTGTGTGTGATCTTCCCCAGGCTCAGTGGGGTGGGGTGGAGGGTGAGTTTTGTTAGCCTCATTCATTAATGTGGACACCGAGACTCAGAGAGCTTGAGTAGTTTGTACAGGTCACTCAGCTGCAAAGTGGGGGCACAGGCCATCTGACTCCAGAGCCCACGCTTTTTACCATTGTGTTAAACTGCCCCAAATTGTGATAGTCACTTAATGGGAAATATTTGTGACACTAAAAATGACCGTGAAGATGAGGTAGCAATGTGGAAAGATGTGAGGTGACTAAGATACACCCCGAACCATAGAAGTCCCTCATATCACCAGTTTCAGGAAAAGTACAGATGGAGACACACCAAAGTGGAATGGTGGGTTTGATAGGATGCAAATTTACAGGAGGCACAGACTCTCAAACTTGTCCTGCAGAGCCATAGGTTTATAAGGTCTCTGTGCACGTGTGAGAAGAAGGAGACGACAGTGATTCGTTCTCTGGAACTTACGTGAGAAGTCAATCCAGTGTCCAGGGGAAGAAAAGAAATGTATAGCAAGACTGTTAAGTGGGTGGTGCCACCGTCTTCCAATGAGAGTTTTGGATCCAGGATGGAGGAAGGCCTCTGCCCACCTGAGTCAGCAGGATTTGGCAGGCGCCCTCCGTGGACCCCTGAGCACATCTTTTCAGCCACGCAACTTGATGTCGTGCCTCCAAGTGTCTGGTCAGGAGCCAGGCTTCTCAGACCCTGAACAGATTGCTCGGTGCCCCTGTTAGTGGTGGGCATTGACTCGCTGTGCCAGCCAGCATGTTGGGGGTAGGGTTCTGCTGATGGTGGAGGAAGGGCGGCTGGAGCCTCATGGGGGGACCCTTGAGCACAGTGCTTCTCAAGCGGTGGCCGTGAAGCTTTTTAATTTCCACCTGTCATTGACTGATACTTCAGTAAAATACAACAAAAATGAATATCCAGAAAAATGAAATAAAAAAGACATGTAAAATCCAAGTCCCAATTTTTCATGATTAGAGTCAATGGACATGAAATGATCCTGTCAATTGTTCTGCAAGTTTCTAAATTTTCAGAACTTATCTCTTGGAGGAGGGGGAAAATGAGGACAGGCCAGCAGTGGCCCGGGGACCACCCGTTGAGGAGCACTGTGCTAGTACTTAGAGGAGAGGGCTGGGACTTGGGCCCCCTGGATCTCCCATTCCAAGAACCGGGGTGGTGTGGCGGGCCACATCTGGCCAGGTGTTCCTGAACTTCGGCCCTGCTGTTTTTGAGAATTCTCCTTTGATGAGTTAGTATCTTTGCTGCTTCTAGGTGATTGGGACTTTGAAGATACTGATGAATCTTTAGGGCTTTTGTGATTCCTTCTGTAAAGTGACTTTCTAGATTGCTTTCTTTGTGATTCCTTCTGTAAAGTGACTTTCTAGATTGCTATTAAAAGGTGAGATGTTCCAAACCGGGGATGGGGGCTTTTAGGAGTCCTTGTCTGCCAGGCATGCTGAGGCCTTTACACGTCGGTATCTCCTGCTCATCCAGAAAAGATACACGTGGTCGCCAGTACATACTCACATGAACAACGTTTCTTTGTTTATAAGGTCAATCTAACTGTTGACTGTTGTTTCCCAAGTGGGAGAATGAACGCCTTTCTTTGTCTTGACAGCTTCTTCCATGTTCTAGGCTGACAAATAGGGCAGCTCTTAACAATACTGTTCAGCTGTGTAGGATCAAAACTCGAGTTTTTAACAAAATTAATTTTATAGCATGATACAAGACAATTGTTATATAATATTTTAATTTGGGTATCATGAAGGACAAATATATTTATACATAGGAACATAGCATTTTAATTTCTTCGGAAGTCTTTAGGTATATGCAGATTATTGACTGTTTATCTCAGTATTCATTAGCGCAATGTCCCGATCTCAATTAGTAATTTTGGAAAATAAGTTTAAGAAACCATAGGTAGTTGACTCACTGTTGACACTAAGGGTTTGTGAGAGAAGTATAAAACTCTAAACGCTGTATCCACATAATTCAAGCAGGTAAGTCTGTAGGGGCTTTGATTTACAATATCGTGTGAGATTTACACAAGCCGTTGATAAAGATCCAAGTTTTTAAATCACAGCGCAGTTGAAATCATGCTGCATGGTTCAAGTCCATGTTTAGGTTTGTGGACGCCTAAATGTTCTCTGAGAGCCTGACACCAAATGACCCGTCAGCTAAGGGGGACGAAGGTGAGAAGTTCCAGCCATTTTAGCCTCTTTGGAGAAAAAAAAATCTGCGTGCACTAAAATGCCATATTTACAGTTGTATTTACACTAGATAAAGTCAGGAAAAAGACAACAAAACCATATTTTAAACCTTAAATCACAAAACAACTTAATTTATTAGCTTTCCTTTACTGGGAACATTAAATAAATTTGGAAAATTTGAAATTATTTTAATTTGATTTGTGAAGTAATTTTATAACATTTAAACTTTTAGTCTAAAGTCTTTAGGTTTTAAATTTGTAACCAGATGTTTAAAATGTATCTTTTTACTGAAAAAAATAATGAAGCCTTGTTTTTTCTCCTCCAGTGGGCTTTTTGCAACTAACTGCTGGCCTATTGTTAATCTGTGTATCTTTTCTTTATTTTTTTTAACTAGGTAGAGACACTAAGAACATTAAACAAAGTTAGAATTCCCTGGTTTCCATTTGATTTTCTTAAGAAATTCAAGTACGGAAATACTATTTAAATTAATATTTTGTTGTTTTACATATTTTATACTTGTGGGGGGCCAGGCTTTAGAGACCAACTTGTTAATTCAAGATTTTATCTGGAGAAAATCACTTTAAGACCTAGTTCACATGACACTTAATTTCTTTAGCATTTTTAGTACATTTATTCAAGCTACGAGTTTGTCACAGATTTTTTTTTTTAAAGTAAAAAAGGTGATCATTGAGCTTGAAATTCCTTATTTTATTCACCTAGTGTTTTGTTTGGTTTCTTTGTTTTGAGGGATAGCACATTTGAAGGATAAAGAATTTTTCCTGGATTTCTTAATTTTGGGAGAATCTTTAAATCTCTGCTCAGAATGTAAGGATTGCATAGTGTTCGCTGTAAAACAAGTAAATTAACAATTCATTGAGAAATTGTTCCCTGTTGTATGAGTGTGCTAGGGCTGCCATAGGGTACCACACACCGGGAGGCTTAAACAACAGAAGTTTTTTCTCTCACAGTTCTGGAGGCTAGAAGTCTGGGATCAAGGTGTGGGCAGGGTAGGCTCTCTCCCTGGCTTGTGGGTGATTGTCCTCTTCCTGTGTCTTCACATCGTCTTACCTCTGTATGTGTCTGTGTCCTAACCTCCTCTTCTTAGGAAGACACCAGTCATATTGGATTAGAGCCCACCCTAATGACCTCATTGTAACTTAATCACCTCTTTAGAGCCCCATCTCCAAATACAGCCACACTCTGAGGTCCTGGGGTTAAGATATTAACATGTGAATTTTGAGGGGGCCCAATTCAGCCCTCAACCCCTGTTTCACTGGTTCTGCCCATAGATTGTTGCCCTTCTCTAGTGCTCTCTTCTATGTGTAGTTTACCTTCCCCCACCCGCCACACAACTGATCTACGAAAGCTCGAGTCATATTAATATTCTCAGTTTATCATAATCTCAGACTTGAACATTGACTCTGAGAGGACAGAACTGCAACGGTCCTAGTTCATCTGCCACAGACTTTCCCACTCAAGCTGATATGACTCCAGCTGGTCAAAGGCTCCAAAGCCATAAGATGACAACATACTGACAAAACGCACACGTATGCACAGTCATGCACCTCATAACGACGTTTCAGTCGACGACAGACCACGTATACGACGGTGGTCCCATAAGATTAGTACCATACAGTCTAGGTGTGTAATAGGCTATACCGTCTGAGTTTGTGTAAGCACACTCTATGATGTTCACACAATGACGAAATCGCCAAACGACACATTTCTCAGAACGTATCCCCGTCGTTAAGCGAAGCACGACTGTGGTTCTCTTACTTTCTAATGGCCCTGTGGACATTCAGCAAAATTGGCTCATGACCTTCCGAGCAGGTTAGAGGGAGTGAAAGAGGTGGGGAGACGCCCCTGAGACACACCCGTGGAAGCCTGACCTCTATTTGCTGGCTCATGACTGGAGTCACAAGGAGTCTGGGTCCCTGGCCTGAGCCCTCCTCAGTGTTGTCACCTGAGTCATGATCCTATTTGTAAATTGAATGAGACCAAGTCTCATCTAGTTTGAAAAAAGAAATCCATCAGAGTCATAGATTTTATTAAAGATCCATAGATGTGGCAAGAAGAAAGTGCCAGTAAGCTTACGGCTTAACAGACTCCCCAGTAGTTTACCTTTTACCAAACAGCAGTGTCAGTTTAAATATTTTTACCAGGGCAAGCACACCTTTAACGAAGACAGCCAGTCCAATTTGTTGGCTTTTAGTGATCATAAGTTATATTTTACAGGATATAATAATTTCTGATGTCTGGATGTCCAAAAGACTCCTTTGTTCAACTAACACTTTCTTTGTGATTCCTTCTGTAAAGACAGTTTTAATAATAGAAAGCCGAACAGAATTAGATGCTTCACAATGGTCTCCACTCTATACAGGCGAAGGATAGCAATGCTTCCACGAACATTGTCATTTTCCCCCTTGATCAGCAATTATGAGCATTTGTGGTTTCCAAGGCTAAACACTGGAATTCTGTTAGTACTGAAAGTGTTAAAACTTAAATCTAGTGTTAAACTGAGAAACACAAAACTTACAAACATGGAAAGAAAAGGGCTGAATAGAATTATTAACAAAGAGAGTATGGGGCAAGTAGTGTATCTATGACAAGGGTTGTCAGACTGTGGTCTACAGACTCAATATGGCCCACCACCTGTTTTTGTAAATCAGGTTTTGTTGGAACACAGCCATGCTCATTCATTTATGATGTTTATGGCTGTTTTCATGCTGTAACAGCTGAATTAGGTAGTTGAGATAGAGACCATGTGGTCTAGAAAGCTTAACACACCATCTGGCCCTTTGCAGAAAAAGTTTGCCAACTCCTGATCTCCCACAGAAAACATCAGATGGGTACAAATTCCTTCTTAACACAAAATTACTATGGTTTTGTTGCTCTTTGTTGTTTCCTGTTCTTATTGACTCTTCTGGAGTAAAAGATGTCAACTCAGTGAGACTGATGGATTCCCTGTTGGCTGAGATTATTTAATGACTGAGGTTTTGGGTGGATTCCTGTCAGTAGGTCACTCTGAACCCTGTTTATGTTTGTCATGTCAGTGTCTCCCTAACCTCCAATGATGGAGCTCACATAACCCAGGTCCCTGGAGCCAAGCTATTACGTCACCTAATTCTCCAAGGCTGCACTTCCACCTGAGTGGGTGTTACATGTCTTTGGCTATTAAGACATGTATGTGTATTTTCCTTCTAACTCTAAAGACCCAGGAACTTAAACATCCTAAGATAGCTAAGTGTGTTTTTCATACAGCTTGATGGACTCGTGTTCTTTCATGTTCTTAGGACCATACAACTCTTAGGGAAAATAGCAACATGAATGTTTAATATCATTCAAAGCTTTGTCTGATTCAGGCTCCTCACTCAGGTGAGGCCACACTTCTGACAAGGCTGAGGCTTTTTCTTTTCCTGGTGTCAGTTGATGGCAGTTCCCCAACATCTTTCTCGCATAAACCACACTATGGTGGCACCTATAGAACGATGATTTGTCATTTACTTCTGAAAACTGAAATGGAGACCTGGACATCTTCCAGGCCTGCTAAATGAGAAGTCTCCTAGTACTTAACTCCCTGCCCTAGTCTTTGACAGTTGTCTCAGCTGTACCTGATCTGCACCTGCAATTCATTGCAGCAACTTTCTTTAAGGTTTCCAAAGCATTCAACTTAGTTTTCAAAGAAGCAGCAACACTCTGCATATTCTGATTTTATCCATTGATGTGATATTTCTTTAAGTTATACATAATTACAGGAAGTTCGTGCATAAACAGGTTTCACCAGTTGACTTGTGGTCAGCATCCAACTGCCTGGTCGGGGAGAGGTGCGTGAGGTATTGGAGAAGAGCCTGCTGACCCTGGGCTGTCAGTGGGTCTGGAGACCATCAACTCAGCGTTGAGTGGGTCCAGGCTGGTCAAGAAAGTGCCCACTGTACTTTGGCCTGGGGAAGTGGGTCAACTTGTGGAAGCTGTGGGTTTGAGTGAGTCCTGTGAAGGGGCAGAGAGGGAGGGTGGGCAGAGAAGAGGGTAGGGACTCAAGAGGAAGGGAATGGATTACACCTACCTTGGACCCTTCGTGGAGAGGAAGGGGAAGTGGGGAAAGGTACATCAGGTGGACTCTGAAAGCAGTGATGGCCCGTGTGAGGAGGAAAGCAGGGTGGAAGGCAGGGGGTGAGATAGTGGCATCTGTGAACTAGCAAAATCACATGCTTAGGTTGGCTGCAGGTCTGAATGAGGACAGGCAGGAAGCTCTGCCACTCTCTGACTCCTTGGCCTTGGGCATTCAGCCTTTGAGGCTTCAGCTCTTCACCTGCAAAATGCAGATCCAAGAGCCTGTGCTGACTTGGCTTCACCCTTTGGACCTTAGTGTCACAGTGGCCATGTATTTTTGGGGTGGTTTTTTTCTTGCAGACAGAATGAACTTTCTACGCTTGGCTGACCTCCTCAACATCCAGGTGGTCACCATCAACATCAAGAGACACCCGTTGGAAGCCTGGCTGCCTGGGGTATACCAGTCGTCCGCAAGCCTCTTTGTCCAGAAGATGGTTCGGCACAGGCAAGTGAGATGGGGTCAGTCTTCTCTCAAGTTGTTTTAAAAATAGAGGAATCTGCTAATGCTGTCAGGACTGAATATGTTTCATCATTGAAGCTGTAAATCAGCCCTCTGCTCACTGCTTTTGGTTTCTCAGGGAGACATGGAGAGGATTCTGAACATGCTGTGTTTGACCTTAGCCAAAAGGACAGGCTTCTAGTTATTCTTCCTTCTGCAATGTTTCCTAAGATGCTCAAGGGCCACAGACTAGATGTGCTCTCTGAGCCAGGGAAGCTGATCAATCTCTGAATTCAGAATCCAGTCCCATCAAAGTCATTAGGAAGTTGATGTCAAATATGGCACTTTGACTCTGCAAAGTATATGTAAGAACTCATGAGTTAGAGTTGCTGGAATGATTGTTAAGAAGGCCAATTAGTTCTTTTATTCTCAAGTATTTGGACTGCAGAAAGAGTCATTTATCCTGGTTGGAGATCTTATTTTTAATATGTGTGTCCTGGAATACCCTTATCATCAGAGGCTCATCCTGTTGCTTTCTTTGAATTGAAAGTTTCATGAAAGTGAATGGCTCTGAGCCAGCCCTGATGGCCTAGTGGTTAAAGTTCGGTGCTCCCACCGCTTCGGCGGCCTGGGTACACTTCCCGGTTGTGGAACCACACCACCCTCTGTTAGTTGCCATGCTGTGGTGGCTGTCATGTAGGAGAACTAGAAGGACTTACAACTAGAGTATACAACCATGTACTGGGGCTTTGGGCAGGGGAAAAAAAAAGAGGAAGATTGGTAACAGATATTAGCTCAGGGCAAATCCTTCCTGCAAAAAAAAAAAGAATGGTTCAGAAGTCTTTGCAAGTAGCTCAGCCTGTGGTGTAGGCAGATATCCCTTTGAGCTGCCCATATTTTATATTTATCAGAGTTCTTTATACAGAGGCTTCTTTCTTAATCCCAACATTGAACTACTGATGTGTTTCCTGTGGTGGAGGTTGGCATGTCCACATGCGACCTCCAGGGCTGGACCCTAGTCTGTGCTTCATGGAGAACAGTGGGTAGGAGCTGCTCCTCTGTCTTCCCCTGGCCCTGCCCAGGGTTTACCCAGGATGCCCTGGAGCACAGCAGACAGGCACCTAAGCAGCGCAGCCTGCTCTGTAATTGAAAAGTTGACTCAGAGCACAGCTACCATACTTTTTCCACCCGTTTACACCCCAAACCTAGTAAGGAAGATGAACATGCCAGTCCCCTGGAAGGCTTGTGTGCAGTAGGTGTAAAGAGGTTTTCAGAGGCCTTCTTAGTTAAGGATATTAATTTTCTAAGTAGTAGAGGTGTAATGATCTCATGCTAAATCCTAAACCTTCTCTTTGCCCCCATTCTGCCTAAGCTTTCATCTGATCCAGGTACTGTGCCCCCAGGGGGGAACCTGGGAAAACCACGCCTCTATCCTCCCCCCTCACTCTGTCTTCATTTTCTCCTTGGCAGGAAGGGCTGCACCAATATCAGTGGGAAGCAGGTGAATTTTAGGGCCTGGCTTACACGAGGAGTGAGTGTGTGTGTGTGTGTGTGTGTGCACGCGTGTGTGTGTGTGGGCAGGTGTGGGGTGCGGGTATCTCATATTCATCACGTTGCCGGGAATCGAAGCAGCCCTGGTGAGGCTCTGAAGATGCTCATTTCAGTGAAATGCGTGATGACAGGATTTCTCCTTTTTCCCCTCATGCCAGGGCTTTTGTCTGGGTTTATGACGTCATCATCCTAATCAATGCCATATTCATCGCTCTGGATGAGAGAAACCCCTTCATTGCCTACGCAGAATGGCTTTTCCTTTCTCTCTACGTTATTGAGATTCTCCTGAAACTGTACACGTACGAGCCCAGAGCCTATTTTGGAAGAAGGCAGTTCTGGAACTGGTAAGCATGTGTGTTCCAGGGATGGGGGAAGGGGCCATGGGCAAAGAGAAGGGGCTCCCTGACAGTTTGGGGACCATGGCTGTAGTTCTCCAAGCTCCCTCTGCCTTGTTTTGAGGCATCTTATAATGAAATCTCGGGGCGGGGGAACACCTGGTTCAGCGAAAGCTGTTACTCACGGTGTCAGTTCGAACTGACTGTAGCTGAAGTTAGAGTCACAGGTCATGGCATCTTGGATTTGGAAAGGATCTTAGAACGTCATACCCAGTGAGGCAATTCCTTCCATAGCTCCCCCAGCTGCTCCCTGGTCTTGTTATCAGAACCCTTGGCCTGCCTGGCTGGACAATGAGACTGTTAGCAAGCCTTTCCTGGGCTGGACGTCTCTCCCTGTGGCCTTCTCTTGTCCAGGCTACGTACCTCCTGGTCTTGAACCATCGCCTCCATGCTGCAAACCAGCCCGTCCATGTTGAGTGCCACTGAGTGTCAGGCCTTGAGGGACACGAAGATGCAGGTGTAGGCCTGACTTAAGTAGCACAACTTGGTGGGGTTGCATCTCTGTGATCACTGCTCTCAAGGCTGGGAAACTCACTAAGATGTGCATGTGGCCAAAGGGGGACTGGTCAGTGGTGTCCAGTGTTTTGTTGTCCCTTTGCACTGCTGTCAGAAAGAAAAGTAACAGTGTGATGAAATTCCACTTTAATTACAAAGTGACAATGCATTTAGCAAATTAATACCAAGAAAGATTATACCATGTATTCTGAAAATGTGTCAAAGTATTCTTACAAGAATGTAGTTACTTTGGAAGACAAAGTGACATGAACGAGCTGATTCCTGCAAATTCCCTTGGATGGTTCGTTGGAGCAGCCAGTGAATGTTCACTGGATTGTTCAAATGTAGTGTTTCTTGCTTCATATCTGTTGTCCTAAAAATTATGGAAATCAGTTTTATGGCTGGATCGTTGCTTATGTAAAATATTGGACTTGAAGTTTTCTCAGAATCGATTGTATCCTGACTGGCCAGGTCTTTCCCTCGATTCTTCACCCACTTTGCTTCTGCACTGTTAGGTTTGATACGCTGATCATCATCGCAGCCCTGGTGGCCACCGTGGCCAACACCACCATTCAGTCAGGTCAGTGTCACCGGCTCTCAGCTTCTCCACCTCCCGGGGTGGTGTGTTCAGTCAGTAGTCTTGGCTGAACATCCACTGTGCACCACAGGTGTTTGGGGTGAGGCAGTGGGGGCACAAGAGAATTAGCAAAAATGTTGCATATTTTGGAGAGGGATGATAGCTTTGTTTGTGTTTAGCTGTATATTAGAGATTTCATTTGGAGGCGTCCAACACACCAACTACTTACCTGGTCACCCCTCTCCAGAACCACCTTTGGTCTCAGGCCCAACATCCACACCTTTGACCTGCTGCTCGTCTTGGCCACTGCCCAGGGTCAAGCCATAGCAGAAACTCTGCATCATCCCCTGCCCACCACCCTCTTCCCTTTACCCGCCTCCGGCTCCATTGCACACACCACACAACCAAGCACACTCCTTCCTGTAGATGGCAGAGGGGTTATTTAGTCTGCTCCCACACTCATAATACCTTAGCTCCAGGGGCCGGAGGGGACGCTCAGGTCCCACACTCGCCTGGCTGTGATTTGCTGGGGGAGTTGGTGATTCAAGGCAGCACTTGCTCCCTCATTGCTCAGAGCCGTCATTCTGTTCTTGAAGTGAAGCTGCAACTTCCCCCTGTACCCACAGAGTCTCAGACCTCATTGAATGAAAGGGACAGGCCAGAGGTGCTCAGAAAATGGAATGTTAGATGCTTGTGTTCTCTTTGCAGCAAGAAAATACAACAGTCAGCAGATACTGGATATTGTCTTGATATTGAGAATACTCCGGCTATTAAGGGTCATTGTCAGCATTCAGAGGTAAAGATGAAGCGACATTGGGGCCTGGTGGAAACCAGCCTGCCTGGGAACTAGAAACACGCCCAACTGTGAACCCGGAATGCAGCTTGTTAAAGGACCTGGTTTCTCTGTGGGCAGTGGGCAGGGCAGGGAAGGCTGTGAAGAGGGTGAGGGGCACTCACCTGGCAGCTCCCTGAGGGCAGGGATTCTGCCCTCACTTTCATCCCTGTGACCTGGTCCCTTAACTGTGCATGGGGCCTGGTGAGTGAATAGCAGTGGTCCTGATGGCAGCTAACACTTACTGAGTGTGCTAACGGTTGTCTTGTTAAATCCTCCACAACCCTTGATAGAGGGGCTTTTATTATCCCTAGTTCACAGGTGATCACAGTGAAGCTCAGAGAGGTTCAGTAACTCTTCCAATGGTGCACAGCTAGAAAAAGGCAGCACTAGGACACAAACCCAGGAGTCTGGCCCCAAAGCCCAGATAAACCCCACCCTGGTTTCGATAGGCCAGGACTGACCTGCTCCCTCAGAAAGTGTTCAGTTGTCAACCTAAGCCTCCAGGTCAGCCTTACAACAGGCTGGATTTGGTGGAGAAAAAGGTAGGGGGAGACAAGCAGGCGAGGCTACATGGTTTTCAGCCTCACTGCCCCCCGTGTCTTACTAGTGAAGTTCTCTGAGCACCTTTCTTACGTCTGTAAACCTGCCTTGCTTTGCTTCCAGGGAAACTGCAAGTTAACTCCCCCCTCAGCTTGGTAGATGGACTGATTCTGAGAGAACTGTACAGGCGAATTCTTGAGAGCATTTAAAGAACAGATCCAGGACGGGGGAGGGTGTGAAACTAAACCGCTCGCACGGCGTCAGCTTCACATCTTCCCTTTGCCTTGCTTGGGAAACTGTGTTTGACCCTAGATTCCGGGTTATCGTGACCACCTTAATTAACATCGGCCCCACCATGCTGACGTTTGGCGGACTCGTCCTGGTGAGTGGCTGCTCTCACTGCTATTTTACGTGAAATAAGCGGTAAGATGTTCATTCCTAGCAACCGTTAGGAAGCCTTATTTTAAGTGAGGGAAAGAGAGGGAGATTAAGTAAATGAGATGCATTGGTTTCCAGTAGCCATTTTTAGAAATATCAAGTGTCTAGAAACATTGGGCATATGTCCATGAAGGTACGCTGGCTGCTGTAATCAACACCAAAACTTCCGTGGGTTAACCCCGTCCTAGTTTCTTTCTCACCCACAGTCCAGGCGGGCTCGTTTCTAGCTAGCAGATGATTCTCAGGGATGTAGGCTCCTTCCAGCTTGAGGCTCTGCCCCCCAGGGTTCAGATCCTTCTTTGTTCTGCTCACAGAGAAAGCCCACCTGCTCCGTGAGGTCCCCAATGCTGAGAATGTGAGGTCCCCAATGGTGAGAATGTAGCCACACAACGCTGCAGGGGGTCTGGGGCCTCCCACTTAGGAGTGATTCCGCATCATGGGTGAAGGAGCTCGAATATTGGTGGGACACTTTGCTAGGGGGTCTTGTTTTTCTTTTCTGTTTTAATGGTAAAAAAATTCAATTAGTACAGAAGAATGAAATGTAGACTGCAAGTCACCCGTTCCCACCCCCCACATGCCTGTTTCCCAGAGTCAACCATTATTGAGTTTCTTGTTATTCTTCCTAAATATTTCTATGCATACAAGTATATCATATCCAGGCATGTACATATCCAGTCTATTGTTGTGTCAAATGGGATAATTCGTACCAAATGTTGCCCAGCTTTCTTCTATCTAATATCTTGGTCGTATGTCCTGGAGGACACATGAATCCATGTAAGCTCTGCTATGATAAAGTGTCCCACCGAGGGAAGACTCCAGAACACCTCTGACCAGCCTCCCTACTGACAGACCACTGGGTATTTCCATCTTTTTGCATCACAAGTGATGTGGTGAAGACAATTCTTGTATGTGTATCTTTGTGTGCTTCTGTGACTGTATCTATTGGGAACATTCCTAGAAGTGGAACTGCTAGGTCAAAAGGTAAATGTATTCAAAATTTGGATCGATGGTGACAAGTTGCTTTCCAAAAGATGTGCTCCCCATATATTCCAACAACAGTGTGTGACAGCATCTGTTCCTCTGCACCCCTCACAACTGGGGTTTACTAAACATTTCCATATTTTCTAGCCTGATGGGTGAGAAAATGGCACCGTGTTGTTTTGACATGTATTTCTTCAGTAATTCATGAGGTTGAGTGTCTTTTCCATGTGTTTTTGGCCACTTATGCTTATTTTCACATAAATAGCTTTCACATTTGTGGCCCATTCTTCTATTAGTTTTATTTTTTATATGATTTGCAGAAGTGTGTTGCTTATTAAGGAAATAGGCCCTTGGTAAGTTGTATACAGAGTAATTATTTTTCCTTATCTGTCACTTGGTTTTCATTTTTTTCTACATAAAGGCTTTTTGTTGTATTTTTTTGGCTATATAAAAGTTTAAATTAACTATACAGTCATATTTGTCAATCTTTTATGTTATAGTGTCTAGGTTTTATGTCATGCTTGGTAAGGACTTTTTCTACTCAAATTTTTTCTAGTTCTTGTATGGTTTATTTTTTACACTTAACCCTTTGGTACCTTTGGAATTTATTTTGATGTGAAAAACAAGGTAAAGATCCAATTGTATTATTTTTTTTTCCTAGAGGACTAACTATTATTTATTGAGTATTTAACCCACTAACTTGCTAGCAGGTTCTTTTTTGACTTTGTAAACGGAGCCCAGGAGAGGTCAAGGTGTGGTCCAGCTGGCCCTGTCCTATGTCCCTCCACGGAGAGCCCAGGCTTCTCTGGCAGAATGGCCAATCGGCCGACCCCTCCCCACCCTCTTCCTGAGGCTGTGGAACTCTTGGTTGGGGAGGGCAGCCATTGCCAGAGTAAGAGTAGCTGCCCTTTCTGCTGGGCGCTTGGTATAGGGCTGACCAGTGTGCCCAGTGCCCCCGTCTCTCCTGTGCACTCCTTGCCCCATGACTCTGCAGCTCCAAGTGCCCACTGATGACCAGTGCCGCCATCCTAGGTGGTCTACTACGTGTTTGCTATCATTGGGATGGAGGTGTTCCATGGCAAAGTCCGGTTCTTCGACCCGAATGTCACCACTCCTGATGCCCCGGTGTGTGGGAACCCAGCCCTGAAGGACTCGGCCTTCGCCCGGGACAGGTACTGTAAGAACAACTTCAACGACCTCGCCTCCGCGTTCATCGTGCTGATGGAGCTCACGGTGGTTAACCAGTGGCACGATATCCTTTCTCAGGAGGCGTCTGACTCCCGGAGGGGCTCCTGCTCCCTGGGGCGGGCAGGGGGGCGCTGAGAGCAACTTCTGGGAGGAGGATTGCGCCTTGGCGTCCCTGAGCTCAGGGCACCCGCCAAGTTTCCCGAAGGTTTGGTTCCTTAGCTCCGTACTCGTCGCGGGTGGCTTTGCCCTCGTGACTCACCAGGCGGCAAAGTTGTACTTCATCGGGTTCCATGTGGTGGTCGTCATCCTCATCGTTAAGTGAGTTTACTTCTGCCTCGCTGGCAAGTCCAGGTCTCCTCTCTCAGACCTACAACCGCTTGCACCTTCCTTCTCCCCTGCTCTGCCCTGTGTACGTGGTGGGCGGGTCGCATCTCCCCCGCTAGATGCTAAGGCCCTGGAAGGGAGGGGTCTTACTGTCATTCACAGTTGTGTTCATCACAGTGTCTGCCAGCGCCGTGCACATCAGTGTGTAATATGCATCTCAGAGCCTCATAAGTCGTTCGGGTCAGATGGACTCTGGGGTCCCGGCCAGTCTCCCTTCCCTTCCCCACTGGGTTGAGTCACCTTTAGAACATCCCTGTGAATTGCTGTCCACCCTCAGCTTAAATCTGTCCAACGGCTAGGACTCGTTAGAACCCAGGAGTCAGTCCCCTTGTTGCCCAGCTCTGGTGCTTACCTGTCCTTACACAGGTAGAAAGGAAATGTGCCCCTGGGTAAATTCCCTTCATTGGTTCCAGTTCTGGCCTGACCTTCTTCCAGGGAAGAACTCAGTCACTGTTGGAAAGCTGCTGTGGCATCTCACCACTCAAAAGGGCTCTCCTTCCAGCTTAAGAATCTTTGATTCTAGCTCCCTGGGTCCTCATGGGACCTGAATTGGAGTCCCTTTCACCCGTGGGGTTCTCTGCCAGAGGTGTTTTCTGGTTGCTGTACTCCTCTCAGACCTGGGCCCACAATTCTTGGGGTGCCACCCTGCGCCAGTGCCTTCCTTGTCACAGCAGGGCTGCTTTGGGCGCCCCACCACTCTGCTGACTTTATATGAATAATGCCCACAAACGTCCTGGGAGAGGGATGGAGAGGGGGAAACCCTGATCAGGGCAGCTTGTCCCACACAGCCCAAATGGGTACGTAGTGGGGACAAGAGAGACTTGCCTCCCTGAGTGACTCTCACGGAGGTGATCGGAGTGCTGGGACAGGCCGAGGCAACACCATGAAAAGGCTGGAGGGCTTTCTCTGCTCCTCTCCTCTCGGAGGCATGTGGGGGCTCTGACAGTCTGGGCTGCAGCACCGTCAGTGTTCAGTCAGAAACCGTGGAGGGTCTGAGATTCCCCCCTACTTGCGAGCCAACAGGTTAGTCTGTGCACATCTGTCGTGTATGTACATTGACAGAAGCATGACACCTTGGGTCAGAGCAAAAGCTGCAGCTGGAGCAGTACTTTGTCGGTTCCCTGAACCCTAATCCCCACCGAGTGGTGTGGGGAGGGCCAGCTGGAGGGGGCTGCTCTGCAGGAGGGGACCCCGACATGAGCAAACTCTGATCTGACATAGGGCTGCTGGGACCTGCCCATCCTCCCCTCTGGAAAGAGAAAAAGAGAGACGTTATTTCCACTCTTGAACGTGAGCAGGTCTCCGGGAGGGCAAGGAGTGGTCTTTGTGTTTGCTGCCCTGACTGTCCCCGGGGAGGGAGACATCACCAAGCTTCACTATCCTGCAGTGTCTCCGTAGACAAAAGAACCTTCCTTGATTGGCTCTCATTGCCTTTGCTCCGAGGACCCAGACTGTGCAGAAACCTGAGATAGTCGTGGGGAATTGTCTGCCAACAATTATTTGGCCTAAGCTTCCCCTTCAACTGTATTTTCTTCTCAATATCCACTGTTTAAATAGGATGTCGAGGTAGACTGATTTTCCACATGGGTGGAAATTGTGTCCAATCCTTGAGAGTCGTTTTGTGTGTCATTTCTCCCCTCTGTGTTGCATTTTCTTTGCCGCCTTTTTCTTTGGCTGGGATGCTCTCGGAGCCAGGATTCCTGTCACCGAGACCACGGCTGACTCAACCTAACACCCTCTACCTCTTACTCTCTCAGTATTTTCATAGCGTTCATCTTGGAAGCGTTTTTTGTGGCATATTCATTAGAAAAGAGTGAAGTAGAAACTGCTATAGAGAAGAAGATTCAAGAGCTTGGAGTGGGAATCCAAGAGTGAGTAGCGTGTTTCCCTTCACGTCACACAGGGTTTTGGAAGTGGAATGCACATGGAATGGCCTGACCGTGTTTAATCTCTGTGTGCCCCATGGCAGCAGCCTGGTCCTGTGTGCCAGTCCTCGGGACCCTTGCTGACTGGATGAGAGCCCTGGATGTGGCTGGATAGGGACACGGGGCCACAGCTGGGAGGACATGTGAGGGACTTGGCTGAGGGACCTGATCCTGTTCATGTTGTCTCTTCCTCCTTGAAGGGAAGAAGTACAGGCCGGGAAGCTCATTGATAGTGTGGACGCCAAGGACAGTGGCTTTAGTGGGGACGACGGAGATGATAAAAGGAAGGCCTTGAAAGGATTGTACTTCAGAATTGCTTCAAAAAGTAAGTTTTAACCCAGTGCAAAACTTCCTCCAATCCGTGCTTCTCACGGGCCCCAGTCACTAGTGAGATGTTTCCAGAATGCAAACTGACCTTCAGTGGCTTCCCATTGCTTAAGGGTAAAGACAAGTCCCCAGCCATGGCCTCCGTGGCCTGCATGCCTGATTTCTCTCAATATCTCAGCCTCTCTTCCTTCCCACCATGACCTGCTATGCCTGTTGCATAAGAGCTGCAGATTTATTGTTGAGTGACTATTTGATCACCATCTGTCTTTGTTGCAGACTCACAGCTCCACTTGTGCAGGGCCATGTCTTTTTTGTTCCCCCTTGTGTCCCCAGGGCTTCACAATGTGTCTACAACATGAGGGCCCTCAACAACTATTTGTTTAATTACTTTATTAGTTCTCAATGAATTAATGGTTGGCTAAGTAAACCCAAACCAGCCTGAGTGTCAGTTTGGGCTTTGGCTGGGACACCGTACAGTAAACTTTGAGGACTACAACATGGATTGCAGGGGCAGTGGTGTGAGCACGCAGCCCCTGCAAGGTGGCCGTCCTCCTCCATCCTTCGAGGAGGACCTTCTCCTTGGTCTCCAGAGCTTTCAATGGCTGAGGAGCTCACTGAGCATTGTCTTTGACTCAGAGGCCATCCTTCAGGAAAGCCTAGCTCTGCCCAGGCTGGATGCTCCCCCGCCAACCCCAACACGTGCAGGTTCCACGTGCCTCCTTCTCCTTCCTCCTAGAGTACAGGACCGTGGATGCCTTGCTGCAGCAGATGTTTGAGTCTGAAATTGCTCCCGAGGATGAAGGCCCTTCCTTGGATGAGATTCTCAACTTCTCACCCAGTGACATGTATCCCAAGAATCCCAGTTTTGAAAACAGTGCATGATACTGGGCTTGTAAGGGCCCACGACTGGAAACCAAGATAAGCTGTCCTCGCTTTTGCACGCGCTGTCTAGAGATTATTTTTCTAGCCCAGGTTCCCTTCTGTGTTCTCATCAGGCTGTGAATCGGCCTTACCTGTCCTGAGTGGTCAGCTCAAAGGTGTGGAGAGGCTGCCTCTGTGGGGCCCACCTGGGGTTGTTCTGAGGCCGGATCGTGGAGGCAAAGAAAGGAAAGTTTAGGAAGATTGTGAGGAGCACTTGTCATACACATGCACATACACGTGTAAAGTCCTGTCAATGGGTATTTAAAGGTTTTCATTTATTTCTATATATTTTGCTATTCTATGAAATGAATACTGTGCTGCAATGTTATATGAATGAATTTTGAGTATTTAAATATGGTAAAGGAATACATTCTGGTACAGCGGCTTTTAGAGGCAGGGTTTATTCAAAATGAAGGAAAATATGAATGTGAAAATCAAATTCTTTCACAATTGCTTCTTTTTTGAGGGGACGCTCTCAAAGCTTCTTCACTTAAATTACAATTATAGCAAGATTTTGAGCAAGTCACCCTCCGGGGTCACTTCCCCCAGCTGGGAATCTCCCCGTACAGTGACTGGAGATTTTATTTTATTTATTTAAAAATTTTTAAGTTGGGGTAAAATACATGACATAAAATTTACCGTAGTAACCATTTCTAAGTGTACAGTTTGGTAGTTTTAAGTCTATTCACATTGTGCAACAGATCTCCAGAACTTTTTCATCATCCCAAATGACACTCTAACCATTAAACACTAGCTCCCTATCCGCCTTCCCCAGCCCCCGGCGACCCCCGTTCTACTTTCCGACTCTGTGAAGTCGACCGCTCCAGGTCACGATTGCATTTGGAGCAAGTGTCGTCCTTTCCAGAGTTGTCAGTTATGGCTCCTCCTGCTGCACCTTGTTGTGGGCCCACCATGAGGCAGGGGAATTGGGGGCCCACGTATCCAGGACCTGAGGTCTCTGGTGCGGTGAGGCCTGCGTCCCGCGTCGTGTCCTGTGTCATGTGTCAAGGTGGCAACCGGAGCTGGCTTGGGAGAGACTTCTTTTCCTCGGTTCTGAGGGTGACCTCTGGTGCAGGAGCAAAGCCAAGGCTTCGGGGCACAGGCTCTGGGGCCAGACTGCCTGGTTTCGTACCCTGCTCCCCACCGACTGTGCCTCTTAACCCCCCGTGCCCCATTTCCTCCCCTGCAAACTTGGGACAAATGGTGCCTCCCTCCCAGGACTGTGGGGACTGAAGGGGGATGAGGGTTGGCGGAATGCCGACTCAGTGGGGTTTCAGCCTTTGCTGTCACACAGGTTGCTGTTCCCGGTTTAAAACCACGCCTGGTGTTTGGCGCTGGTGCTTTAGAATTCCGTCACCTCGACGTTCCCAGGAGCTGGGGCCTTGCTGACCCATGTGATGGGATTTGCGGGGTCTTGCCATCCTTCCAGACCTCTCTTATTTCTTTGTATATAGAACATTTATTATTATGTAAAGTGCTATACTAAATGTACTGAGTGGCAACTTAATTTTTTAAATTTGAAAATATGAGGGGCATTTATTTTTCAATTAGAAACTATGCAGTCACTGTAAAAAATTTAATACAGAAATATGTAAAAAGTCAAAAGTTGCTCTTTATCCTTCCTTCTCCTCACCCCCTCCCCCTTTCATCCTTCCACTCACAGTCTGACATGCCCTTTCCAGTGGGAGCTGCTGAGTTTGTTGTTTATCCTTCTGGAACTAAATCTACCCATTCACAGTCATGTATATTATGCATATTAATACACGATATAATTGCATTTTTTATCCTAAGTGTGATGTCATGATATTTTTCGTATACATTGTTCAAGAACCTTCTTTTTCACTGACCAGCAATTGTATCATGGTGATACATATATACACACACACAGAAAATGCTGCCAAGTGATTCATGTCATCACTGGTTCATGCTTTACTGAAGAATTCGTCTACTCGTGGATTGTTCCATGTGTTGTTCAACATTGTTCAACAATAATGGAGTAAATCTTGTCATGTGGTTTTCTCGTGCGTGAGCCCTTCAGTAGGAAAGTCTCAGAGTCAGACTTACTGGATCCAATTACTATTGACTTGCATCAGCCCTGTGGCCGCCAGGGGGCTCCACCGCCCCAGCCACTGCACTCAGTCTGGGAGGAAAGAGGATAACGGGGAGCTGTGGCGGGGGTTGCCACCTTTCTCCAGGTCTTTCTCTGCCTTTCAGTGAACTAGTCACTCCCATGTTTTGGCACCTGGGCTCCTGGCTGGGCACTTCATCCCTCAGTCTCCCTGCAGGAGCATGGGGCAGCATGATTGTATCTGGCCTGTGGGCTGTGAGCCCGACCGGGGTTGGCACCTCGCAGGTCTTGCCTTTGGGAACAATCTCCCCCTCTGCCTCCACTTCTCACAGGCTGGGAAATGGCAATGATCAGAACATCTTGGAAGCTTTCTGTGGAGGACAGCAGAGTCAGTGCCAGCACGGGATCGCTCACCCCAAGTCTGTAATGGGAGATTGAAATCACTTCTTCCCTAAGCTACCGTGTGTGGGTTCTCTATGACAGCACCTTAGCCTGCCTAGAGCCTAACCAATCCAGAAACATTCCAGCATGGGACCAACAGGGGACAGAGGGATTGACTTGAGGGATGGAGGAAAAGGCAGACCAAGCATGACTCTGAGGACCAGCGGCAGAGAAAGGTTGTGGAGTAACACTTTTGCAGGTGTATTTATATATTGTGCCAAACGCCCAACTCTCAAGGAGCTCTTATTTCTGATAGGCACAGGGCACACTTGTGGTTTCTTAGGTGTGTCTTAGGGAAAAATAAGTTTTAGAATCATTGCCTTAGACCCCCAGATACAATCCAAGGGGAAAAGACGCTGGTGACAGGAGTCTCTGAACCTCCTGAGTCATGGGTCTTACTGTTAGCTAGAACTTAGAATGTGGAGCAGGGGGACAAGAAAGAATGGGAAATGCCTTGACCCGAGAAGGATACTAGATCTGAAGCTAGGCTGAATGTAGCCAATATCTGAGCACTTAGGATGAGCTGGGCCTTGCTCAGCTCAGGAGACACGGATGAATGAGACCCAGCTCTTTCCTCGGGAAATATCAGCCTCCTCAGTGGAGTGAGCGGAAGTTTCTTTGCCCTCCCAGCGCCCACTTCTGTTGCATCCACTTCAGTGGCCCTTTAGATGCAGAGCTTCCTTCCTTGTGCAGATAAACTCTGCATGTGAGTGTGTGTGTGTGTGTAATCCAGACAACTAATTTATGATTAAATGAAGATGATTGCTATAGTTTGTACCAAGCAATGGGCCAAAAAAAAAAAAAAAAAAGACAACTTGGCTGAAATGCTTAAAGTAACTTACTTTGTTTGGCTCCAGCCTTCCTCCTGGGGACAGGGCTGTTGCTGGGGAATCAGACGGAGAGGTTTTATTTAAATGGAGCCCTTGGCACAGATGGGACACCAGATGGGCAACAGCAGTGCTGAGATGACACTGTGGGCAGGTGGAGGTCGTGGTGGGAACAACGTGGAGGGCGTTTTGGAGTGTGATGTAAGTTGAAGATCCAGTAACAGCAAATGGTGGGGACACAGGACATGTCAACAGGGGCTGGAGCCCAAAGCCGTGTCCTCCCTGCCAAGACTGAGGGCACCGCAGCTGCCTCTCATGGATGGACACACTCAGCTCTCAGTTTACTAAAACAGCACCCTTATCTTCTTTAGTCTTGATGTCCTTTGAAAACAGCCATTTTCAAAAGGAAAAATACCCCACAAATCTGGCTTTATTAGTGCTCGGTTGTTCCCATACTTTAAAAGTAAATTTAACATTGGTTTGTCTGATGAGGTCTGACCCGGGATCATTGCCAACTTCCTTCCAATTGTGTATGTGTGTAATCAATCGTGTAGGTTACAACCTACAATCAAGTAGGTTATTTTCAAAATAAAAACATATTTTGGGGCCGCCCGGTGGCGCAGCGGTTTAGTCCGCGCTTGGCAGCCCAGGGTTCACAGGTTCGGATCCCGGGCGCCTGCCGATGCACTGCCTGTCAGCCACGCCGTGGCGGCGTCCCATATAAAGTAGAGGAAAGACGGGCACAGATGTTAGCCCAGGGCCAGTCTTCCTCAGCAAAAAGAGGATTGGCGACAGATGTTAGCTCAGGGCTGGTCTTCCTCACAAAAAAAAAAAAAAACATATTTTGCAATCCCATTCTATTAATTTATCCTGCAGACACATTTGCACACACACTCACTTTTTTGTAGCAATTGTGAAACCAATTGTTTCCAAATAAAGGATTGGTTAGGTAAATTGTAGTACATTCATATAGGGGAACGGCATAGAGCTTGACCAATACTGATGGAGAGATGAGCAAGAGAACTGTCCAGTAGTGTTATAATTCACTTTGGTAAAGAGAAATGGATGGATACTTCAACGGGATTAAAAGTGCCTACCTCAGGCCAGCATCCCTAAGCTCACTGGAGGGACATCAGCAGAGCTCCCACTGTAGCGGAAGACAGGGAGTCAGCACCACTGCTGCTTAGCCCTCTTCTCGTGGTCCTAGGCAATGGCAGGGCAGGGCAAAAATCACCAGCAAAAAATTGGGAAAGACGACTTACAACTAGCATATACAACCATGCACTGGGGCCTTGGGGAGAAAAAAAAAAGGATGATTGGCAACAGATGTTAGCTGAGGGTGAATCTTTCCCTGCAAAAAAAAAAAAAAAAATTGAAAAAGAAAATAAGCATTATTTTCATAATGATGGTTATTTACTTGGAAACTTCAAAAGAATCAAAAAAGCTGTTTATAGAAATCAACAGGCTTCATATATTCAAACTACCAGCTAGAAAAAAATAGGAAAAAATTAGATCTGATTTAAAATAGCAACCCAAAGTTTAGTCCTATGTATTTAAATTAGTACTAATATAAAAAAATTAGGGACTTTTTCCTTTTTATTTCTCAACTGAGGATGGCATTTCAAGGTACAAAAGCCAAAAAAGCCATTTAAAACTTTATAATCAGAGTGCAAAACAAAATTAAAAATTCTTCTTGGCAACAGAAATCTTAAGAATTTAAGAGACAGATGACAAACTGGGACAAATATTTGTGCCTCATATACAAAGGGCTCCTACAAATTAACCTGAAAAGGAACAATCAAAATGAAAAGTGGACAAAACATAGAGTTCATAGAAAAAGAAAAAGCACGTAGCTCTTGAATATATTTGGCCTAACTCAGAAGAGGATGCAAATGAAGGCTGCAAGGAGCTACCATTTACCTGTCAGTGGCAAGGGTCAGAGCCTGACCTGTCCTGTGGGTGGAGGTGTTGGCAGCAGAGACTGTGCTACAGGCTGACACAGCCTGAATGGGGGCTCTGTGCAAATACTGATACAAAATTTGTGTGTGTGGGTGTGTGAGGAAGATTAGCCCTGAGCTAACATCTGTGGCCAATCCTCCTCTTTTTGCTGAAGATTGGCCCTGGGCTAACATCCGTGCCCATCTTCCCCTACTTTATATGTGGGACGCCTACCACAGTATGGCTTGATAAGCGGAGTGTAGGTCCGCACCCGGGATCTGAACCCATGAACCCTGGGCCGCCGAAGCGGAGTGTGCGAACTTAATCACTATGCCACCAGTCCGGCCCCTGATACACAATTTTAAGTGTACTCACCTTTGACCCAGTGATTTCCCTTCTAGGAATTTACACTACAGACACATCATATAACCAAATATTACTCAGCCATATATAAGAATGAGACTGTTCTATACGTAGTTACATTCTCCGCTATACATTAAGGGAAAAAAAGCAGAATTTTGCTAGTTGTATGAAAAACATAATATATAGAAACATGCATGGAATCATTTTTGGAAAGACTTGGAAAGATTTGGGTCATGGTTGCCCCCGGAATGGGGAAGCTGGCAGCTGGGAATAAAGGCAGGAGGAAAAAGCAATTCACTCTGTATTCTTGAATTGGGTGTCACTTCAGATCTGTTTTCACCATAATGCTAAGGAAAGGAGGGTTCAGTTCATAGTTTTAAAGCTATAGGACTCTTCTAGCTATAAAAGTCAATAAAGGCTAAGTTGGCCGCCATAATTTTAGAGCTAATTAATGATTTATACAGCTTATAAGACTATTTTCAAGATCTGAGATATTCGTTTGAATGGTACTTGTAAAAACTAAAGAAGCTTAAGATTTATACCTGTAATATTTCCCATGGACATCAATGAAGAACAGGTACAATAAAGGACAGGCAAATTTTATTCATATAAACTTGAAGTCCCTTGGATATATTTGGGAAATTTTTATTTATTTCACACAAATATAAACCCTCAAATTTGAAAAAAAAAAAAACCTGTCGTGACCCTTTTTTGGCTTAAAGTGAACAGGTCAGTGCTTAAAAAGTGATTTTAGAGAGTGTTCACATCCAAATTATTCTCACGAATGCTATATCCCAACAGCAGCCCAATCAGCCTGCTACATGGGGACCTTCCCGTGTTGTACATCTTGTTGAAATATTTGTAACAACTAAGTCACATGGACATATTTTGCAGATTTTTAACAAACATTTACACAAAGAATAAATGTGGAAACATCAAGGTTCAAAGTGAGCAGACCAACATTTACAAAGTGATTTTTAGGGAGTGTCCATATTTTATTTTCGAGAACGCTTACATTCCAAGAGCAGTACAATTAGCCTATTACGTAGAGTCTTAATCTTGTTTGTATAGTGTTGTTGAAATATATTCTTCAGCTTTTGCCTTAACAAATCCAAAGATGGAAGATGATGACAGTCTGGTATATTCAACATGATGTGAAAAAATTCATTCCACATATCCAAATGAGGAAGCCTGAAGAGACAAAGCACAGACAAAAGATCAAATGTAGCATCCAACACGCAGGGCCCCCCACTTGTGCTTCTGAATTCCACAGGCTCGGACAGCTGAATATAACGACTTTCACCTAAATGCAACTTAACGGAACAAGAATCGAAATGTTGAATCTATTATAAATAAGAGAGATTAAAGATCCAATTTAATGTCTATATAGACCTTGTTCCAAAAAAGTGACTTAAGATAAATAGTCTTAATTTAATAATAGCTCTTCAGTGGAGAAACTTTCTTCTACTTCTTTTTTTTTTTTTTTTAAGAAGATTGATCTGCTTTTGGCTTGCTGTATACACCACACTCTGAAAATCTGGCCAAATGGTTCTGACAAGCCCACCTGCATATGTGCCAGGACCAGGTAGATAGGCTGGACGACCCAGAATAGAGCTCAGATTCAGGGTTCGAACTACTGTTATTGTCCAAGTCAACTGCAAAAACTCCAGGACATGGAGATAAGGTGTTGGGAAAAAAGTAGAAGATAACTAAATTTGTATTCCAGAGAGAAAATTCAGCGCATTATTATGAGGCCTGCTGGGGGCTAACTTAAGGCTTTTTTCTACACTGGTGGTCAGAGGTGAAAGCCTTCTGAATAACTCTCTGGTCTTTCAATTATGAACAAGAGAAGGAATCAAGTATTTGCTAAATTTGATGACTCATTATGCAGAATAAACCATAGTCGTAAGTTTTCTCCTAGGGCCTGAATCTAACCTCACTTATGTACAGACACTACGTTTTACACAATCACTGCCAACCATACTTTTTCTTTGTTGGGGTGCGTGGGTGTGTATGTGAGGGCAAGGGGAGTCCCAGCTTAAATTTTTTAAAGAAGATATAAACACATATTAGGCTGTACACTTAAGATGAGTGCATTTTTCTGAGTATGTTTCTATACCTCAAAGAAAAAGTATAAGTGATACCATGAACACGACGTACCACATACTCAGCTCAAACGTCACCAATAGCTTATTCACACGGCATTATAGTAATAGAGCCAGCCACGTGGACAGGAAGAGCTCTAGTCTAGTCAGTAATTTTCACTATGATTTTACAGAGGAGAAAACAGTCTTAGGAAATCCAAAGTCACACAGGATGGGACGTCACCCTATCCTGTGATGGAGAGCTGCCTCCTCAAATCACTCTATCATTACAAAGCACATTCACCCACGTTATTTCCTTCGCTTCTTCTAAGAAACATCTGAGGAAAGTAGAATCAGTATTATGCCCATTTACACAGACAAGAAAACAACCCCAGGCTCAGCGACACTAGGTGCTTCCTCTAGAGGGAGAAGAGAAACATGTGAGTGTGCACAGGCTGCCAGGCACTTTCAGTGGTTCTAGGAAGGTGTTGGCTGCCCCACTGTCACACATGGGGACACAGAAGTCGTGAAACTGTGACCTGCTCACTGTGCCCAGCGTCCAGGACTGTGCCATCTCACCACACTTCCCACGGCACAGGTTCTCCACGCCGTGGCAGAGATCCATTTTCCACCAGACGGAACCCAACATTTTAACTACATTTCTTCTCTTTTCACTGCAGCACCAACACTAATGCTCACCTTCTAAAAAGACCTTCAGGCTTCCAGACTCCTCCTTCATTTTTCACTTTCATGTAAGTGCCAAAAAGCATGCAGTACACTGTTGCAGCAACTCCAAAGTAATCAATCTATAAAGAAAATACAGGTATATATAACTAAAATAGTAATTTACACGAGTGTATTAAAATGTCTAACTTATGCAGACATGAGACAACTTATCCTAAATAATCACAGAATTTTCCTTTTAAAGATTCTTGGAAGCCCTCTGTTCAATCCTCCTGCTGATATGCCACACTGAATGCCCGTCCAGGCCTTGCTGGAGGCTTCCCTGGACTGCAGATCACCCACCCCCTCCCGGGGCAGGCCCTTGGAAAGCTCTCTTCTCCTTGAGCTCCTGTGTCCTTCGTTTTGTCACACAGGGGCAAATGTAACACTCTAATCCCTCCTCATGGACAGCCTGGAAGTACTCCTGACTCCTCCCCTAGGACCCTGGTGGTTGTTCCCTAACCCCCGCTAAAGCCTCTTTGTGTGATGTGTTCATAACTGGAAACAGCAGTTATGAACACATTTAGACCCTGAGCAGGGTCTAAATCCATGGAGAGAAGACTAGACCAACTAAAACGAACTAGAGCCCCAAATCCGTTCTGAAAATACAGTAAGTGTAATAAAGGAAAATATTTTCAAGCTCTCACTTTAGTTCTATACCTGGTAGTTCCATGGTTTGTTGCTGAGCATCTCAATACACTGAAAACCAGATGTTTCACACTTTCCTGTAAATACAGTTCCTTTTGGAAAAAGTTTCATATCTATACTCTGACCCAGGTCAATCAGTGCCAAGCCAGCAAATAAGTCATCATCTTCACTGTCCTGTTCCAAAAATCTAAACAAAAATAAGGGCCAGGTGCATGAGCACAAATAATAAACGGCTGCTGGGGAAACAATGAGAGAAGAACCCCATTAAAAGCGCAACACTTGCCTGTTTCCAAGTATGAAGTTGTCTGGCTTGATGTCTCCGTGAATGATTTCACAGGCATGGACTTGTTCGACCATGTGGAGCATTGTGATAGCAAAAGAGAGGACCAGGGCCTGAGGCATCACTTTCTCAGGGGTATTTTTATAGAGATTAATGGCATTCTAGAAACGACAGAAAGTGGAACCCTGAGTTGGCTGCATAGGATGAAGGAAATTTCAAGTCAAGAGCTTTGCCCCCACTTACCACTCCAATAAAAGCTCCAGCTACTAAAGGTCTGTGCAAGGCACAAGCCAAAATACACCTCAGATTCACGTTCACAATGTAAAAATGGATACACTTACTAGCAATGTTCCATAGCTGTAGAGATCTCCTACCAATACACTGCCATTCTGGAAAAACTGGGCTGAATAAAACTTAATGAACATATGTTGTACGCTTGGCTTGAGTCTCTCCATCAGCTGGGTCCCAATGTAGAACTCCCAGGGATTGGCAGGCTTCTGGACCTGCAAGTCATATGTGACATTCATACCCAGTCTCACAGTCTGGAAAACTATAGCAAGAAAGCAACTTCCACCCCAATGAAGGACGTGGGGTAGAAAGCGATGACAAGCTATGAACTGTTGCTGAAGTATGGGACTTGCTTCAAGTAATTTCAGTGGCAAGGCAGTTCTGAACCCTTGTAGGATAGTTTTGTTTCTTAATTGCTGACTATAAAAATAAATGAGACCACCACTGTCTTGAAAAAGAAAAAAAGAGGCTGACAAACAAGTTCTAAAATTCATTTCTATACTATACAAAAAAAATTGCCCAGATCATTTACCTTTAAAACAAATTTCTGTTTACTTTTGGTATCATTCACATCTTCATGGGTAACTTCATAGACTTGGGCAAAAGCCCCTTCTCCAAGAAGGTGATCAACATAGACCAGCAAAGAACCTTAGAAGAGAGATTTGTCAAAATGAAAAAAAAGGCTCAAAACATTACAGACTTTATCCAAATGAAGTATCTGTAAAATTTTCTTGGTGCTTGAATTGCTTTAATCAATAAAAATGGATATAGTTCCCTTAGGAAACGTTTTTCCAGTCTTAGATAAAAGTTAAACACCTGCCACAAAATAGCTCCTTTTAAATGATGTGACAGAGGAGCACAAGCAGCACTGCCGGGCGCCACCTAGTGGCAGGACCTGGGGCAGTGGTCCTCTCTTCACCAGAGTCCTTTTACTTGAAGGGGCAACGCCTGTGCTGCCGACTCGGCAAGACTGTTGTGAGATTAGAAGGAACACATAAAAATCCTCTGTACAGGGAGGGCTACACAAAGTCTAACATGCATTTGAAAAATGCAAGTGTTTTACACCAGAATAAAAAGGGCAATATTTCTAAATTGATAATTAAAAATTTTTTATTGAAGTAAATCTTTTTAGAATCATTTTCAATTTACAGAAAAGTTGCAAAGATAGTACTTTCCATATGCTCTGCACCCAGTTTCCCCTATTGTTAACTTTTACATAACTATGGTATACTTGTCACAAGTAAAGAATTAACTTTGGTATGTTACTATTAACTAAACTCCACATTTTATTCAGATTTCACTAGTTTTCTGCTAATGTTCCAGGACACATTTGTCAAGTCTCCTTAGTCTCCCCTAGGCTGTGACAGTCTCTAACTTGTTGTTTTTGATGACCATGACAGTTCCAAGGAGAACTTACCAGGTAAGTTAGAGAATGGCCCTCAAATTGAATTTGACTTGATATGTTTCAATAACACTGGGGTTACTGGTTTTGGGAGAAAGACCACAGAGATGAATTTGTAATAGATTTTTAAATTAATTCTTTTTTAAAATTCACATGTTGAAAATCAAATACAAAAAAGTAGATATCTGCTTTCTAGTCTGGCATATAAAGAGCTTGGAAGTCATCACTCCACCCTCTCAATAAGAAAAAGCTAAACAAACTGAAAATCAACAACTCTTCTTAGATCCATTAGAGAATTGAGGTCACAGGGCAAACTACTGCCCCCAAAATTGAGAAGACAGATAGGTGGATACAGAGAATAAGAGCTTGCCAGAGCAGAGGCCCAGGAGCAGAAACCACCACTGGAGCCAGTACTGGGGGGATTACAACAGAATGAACTGACATCTCAGACCTTATTTAAGAACAAGGCTTGGTGACATCAGCATCATGGCGGAGTGAGATTCCCTCTTTGAATCTCTGCCCCCTACGACACAACGAAAACATCATTCACATTCCAACAGAGCTCAATCAAACACTACGAAGGACTTCTCAGAAACCCCTGCTGCCATACATCGGACGGTGGAGGCGCGGGAAGCCCAGGAGGACGGGAGGAGAGGTAGGAGGTTGTACTCCCCCTCCCCAATAGATAGGCAAAGACAGCGCGGTTCGCGGACAGAGGGGGGAGGGGCGGCCCACAGCGGGGAAAACTAGCGCCATCCAGGTGCTCTCACAGACTGTTGCGAGGTCCCCACTGGGAAGAGACGACGGACTGTTTAGAGGGTGTAGCAAACACCCTAAGAGAGCCAGAAAGGAAACCCCCAGGTCAAGCAGGAGAAAGAGAGGACCCCTCCCCCCACACACCCGGCGTTTCAGCATAATCCCTCCAGGGGCTGCAGCCGCCTCAGAGCAAACCACTCGCTATCTCCATCTAGTGGCAGCAGGGGGAAACTGCAGGACTAACTTTAATCATGAGGGGTAAAAATAAAGCCGTCCCCGTCGGATCCTTGCGAAAATATGTCAGGGCTACAGACCAAAAGGAAAATGACAAACACCCAGAAACCAACCCTGAAGGCACAGAATTTGATAACCTGAATGAGAGAGAATTCAAAATAGCTATCATAAACAAGCTCAACGAAATACAAGAGAACACACAGAAACAAATCAACGAATTCAGGGATTATGTCACAAAAGAGATTGAAACCCTAAAGAAAAACCAATCAGAATTATTGGAGATGAAAAACAAAATCAACGAGATAGTGGAAAAAATGGAGTCTTTAAAGAGCAGAACTGACAATATGGAGGAACGAATTAGCACTATTGAGGATAGCCACGCAGAAATGCTCCTGGTAGAGGAGGAGAGAGAGCTAAGACTAAAAAGAAATGAAGAAATTCTTCGAGAAATATCAGACTCAATGAGGAAAAGCAACATAAGGATAATAGGTATTCCAGAAGGAGAAGAAAGAGAAAAAGGAGCAGAGAGTTTGGTCAAAGAAATAATAGCTGAGAACTTCCCCAACCTAGGGAATGAGAGGGAAATAACAGTGAATGAAATCAATAGATCACCTAAATATATAAACAGGAATAAAAAATCATCTCACCACATAGTAGCAAACTTGAAGAATACCCGTGACAAGGAAATAATATTGAAGGCAGCTAAACAAAAAAACAAAATAACATACAAAGGAAAACCCATCAGGCTCTCAGCTGATTTCTCAACAGAAACTCTACAGGCTAGGAGAGACTGGAATGATATATTCAAAATCATGAAAGACAAAAACCTTCAGCCGAGAATACTTTATCCAGCAAAAATATCCTTCAAATATGATGGAGAAATAATAACTCTCCCTGATAAACAAAAGCTAAGAGAGTTCATCACCACAAGACCCCCACTACAAGAAATGCTCAAGAAGGCCCTTAGGCCTGAAAACAAACAAATGAGAAAGGGGATACAAAGATTTCAACAAGGAGAAAAGCAAGGAGACTAAACCAGAACAAAATACAGTTGGAAAACATCAAAAATTAATTCAAGCTCATCACTGGAAACACACATTCATGACACAATCTGGAATAAAGAGATAACAAATAAGGAGGGGAAGAGGTAAGGGATTGAACTGACCCAGCCTCAGGAAAAAGGAGGCATCTGAAAATGTACTTTCTTATCCAGGAGATCGCTTATATAAACCGCACGGTAACCACTAAACAAACAACCAGAAGAGAACCACACATGACAAATAAAGAGAAAACCAAGAGAATGAGCATGCAGAAATACCAAATTGAATTTGCAGTCCGAAACACAAGAGACAAGAAACGAAGGAAATGCAAAAGAACCAGAAGATGAACAATAAAATAGCAACATTAAACCCTCATATATCAATAATCACTCTAAATGTAAATGGATTGAATTCTCCAATCAAAAGACACAGAGTGGCAGGATGGATTAAAAACCAAGATCCAACAATCTGCTGCCTCCAGGAAACACATCTCAGCTCTAAAGACAAACACAGACTCAAAATAAAAGGATGGAAAACAATACTCCAAGCTAATGGCAAACAAAAGAAAGCAGGAGTAGCCATACTTATATCAGACAAAGTAGACTTCAAGATAAAAAAGGTAATGAGAGACAAAGAAGGGCAATATATAATGATAAAAGGGATACTTCACCAAGAAGACATAACACTTATAAATATCTATGCACCCAACACAGGAGCACCAAAGTACATAAAACAACTGCTAAAAAAACCTTAAAGGAGATATTAACAATAACACAATAATAGTAGGAGATCTTAATACCCCCCTCACATCAATAGATAGATCATCCAGACAAAAAGTCAATAAGGAAATAATGGACTTAAACGAAAAACTAGACGCAATGGATTTAATAGATATATACAGAGCACTCCACCCAAAAAAAGCAGAGTACACATTCTTCTCAAGTGCACATGGAACATTCTCAAGGATAGACCATATATTAGGAAACAAGGCAAACCTCTATAAATTTAAGAAGATTGAAATCATTACAAGCATCTTTTCTGATCATAATGCTGTGAAACTAGAAATCAACTGCAAGGAAAAAACTAGGAAAAGGACAAAGATGTGGAGACTAAACAACATGCTACTGAACAACCAATGGGTTGTTGATGAAATTAAAGGAGAAATCAAAAGCTATCTGGAGACAAATGAAAAGGAAAATACACCATACCAACTCATATGGGATGCAGCAAAAGCAGTCCTGAAAGGGAAATTCATAGCAATACAAGCTCACCTTAACAAACAAGAAAAATCCCAAATAAATAACCTTAAATTGCACCTAACAGAGTTGGAAAAAGAAGAACAGGCAAAGCCCCGAATCAGCAGAAGGAGGGAAATAATAAAAATCAGAGCAGAAATAAATGAAATTGAAACCAAAAAAACAGTAGAAAGGATCAATGAAACAAAGAGCTGGTTCTTTGAGAAGATAAATAAAATTGACAAACCCTTAGCCAGACTCACTAAGAAAAAAAGGGAGAAGACTCAAATAAATAAAATTAGAAATGAAAGAGGAGAAATTACAACAGACACCACAGAAATACAAGGGATTATTAGGGAATACTATGAAAAACTTTACGCCAACAAATTGGACAACCTAGAGGAAATGGACAAATTCTTGGACGCGTACAACCTCCCAAAACTGAATCAAGAAGAAATAGAGAATCTGAACAGACCAATCACAAGTAAAGAGATTGAAACAGTAATCAAAAACCTCCCAAAAAATAAAAGCCCAGGACCAGATGGCTTCCCTGGAGACTTTTATCAAACGTTCAAAGAAGATTTAGCACCTATCCTTCTCAAACTATTCCAAAAAATAGAGGAAGACGGAATACTTCCCAACACATTCTATGAGGCCGACATCATGCTGATACCAAAGCCAGACAAGGACAATACAAAGAAGGAAAACTACAGGCCAATATCGCTGATGAACATAGACGCAAAAATCCTCAACAAAATATTGGCAAACCGAATACAGCAATACATCAAAAAGATCATACACCACGATCAAGTGGGATTTATACCAGGGACACAGGGATGGTTCAACATCCGCAAATCAATCAACGTGATACACCACATTAACAAAATGAAGAATAAAAACCACATGATCATCTCAATCGATGCAGAGAAGGCATTCGACAAGATCCAGCATCCATTTATGATAAAAACTCTCAACAAAATGGGTATAGAAGGAAAGTACCTCAACATAATAAGGGCCATATATGACAAACCTACAGCAAACATCCTACTCAATGGGGAAAAACTGAAAGCCATTCCTTTGAGGACAGGAACAAGACAAGGGTGCCCACTCTCACCGCTCTTATTCAACATAGTACTGGAAGTTCTGGCCAGAGCAATTAGGCAAGAAAAAGGAATAAAAGGACTCCAAATAGGCAAGGAAGAAGTGAAACTCTCACTATTTGCAGACGACATGATCCTATACATAAAAAACCCCAAAAATTCCATCGGAAAGCTACTGGAAACAATCAACAACTACAGTAAAGTGGCAGGGTATAAAATCAACTTACAAAAATCAATTGCATTTCTATACACTAATGATGAAAAAACAGAAAGAGAACTCAAAAAGACAATCCCATTTACAATTGCAACAAAGAGAATAAAATATCTGGGAATAAATTTAACCAAGGAGGTCAAAGACCTATACAATGAAAACTATAAGACACTATTGAAAGAAATCGAGGAGGACATAAAGAAATGGAAAAATATTCCATGCACATGGATTGCAAGAATAAATATAGTTAAAATGTCCATTCTACCTAAAGCAATCTACAGATTCAATGCAATCCCAATCAGAATCCCAATGTCATTCTTCACGGTAATAGAACAAAAACGACTGAAATTCGTATGGGGCAACAAAAGAGCCCGAATAGCTAAAGCAATTCTGAAAAAAAAGAACAAAGCTGGAGGCATCACAATCCCTGATTTCAAAATATACTATAAAGCTACAGTAATCAAAACAGCATGGTACTGGTACAAGAATAGACACACAGATCAATGGAACAGAATTGAAACCCCAGAAATAAAACCACACTCCTATGGACAGCTAATCTTCGACAAAGGAGCAAAGAACATACAATGGAGAGAAGGAAGTCTCTTCAATAAATGGTGCTGGGAAAATTGGACAGCAACATGCAAAAGAATGAAAGTAGACCATCTCCTATCGCCATATACAAAAATCAATTCAAAATGGACCAAAGACCTGAAAGTGAGACCTGAAACTATAAAACTCCTGGAAGAAAATATAGGCAGTACACTAATTGAGACTGGACATAAACGGATCCTTTCAGATTCCATGTCTACCCAGACAAGGGAAACAAAAGAAAAAATAAACAAGTGGGACCTCATCAGACTAAAGAGCTTCTACAAGGCAAATGAAACCAGGATCAAAATGAATAAACAACCCACCAGCTGGGAGAAAATATTTGCAAATCGTTTGTCTGACAAGGGATTAATCTCAGTAATATACAAAGATCTCATACAACTGAGCAACAAAAAAACAAACAACCCGATCAAAAAATGGGCAGAGGATATGAACAGACATTTTTCCAAGGAAGAGATACAGATGGCCAACAGACACATGAAAAGATGTTCAACATCACTAATCATCAGGGAAATGCAAATCAAAACTACACTGAGATATCACCTTACACCGGTTAGAATAGCTATAATCACAAAGACAAATAACAACAAATGCTGGAGAGGTTGTGGAGAAACGGGGACTCTCATTCACTGCTGGTGGGAATGCAAACTGGTGCAGCCTCTATGGAAAACAGTATGGAGAGTCCTCAAAAAATTAAAAATAGAAATACCGTATGATCCAGCAATACCACTCTTGGGCATCTACCCAATGGACGTGAAATCAACCATCACAAGAGGCGTATGCACCCCTATGTTCATTGCAGCATTATTCACTATAGCCAAGAAGTGGAAGCAACCCAAATGTCCCTCAACTGAAGATTGGTTAAAGAAGATGTGGTATATACATACAATGGAATACTACTCAGCCATAAGAAAAGACACAATTGTCCCATTTGCAACAACATGGAAGGACCTAGAGGGTATTATGTTAAGTGAAATAAGCCAGAGAGAGAAGGACAGACACTGCATGAACTCACTCATATATGGAATATAAGTGAACACACGGACAGAGAGAACTGATTGGTGGTTACCAAGGGGAAGGGGGGTGGGGGGGCACAAGGGGTGAAGGGTTACATCCACAAGGTGACGGACAAACAAAAATGTACAACTAAAACCCCACAGTGTTATAAACTAAGACATCAATAAAAAAAAAAAAAAAAGGGAAAAAAAAAAAAAAAAGAACAAGGCTCCAGGCAAAGCCAAAGACAACAGGGGAGACAGAAATAAGGACACAAAGGGAAATTTTAGCCTCTGATATCTACAGTGACAGTAAACAGTAAACACAGCCTAATTCCTAGCTAGATAAGCATAAATTTTACACTAAAGGCCTATTTATCTCAGTTCCTTTTACCCGGGATGTCAGGCCTGGCTTCTAACAAAAATTATAAGGCATACTAAAAGACAAAAACACAGTTAGAAGAGACAGAGCAAGCATCAGAACCAGACAGAGATATGGCAAAGATTTTGGAATTATTAGACCAGGAATTTTAAAAAATTATGATTAATATGCTAAGGGCTCTAATGGCAAAAGTAGACAACAGGCAAGAATAGATGAGTAATGTAGGCAGAGAGATGGAAATTCTGAGGAAGAACCAAAAGGAAATGCTAAAAATAAAAGCCACTGTAGCAGAAATGAGGGATGTCTTTGATGGCCTCATCAATAGGTTGTACATGGCCAGGAAAAGAATCAGTGAGTTTGAAGATATGCCAATAGAAATTTCCAAAAGTGAAATGCAGAGAAAAAGAAAATGAAAAAGAACAGAATATTCATGAACTTGGGACAATTACAAATGGTTTAACATAGGTGTAATGGGAATATGAGAAGAAAGAAGAGAAAGGAACAGAAGAAATATTTGGAGTGATAATGGCTGAGAATTTTCCAAAATTAATTACAGACACTAAATCACAGATCCAGCTCAGAGAACACCCAGTAAGATAAATCCCAAAAATCTACACCTACGTATGTCATATTCAAACTGCAGAAAATCAGACAAGAAGAAAATATTGAAAGAAGCCAGAGGAATATAACCACCTTACTTATAGAGGGGCAAGGATAAAAATTACATTGACTTCTCTTCAGAAATCATACAAGCAAAAAGACAGTCGAGTAAAATAAAAGAAAGACCATTCGTCAATGTGTTGAAAGAAAAGAAAACCACCAACCAAGAATTCTGTATCCAGTGAAATTATCCCTTCAAAAGTGAAGGAGAAATAAAGACTATCTTAGACAAACAAGAATTAAGGGAATCGACATCAACAGTAGACCTGCCTTGCAAGAAATGTTCAAAGTTCTTCAGAGAGAAGGAAGATGATATAGGTCAGAATTCAAATAAGAAGAATGTAGGAAAAGGAATAAATGAAGATAAACTCTTTTAATTTTCTTATTCTTTTTTTTTTTTTTTTTTGTGAGGAAGACCAGCCCTGAGCTAACATCCATTGCCAATCCTCCTCTTTTTGCTGAGGAAGACTGGCCCTGGGCTAACACCCGTGCCCATCTTCCTCTACTTTATATGGGACGCCGCCACGGCATGGCTTACAGCAGTGCGTCGGCGGGCGCCCGGGATCCAAACCCGCGAACCCCGGGCTGCCAAGCGCGAACTAAACCGCTGCACCTTCGGGCCGGCCCCCTAATTTTCTTATTCTTAATTGATCTAACAGATACTAGTTTGTTCAAAATAATAATAGCAACCATGTATTCAGTGACTATAGCTTATGGAAAAGTGAAATGAGTGACAGTAATGTTATAACAGACAGAAGGAAGAAATTGGTAATATTCTCTTATAAGGTACTTGTGCTACTTGTGAAGTGCTACGGTGTTATTTGAAGGTGGACTTGGATTACTTGTATATTGCAAACTCTAGAACAACCACTAAAAAAAGTAAAAAAAAGAAGTATAATTAATATGCTGAGAGAAGAGAGAAAATGGAATAATATAAATAGTTAAAACAAGAGAAGACAGAAAGAGTGCAAGACAAAAAAGGAAACAAAGAAAACAGCAACAAATATAGTAAACATTAATCCAACTATATCAGCAATCATTTTAAAAATCAATGGACTAAATATACCAATGAAAACAGACTGTCACAGTAGATAAAAATACAAGACCCAATTATATGTTGCTTACAAGAAACACACCTTAAACATAAAGACATAGATTAAAAGTAAAGGGATGGAGAAAGATATGCCATGCTAACATTAATCAACAGAAAGCTGGAGTAGTTATATTAATTTCAGACAGAGCAGACTTCCGAGCAAGGAAAACTATCAGGGATAAAAATGGGCATTACAGGATGACAATAAAGAGGTTGGTTCTCCAGGAAGACATAACAATCCTTAATGTATGTGTGCCTAATAACAGAGCATCAAAACAGTGAGGTAAAAATTGACAGAACTACAAGGAAAGAAAACAGATGAATTCACTATTATAGCTGGAGATTTCTACATCCCTCTATTAGTAAACTGACGAATCCGAAAGGCAGAAAATTGGTAAGGGCAGGAACTGAACCGCACCACCAATTGACTGGATCTAACTGACACTTATAGAATACTTCATCTAACAGCAGAGTGTACATTCTTTGCAAGCTCAAATGGAACATTCACCAAGACAGACCACATTCTGGGCCATAAAACACACCTTTGTCAAACTGAAAAATAAAAAGAAATATACTAAGTATATTCTCAGATCACAATGGAATTAAACTAGTAATGAATAAGAGAAGATAGCTGTTAAGCCTCAAAACACTTGGAGATTAAACAACACACTTCTAAATAACACGAGTCTAAGAAGAAATCAAGAGAAATTAAAAATACTTTGAACTAAATGAAAATGAAAACAATTATTCATAATTGTGGGATGCAGCAAAAGCAGTGCTTAGAGGAAAACTTCAGCATTAAATACATATGTTAGAAAAGAAGAAAGATCTAAAGTCCATAATCTTAGTTTTCACATTCGGAAACTAGAAAAAGAAGAGCAAATTAAATCCAACTAAGCAGAAGAAAAGAAAGAATCAGAACAGAAATCAGTGAAATTGAAAATAGGAAATCAATAGAGAAAAATCAACAAAACCAAAAGCCGGTTCTTTGAAAAGATCAATAAACTTGATAAGCCCCTAGGCCAGGCTAACTCAGAAAAAAAGAGAGAGGACACGAATTACTAATATCATAAATGAAAGAGGGGCATCACTACAGATCCTGTGGAAATTAAAAGGATAATAAAGGAATACTATGAACAACATTATGCCCACAAATTTGATAAACTAGATGAAATGAACTAATTCTCTGAAAGACACAATCTGCCAAAACTCACACAGGAAGAAATAAACAATCTGAATAGGCCCATATCTAATAGAAATTGTATCAATGATTAATAACCTTCCCAAACAGAAAGCACCAGGCCCAAATGGGTTCACTGTGAATTTTACCAAACATTTAAGGAAGAAGTTATACCAGTTGTCTATAATCTCTTTCAGAGGATAGAAGCAGAGGGAATACTTCCTAACCCATTTTATGAGGCCAGCATCACCCTAATACCAAAACCAGACAGAGAAATTACAAGAAAACTACAGAGCAATATCACTTATGAACACAGACATAAAAATCCTCAAAATATTAGCAATTCGAATCCAAAAAAGTACAGAAAGAATTATATACCACAACCTAGTAGGATTAATCCAGGCATGCAGGACTGGTTCAACATTTAAAAATCAATTAGGGTTTACACCTGACATAAATCACATCTTAAGAAGAAAATGTACTAGCTTGATCATCCTTTAATTCTTTAATTCTTGTTGCAGCAAAAGAAAGGGAAGAATGGAGGGAAGGAATTAACATTACCGAGTGCTTTTCTCTACGACAGGGACTATGCTAGGCTCTTCCACATACATTATCTGATTACTACGTCTACTGTAGAACTGAGGAATCTGAGGCTCAGAGAGCCAATAAATCACTTGCTTGTGGATGGATAATAAACAGAGGAACTGAGATCCTAGTGCCATTTTATACGTCAATTATATCTCAATTAAAAAAAAAAGATTTTAACCCAAATCATGCTGTGATACTCCAACCTGAGAAAACCAATACTGTAAAAGAATCTCTATTTTGGCCACTAGTCTCAATATTTAATCAGTGAGAGTCAATACTCACACTATGTACTGGATGCCAGAGGCTAGTGGGCTATCTAGATGGATGAAAGGAAAGACAAGAAACGTATGGAACCTAGTGAATATCTCAGAATTAACAGGTCCAAAACAAATGTCTGAATATGCAAAGGCAAGTCCACTGCTTGGTTTAGAATAGAAGTTAGAAGCTAATCTGCTATAAGGAAAAATGTAGGGAAAGAGGAGAAAAGGCCTGATTCAGGGAAATGATCTAGAGAAATTCCCCATGATGAAGAATGGCTGATGGATTTTTAGTACAGTGGTGTCTGATAAGTCTTATGTTGGTGCTTCATTTGTGCTGGGCTAGCCTGGAATCCCTTTCCCTCAGTCTCCAAACCTTTAGTTACAATCTCCTATACAAAAAGTGAAAAGGAAAGAAAGAAAAAGAAATCAGTTAATGTAATCCATCACATCAACACACTAAAAAGAAAAATCACACGATCATATCAATAAATGCAGAAAAAGTATTCAATAAAATCCAACACCCATTCATGATAACAACTCTCCACAAACAAGGAATAGAGGGAAACTCCCACAACTCGATAAAGAACAGCTATAAAAAACCTACAGCTAACATCACACTTAATGGTGAGAAACTAGGTAAACGTTTCCCTGCTAAGATCAGGAACAAGGTGAGGATATCCCCTCTCACCACCCCTATTCAACATCATACTGGAAGTTCTAGCTAATGCAATAAGACAAGAAGAGGAAACAAGGTATACAGGTTGGGAAGGAAGAAATAATCTCTTTGTACAGAGATGACAGGACTGTCTATGTAGAAAAACCAAAAAAACTTTAAAATTCTTCTGTAACTAACAAGCAAATATAGCAAGGTTGGAGGATACAAGGTTAATATACAAAAGTCATTTGCTTTCCTATGTACCATGAACGAACAAGTGGAATTTGAAGTTAAGAACACAATACCATTTACATTAGCGCCCCCCCAAAATGAAATACTTAGGTATAAATCTAAAAATATATGTATAAGATCTATATGAGGAAAACTTCAAAACTCTGATGAAGGGAAACAAAACATCTAAATACATGGAGAGGTATTTCATGTGCATGGATAGGAAGACACAACATTGTCAAGATGTCAGTTCTTCCAAACTTGATCTACAGATTTCAATGCAATCCCAGTCAAAACCCCAGCAAGTAATTTTGTGGATCTTGCAAACTGATTCTAAAATTTGGAAATAGAAAGGCAAAAGACCCAGAGAGCCAACACAATAGTGAAGAAGAACAAAGTTGGAGGACTGACACTACCTGACATAAAGAATTACTATAAAAGCTACCATAATGAGGACAGTGTGGTACTGACGAAAGAACAGAGAAATAGATCACTGGAACAGAATAGAGAGCCCAGAAATAGACCCAAACAAATACAGTCAACTGATCATTGACAAAGAAGCAAAGGCAATTCAATGGAGAAAGGAAAGTCTTTGACAAATGGTGACAGAACTGGACATCAACATGCAAAAAGTGAATCTAGACACATTACACAGTTCACAAAAGTTAACTCAAAATGGACCACAGACCTAAATTAAAATACAAAACTGTAAAATTCCTAGAAGATAACATAGGAGAATATCTAGGTGACCCTTGGGTTTGCCAATGACCTCTTAGATACAACACTAAAAGCTGATCCATGAAAGAAAAATTTGATAAACTGGACTTGATTAAAATTAAAAGCTTCGGCTCTGCAAAAGACACAGTTAACAGAATGAAAAGACAAGCCAGAGACTGGGAGAAAATCTTTGCAAAACACTTATCTGACAAAGGACTGTTATCCAAAATATACAATGAACTTTCAAAACAACAACAAAAAACCTGATTAAAAATTGGGCAAAAGATCTGAACACATACCTCACCAAAGAAGATACACAGATGGCAAATAAACACACAAAAAATTGTTCAACATATGTAATTAGGGAATTGCAAATTAAAAACAATAATGAAATACCACTATTAGAAGGGTTAAAACCCAAAACACCGACAACACCACATGCTGGTGAGGATGTGGAGCAGCAGAACCCCCAGTATTGCTGGTGGGAATGCAAAACGGTACAAACGCCTTTGGAAAACAGTTTGGCAGTTTCTTACGAAAGTAAACATACTCATCATAAAATCCAGTAATTACACTCCTTGGTATTTACCCAAATGAATTAAAAACTTATGTCCACACAAAACTGCACAGGAATGTTTACAGCAGCTTTATTCATAACTGCAAAAACTTGGAAGCAACCAAGATGTCCTTCAATAGGCAAATGGATAATAAACTACCGTACATTCATACAATGGAATATTATTTACAGACTAAAAAGAAAGAGCTATCAAGTCATAAAAAGACACTGAGGAACCTTAAATGCATATTGCTAAGCAAAAGAAGCCAACCTGAAAAGTCTACATACTGTGTTATTACCACTATATGACAAGGCAAAACCATGGAGATGGTGGTAAAAAGATTAGTGGCTGCCAGGATTTCAGGGGGAGGGAGGAAGGGGAGAATAGGTGAAGCACAGGGGATTTTTAGGGTAGTGAGACTGTTCTATATGATACCATAATGATGGATACATGTCATTATACATTTGTCAACCCCCACACACACAAAGAATCAACCCTAATGTACACTATGGACTTTCATTAACAAGAATGTATCAGTATTGGCTTATCAACTTTGACAAATGTACCACACTAATGCAAGATGTCAGTAAGAATGGGGGAATCTATGTGTGGAGGTGGGTGCGGGGGGAAGGTGGGTATATGGGAACTATCTGTATTATTTCCCCTCAATTTTTTTGTAAGCCTAGGGCTGCTCTATAAAATAAAGTCTATTAATTAAAAAAAACAAAAGTTTATTGTAAGTCTTGCTCCCATTGTTATCCACATCCACCCTATTTCCCACTACCACTAACAGTTAACCATTTTTATTAGTTTTGAGGATCCTTCAAGAATTCTCTGGAAATACTATCGAATATGAATATATATTATATTCTTCCTCTGTAAAAAATAAAAGCCAGCATATAATGCTAGTCTGCCCTTTCATTTAATGGCATGTTTTGGAGGTCACTCCCTATCAGCACAGAGTGAGCTGTATTTTGCTGTAGAGGTGTCCCATAATTTATTTAAGCAGTCCCCATCCACACCTATGTTGTTCCAATCTGCTGCTTTTAGACACACACGTCATTTTGAATTTATGCAAGTATATCTGCAGAAATTCTTAAAAGTGGATGCCTGGGTCTAACAGTATATGCATTTTTCATTTTGAGAGATATTGTCAAATAGCCCTCTATAAGTTATAGTCCCAATAGCAATCAAAATCCTGTAGCCATGGGTTAACAAAATGGTCTCAGCTTAATACTCCTGATAAAACTACTGGAGGTGAGGGTGAGAGGGTGGGGGTGGGGGTGTTGTCAGGAGAATCACACACACACACACACACACACGTTACCATCAATTTCCCACAGAGAAACAAGAATTTAAAGTTACAATACTCATACAATTCTTACCCAATTGCAATTCAGTCTTGGGCTTGATGGCTGGAAGTTTACATTGCCATTCAAAAGTATTTGGATAGGAACTCACTGGCTTAGAGAGCCCAGATAAAAGTTTGAGAATCAACTTATCATCCCATGGATTCTCAACAGTGAAGTCTTAAAGGAACGGGAACAAAAAAAGAAAACAAATTCAGTACCCAAGAATTTTACCAAAGAAATTATAGATAAACCAAGTGAAGACATTCATTAAATAAGCTTTCAAAGGCCTTATCTTTAAAGAGCATTGATTCAAATAACAAAGAACCATTTTCAAAAGTCAAATTGAATAGTTCTGCACAGTTCATTATTTGTCATTTTAGCTACAAATTTAGATCAAAATTCAGTTGTGACAAAGGAAATCAACACCAAGGGCATCTGTTCCACTCACCTGGCACTGCCAGATTCTGCCGTTAACAGAATTATGAGTGCAGGTCTTAAAGGGAGACTTGAATATCAATTGCTTCTAACGTGGTCAGATATTGATTCTTTAAATAGCTTTCCCACTTATACCCACAAAACACATTGCCTTTTAACACTTACACTACCTACGTGTGATTTGCATGTATGAGATGTACTTTGGGTCCACAAAATAGAAATCATTTCTAAAGGGAATAAAGTTTAATTAAGAATGCTATAAAAAATTCTATCAGTAGCAGTTATCAAAGACTGATCCAGCATTATTAACACCTAACTTAATGCTCAGCACTTGTAGGACGCTGTTCTGAGCACTCACATTTCCTGACTCATTTGGTCCTTACAAGAAGACCCTAAAGTAGGTACTACCACCACCTCCACTTTACAGAAGAGGGAAGAGGGCCACAAAGAACTGAAACGATCCTGGTCAATATCACATGACTGCTTCAGAGGGGGTCCAGGATTAGATCCTGGCCAGTCTATGTGCAGAGTCTGTGCTCTTAGCCACAGTGCAAGATTATTCCTGTGTCACCTGGGGGTGAGGGGTATTTCTTTAACCCTGAGCCTCAGCTTACTTGTCTGTAAAATGGAGATACCACTATTAGGTTAAATGCCTGGCACATAGTAGGCCCTCAAATTCCAATTCCCTCTTCCAACAGTAGTTATTCTGATACTTTCTAGAATTAAAATGGATTGATTTGCCCTTCAAGTATGCTACTGTGGCACTACATTGTGACACAGTTATGCAAGTTTTGTCTGAACTTGTGTTCTACACAAGTCCTCACTCTTGAAGCTTCTCTCATGGAACAGCCTTCACCAGGCTATTGTCCTTATTCAGAGGCACAATTAACATTTAGCATCTGTTCATACTTGGAGCACTGACATTCCCAAGTGAACTAGTCTGCACCCATTCTGCTCGGAGCCCAGCGTTGGTGTCTGGCGGATCCTCTGCAATGGCAAGGTCAGTGTCTGTGAGTTTACAAGCCTTAAGGGCCTGCTCTGCCTCGCTGGTCAGCACACCACTTGCAGCAGGCTGGCTCAAATGGAGCAAGGATGCCGAAGATACGCCTGTGGGGAACGCTGGTTCTGGACTTTTCTCCCGAATTAGACTGGATGTGTTAAAGGGATAGAGAAGAGGAAACAAAACACCATGTGATTACAAGCGTATTGGATTTGATCACACAAAAGTCCTACAAAGAGTTTCCTTTTCATTCTAGGAATGATATTTCAAAATTGCCTCACAAACAGGAGGTGACTAAAGCATTTTCTTCAGACAAACAAATACATGTAAATACACGGCCAGTACAATATGCATAGAAATAAAATCAATGACATGGTATATAATTAGATACAGAGGTGAGGTGACACACTGGACATTCTTTAGTAGGAGATGTTGGGAGGAATGGGTTTATTTCCTCAAGCTGTCATCTAAGCACCACTACTGTAATCAAGACTGAAGATGTAACTTTATTCCAAAAATGGCTTCTTTTATAACATTGAGACAAACAGAAAATGTCAACCATAATCCAACAACCTAACACCAGTATATTTCTGCACACACACGCACCCAGCAACTGATCCTCATTATTCACAGATTCCATATTTGTGAATTCACCTACATGCTAAAATTGATTTGTAACCCCAAATCAATATTCACGGTGCTTTTGCTGTCATCTGCAGACACGCAGAATGGTGAAAAATTTGAGTCACTCAACAGACATGTTCCCAGGTGAGGTCGAACAAGACAATACTCTCCCTCTGGTTTCAGCTCTCACCCTGTAAACAAGTATCCTTTTGCAGTACACTTAGTGACATGTTTTTGCATTTTTGCCTAAAGGCAAAATGGTCTCCAAGTGTAGTGCTGAAGTGCTGTCTGTTCCTAAGCTCAAGAAGGCATGAGTTATAGTGCTGCTGGCCGTGAGTTCAACGTTAATGAATTAACAATATATATTAAATAAGGTGTCTTTAAACTAAATGTTGTGACCAGAGGCCCATAGGAACCTAACTGTGTACTTCCCCTAGGAGCAGCAATTCAGTGTTTGCTAACTGAGTGTGTGCAGTGACTTTACAGAAGAGAACCACTGCAAATAATGACTCAACTGTATACACACATCTCCACACACATACTCTCCCCACCTTTATATCCACATACAAACACATGCATAAATATATATTTTTATACAAATGAATTTATACATGCAACTTCACATCGCATTTTCACTTCAATTCACTGAGAAGACTGTTTCCAAACCCATGTACATTGCTATCAGCAACTTGAGTGCCCAAATTACCGTGGGTGCATAAATGATTAACAAAACCCTTTCCCCTTCACAAGAATTTGAATTTTGGTTAACTTTCTAGCTCCTCTCCTCTGAAAACTGAAAAGGTAGAGTATCAGTCACCATTGCTTATGATAAAAAATAACGCTTACTGCTAACTGTATCTAGACTGAGAGAATTACACATGTGCTGGGAATCTACGGCTTCAGGCTTCCGGCGTGGTAACTCTCGTCATGGGCCTGCCCCTTGTGGGGACCCTGGAGGATAAATCCACGGAGTGTCGTCAGGGCCATTGACTTTTGTGGAAATGAGGCTTCTAAGCCAGGGGAGCTTCTGCACCTTGTCCCAAGTGAATCTTTTTCCCTGCAACTGAACTATCACAGGGCAGGGGGTTGGGTGTCAAAGACAATAGTTTCTTCCACAATTATGCACACTGCTGGCAACTGTGATTTTTGTCTTACTACTTCTAAGTTAATCTTACGCCAAGTGTGGCTATAGCAGTCTTGTGAGTCAAAACTTTAGTTGCGTGTAGGAAGATTCCTGGTGGGCAGTACAGACTGTGCCCATTGGGTAGAATTTTAAATTACAAGGCAAAATCTGTTTAATCTGCATTCATTATACTATTAGTGAGTTAACCATTTTCTAAATGTTTATTCATTATTTTTTCTTTTGTAAATTCTGCTCACGTCCTTCATTGAATCATTTATTTACTAGGGTCTGCGTTCAAGAAGAGGTTTTTGATAAAGAGAGGCAGTACGGCATAAAGGTGAGAGCAAGGGTTCTGAAATCAGAGATATGGGTTCAAATTCCAGGGCTGCAAATTAGAAGCTGCATGACTTCAGATCGACTATTTAGCCCTGTAGACCTGGTTTCCTTATCTATAATGGTGGAAAAGAATAGTTCCTACAGCTAAAGTTATTGTAAGGATTAATTAAAGGACATAGGACATGAAAAGAATAAGCACTGTGCTGAAATATAATAAATACTCAAAAGACAGTAGCTACTCTTAGCATCCAGGACACTTACTAGCCTATTCAAATATACTGGAATTTTACTTCTGCAGAGCATTAATGTATGGCAAGTCTGCATTTTGTACCAACACCTAAGAGGGTTGAACATTCTATCTTCCTCCTCTAAAAAGAGTTATCGATTGTCTCAATTGTAATGGTTATAAAGAAGCAATTATGTGTTTGCTCATTTCTGCAATAGTCTTTATATGTCAGGGTCTTTGGCTGGTAAGGGTATCTGCAGTTTTGTTCCCAAAATGAGTGGAAGCCAGTCACAGAAACCTTTCTCACAGGGATTCACTGCTACCCCAAGGCTTCTCTCACTGCCCTGACATGTCCAGTGTTTAGGTTAATCATTGTATTTATAGCCACAGAGAGAGTACCTTCTGACCTATAGCTGCGAGACAATAAAAATTCTATTAGCCCTTAAGGGTTGGAATTAGGTATTCCATTACAGCTTAAAAAGCAAAGCTAGAATGAAAGTGATGAGTGACAGAACCATGTATACGCTCACAATACCTGAACTTTCTGTCTTTTAAGGGTTCCACCAGGTTTTCTTCACAAGAATCCAAAGTCACATGGGTGCACTGTTCTGCTACCACATTTTCTGAAATATATAGAAAATTAGAGACATATTGTATGTGCACATGTGCACACACATACAATTTTATATGGTTATAAAGTTCAGGATTTCTTTTCACGCTTTTGTTATAATTTCAAAACAGTGTTCCATGGTAAAATGTGCCATATTTTAAACATGGAAAAAATCCTACTACTAATATATCTGAGCACTTCAACTTTACACATCTAATCCGTACAATCCTTCAAGAGAAAAGGGTCCCGAGAGTTGCAGGTCCACTGTGGGCAGCGACCAGAACTTGGGAAGTTACTGGCATGAGTGGTGGGCACACTTCGCGTTAGGAGAGCCTGATGACAAGGAGGGCGAAAGGCTGCAACGTCCCTGGAGGGCAGAGATTTTGGTGTCCTCCAGTCTAATCTGCTTTATTCAGTCTGTTAGCAGTCAGTTAATTTAAACTGATTTAGAGTGTTTATATGAGGAAGCTACCTGTCAATACTTACCATCACTCTCTTCTACTTGAAAAAAAAACCAAAAAACACACCTATCTAAGAACAGACAAACTAGATAGGGCAGAAATACAGAGTACACTTCCACCAAGTGGTGGTAATGCCATATACAGCCAGGTATGGCACTGGATTAAATTTTATCAGATATTGCCTCACCGAACAGGTGCTAATACTTTTTAGTACTAGAACATTGGCCTCTGTTTATATAACCAGAGTGGCAAATACTCTAAGAACAGCCAACACTGACATTCTGAAAGGATCCTGACTGATTAAACCAGTTTCCTGAATGGAAAAGCTTTAAAATTCTTCAATTAAAGTAGCAGGCTTGTGATAGCATTTGGCAATTGTTTGTTTCAACTGAACTCTCCTTAAAATTCAGGAAAAAAAACCATAACATATTGGGTTAGTCCTGTAAGAAAAAATTTTTACTCTTCAGTAAAAAAGTTTAGGTCTACAGGCTCAGATTTCACATTAAAATCTGCTTCCATCTAGGGAATCCAATTCTTTGGCAGTTCTTTCATTGGTGCTTTGGTGAACAACAGCTATTTAAAAGAAAAAGTGCCAGCAGTGAGGGTTTGGCTAATAAGTTAGTCATCAAAATGGTAAAGTGATCCCAGATCACATATATTTTGTGGGTGGGTACTTAACAGGTAATAATTATCTGTATGCAATAACTATGCCATTTATTAAGGTATATAAATGATATATAAAGACTTTTGATATGGGAGTGTTATGTTTGGGGAAAATGAGGACTATTTGTGAGTTTCATCATTACTCTCTTGAAGTCAGATCACTAAAAAAAAGAAAATAAGATTTTCTGAGTATAGTTCTTGGCTACAACTCTAAAATAAAAAAATTTGTAGATACATATCAAGTACTAAAATTTGCTATTTGATACTCAGTAAAGTAAAAAATATAAATGTTCATTATTTTTAGCATCCAAATAATTTAATGTGTCCATAGCGGCCATTTTGTTTGTTGTAAAACATAAAATAAACCTATACCCTATACAAATGGGTTGGCCTTTAAATGCTTCTATAGGTTTTTCTTCTGTTCTTCCTATAATCTAAGTTTTAAATTTTAAAATGCACACAGACTTTATGAAGACAGTGGGTCAAAAGAAAAAAAATCATATAGGTAATAAAACAATGAATGGATTTTTAAGTTTCTTCTTTATGATTTTCAAACTTCCCATTTAGAATTTAAGAATAAAACTGTAATACTAAAAGAATTGAAGGTGGCATAAGATAAGACACTAAAATAGTGTAACACACACCTTTATCTTCTAGAGCGTGCACTGAGTCCACCACAAGTTTGTGGAAGGGTGTAGACGCCAGCTGTGCAGCAGATGTGAAGTCTCCTGGGCTCTTCGGACTGGGGGCCAGGGTTTTGTTGCAGCGGACACCCCATACGGTCGAATCATCTGAAAACTCTTCAGCGTGAGGTACTTCCTACAACAAAAGATGAGCTGCAAAAAAAGCAGCAATCTCCCTGTTTCGTCCATGAAATCTAACACATTAATACTTTAAGATTCAGAAAAATGAGGAGTTAAAGAAGAAATAGGTGTAATCCCTGGCTAACATAGTCAAGGACATCGTGGTTCTGTTCTTTTCCCCAGAACTGGGACTCTTCATCTTACCACACCCCAGTGGAGTCATACTGCACACAGGGGTCACGTTTTCGTTTTTCACATTTTTTTTTTTAATTTGAAAAGTCGAGATTTATAGTGGAATTACAAAGATAGTATAGAGTTCCCACATATCCTTCATCAAACTTCTAATGTTAACATTTTACAGAACCTGGTACATTTGTAAAAACTAAACCATACTATTAACCACAGACATTATTTGCATTTCATCATTTTCCCACTAAAGTCCCTTTTCTGTTCCAGGATCCAATCCAGGATACCACGTTGTATTTAGTCACCATGTCTCCTTAGTCTCTCTCGTCTGTGCCCTAACCCTATCATAGAGCCTGGCACATAACAGATACTCAGATAATTACAGAATAATGTTCCCAAAAAACCCACTCTTCATATAACACTATTTTTCAGCACGGTTTTATATACAGCATCTCATTTAATTGGCTCAATCATTTGGTAAAATGAAGAGGAAAGGGTTGTAAGACCCATTTCACGGATGAAGCAGATTTACCGACCTTTGGTTTTGAAGGAAATCTGCTTACAGAGCGCTCTCCAAAGGTCCTGGCTCCTGTGGGTTTACTTTTAGGCTGTGGTAATCTAAGGAAAGATTTATAAAATTATAAAGAGTAAACTGCTAAGGACATAAATGCTACCACTTAAGTGAGTGTTCCAAACATTCCTCACTTATCCTATTTAATGAGTTAATATTTATACACATATTCCTTACTTTCACAGCAGTTGTAGCAAAACAGAGTGCAAATTGAATGAACATGACTGTGTATATGAAAGTAGTTCTACAGTTACTTAAGTGAGGGTGGAAAATACAGAAATTTCTATTATACTGAGTTACAAGTTTTAGGAACAAAAAAAGGAGTAAGGGCCATGGCCAGCAGAATGTCATGGATGCCATACATTTCATTTCTTATCTCCAGTGCTTGGTCCAGCTGCAGGATTTCTCTCTAGGGGCTGCTCGGGCCCTTTCTCCTTTCTCTCTCAGTATGAATCTCTTCTACACCATGATACCTTCAAGTCACACTGACTTCTCTCTTTCCACGGTTTAAACTATTGATAGTGAAAACTCCTGGAGCTACCCCTCCACCCCCAGAGAGGGCTTTCTAATGTAACCTCCCTCAGCCTTAAAACATACTCTCTCTGCAGCACGACCCAGTATAAGCCACTTCCTTTTCTACTTTATATAAATAGAGCATGTGTGGATACCTGCACTGGTGAATTCATTCACATCTAATACAATTCCTAATCTACACAATCCCTCAGTTCTGATAATTTATACCCATACTGTTTTCCTTTTTTTAACACATGCTTTTGCTATGGGAGGTCTGCTTTCTTGTAACTCCTGCATAGCACTGAAGATCTGGAGAATTTGAGCAACAATCTTCTGGCCTGTGGTCAAGAGGCTCATCAGTGGCAGAGCTGGCACTGGGACCCAGACCATTTGACTGGCAGGCCACATTCTCTCACCACCCTGAGTCCCCAAGGGACCTCTGCAGCATCCCATGTCATTGTGACAACAAGGATCTCCCCCAATGCTATTTTAACTAGATGGTTTTTTACCCATAATTTTCTTTGTTTCCATCATCAAACACAGGAAAAGCAGACGACAAAGAGATAATCTTATTGACTCCCCAAGCCCCAGAAGACCTTGCATTTTCTGCAATAGAGAAAAAATAGCATTTAGTATTGCATTAGAGAAAAAAACACGATCCTTTACGCTAAACTTCAATTATAAATAAGAAAATGGAATAACAGCTTAGAGAAGAGAACTGTTATCAGTTTTGCAAATACTAGGTAACGAGATAAGTCACTTTGTACTGAAATGAAGTGACTTAACCATGGTCACAGGGGTAGTACTCAAGCTTCCAGGTCCCAAGTTCCTGCTGCGTATAAAGCCTGGTGTCCATCATTCTCCTGAAACATTGCTGTTGTCACCTGACTCACTGAATAAAGCACTCAGTGGCTTTGTTTTCCTTTTCCTACAAGAATTAATCTCTTGGCTTTCCATTTCACACCCTCCCGAGTCTAACTGGATCCATTTCACACCCTCCCGAGTCTAACTGGATCCTATTTATCTTTATCTTGATCTTTCTCCGGCTTCCAGCACGAATCTGACTCCAGACAACTGTGAGCTGGTTGCCGGCTTCCAACACTTCGCCTCGGCCACTCCCCTGCCAGGAGAGGCTCAGGTCACGCCTTGAGGACTCAGTCTCTCCTGACCACTCCCACCCACAGGGACTTTGCCCTCCGTCAGCACTTACTATTATTTTTTAAAGAACAAAACAAATCTAGGACACACATTGAGTACCTTGTCAAACACTCTCATATTTTTTATTTCATGCACTCCCTGCCCTATGTGGTAAGTTACACAAGGGCAGAGCCACTTGTAAAATCTTTGATATTTCCAGTGGCAACCACCCTCAATGCCACGCACTTAGTAGCTTTTAAACAAATTGTTATTACTTTGAAACTGGGCTTCAAATGCATCTTCATTTTGATCTAGAGATGGCCACTCATCTTTGTCATCTGAAATATCAGGAAGTGTAGGAGCCTGAAACATATTCATGATGAAACCTTAAAAGAATAGAAAGAATAGCTGTAAACATGGTTGCAAAAGAGCTTTCACTAATTTGTTTCAGATGCGACACATTCAAACACAAGGCTTTACCTAATGCCTCTTTTGTGTGCACAGTAGGTGACGGCTGCACTTTGGACGGTGTCGCCTGAACCGTTCCCAGTGATGTGTTTGGAGTTGTGTGAAAAGAACTTGTGTTAACAGCCTTATGTGTTTCACACCCTATTAAAGGAATGGGGACAAAATGCAATATCAGTAGGGATATCAGAATAATTTAGAAGGCACACAATTTAAGAAACTTATTACAATTAAAACATTTTATTATTATTGATAATTATCAATAAGGGCTTCCATATCTTTCATTTTTATCTTTATAATAGTTCTGTGAGGTAGGTAAGGCAAGAATCACCAGTTTGCAGAAAAGGAAATGAAAGCCCAAAGAGATTAAGTGGCTTGGTCTAAGAGCCTATCAAATTAGCAGTCTTGCCATAAACAGCACCCTCTGCTCCACTGTATACCAAGAAATACATGTTAATAGTCACAGTGTAAGTCTGAAGATTAGCTTTCCTCCTCACTTGGCTGGAGTGCAAACAAAGCCTCACAGACGATGGCATACGAGGCCCTGTACAACCTGGGCCCTGGTCACTCCGATCTCATCGTCCTCCCCCTGCTCACTCCAGCCACTGTGGCCTCTCTGCTGTGCCTACAATACATCAGGGACATTCCCGCCTGAGGGCTCTGCACCTGCTCTTCCCTCTGCCTCAAACAGGTCTTCCAAGCTGGCTCCACGGGCAGCTTTCTCCTTCAGGCCTTTACCTTAATATCACTTTCCTTGTGACCATCTTTCCTGGTCACCTTGGAAACGTCAATCCCCCCCCCAACAGCAACACTGTTGACTTTTGTCCTTTCTGTTCATGACTGCATCCCTAACTACCTGGATTAGTGCCTGGCACTTAGCAAGTGCTCAGTAAGTCTTGTTATATGTAGGTGTCGCCAGCTATTTCGAGTAGCTCTGCTCTCCACTAAAACTGTCATTGGAAAGGATGTGACAGTCACATTTGCGGGGGAAGTGAATGTCCAATCTGTGTGTCTTATTTATAAAGTTCACTTTTATGCAAATACCTCTAACAAAGTACTACCAAATAGACGTATAACACTCCCAATTAAACTTTTAATCACCTTTCCTACCTCACAACATATTAAAGATGACTCTTGTTTTGGATTAATCTGCTGAGAAATTTAATAGAAAAGTTTTCACAAAGCAAGTTTCCAAAGAATTCTAACTAATAAGACGTGACTAACAGATGGATTTCTACCTTCCTTTGAAATGATCTGGGGCTTATCTAACCACCAGATTCTAAGAACAGAAAAGCTAACACCCAGGTTCATGCAGGTCTGAAGACTTCACGAACCACAGCCACCAAACAGACCTCTGAGCAACCTGGAGGAGCCTGGGGACAAATCTGTTATCCACATTACCTTCCTTTATCTCTGCTCCACTCTGTGGCTTACCGTCATGAGTACTTTTATTCACACATCTGGAAGAGAAAACGCTTGAGATACTAACTCAAGAAAGCACAGTAAAAAAATGTCAGCAATTACAAGCCTATTGTTAAAATACAGATGGAATCGCTTAGGTCCAGAGCGTAAGTAAATAAAACGTTTGTTGTATTTTCTCTCATTTCCTTTTGAGGAAAAGAATTCTTACAGACACAGGCCAGGTACTAAACATTTGCTCGACACTGTGATTCTGTATTTTAACACCATGATAGTCACTCCCACATGTGGTAGGCCAGGATAACACCTTCCCTAATTCAAACGATCCCATTTATCACACTGGCTCCAGGCCTGGGTGCCCAATGCAGCTATCCACAGTCGTGGACGGGATGGCACTGCCGTGCTTTCGCTGCACGGGCCGCCTCTCCTGGGATGAGCCAGCAGCTACAGTGCATTGTTCTCTAGACTTGAACAGTTATCAAGAAGGAAAAAAATGGCACATAAGACATTTATATCACAGTTTGTTTTAAGTACAGTCTTGACAGTGGACAGTGATGAGTACAGTGGACCTCATCTGTCTATTGAACATTGCTAGAATGCCCTTAGTGGACCCTGTTAAGATGTAAAGTAAAAAGTGCAAAACACTTTTAATTTTACAAATCCCCACTAAACTGTCATGAAAACATGAGTTTTTACATGAGATTCTAGAGAAAACCACCCTTACTCTGCCACAGTCAGCTGTCCAGGCTACCCAGAGTGCCAGGGGGAGGCCAGGGTCAGGGTCACTCTGAAGTGCTTCTGACTGAGATCTAAATGCTCATTAGGTGAGGGTTTCACAATTTTATAAGGGACAGCTGTCTGGCTCCCACAACCTCACGACTCCATCTCTGCAGGGGCGGTTGGACGTGCATCATCCCTATGGGGCCTGCCACTGCTGTTTTTGCCATTTTATAGTTGATAAAGTAACTATGAAGAACTAATGAAGTCAGAGCTCCCACATAAGTCATTTTCTTACACACGTGGTACGATACAGGACACGGGTCTGAATTATCATCCTAATGTGAGTGAAAAAGCATGATGATTTTAAATCTTATTTCCAGGAGAAATCATTGACAAAAGTTAATCTTGGACTTTGAGAACCAGTACTTAAGAAGTGTAACCTGTGCTAAGTAAGTTTAGCCCAAGAGGAGAATGTGAGCTACGCTGTACCTTTTATTTTTTTTAGTCAATAAAATTGTAATGTTTAAAAAAGAGTGTGCCAAGGTGAATGAAGATAAGAATTTAAACAAAACATGGGCCGGTCCTGTGGCCAAGTGGTTCAAGTTCTGCATGCCCTGCTTTGGCAGCCTGGGTTCATAGGTTCAGATCCCGGGTGTGGACCTATTCCACTTATTAGCCATGCTGTGGACACATCCCACATACAAAACAAAGGAAGACTGGCAGAGATGTTAGCTCAGGGCCAATCCTCCTCACCAAAAAAAAAAAAAAATTTAAACAAAACAAGTGACATGACATTAATTGTAATTCCTGAAATCTAGGAAAATCCCTCCAAACTGGAAAAAAACCTGCACAGCAGTACATAGATAGATTTGGGAATACTGTATAATGAATATTAATCCCAAACTGCACCTGGTGGGCAGACAGAAGGAATGAGAAGAACACACGTCAAGGAACCGTCTAGATAATAATAATCCCCACAAAGCCAGTGAGCAGAGGCAATTTCAGTTTGACAGCCGTATATTCTTCAGTTACAAGACTACTGAGTTTCAGGGTATTGAAAATTTTTAATTCAAGAGAGAAGTATGAAGTAAAATAAATACTCTAAAAGAAGCATGGAATAAGTAAGTCTGAAAGATTTGGGGCTAATGTTTTGGTAACTTGGTTTTTCAACAACATGCCCATTCAAAAATTATTTTAAAAAACAGGAACGTTCACCTTTGACATACCGCTCTCGATACTGCAGGTCACAGGGAAGAGGGAAGCCGAGAGAGAGCACTCGCATCACTATCACCACCAGGACTACCCTCAGCTCACCTGGCATCTCTTCTGGCCGCTGCAAACACGGAGTCTGTCACTGGCTGGGCTGTCAAAGGAACTGGAGGAGCTACGCTCTGGCTGACAGCTGGGGACACCAAAGCAACAGTGACCGCATTTGCCATAAGAGGACCAACAGGAGGTGCCTCTCTGGGTTTCTCTCCCAGGTTCTCTGAGGTCTGCTGATTGACGGCTGGAAGAGACGGAGCTCTCAGTTCCTTCTGGGAGCCTATACTTGGTCCCACATGTGCTGGATTAACCTTTCATGTTAAGCAAACAAAAAAACAGCCATGAAGTCAAGAACATTACTAATTAGGTATTACAAATTTCAAAGACTGGCATCTGCTTCAGTAGATTCCTTTTCCCTCAAGGTGTCCCCTTACCCCTTCGGGCATTCTGAAATGAACAGCAACGACGACGGAGACCACTCCACATGATGGATGCTTTTGTAGCTTCTTAACCACGGACACAACTGGCAGCTCTCATTTCTAACACTGAAATAACCAGCCCCTATTGTTTTATCAGTCTTTAAGAACTGTCTTATTTCTCTTTACTTAATTTTGGGAAAAGACCAAAAAAATCAATGTTATCAAATGCTCATAATGGTGTTCCTTCCATTAATATGATACTTGCCATAAAAGCGTGGCTCACAATGGGAAGGATAACAAGCTCTTAACTTGAAATCTTTGCTTTTCTACTCACATGTACCTGGACTGCAATTGACCACTCTATGATAACAAGTTAAAAGACAGAAGAGTTAATTACTCACCATTGGAAAGTATTCTCACAAATTGTTAAGAAAAATATCAAATAGCTAGGGCAAATATAGTTACTTCACAAATGGGCAAAAGATTAAAAGTTCATCCTCACTAGTCATCAAAAAAGATAATTAAAAATGACCAATACCATTTTCTCACCTACCAAATAAGTAAAGATTAAAAATAATTGTAATATTCAATTCTGAAGAAATATTTTGAAAAATAATAATCAGACTTTCTCTACCGGATACCAAAACATACAACAAAGTTGCGGTAAATACACAATATGAAATGATCAAGAAGAAACTTAACTGACCAAAACAAAGGTACAGATATTTTAGAAATGGATCTTGTATATTAAACATTTAATATGTGATAAAGATATCTTAAGTCAATGGCGAAAGGTTGAGCTGGTTAACAAATGATTTAGGGGCAACTAGAAATCCATTTGGAAAATACATCCTTACACCATCCAGACACGAAAATAAGTTCCACAAAGGGAGGCTTCTGATTAAAGACAGAGGCTTAAACATGTGCTTTATCATTTCCTCCCTCCCAAAGCCTCACCAAAATGACAGTAAAAGAATTCTTACACCTAAAACAGCAGTTGGAGGAGGCTGATCTCTGGAGAAGCTCAGAAATTGAGATCGATTTCAGAATGGAAGTGAAGGTGGAGCTGAAACAGGAATAGGGCAATAGTAAGTCTGTCTACAAAGCAGACCAAGTTGCATTCTTGCAGGGGCACGCAGAGTGCCTCCCACACCCGCCTGGCAGCAGACTGGAGCCTTCCTTCCCGGAGAGACTGAATCAAAAGGACTCTGGACAAGAGCAGAAGGTGGTGGTGCCAGAGACCACACTGGAAACCAAAGGCGAGTCAGTCTACTTCCCCAACAGTGGGATTCTAGCCCCTTCTCTTTGCTCCTCAAATGCTAGCAGCCGAGTTTATACTCTCAAATTGAAATAAAAGATGGCTCTTGGAATATATAGCCCCCAAACTAGACACCTCCCAGAGAGGCTGACCAGTCAACTAGCCCCCTCACACACCCAGGGCTTTCAATCAGCTTCTTCAGGCCTGCTTTTGGATGAGTAGGTAGTAAAGAACATCAGACATGATGATAAGCTTTCAGTATGAAGCACAAAGACGAAAACAAATAAATGACACTTACAATAAAATAAAGAATTTATAAATAATCCTTGTTTATAAATTTACGAATATTTATAAATTGTTTATTTATAAAATTTATAGCATTTCTAAATAAAATAAAGGATTCTGAGATAGGGGAAAAAATTAATATCCTTAGACTGACAGATAAGATATTACATTCACATAAGAATAAGCAACTATGAATATGAACATTCAAAATAAAAAAGTTGTTTGATCCTGCAAATGACATCAGAAATAAAAGAATGGCCATAAAAAATTAAGGAAATCTCCCAGAAAGTTAGGAGGAAAAAGCACAAAGATAGAAAACTGGACAAAAAAGTTAAGAAAAATCAGAGGATCAGTCTGGGATAGTCTACTACTAAATATGAGTTACAGAAAACAAGAACAGAGAATGTGCATGGGGAAGAATCATTTCAAAAAAAGAAAAATCAATAAAATTCCCCAGAACTGCAGGACTAGAATGTTCAAGTACTGAGTGTAACAGATGGAAAGACAAACACCTGGCCCGTCATCATTATGTCACCGCACTGGGGGAAGAGACAATCCAACACACGTCTGGACAACAGAGGTCACATTCGCAGAACCAAGACTCAGAAGGACTCTGGGCTTCCCAGCACCAACAAGGGAGGCAAACAACTGGAGCAGTGCCTTCTAAACTTCTGAGGGAACATGACTGCCCTTCTAGAACGTCATGCCCAGCCAAATTACCACCCAGGGTAAGAGCACAATAAAGATGCTTTTAGATGTGCAAGAGATCTCAAAAAATTAACCCCTCATATAAACTTAAAAAAAAAAAAGCTCTTGGAGACTGTGCACCACCAACACGGGGTCGGCTGAGAAGGAATGATGCCATGGGAACCAAAAAACAAACAGGGATCCACCCCAGGAGAGAAGGAAGGGGAGGACGGCTGCTCCGAAGGCCTCCTAGAGGAGGACAGAAGGCTCTGGGAGGGATGTGGCCAAGAAAAGTGAAACTAAGAGCATCTCTGATGCATTTGAACAGAACGAAAGGATATTTCCAGTTTCTTCAATGAGTTTGGGGATAAATGTCTGCTATACCAAAAAAACACAGCAAAAGAAAAAAATGAGACAATTATTTTAACATTTCTTGGAACTCTCCAGGGAAAACATAAATTGTACAAGAATGGAAATCCAAATAAATAAGAAAAAACAAAACAATCCAATAGAAAAATGGACAAAGTCTATCAAAGTCAATTTAAAGAAAAAAAGACAGCCACTAAATGTATTTTAAAAAGTCCAAATTCACCTATAATTAAGAACACATACATCAAATGGTTGAAAATATTTAGGATGGCTAACGTTAGCCAAGTGTATACAAGAAACAGGACTTTTATTCACTATTAATGTGAATGTTAACACAGTAAATTTTTGGAGGGCAGACTGACAGTATTTTACGTGCTCAAACTTCGAAGGCAGCAATTCTACTTCTCTGCATCTATTCTAGAGAAATAATCTCATGTGTACAAGAATGCTCACTGCAGCGTGATTGGTAACAGTTTCCACATGGCACATCCTCTTTAAGGTACGACAGAGACTGAGCTGCGAGAATGAGTTAGATCTCTAAGTAATAACAGCGAAAGGTCTGTAAGATGGGTTAGTAGAAAAAGCAGAAAATATTTATGTAGAAACTTCAATTGTATTCATGCACAGTAAAGGTCTGGAAAAATACAAACTACAGTAGTTAGCAATGAAAGAGTGTTCATTTATATATCTACTATACGCACATGCACATATACACACATTTCATCAAATTTTTAAAAATCAGTCGTATTTTTATAATTTTTAAAATATGTAAGAAAGTAAGATATTTTATCTTCATTGTAACCTATATCACAGATAGACATACACTATGTGAAAGTTTAAGCAACCCATTATATAGCTTAAATTCATTTATTCCCAATCTATCCCATTCATTAATAATTTTAAGAAAATACATGTGGCTGTAATGCATTCACCACCTCTCCCCTCTTCCAACATGAAACAACGGCAAGCAGAAAATGTATCTAGATGACAAATTAATGAAATTATTATATTCAAATCTCGTTATATAATAATTATATCAGAAAAATCAGAAAAAGGGCTTTATAAACTAATAAATATATAAAAATGTACACACAGATATATAAAAACATACTATAAATTCTGTTCTGTAACTTCATTTTCTCACTCTACATTTTGAACATCTTTCTGTGTCAAATTATATTTTAAATTCAGAAAGCTAGTGGCTAAATTAACATCAGAATTAACTCTAAAAATAGGGCATAGAAGGGAGCAAATGAAAGCTGAAATCAATTTTCCTGGGCATGGGAAACATCAGTGAAGAACATACATACCTCAGACCTTTCCTGGAAAACGGTCAGATTCTCACGGGATGTCTCTGCCACTTGATGCAATTTCTTATGAAGTTCATCTATCTTCTGTTTTAATAATTGTTCTTCAAAAGCATTTGCTTCTTTCCTTTTCATATAATGTCTGTCTTCATTTACTTTAGGAAAGATAAAAAATGGTTTGCATGCAAAGTTTAAATTCAGGCCATCAGAGGAATACACACAAAATGAGTAAAAGGTTAATTTTAGGATGGTATTTTTTTTTACTAGTCTTTTCCATGTGTTCTAGGTTATTAGAACTGAAAAGTGTCCTATCTTTCAATTATAATTTTTACCTGCCCTCAGCATGGTTACCTTTTTTTTTTTTGGTGAGGAAGACTAGCCCTGAGCTAACATCCATTGCCAATCCTCCTCTTTTCCTTTTTGCTGAGGAAGATTGGCCCTGGGCTAACATCCATGCCCATCTTCCCCTACTTTATATGGGATGCTGCCAGAGCATGGCTTGACAAGCGGTGCATCTGTCCACGCCCGGGATCCGAACCCGCAAAACCCTGGGCTGCCGAAGCTGAGCGTGCAAACTTAACCACGACACCATCAGGCCAGCCCCAGCATGGTTACTTTTAAGTTCAGGGCATGTAAAAAGTCACAAAAATTTACATGTTGATCAAAAATAATATTGGGTAATAGTATAGTATGATACTAAGCACTTGTATAACAATCGTGCCTGTGGAAATTATTTAAAATGGAACAGTTTTTAAAAGATATAAATCTCTAGGTGCTTTCTGAGAAGAAATAAAAGTAAAGTGCACTGAAATTATATTGTGGGTTGTCCCACCTCTAAAGACCGGTAAACACAACCATATCATGTACAAATCAAATCACCTAAGACTTTAGGTCATGGTATGTGAAAGAAAGATGCACCTATGAACAGCACAAAATGAGTTCCTCCGTGAGTGTGAATGGTGTTAGCTGACTGATCTCTCAGTTGTCGACCAAACGAGAAAGAATGAGCAAACAAGGAAGGCCAGCAGTGGCTATAGTACAAATAACTAGCTGGGGTAAAAGCCCTGAGTGGAACAAAGGGTCACTTTCCTCTCTAAGGTCCATGCTGTTACAGCAAAGGCGAGTGCAAATGTTGGTATCAACAGTTAGTGTTCCCTGTGAGGAACAAAACCCGGTCCAGTATACAGCCGTAAACAACATGGCACTTTCCCAGAGGACTCCCTCTGTCTCATCGGAGTAGTTGCAGATCTCAGAAAATCTCTTCGCCTCCAGTTCCTAACTTAATCCTTGATTAGAGATTTAGAATTGTTACAACCAGAAGTTCAAATCCATACAGATAATATAAATATCTAGCTCACCAAGAACTAAGGCAACACTGGATGGATATCTACTTTAGTGCTGTTTTTACTCCAAGATTTGCAGTCAAGACATCAATGTAGTTCTTGTACAAACATGGCTGCTACTCTAGTATTTAACAAAGATTTCTAGGCTTCTGATAGGATAAGCTGGATGCTTTTTCGCAGATCCTTTAGCATAGTCAATTATCTGTTAAAAAATGTAATTACTCAGAAATGAGGATTATTTTAAGTGACATAAGGATATCTCAAATAATAGGATTGCAAGTACCCCATTGTTCATGCTTTCTCCGTTGATTATATTTCTGGGCTCTCAATTCTTCAAAGGAAAATTCTGAATCTCCACGAATAAGCTTCTCTTTGCAATACATAACAACCTGCTGAACATCTGCTTTGGCTGCCAGAGATGGGGGTACAGAATATCCTGATTTAGAAATCATGATCACCCTTTGCTCCCTATAATGGGGAAAAAGATATTATTTACAACAGTGTACTGAAGCAGCTCTTGAAGGAAACGATGTAATAGATTAACAAGTTGATTGTACTTACATATCTGACATTTTATCACAAGCTGAAGATGTCACTCCAGAAAGTTCTGAACCCTAAAAAGACAGAAAAGAAACAAACACTCACTTATCTGAAAAGAAACCATCACCCAAATTACTTCACAAAACAATATGAAATGCTTGAGGGCCTCTTAATCAAGTAGATTTATGTATGTTCTCTAAATGATGATTAACATCTGAGGCTTTAGTTTGCATTCTTAACATTATGATAACTTTTGCAACTAGAGTCCAGTAAGAAAGTGACAAAATTTCTATTTGGTAGTAGAGAAGGGCACTGATTTCCCTTTGAGCCATAGTCTAGGAGCTGGGCCACAGTATCTAAGTGTTATGGGATTAACATTCCAAATAGCTATCTTTAAAAACATCATTAAGATTTTCTTTCTGGTACTATTCTACCTTCAGCAGTTCCCAATGCTAGCATTCATTCGCTAAACAAATATTTAATGAACATTTCATACATGTCATGTGCTAAGCCAGGTGTTAGAAATATGACTGTAAATAAGACCCCCTCTCCTGTCTAAACACTTACAGACAGTCGGGGTGACAGGAAGTAATGAGGCTGGAAGCATATGTAGGACGTAAATTGGGATAGTTTGAGTATCTATCTAAGTTAGAAATGCATATTCCACTCCTAGGAATGTTACATTAATAAAACTTGCACATATGCACTAAGAACAGAGGCATTTCCATTGGATTTAGCTTAAAGAAGGTCCTAGCAAACTCTGAAAGAGCAATTGTACTATGAAGAAGAAAGATGCTGAGAAACAAGGCTGAGGGAAGAGAGACTTAAGCATTCTTATATGTTGATAAGCTGTCAGACCAGAAGAGATCTCAATAGGGCAAAAATCTTGAGGAGGATAAAAGACAAGAACAGGTGGAAGACAACCTCTCCCCAGTGTGATGGCAGGGAAGGACACAGTTACATTTACTGGTTGGTGGCAGAAAACGGACAGATGTCATCTGACTGCTTCTGCTGTCTCACTGAAATAGTATTTTGTCAGCTCATAAGGGAGAGGTTAGAGGTAGCTAGGTCCCAGATTTGAGAAGAGTAAAGAGAAGTTTAAAATTACTATAATTTGGCATTAAAAAGTGAAATGGGAAACATAAGAGATACATAAAACATAAAGAATGAGCCAAGAAACTGGAAACATAATTGCTAGAGAGAAGTAAAGCCCTGGTTGAGGCTACAGGCGCCGCGTGTGAAGCCCTGAGTTTTTTAACCAGGGCTCAGGAGCTCCGGGTGGGTGTGATCCAAGCTGGGGATTCCTGGTCCCATGCGAGGGAGGCCGGCAGAACAAAGGAGAGAAGCTGCGAGGGAGGAAGTGAAGACAGGAGGTTGTGTAGTAGGTTAGATCAATGCAGGAAGTTATGGTCAGATAATAAGTTATTTAAATTTAATATCTGAGGTGAACAGTGGTAGATGACGACGGGCCAGCAAGTTGCCATGGGCGCAAGTGGCTGATATGGAGGTTAGAGTCATGGGAGACAAGGTCAAAGAAATTAGATGCCAAAGTGGACATGGAAGGCAGTCGGATGACCATTCAATACCCTTCCCAGTTTCCACACAACCCACAAATGTTATCATTACCTGATTCTTAGAAATGCAGGCTGAGTTATTTCCTGGATTTGATTTTGATTTCATCATTTGGTTTAAAATCTGACTATTACCTAGAGGTTCTGAGGTTCCAGCTATGGGAGGAAAGGATGAAATAAAGAGAAATAAGGGTAAAACCATATTAAATAAAATTACAAATACATTCTCCCGATCTTTCATTAAGCAGCATAAGAAATAAATCAACTTATTCACACTGTCTCAGAAAATGTAACTAAAGCGCTTTATAGGTAAGAGAAATATTATAGAGACAATTTTCTGATCAATTCAAAGCACCCAAGGAAGTACCTGAAAGAAATGTAAACTCTAACTAGTTATTTTAAACAACAGGATAGGATAGTAAATGCTTATTGCCGAAATGTAATCTTTATTTCTAGGTTAAAAAAATGACTACATTTAAAAGTTGTATTAAACACATTTGCTTCAATTCAGAACAGATGGACTCCAGATTAAGTACTGTCCTCTATTTGGGGCAGTTTTGATTTTTTTTTTTTAAATCCTAAAAATACAATTAAATCATCAAGTTATGCTTGTGGCTTTGCTCTTTTAATGTGCTAAGACAGAACTCCTGCTCTCCAGGGCTACTTAGGGGTCATTATTATTGCCAGGGTGCCTTCCCGGTTACCTAAGACATTACAATCAATAACTATTGAATGGGTTTGTTTTTTAAGGGCGGGGGGAAAAAAAAGAAAGGGCAGTGCAAAACAGAGACTAAATTATCAACAATTTAGACATTTTAGAAAGCATTACTTTACCTTGAGCTGGCAAATGGGTTTTGGTGAGGCGTGTCTGAAATAACCTAAATGACAGAAGAAAGGCATTGATATAGATGATAAACTTCACTTTAATACATATTTGTATTAAAGCAAAAATTAAATATAATAGCTTATTATAAACTAGCAAAGACTGAAGTCAAGAGAGAATGTAGGTGCCGGCCGGGTGGTGTAGCGGTTAAGTTCGCACACTCTGCTTCGCCGGCCCTGAGTTTCGCAGGTTCGAATCCCGGGCGTGGGCAGACACACCGCTTGTCAGCCACACCGTGGCGGCGTCCCATATAAAGTAGAGGAAGATGGGCACAGATGTTAGCCCAGGGCCAGTCTTCCTCAGCAAAAAGAGGAGGATTGGCAACGGATATTAGCTCAGGGCTAGGCTTCCTCACAAAAAAAATTAAAAAAGAAAGAATGTAAAGTTGAATTTCAGAGTTGCTTCAAAATTTAAAAAAAAATGCTGGGATTATCTTCACACCCAATACACTTATATTAGAAAAATTCCTCCTTTTGCCTAGTCCATGGCAGTATTTCTCAAATTCACATAACAAATGTACCCTCCTTCTCTGTGTACCAGGTATGCAAATGTTACAACACGGGGTGTTGGAACTCCCTGTTTTAAGCGTTGTATACATCTGGAACACACTGAATATCATGTTTGGAAGAAAGAAGTGGAAGTACAGAACACAGACTACTACTTCAGAAGGCAGGTATGTTATTGTTCACGCTATGAGAACTTCTTAAACATGTCATCTCACGGCATCTTTGCACATCAACTCAATCCGTCAAGTAACATGCAGCTTTCAAGCCTGACATTTTTGGGTACCATGAGCAAGAGGGCACAATCTAAAGAGACTAGGAGACGTACAATGAAATGCAACCAAATGCCAAATCTTCTTTGACTCTTAATTCAAACAAACCAATGGTAAAAAGCCCCACCATTTTACATAATGAGGAATGAGTAAAAATTAATGACATTAAAGAATTATTGTTAATTTTGTTAGGTGTGAAAACGGTGTAAGGTTCTGTAAGAAATCACCTTTTAGAGATGTTTAAGGAAGTGTTTGGGGTAAAATATTTTGCTGTCTTGGATTTGCTTCAAATTCTTCAGCATAGAAAAATAACCATCTAATGTTAATAATTATTAAAAAGAGCATGAAGTTGAAAAAAATGAGTATATTAAACACTGACAAGGGGTACAGTGAGATAAGCTGGCTCATATGCTACTAGAGAGGGGGATGGCAAACAACTGGTTTAACCTCTGAGCACATGATTTGGTTATATGCACCACAAGCCTTACTTCATACACCCTCTGACTCAACAGTTTCAATTTTGAGACTCTATCAGAAAGAACTAGAGAAAAATAAGAAATATACTAGGAAATACTTTTATGATAAAGGAAAAAGACCTGACACAAAGCTGCACATGTATATACAGCATGCCCGCAATTCTGTAACAAGCAGAGAAAAAAATGCCCACTAAAATAAATGCCAGGTTTCTTCTGCTTCTGTAGTTTTCTATATTTTCCAAATTCTCTAAACGTGTATTTAATCACAGAAAAAGTAAAACATTGTGAAAAACAAAGTTATTCCTTAAGATATTCATTATGTTGTTCTTTGTAAAAAAATCAAAATGTTGGAAACAAATGTTCAGTTGGAGAACAGTTAAATTATGACAACTCTGGGACAGATTTCACAACCACTTTATAAGTACATACAAGTTCATAATTTCCTAAGAGCAGTAGAAAGCTCAGTATAGATAACCAGACAAACAGTATGACTTAGTGTTAAAATACACAAACACAAAGACACACACACAGGCATAGGAAAAGATATTGCAAGGAAATGCACCAAAATGTTAACAGTAATATTTCTGGGCAGTTTCTTTTCCTTTACACTATTCTGTATTACCCACAGTTTCCACAATGAGATGGATTTTCCTGTATAAACAGATAATAAAATTTTTTTAAGAGCAAACAGTACATTTCAAAGGAGGAAATACCATGTGGAGTTTTTATTTTCAAACTACCTGTACTGCTGTTGCAGCAGCTCGCTAGGTTTGGCCTGGTTTTGAATTCCTCTCCGATAAACAGCGCTGGCGTGCTGCAGCTTTCCTTGGCCTTCCAGATGCCCAGCCCAGGCTATGTACAATGGAGAGGACATGGTCCCGATCCCATGGTTGTACAGAAACTCAAAAAATTGATGACGGTCATTGTTGTATTCAGCCTACAAAAACCCAAAGCAAACGGACATCAGAACACAGGAACTGCTAGAGCAGATCTGGCCCAGAGTGCAGTCAGCCCCAGTATTCAGTCCTCACGGAGGCTTCAGGATGTACCGTGGAGGGGAAGGCCTGTGTGGTTCTCTGATGGCAAACCTAAAAGTTAAGCTCATTCCTTTCGTTGACATTCAATGCCCCCATAATTACCCAAACTATTTCCCAAAATAGCAGGTTCTATAATAACCCACTACCTGAGTATTACTTCTATCTTAATCTGAGCTTGCTCAAGTTCCATAGGGTGCTTCTAATCCTAGTATGTTGTAATTTAGTGAACAAACCCATGTTTACTCTATCCATGATTTTATTACTAGAATTTGTGTCCCTAAGCTTTTATTTCATGATTGAAGAGACCCAACTTTTAAAGTCTAACCTTCTCTTTTTAGTACTAAATCTGAGAGTTCATATTTTCTTAATTATTCATGATGAATTTAACTTATTCCCAGGAACTCTCATAGTACCTCGGAGTGCCTGCTTATCCCCCCTTTCCCAAGCATGCTTCTCATGCAACACATCTTCTTTTAATTTAATGGTTTCTATCTCGTGTTGTAACATTTAAAGACTTAGTACACAGAGAAAGAAGGTTTTAAAACTAAATCACTGAGTCCACAATACAGAAGCTAAAAAGTTGTAAAATACACATCTCTGGCCATACAGCTTTAAAAAATTTATGACTGGAAACATTAAGGAATTAAAGAAAAGACAGTCTAAAATGATTTTAAAATCTGGGGAAAAAAGCAAAAAGTACAACATGATTATAGATTTGATTATACATCTGAAGGTATACTTACAAATTTTAAACAATAATTGATGAATCTTGGGTCATCGTGGTATATCTTCTTATCTAAAAATTCCTTCATTAAATGTTCTAATAAAGTTGTCAAGTATTCCTTATTTTCAGGAAAGTTCTTTTCTACCCACTGAATGTAACTAGAAAGATATAGGTAAGATTAATTTTCAGGACAGCATATAGTTTGTTTATAAGAAAAAAATAAACTAAATGCTAACCTTTCCCATTCACCAAGTGGATCACAGCCTTTGTAGCTCTGCATGTGGGCTTCAAACATTCTAGAACCAAGAAAAATATGCACATGGGATATTAGGGATAATTCCTAAAAGCAAAAGATATACTTTATCATTTATACACTTTAAAATGGAAATCTTAACTATCAATTCATATGCTATATTAAAATTAAAAGAGCATTCACTCAGAGGTGGTCAGAAAACTCAGAAGCAGGCAGTGTTTTTCCAGAAGAAACTAAGACTCAAGGCCCCTGAGCTTAGCCCTAGAAAGAGGCGTCTGGAAGAGTCTCCTTCTCCCCTCACTGATTCCCAATGTCACTACCACCACTACGAGAGGCAGTGTCCAAAAGCGTGCTGCTCCTCTTCCTAATGGTGGGACGAGGTGTGGCACTGCCTCACACCCCTCCCCTTGCTGCTCACGAGCTTGGCTGAGACAAGGCTGGAATGAGATTTGAAGAGGGCTTGTGAACGGGTGTGACAGCCCAGGGTACCAGCAATTGGGGTTTCCAGATAGTTCACATTCCGGGCCTCAACGGAACACAGTGTTCCTGAGGAAGAACACACGGTGGCGATGCTCATAAATCAGTGACTGTAGTTCCCAGAGAACTCTGCTTGCCCCTACGTCCACATACCCAACCGCGGCTTAAAAAACACCAACCAGGCAAAGTTCTCCATAGGAGCTCGGGTGCTAGTGGGGTAAACAAACAAACAGAAACATGTAAAATAATGTCAGGTGACATTAAGCACTTAGGAAAAAACCCAAAATAATGGGAGAAGGATAAAAATGTGACATGATTTATTATTTTTAAATAAAGTGGTCAGGGAAGGCCTTTCTGAGGGGGTGACATTTGATCAGAGCCAGAGAATCATGCAGCTATTTAAGAGGGCTGAGCCAGGAGACAGACGGGGGTGACAAGATCTAATTTGCATTTTAAGATAATCATTCTGTCTCTCCAAGTGAAGAAGAGGGTGCGGAATGAGAACAGAAGAGGGAAACCAGTTAGAAAGCTACCGCACAGTCCCAGTCCCAGTGACAGACTGGTGAGTTGGACCAGGGTGGGAACAGTGCGAGTGTGGAATTTGGGGTGTTTTGGAGAAAGAGACAATGGGATTTGCTGATGGCACTGCATACTGGGTGTGAGACAGTCAAGCTAAGGAAGACCTCCGGGTTTTCTATCAAAGAAATTACATGATTTTTGGAAAAAAAAGATTTAAAAGCAATACTTCTTCCTGGCTATCATCTCAGTATACAAATGAAATCAACATTTCTTATGACCCAAAATTCAGAAGCCACAAAAGAAAAGCTAAAGTCAACTATAAATAAACAAAAAGCTTCTACATGTCAAATAAACAAAACAAACAAACACCAAGCAGAGTCAAAAGAGAAATGATAAACCAGGATAACAAAAAGAACTTCCAGAAATTGGAAAAAAATAAACTCAATTTAAAAAATGAATAAAAAGCATTCCACAGAAAAACACTCAACTACTCTAAGAGACATTCACCTCACTGAGATACAATTTCTCACTCACCAGATTGGCAAAAATGTGACAACAGTGTATAGGAGAGGCAGTGGGACAGGCACTCTCATATCTTGCTTGCAGATAGGAGTGCCCTCAATCTCTGCCAAGGGAAGTGGTAATAGCTACCAAAATTACAGGTGGATTTACTTTTGATCTAGCAAACCCACTTCTGGGAATCTAGAAAGCAGATACATCTGTGTATGTGCAAAATGCCACATGTACAAGATTTTTCACTGTAGCACTATTTATAACGGTAAAAGACTGTCGACAACCCAAGTTTCCACCAATGAGGGACTTTTTAGATCAATTATTTAACATGAAATATTATGCAGGTGTAAAGAATGGGAAAGAGCTCTATGCACTGATAGAGATAAATCTCCAAGGATAGTGTTAAGCAAAAAAAAAAAAAGCAGTGTATATACTCTGCTACATTTTATGTGAGATACAGGCAGGAATTGTACACACACAGTACACATACATATATAGATATAATATAAACATTTACATTTGCAAAAAGAAACACTTGAAAAATAAACTAGAAAAATGGTTACATATGAGAGGATGGGTATAGACAGGTATAGATCTCAGCGAATACTTTTCTAAATCTTTTTTTAACCATATAAATGTATTACTTATTTTTAAAAAATCAATTATTTTTAAATTTTGAATCTCCCTCTCATGCCTCATAATAGATAAATTCCTACCATGTCAGAATCTTTCTCCCAAAATATATGTAATAATAGGCTGCCCAAGGTAAACATTTCAACTTCAGATACCAACCACTTTTCCCTAGTAAAATGGCCTAAATACACTGTAAGTTACTACTAAAACACCCAGTTCATTAAAGCAAATTAGTCTTTAGTAAGTCAAAATAAGGTCAGAAATTCCTAATTTCTCTTTTAAAATGAGGGAAACCAAACTTCTAAAAAGTGAAATTCTTTGCTGGCTATATTGAAGGCTAAAGAAAAAGTCTTAAAGCAAATAGATTTTTGTTTTGACTGCACTTAAGGATCTCAGTCTTCTATCCCAAAGAGAAATTACCCTGGCGCTGATAAAACCAACCAGTTTTACTTCCTATCACGTATGATTTAACTGTTTTAAACGCTTTTGAAACAGTCTGGATAAATCACCTAAGTCATAAAGCAAAGGCGTGGAAATCTAAAAAATTATTAGATTGACATAAATGACAATAAGTATAGCTTTTTTCCCTTAAAGTGCACGTATTCAAACACTTCTTAAAACTGACTGTGGGATTATGGGTAAGAGCGTTTTAGGTTCTCTCCCAACGTAGTAGAATTTTTAAAATAAGTGGCTTTGAAAGTTTCTCATGAAACCTACACATAAGGTTTAGGTTTTTTCGTTGGGTTAGATTGTCTCCCTCCACAGCGGCGATTTGCCCAGAGGGGGTTCCTTACAAAGAATAAATGTGAGCTCTGGGGGCCTCACAAATTGCCCAAATCCCCCCAAACTGCCACTGTGGCCGCAGCTCGGCCGACGGGGGCCGGGGTCTCAACAGGAGGACCTGCTACACGGTCCGGAGGCCTATCAACGACTCACAAGTGGCCCACAGCCTGGCTGGGGTGGGGTGAGGATGGGGTGGGGACAAACTCCAAAGCCAGGGAGAGGGGCGGGAGGGGCTTAAGGGAGGCAGGTCTGGGGTTGGGCCGGGCCGAGGACCTGCAGCCCGCCAGGCCCGAACCCGAGATACCCCAGGCCCCTCGGCGCCCGCAGCCGGGGGTCGCGCCCCCACCGGCCCCCACGCACCGGACCGACACTTACCGAACGGCATTTTCCAGGTTATCACCCATGGCGAGAGGACGCCGGCCAGCAGCAGCTGCACCTGCGGCGCGAGTGACTAGCCGCCGCCAATTCAAATCTCCCGCGCAGCCGCAGTCGCCGCGACGAGCGTTTGCAAGGCGCCTGGCTCACGGCTTCCGCAGCCAGGGAGCTGGCCAATCGCCGGCGCCGTTGCCAGGAGACCAAGTCCCGCCCCCTCCCCCGCGCCGACGGCCCCTCCCGCTTCGCCGCCTCCTCCAGCGGAACGGAGAGCTCGCGGCCCGCGCGAGAGGACTGGTGTCCAGTGCGGCGCGTCGAGGGCACCCGCAGAGCCTTTCAGATCAGTTGAATCAAGCCTAGAGGTCTCCAAGGGTACCAGCCCAGCATTTTCATATGCCATCACGGTGTAGTCACTAAGCCAAAACCTACCTAGGCTTCTCCCCGGCTCTTTGATGAAGCAGAGCTGGGCTGGCTGAGATGTAGACAACGGTTTTTTTCCTCAGCCATCCAAGTTGCAGTTGGCATACATAATTACACGATTAAGACCTCATCCCAGGGAAGGATCATAGGACAAAAATATCTCACTTGAGGTCCGGAGGCGGAAAAACCTGGGCCTCGGCCCTTGGGTCCGGAGAGTCCCACCTCTTCGACCCCTTTGCTTAAATATGTAAACCAGGATCGTTATGCCTGGTTCATGGAAAGAAGAAAAATAATCCCGTTTGTGGAGTGGAGACTTCCTTAAGGCCTCAGAGCCCAGGGGGATATTCCGGCTCAGGCGATAAGCAGGTGGGGAAAACAGACCGGTGCTGAATGGCACACCTCCCCATTTCCCACAGGTCTCTGTTCAGCGTCCTCTCTGTGAAAAAAGGAGCCAGATGCTGAAGCCTAGGAAATTTCAGTCCCAGACCCTAAAACGCTGTGGCAAAGCATTAGAGAGTGATTCATCAAAGACCCAGGGAAGAACATAAGTCGTTTTGGGCCTGGTGACTACACCGTGATGGCATATGAAAGGAATGGGCTGGTACCCTTGGAGAGGTCTAGGCTTGATTCAACTGATCTGAAAAGCTCCATGGGTGCCCGAGAGCAAATGAGGGCTCAAGGACCTGGGGGCTCCCTATATCCAACTGGTAATTAAAGTAAGAACAGAAGAGTTAGGATAGATTATAGAATGCCAGCTAGAAAGCTTGCAACATCTGTGGTACTAAGAGCTCTGGAGACCGAGTTCTCAGGAATTAATGAAATAAAAAATACAGAGACCTCTTTGTAAAGGAGTCCAGATGTCGAAGAAGAAATATGTAATATGCTGGTGCTTCCTAAGAGTGAGTTGGAAAAGAGTCAGCTTAGCCTTCTCTGCCCCTTGGTCTTGAGTAACTTCCCATTCTACCTCTCCCAGTTGTTTCAAGAGCCAGTTGACAATGCGAGTAAAATATAAAGAGCTATTCATGTGTTCCTTTTAGAGAGGCTGTGTGGGTGTTTGGCTCTCCTAGGGCCCTTAAGTTTTGTAGTTAATGCTGACTGGTTGATTCCGACTCCTAGGACTCTGTACAGCAGAGTGGAACCCTGCCGGGTCTTTTTGCCCCCGTCCTCTCACCTTCTGGCACTATAGCAGACAATGCTCTGCTGCTATTCATAGGGTTTTCATGGCAATTTTTTTCTGAAGTGGTTGGCCAGGTCCTTCTTCCTAGTCTGTCTTACTCTGGAAGCTCCACTGAAACCTGTCCACCATGGGTGACTGATGGTATTTGAAATACAGTGGCATAGCTTTCAGCATCAAAGCAATGCGCAGCCAGCCGCCAGACAGATGGTGTGGTTCTCTGACCAGAAATGAACCCGGTTGTGGCAGTGAGAGCACTGAATCTTAGCCACTAGACCACCAGGGCTGGCTGCCCTTAAGTTAAATACCTAAAAAAATAGCAGCTTCTGGAAATCCCGATGCTCTCACAGCCTAGAATTTCTTCCAGGGTGTTGATCAATTTGGATCTACACAAGTATCCAATTTGTAGGGCTTATTACTCAGAGGATGCTCACCCTGGGGTCTTTAGGCAAGTGTTAGTTTCTGCTAACCATCACAGGAATTAACACATTTTTGGTCTCACTAACTTAAGTTTTCAACTTGTGTCTGATAGCGGCTCAATCAGTCATCAATTAGGAAATGTTGACTGATCATCCATCATGTACTAGATGCTACTGGATTTATACTTAATTACAGCCTGGTCTAACTCAAACAGATCCTGTCCTTAAGAAACTCGTGATTTTGTCTGGGAGATGAAGATTCAGTCATAGGAGACTGTTTAAAGGTGGTAGATAGGTATATTAAGTGCTAAATTAGTGTTCAGACTATCTGCTGGGGGAGTCCAGAGGCGGGAGGGGAAATGGGGCCTGTCTGTCAGACAAAGCTTCACGGGGAAGGTGAGGCTTGAGTTGGGCCTTGAAGTCTTGAAGTCGGGGTGGCTCTGGGTGGGCGAGGCCGTCTGTGGTGTGAGTCGGGATTGCTGAAGGAGATCACCCTGAAGGACTCCTGTTAATGAGTAGTGGAGACTCTTTTTGAAAGACTGGCTGGTGTCAATCTTGAATGGTAGATTAAGGAGTTTGTACTTGACCATGATAGTAACTGGGCCTCTTGGGAACAAACAGTGTTGTGGTCATAGGACCTCACGGTAGTTATCCTTAGCTCTACTCTGTTTTCTAAAAGCCACAGAGATTGTCTGCCCTCCTTCACGTCTGCTGCCAGGGGTTTCTCTCCCACCAGACTTGTTTATGGAGGAGGGTGAAGTATTCTGGATGCCTCTTTCACACTATCCCTTAAAAAAGGCACAATGACCCCTTATAAAGCCCTGATGCCAATCACTGTGGGCATATCTAGGAGTAAGAGAAATAAGTACCAGTGCTGTCACCAGGTATTAGAAACTGACGTGTTTCTAGGAATAACTTCCTGCCTTACTCAATGACTTTCCTTTGTCCTTACTTCTGGGAGTCCCTCTCTGCCATTATTCTTACTCTGAGGGAGAATTACAGTGACCCTCCCACACAATGTGTTCATCTTAATGCCTCTGTTAGGTTAGTTAACCTGGTGGTATTTGAGATTTATTGGGAACAGCGGGAGGGATGGGCGTAGAGGCAGAGAACAGTAATTTGCAGACTTTAAACTGGTGTTGGAGGCAAAGGGAATGGAAGGTAAAGCTGGGAATCAGATCTCATGGAGGGAGAGTCCTCAGAACACGATGATGTCTTCAATATGTAAGGAAAAGAAAAGATAATTTGGGGGCTTGGAGAATTGACAGAAACAGGCCACTGAAGCTGGGGAAGGCTGCTGCTTTGTATTTAGACGTGTTGAGTTGGAGGGTTACCAGGCGTTTGTCCTATAGAACACGACTAGGCACAGTGGAAGGAAGACAGAGACAGACCTGGTTCAAAGGCTTCAGCAGTTTATTGAAGGAAGTTTCTAGGCTGTTTCCTAAGCCTAGAATGATTTTTTTTTAACTCTACATGTCAGGGATAAATGAAGACCTTCCAAATAGTTTGATGAAGAAATAGTTTGATACTTTGAAGAAAATCTGTAAACCCTCAAATGTCAACTTACGTAAATCAGTATAGGCAAAAAAATATCAAAGGGCTGGCAAATATATTATTTATTTTAAAAAATATTTGCTAGTTGAGAGCTCATGCCACTGACAACATTCTAAATTGTGTTTGTTCTAACCCCCATCTTCTTTAACCTACTCTCTCTGCCCCTTTTTCCTCAGGCTTCCTTGGTTTAATTTGGAATTTCTTTTGTGTGTGTGTGTGTGTGTGTGTATGCAGGGAAAGATTCACCCTGAGCTAATATCTGTTGCCAATCTTCCTCTTTTTTTTTTTTTCCTTTGCCAAGCCCCAGTGCATGGTTGTATATCTAGTTGTAAGTCTTTCTAGTTCTTCTATGTGATCCGCCACCACAGCATGGCTACTGACAGATGAGTGGTGTGGCTCCACGACTGGGAAGCGAACTCAGGCCACCAAAGCAGTGAGCATCGAAATTTAACCACTAGGCCATCAGGGCTGGCTCTGGAATTTCTTTATAATATAGAATGTGGTAGAAGAGGAGGCTTCCCTTTCAAAATTGCAACAGTTGTGATAACAATAATAAAACTAGAGTTTAGGGGCCGGTCCGGTGGCGTAGTGGTTAAGTTCACATGCTCCACTTCAACAGCCTGGGGTTTGCAGGTTCAGATCCTGGTGCAGATCGATGCACTGCTTGTCAAGCCATGCCGTGGCGGCGTCCCATATAAAGTAGAGGAAGATGAGCACAGATTTTAGCCCAAGGCCAGTCTTCCTCAGCAAAAAAGAGGAGGATTGGCAATGGATGTTAGCTCAGGGCTAGTCTTCCTGACACAGACACACACACAAAAGCAAAACTAGAGTTTAGAGTAAAGTTTGAGAGTAAAATTTTAAAGCTCCAATGAATTGAGTCAACTGCCTGGGGAATCCCTAAACCTGGAGAATGGCTGGGTTGTGGAAGAGACTCTTCAGACACTATCTGCTTCCAGCCCTGTGCCTCGTTGTTTATCTGAACTGGGCCCGCTTGTTTTATGCTCTGAGTCAAGTCACTCTTTTCCCAGTGGTGTCACATTCAGAAGTGGGCTTCTGCTTTGGTCTCCATTTGATATTTCCATAAAATGTCCTTTCAGGTGCCTGGAGCCTTCTTCAAAGCATGGAACCCTTTTTTGCCCTTAGAAGTCTACCTTTCTGGGGCCATAATTCTGCCCTAATTTCTGACCCAGGGCTCTGATCCCTGGAGCTCTGACAGAGCTCACTGTTCTCACACTTTCCAGATACCTATTCCTGGATTCCCCACTGAGGTTCTTGATGCATTTATGGGTGGTGGAGCATCCTACTCCTCCATCAACTTCAACTCCTCTCCCCTATTCCCCTCCCCCACTTCCACATTTCTGATGACATTTTTGGAGATTGCTGTCAACTTTGGACAAATATATGTTACCCGTTAATCTGAGTTTCTGACATCAGCACCAGAAGTGGGGTTACTTTCTGGGAGTAGACTTGATGCTAGGGCCCAGCTTTGCCTTCCTGCTTCAGCATACTGTCAGGCTCCCAGTGTGGTTTCAGCCAGCCCTCTATGAGCCATAATATAGTATGGCAGATGTGTGACTGAGTTCTGGGAGCAGTAAAGAGGGAAGGGAGGTCCCTCTGGATTGGTGAGTTGGAGCAAGTCACTAGACCTGACCCCCTAAAGCAGGACTTCTTTAGAAGATAACAGTTTCTACAAGTGGTGGTTGTATTTTAAAGGGCCCTTCTTCTTTCACTGTCTCTCTATAAACTTTGTTTTAAAGCAAAAATGGGGCATTCGTTGACTCATATAGCTAGACTTCCCAAGGACTCAGCTGGTTTTCAACCCAATTGGACCCCAGAACTCAAACACCATGACCAGGATTGTGACTCACCCCAGAACCCAGCTCTTTGTGGTGTCAGTGAGATTGTGGCAACTCACAGATCACATGGGCCTTTGAGCACATGAGCCCAAAAAGAGGGAAAGAGAAGATCTTTCCAATGTTTATTTTGAAAAGACATGCTGATTAGATGACCTGCCAGAGGCAGGTGAGATACTGAGAGACAGACTGGGAGAAAATATTTCCAAAAAAATGTATCTGATAAAGGACCATTATCCAAAATACACAACAATAAACTCTTAAAAGTCAACGATAAGAAAATAAACAAACCTGAGTGATGTCAGCCACATGGCAGAGTGAGCTGTTCCCTTTGTCTCTTCTCCTTCCGTCTACAACTAAATGGACATTCAGTGATCAGCAGAGGATACCCACACAGCACATGAGGATGCCTGAGAGACCCAAGTAACTATATACCTGAAGGTGGATGGACTACTCTTGGGGAAGAGGTGGAGATAGGTGGCCCTCTGGCAACACTGTATATATGTGTGACTACTCTCCTGGATGGAGCACCCATAGTACCGCTGAGGTCTGAGGGTGGGAGCATGCCTCGGTGTGACTCTGGGAACAGGTGATGGCAGCCCTGAGCCCCCATGTGATCACTTTCCCATCCAGTGGGAGAGCCAACAGTGCCACCATGGCCCCCAGGGAGTGGTCCAGGCTCAGACCCAGTGGGGAGGCCCTACCCACAAAGCACAACAGCTGGTGTGACCTAGTTGGAGACAGCGATATCTGTGTGCTTGGGTGAATAACTTCCCAGCTGCTATGGATGCCCATAGTACTGCTGTGGCCCTGAAGGGGAGGCATGTCTTGGCAGGACTGTGGGAGCAGGCCGTGGCAGCCCTGAGCCCCAAAGTGATTGCTTTCCCATTTGGTGGGAGAGCCCACAGGGCCACTGCAGTCCCAAGGAGTGGGCTAGGCTTGGACAGGCACAGCTGACAGGGATTGCATCAGGCTCAGAATACACAGCTCCTGCACCCCACCCCATGGAGACAGGTGGAATCTGTGACCAGATACTACCACTATGTGAAGGAACAAAGCCACTCCATCAAATAATATGAAGAAGTATATTAATACTCCAGACCAGAAGGAAAAAGACAAACACCCAGAAATTACTCCTGAAGGCACAGAAATCTATAATCTAAATGACGAGAATTCAAAATAGCTACCATAAAAAAACTCAGCGAGTTACAAGAGAACTCAGAAAGACAGTACAATGAAATCAGGAATAAAATTAATGAACAGACAGAATTGTTCACAAAAGAGATTGAAACTGTAAAGAAAAACCAATCAGAAATGTTGAAGATGAAAAACAATGACTGAGATAAAGAAAAATGTGGAGTCTTTAAATAACAGAGCTGATATTATGGAGGATAGAATTAGCAATTTAGAGGATAGGAATATAGAAATGCTTCAGATGGAGGAGGAGAGAGAAGACTAAAACGAAATGAAGAAATTCTCTGAGAGATATCCAACTCAATTAGGAAATGCAACATACAGATTATAGGTATTCCAGAGGGAGAAGGGAGGGAGAAAGGAGCAGAGAGCTTGTTCAAAGAAATAATAGTTGAGAACTTCTCAAACCTGGAGAAGGAGCTGGAATTACAAGTAAAAGAAGCAAATAGAACTCCTAATTACATCAATGTAAAAAGACTTCTCCAAGGCCTATATTAGTAAAACTGGCAAAAGCCAATGACAAAGAAAAAATATTAAGGGCAGCAAGGCAGAAGAAAATAACATACAAAGGAACCCCTACCAGGCTTTCAGCAGATTTTTCAGCAGAAACCTTACAGGCTGGGAGAGAGTAGAATGATATATTCAAAATTCTGAAAGACAAAACCTTCAGCCAAGAATACTCTATCCAGCAAAAATATCCTTCAGATATGATGGAGAAATAAAAACTTTCCTAGATAAACAAAAGCTGAGGGAGTTCATCACCACAAGATCCTCCTTACAAGATATGTTCAAGAAGGCCCTCATACCTGATAAAAAAGGGGGTGGGGTTACAAAACCTTGAGCAAGGAGAAAAATAGGCAGACAAAATCAGAAATTTGCAACTATCAGAACAGATTAGCAAACACTTAATTATAATATTAAAGATAAAGGGAAGGAAAAAAATCAGGAATAAATATAATCACTTCATTTTAACCACAAACTCACAACACAAACGGAATAAGTTGTGACAACAATAATTTAGAAGGGGAAGAGGAAAAGGATGGAAACTGCTTTGATTAAGGAAATAAGAGGCTATCAGAAAATGGACTATCTCAGCTACATGATCTTTTATATGAACCTCACGGTAACCACTAAACAAAAAATGAGAAGAAGGACACAAATGATAAAAGAAAATGGAAAACCATCATGGAGAGCCACCAAACTGAATTGACAGTCCAAAATACACAGGACAAGAAACAAGGGAAATAGAGAATAACTGGAAAACAAGTGATAAAATGGCAGCATTAAGCCCTCATATATCAATGATCATTCTAAAAGTAAATGGATTGAATTCCCCAATCAAAAGACACACAGTGGCTGGATGGATTAAAAAACAAGAACCAACAATATTCTGTTTCCAGGAAACACATCTCAGCTCTAAAGACAAACACAGGCTCCGAGTGAAGGGATAGAAGATGATATTCCAAGCTAATGGCAAACAAAAGAAAGCAGGCATTGCCATACTTATATCACACAAAGCAGACTTCAAGATAAAAAAGACAATGAGAGGGGCTGCCCAGTGGCGCAGCAGTTTAATCCGTGCTTTGGGAGCCCGGGGTTCACGAGTACGGATCCTGGGTGCCCGCCGATGCACTGCTTGTCAGCCATGCTGTGGCAGCGTCCCATATAAAGTAGAGGAAGATGGGCATGGATGTTAGCCCAGGGCCAGTCTTCTTCAGCAAAAAGAGGAGGATTGGCAATGGATGTTAGCTCAGGGCTGATCTTCCTCACACACACACACACACACACACAAAAGACAATGAGAGATCAAGAGGGGCAGTATATAGTGATAAAAGGGACACTCCACTAAGAGGACATAACACTTATAAACATATATGCACCTAACACAGGAGCACCAAAGTACATAAAGCAACTATTAACAAACCTAAAAGGAGATATTAACAGCAACATTATAATAATAGAGGACCTTAACGCCCCACTTACATGAGTGGATAGATCATCCAGACAGAAAGTCATCGAGGATATAGTGGAACTAAAGGAAAAACTAGACCAAATGGACTTAATAGATATATATAGAGAGAGCACTCCATCCAAAATCAGCAGAACACACATTCTTCTCAAGTGCACATGGAACATTCTCAAAGATAGACCATATGTTGGGAAACAAGGCAAACCTCTATAAATTTAAGAAGTTTGAAATCATATCAAGCACCTTTTCTGGCCATAAAGCTATGAAATTAGAACTCAACTACAAGAAAAAAGCTAGGAAAGTGACAAACACGTGGAGACTAAACAACATGCTACTGAATAACCAATGGATCACTGAATAAAGGAGAAATCAAAAGCTATCTGAAGACAAATAAAAATGGAAATACACCATACCAACTCATATGGGATGCAGAAAAGTGGTCCTAAGAGGGAAATTCATAGCAATACAAACCCACCCTAACAAACAAGAAAAATGTGAAATAAGCAATCTTAAACTACATCTAACAGAACTAGAAAAAGAAGAACAAAGCCCAAAGTCAGCAGAAGGTGGGAAATAATAAAAATTAGAGCAGAAATAAATGAAATTGAAACCAAAAAAAGTACAAAGGATGAATAAATCTAAGAGCTGGTTCTTTGAGAGAATAAACAAAATTGACAAACCCTTAGCCAGACTCACTAAGGAAAAAAGAGAGGAGACTCAAATAAATAAAATTAGAAGTGAAAGAGGAGAAATGACAATGGATACCACAGAAATACAACTGATTATAAAAGAATACTGTGAAAAACTATATGCCAACAAATTGGACAATCTAGATGAAATGAATAAATTCTTAGACTCGTACAACCTCCCAAAACTGAACCAAAAAGAAATAGAGAATCTGAATAGACCAATCACAAGTAAAGAGATTGAAACAATAATCAAAAACCTCCCAAAAAATAAAAGTCCAGGACCAGATGGCTTCTTTGGAGAATTCTACCAAACACTCAAAGAAGAATTAATACCTATCCTTCCCAAACTATTCCAAAAATTTGAAGAAGATGGAACACTTCCTAACACATTCTATGAGGCCAACATCACTCTGATCCCAAAGTCAGACAACGACAACACAAGGAAGGAGAATTTACAAGCCAATATCACTGATGAACATAGATGCAAAAATCCTCAACAAAATATTGGCAAACTGAGTACAGCAATACTTCAAAAGGATCACACACCATGATCAAGTGGGATTTATACCAGGGATGCAGGGATGGCTCAACATCTGCAAATCAATGTGATACACCACATTAACAAAATGAGGAATAAAAACTACATGATCATCTCAGCAGGTGCAGAGAAAGCATTTGACAAGATCCAACATCCATTTATGATAAAGACTCTCAATAAAATGGGTATAGAGGGAAAGTACCTCAACATAATAAAGGCTACATATGACAAACCCACAGTCAACGTCATACTCATATGGGGAAAAACTGAAAGCTATCACTCTGAGAACAGGGACAAGACAAGGATGCCCACTCTTGACATTTTTATCCAACATAGTACTGGAGGTTGTGGCCAGAGCATTAGGCAAGAAAAAGAAATAAAAGGTATCCAAATTGTTGAGGAAGAAGTGAAAGCCTTACTGTTTGCAGATGACATGATTTTATATATATAGAAACCCCCAAATAATCCATCGGAAAACTATTAGAAATAATCAACAACCACGAGAAAATTGCAGGGTACAAAATCAACTTACAAAAATCAGTTGTGGGGCCGGCCCAGCAGTGTAGTGGTTAGGTTTGCGTGCTGCACTTCAGCAGCCTGGGGTTCGCAGGTTTGGATCCTGGGCATCAACCTACACACTGCTCATCGAGCCATACAGTAGCAGCATCCCACATGCAAAAGAGAGGAAGATTGGCACAGATGTTAGCTCAGGGACAAGCTGCCTCAAGCAAAAAGAGGAATATTGACAAGGGATGTTAGCTCAGGGCCAATTTTCCTCACCAAAAAAAAAAAATTCAGTTGCATTTATATCATCTAATAACAAACTAACAGAAAGAGAACTCAAGAATACAATCCCATTTACAATCACAATGAAAAGAATAAAATATCTAGGAATAAATTTAACCAAGGAGGTGAAAGACCTATAAAATGAAAACATAAGACATTATTGAAAGAAATCATGATGACATAAAGAAATGGAAAGATATTCTGTGCATATGGATTGGAAGAATAGACATAGTTAAAATGTCCATACTACCTAAAGCAATCTACAGATTAAATGCAATTTCAATCAGAATCCCAATGATATTCTTCATGGAAATAGAACAAAGAATCCTAAAATTCATATGGGGCAACAAAAAACCCTGAACATCTAAAGCAATCCTGAGAAAAAAGAACAAAGCTGGAGGCATCACAATCTCTGACTTCAAAATACACTACAAAGCTATAGTAATCAAATCAGCGTGGTACTGATACAAAAACAGTCACACAGATCAATGGAACAGAATTGAAAGCTCAGAAATAAAACCACACATCTCCCCACAGCTAATCTTTGAAAAATGAGCCAAGAACATACAACAGAGAAAGGAAATTCTCTTCAATAAATGGTGTTGGGAAAACTGGATAGCCACATGCAAAAGAATGAAAGTAGACCATTATCTTGAATCATACACAAAAATTAATTCCAAATAGATTAAAGACTTGAAGGTAAGATGTGAAACCATAAAACTCCTAGAAGAAAACATAGGCAGTACACTCTTTGACATTGGTCATAGAGGGATCTTTTCGAATACTATGTCTACTTGGGCAAGGGAAACAAAAGAAAAAATAAACAAATGGGACTTCATCAGACTAAGGAGCTTCTTCAAGGCAAAGGAAACCAGGATCAAAATGAATAGACAATCCACCAACTGGGAGAAAATATTTGAAAATCATATATATGACAATGGGTTAATCTCCATAATATATAAAGAACTCATGCAACACAACAACAAAAAAACAAACAATCTGATCAAAAAATGGGCAGAGGATATGAACAGACATTTTTCCAAAGAAGATATACGGATGGCCAACAGGCACATGAAAAGATGTTCAACATCACTAATCATCAGGGAAATGCAAATCAAAAGTACAATGAGATATTACCTTACACCTGTTAGAATGGCTATAATTACCGAGACAAAAATTAACACAGTTGGAGAGGATGTGGAGAAAAGGGAACCCTCATACACTGCTGGTGGGAGAGCAAACTGGCGCAGCCACTAAGGAAAACAGTATGGAGATGTCTCAAAAAGTTAAAAATAGAAATACCATAGGACCCGGGTATTCCACTACCAGGTAGTTATCCAAAGAAATTGAAATCAACAATTTAAAGAGACTTATGTTCTTTGCAGCATTATGTTCTTTGTATGATTTCATTTGTTTTTCATTTTTCATTTATTGAGTCTTCTTTAGTGGAGTAACCTATGGTCTATCATGGATAATATAACATGCACTTGAGAAGAATATGTATTCTGTTGTTGGGTAGGATGTTCTATATATGTCTACTAGGTCTATTTGGTGTATAGTGCTGTTCAAGTCTTCTATTTCCTGGTTTATCCTTTGTTTAGTTGTTCTAGCCATTACTGAAAGTGGGATGTTGAATTTTCCCACTATTATTGTGGAACTATTTCTCCCTGCAATTTTGCCAGTTTTTGCTTCATATATTTTGGGCCTCTGTTGCTAGGTGCGCATATGTTTACAACGGTTACATGTTCTTGATGGATTGAAACTTATCATTATATAATCTCCACCTTATCTCATGTAACAATTTATGTCTTAAAGTCTCTTTTATGTGATATTAGTACGGCTACTTTAGCTCTCTTTGGGTTGCTGTTTTCATGGAATATATTTTTCCATCCTTTCGCTTTCAGTGTATTGGTGGCTTTGAATCTAAAACGAGTCTCTTGTAGATAGTGTGTAACTGCCAATCTCTGCCTTTTAATTGGAGAGTTTAATCTATTCACATTTCATGCAATTGGAGATAAGGAAGGACTTCTGCATTTTATTTTTGTTTTCAATATGTCACATCATTTTGTTCCTTAATTCCTTCATTACTCCTTTCTTTTGTGTTAGATAGATATTTTCTGGGGTACCATTTTGATTCCCTTCTCATTTATTTTGCTATATATTTTTAATTATTTTTTTAATGTTTGCCCTGGGGATTACAATTAACATAATTTATAACAATATAGTTCAAATTAATACCAACTTATTCTCAATAGTATACAAATACTTTGCACCTATATATCTCTGTCCCACTTCCCTTTGTTATTATGGAGGGATGGGGGGATTGAATTGGTTTTAATTTTTGAATATCTTTAAATAATCAGTGACTACTATCAGTACATACATAATTGTGGTTAAGAGGCATGGAGGTGTTAAGGAAAATTAATGGACTCTGGGGTTTAAAAGTTTCTATGATTACTTACTCTAAAAGCAGCAAAGCTATGATGATATATTTGAGGTTGCTGTTCAACGAGTTATATCTAGGATAGAGCTTAATTCCAAGTAATTCAAATTAAAAAAAATTAGGGTCCCATGACTACCCACTAGTTCAGTAATTCAAAAACTCACATGACTCACCATCAAATTATACTCACTGCAAAGGTGTATTACAGCAAAGAATACAGTGTCAGAACAGCAAACAAAGGTGTACATAGGTGAAGGCTAGAGAGCTCAGGTGCAGGCTTTCAAGTTCCCCCTCTGTATGGGTTATACAGACACACGTTCCCCTCCAGCTTCAAATCACAGAGACACATATACGATGTCTGTATCTAGAGAAACACACTTGAGTCTTGGAGTTTACAGTCCTTAAAGAGAGCTGATCACTTAGGCACATCCTGGTACCTATCTGCTATGTGACCAGTCATGGTGTGAACCTCAAACCAGACTCGAGGTGCACACCATAAAGGTTCATGTCACTTTAAATGATACCGATGGTCTAGTACATCGTGCCCCAGTGCTCTGAGTGCACAGAGTGACACCATTTGTGAACATTCTAAGGTTTAGTTCTTAGACCTGGCTCCAGATATCCTCAGAGACAACCTCGAATTAAGTAAAACAGACCTGCTGCTTTAACTTTCCTTGCAACGTATTACCATAAAAATGGAACACTGAATGCCCAAGTGCCGTTCATGGTTGTACAGTGTTCTATGTGTGTATTAAGGGACGAGTGAACAAGTATAACTATAACAAACATCCTTTGAAACTAAGAAAACTGAAAACTGAACTAAATCATGTACATGTATCAATTTATAAAATGAATTTTCCAAGCATCAGACAAGTGACTCCAGTTGTCCATTACCAGAGAAATTGCAAACTCCTTATTTCCCCTTGTCACGGTGAAGCTGGGCTTTCGACCAACTTCTGGCCGTCCGGGTGGAGATTCCTGGGTGAGTGGGAAGAGCCTGAACTCTAAAGGCCTCTCGTGTGATCGTCTGAGTGGAGTCCTGCCTCAGCTTTCCAGAGGCAGCTCAGGGCCTCAGTAGGCAGTCAAGACAGTGATGGTGGGAACCCAACAGTCTCAAATCCTTCCTCAAGCTCTGTGTGGCCCTTCCATGAATTCTCCAGCTGGGACATGGTGCAGCTGCGCTCATACTCAGGGAGCTGGGCAGTGTCCTTAGAGACATGCTCACCCAAGGCCAGAGCAGCACAGATTCACGCTCCAGGCAGACTTCGTCTCTGCCTCCCTGTTGGCAATGCTGCTCCTAGTGCCCTGGGCCAGATGCCTCACCCCAGGGGAAAGCCACCTCTCTCTGTTCTGCAGGAGCAGCATTGCTGTGACCATTTTCCCATGTGCTCTAGAGGACGGACTGGACACGGTATGTCACAGGGTCCCTGCCTCTGGCCTCTACTGGATCACTAGGACAAAGTTGAAGCTCTCCATCCATCACGTGCAATTCTGTCACCACCACTTTCATCCTTTATCTCCAAGAGGCCACACAGGATCTGGGGCAGGTTTATGTTCCCTATTCTCCCACCTAGGGAGCACTGTGCTTATGGGGAACCCTCACTGATTCTCCTCCTCCCCTGGACCCCTGTGCTGGTAGCCAGCTTCCAAGATGGTCTCAATGATCCTGCCTCCCGGTATTCATGCCCACGTGTAGTCCCCTCCCACTCTAAATCATGGCTGGCCTGTGTGACCAACAGAATCCTGCAGAAGTGACAATGTGTGACTTCTCAGGTTGGATTATAGAAGATATTGGGCCTTCCACCTTGCTCCCCGGGATCACTCACTCTGGCGGAAGCCAGTTGCCATGCTATGAGGACATTCAGATGTAAAATTAAAAGACCTGTATATCCTCCCTGGTGGGGAATACTGTGACACAAAGAGACCTATGGCATTGGCTAGTTGATCATGATGTTCCTAGAAGTGAAATAGATGGGCAGCCTACTAAATTCTTGCTGCATATGAATAAGCGGAAGAGTTCTAGGTCAAGTGAACAAAGTCTAACTTGAATCATAAAAACAGAGTCAGGCCCCTCAGTCAATTCCTGGACTCTTTGAAAGTCCCAGAACAGGAGTAATGGAGGTGTGGGGTGACGTGGGGATGATGAATCATTTAGTGGCTTTGCTGCTCCACTTGTTACTGAATCTGGTTTGCCCTTCGCCCAGAAAGCCAATTACCAAGACGATGAGATTGCAGCAGAGAGAGGGTTTTAATCACAAGACAGCCAAGTGAGGAAGCCGGAGAACGAGTCTCAAATCTGCCTCCTCGAAAATGGGGACTTGGGGATATTTATGGGTTGGGGGGCAAGGTGGTCTGAAATGTGGAGCTAGATGACTGGAGGTGAGGAGAGTTGAGGTAATCGATGATCTGTGCAAGCATAGTCAAACTTCACGCCTCTTCAGAGGATGCATGTACACAAAATGGTGGTTTTAGCATGATCTAAGGGTGGAGCTTTTAGCCCCTTGACGTCAAAAAGGTCACTTGTTGAGCATTTGCGCAGGCCCAGTTGATGGATTGGTGGTCTCAACCGGCCTGAACTGGAGGAGGGGTCCTAATTCTTGAAAAACAGCTCAAATATCAGTTACCATTGTGACCCAGGTGCCAGGGAGACGTTACCCATAGGAACTAGTAGGAGTCGGATAGGACATTGCCTAAGCAGCACAGTTAACAGTGGGCGGGTAAACAAGCTAGAATTAGTAATTGCAAAAAAACACTTTAATTACTGGCTACCTAATCATCAATGGCTAACTGTTTACCGGTTTCACACTGTGCTTCAGTCCTCAAAAAATGTCAACCTTTAGGGTGAGATAGACCCTAATTGCTCTTTCCTTAGGTTTTCAGAAGCTTTATTTCCTTTTTGAGCAAACTGCTATATTCAATGTTGCTACACATGTGGGGGAAATGTGTTTGGCAAGGGATAGTTGGGAAAAGTATCACGTTGGCCTAAAAGCATCATCTCAGCAATGCAAATTGGCTGTGCAATGTGGGTCTTGTGTGGAAGCATAACTTCCAGAGATTTTATTTTCACTTCAGTCTCCCTGTGAGTTTCCTTCTTCCATTCCAAGAAAGCGGCCCCTTTGTGCTAACTTGCCTTCAGGGCTCAAAGTAGAAGTCGCTTTGCAGGATTTAGTTTTCTGGAGTGAAGCCCGAGTTCCTTGAAGGTATTGGGCATGGGAGAGGTTGGGAAAAGTAGCAAGAGCCCTTGGGAGACATCAGGGAAGCCTAGAGAGTGGAATGGAACCCAGTGGGTCCTGAGAACGTGGAGAAACATGGACTGATACCTGTTAAGAATAGTCCTGGGGTGGCGATACCTCGAGGGGTGGGCTGCAGCGAGGCATCCCACACACAGACATCTGGGGCAGACCTAGGTACCAGGGAGTGGGTAGAGGAGGGAGCTCCTATGATGCCTAAGATTGAATTTCCCACCCACCCCAGGGGACTAGGGGGTGTGAGCTGTAACCTCACATTTATTGCACACACAAGTTTATAGATGTAAATTCATACTTGCTATATTTGTCTTGAAGAGCAGTGTAGTATTTGGTCTGAAAGTGTTCCTGGACTCACAATATGAGAGTTTTTGTCTTTTCCCACTTGCTAGCTATATAGCTTTGGTTTGGGGGTTCAAGTCCATTCTTTGTGTGTTTACTTTTGAAATTCTATGCATTATCTAGCCTGAAGATAGCCCTGAGGTCAAAATACGGAGACTATTGCCTTGGCTTCACCTCTTACTGGCTATGTGGCTTTGGTTCAGTCAGTTTTAGTGTAACAGCCTCCTCGTGTAGGGGTCAAAACAATGAAAAATGCTAAAGTTGTAGAATTATTGCAGTAGAAAAATTGAGCAATCAATTTGGCAAACTGTAAAATATTAACACAACAATGTAACTTGCTAATTTGCATTATTGGGATATTTGGCATTAGAGTGATTGTTAGAGGCATATATATGCTAACACTTTTGCACGCTAAAGACATTTGTAAAATGTAGAAGATGTGAAATAGAAACTAGATTCAGTTTAAAGATGTAAACCAGAGGCAGGACTTCTGGAATGGAGGTATGAGGAGTTCAGTCAACTCTCCCCTCAGGAAAACAACCACTAATTAGTGAAAATTACATATAAAAACCCAACCATTTAAAGCTTCTAGCAGTTGTTGTAAGGGCATACAGCAAATGGAGAAACGTTTATTGAAGAAAATCTGCTAAATCTCGGTAAGAACTGTGACTGTGGCATTTGATGCAGGACCTGTTCCCATCCCCAGGCTCTGAGTAATGGAGGCTCTATTCCAGACAGGTGTGGCCAAGGAGATGGGAGCTCCCTCTCCCTCCAGTTCCTAGACTAGGCTTACGGTTTCACTCAAGAGAGGCAGACTCCCCACATGTCTCATTCTCCCCAGCTCCGTGCTGCAAAAGCACTATTCTGGGTGGGTGCAGTTGAGAGGGCTGGGGCTCCCTTCCCTCATCCACATCCCACTCACAGCGTGAGGGCTCTGCTCAGGCGTGACAGGCAGAAAATGCTGGGGCTTGATTGCTTCTGCCCCAGCTCACTGTTCGGGCAGAGATCCCGTGCTGGGAGAGCAAGCCAGAAGACTAGAGGCTGCCATCTCCCCCGCCAGTACCTGCTTATAGAACAGAGGTGTCAGTGCTGGAGAAGCGGGCCACTGTCCCTGCCTCCCACTCCAGTGCAGTGGCACTGAGTTTCTAACCAGAGGGAGAGGCAGGCTATAAGGACATGAAGCTCTGCAGCTTTGCCTAAGTGATTGGCTTTATTTGGAACAGAGCGTGGAGAAGTTCACACCCAAAGGCATTGTTGAAAACAGTGAAGATCTTGGTGGTGAGCAAAATAAGAGGCAGATCAGCTGAAAGTTTAAGAGAGAGAACCAGAGAATGAGAGAGTAAAGGAAATTCCTGAGATCACACTTATTCCTGGAAGGCTGTGCATGCACCAGGCTGCACCCGCTTAGCAGCAGGACATGGGGCAGACTTGAAGCATTCCCGAAGCCACAAACAGATCAACAAAGGGCAGATGCCTTACTGGCTCAAGGGGATTAGATACAACCTCTGACCAAACACCGGCTGAATAGTCATATACTCTGATTCAAGGCAACTCCTAGGAAGCCGCACTTAAAAACAAAATCATACTCATCTATGGTAGTCTGGAAGATTCTGCACATGCTTAAGGTTGTCTGCTCTATGGAGCGACTGGAGACGGAATTTCCTAGCTACTAGTCCCCAGGTAAACATGGGATAAGTCTGTGAACTTTCTGAATTGTGAAAGCAGTCTCCAAGTCACACACACATCCCAAGGTAAAAGGTGAAAATCTAACTGGTTAAGGAGGCTTAAGAACTGCCTTTGACCAATAAGTGGTCTGTGTGGATCCAGAGGGGGGTCCTCAGCTAAGAAGCTGATAAAGGAGAAAAACAAGGGACTCAAGAGGTAGCACACTTCAGGGGAAATAGACCTTGTAAAGTCAGTCCATCCAAGATGCTAAACCAATGACTAAACAACAATGAAAAGACTAAGAAGGGGGAATGAGTATCCAGAATTGCTATAATATATTATGTAAAAAGTCCATTTTTTGTGTGTGTGTGTGAGGAAGGTTAGCCCTGAGCTAACATCTGTTGCCAGTCCTCCTCTTTTTTCTGCGGAAGATTGGCCTTGAGCTAACATCTGTCCCAATCTTCCTCTACTTTATATGTGGGACACCCACCACAGCATGGCTTGATAAGTGGTGTGTAGGTCCGCACCCGGGATCCAAACCTGTAAACCCTGGGTTGCTGACGTGGAGCACACTAACTTACCCATGATGCCACTGGACTGGCCCTAAAATGTCCAATTTTTAATGCAAAAATTATGAGACATCAAAGAAATAGGAGTATGTCATCCATCTACAGGCAAAAAACCATGAGAGGAAAGAGAACCTGACTTCAAGGGGGCCCAGATATTGGACTTAGCAAAGACTTCAAAGCAGCAATTATAAATATCCTTAAAGAACTAAAGGAAACCATTAAAGAATGGTATGATAATGATGACTCATCAGATAGAGAATATCAATAAAAAGAAAGAAATTGTGAACAAGGACAAAATGGAAATTCTAAAGTTGAAAAGTGTAACTAAAATGAAAGATTCATTGGAGGGGCTCAAAAGTTAAGTTGGCAGATGAAGGGATCAGTGAACTTAAAGACAGAGCAATAGAGATGATGGAAATTGAAGAACAGAAATGAAAAAGAGGAAGAAAATGAATAGATTTCAGAGAAATGTGGGACATCATTAATGCACCAACATACACATAATAGGAGTGCAGAAGGAGAGGAGAAAGAAGAAGGGACAAAAAAAATATTCTAAGAAGTAATGGCAAAAAATGACCACAGGAGAATGCCCCAGCAGAAACTCCACATGGTGGACCAAGAGAAGCCTCTTAATGTTGTCCAATTTGTGAAAGTAACTGAGGAAAAGGAGGGGGTGACCAAGCGTCCTGGTTTGCTCAGGACTGAGGAATTTCCTGGAATGTGCAAATTTCAGTGCTAAAACTGAGACAGTCCCGGCTGGCCCAGTGGCATAGCAGTTAAGTTTGCATGCTCTGCTTTGGTGGCCCGGGGTTCACCAGCTCAGATTCCGGGTGTGGACCTACTCACTGCTCATCAAGCCATGCTGAGGCGGCATCCCACACAGAGCAACTAGAAGGATGTACAACTATGACATACAACTATCTTTTGGGGCTTTGGGGAGAAAAAGGAAAAAAAGAAGGAAGATTGGCAACAGATGTTAGCTCAGGGCCAATCTTCCTCAAAACAAACAAACAAACGAAAAAACCCTGGGACAGTCCCAGGCAACCTGGGATGGTTGGTCACCCTAGTGGGGTCCCAGGTCTAAGGTAGGAGAGAAACCACAGCTGTGGCAGTGCAAAAAGATTCACTGTGGCAAGGACCCAATTCACAACAGGGGGCTCTGAGTGTGGCCTGTGGTCTGGGGAAGGTGCAGGTGGCATTGTGCTGGGCAATGCCGAAGAACGCTTGGTTGATTGTGTGCCATGCCCTGGGCACTGTGCCAGCCCTTTACATGACACAGTGAACACCTGCTTATTTGCCCTTCTAGTTTCCATTCTCCTGTTTTCTAGCAACCATTTTCAAGTCCTTTAGCATAGCTACCCCTCTCCAATTCTCAGTCCCTAAGGTCTACGCACACACACCCATACACACACACACACACACACACACACACACACACCCCTCTCCCTCTTACCACTGGGAAACACACTCCACATGTCCCCCACCCACTCCCAGAGGAGATGACTGTGTTAGGGTTGGAGTATAACAGCAGGTGGAAATTGGTCTCTAATCTTGGCAAGTGAGGGAAAAATGTGAACTCGGGACAGCCCAAGCCCAGTCAGGACAGGATGCAGCTGAGTGCCTGTGTGTCTCACTGAGCATATATGTGATGCTCTCCTAGTGTGTGCACGCCATGTTTGACAGTATGGGTTTATGGGGGTGGTGGTGGGAGTGGGCGGGAGGACTAGGATCTCATAACCCACCTGTGCACTTCCTTATAAATTACTGCAGTATGTCCTAGATGTGGTGCCCTTGTGCAGTGTACAACCTAAACAACTGTATATAGTGGTCCTGCCCTCTCTCCTCCTGGCGTTTGATTCTGCTAATCCCATTTCTGGGAACATTCTCCTGCCCACTTTTTGCTTGGCTAAGTTCTCAGCCTTCATGTCTCAGTGTCCCCAAGTTGGGATTAGGGGGCCCAACCCTCATGCATTCATATTCAGACTGGCTTCCACTCCATATAGGACAAGACACCCCAGAAACAGAAGTTAAACAAACCATAAAGTCATATTATTTTGAATTCAAATTTAAGACAAGTTAAGAATTTAACCTCCTTGATTTTGTATTTGTTACTTTTTTATACTCATAATCTTGAATTCTAATACCCTTTATTTAGTTACTTATTTGCTTTATATTTCAGCTTACACAAAATAGTTTCAAAATAACACCAATATTACTACTACTACTAAGACTGTTGAATGTAGTGTGAAATTTCGTTGTGGTTCTTTTTGCCTTTATTGGGCTATATTCCTAGTGGGCTCTACAAAGTAATGAATTTAAAGTCCAATGAAATAATTTTTCTCTTATGGTTATGCCACCAGCTTGAAATACAACTGAGTAAATTTGTTTCAGTTGTTTTGATTTTTAGGAATTGCTTTCTTTCCCCTTCGATTTAATTTTTTAAAGTTATGTAAAACGTATACCTAATTCCAAAGTAAAAATTATATGACCAGGTTTAGCTTTCATCCTCATTCCCTCCCTCCTCTTATACATAACAATTTTTACTAACTTTTGGTTTATCCTTGTTTCTTTTTGAAAATATAACTGAACGCACACATACACATATTCCTCCTGTTACATGAGATTTTATACACTGTTCTTCACTTGCTTTTTAAACAATGGTACGTCCTGGAGGTCTCTGCATGGCAACGTACAGGGATAATCCTGCATGTGGTGTTGGTCCATGGGCTTCACATTGGGAAGCTCTGCCTTGGGCCAGGAATTTGTCTCTTGGAGGAGAGATATGAAAACTGAACTGGCCTCAAAACTTGCTGACCTTGCTCTAGAGAGCCAGGGAAAGGCACCGTCACGGTTCACAGTCTGGTTGTTTGTAATGGGAGTCCGTGGGAGTCACCCTGGAAGCCCCTGATGCCAGACTGCAGCTGTGGGCGTTCCCAGCATGAGCCATTTATACTTGGTGGGGCTGGAGTGGGCCCACTGGAGTCCATTTGGAAAAGACTATCCTGGGGAGAAAAGGAGGCAGGCATGTCAGGGGTGACCTTGCAATGAAGCTGGGGCAGTTTGGAGGGGAGGGCATTCCTGGGGACTGTGTGGTGGCTGTTTCTGGAACCTGTCCCTTCCCTATCTCTGGACACATGTCTAGCTCCTGGACTAAGAGAGGCAGTAAGCAAAAGCTGCTAGAGTTTTCTCATTGCAAACTATGCTTGAGGGCCCTGTTCAGAAAGTGACAACATAAAGGGAAGCTGTGTCTCTCGCTCCCTTCTCTACACACCAACTTTTGGTCCCAGACCAGGGCTCCATGTAGAGTCAGACAGTGTCCAGTAGGGGAGGCAGTGGAGCTGCTCATGCTCACATGGGAGAAACCTCTCAGGGCTGCTGGAAACATCTGCGAGATAGGAAGGAGGAGCTTACTGGGGGGCTAAGACTGTGCATAGACAGGTGACGCAAGGGCCAGGTAAATCTGAGCTATCACCTTTACTGGGACTCCCACAGCACTTAGACTGGGGAGTACTGGAAAGCATGGGGGACACTATAAGTTAGTTTCCCAACTTGCCCCATTTCCCTCTTCAAACCCCAGCACAGTGGCCAGACTACTCCAGTAGAGGCATGCCCTGCAGTGTCCTCATCTGAAAAGAAGGGACGGAGCAGACAGGCTCCAGGGTGCTCCCGGCTCTGACATTTGATGGTTCCATGATGTCTAAAAACACAGTGAAGTCCCCTGAGAACAGTCTAAGCCTCACCACAGAACCCCGAGCCCTGGACTGTGATGTTCGTGCCCCAGGCCTCCATAAAATCACATCCATAAAGTTCACCAAGGCCCCCAGATCAGTCCTGTCCAGGCAGTGTGATGCAGGGTGGGACTTAGAGTCGAATGAGCCCTCGGTCCTCTGCCGTGGAGAGCCACATGCCCTTGGGCAAGTCAGTAACATCGCTGGTCACTGATCTGCAGAAGGAGCTTAGAGGAAACTTGCCTTCCTGATGCACATGGCCGTGTCAAGATCCAAAGAGCCACCGCATGTGGGAATGCTCTCTAAATGTTCTAGCTGAAGGCCTGCCTCTTGAACAAGGGCCAAGGGTCTCGGAGCAGCACAGAGTGAAGCCAACAACAATTTACAGCCTCCGTCTTGTACGGAGGGCCCAGGACTGCAGGGTGGCCCCTCAGCACAAGCCCTGATGCCATCCCCAGTCCACTGTGGATCAGTACATCCTTCTCAAAGGCCTCTGACCTCTGGGTTCCTTCATTTCCCTTCTGAGGTCCAGCTGTGGGGACCCTGGTTCTTACCCCAGCCTTTCTCTCCAGGTCTTCCTTCTGCTATCTCTGGGGAGGGCTTTCTGAGCCCGGCCTAGAGGAGGCTGGCACATCTCCCCCGGGTCCTTCAACCTCTCATATCCTACTGACAGCCTCGAAGGGAATAGCCCAGCAGAATGCTTTTTCAGGTATTCCTGTGTAGAGCAGCCTCGAGGTCCCCTACGGGTTCTGGAGAGGATGGAGGTCCTGGTTCTGTCATGCTGCCTGTCAGGGGTGAAGCCTTTAGGGGAAAGCGCTGGGGAAGGATTTCAGGAAGTGGGAGAGGAGTCTGTCAACAACAAGCCCCAGGAGGCAGCTGGATGGGATGGCGTAGTGGGCGCCACCTCCCACCAGATCTGCTTGGCCTCAGGAGCAGTTGCTGTGTTCTTACAGAATTTCCTGTGCCCCCCCCCAGTTGATGGGTCAGATGTGGGCACCTGACCCACACTAAGCCAATCAGTCTTTTCCTATAATTATTGGAACTGGAAATGAGGGGAAAAGTAAGGTCCTTTTGGTGTCTGAAGCTGAGGAACACGAGGCGTGGGAACGGTTAGCCTCTGTTCTTTCTGCCTTGCAGAGGAGTTAGGTCTGTCCTGAGAGCCAGCTGCTGTGGAGAGAGGGGGAGGAGGGGGGGAGGAAGAGGAAGAGGAGGACGAGAGGGAGGAGGAGGGGGAGGAGGAGGAGGGGGAAGAGGAGGAGGGGGAAAAAAAGAGACCACTGGTGGACTCAGGGCACCTGGGCCCAGTTGTGCTTTGGCCAATGGACTGTCAGTGGAAGTTACATGTGTCCCTTCCAGTGGCCACAAAGTGACACCTGCTCTGTTAGCTAGGACTTGGAGTGAGGGGACAGGGAGCAGAACCCCCATGTGGTAGGGATGAGAAATAAACTCTTGTCATTAGGAACCCTAAGGTTTGGATTTGTGACCATAGCATCCCTGGAGCCATTTTGGGGTTGTTTCTTACTACTGTCCTATCCTGACTGATATAGAAGGAACACCTTCCTTCCGCTTGGCACCATGTGATGCTTGGAGCTGCAGCATCCATTTTATGACTGAGAGGAGACAAGTGAAAAACCAAAAAAGATAAAGATAACTCTCTGAGAAAAGATGGTGGAACAGAAACATAGAAAGAAAAGCTGGGTCCTGGGGGGTAGAGCCACTGAACTAGCCCTTGGGACTCTCCCATTTCCAGGCTTCCTGTTATGTGAGAAAACAAAGCCCTTTTCATTGCATTTGGTTGGGTATTGTTACCCGCAGTTACACAGATGGTGTGGTAGACAGAACAGCCGGCCAAAGATGTTCACATCCCAATCCCCAGGACCCGTATGTTATCTCACATGGCAAGGAGGATGTTGCTGGTGTGATTAAGTTATGGATTTTGAGATGAGATTATCCTGGGTCTTCTGGGTGGGCCCAATGTAATCACAAGAGTCTTTATAATAGGGAAGCAAGAAGGTCCAAGTCAGAAGAAAGAGACAGGACCATGGAAGCAGAGGTTGTCGTGACGGGCTTTGAAGATGGAGACAGGGTCCAGGACCCAACAAATGCAGTGGCTTCTAGAAGCTGGAAAAGATGAGGAAAAGGATTTTTCCCTGGAGCCTCCAGAAGGGATCTAGCTCTGCCAACGCCTTGATTTTAGTCCTGTAAGATCCATTTTGGACTTCTGACCTCCAGAACTGTACGTGAATACATTTGTGCTGACTTCAGCCACTCAGTTTGTGGTAATTTGTTACACAGCCATAGGAACCTGACACAGGTGATGTCCATGAACCTAAGGACAGCAGACTGCATCACAAATGCTCCCCCACACCTCCACAGTCATCTCTCCATTAGAGTGTTCGGAAAGGAACAGCTAACATTTCCCGCGGATTTAAAAGGAGAATCGATAAAGTCTAGGAGAGAGACAGGAAAGGAAAGAACATTTGCCACTTAGACTGTAACCCGTTTCCTGCTCAGCACCACAACAAAAGGGGGCCCTGGGAGAGGAGTTGAGCACTCATTGCCTAGTTCTGTCTGCTTCTCCCAGCTACCCTGGACCGCGGCAGCTGCAGGCCTGGGCCACCCCCATTAAGGTGATATTCAAGTTCACTGTAACGTCCAGCTAGGCGGTGGCAGGGATTTGAGCTGAGCTGCAGCCGAGTTGGGGCCAGAGCACAGACCAGGCCATCTTGCATCCTGGGGGCCGGGCAAAGAGGCTGGCACCGGATCCGCTGAGTCAAATGTCTCGGCTCCGAGCCGCCAGGACTCCCGCGCCCGCGTCCTCCGGACCAGCTCCTCTAGGGTTCCAATGCTTGCTTCTTGAGGGCCCACAGACCGGAGGGACAACTGAGTAGAGGGCACGTGCGGCAGAAACTGAAGTCCCAGGGCAAGGCGGTGGAGGGCGAGAGGAGCCCATTGCAGGAGCCCGACTCCCTGCCCAGCTCGGCAATCCCGGCCCAGGGGGCGGTGTCGGCGCAGGGCGGGCGCCGGGCAGGGAGGGGACAGGTGAGGAGGGAGGAGACGGGCCTGGCGGGGTGGGGATAAAGAGGGCGTGCGCTCCCGGCCCACGTGCGGGCAGCTGGGAGGAGGCGCGGAGGGAACCGGCCCCGCGGACCAGCCAGAGGCCCGGCCGCGCGCTGGAGCCGGCGCCCGAGCTGGGGCTGGGGGACTCGTCCCTGCACCACTACCTGGACGGCGAGTTCTGGAGCCTCAAGAACGAGCTGCACAGGCTCCTGGGCAGCTTCCCGCTCTTCGGGCACAGGTACCGCGGCCGCCTCTCCCCGCGCCCCCGGCCGGCCGGCGGTATCCTCTCGGTCCCCGCGCGGCCCTGCGTGCTGCGCCCGGGAGGCAGGGCCCTCCTAACCTGTGCAGATGCTGGACTCTCCTCCCCAGACGTGTGGGCACAGCAGACCGCCGCCGACTTCCTCGGCCCCCAGGGAGCGTGTCCCCCGCCAGCCGAGCCCTCCTACGCGAAGAGTCGGGGGGAATGGGTGGGCGCCGCAGCGGCAGGCTTGGTGCTCGGCTGAGGGTCGTGGCTGGAAGGTTCGGCTTTGCGTCTAAACCTCAGTTCCTTGAGTCCCCGTTCCTCTGTGTTCCACCCCGGTGGGAAAAGGGGCAGAAAAACCGGGATGGGATGGGCCTGGACGGCGCTCAGGGCCACTGCGCAACGGCGTCCGCAATAGGTGCGCGGAAAGGGCGGGACAGCGGCAGCCGGGTTGTGCCTGCCGGGAAGAGAGAGCGTTTTCCCGGCACAGGGATGGCCTGGCCCTGTAAGGGGAGCATCTGGACTTCGGGGGTGGGCAGACTCCCAGCGCCCCTCGGAGTACAGTGGTGGAGGGTGGGTAGCTCAGCAGCATTGGGTGGTACTTTGCTTGTAAGACGGGCTCAGGTCCACGGGGTCATTTGATACCATGACAGCCCCGAGAAGTGGGCAGAGGGGGTGGTGCAGCCCAAGTTTACAGATGGAGAAAATGACTCAGTGACGGCCAGTCAGGACCAGAACTCAGCACTTGTGTCTCATTGTTGGCAGCTCCTATGCTCTGCTGGGCGGCTGACCCCATCGCAGATAGTGTGAAACGCCCACTCTTAGAACCATGCTTTGGAGTTGTAGCTTAAGAAAGCCTCTATTAAAAACACCAGAATGTTCCGAAGGAAGAGTTAACTAATTAGCCCATGTCCAGTTAGCCTTCCTTTAGTTTATCTCTCAAGAATGAGCTGGGCTGAGAGGGAAGGAGATGCCTTGAGTAAAGGTAGGGTGTCCTTGAAGAAGAAATTGGGGTTCCTGCACTGGAGGTACCTGGGGTGGGGGTGGGGGTGAGGGGGCTTAGGGAAGGTGAAAGGTGAGATGTGTGCGACGGTGGGTGTGTCCTTGAGTGTCTCCCCCTTCCTCTTTCTCACACATAGTTCTTTATGTCATGGTTCTCAAAGTGAGGTCCAGGGACTCCTGGGGGCACCCAAGACAGTTTTAGGAGATTCAAAGTTAAAAATTATTATTATTTTTTTTGGTGAGGAAGATTAGCCCTGAGCTATCTGTGCCCAAATTCCTCTATTTTGTATATGGGACACCGCCACAGCATGGCTGATGAGCGGTGCATAGGTCCACAACCAGGATCCGAACCTGTGAACCATGGGCTGCCAAACAATGGGCAGCCGAATGGCTGGTCGCTGGAGTGCCAGAACTTAACCATTACACCACCCGGCCAACCCCCCAAAAAGCTATTTTTATAATAATACTAAGGTGTTATTGGCCTTTCCATTTTCACTTTCTCACAAATATACAGTGATGGTTTCCAGAGACTACATGATGCATCCAACAGATGCAGTGCAGAAACAGATATGAGAACCAACTATCTTCTACTAATCCCTTTCATTAAAGGGATTTGTAAAAATGCAGAACAATGCCACTCTAATTATTAAATTTTTTTGTTTTGGAAAATATAGTTATTTTCATTAAAAAATTTAATAAGTTTATTACTGTAATTTTCAAATGATTTAATAATTTTCCTGTAATAATTTCTAATGTGGTAAATATAAATAGATATTTGGGGCCCTCAATATTTTTTTAAGAGTTTATTCTTTTTAGAGCAGTTTTGGGTTTACAACAAAACTGAGAAGAGGTACAGAGATTTTCCGTATACCCCCACCCTCCCCATGTGTATAGCCTCCCCCATTATCAACATTGCTCACCAGGGTGGTACATTTTTCACTAAGGATGAACGTACATTGACACATCATTATCACCCAAAGTCCATAGTTTATGTTAGGGTTCACTCTTGTTGCACATTCTATGGGTTTGTGCAAATGTCTAATGACATGTAGCCGCCACTAGGGTATCGTAGGGTATTTTCACTATCCTAAAAATCCTCTGTCTTCTGCCTATTCATCTCTCCCTCCACATCCATTCCTGGCAACCACTGATCTTTTTATTGTCTCCATAGTTTTGCCTTTTCCAGAATATCACATAGTTGGAATCATACATATGGAGCCTTGTCAGATTGGCTTCTTTCACTTAGTAATATACATTTAAGTTTCCTCCATGCCTTTTCATGGCTTCATAGCTCATTTCTTTTTAGCACTGAATAATATTCCATTGTCTGGATATGCCATAGTTTATTTATCCATTCGCCTACTGAAGGGCATCTTGGTTGCTTCCAAGTTTTGGCAGTTGTGAATAAAGCTGCTATAAACATCCGTGTGCAGGTTTTTATGTGGAGGCCTCAACAATTTTTCAGAGTGCAAAGAGGTTATGCTACTTTAAGTCATAGTGTGTTCTGTCACATCCTTTTACACATATGTGTTCCTATATTCCTCAGTCTTTTCAGTTTAGTTCCCAGGCTGTCATCTCTTGACCTTTTCAATTTAGATAACTGCCGCTTAAAATATGGAGCAGAATTCTATTATCCAAACTACTGATTTGTGCCAAGTAGAAGGTACTTCCTTGTGACTTGCGTAACCTGCTTGGGGACAGAGGGATAGCCACAACTGGGTTGGAAAGCCTGGGTGATTTTAGCTTACTAAGTTTACATTTGCTCATCCACAGAACGGGGATAATATCTGGGCTGCTGGGTTGTTGTGATGCTTAAATGAGGAACTGTTGAGTAGGTATTCAGTAATGCTGGCTGCGCTATAACACCAAAAAACACCAAAAAAAAAAAGATAAAAATCCCATTACCCTAACAAACACTTTTCCATTCTTTCCCTTTCTTGTTTATTGATTTCATAGATTCAGAGTAGTAATATGAGCATAGACAAAATTTCGTATTTTTTCTCCCACGTGATTAAAGATTCTGATATCTATTTGAAAGTTCACATTGTACCATCAGAGTTGATCTGATCACGTTAGAAGACAGTGATCCTCATTTCTCCATGTTTTAACATTCTGCCAAAGTAAAACACTCCATAGGAGACCAGAAACAAAACTTCTCTGTCCACTGGTTCACTGAGGCAATATTAGGTCTCCTGTGGTTCATCCCCCCTCCCCAGGCCTTTGAAGTTAAAGTAGGTGTTAAGGGGCAGGGTTCATGGCAGGCAATTCTGTGAGTGCTGTGTGTGTAACAGTGGGACCTTTGTATAGGGTCAGGCATAAGAGCCCAGGAGACAGTTTTCCTCCAAAAGAAAAAGAGGTTGTGCAACTTCCTGTGCACATGGTAGCTACCCTCCTCAGTGCGGGGGTTCATCTGCTGCCCCTGGGTGTGATGTGGGCACAGCCCAAGTTCCCTTCCTAAGGAACGCTCGCCCTCTCTCCCAAAGACTAGCTTGCCAGGCTGAGTCCTCATGGTCCCACTCTATTAGAGAGTCTCCTAGGCTCTGGGAATGCTGAGGGTGCAGACGCCAGCACTCCATTTATTGTGACAGCAGGAGGCTCCTCACTGGGGTTTGCAGGGAATATTTAAAAGCAACATCTGAAATGAGATAAGTTTAAAAAATTTTTATTTGAGTTTGTTTCTTGGTAAACTGAAGCTCTCTGCTGAGGGCCTGGCTGGTGAGGGGGTATGGGCATGTGTGCCCACGTATGGGGATGGCACACATCCCTCAGCAAAACGACTTTAAAGCCCACTGGACGCTTCTGGTCTCCCAAGACCTTCTCACTGCCCTTTCACAAGGCTCCTCTCCCTGGCCTGGCTGTGCTGCACCCGGCTGGTTTCTCTTTCCTCCTTCCTTCTTTTTGCTCCCTTCTCTTTCCTTTCCTAGAGCGTTGCACATTTCTCTTCCTACCTTTTTCATCGGTTTAGTTTTTCCCCTTAGTCTTGTTTATATGTGTAAGTATTTCATGAAGACATTCTCATTGTAAAGAGTCAACTATGATGGAAAACTTAAAAGTTTCCTAAACTGTCCCCTTCCCAACTACTTTTTTTATTGTACTAAAACTGACATACAATACAATTTACCATTGTAACCATTTTTAAGTGTACAATTCAGTGGCATTAAGTACATTCACATTGCTGTGCAAAAATCACCCCCATCCATCTCTCTTCATTTTCCCAAATTGAAACTCTACCCATTAAACATAACTCCCCATTCCCACCTCCCCCAGCCCCTGGCAACCACCATTCTATTTTCTGTCTTTGACTATTCTAGGAACCTGATATAAGTGGAATTATACAATATTTGTCCTTTTGTGTCTGGCTTATTTCACTTAACGTAATGTCCTCAGGGTTCATCATTGTTATAGCATGTGTCAGAATCTCCTTCCTTTTTAAGGCTGAATAATACTCCATTGCATGGACAGACCATGTTTTGTTTATTCATTCATCTGTTGATGGACATTTGGTCTCCCAAACACTTTTAATATGTTAGTGTGTTGTAGGGTTTTTTTCTACTTATTTTTCTGGGAGTTCATATACACTTGTGAACATTATATTTTTATAAAAACAGGATTATACTATGTGTTTTGTTCTACAGCTTGCTCTTTTACAATTTAATTCTTACTTTCATTGATGTCATGTATGAACATTCTTAATACAAATAGCACAACGAGATTTGTAATGAAAAACCGTCATCCCCTGCCCCACCCCCTTCATCCCTCATTCCCGTTCCTCGTTGACAAGGAGTTCCAATTCTTTCACCAGATTCCTATGGTATTTATCTCCATATTCCTAAATAGCATGCTTAAATCGCCACTTCTTGATTCTATAGTGACTTACTATTATGGAAAATGAAAATTCTCACTACCGCACCACTTTCTCTATTCTCTGAAAAGCAATGTGTCACCATTTTTACTTAAATCAGTATCCAGTGTTCACATCGTTATGACTATGTAAATATTATTCCCAGCCATGCCCCATGGTGTACCATATTTCCTTTCTTTCACAACTTTTTGTTTTCTCTGGAGATAACAGTCGCCCCCTTTATTCATTTGCTTAGTTTTCTATAAACCCGTCACTCACTGACCTCCACACTTGCGGATAGAACAGCTACACTCCTCTCCATTTGGTCAAACCCGTCAAGTGATTGGCAGTTGCACTCCTCCTGGTCCGCCACGGACACATCCGTCCTGAATACCTCCTTCTGCGCCTTCAGTCTGGGCTGGTTCTCTTCATGTGTCTTCACCATATCTTGGGAATTTCCTTTGCATCTCTTCTGTAGTCAAGTTAGTGTTTTCCCAGGCTTTTTCCTTCTTGGTTACCCTTTGTGGAGGATTAGAGATGGCCTCGAATTCTTTTATGCCACTCCTGTTGAGAGATGTGGTTTGTGTCCCCTCCCCTTGAATCTGGGAGGTTTTATGACTACTTTGGGCAACAGAATATGGCAGAAGTGACAGTGTGCTAGTTTCTAGGCTCAGGCCTGAGGAGACTGGTATTTTCTACTTCCTGTCTCTTAAGCCCTAAGCTTCCATGGAAGAAGTTCTGCTGTCCGGTGGCTGCCACACTGTGAGGGAGCCCAAGCTGGTCCATGTAGAGAGGCCATAGAGAGAGAGGTAAAAAGTTGCTAACCATTCCCAACTGCTCCAGCCACCAGCTCTTCAAGTCATCTGAGCTGGGCCCCAGACACTGCAGCAGAGACAAGCAATTCCTACTTGTTCCTGTGTGTCCAAAGTCCTGACAGAAACAGTAGTGGATATAATATTAATGCATTGCTGTTTTAAGCCACTACGCTTTGGGGTACCTTGTTACACGGTTGTAGATAACAAGAACAGTCTCTCACCTAATAGCCTCCTGAGAAAGAGTACCAAGGAATTGACTTTTTGAGATTTTGAGATGTTCATGACTGAAAATGTTTGCTGTACTAATTGACTGAAAGTTTGGGTATAGAATTCTTGGCTGGAAATAAAATTTTCCCCAGAATTTTAAAGGCATTACACCATTGCTTTCGAGTATCCAACATTGTTATTAACAAATCTGACCCCTTCTGCACCCTGACCCTTTATAAATGACTTGTGTTTCTCCCTCCTGGAAGTCACACCATCATGAACTTTCTTTTTAGCACTGGATTACGGAATTTCATGATGTTATGGAATTTCACGGTGTTGTGGCTTGATGTGGGTGTCTTTTTCTTTCAGTGTGTTGAGCAAGTAGTGGGCTCTTTTAATCTAGAAGCTTGTGTTCTTCGTTTATTTGCATTATTCTCTTATTTGGAACTTCTTTTGTTCAGATGTTGGACCTCCTGGCCTTGTCCTCTAATTTTCTTATCCCCTCTTCCTAATTTTCCATCTCTTCATCTTTTTGTTCTACTCCCGGGAAGATTTTCTCTACTTTCTCTTCCAGCTCTTCTTGAGTCATTTGTAAATATCTACTATCATATTTTTTAATTTTCAAAAGTTCTTCATTCCTTTTTAATAGCACCTGTTCTTGTTTTCTGGTTGCAGAATCTCTTATTTTTGAGTATAGTTGATGGTAATTTTTGAGATGTTCCTTTCCATTCTCTGCTTTGTCTCTGTTTTTTTCTTTTAATTCCCTTTTTCTGTTTGTACTTTTGACCTCTGTGTTTTGTGTTTGAGGCTTTCATGAAGTGTCTAGTCAACCTTGGGTGTTTGCTCACAATAGAAGCAAAATGAGTAATATGAGTAAAATGCTGATTGTCAATAGGCAGGGTTTTTGGCCACAGGCTTTCCTGACCATAGAGCAACCTTCTTTTAAGTGGCAGATCAGTATTAGTGTTCCCTTTTGGACAGAGATAATTTCTCTAGAGATGAATCTTTTAGTCTCTTGAGGGATGGGAGGGTGGAGAGTGAAGGACAGGTCGTAATCCTGGCTGCCTGAAGTGATTGTGAGCAGGGCTCCTCCCTATGTGACTTTAGGCTGATTAGAAAACTGTGTTCCTTTCTCAAGACATTTGACTTCCATTTACTGGAAAATGCTTGTCAACTCTGATTTTGTTAGAACAAGTCACTTTATGGCCTTCTGCTGGGAAGTTGTCGAAGCTGTCTACACATGGAGGCCATCCCTGGTGGTGGGTTGTGCCCTGCATGTTGGTAAGAGGGGGCCCTGGCTGAGGGGTCTTCCACTGGCCCCACTGTTTTCAGTGTGGGGGCTCCCTGCTGCCGTCTCATATCTCCCTGTCCTGACAGTGAACCCCCAGGCTTTGATGGGCTCAAGGAGGGGACTTGGGGATCCAGTTGCTGTCAGAGGTTCCCGGACCCTCCAATTCCTGAGCCTTGGTGGGGTTCAGTGGCACAGCTGGTTGCCCCCCTTCCCCCACCCCAGCCCTATAGACTTAGCATTCTCTGTTCTGCTAAGTCAGCTACCACTGCCTGTTCACCTTTTAGCTGCCAATATGTTGCTGCTATCCCTTGTCTGCTGTCAGTTTCTCCAGTTCTTGGTTGATCCATATGGGCTTATGTCGTATTCATTTCATTACCGTCATTTTTATGGGCTATGAATGCCTGTATTTAAATATATTGTGATATCCAGAAATCTGCAGATCTATATTTATGTGTCAGTTTGAATAGAACTGTCTCATTCTCTTTAAAAGCTGCATGAATTATGGTTGCTCCATAAGTTGTTTACCCCATGCCCCACTGATGGACACTCAGGTTGTGTCCAGTCTTTGTTGTCCTAAACTTTGCCATAGTGAGCACCGTGGTGTCTGCCAGAGGACATTTCTCTGGGTGAGGTCCTCGAGGTGACACTGATCGGGCAAAGAGTATCCACAATGAAAACACTGACAAATATTGCCAGGTTATCTTGCAAAGGTTCCAGTTTTATTACCACCAACAGTATATGAGGCGATTTCAGGTCTAGTTTAATTGTGGATGTGTAGCATCTAAATTCTAGTGTTGATCTATTCATCCTCTGAGATATTGTGTGAGGCCCCTGGAGACAGGCTGATGAGTGTGTGAGGTGCGTTCTGGCTTCCAGGAACTTTCTGCAACACATGTGACGCGGCTGTCTATGAAATCAGCAGCCTACAATCTTACAGTCAACGTTGCCATCCGTTTTTCCCATTAAAATATATATATATCCCAAACATTCTATTTTCTATCGTTCCCAGAGTTTCAAGTCCCTAAAGCAACACAAAAGTATTTTTCCAAACCGTGAGTCCTAATTTTTGATACATAAAATGTGGCTTTTATATTTGCAAACTATAATGTCATGTTTTATGAATGTTTCTTGGGTCTGGGGTTCAGGCCTCCAGACAGGCAGTTCAGAGGGTTAAGAATGCTCCAAGTTGAAGCCCGGGTCTTGGCCTCTGCCAGCCAGTGTTTAGTGACTTGAAGGTGGGGGAATCCACTGGCCCTGTCCTTAAGAAAGTTGCAGTCTAATGTGGCTAGGTCTGGAGGGACACTGGGGATGTCAGTGTGTTTGGATGCTGGAGCTTGGAAATGTTCCACAGTGAGAACACCATCAGGTTGTTGTCCTTGGTCCAGTCCAGGAGCCTTAGAGAGTTGAGCTGTTTACGCTGGAGGGGACTTTGGGATCAACTGTCTCCTTTACAAAGGAGGGAACAAATGCTCGGGGAAGAGAAGTGACTTGCTCAGGGTTACCCAGCTTGGAGTGGCAAAGCAAAGAGTGAGACCTCTGGTCTCTGGATTCCTAAGGCAGCTATTTCCAGTGTATTTTTTTGGAGTATTATGGAGGTGTATTAGTTTGCTAGGACTGCCGTGACAAAGTACCCCAGACCGATTGGCTTAAGTAATAGAAATTTGTTGTCTCACTGTTCTGGAGGCTAGAAGATTGAGATCAAGGTGTTGGCAGGGTTGTCTCCTCCTGAGGGCTCTGAGGGAAGGATCTATTCCGGGCCTCTCTCCTTGGCTTGCAGGTGGTCATCTTCTCCTTGTGTCTTCACGTGGTCTTCCTTGTACTTGCCTTTCTCCAAATATCCCCTTTTATAAGGACACCAGTCATACTGGATTAGAGCTCACCCTAACGACCTCATTCTAACTTGGTTACCTCTATGAAGATCCTATCTCCAAATAAGGTCACACTGTGAAGTAGTAGGCATTAGGACTTCGACATGTGAATTTTTGGAGTACACAATTCAACCCATAATTGGTGGTGAGTGATACAGAATAAGAACAAAAACTTGAATGTGTGTATGTTTCAACGAAGCAGAGTTTTATCAATTTAAGTATCCTCACTGGGAAGTCATTTCTTGAGAAATACTGGACGCCCAAGCCTAGCCCGGTGGTTGTCATCAAGCAGGATCTCAGACTGTGTCTGCCGAGTAAATGGGCGGGAATGAAGAGACGTGAAGTCAGAACCCCTTGGGGCTGGAGGGGCCGCTTAAGGAATTGAGTCTAACTGACCTCTTGAATGTGACTTTCTTCCTTGTGGCTGCGTTCCAGTGCTCAGAGAAAACTCAAACCCAAGGATGGTGAGGGAGTGGTGATCTGGGCCCCATGTTTTTCGTGTCTGTCACCACTGGTGGGAGAGGAGAGAAGCAGAGAGATTCTTGCACATTTTCTTGCTAACCAGTCTGATAAACCTGCAAGGGACAGCGTTTTTCCAGATCCTCGTCAGACTCTGTGCCCCCTGCCTGTGTAATAGACAGTTAGCACAGCTTTTAGTCCTGGAGGGAAACACTATGCAGTGGGGCCTCTCTCAGGGGTGGAGACAGCTGTTGCTGTCTTCTCTTATGTGTATCCACCAGCCAAAATGATGGCAGTATGTAGTCTTTTACAAAAATCACACAAGAACAAAGTATGTTCTTGATATAGGCAATTCCGTAAAGGCTCTTGACATATTCAGAGAGCATCTCTTCCCACGTCCAGCCATTGAGACAATTACAATGCTGCTTTGTGCTCTGTTCATTACATGAATTTATTAAAGGGCATGTCAACCCCTTAGATAACTTTCCTCAACCTTAAAAAAATAATTGCACACTCAAAAAAGTATTGTTGACTATGGATAGAGAAAGTTTCCTTCTTTTCCCTTTTCCTTTGGCAAGAAGTTCTGGTTTGCTGGATGGGGAGAAAGGTTTTGGTGTCCCTTGATGCCATGGGCCCCAATTCCTTTTGGTGGCATAGCTCCTGGAGGCCCTTCCTCACCCCACTCAGCTGAGTGCCCCAAGAATCACTTCTAGAACATGGATGGTGAACAGTGCAGAACAGAGGCTGGTGAGTTTTGAGAATGCTCCCAGTTTTCCTTTGTAGCACCCTGAGGCTTGGGGCTTTCCCTCACTCTCAATAATAATAACATTGTTAAATTTATTGAGCATGTACTCTGTGCCAGACTTTTTTTCAGTGTATTAACTATTTTATTCTTGCAACACCCCTAAGTAATTGGCACTATTATTTTCCCAGTTCTCCAGATGAAAAATTGGAAGTATACAGATGTTTAGTAACTTGCCCAAAGTCACTGGTGGATAGGAGAAACAAGATCCAAAGGGGGCGCTCTGGACCCAGAGCTCATGCTGACCACTGGGCTGTCCCTCCTCCTGCACCCCGCCACGAGGAGCAGTGCTTCTGCTGGGTCAGTGCTATCTTCCAGGGGCAATAGGGAATTGTGTGGGGTATGTTTGGGTTGTCACCATGAAGGAAGGTGCTGCTGGCATTTACTTCTTGTGGGTGTGAAGTGGTCTCTCAGAGAAGATGGTCCTGCCCCAAATGCCAGCAGGCCCACTGAGAAACACTGGTGTGCCTCAGCCTGTTCAGATGGCCTGTGTATGGGGGAGACCCCCATGATCACATCCCCTCGATAAACATTCAGGCTGATAGTTCCTTCCTCTCTCTCTCTCATGGAGGTGACATTCATATAACATACAATTGACCATTTTAAAGTGTACAATTCAGTGTATTTACAATGTTGTGCAACGACGACTTCTATCTCATTCAAAAACATTGTCATCACCCTGGAAAAACATACTATGTCCATTAATTATCCCTCCCCATTCCCTCCTCACCTCATCCTCTAGCAACCACCAATCTACTTCCTGTCTCTGTGGATGTGCCTATTCTGGACATTTCATGTAAAAGGAAGCATACAATATGTGACCTTTTGTGTCTGGCTTCCTTCACTTAGCATAGTGTTTTCAAGGTTCATCTGAGTTGTGGCGTGTGTCACTCTTTGTTCCTTTTTATGGTTGAATAATATTCCAGTGTATGGATATATCAGGCAAGTGGTTTCCTGTTTTAAAAATACAAGTATTTTCCCATCAAAGTCATGCAGGCCTATCCAGTTTGTTTTGTCCCAGGTCATGTGGGGAGGTGGCAATGGGGCTGTGCCTTGTGGCTCCCAGACTCCTACTTTTTCTTTTAAAACAAGCCTATTTTTCTTAAACAGAAAGTCATGATGATTGTTCTGATTTGTTTTCCAAAAATTCACTAATTTCCCATCGACATGCATTACAAATTAAGAATGCGAGGGGCTGAAAAGCCCCTGAATTCAGCCTTGGAGGGGAAGGCTGGATGAGGTCAGCGTTGTCAGCGGACCAGGAGGGAGGCAGGGCCAAAGGACAAATGCTAGCCACTCAGAGCACTTTGCACATTTCTTTTTAGATCACCTGTGACTTCTGTGTGCCCACCAAAGCTTTAGGATTTTTCCTAGCCCTTCACTGCTCAGGTGCAGTCCTTAGAACTTCACCCCCTGCTTTCCCTTACGTGGCTCTGCCGCCGCCTGTCATGCCGCCGCCTGTCATCCCGAGGCTGCTGTCTCACACTGGGGATTCATGGTATTCGTTGGGTATTCAGGGACCAGTAAAATGAGTCTGTGATGTGCTCTGACACCTTTATTACTTTCAGCGTTCTGGATGCCCAATTAATTGAGAACAAGTAATGCCCAGACTTTGGATTTATTATTTTGTTTCCTAATGGCAGTGTAGTAGCAAACTACGAGTGAGTGTGTATGATACCTCCTGTGAAGACCTTTGATAATTTGGCAATTGAGAATGACTTTTGGTTACATTAGCTGAAAGAGAAAAGTAATATCCATGGCTCTTTCAGGTCAGAGATATGAGAACATTTTGTTTGGGATGTATATGCTCTTTCAAACAAACATATGGAATAAACATTAAAACTAGAACATTATAAAACTTGGAAACACTGGGATGCTGAGGGAGACTGGTGGTGAGATTTCAGTAAATACTGGGAGAAGGTGTGGCTGTCATGTAGAAAAGAGGTCTTTGCAGTCAATTTCTTCTGCTTTACTCTGAAAAGTTGGAAGCTTTTAGGGTGAGAAGAAAGTGTGGGCATGCCACGTTAATGGGAAGTAAAGTCCCTTCCCCCCTCATCCCACCTCCTCTGCTTGTATCAGCAAGATCCCAGAGTGCATGCACACACACACACACACACACACACACACACACATATATATATGGGAGAAATGTTATATATAATCCAGCAATCCTGCTCTTTGGTATTTACCCAAATAGAGTTGAAAATTTATGACCACACAAAAACCTGCACACAGATGTTTATAGCAGCTTTATTTATAAAACTTGGAAATAACCAAGACATCCTTCCAAAAGTGAATGGATATATAAACTATGGTGCATCCAGACATTGAGATATTATTTAGTACTAGAAAGAAATGAGCCATTAAACCATGAAAAGACATGGAGAAAACTTAAATGCAAGTAAAACTTAATTTTAAGTAAAAGAAGCCAATCTGAAAAGGCTATGTGCTAAATGATTCCAACTATATGACATTCTGGAAAAGGCAAAGCTATGGAGACAGTAAAAAAGACCAGTGGTTGCCAGGAGTTTGGGGTGGGGAGAGGAGGGATGAATAGGCAGAACACAGGATTTTTAGGGCAGTGAAAATATTCTGCATGAGACCATAACGATGGATACATGTCATTATGCATTTGTCCAAACCCATAGAATGTACAACACCAAGAGTACACCCTAATGTAAACTATGGACTTTGAGTGATAATGATGTGTCAATGGAGGTTCATCAATTGTAACAAATGTACCACTCTGGTGGGAGACACTGATTAAGCAGGAAGCTGTGCATATGTGGGGGCAGGGGATATACGTGAAATCCCTGTACCTTCCCCTCAATTTTGCTGTGAACCTAAAACTGCTCTAAAAAAAAATAAATAAAAAGTCTTAAGGGGCTGGCCCAGTAGTGTAGTGGTTGAGTTCCTGTGCTCCACTTCGGTGGTCCAGGTTTGGGGGTGCGGACCTATACCACTTGTCGGTGGCCATGCTGTGGTGGCATCCCACATACAAAATAGAGGAGGATTGGCACAGATGTTAGCTCAGGGCCAATCTTCCTCACTAAAAAAAAAAGAGGCTTAAAAAAAAATCTCCTCTCCCTCTTCATCTTCTTTTTCTTCTTAGTTGGAGAAAAAAAAAGTCACAGAGTGATCTCCACTCCAGGAACTGAAATGAGTGGAAAGTAAGCTCTATGAGGAGTAGAAACCGGTGACGAAATCTAAGTAGAACCACCTGTTGACAGTGGGGCCACTGACAGAGCAGCCTTTCTTGAGCTGTGACACAAGATGATGGTGGCAAAGGTGTGGGCTTAGGGGCCTGGCCGCTGTTTCCATCCTGCCCCACCATTTAGGAGCTAGTGGCCTTGGGTAAGTTATGTACGCACGCTGTGCCTCCGTTTACCCATCTGAGATCTCACAGAGATGTCTGGAGGAGTCACTGAGATGCAGCACGCCAAGTCCTGAGAACCAAGTGTGTGGCACACAGCAAGCACAAGAGGACTTAGCAATAATTATGATGCTGCTGATGTCTTACTGTTACTATTATTACTGTGACACAGGTGCTAGTGCTGTTCAAGTGTGATCATTTCTGATCCTCACAACAGCCCTGTGATTTTCGTGCTATTATCATCCCCACTTCACAGATGGGAAGACTGAGGCCCTCAGAAGCACGGTGGGAATTTGAATGCAGGCAGCAGAACTGTGGGCCTGGACTCTCAACACTACCAAGGGCAACGGCAGTGTCCACTCTCCTTGGGACCTTCTGGTGCCCACCATTGTGCTGCCCACTGCTGCCTTTTTGTGACTGGAGGTGCCCCACACTGGGTTAATCATGGTCTGTGGTCATGGCACTCATAAGCAGATGTCATTTTTGGTCCCTGAAGATCCCATACAGCTCGATTCCATTTTTACAAAGCTAGCACAAATAAAACTAACAATATATTCTTTAGGCATACATGGATATATGTAAACCCTATAAAATGGAAGCAAGGAATGATAAACCAAGATTCAAGAGGGTTGGAGGGGGAAGGCAGGGAGACAGGGGGAGCACATGGGTGTGGTTATAAGTTACTGTCATTATTCTGGTTCTCCCATTGGGTGAGGGCATTTATCATGGTTTTAGTGATGACTTAGACTGTACTGCCTCCCAATTGAGATTCTAGAAGGCAGACTTATTTCTTGGTTGGATGAACAGTTGGGAGGAAAGAAAACAAAAGACTAACCAAGGGTCCCTCCTCAGGATACAGGGAGAGAGAGAGAGAGAGACAGAGACAGAGACAGAGAGAGAGACTGAGAGACTGAGAGAAAGAGAGAAAAGGACAGACTGAGAGAGAGGAAGAGAGAAAGACTGAGAGAGAGAGAGCAGCCTAGAGGAAGGAACAGAAACCCCTGCCTGTCAAAGGCCAAGAGACTCAGTGCTCCTGCTTCACCCTCATGGGGCTCTACCCAAGGAATGTTGTTGGTTGCATGCTTGTTATATTTTATAATTTATTTGACTATCAAAGAAGATAATAATGAAGTTAAAAAAGGAAATAGTTCTGATGAAAAACGTAGAGAGGAGAGGACAGAGGTAGTTAAGAGGTGGGATCTGCAGGATTTGATAATTATAAATTATATTTACTAATTTAATTTGAAAAATTCCTTGAGAAAAGATCATGAAGCAATAATCGTTTCTTTTGCTTCCTCGTTTGCCACAGCGTTAATGAAGTAAGCATTTGTCCTCACATCACGCCCCTTCCCAACAGTTCCTAGGTTTTCATTTGGGCACATGCCCCTCTCCCACAGGTTGTGTGATTCAGGGAAAGCCGACCAGTCGCCTCACCCCACTTACCACGGGGATTGGCTTGTAACCCCAGAGGAGCCCACCAGTGCATGACAGCTTTCTGGCGAGGTGGTTGTTTTGGGAATAGTCATGTGACCTGATTTTGGCCCATGAAATATGAAGGGAGTTTTCTGGGTGCTCCTGGGAAAGATGCTTCCTTGCTTATATGAGAGATCTGCCAGAGGGGCACACCCTCTCATTTTGGACAGAGTGGCGTTTGTATGTGAAGTTGGCTATAGTGTGGCTGTTTTGTCACCATGAGGAAAGCTAGCCCTAGAAGAAAGTGACCCACAGAGGTAGAGTGGAGAGACACCAAGTTTTGAGGACATCATTAAGCCACGGAGTCAAATCTGCCCTGAAGCTGCCCCGTGTCTGGCCTCCCCAGTTCCATGAGGTAGTAAGTCCCCTTTACTGTTCAGGCCACTGTGTGTTGGGTTTCTGTTGCTTGCAACCCAAAGCACCCTAATTAGCCTAAGTAGTCACTCTTGTTTCAGCTGCAAACAGAAGTGCAGCTCCCATCGGCTTCAGGTACGGAGGCTGGAATTCAGGTGCTTGGGTGACTCTGTCAGGAATCTCCAGCTCTGCTCTCCTGTCCAGATAGGCTCTGTCCACCTCGTGGCCTTCGGAACTTTGGGCGCATGTCCAACAGCTCAGCAACCAGGCCAGAAGAGAGGGACTCTTCTTGGCTTCCAGCCCAGCCCAGGCCACCCTGTCTGGCCCAGCTGGCCCTTGTCATTGCCATTGCCTTTCTTTGAAGTGGCCACCGGGGTGGAGTCACCAACCAGAACCATGTGGTTGGGGGAGGGAGTGGGTGGCTGCTGAAGAAAAACTGGGGTGACGCGGCTCGGGAAAGGGGAAACAGATGCCAGACAGATAAAAGGGCCAGGCCACCCATTGTCGGCTTCTCTCAGTCTCCGGGTCGTTGTAGTGACTGAATATGTCACGGAAGAGCCCTGGGAAACCACAGGGCAGGCACTGCTGCCTAAAATGGGAAGCTGGGCCCCTGCTTGTGACGTTCCCTCCACCTTCCTCTTCCATGACTGATCTGAAGATAGGCAGTACATTGGCTCATTTTGGGTACAGACTTGCTGATTGATTCCAAAGAAAATGTTATACACGCAAGGGACCAACGTCTGTGTAGAGATGGGGTCATGGGCACATTCCTTACTGTTTCGGGAGGTGCTGCAATTTCTGAGGAAATCTGGGCCCATTCTCTAACTGAAGCCATTTGTACTATGTCGTGAGATCTCAGAACTGCGAGCTGTTCTCTGGGTACGTCCTGCTGTCGGGGGCGTGCAGCTGCCTCTGTCCCCTTCTCTCCCTGCAAGCGAGTTGAGGCTCTCCTGTGACCTCCTGTTAGAGTGTGTATGTTTTACTTTTATTTGCCTTTGTTGCACTGAGTTTCAGTAGGATCTCTTGTCTTTCTAGGTTCACTCCTCTCCATCCTCTGTCTTACGACGTCAAAGCTGACAACAGTTGTACTCTCTTCTCCCTCCGTAAATAAGGCTTTGCCAGTGGGTTGATTCCAGGAGCTGAGAATGGTTCTTATGTGTTATGGCTGTAGACAAATGGCGATGGTGGAGCTGAGCCGTGGGCTCTGATTATCCATCTTTCTCTTCACAACAATGGCTTAATGGAACATGTGCAAACCTCTGTTTCTTTTGATACTATCTATGGACTTATTGTGAGTGCTGCAGACATCACAGGAGACACCCCTGCCCCCGGCCCGAGGGTATCTCCCCTCCCCTCCTGGCAGCCATGAGAAAGTGTGGACTCAACCTCTTCTTGGCCCTTCAGGGATCTCAGGCCTTGAAGTCCAGGTTGTAATTGGCCCCTGAGGGAATCTCCGTGTCCATCTTCCCAGTTCCCATTTACTTGTAAATGGACAGGTAGGTGGACAGGTGGCTCTCAGGATCCAGTAGGGGACCCTGGCTTCTGTGCATGTTGTTTGACTAATTGAGAGTGCTTCCGACACAGCTGTTGAATGGATTTGTTATTTAAGATGATGGATTTCCACTCTGCAGAATTTGTGTACAGTAATGTTCCACCAAAAACGTCTTTTCGGTGACCAACAGTTGTCACATTTATACTAAAGCTGGAAAAAAGGAGCCCCACAAGCCAGCAGACCCCACCATCCTGTGGGCAGAGGATGGCCTTAGGAGGGAGTCGAGGCCTGATTATACCCACAGACTGCAGGACTGGGCATCCTCCAATGATTCAATTATTGGTGCTGCACACCCATTTCTCTTCTCTCAGCTAACCTCTCATGTGCCACTCCAGCCTCAGCACCTACCAAATGCACCCAAAAAATAACCCTCCTTGTTTGAAGCATCAAGTCTCATTTCTAAGCCAATCAGTGTCCTGGAGGTTGGGGTCACTGTTATAGCCTGGACCAATCAGGAGCTGCCCCTTGGGCTGGGCTGATGCAGCAGCCTAGAATCCTGGCTGAGGAGGAAGAGCCAGCAGTGTCTGCCACACACACTTCTACTTAGTGAAGAAGCATTTCTGAGTTTGTTGGCCGTTCGTGTTTTTGTCTTGGGAGATTGTATCTGTTCCTATCCTCTGCTCATTTGGCCATATTTTCCCCTTCACTTCCTCACCACCCCCTTCCAACCCTTTCCTCCTTGCCTCCCCTCCCCGCTTCCTCCCTTCTGGGGACTTCCTCCCTCTGCCCACAGACACCCCACTTCTCAGCAGATTGTGTCGAGCAATGGGGTTCTCACTCCTCTGCCTTCTTGCCGGCCCTGCAGCTGTTCCTGACAGAACCAAGAAAAGGTAATTGCTAAACCAAAAGCTTTTCACTCTAGAAAACAACCATGCCATCCTCTGGGAGGCCGCAACAGCCCTGGCCACTTGAGGTCTAATGATAGCGTGTAAAATTTCTCTTGTGCCACACTGGTACGGGGACCCTCCTTCTACTCCTCTGTCTTCCACACTGGAGTCTGAGCTCTTTGAGGTAGGAACAGGCGTGACTTGTTTTGAATTCCTAGTGTTGAGCATGATTCAGGCACTTAATGAAAATGAGGAAGGAAGGAGAAAAGGAAGGATGGAGGGGGAACATCCCTTTGCCCACAGTCACTCCCGTGGCGAGTCCAGGATGCAGGGGTGTGGACTGGAAATGCCTCTTGTCAGGGATTCTGGTCAGGTTTTTGCCTCTGGTGAAGGGGATCTTTTCTTCCTCTTTCTCCCTCTTCTCTCTATCTTCATAAATCTTTCTTCCAGCTATCTTTGTAGACTTTGCGAATTATCAACTATATGTCTGCTCTGCTGGGTGAACTTCACAGCTAAAATTGAATTGCAGTACTTAGGAAACCCTCGCTTAGCATTTTCTCAGGCACCCTTGTAGGTTCAGGGCCTGCAGTCTTTGACAGTTACCACGAGATGATTCAACAGTTTCTGTTTCCATTCACGGTCAGTTCATCCGGGTGGCGCGTGGGGCTCACAGGGGTGGCGCTGTGGCTTTGGGGGTGGCGGTTGGGTTGTGATCCTGGCTGTGGTGTTTCCTAGAAGGAGGCCGGTTTCTGTGCTCTCTGCCTCTGGGGTCTGCTCTTCACAGGCACCTTTCGTCTGTGTGAATGCTTGGCGGTGGGTTGTACCTCGCTCTTGAATGGATTTGGAGCACTTTTGATTCTTGCTGTTTTCACTGAGAAGAGATGGATGGAGGGAGTTTATCCTGGGCTGCGCTGGAGGTGTCTCCAGAGCAAAATGACAGTAGGCCCCAGGAGCAGGTTACTGCAGCAGAGCCGTGCTGTGAAACCACGGCTGATGTTCAAGTTCTCGTTAGTATTTCATTCCAGAATGTCGGTGCTGCCTGGAACCACGAGGTGGTCAAACGTTAGGTGCCACGGGTGTTCCTTGTCACAAGGGCATTCAAATTTGGTATCTGAAGATGTGTTTTCCTTTAGACTACAGCTGATTTTGATTTAGATTTTGAGAAAAATCATACAACCACTTTTTAAAAGTGGTTTTTAGTTTGTTGTGTTTTTTTTAAAGGTTTTTTTTTAACACACCAAGGTCCTTTTTGTTTTTGTTGTTGCCTTGTTATCTCTTTTTAAAACAGACTTTTATTTTGGAATAATTTTCAACTTATAGAAAAGTTGCAAAGATGATACAGAGAATTCCCACACACCCCTGGCCAAGCTTCCCCTGGTGTTGACGTCTTTCGTAACCACGGTACATTTGTCTGAAATAAGAAAGTGGCGTTGGCGCGTTATTGTTAAGGAAGCTCCGGACTTGACTCGGATCTCCTTAGTTCCCCTGGTGTTCTCTTTCTGCTGCAGGATCCCGTCCAGGATGCCGGGTTGTGCTTTGTTGTCACATCTCCTCAGTCCCCTCTGGTCTGTGACAGTTCCTCAGTCTTTCTGTGCTTTTCATGACCTTGACACTTTGGAAGAGTATGGATCAGGCATTTTGTTGAATGTCCCTCAGTTTGGGTTTGTCTGATCTTTTTCTCGCATTTGGACTGAGGTTATGGGTTTTGGGAAGAATATCACAGAGGGAAAGGGTCCTTCTCATCACATCACATTGGGAGGCACGTACTATCAACATGGCTTGTCACCTCCATCACCCGGGCAGGGTAGTGGTTATCAGGTTTCTCCACTGTAAAATTACTTTTTTTTTTGGGGGGGAAGATTAGCCCTTAGCTAACATCTGTTGCCAATCTTCCTCTTTTTCAGTAAGGAAGACTGGCCCTGGGCTAACATCCGTGCCCCTTTGTCTGCTTTATATGGGACGCCGCCACAGCATGGCTTGACAAGCGGTGCGTCTGTCCGTGTCCGGAATCCGAACCTGTGAACCCCGGGCCGCCGGAGTGGAGCGCGCAAACTTAACTGCCATGCCACCAGGCCGGCCCCTAAAATTACTTTTTTCTCCTTTGGAAGCCAGTCACTGACTGCAGCCGACACTCGGGATGGTCGTGGTGTGTAGAGATGTTTAACCTTCTTATACTGGAGGGGAGAGTAGCTACGCAAGTTATTTATTTATTTAAACTTTATTTATATCAGCATGGACTCCTGTGTGTTTATTTTATGCTTTGGATTATAATCCAGTAGTCCATTATTTATTTTGTTGCTTAAATGGCTCCAGCTTTCGCCATCCAGAGCCTTTTCAATTGTCTCCTGTGTCCCTTTGACATGCCCCTGTCCTTTTGTGGGTTTTGAGCACTTCCTTACTTTCTGGCACTATAAGATGCTCTAGGCTCATCTTATATTTTCCCCGCCCCTCTTCTAGAATCAGCCATTTCTTCAAAGAACGCTTATTCCTTTTATTTGAGAATGGTTTTTAGAAACCAAGATCTGTGCGTGAAGGTTTCATTCTTACATAAGAAAACAGTGGTCTTACTGTAATTCCCTTTCTGGTCATCTACTTTCTTCCAACATTTTATATTTAAAAGTTGTAAACACACAGCAAAATTGGAAGACTTTAACATTGAACACCTGTATATTCACTACCTAGATTCTAGCGTTAACATGTTTCTGTTCTTCCTGTAGCACAAATTTGTCCATTTATCCATCCCTCTATCCACCATATTCCATTTTTTTGGATGCATTTCAAAGTTGCAGACACATATATACTTCCTCCTAAATCATTCAGTATGAATATCATTAGTAAGACTTCAATATATGTTTAGATCTTTTTCTTTTGCTGTAAAATACAATGAAATGGAAAAACTTAAGTTACACTCAGTGTTTTGACAAATGCATACACCTATGTAGCCCAAACCGCTGTCCAAATATAGAGCATTACCATCCCCTGGGAAAGTCCCCTGATGCCCTTCCCAGTCATCCCTGCCCTTACCTTCCCAGAGGTAATCACAGGTCTGTTTTTTCTGTGTTTTAGAATTTAGTACAAATGGAATCACTTAATGTGTTCACTCAGCATATTTTTGGGGTATATTAATTCAATTTAATCCTATACAGCAATGAAAATGAATGAGCTACAGCTACAATATGCACTAAAGATGAATCTTATTAGCCATGTTGAGTGAAAGAAGCCAGACACAAAAGAATATGTGGTGCCTAATCCCATTTCTTTAATATTCAAATGCAGTCAAAAATAATGTATGGAGTTACAAGCCAGGAGAGCAGCTAGCACTGGGCAGAGGACAGGGAGACTTAGGGGAGGGGTGTGTGTGTGTGTGCTGGTGACGTAATGTGAATTTCCTTGACTTGGGTATGGATTATATAGGTGTGTTTTATTTGTGATAATTCATTGGGCTATACATTTATGACTCATGCTTTTTTCTTGGTGTGTTATATATTATTAGAGTGTTTTAAAAATAGGATACTAGTTCATGCCCATCAATTGTGTGTGTGTCTATATGACAAGACCATATCTACTAATTATCTATTGATATGTGAAAAATCGCCTCAAGACTTAGCAACCTACAACAGTAATACATATTATCTCACGGTCTCTGTGTGTCAGGAATCTCAGAGCATCTTAGCTGGGTGGCTCTGGGTTTGGGCTGCATGTAGGATGTTGGTCGGGACAGATGTCATATAAAGGCTTGACTAGGGCTGGAAGATCCACTCCCAAGATGGTCCACTCTCATGACAGCTGGCAGGAGGCCTCAGTTCTTCCCCGTGTGGACCTCTTCACAAGATTACATGAGCGTCCTCACATGATGGCAGCTGGCTTCCTCCAGAGCACGTGATCCAGAAGAGCTCAGTGTGTTTTCTAGATTAATATACGTCATTTACATGATCAGTAGTATATTCCTTTTTATTGCTAAGTAATATTTCATTCTGTGACTAGACTATAGTTTATTTATCTCTTCTGTTAGTGAGGGATACCTAGGCTGTTTCCAGTTTGGGGCTATTATGAATTAAGCTGATATGATCATTCTCCTACAAGAATCTTTATGAACATTTCATTTTTCTTGGGTAAATGCCTAGGAGTGTAATTGTTAGCTCATAGAGTAGGCATATGTTTAGTTTTATGAGAAATTGACAGACCTTTTCCTGAAGTGATTGTACCATTTACATTTTCACAACAAAATATGAGTGTCAGTTACTCCACATCCTTGTTAACATTAGGTTTTGTCACTAAATTTTTTTTTAGCCACTCAGGTGGGTGTGTAGAGATATCTCATTGTGGTTTTGATTTGCGTTTCCATGATGACTAATGACGTTGAGTACTTTCTTGTGTGCTTATTGGCCATTTGTATTTCTTCTTTTGTGAAGTGTCTGTCTGAATCTTTTGGAGGGCACCTGTGTGTGTGTATAGTTTTGTGTAAGCACCACCACAATCAGGATACAGAACTGTTCCATCACCACAGAGAAACTTCCTGTGTTTCCCCTTTAGAGTCAGATTCTCCTCATAACCCTAACCCCTGGCAGCCACTGACCTGTTCTTCATTACTATAATTCTGTCATTTTGAGAATGTTATAAAATTAAAATCATACAGTATGTAACCTTTTGAGATTGGGATTTTTTTTTAACTTAACACCATACCTTTTGGATCCAAGTTGTTGTGTGTATCAGTAGTTCACTCCTTTTTATTGCTGAGTAGTATTGCATTGTGTGGCTGTATCACAGTTTATTCCCCAGTTGAGGGGCATTTGGATTGTTTCTAGTTTTTGGCGATTGCAAATAAAGTTACTATGAACATTCATATGTAAGTGTGTGTAAACAAAGGGTTTCATTTCTCGTGGGTAAATGTCTAGGAGTGGGATTGCTGAGTTGTATGTTAAGTGTATGTTTAACATCATAAGACACTGTCAAACTTTTCCAGACCGGCTGTACCATTTTTCATTCCCACCACCAGTGAATGAGAGGTCCAGTTGCTCTGCATCTTCCTAATTAACACTTGGTATTGTCAGTATTTTTTTATTTTAGCCATTCTAATAGGTGTTTATGATTTTATTTTTTTTTTCTTTTTACTTAGTACCTTGTGGTTTGGCCCTGATTCCACGTCTGAGACTTTCTGGAAATGTGTCTTGCTCATGCTGGATGCCACACCCCACACCTTTCTGAGGGGATGTGAAATGAATATCTTGTGTTTTACTTCTTGGTGGTGGATCCCAGCTCAGAAGTTTTCCAACTTGTTCTTAGTAATGGAACCGTTGTTTTCAAGCTAAATTCTACACAGAACACCAATAGATAAGTCAGATGATGGTGGCACTGCTGGGGGTACAGCTGGGCCCTCTCTGTACCCCCACAGCTGTCCCCGAGGTGTCCCCCAGCATATGAAGCCCAGCTCCTAATTGACACTAACACCATCCACTCCAGGACCTGCCACGTCATTTAATTCCATAGGGCCTCTGTCTGCAAACTGAGGCATAGAGAATAATATTTGCCATATCTTTATATCTTACAGACCCAAGAAGACAGAAAAGAGAAATTACATCTGTTAAAATACCAAAAAACATTACTGTTCATGATTTATACCCCCATTGTTATACAAATAGTATTAGAGGTAGCCTACTAAGATGATTAAATGTGGAGGTTGATATTTAAGGACAGAAAATATGCACACAAATATGCATGTTGTGTAGGAATTTGGAGAGCTTGCAGGTGTGCCTGAAACCCTGATTTTTCCATTGCAGACATGGTTACCTTTTTCCTTGAAAAGTGTTAGGAATTTAGATATTCTTGTGTGTGAGGAAGACCAGCCCTGAGCTAACATCCATTGCCAATCCTTCTCTTTTTTTTTTTTTTCTGAGGAAGACTGGCCCTGGGCTAACATTCATGCCCATCTTCCTCTACTTTGTATGGGACGCCGCCACGGCACGGCCGACAAGCAGTGTGTTGGCGGGCGGCCGGGATCCGAACCTGCAAACCCCGGGCTGCCAAGCGTGAACTAAACCGCTGCGCCACCGGGCTGGCCCCAGGAATTTAGATATTCTTATTAAGATAATCAGATGTTCAAGTTTTCAGGCAAACAGCTTCTAAGACATTTTCATTCTGCTTTAATTTCTTTTTTAAATTTGGATTCCTTGTGGTGGCAGTTCAAATGAAGAACAAGGGCCATCTAGTGGTTAAGTGTACAATTTAAAATGATTTTTAAACTTCTTATTTTTTTTTTGAATAGGTATTATTTTAACATGGTTCAAAAGTCAGAACGCATGAAAAGGTAGAGTACTGTTCCCCATCTGCCCAATTTCCCCTACCTCTGCCCATGTACACAAAAAGTAAACACTGTTAGTTTCTAGTGTGTCTTGGAAGAGATTAAAAAAACAATGTATACGCAAGCAAATACAGTCATGTGTCACTTAAAGATGGGGATATGTTCTGAGAAATGTGTTAGACAGTTTCATCATTGTGCGAACATCATAGAGCGTACTGAAGGGGAACAAAATTTGCCACCCCAAAATGTGTCTCTTTAACATGAGGATTATTTTAGGCCGATTATTTTTAAGAAACAAAAGACTCAGAAAGTTTTTCCTGTTATCTACCCCTTAACTGCTTAAAATAATTCAGATTAAAAAACCTGTCTCAGGAAGCGAGCTGTCACCTTAGCAGAACATGAACTAGGTGGTAGACAGGGAGGAACCTAGAAAAGCCTGTTTGTTGGGCTCCCCTCTGTGTTCTTCTGTTTCTGTGTGGCCAAACACTTGTTTTCCAAATGTTTGCTCCTTTTCACCTACTCGTGAATTGCCTTTCTTCCCTTTGAAGTCCCTGACTCTCCTCACGGCCAACATCTTCTTTTGTCTTTAGCTGAGAAAGGTATTTAAGGTGAGGGCTTCAGCCATTTTGGTGAGTTACTCAGTTTTCCTGGGTTTCTCCCATGTATACACGTTAATAAACTTTTGTTTGTTTTTCCCCTGTTAATCTGTCTCATGTCAATTTAATTCTTAGACCAGCTAGAAGAATCTAGAAGGGCAGAAGAAAATTTTTTCCTCCCCTACAGTACTTACATAAACCCAGATGGTAGAGCGTACTACACACCTCAGCTATACAGTACTAATCTTATGGGACCACTGTTGTATATGTGGTCCATCATTGACCCAAATGTTGTTATGTGGCACATGACTGTATATAGTCTGCTCCACCCATTTTTTTAACATATAGTGCAGCAGTAGTAGCAGAAGTAATATATTCACTTGCTTTCACCTTGCTTTTTTCATTTAAAATGTATCTTGGCAATTTCCCCATAGCGGCATATAAAGAGATTTTTCTTTTTATGTAATACCCCATGGTATGGCTGTACCATATTTTACTCAGTCACTCTTCCATTGATGGACTTTTCAATGTTGTGCTGTTACAACGCTATAGTGAATAGCTATTTCTGCCTGTTTAACATTATACTTATCCCCCGTAGTGCATTTTGGAGCGAGGGTGGGAAGAGGAATAGGAAAGAAAGACCTGTAATTAAAATGTCTAACTTGTTTCTGTTGAGAAATTTCTTTAATGTAAAAAACTTGTTTTAGTAACTCAGTTTTCTTGAGGTCTGTTTATTTTATAGTTTTTAATAATTTTTCAGTTCCTTTGGCCAGCGAATATATTATCTATGCGTTAACAGTCCTCACCTGATCTTGCATTCTGTCTTATTTTTCTGCATAGATTGACATAAAATCCCATTACTAAAAGTTGGCTCCTATGGAGATGCTTGGTATCAGTGTGAGCAGGAAGCTTAATTTAATGTGAGAATAGATGTGAATTTAGGATTTTAAAATAGATGAATAACAACCATTTTACTGAAAAGTTACTAGAATGGAAATGTAAAAAGAAAGCTAATAACTTATGTTTTAGAATCTTGTCTGTGTAACACACTTCAAGGTATTTCCCCTAAGTTTACTGTCTGGTCTTTGTAGTTTGGGGTTTCTCTTGAACAACATTTTTCTTTTTTGATGACAGAATTCATAATTAATAAATATTACTTTTTATAAAACTAAAAGAGGATCCATAGCTTCTATTACTCTATAATTTTTACATATTCCTCACATGTGTGAGGACATCCAAAGGATAAGTTTCTACAAGTGGAATTGCTGAGTCAAAAGGTAGGTTCATTTGTAATTTTGATAGATATTGTCTAATAACTATGTATAGATTGTACCAATTTATACCCCACCTCCTCCCTCCCCCAGACTATGTGTGAGGGTATGTGCTCCTCACAACCTTGCCAGCATAGTGTTATCAGACTGTCTGGAGTTTGTTCATGGGATAAGTACAAATGGGTATTTCAGTGTAGTTTTAATTTGTGCTTCTCTTGTTGCATGTGAAAGCAGGGATTTAAAAATATATTCGAGGGCCATTTGTTTTTAAAGAATTATGGGAGCTTTTTAATTAGGGAGATTGGTTCCTTTGCAATGACATCAGTAACGAATATTTTGTTCCAGTCTGTCATTTGCCTTTTGATTATTCTTAAGGTTTTTGGTCATGGAGAAGTTTTTGTTATTAAGTAGTCAAATTTATCAATGTTTTCTTCATGTCTTTTAAATATTATATCATATTTAGAAAGGTTGTTTTTTTGCATTAAGATTGTGAAGGAATTCTTCATGTTTTATTTTAATACTTTGTGGTTTTGTTTTCCTCCATGTAAATCACTGATCTATTTGGAATTCATTCTGCTATATGGTGTGAGATAGGGATCCAACTTTATTTTTTTTCTAGTTGGCTACCTAACTGGAACATCTCAAAGTTTTGTTTTCCCCAGTGACTTGATACCCAGCTTTGTCTTACATATATTAAATTTCCATACGTATTTATTTCTGTTTCTTAACATTCTATTTTCTTCCATTGGTCTACTTGCCTGTTTTGCACCAGTTGAGTTACTGAGGCCTTGTCACATGTCTTATTATCTGATAGAGATCATAGTTCCTCCATTCTAGAGTTTCCCCAGCTATTTTGTTTGTTTCCTTTTATATATGAACTTTAAATCCCTTGTTGGCATTTTTATTTAGATCATATTGAATATATAAATTAACAGGGAGAATTGATTTCTTTATGATATTTTATTCCTATTAAAATTTGTGGCATGTATTTCTATTTGTTCAAGTGTTTTCTTGAGTCCTTTGGGAGTGTTTTAAAGTTTTATTCGTATAAGTTCTGTACCTTTTAAAAGTTTATTCTTAAGTATATTTTTCTTTTGATTTATGACTTTTGCAAGTGGGATCTTCTCTTTCCTGTATTTTCTAACTGATTGTTTATGTATCTGTATGAAAGCTATTTACTTCTATTAATTGTGTATCCTGCCAACTTATTGTTTGTAGTAATTTTAGTTGGTTGTCTTGGAGACTTCCAGGTACACAGTCATATTGTATTAGTTACTTATGATGCAAAACTTAGTGGTTCAAAACAATAAATTTTTATTATTGATCATGAGTTTGTGGGTGGCTGAGAGGTTCTTCTGGCTTGACTGGGCTCCTTCATGAATCTGTAGTCAGCTGTGGGTTGGATAGGCAGCTCCTTTGATCTTGACTGGCTCTTTCACATGTTTGGGAGTTGCCTGGAGGTAAGCTGGTCTAAGATGGCCTTGGATGAGACAATTGAGCTCTCCTCACATGTTTTTTACTTTAAACCCCCCAAGCAAGCTAGCCTAGGCATGCTCTTAGATTAGCTCCAGCATATTCCCATGGGGATTGCAGAGGAGCAAGAGAGGAAGGAAAGGCATAAGCACTTTTCCAAGCCTTTTCTTCTCTCAAGTCTACCAGTGTCTTACTGGTCAAAACAAGTCACAGATTCCGGTACGGGTGAGGGGACGGACACAGATTCTGCCTCTTTATGAGAACTACAGTGTCAAAGGGCAGGGATCAAGCAGAGGTCAAGCACAGAGGCCATCAATACAATCAATCTAACACAATGCATCATCTGTAAATACTGACAGTTTTACCTGTTTCTTTCTGATTTTGAGTTCTCTAATTTCTTTCTCTTGAGTAATTGTATTGGCTAACACCCCCAGAACAATGTTTAACAACAACCTCTTGTTTTCAGAGAGCCAGCTTTTGGGTTTACTAGTTATACTTTTTCTGTTTTCTAACTGGTTACTTTTCTGTCTTTCTTTTAAGAATTTATTTTTTCTCTTTTGCTTTAGATTAACTTGTTGGGTTTTTTTTCTTACTTCTTTAGTTGGCTTCTACAGCAGTTGCTGTTGATATCCCATCCTTTACCAGGCCTGTACACGCATCTCCTAGCTGCTGTCAATGTTGGCTGGAATCAGTGCACAGCTGAGCCTCCTTGGAATTGTCTTTGACCTATGGGAGTCACCTTCACAGGAAATGCCTGAGGTTATGCTTTCTCCTGGGAATTCCCGCTGCCAATGACTGACTGACAGAGGGGGACAACTTGGTGGTGCCGTTTATATCCCAGAGCTCCCCACTGGATCAGGCTGAGGCTAGACTTCAGCCGAGCTCACATCTTTACAACCTCCCCAGGGCCTCTGTGCTCTGAAAGCCTCTTGTCCCTACTAATGCCCAGAATCTGACTGCACGCCCACACTGCCAGTTGCCCATGGCCTGCTTCCCTGCCTGGACTCATAAAGACAGTCTGTTGTTTGCCCAGCAACTGCAGACCATTTTCACACACTTCAGCTAGAAGAACAGGCTTTTCTTGGAGTATGTTTTTGTCTGTGCCTCCTGGAGACTCTGGGTTGGAAGATTCTGCAGCGTCTTGTCCAGCATATATGGGAGGCAATAAGGAAACCCAGGGAATTCACTGCCATGTTGTTCCTCAAGTCCTGAGTTCCCCCAGGCTGTCTGCCTTCTTGTACCTTTCAGAGTCTTCTTCTTCTTTGTTGTGTAACGTCCAGGGTTTTTTTTTTTTAAGTTGTAAGAGGGAGGATCTGGGAAGGACAAGCTATTGCATCTTGGCAGAACCAGAAGTCCTCTGTTATATAGGATTTCCACCAATAGACACAAATAATGAAGAGCATAGATAGTAAAATATAATAAAATAATCAGGAAGTGATGAGCTTTGAGTATTTATTACCTTTTTAAAAATACAGTTTAAGTCTAATTTCATATAAATTAATTTTTGATAATGGCTGTGTTGAACAATCAGTTCACAAAAATTCTTAACATTTAACAGTTGCATCTCGTGAACTGATATAAGCTGGCTTTAACACACCACTGGTTTTATTTAATATATGGGTAATAATTTGGTCACAATTTTTATTTGCTACAAGATGACTTTTTTTCTGGTGAGTGTTTTTGGTTTATTAAAAGATTTGCTGCTCTTTTTCTCCATTTTCTTATAGAATCATTGTACCAATTCTATGCTAGTTTCTTTTTATTGCTTATAATTGAATGATTTGAATGAAATTAAATGATTTCCAGCCCAGCTTTTCTAAGGGTTTTCAGGGCTGGGGCTAGGTTGGGGAGCCAGGAGAAGCTCGGATAGTGGTCCAGGGTAGCCCCTTTTCACAACATAGAACGCTTTTCCTTCTCTGCTGCCACAGAGATAGACTACTTCTTTCAAACATAGCTTGTCTGTGTGATTCTTCATGTTGCCCCAACCCTAAACCTAGCTCAGGGATCAGTGAGCCTTCTGTCACCTACTAGCTCCCTGCTGTTCCTATCCTGCTTTTCTGATAAGAGCTAGAGGTTTTACACCCTAGTGTGTGCATCTTACATTTAGGAAGTGAATTTTTACCAGCATTTTCCGAGATCTGCCACCCTTTGGCCCTTGTGCTGTGAGATATCTTTTTGTGGTTCTTTCCACTTCCTCCTGCCCAAATCCTACATCAACTCAGATGCTTTAGGCAGGCCTTACTTATATGTTAGAATCTGGAGATTTTTTCCTGACTCCCAGTTTCATTGACAATGCAATTTTTATTTTCTGTTCTTAGGGAAAATGCTGACTTCAGGCAGAAATGTTTATGCTGAAATCCCCACCAGTGGTTCTGAGATCAGGTCTACTAGCTGACTCAAAAACAGAAAAATGCAAGAATGGGCATCTTGTTTCAAGATTTTTCTGATGGGGGGTTTCTGTGTCCATTTGGCATTTTTTGGGGGGTTATCTTTTACATTCCAGGATGAATGGTGGGTCCCTTTGATTTTTCAGTTACCTGCTGACTAGATGGATGAGAGAAAGCCAAGATGGTCAAGTTGGTTCTTGTTTGGTCTGGGGCAATTGGCTGGCAGGTATTTAGGGAAAATGTTTAAATGTGAGATACTGTGCCGGTCCTGAGGGGCTACACAGAAGTTTAGGACTTGGACCCTATACCTATGCAGTTTGTATTCTGGTTGGGAAGGAACTTTACATAAGGACAGTATATGTAGTGGGCATGCCTTTTGGGACATACATGGGAACATTATCTCTAGGGTCTGGTCATGAAACTATGGAACCCAAATAAGTTTAAGTTCAACCACCATTTAATGGGGCCTACTATGGGCCAGGCCTTGTGTTGGGTGCTGGGACTGTAAAAATGGATCTAACACAGTTCCTGACCTTGAGAAGGAGGAGGTAGGATAAATAAGAGCATGAATGGCAGTTAATTTTATTGAGCACTTACCATCTATATGCAAGCACTGGTATAAGATTTTGAAATGACAGTCCTGAGTTATGTACAATTATCATTCTCATCTTACAGATGAGAGGACAGAGACATTGGGAAGTCAGGTCACTTGATGTTGGTCACACAGTGACAGAGCCAGGAATCAAGCCGGAGTGAGATTTCTTCCAGGCTCAGGCTGTGCTTTGCATTTAAACGTTTCACATGGCAGTGGAACCTCCACTCCTGTGTCTGTCTAGGTTTGTTGAGGAGTTGACACCAAGATGGGACTAGATGTGCAAGTGACTTATTGGAGGAAACATCTGTGAAGGATAATGGGGAAGGAGCTGGAGGGGGCGGGGAGAACCTTCAGAATGTGTGTATCAGGGCTGACACTGTGAAATGAGAAGAAGGCACAGCACAGTTATGAGAAAGTCTCAGTGGGCCATGGGGGTCCCTGCAAAAGTTGCCTGTTGGGCAGGAATGGCCCAACTCTAGAACCTTACCATGCTCCATTGCTGGCTGGGAGCAGCCTGAGAGAAAGGTAGCCACCAGGGGAACTCTGCAGTTAATTCCAAGGTAGAGCATCTGGAGGTTGTTGGTAAACTCTATTCCCTCAGACAGGTTCTCTTGAGGGAAACTCTAAGCCACATTCTTCATGACCACCACAGTCCACCCCTTGTACCACACAGGTCACCCCTTCCCTCTCATCTCCGCAAAGGCTGCTCTTGAGTCAACTCAGACACATGACAATGTCTTTACACTTGCAGGGGAGGCAACGTTGGAGTCTTGTTTTCAGGTCGTCTTGTCAGGAAATCCTCCCTTCTTCCCTTCCATTTTGACACCACACTGAACACATAGTCTGTGTTACATACACAGTGGGCCACCTTCAACACACAGTATTGAACAAGAGATACAAAGAGACATGACAAAGAGTTCCATTCTCTTCAGTCCAAAGACTCTACTCAAAGTCACCCGCAATTCAATGTCTTAACACTCATTTTGAATCTGTTCCTCACAGGTATGATTTAAGTCTGGATGAAATGAGAGCTTTGACATTTCAGAGAGTGAAGTTTACCGTGGGTCTACCGCTGTTAAAATGCGCAATTCAGGAACAGGTAGGTTTCATTGTTATTTTGGTGTAATGCATGTGTGTGAGACAGACACAGAGAGAGAGACAGAGGAACAGAGAGATTTTGTTTTGTTTTGTTTGCTTTTGTGACTTGCGGAAGCACATCTGTTTTGTCCTGGGGGAAACTGACAATGTCATCGGTGTGGGGAGTGCCTTCCTCGGCCTCTTTTCTGCCCGATCCCCACTAATTGACCCCCTGCCCTTGGCCCACACGTTTACTTCTCCTGAGCTCACAGGGTAGGGAATAGGGGAATCAGCAGAGCTAATGAAATATGTTTGTTCACAATGAAATTGTTTTGTTCACAAAACAAATGTAATTTTTGGCATAAAATTCAAATATTTGAGAAATGTAATTAACTCATTTTACAGGCTTTTAAAGCATTTTAGACTGGTCCAAAATGGTTGTCTAAAAATTGCCATTCCAAATTCAGTGAAGTTTAGTCAATTTAGCCTCATTAAAAAGAAAGAAGGAAGGAGGAAAGAATACGTGATTAGAGAATTCCTTTGTGATGTGAATGTTAGAAGCTGTGTATCTGAGCCAAGTTTAAATCCATTTCCGTTGCATTCAGCTTCGCGGCCTCCTTAACCTAACACTTTACATAGGAAAAAAATACCTCCTGGTGAGCCGCCGAGGGGAGGGGGTCTTCGCCATTCAGGAGACTCGTTTTTGTGGAGCGTGGATCAGAGCCCAAGGGCAGGGGGCGGGGGGCAGCGTCCATGTTCAAGAAGAGCTCACCACCCTCCCACCCCCCCTTTGATTGGCTGTCCTGAGGAGGCAAGGACAGAACTCAGCACCTTCTCCTCAGGAAGGAATTCCATACAGAGCTTTGGCACCACTGGTTGAGGTATTGTAGCCACCTCCGAGGCGACAAGGGCATGGCCTTGTCATACTTAGATGGAGAGCATGTGGAAGGAAAACACCCACATGATATAGTGAAGCATGCTTGTGAAGCCTGAAAAATCATCTCATACCAAGCAGTCTGGCAAAGTAGATTTTCCAGTGAGTAAATTGCCTCTTCATGGAGCATACATACATTTAGAGTTGTGAATACAACCAATAAAGAAAAAAAACCCAAACCCTCTTTGCTTTCAGCCACTTTCTCTATGAGAGTCTGGCCTCCAAATGCATCTAGCGTGGGGCGCGTGGGAAGGTGAAATTCTGACATGTGGCCTGTCTCCTGCTCCCTTAATCAGCCCAGCGTGCCTGTGGCTTAACTTAGTGTCAATATGCAAGACCCGGACGTGAGGGTTGATCCTTTAATGAGGTTTGCTAATTGCTGCTCGACCCACCAAGTCTGAAGGATTAGCCTGTGTAATCTCGCTCCTGATGAAGCATGTTGAGCCCTGGATCTAATTATCTTCCTGTTTTCGTGGCTCCCTTCATGGTCTGAGGCAGCCCGGACGACTCTGTCCTGCATGATTAGATATAATTCCTCCAGGAGGCACAGGATTGGCCCTAGACGATGCCTCCAGCTCATTTCTGTTTGTTATTTCAGCCTCTTTGGCACTTCTCTGTGTGAATTCACAAGAGCTGATGAACCTGTAGGAAATAAACTAGCTGGTCATCAGCACAGCAGGCTCTTCTTGTCCGGCGGAAGTCATGAGACTCAGCCAGCAGCACAACTGGGTTTGAAGGCTCCCAAATTCCACCCTGTATGCAGCTGGAGGAGCTGTCCATGTCCAGTAATTCTAGAAGAAGTGTTACATGATTCATCCTGTCTCTTAATAAAAAGATTGAGTCAGGGCTGTACTGCCTGTTCAGAGAGCGTTCCAGCTCCTTCCATCTTTCCCTGGCCCCCATTCGAGTTGCTGTTAACTTTCGTGGATGATTGGGTGAGCTGCGAGGCCGAAGGTGGGGTGTAGTGTGTGATGATGATGTTCTCGAGGATAAATGAGGAGTGAGCCTCATTCGTTCCAGGTCTCTACGGACAGTCCACAGGCCAAGAATAAGCCACGAAAATATTTCCACTCTGTGTTCCCCTCTGCCATCTGCAACAGATTTGAGATGTTTCAATAATTTTAAAAGGAAAAAACAGTATCTGAGTCTGACTACAGAGTGTATAGCACACACACAGTGTGAACACCGTCATCTCACCCTGTCAGCCTCTCCTGCACCTGTTTCCAGTGACATCACATTTGTGCCCCTCGGCCAGCCGTCCTTTTCTCCCGCTGAGGATTCCAGGACTGAATCCTGGGCGGGGGAAGTCAATGACTCCTTGCATTTCCAGATGAGGAGACAGAGGACCCAGGTGGGACTTCTGCTTTGTGACAGTGCTGGGACTGGAGCCCCGGCCCCTTCCTCTGTCCCTTGTCCTGTGTGTGTGGCAGCTTCCTCAGAGACGCTCGTCCCCAGAAGCTGACAGAGGCTGATGGCCTGCACCACAATCACTATAACCAATAATAACAGCTCACACTTACTGAGTACGTATTTTATGCCAGTCAACAGCGCCAAGAACTTTTAATGGATGATCTCATTTAATATTCACAACATCCTCAATGGAATTCCCATTTTACAGATGAGTAAACTGAAGCTGAGTAATTGGCCTGAGGCTGTACAACTAGTGAGCTGTATATATATATGTAACTAGTGGAGCACGGATTCAAACTCAGGTGGTCTGCTTCCTGACCCCACTGAAATCTGGTGGTTCTCGCCCCTGGCTGCACACTAGAATCACCTGGGGGAGCTTTCCAAACTCCTGCTGTCCGGGCTTTTGCTCTCCCGGGTGATCCAGTGTGCATCCTGGCTTGAGTGCTGCTGCCCCATCCTTCTTTCTCGGTACCCCATACTGTTTCCCCCAGGGTGTTCCCATTCAGCATTTGGTCCTTGCCAGTCGTGGTTCAGGGCTGACTCAGGATTGCTCCATCCCAATATTTCCTTTCCTGAAGAGGGAGCCGGTTGGGGCCAGGCTGTTCCTGCCCAAGCGTAGTGAGGAGTGGGGACAGATGGCTGGGCGATGAAGCACCAGCTCCGTGACTCCTCCCTCTTCCCCCTACATCCCCCACCATCGTCTCTCCCGTCCTGAACTCCTTATCCCCATTAGGCACACAGGTGATGGGCATGGTAGCATCATCATCCTCTAAACCAGTGGTTCTCAAAGTATGGTATGAGGACCCCGGGGGGGACCAAGACCCTTTCAAGTCTCACCTGGCAGTAGATGCCAAGCTACCTGTGTGCAGGACACCAGATTTTCATCATAAACTTCAACATATGGCAACAGACTGAGTGCAGAAGCAGCTGTGAGAGTCCAGCTGTCTTTTATTAAGCCAGATATAAAACAATTTGTAAAAATGTAAAACAAGGCCATTCTTTTCACTAATTTTTTTTTTGGTTTGGAAATTATGGTTATTTTTCGTAAGAATTATGTCACTTACATTAACATGTAATGGGTTTATTAGTTATTTTTCAATGAATAAGTATTTTAAAAATTACCTGTTTTAATTACTAGTGTGGTAAATTGATAGATATAACCCACATAAACAAAGCCCTTTGGACTCCTCGGTAATTTTTAAGAGTGTAAAGGGGTCCAGAGACCGTAAGGTTTGAGAACTGCTGATGTAAGTCACCCACTGTTTTCTCAGGAAGACCCATCTCAGATCAGCTTAGAGGGAATTGGCAGGAGATTGGTGGCTTTATATTTAGATTATATTTATTATACTATAATTATCCATTATTTTGATTAGAATTTTAGATAGTCTCAGTTTGGGATGGTTTTTGTTTTTGTATTTAGAGAAATATCAGGTGGGTGATCAGATCTAAAACGAATTAAGATTCTAAGGTCAACTCACCTTAGAAGGCATTTGGGAATGGGGAACATGGTTGCTTCCTCATTAACCCCTCAGAAAAAGAGCAGCTTTTCCTGGGAAGCAGTTATATTGAAGCCGTGGGTGTGTTGCAGAGAAGGAGCTGAGCAGGGACTATGCCAAGAGGCTGAGGATGTCTACCCGGCCGCTGGTCCTCGATGCCAGCCCATCCTGCCCAGGCCGGCCCTGTTGCCCACAACCAGTACCGTGAGCGGGTACACCTCCCCTGCCCCAGCCCTGTCCTGGTTCCTGACCTACTTTGAGCTCTTGGCTCTGACACCCTAGCCTTGGCTCTGCCTTTGGCCCTCTGGCTTCTGTTTGTCCTGGAACCCAGGCTTTTCCTAGGCTGCCCCTGGCTTTCAGTCTCGTGTGTGGCTTTTGGCAGGAGTCCCTGTCCCAGCGCCAGCTCCATAGACTTGGACAGTGGCCACTTGGCCAGCACTCTGGCCAGGCCAGCCCTGGCCCCGTGAGCTGCTGTGGAGGATTTGAACAGAGACGGCAGGATCGAGTGCCTGTTTACAGAAGTTCCTCTGTGTAGATTGGCACCTGAATTGACTTGTCATCTGTGATGGCCACAGGGATTACTTGAAAGGGCACGCCAGGGAGTGAGTTGGGACCCACCCAGGGACTCCAGTGCAGCTGGAGTCCTGGTGCTATTTATTTATTGCACTGTAAGCCGTTCTGCATAAGGAAAACTTCTCACTTCAAGGCTTGATTATTGCTCTTGCAGTGAAATATTATGATAAAAGTAACAGTAATTATTACTTGCTATCATTTGCTAAGTCCCTTCTTTGTGCCGGGTGATTCATTCATTTTACAAGTATTTAATGAACCCCTGCTATAAGCCAGCCACTGTTCAAGAGGCAGTGAACAAAGTAAGCAAAAAATACCTGTTTTTATGGAGCTTACATTTTAGACTGGGAGGAGGCAGACAATAAACTAATAAACAAGTAAATTTATGGTATGTCACGTGGTTGTAGATGCTGTGGATAAAAACTGAACATAGTAAATTGGAAAAGAAGAAGTAAAACCATCTCTGTTCACAAATTACATGATCTTATATGTAGAAATCCCTAAAGATTCCACAAAAACCTGTTAGAACTTATAAACAAATTTGGCAAGGTTGCAGGACGCAAAATCAGCCACTATTTTCCATTAAAATTAATGTAAAATAATACAGTTTCCATTAACAGAAAAGTAAGCTCATGCACCAAGCTGCTAATGTCAGTATGACGCATTCATTATTACACGCTGTCAATATTGATAAATTATGTGATCACACTAATAATCAGAAGAATTTCCAGAGCAGCTAGGAATTTGGTAGGAAGCGTGTGCTGCCAAGAGAAGAGGTATTAAATTTAAGGCAAGAGTTTGGAAAATCCTAAACTGTCAGAATACGACAATAATGTTGTGAAAGGAGAAAAATATCCTTGGACAGAGCCATGGGAATGTCACCTTTCATCATTCCTGTATTGGGCTTTCCTGGAGTGGTCAAGGCCCCTGGGAGAACAGAAGCACAATGGCTACAGACAGTCTTTGCACAGAGTTCTCCCAGCCCTCTGCACAGGCGCCGTACTGTGGCAGGGACCCAGCAGGGAACAAGAAGGGCCAGATGTGATGGCCACTGTGAGAAGGTAGGATTTTCTTGCAAAGGTAGCTGGAGTCACTGGAGGTTTTCCACCATGGTAGAGGGTGGAGGAAAGGGGAGGGGGGAAGCACAGCATGATGCTTATTTTAAAAATATCATAGTGCAATGGTCAAAATTTACAAGTTGATTCAAAAAACATACATGAAAATGCAAAAGTCCTAGAATCATTAAAGCAATCCTGAAAAAGGACAAATTTGGAGGACTGTCACTACTTGATTTCAAGACTTCTTGTAAAACTACTCAAGATGATGTGATATTGGCATAAGGATAGACAAATAGATTAATGGGACAGAATGGGGAGTCCTGAAATAAACCCACATGTGTATGATCGATAGATTTTTTGACAATGTTGCTAAGGCAATTCAATGGGAAAAGAAAAGTCTTTTCAATAAATAGTGCTAAACAACTAGATAAACATATAGAAAAAATTTAACTGTGATCCCTATCTCAGACTATACACAAAAATAATTTGAGATGAATGATACACCTAAACATAAATCATAAAATTACAAAGTTCGTACAAGAACAAGGGAGAATGTCCCTTTGGCCCCCAAAATGCTAAATGTGTAAAAGAAAAAACTGACAACTTGGTCTTTTTCAAAATTAAAAACTGTTGTTCATCAAAACATCATTAAGAGAATAAAACGGCAATCCACAAACTAGGAAAAAATATCTGCAATGCATATATCTGACAAAAACTTATGTCCAGATACAAAGGATTTGAATCCAGAATATATTAAGAATTCCTAGAGCTCAGTGATAAAAAGATAACCCAATTTAAAAAATGGGCAAAAGACTTTAATAGACACTTTGTAAAATTATACAAATGGCCAATGAGCATATAAAAATGTGCTCAGCATCTTTAGTCATCTGAGAAATGCATATTTAAAGCATAATGAGATGACAGACTCCCTCTAGAATAGCTGAAAATGGAAAAGAGTGACAATACTGATGAGGATGTGGAGAAACTAGAACTCTCGTATATTGTTGGTAGGAGTGTAAAATGGAACAACCATTTTGAAAAACTGTTTGACAGTTCCTTACGATATTAAACACAAATCTCCCCTTCAATCCAGCAATTGCATTCCTGGGGATTTACAAAAGAGAAATGGAAACATATGTCCACAAAAAGACTTGTACATGAATGTTTGTGTCAGCTTTATTCATAATAACTCCAAACTGGAAACAACCCAAATGTTCATCAATAAGAGATGAGACAAATTATGGAATATTCATAGATGGAAAACTACTCAGTCATAAAAAAGAATGAACTACTGATATAGAAAACAACATGGGTGACTTATTTACACGAAAGAAGGCAGATATAAAAGAGTACACACTGTACGATTCCTTTCATGTAAGTTCGAGAACAGGCAAAGCTAATGGACGGTGATAAAAAGAGAACAGGGGTTGCCTGTGGGGGTGGGAACTCTGAAAAGGGGCGTGAGGGCACTTTCTGGGGAGAATGGGAACGTTCTATAATCTTAATTGGCAGCTGATTACACAGGCAGGTAATTGACTGAAACTCATGCACTTAAGGTCAGTGCATTTCACTGTATGTAAATTTTACCTTAGTAATAATAAAAAATTCACGATGACTAATGTTTGGGGCAGAGTGGACTCAGGGATGCCAGCGGGGAGGCTGTTACGGTAGTCCAGGCACACGATGGTGGTGGGAGATGTCAGAAGTGGCCAGACTTGGGAACTCTTTTGGAGGGAGGGTCAGGACTGGTTAGCCCAGTAGACAAGAGTCTTGTTTAGAACAGGCCCCAGGCAACTGAATCTTGGAAGCCCATTTATTTATTTTATTTGTATCTTTTATTCTGACCCCTTCTCCTTCTGAAATAATTTGAGGCTAATTATAACAAAGGACATGTATTCAATAAGACAGAGAAGACAACTAAAATAGAAAATTGAAACCAGAAGATAGAAGGAGCAAATCTGCTAGTTTGGGAACCAATACCAGAAAACTAAGATGAGGAACTTCTTTCTGCCCAGTACTATTGGCTGGGCACCTACCTGGGGCTGCTGAGGGGTTGTAAAGGGTCTTTTAATATCCCAGGAAAGATAGCTCAAACTATAGATACCCACGCAGTGCTGAATCAAGTTGATTTTAGTTGAAGAAGAATATATGCCTTTTGGAGACTCTCTGGGCATATAAAAAATATACATTTTTGCAGAATTTGATTTGAAGCAGAATATTGCATCACAAAGGTCTGCTACATCAAGTGCTCTACAAGAAGTGGGGGGTATTTTAGGGAAAACTACCTTTCTTCTGTTCGAGACTAAATTTACTAAGCAGAAATGTAAGTAGCATGGGGTGTAATTTAGGATAAAATACAGGGTTGGAACTATCATCCATACATTTATGGAATCGTTATCATTTAAAATTACTACAAATGAACGTGCTGATATGGGAATTGAATTTGTCTTGAATATATCAAGTCTACATGAAGGCAGCTATTGATACAGTAGAAATGCTGAAAACACACATTAAATATAGATTGATCATTTCAGTATAGACAATGCAGTTATGTTGCCAACTCAATGAGAGAGGAACCTTGTCAATATTAGACATTCTTTAGTTAATAACAATGAACGGATCTGAAATGAAAGAAGAATTGAAGAAAAGAGAGAATTTATGTGTGGAGATGTTGAAAATATATGCCAGTGAGGCAGCCATTCAAATTAAGCCTAGTCTTAGTTCTGGAACTTTTATTTGACTTCTTGAAATGGACCAGTCCAAATGAATGCTTAAATCAACATGAGAGGATCAACGGCAAACTCCTATTGGCATTGCCCATCGGATCTGATGGCAAAGATCTGGGGAAGGAAAATAATCATCATAAACAATTTATAATGCCCAGATGGCTAAATTTGGCATTGATTCTTCAGCAAATGTGATTGCAGTTTATTTCAAACTGGTGAGTAAAAATGACCACAGTTGGATAACACTAATGACAAAATCATATTTCTGTATTAACAGTATAAATGGAGAGAATGAAATAGGAAGAAAACTGTGAACAGTTGGAGATTCTGAGGGGTTTACCTACTCCCGATGGTTTAGGTTTGGCTAAAGCAGAGGAGGCGTTTTAAGGTGAGGAAGGGTCTGTTGTGATGATACTGGGCACTGTGCTGTGTTGATATCAGGTGCTCTCCGGGGACGAGGTGGGTGGTGCAAAATAGAGAGGGACAGGTGACGAAGGCTGGGCCACCCAGGGTCTCGGGGCTTCCTCCAGCTTAGCAGTGAGGGGCGGCGAGGGGTGGGGCAAGTTGTCTATATGAGGAGCCTGTAGACCTGGTTTCTGGTCCTTGCTCTGCCACTTACTTGGTGACCCTGGTTGGACAAGTCATTTGACCTCCCTGAGTCTGGATTTTTCCATGTGTTACATGGGGCAGTACTTCCTCTCCTGCTTAGCCTCTCATGGAAGGTTGTCGTGAGGATCCCTGGGAGAGGGCACACATGGCCCTCTGAAGAAGTCCGTAAATACCTGCTACAGTTGTTTTTTATTATGTGCCGGTGACTAACTCTCCAGCGTGAGCCCGAGCTGGAGCCATGCAATGGTTCGTGCTCAAGCCTGGAGATATTTTAGGAAATAATGAATACAAGATGCCTTGGGTTGGAGCCACAGTAAGAGTCATAAATCTTGACAGTCTGCAGTTTGATAAAATTAATAACGCTTGAGAGGAACACTGTAAAAACCTGCAGGAGAGGAAAACATAGAGTGTGTTTGGGGAGAGAGCTTAAGCCAATGTGGAAACTGAGAGTCATCGAGGAAGGTTGGTTATCATCCTGCTGCTGGCGGGCAGTTTACACGCACATACCACGTGTTCACACAGGCACACGTGGACACACACACAGGCACACACGTATACATGGCAACAAGCACCAGCTCAATAATTATTGGCTGGGTCTCAGGAGAGACTGGTGAATAAGGAAGACGAGCATTAATTCCCACGATGGATAATTGCAGTTTGCACACTTAGGGGCTCACCGCCTTCTAAGGAAATGCCACCTGCCTCTGAATTTTTAAAAGAAAACAGTGACAGTGTTTTGGCCTTGTTTCATGTCTCGCTGGTGGAGAAGTGGCACCTGTAGTTCTGGGACTTGTGGCTGCTGCGTACGGGGAGTGAGAAGAGGGCAAGAAGGGGTACCAGGACCTCATGGTTTTTAAATTATCAAAGCCCTGAGATGGCCTGTGGTTAGAAAGGAAAGTGGAGAATGTTGCCTTCCCTGTGTCCAAAATGTTCCCCAACCTTCCCAATCCTCTGTCTTCACATCAAGATCATGGCCTGGCCTTGAGCCAGGTGTCCCCTGCTGGGCAGACCATCAGTGCAGAGAGACTGCTCGTGGGGGTGTCCAGCTCCAGAGACTGAGAGGGACAGACTTGGTGAAGACAACGCAAGGCCTGAGCGGGGTGTCGGGAGCGTGGCCTCCTTGCGCACCCAGCTGACTTTCTCTTCTGTAGGGAAAGAGTCTTCAAACATTGTATGTGGTCAGAGACCAGAAGGCTACATTAAGAAAGGATGAAATCATTTACTTTATTTTTAATTTAAAAATTGCTTTTATTGTGTTGAATTTATTATAAAAGGAACATACATTTATTATAAAAATGTTAATTTAAAAGGTCAGGAAACCATAAGGAAACCTTGACATTGGGTCTGTCATGTTTTCAGGCAGAGAAAACAAAGAATTTTATCCGTTGGAGCCTTGTCATAGGAGATGTCCTCTCCATAGTGGACATGACCACAGGCATCAAGGTGAGAGGGCTGGGCACCCGCCCTTCATGAACTGGTACTTAGTTTTGAATGGCAAGGAGTAAAAAGTAGAGCCCTGTAGGCATCTGTCTGTTTACTAGAATAGATGGTAAAATGGCACACCTTACTACCCATCTCTCTGACTTCCTCTTTAACCATTCTGTCCAATCCTGTATTTAGTTTTTCTTTCCTTTTCTTTTTGTTTAGTTGTATTGCATTTGTGTCAATCAATCATTTTTGTTTTTTTTAATTTTATAAAAACTATCATAATCATTCATGATTTCCTTTCTTCACTTTCACTTAAATGTTGTCACTGAGACTGATCCATACTGTTGCATGCCACTGTATTCATTTATGTTTATTTTTTTAAAAATCTTTTTATTTTGAAATAATAATGCTCAAAGGAAGTTATAAAAATAGTACACAGACTCATGTGAACTCTTTACCCAATTTCTCTCAGTGGTGACATCTTGTATAGCTGTCATGCAATATAAAACCAGGAAATCGATGTTGGTGTAGTACTGTTAACTAGACTGCAGACTTTATTCACATTTCACTATTTTTACATGCACTCAGTTTGTGTGTGTGTGTGTAGTTCTGTGCAGTTTGGTCCCATGTATAGTTTCATGCAACCACCACCACAATCAAGATATAAAACTGTTTCATCACAAAGAAACTTGCAGTGCTCCTCATTTGCAGTTGCATCCAGCCCCCACCCCACCCCTGTCCTTTGGGAACCACTAATCTCCATTTCTATGGTTTTGCCATTTTGAGAATGATATATGAATGGAAGTTCATTCATTTTTGATTACTGTGTAATATTCCTTTGTGTGACTATGCCACAGCACTTGGAATTCTTAGACTTCTCCATTTTTGCTGATCAAATGGGTATAAAATGGCATCACACTGTGGGCTTGCTTTGTGTGTCCCAGCTCACCAAGAATGGTAAACAGAAAAACCTGGAGGGTGTGACTGCCATGGACCCTCATGGTGCCCGAAGTCTCCCAGCAGAAGGTCATTCATGTGGCCCTGCACATGCCCTCCTTTCCCTCCCTGGATACCACTGGACCTCAAAATAAGTTCCTTCATCCAAGCACCCAGTCCTGATGTCCCCAAAGGGGAGAAATTATAATTAGAACATAGAGAACTATCAGACAAGAAGCCAGGTCAATCGTTGGTGACTCCAAGATAGTTATTTCTGTCTGCAATGTAGACATTTAAAAATGGGTAGGAATTAAAAATGAAAATCTGCGAGTGCACCACTTAGCACCGCTAGAGGGCAAACTCCTTGAAGACTATCACCTCCTACATTCTTGGTATTTAGTGTCAGCACATGCATATTAAATGGATACATAGAATCAGAACAGTATGGCAGTTACTCAAAAGGTTAAAAGTAGAATACCACACGACCCAGCAATTTCACTCTTAGGTATATACCGCAAAGAATTGAAAACAAGGACTCAAACATACTTGTATGCCAATCTTCATTGCAGCATTATTTGCAGAGCTAAAAGGAGGAAACAAACTAAATAAATGTCCATCAACAGATGGGTGGATAAACCAAATGTGGTACATACACATGATGGAATATTATTCAGCTACGAAAAGGAAGGACAACGTGGATAAACCTTGAAAACATGATGCTAAGTGAAATAAGCCAGACATAAAAGGACAAATATTGTATGAGTCCACTTATATAAAATTTCTAGAATAGGGAAATTCATCGAGGCAGAAAGTAGATTATGGGTTACCAGAGGCTGGGAGAAGAAGGGAATGGGGAGTTGTTGCTTAATGGGTACAGAGTTTCTGTTTGGGTTGATGAAAAAGTTTTGGAAAAAGATAGTGGTAATGGTTGCACAACATTGTGAATGTACTCAATGCCACTGAATTGTACACTTAAAAACGGCTAAAATTGGGGCTGGCCCAGTGGCATAGTGGTTAAGTTTGTGAGCTCCACTTCTGTGACCCAGGGTTTGCAGGTTTGGATCCTGGGCACGGACCTACACATCGCTCATCAAGCCATGCTGTGGCAGCATCCCACATACAAAATAGAGGAAGATGGGCACAGATGTTAGCTCAGGGCCAATCTTCCTCACCAAAAATAAAAGGGGGCTAAAATGGCAAACTTTAGGTTATATATATATTGTACCACAATAAAAAAAAACTTTGAAAATTTAACAAAAATTATTATTAACCCTGTTTGCTTTCCCACACACCAGTCATTGCAGGGGATTTTTTTCCCCTTGTGCTTGAATATCTTAGACAGAAGAATGTGTAGATTGTGCTGCTGAGTCCAGCCCAGGAGGGCTGTGGCTGTCTTTCCTGTTGGCGGTGGAGGGAGATGTCCAGGGAGGGGATGTGGTGCACTGGGAATAGTTCCTGTGAGCTCTGGTTGGTCAGGGCGTCCCCAGATCTCACTACCAGCCCAAGAGTAGCTAGTGGCCTTTGTTGGCTTTCCTTTTACACCTTCACATGAGCTGGCTGTGAATCTAAGGAGGGGACGTCAGCTTCAATTCATCAGAGTCACCTGCACCCCACAGGCCTTGGGCCCATTTTTCTCTCTCCCTCCAGGTCTGTGTTTTCCAAAGTCTCTGGGTGTCCCTGAGTGCTCTGGACGAATACAGCTGTCCTCACACAGCCAAGTGCTGGCAGGGCTAGGGCTGGCTCTGAGAGCGGCTCACCACAAGGGGGCGGGAGAGTGAGAGAGGTGCCAGGAAGGAGACTTTTACCGAGGGCTTTGAATCTCCCACTCTCCCTTGGGAGCTGCCAAAACACTGATGCAATCTGGAGGGACTCTAAGGCCGAAAGAAACGTGACATGCTTCCTTTTCTTCCTCCCCATGACTGTTCCCTTTTTTCATTATTTGAACCATCTTACTATCTGTCTTAGTTTGATTTCACCTCATGATAACATAGTATAGATACAGTGGCTTAAGCAACAGAAATTTATTTTCTCACAGTTCTGGAGGCTGGGAAGTCCAAGATCAAGGTGCCGGCCAATCCAATTTGTGGTGAGGACTCTCTTCCTGTAGATGACCGCCTTCTCGCTGTGTCCTCCCGTGGGGGTTGGAGGGAGAGAAAGAGAGAGAGGGAGAGAGAGAGAAAGCAAGCTGTCTGATATCTCTTATAAGGGCACTAATCCCGTCATGAGGGCCCCACTATCATGACCTCATCTAAACCTAATCACCTCCCAAAGGCCCCCCCCTCCAAATACCATCTCATGGGGACTAGGGCTTCACCATATGAATTTTGGGGAAACACAATTCAGCCCATAGCACTGTGCTTTCTAAGGTCACCATTGTCTCAAAAAACACATGCAGTGCCTCAGTGTACCCCATCTGCTCTTGGAATGAAAAGAACCTGAATGCACTTGAAGGTTCTTTAGGAGACCCGCTGTCAGACCGTTGTGTAGGGAGGGCCTGGCCTATCACAGTGGATGCATGACAGATTTCTCTGGTCCATGGTGGCTGGGAGACAGTCGTGGGTTCACGTTCAGTCTCTAGGACTCCTCAGTCACAGTTCTGGCGCGTTCCTTTTACATCTAAGGTCATGATGAGTGACCTTAGTTTTCTCTTCATGAAGATGGCGCTGCTAATGCCCATTCACAGGCTATGTTCAGATTTAAGTTGATGATGCTTGTGAGGAGCATGCCATGCCTGGCCTGCAGCAGGGGCTTGGTGAGTGGTGGGGGCTGTAACCCCTGAGATGTGGCCCCGAGCCCTTCCCATTAGTCTTCCAGGTGGTGGCTTAGTTAGTGGACTGAGGTGAAATCAACCTGCATTCCGGTCCTAGCCCAACAGCTTTTCTGGCCACTGTGGGATGTCAGTCTTTCTAGTCACCATTTGGAAGTTAAGAGGCCCTGCTGGCCCCTTAAGTGCCCCAGCCTTGGCCCCTTCAGCCTGTCCTGACCTCAGTTCCCAGCCCCCAGGAAGCTCTGACTGTGGCCTCTGGAGGCTGCTGACAGCCCCTTAGGCGTGTTGTGGTCATGACCTCATGGGCCTGATGTGGTCGCTGTACTTTTTCTCTTTTGCATTAGTGAGAAAGGAGGGAAGGAGCTTTCCCAAACTAACAGTTCAAGGTGAGCACATATTTAGAGTTTTCGTTAGGTAGTCTCCCCTTTTTGTGTTTCTGTGCCACTACCTTTCGCAGTCTCTCTCAGAACTAATGGACCTCTCTGTCCTGTCCCCTGAGGTGGCCCGGGGGCCAGGGTGCTCTTTGGGCAGAAAGACAGCAGTGGACACAGTGCCCTCTCAGGAGGTCACTTTGCGCTGCTCCCTCGTGATGGATTGATGCTCGTCTTCGTTCAATCTCCGCATCCCTGTCTTAGCAAATCCACCCTCTCCTCCCTGGCTCCTCCTGCAAGCTTTTCTCTTGCAGTTAATGGGCCTCCATCCATCTGGAGACTCAGGCCAAAGACCCAGGTGTCACCTGGAGTCCTCTCTTGCCCTCTCCTCCCGAATCCAACCCATCAGCTCTGTCTCCAGAATCTACCCTGAATCCCTCTACTCCTCATCCGCTTCACTGCAGTCTGGCTCACCTGCTCACCTCAGTGGCCACTCACTGGCTGTCTCCTTCCTGCGGCTGGGCTGGGGTTGGTCCATGCCCCTCACAGGAAGCACCTGCTGAAAGGGTACCAGGCCAAGGAGTCACCTGCTTTGAGCCATCCTGGTGCTCCTGCTATTCAGAGGATGTGGCTATGACAACGCACTGACCAGCACATGGGGGAAGATCCCACATTTAACTGAGTGTGTGGCTTGGGGTCACGCAGATGCCGCCTCTGTTAATTGCTGAAGTTTTCTGCAAACCTACAGGTTTCACTCCTCCCGCCCAGTGCTCCTACTGAGAACACTTTGTGAATGGAGTCTTTCAAACTGTGGAGGAAACACTCTTTTTCTCCCCCCTTTCTAAAGAGGAGGAAAGGATTTAAAACATAGAAAAGGAATACATTGCAAAGAACATGTTAGCCACCAGCCAGAGATTTAGGGGTGGAAAATTCAACCTGTTTTAGTTTTAGAAAAATATTTTTCTTTAACTTGATTTCCAAGATGGTTTAGGGAAAAAAAAATTACTCTTTGGGTCGATTCCATTTTCCCAGGTTGGAATTAGTAATGCAATTTGCAGTGCCTGCGATAATTCTATGGAGAAGGGTGCTGAGTAATCAGGGCATTAAGCATCTTCTGAGGATGCTTTATGATTTTCCAGATGAAAAGCACTTCATCTGTCAGACGTGATTAGTAACATTCGTCTGTCATGATGGCAGAGCGTTTCAGCTGGTCCGGCGGTTGGAGTCGATGAAGCGCCGTTAGGCAGTTAGCGCCAGGCTGATCACACGCGTGTGGTGCAGGGACTAGTTCTCACCAGAGGCTGATGACGGTTCTCAGACGGGAGTGTGTGAGGATGACGTTCCCGCCCCTTCCCTGCAAGGTCGTCCTTGGGGTCAGTGTGTCTGCTAGGGCTCGTTCAATTGCAGTGACCCCAGAAAACAAAAGGGCGTCTATTCGCTGCTGTAATTGAAGAGTCCAGGGTGCGGCAGGCTTCAAGTGTGGGTGTGTGGGACCTGGTCTCGCTCATCCCTCAGCTCTGCTTCCTTCTCCCCACCTTGACCCCCCATGTGTTGGCTTCATTCACCACCTCTTGTGATGGCAAGAGCATCCAGCAGCACCAGGCCTCCATTCCTCCAGGTTCTACTGCATCCAAAAAGAGAGCTTTTTTACCTCGGAAGCTCACCCACTCTGATTGGACCCATTCAGATCATGGATCCATCCATCCATCATCCCTATGGCCAGGATACTATGCAGATCAGCCAGTCCTGGGCCCCAGGCTCATCCTAAAGCTGAGATGGAGGTAAACATCAGTCACAAGCCGTTTGGACTGATTCTGGAGGAGGATGGCTTCCCAGAGGAAAACTGGGGCTGTGTGGCTGGGAGGGGTGAAGGGAGGCTGACCTGCAGACGCAGCAGATGTCTGTACACTTGAGCCCTCTGTTTTTGCAGTCAGTCCCCTGCTCCCTTCAAATGGCCTGCTGAAGTCTTCCTTCTCCTCCTCTTTTTCTTCCTCTTCTTTCTCCTTGTCAGCAACACTTTTCTAGGGCTTATAAAAGACTAGACAAAGTGGCAGTGATGGCAGTTGACCATCAATGAATCCTTGCAGCCTACCTTATGAAGTGCTGTTAGGCATTAGCTTGTGTTTGAACCCCAGCCCCACCCACTTTCTCAGGGTGCAGCCTTAGGCAGGTCACTTCCCTCTCTGAACCTGTGTCCTCATCTGTCAAGTGGGGGTGATGTCTTCTTCCCAGGGCTGTTGTGAGAATCGATGAACTTGTGTGTATGGAGCTCAGTGCCTGGAAGGCGTGAGCACTCAGCAAGTGGGGGCGCTCATCATTCACTCCATTTGTCAGATGCAGAAACTGAGGCTACTATGTCATTTGTTCAAGGTCCCACAGCCAGTGGGTAGCTGAACTGGGATTTGAGCCCAGGCTGTCTCATCCCAAGCTGAGTGCCTGCTCGTTTTGCAGCATTGCCTCTTCCATCAGCCTTCCTGTTTGCTGACTATTTCTCGTGCCAGGACTCACCTCTGCAGACTGTGGTCAGCACCTGGGATCAAGTGCACAAACACTTTGTTGCACATCTATGTACCAGGCACTAAGCTAGATCCTGAGCAGACAAGTGGAATGAACTTTTGGAACAATCATTTGATGGGGTGAACTGGGCAGCTCCAAGGATGGAGGGCTGACTCTGTGGTGTTGGAGTGGCCTCTCCAAGAGAGGGAACCACGCACCATGTGTGCAGAGAAGAACTGGAACTTGACAGGCAGTGAAGGCAAAGGGCATGGAAACCTTGTCACCTGTGGGGCTCATGTAAAGCTCGAGCTGAATAGATGCTCCTTGAAAGGAGATTGACCTGTGGGTTTAGTGGTCATTAAATTATTGACTGTTGCTAGCGATGATCTGTATTGTGCTTGTTTCCAGTGTGGAATAATTTATTGGCTATTTGGAGGTACAATCAGGAATCTCGGAAGCCCAGGACATGTAACTAAGTGGCTTCAGCCTCTCCAGGTATGGCGTGTGCCTCAAAGATGTCCTCTTCTATGGAAAGCCTTAAAAATTCACAGTAGCTAGATGGGTGTGTGTGTGTGTGTGTGTGTTTGCAGAAAAAAAAGATAAAACAGTATTAGTGTCAGCAAGAATCTTGTTTGGAATGAGAATTTCAAGACTATCTTTTAAAAGTTGCATGGAGTCTGTCATATTGTTATCACATTGGCTGTCACCAGGCTGAATTTTTGTAATGATCTCCAACTCACCCCTCCCTCTCTGCCAACATTCATAATGATCTGAGAGGTCTGCAATCGGAGCAACCATCTGACTGGCTAATTCCCTTCTAAAGTCTGGTAGACTCCAGGAGCAGAAGTACACTGGGATGTTTGCAATGACGGAGAGGGGCCATGGGAGCAATGTGAGAGGGGTCCAGACCGAAGCCACCTTTGACCTCTCTGCCCAGATGAGGATTCTGTCCATTGTTCTGTGGTTCAGGCCAGCAGGACACCTGCACAGAACCAGACTGTCTTCCTTCCTGAGTCCAACTTCACACCCGCTGCGTGTGCTTTCTGACCAGGGGCTCAGATTTAGAGGGAACATCTAAGTGCTTAGAGGAGGTGGGTGTATGCTCAGCCTTCCTGAGTCTAATACCAGCCAACACTTACACAGCACCTACTATGCAGCGGGCGCTGCTCTGAGCACTTTATGTGCACTCGTTAATTTAATGCCTTGTGACAACTCTATGAGAACAGTACTGGAGACATTTTGTTGTCCTTCCCAACAGTAGCCGGTAAAGGAGCGGAAGAGACGTCTTTGTTGGCACTGTCCATTGCACCGTGTGGCAGGAGGGCACTGTCTGTGCTGGGGCTTCCTTACCAGGAGCCAAGGCCTCTGCACTGGCGTTAGGCAATGTTTTTAATCATGACCCGCGTGAAAATTCACATGGCAACGGAAACAAAATTTCGCAAAACAATCTTACCTTTACTATGTGTGTGATAAACTCCAACAGTTTCCCTTCCATTCTCGTTAATTAAATGAATGTTGGTCAAGACCCTCTAAACTGATATCTCTCCGCTGATGTGAAAACCCTACTCCTACTCCCCCTGAATAAAGGAAGCAACTATTTCCCTGTTTCACTCTCCTTTATAGTTTCTTGTTTGATATTGGGTGTTCTTAAGAACTACAGAGGAATAAATACATTTTGAAGTTCTTTCTAGAAATGAGTTTGTGTAAATATATGCGTGCAAACATGTGCGGCGAGTGTGGGTGTGGCCGTGTGCCTGTGTGTGGCTCCTCAGTCTATTCCTCCTTTTGGCTGACTTTGTTCTTTCAGAATCTGGGTTTTTGTTAGCAGGTTTTCCCGACCCACAGATGATAATTGGAGGTGGTCAGAGTTTAGAATGAAAGATTCAGGTGAGGGTTGTATTGGAGGAGGTCCTGCCTTCCCTCCCGCCCTGACGCTAGTTCTCCACAGTGGCCAGTGATGTCCGGATGGGACATCGCTGATAAGGACGAGAAGAATGATTGCCGTTTATTGAATGCCCTCCGTGTAGCTGGCTCCACATGGAGCTCCCTCTCTATAGGATACTATATTCCTTCACAGCAACAATCCCATAAACAGGACAGTAAGCTGCTTCTGTTAATTGAGCACGTGTTCTAGGGACCAGGCTAAGCACTCTACATGTGACACTGTGTAAAATATTCTATAATCTTATAAGAAGACATTGTCCCTATTTTACAGGTGGAGAAACTGAGGCTATCAGAAGTTAGGAAACTGACTGTGGCTGTGCAGTTAATGAGCGAGTCTCAGGTCCAAGTGGGACTGCCCTTAACAGCTTAGCTTTCCTGCCAGTGGTGGGAGGCTGACTAAACATCTTTTGGGTTTTGGCTGGCCAATTTTTTCTCTCCCTAAACCATAGTATTGAGGTCACCTTGCTGTCATTAAAGAGAAAAAAAACCCTCACCAACGATTCTTATTTATTTGTTTCTTCTTACAATTATTTTTTTCCACAAAAACCATTTCCCTGTGTTGCTTCCATTTTCCCCAAACAGCATAAATGATTTCGCTCCCTGGTGTGCTTCAGCAGCTGCCACTTTCTGCAGGGGAATCACACAGGGTTGAAATTGTAACAATGAGAAGACACTGGTGAACACTGGGCCTCCCGTAGGAATGACAGAGAACAGCCCATCATAAACTCGGGCCACTGAGGATCCACACAGCAGGGAATGGGTTTCTCCTTCACTGGTTTCTGTGTTTTCCCCTTCATTTCCCTTTTAAAGTATTAGAGTGTATCGAATGAGCCCTCTCTCCCTCAAGGACTGTTTCAATCGCTTGCATTTTTTGGTTATTCATTCCTGTGGGTTGGTTGGTTTGTTTTTATTTTTGGGTGGTGGATTGGGTACTGGTATGGATAGTTAAGAGGTAAGGGAGAGTTTTCTTTTTACCCTTTATGCTAAATAGCAAAAATAAATGAGGCGAAGAGGTCTCTGGCCAAAGCTGTCTTTTTCAGTTCTTGCAGCACTGACCATTTGGTTGGCCTTCAACAACTAATTATTATCGGAACCGACACACATGGTGTGCGTTATTTAGATCCAGCTTTCACGCCAGCACTTTGGCTGAGGCAAACTTTCCAAATCAAGTGTTTTTGCCAGAAGTGACAAACCTCCTTTCCCAGAGTGTAGCAGATGTTTACAGGGACGGATGGCCTCCTGCCTCTTCCCCACCCCACCAGATTCTTTTCTGCCAGGCAATGCTTCTCTGTTGCTTCCCTTCCTACCCTTGAGGTGTAAGCATTCCCTTACTACATGGTTTCTTGTTGTTACTGCACCCAGCCTCAAATGACTCTTCTCTGAGAAGTCCTGGCTGGCCTGATAAGACAAGGGCAGCCTCCAGAGACTTCTCTTAAAAAGAATCAGCTTGTCCATTTTTGTTTCTGAAAAGCCCTTGCACGTGTTAAAAGTTTTCCTGTGCAAACATGTCAGAGAATGTTTTCTTAGGCTTCAAGACTGTATTTCTTGGCCGGAGGGAAAGTGTAGTCTATGTACTTTAAAATCCGAAATCTGAGATAATCTTTACATGATCAATAGATTGTCGGTTTAGTTCAGCCACGTCTTCGATACTGTCAGCTCCTATTAAATTTGCGGTTCTGCTCTTCTGCCCTTTCCCCTGGACTCCCCGACCTGTCCCAGGTACCCTGTATTCAGAGCTGGAAGTTATGGTCAGTCCCTCCTTGACAAGAGGTTTTAGGGTATTTCAGGTGGTGAGCAGAATTAGGGAATAATCAAGAAGTGAAGGGGAGAATTTCTAGTGTGACCCTGTATTGGCTTCCAGAGAGGAAGAAAAAGAAGACCAAGTTTTGAGCAGAGACTGAAAACAAAAAGTCCTGCGTTTGCTTCCTGCTCCTTCCTGACCAGTGTTAATTTCAGACTGTTTTGAGCTGGAATCCTTGGTCATATTGTGGAGACAAACTGGATGGTGTATTCTAAGATTCTTTCCCTTATAAGAGAATTGTTTACAAATACTTCGGTTTAAGGGCTTATACATATGAACCATTTTTGGGAACCTTTTATTATTAATATTATTGATCAGGAAAATGGAGAGGCAGGTTCTGAAACAATCATCCAAAGGCTTGAATGAGGTATTTTTTTAAATAAAAATCAAAACTGTTTGGGCTAGGATTCTACGCAGTGGCAGGAATAGTTCATGGTTGCCTATTGGTGTTGCTTGCATCCAGGCATACAGTTTTGGCCTTTGGTTAGTTAGTTGCTATTTAAAAAACAGACTCATGGAGGCAGGGATGTTCAAGGCCTGGGCAACAGTGGAGGGCATGAGGAAACAAGTGACTTCTCCAGAAGGGGCAATGCCTAGCAGATAAGATGAAAGACATAGGCATGGACTCATCGAACTAGGGCCCTCAGATCATTGGACGTTCCATCCTTTCTTGTGAAACTTGCAGGGTGGGTGAGGGGTGTGTGGAGAGCTGAATATATATCACCAAGTTTTGGGGGGGTTTTGGTATTGGATTATTTAAAAGTCAAACCTCAGTGTCCAGTAGTCTAGAGAGAAAGAAGTTGATCATTGAATGAAGACTTTATGCATTAAAGCCAGGCAGGCTCAGCCAAATAGCACACGTCCGCACAACATAACAAAGAAGAGGGACCAGGAAGGAGTGGAAGAGCACCTTTTATCCATCGAAAATTGGCAACTTATTTTCCTAATTCATTATTATTAGGATTACTGGATCACGATCAAATAATTCATTGGATTAGTCATTGAGAAAGCACTTAATCTCCAGTCATTTTCAATGGTAAAGAGGAGGTAAACTGAATTGAGGTGAGAGCACAGTGGTGTTGACCTCACGAGGTTGAGCCAGATGACTTTGCCCCTTTGCTGTGAAGTAAACTGAACACTTGCACTACGTGATGTGGATCTATTTCACAATCTATTCATTGCGGTGAGCTGAGGAATTGAAATGAGCCGTCAGAAAAGAAACACTGTCACTCTGCTGTTTCTGTGTAGGAGTTTGTAATCAACACACCGTGTGAAAACGCTGAGAAGACGTACATCGGAAATGTGATGTATGGGAATTATGCAGCCGTCTTTGCCCAGCTCATCATAAATGGAAGATCTCAAGGTTTGTCACCGACACAGAAATCTAGAATAATTCTCTTTACTATTTACCAGTGAGCACTTTACACTGAAAACCCATTTCACAAGGCTTTTATTTTGTTAAAAATTCAGTACTAAATTTATCTTCTAAGTAGACCTGATGATAAAATTTATCATTACCTTTTGACATTATATACTGTCATGTGCACAGTCATAGAATTGAATGAACTTCAGGATCAACGTAATTGTATACTGTCCCAGGAAAAAGCTTTAATCATATCTTTAGAAAAGAGGGTTTAGTAACTGTCTCTTCGCCTTCCTTAGGGCCCTACTGTTTCATTGTTCCTGTCCGGGATGAAAACGGGAGCTTGTACCCAGGAGTGACGGCTGTTGATATGTATAAAGAAGGTGAGTCCCCAAGTGACCCCTCTCCTACCCTCATTTGTACTTCCTGCTTGCTCCCCACTCCACCCAAGGAGAGACTAACCTAACTCACCAAAACAGTGGAGGCAGAGAGGACTCTCTGCTTTTGAAGGCTGATTAGAGTCTTTTATGTGGAGCTGTTAGAGAATGTTGCCATTTGTGAATATGCATCAGTCTCATTTTCTCCCAGCCTCTCGTACTTAGTCATGAGGGAGCTTTGTCCTGAGTTCCATCTCTTCTCTCCTTGGACTTTTGGCTCTCAGAAGGCAGGGTGGGGCTCGCTCTCTAGTGCCCCTGGGCCACCAGCCTGGTGTTGGTGCCCCTGAGGCCGTTGGTGAGTCCTAAAGGTTGCCTCGGTGTGCTGGTTTGCCAGGGCTGTTGTACCACAGACTGAGTGGCTTAGACAACGGAATTGGATCGTTTCACAGTCTGGAGGCTACAAGTCTGAGATCAAGGTGTCAGTGGGGTTGCTTCCTTCTGGGGGGTGAGGGAGAGTCTGTTCCAGGCCTCTCTCCTTGGCTTGTAGGTGGCCATCTTCCTGTTCACACAGCGTTCTCCCTGTGTGCCTGTCTGGGTTCAAATTTCCCCTGTTTATAAGGACAGCAGTCACTTGGATTAGGGCCCATCCTAATGGCCTCATTTTAGCTTGGTGACCTCTGTAAAGACCCTACCTCCAAATAAGGTCACATTCACAGGTACTGGGGGTTAGAACTCCAACATGAATTTTGGGGGGACACAGTTCAACCCATAACACTGGATGAGAGCCGGCCATGCCTGTGGGCTCCACTGGTCATCAACAGCAAAGGCCAAGCCAAGCCAAAGAAACAGGTTGGAGGAGAAGAAAAAAAGAGAGAAGAAAGAGGAGGGGAGAGAAGGAAGGAGACGATCCTTGGGTGGAGGGGGATAACCTCTCCTCAGCCCCTTAGGGTTTATCGACCACCGCCGCGCCTGCAGGAATGGGCTGCAGGTGGTTTGTGAGCGCTTTAAATGTGTCTCCCAGGGGTGACTGAAGCCCTTGCTGGCCCCGGTCCCTTGAAAACGCCTCATGTGTTGAGTGTTGTTGAGAGCAGGGGGTTTGGTCCAGGTCGTGTGAAGTGGTGCCAGACATTTAGAACACTGGCAACCTCAGAAAGTCTGCTTTGGCTTCCTTGTAAGCTCCTAAATGCAAGTGTGTCCTTGTCAGGGGGTGATGTCCTTAATAAAGATGTGTACTAAATAAAGATCTTCTCCCCCAGATTAAATCTCCCTAAGTGTGAGATGAACAAAAAGTAGACCCCAGACTGACGTTAGGAAATAGGTCTGGAGATTTCAAGAACCTTCTTGGGAGTTGGGGCACCCCAGCCACCCACTGCTGTCCTAGTGGTCATTTCCCTTTGTCTTTTCCACTTTTAGTTTCACAAGTTGACCGTGTGCTGGGGAGAAGCACCGGGAGGGAGGAGGAATTTGAGCATCACTGTGGGGAGTAACCAGCTTTCCTGCCTTCTCTGCGTTCAGTCTGATGTCCTTTCAGTCCCCTGGAACTCTCTCTCTCCCAGTCACAGCGACTGCTTGGGTGGGCAGGTATATCCCCACCAGACCCCCACCCTGCGCCCCGGAGCACGCGGGCTGCTCGGAAGGCACAGCTCTTCAAGGAAACAAACAAACGGCATCCCCCCGCAACCCCAAATGAAAAAGCGTCAACAATTCTGGGCGTAAAATAAAGGGCTTTGCATTTTAGTGGAGACAGGCCTGGGAAGTAGCAGGGACGATATTTCTGATGCTAGCATAGATTTGCCCCCTGCAGCTCCATTTCATTTCTGCTCTCTCTAGGTCTGCATGGCGTGGATAATGGGATTTTAATATTTGGATACCGAGAGAGAACCTGCTGGATAAGTGAGTAGTTTTCTCCTTAACTCAGATTTACTGGGCGTATGATCTCATTCCTCTCCCAACCCAGGCCTGGTTCTTGGGTCTCACGGGCTGCATACTGAGGCCGCTTTTCATAACAACTCCTGCAGGTTTACTGACAACTAATTGGTAAATGTAGATAAGCAAATAGAAAAATTTAAATTATCCAAAATGCTATTATCCAGATAGAATGTTTGTTATATTTTAATGTATAATTCTTTAGACCTTTCTCCATGATGACATATCTAACGAGAGAGATATGTTTGATTTTTACTGAATGAGATCCGCTTATAAATCCTATTTTTTATAACTTGTAATTTCTGTGTAACATTATATGTCAAATGTTTCTGTGCACCAATAAATACACATATGCATGATCATTTTTAATATTGTCATAATAGACTGTTAAACAAATGATCTATAATTTATATACTCAACCCCTTATTGTTGAATATTTAGGTTGTTTCCTTTAAGAAATTTTTTTTCTTTGCTATCATAAACCAGTTAGTGTTATTGCCTCCTTTGCGGGTGGCAGGAGATGAGGCACCTCCTTTCAGCTTTGGGGTCGTTATAACCAGTACTGCCTGGGTCGATAATGTCAGAGGTGCTCAGTGTTATTTCCCAGCATCCCTCAGTGAGGTCAAGGTGGGTTAAACAAGGAGATGCAGGCTGCTTCTACAGGCGCATCCCAGGGCTGGAGCTCCCGCTCCATGCTCTTTGCAGAGGCTAAGAAACACCCATTACTTTTACTTTTCTCAGCAGCGTTTCATGTATCCAGTAAGAATCCTGAACCACAGTCATATTTAAGTCTGTGAAAAAGCAAGCACCCAGGCTTGCTCCCTGCTTTCCCGGAGATTTTCCTTTAACACTTGACTCTTTTTTGTTGCCTGCAAGTTCTTGCCAGCAGATAAATATTGTAGATGCCAAAAGTTTACAAAAAATGTGGCGGAAACAAACTTAAAATAGTCCAAATTTTGTTTGTTAACTTTTCTCCCCCCGTGAATTGGTAGGAAATAAAATGGAAGCAACGAAAGCATCTTTGCGGTTATTCTGGGGGTGGTGAAGCCCCCAGGCCCCCTCAGGAGCTACAAGCGCTTAGGACAGCAGGTCTGAGCACCACCAGCCGTCCCCAGAGGTGCCTGCACATTTCTCGGCCACTTATCAGCATCACTCTACTCTGGGAGATGGGGAAGAGGGAAGGAAAGCCACAGATATGGAGCTCCCCATATCCCACCTACCCCAATGGGACCTTAGTGGCCTGGACAGTCCTCTGGACCCAGGGGTTTAGCATTCATCCAGTGCACTAGAGATTAGAAAGTCAGATTCAACTATAAAGAAAAAATGCTAGGGAGGTACATGGTCTGTAGAAGATATGAGAATATATAGGATATTCTTTGACAAGCAAGATTTGATTTTAGAGCCATTCCGTTGGCATTTAAGCTGCGCCCCTCCCCCCATTCCACAGAACAACAGCAGTAACACAGATATTTTGAGGGAGGAGTCCCACTTTGGGGGTGTCAGTTCCTCACTTGATCCAAAATGGGCTAGTAAATAGACATACAGATTCAATGAAATCTGTATCAAAATCCCAGCTGTCTTTTTTTGCAGAAATTGAGAAACTGGTCCTAAAATTCATATGGAAATATAAGAGACTCAGAATAGCCAAAACAATCTTGATAAAGAACAAAGTAGGCAGACTCACACTTCTGATTTGAAAACTTACTACAAATCTATAGTAATCAAGGTAGTGTGGTATTGGCATAAGGATATATATGGAGAATGGAATAGAATGGAGGGTCTAGAAATAAACCCTTACATTTGTGGTCAATTGATATGTAATGAGGGTGACAAAACAATTTAATGGGGAAAGAACAGTCTTTTCAACAAATGGTGCTGGGACAGCTGGATATCCATATGCAAAAGTATGAAGTTGGACCTTTACCTCATACCATATATAAAAATTAACTCAAAATGGATTACAGATCTAAATGTAAGAGCTAAAACTGTAGAACTCTTAGAAGAAAACATAGGTGTGAATCTTTGTGACCTTAGTTTAAGCAATGATTTATTATTAGATGGGACACCAAAAGCACAAGCAACCAAAGAAAAAAATAGATAAGTTGGACTTCATCAAAATTAAAAAAACTTGTACTTCAAAAGACACTATGAAGAAAGTGTCAAGACAACTCATATACTGGGAGATAATATTTGCAAATCATATCCATCATAATGGCCTAGTATCCAGATTATAAAAGAACCATTACAGCTCAACAATAGAAAGACATATGACCCACATAAAAAATGGGCAAAAATCTGAATAGCCATTTTTCCAAAGAAAATATACAAATGGCTAATAAGCACAGGAAAAGGTGCTCAACATCATTGTCATTATGGAAATGCCAATCAAAACCACAATGAAATACCATTTTGAACCCACTTGGGTGGCTATGATAAAAGAAACAGATGATAACAAGTGTTGGTGAGGATGTGGAGAAATTCGAACCCGCATACATTGCTGGTGGGGAGTAAAATAGTGTTACCAGTTTGGAAAAGAGTTTGGCATTTCTTCAAAAGTTTAAAGTTTTCATATGACCCAGCAATTCTTTACCTAGGGATGTATGAAAACATTGTCCATTGAGAGAATTGAAAACGTATGTCCACACAAAAATTTGTACACAAATGTTCATAGCATAATTATTCATCACAGCCAAAAAAGTGGAAACAACCCAAATATCCAACTGATGAATGTATAAACAAAATATGCTATATCCATACAATGGAAAATCATTTGGCCGTAAAAAGGAATGAAGTGCTGACACATGCTACAACATGCACAGGCCTTGAAAACAATGTGTTAAGTGAAAGCAGCCAGGCACATATTGTATGATTCCATTTATGTGAAATGTCTCGAATAGACAAATAGAGACAGGAAGTAGATTAATGGTTGCCAGGGCCTGGAGGATGAGGAGTGTGGTATGTGTTTCTTTTTGGGGTGATGAAATGTTTTGGCATTAGATAGTGGTAATGGTTGTACCTTTGTGAACTTTGTGAATACACTAAAACCATTGAATTGTACACTTCGAAAGGGGGAGTTTTGTGGTATGTGAATTATATCTCAACAACAAAAATGTGGACTGATGTGTGGTCTTCACCCTCAGGCTCCGGTGTTGATTTAGTGGTGGCGGTCCTCATGCCTCTTTGTCAGGGGCCACTGTAGAGTTGTGGGTTAGTAGTGTCGGGAAGCCTGCTTTTACTTTCCATGAGTGAGTGGAGCCCTTGTCAGCATCTCTCGGGGAAGGGACTTTCCCCGCCCCCACTCTGCTGTCTCATGAGGGCCGTCCCAGGGTGTGGGAGCCTGTGAGACTTCCCTGTGTGTGCATGTGGGAGCCACCCGACTTCATTTCTAGTGGTGCCATGTTCTTCTCTTTTGTTAACCCCACCTCTCTTCCCTGCCCACCTCTCCCCCACCACAGGTTCGGTTCCCTGACTCCAGATGGGCAGTACCATTCCGCTATTAAGAACAAGAGTGCAAGATTCAATGCGATGCTGGCAGCGCTGACCCCTTCCAGATTAGCTGTGACTTTTCAAGCTATGGGTGCCATGAAGGTAGTTGACTCTTATTTTAATTTACCTCACTGTTCATTCTCTGCATGTTCCAGGGGTGGGTAACAATTGTAGGAGCTGAGCTTCTCAAGCCACAGTTGGTGCAATACAGCTGGAGTTACTGGTTAGATACTAGGGAGTGCCAATTGGCCATGCACAGAGCACATTTCTGCACCCTTCGTACCACGGGATCCCATCCATCTGCATCCCAGATGTGTGCTGCTGAATACAGCGGGTGGAACATAGGCACTGTGGCAACAGAGCCACAAAAGATGACCCTGGGAGAACGAGTCACATTTCCAGCAGAACAAACACATCTGCTGGAAAAGCAGCTAAGACCTGACTCATGTGGGTGAAGGCCCGCACATCTTGGCTGAGTTCATTGGAGAGTGTTGGTGCTCACGTGGATGTTGGGGGTGTGGCATTCACATCACAGGTTGGAGGCCATGAGGCCAGACCTCTAGAAGCCATCTCTGCCTCCCCCACCCCCCTTCCCATATATTGGTCTGGAAGGAGCAGCCAGGAGAGAAAAGTTCTGGAAAAAGCCCCTCCTCCTCCTCCGGGCTCAGCACTGTCTGTTCTCTGGGCCCTCTCCATCTCTTTGCATGAGGGAAAAGCCTGCTTTAAGCTCCACTGAGCTTGGTGAAGCTGGAAGAAAAATCAAGATACCCATGAATATACATTTGTGGCTTGAATCTGGCTTTTCCGTCAAGAAGGAATAAATTTCATTCACCTGACTCCGGGCCTGACATCAGTACCCAGCTGTCTGAAGAGCAGGAAAATCCTTCTTGACTCACTTTTACTGGGTCCGTCCCATTCACAGGAAGCCTGCCTGACCTGGGCTTCCCCATGCGGTGCCCTTCCCGCGAGTGGGCACAGCTGTGACTCTGAACACCACGCTCAGTGCTGAGCCAGTGGCCACACGCCCACCCACAACGCTGCTTCCTGTGCCTGTTTCTCGGTGGCTCTTTAAAGGGGGCGAGGTGGGTGTTCAGTTCTGAAGTCCCAAGGCAGGAGTGGCTCAGCTGGTCCCCTTAGCTGAGTCCCCTGACGTCTGACGAATGAATGAGGCCCCGGGAGAGTCTGTGGTGCAGGCGCGGGGTGAGGCCAAGGCACTGAGTGTTAGAGCTCTGAGGACAATGACTCCTTCAAGTCAGTAGGAGACTCCATGTCAGCCATTTTCAGGACTCCAGAAAGAGGCAAATGGAGAGAAGCCAGATGAGCCTGGAAGTGCATGGTAGGGAAGATGGGACAAAGATGTGGCCTGGGTTCTCGGAAGTGGCAATGGCAGTGTCTGTACTGTGGCCCCTCTTGTTGCAGTGGCCTGCGGGGCCGCTCTGAGGAGAGTGCCAGATAAAGATCAAAACACACGCTGGTCCGGCTGTGAGGGTGGTGCAGGACCCCTGTGCCATGGTGAGGTTTCAGAGCAGGCGATGGCATGTGGAGGACGTCTGTGCTGCCGGCAGCCCTGTTAGCTCATCTAGCCTGGTGGTGGAGCCTGGCCGGCAGGCGTAGAGTAGTGTAGATGGGGCAGTGGGGGGCCTTCTGGGACACACCTGGTTTTAAATATCACCGGATCTGGAAGAGTGGGGGTGGGGGCAGAGGAGACAGAGTGGCTGATTTAAAAAGATACCTGTTCTCCATTCTACTGAACATTGTTGAGGTGCCAGCCCTGCTGACTCTGGAGGGTCTTGGGAAGCCAAATTTGTATCAGTTCCTTGTCGGGCGTCTGACAGGCATACTTTGTTCCTGGTGATGCACAGGCCTTATCATAGTTGCGGGCTCTGAAGTCAGGGAACCCTGGGCTCAGATCTCAGCTGGACACGACTGGCGGTGGGCCATGGGCAAATCAGTAGCCCTTTCGAAGCCTCAGTATCTTCATTTGTAAAATGGGCCTTAGGATAGTGGTGAGGCACATGTGAGAGGATTGTGTGTGTAGCGCTGGCACAGAGCAAATGCTTCGTCGCTCAGAGCAGTTACTCCTGTGGTGGTGGCGGCTACTGCTGCTGTTACTGTGAAGATAGGAGGTGGCTGTAGGAAAGGAATATGTGGGCTTTTCCATGAAACAAATGCCTGGAATCCTGGCCTCCAGGTAACAAGGAGGTCTGACACATTTTGCAGAGGTGCATAGTGTCCCTTGGGTTCCTGGGTATCTGGAGCAAAACACAGTGACTCTGAGTTGGCACTTGCCCTGCCCAGGAGATGGATTTGCCAGGTGACTGGAAGACCCCTCACAGAGCCTGGCAGGCCTCAGACCCTGCAGGAAGGGGCACCACCGCTGTGGTTGGCCCTGATGGACAGCGACCTTGGCCACGGTGATCTCATCGTGAGTGTCTTGGGCGAGGATGATCTCACCAGCCCTCTTGGCAGCTCCCCCCTCTCCTCAGGCTCAAACACAGGACAGATGTTTTCTCTGCTGAAACCTAAGCCGATCCTGCTTGCTCTGCTCTCGCTGATGAGCGGGAAAACGGATCCCTTTCCCCTGCGTGCATTCCTTATGTATTAGAAAACTGTCACCACGGCTCCCCACGGTGACATTCGCTCCAGGCTGACCATGCCTGGTCCTTTTAAACTTTGCCCAGATGTGTTATTTTTCATGGTTATCTCTCATTTCCATAGCATTTCTCAGTATGTTCAGATTTTCTCTTAAAGGGTTGCCATATTAGCTGTCCCCTACTTTGTGTCCAAAATGCTGGGCCAGATTAAGTGATTAGCAGGAACCAAAGGAAAAGGAAACTAAGATGTTTGGCAGGGGTGGGGTGGGGGCTTGCGAGACCTCTGCAGCCCCAGTGGGGAGGCTGGAAGCCTTTGCAGGAGGAGGAAGGAAGCTGGGGAAAGTCACCGTGAGTTTAGAGGGAGGAAGCAGAGGGAGTGTGAAATGTAAATGAAGTCTAGCCCATTGTTTTGGGTTGATTTTGCTGGAAGTAAATATTTTAGCATAAGACAAGCTGGTCGCCACTTTCAAAAGAGTCCCCCTAATCTTTTAAAGTAGGTGTTACTCAGTAACTGGGTTCCACCCCCAGAGTTTCTGATTCAGCAGCTCTGGGTGGGGCCGGATAATCTACATTTCCAACAAGTTCCCAGGTGATGCTGATGTCACTTATCGGCACTTGGAGAACCCTTGCACAGAACAGGTGGATAGGTGGTAAGTTCCTGGCCCCTCCCAGCCACCGTGTCACCCTCTGTGGCCTCCCAGCACCCCCAGGATCAAGGCCCAAGTTCTCTTCTAGTCTCCAGTGCCCTGTGTGACCTCTCCTTGTCCCTTCTCATGTGCTGCTGTGCTCCCTAGCAAGCCCACCCCCACCTTTCACATGGTTAGTTTCATGTACATTTCAGAGCTCAGGCAGATGTCCATTCTTGGGAAAGGTCCCAGCCTGCATGCCGTCTGTCTGTCATGTTCCCAAAGCTCTGCACCCCCCTCGCAGCATTTATTACGGTTTATAACCAGCTAATGGTGTGGTAGGCGATTTCCGCCCCCTGTTAGCCTAAAAGCTCCACAGCCAGGGGCCCTGCTGCCTCATTCACTGCTGAGTGTTCAGCTTCCCACACGGGGCGGCACACAGTAGGTGCACAGCAAATAGGAGTTGAAAGAATGAATGAGGAATGAATCAGAACTCACATCCAGGCAGAGTTTTTAGCAGAGGCGAGTGCTCAGTACATGTTCGTTCTTGTGCCCCCAGACCCCAACCCTTCAGCCCCTTCCCAGGGTGACTGGGGAGAAGGATGTTGCTACTTCTTCCTTCTAACCCTCTGCCCAGAACAGAGAGCCTTCTTTTTTCCTTCCTCCCTGATTGTCCTGTCCCAGGCAATGCCCTTCCTGTCTGCTTCACCTGTATGGGCTCCCTCACAGCGCCATGGGAATGAAGCCCAGGCCGTCCGGGAGTTGCCCGGGTGGGTGTGCTCCTCACGCAGGGCGCCGGTGACACGCAGGGGCCATACTGCAGGGTCTGCGTGTTGAGTACAAGTCGGGACTCCTGGACTGTCTCTACGGGCACATGGGGTGCTGGGAGGTAGAGACACTCATTCCCCGGTTCTAAACCCAGCGATTGTTGAGACGATGCCCACCCAGCGGGCTGCCGGAAAGCACTGTTTCTGTGAAGAAAGCTACTGCCTCTCTCATTTCTTTGAGTGAAATGATCGGCTGCCCCCGTTTGTCTACCTGCTCATGGCAGCTCTGCTGCGTGCCTGGTGAGGTCACAGTGGTGAGGAGAGGCTCACATCCCCTCTGGGGTTGGACAGTCAACCAAGAGAGTGTGGGGGACAATGGGACGAGTCTTGGGCCTCCCTGGCTATGGTAACACCCTGCAGAGAACAGATCCTGGGGATGTTGAGTGACTCTGTTCTGTCAGGGTGAGACCACCACTCCCAACTGTGGGCAGGGAGGGGACCTTGCTGTCACGGCCCCCCAGGGACGGGCTCTGAGTCTGCTGCTGCCTTGAGTGGTGTGACACTGTGGTGGAGGGGACCTGGGGCTTATTTTCCATTTCTCTGTTCTTTAGTTTCCTCACTGCTAAAAACAAGGCAATATATATATATATATATATATATATATATATATATATATATATATATATATAGCCATCTCATGGAAACATTGCGAAAATTCAATGAGTTGAGTTAACTGTCTTCACCACCACTACTATTACAAGCAAAGAATGTTTATTGATCCCTCACTGTAGGCCATGCCCATAAATGCCCTACAGGTGTTAACTCATTTCTCCTCATAAGAACTCTGAGAGGGTTCCACTGGTATATCCATTTTACATATGGGGAAACTGAGGCATGAGGAGGTAAAGGAATTTGCCTGAGGTGGGCACTAAATATGCATTACTTGACTCTGATGGTTCTTTTTAAAGGAGTAGATGTCCCCGTGTTTGGAAGGATGGTCACAGCATGTTGTGTAGATAAGATCGACATGTAGCTATTATTGAGAGAGATAGGAGAATTAAGGAGGAACCTGGCAGCCCAATGCGGTGCATGAATACTTAGAAGCTGGAGATACTTGGGCATGTGCATGAGCTGCTGAATTAGCTGAGTGACAGCTCTGGGTCATGGAAGGCCACAAGCTGGCCAGTGAGTCCTTGGGTTAGGAAGAATCTCACCATGGGTATTAACCAGGACTGCAGCTGGTGGGAGCCATGCTTCTCCTCATCACCTTGTCCCAGTGCCCAGCACTGAGCCAGGCAAAGGGAAGATGACCATATAAAGTTGTTCAGTTGAGATGAGTGGGACTGGCATCATGGAAACAGTTGGAATGTTGTGCCTGCTCTAGACTCTACAGCATATACTAAATCATCAATACGTCTAGGCTGTTATTATTATTACAAGGGATGTGGAAGCTTATATAATCAAGTTCAGGTATACTGATGACTAAAATGACATCTGAGGTTGTGAGGATAACAGGTAGGGTTTATAACACAAGCTTACCCCTCAGTGGTAGTGGCTGCTTGGAGCCCAGGGTGGAGAATTATGAGGCTGAGTCTGGATGTGGCTGAAAAGTGGCTGTGGTCATGGTCAGCCATGTGTAGGATGGGGACCAGTGGGGCCTGTGCCATCTGGCTGTCCTCCTGGGGTTCAGTGAAGGACACATGGTCTTGATAGAAGAGTAGAGAGACCAAAAGGCCATCTTTGAGTCATAAATGGTTGTACTATGTGTGATGGTGGGCAACTTTTCCTATCTCCTGGGGCCGAAGGGAGAGCAAAGGGAAGAAATTAGTTTCAGGAGGGACACTTGGAACTTGTGACAGACATGTGACCTTTTCTGACAGTGAGCATTGTTGGACATGAATAAAGGGTCTGTGGAAGGTGGTGGAGTCCACTTTTTCAAAAAAGTCTCTCCTCACTAATGATGGGGGTTTGGGAATATTGTGTCCTTGAACGACCTTTCCGAGACCTTCTGACTGTAAGGTTTTTGGAGAATTAGAACCACAAAGAAGAGGAGGTCAGGGGCATCTGAGTCTCCTTGTGAGTCAGAGGTGGCCCTTTAAACCACAAGGGGCTTGGTGGTGCAGTAAGCTGGGCCTGCGCTGTGTTGGGTGAGCATGGAGCAGAGCAGCCTGCATGTTCCTACTGCTCTCTGGTTTTGCTTTGGGGCTTCCCCTTCACCCAGGCTCTGACACATCCCCAGAGATGTCCCCGACGTCAGTGTTCTCACCCTCGTGTCTGGGTCCTGCATCCGGCTCTGCAGTGCCCTGCCTGTGTGCTTCAGTCACTGGCTGGGGCTGGGGCTAGGGCTGGGCAGCTACTGTCAGAGCGTGACCTTCTACCTGCCCTGGTGACCACGAACCACATGCTATGACACTTTTCCCTGAGTTGAAGCTCACTCAGTCCTCTCAAATTACTAACCTCAATTTCTGTGGCTACCACTGTAAAACTATCAGGTTTTTGTCTAATTCTTTTTCGGTGTGTGTGAGGAAGATTGGCCCTGAGCTAACGTCTGTTGCCAATCTTCCTTCATTTTGGATCTGAACCCGCGAACCCCGGGCCACCAAAGCAGAGTGCATGAACATAACCACTACGCCACTGGGCTGGCCCCTGTCTGTTTAATTCTTATTAAGAGGTCACCTAATTCTGTTTTCTTCTGGAATAATTTTATGCTCATCTCTTTTTCTTGTCACTTAGATTGATTTCATTTTTATCATTATTAACAGAATATTTAGTGGGCAGAGATCATACATTTTGGTGATTGGTTCATATATGATTTAGTAGTTAAGGGGGAGCTGTGGAATGTTATAGAGAAAAGCAGTCACCTACCTGATGGGCACCATATTTTAGAAAAACTGCCCAGGCAGGAGTGTGTCAGGAGAGGCCAGAGGCATATACCATCCTCCAGAGCCTGGACCTCTGCCAGCAGTAAGGGCCGCATAAGGAGCATCTCTGTAGGGCCCCGTTCACGGGAGGGCTCGGTGTGGAGACTGAACGGAACGGGACTGGATGGAAGTGGAAACACTCTGATAAGGAGCACAGAGACCTCTGCCCCTCAGGGTGGTGTAGCGGAGGGTGGAGTGAGCGGAGGACATGGGTTCCCTGGAGCAACGTCTTGAACATGTATGGTACTCACGGGTGCGTGTTTCACTGACATTGATGAGGCACCGTTGACTGATGTTTATTCCGTTGACACTTTTGTAACGTGGCCAGTCATCTGTTCTCACAGAGAGCGGTGCTGGAGAGTTGAGAACAGCGGCTGATCCTGTGTCAGCTGTGTGTCTTTTTAGAAGCATTGTGTGCTCTTTGAGGAAGGAGGTTCACCCTGCTCGTCTCCTTCCACTCAGGCTGACATTGTGCTTTCTTTAGGGTCCTCACCCACACACAGATGTGGGGAGCGGAGTAGCAGGACTTGCTCAGATGCTGGGGATGTCCCACGGGACGAAGGGTTTGGCCTGGATGATCCTCAGAGGGGCCAGCTGCAAAGTATATACTGTTTCCAGTTTTCTGGTGTAGGAACTTCCCGAGGTTGACCACCAGAGGGTGGCAAATACCTGCAATGACTTGCAGATTCTTTTTCCTCTACATTTATTTTCTTTTGTAGGTAAGAAGTGGCTGGGATTTTGTTGTTCTCCTCAGTGTAGCTTCTTATCAGCTATGAGGTTTTACGAAGTGGTCAACATAAGGAGAACAGGGGTGCATCAGCCAAGTAATTGTCTGACTCAAGACCAAGACTGTAAATAGGATGCACACTAGGTTATCTTGATGACTCTTGAGGATAAGATTTGACTCACAAATGTCTTGAAAAAAATAATAAGTTTGCAGCATTTTGGGTGGGTGTGAAAGTGGTTAAATATTTTTTTTTTGTGGTGTTTCCGTGGCAGTTGTTTACATTTTTAACAACTGAAACTTAAACATTTATTTTTTTTAAAAGATACATCTGCTGCCTTTTTCTCCAAAGACCAAAGAGCTAAAGATCCGGTACAACCATAGATAAATAGCACACGACGTGAATGTTTGAGATGAGTATTTGAGAGAACTGCCAGTTTGAGTTTACTTCAATTCCATGAAGACACATTGAATGCTTTCCTTGAACGAGACGCTGTGGGCAGTGAGCAGAGATGACCTGGAGCACGTGTGTGCCCTCCAGGGGCTCGTGGTGTCTCCAGGTAACTGATACTACACACTGTGAGGAAGCCTCCAGGGATTACGCTGTTCGGAGGGGGAGGGTGGTAGGGGTGCTATTGAGAATGACACTTCATAAAGAGAGTCGTGCAATTTATATGATTAGAAGGGACCTCAGAGATCAGAGTCCAATGCACATCTTTTATGGAAATGTTTCTAAATGAGGCCTCTGGGTCTTTCTGGCCCAAAGACCTAGGAGTTGGCGTCCAGCCCTTCCCCATCGAGCAGAGTATCCAGGACACATTTGCAGATGTGCAGCCTGAGAGCACACAGTGCTGGACGGATTTTTTCCTGTGCTATAGGAGAGGAAAGTCTTGGGCATCCCTCCCCATTTGATGTGGCCCAGGAATGTTAGATGTTTATGACTGTTACAGCGTCTCAAGGAACAGTGCTCCCTTCAACTAAGTCATTAGAGGCTTGTAGGAAACCACCATCTCTTCACACGCTGGGTTGTGGCAGCTGTGAGGGAGGTCGTGAAGCTGTCGCCCTTGTGGACTGCTTCCAAGTTGCTCTGGGCCCGGGTCCTGCCTGGGAGGGGCTTGCCTCCCTCAGTTCTAGCAGCCTGCTCACCGAGGACAGGTGGACAGTGTGCCCAGGCTGTGAGGAGCTGCATCTCTCCATGGAAGCCCTGTTGCCCGCCTCTGGGGAGTATTGTCCATGCCACCCGGAAGGGCACATATGGATGATTAATGGCTGGCTTACTGTCCTTCGGAGCTTTTCCACCTGAAACTTGATATTCCACGTAGCACAGGTGCTTGTACAGGTCACTGTCCCTTTCCCTCACTCCACATTCCAACACTCCATTCCTTTGTCCCTGCGGATGAATCCATCCTTTAGTGGTTTGTCAGAGAGAAGGGTAAAAATAACTCACTTGTCCTGAGTGCTTCTTGTATGAGGACGCGTTCCGAGCATTTTATACATAATCGCTCTTTTAATCGTCACCGTGGCACTGTGAGATGGGTGCTGTCGTGACTCCCATTTTCCAGATCAGAAAACTGAGATATGGAAAGAGTTAACAGCTTGCCTAGAGTTTCCTGATCTCACACTGCAGCAGTCCGGCGCTGGAGCCCGGCCTACACTGGGACAGTTTTTGTAATCCTCAAGCGAGAGGTGCTTTGAGTCCAGCCTAGGCCCTGGTCACTGGCATTCCTGGGCCGCTTTGGTGCACAGTTGTATTTGCTTTGGTTAACCAAACCAAACCAAAGATTTTAAAAAGTTGTTGTCTACGTTTAAAAATGTGGAGATTCTACCCAAACTGGGATTTGACAGATGCCAAATGGTTAGCCACTGGGCCAGAATCCAAGCTTCCTTCCCCAGTGGGACCTGGGACCTGATTTATTTTTTAGTGGCACTGCCGACTTTGTTTGATAGCTGTGTGTCACTGTGGTCCTGAGCGTCTGTGCTGGGAGCGGGAGGGGGAGGGGAGACAGGCTGGTCTGGCCTTTACGTTGAATGTCCTTTTATGGGGAAAATATCTGTTTGTAATGTTTATTGAATGTGTTCAACTTTGAGCTTAGTCCAGTGGAGTGATTTTGAATACCTCTGCCTACCACAAAATGAAATTTCATAAGCCAAAAAAAAAATCACACTTCCTTAGATAAATTGTAAAAAGTGAACTGGGCCATTTAAGTTTGTCTCTACAAACCCCTTATAAGCACTGAGAAGCAAAATGATGGTTAGTGGAATATTTGTGTATTATAATTCTCTTATTTATCAACCCTAGATATTTCTACATCTCTGCTATGAGAGATGAGAGTTTAATTTACTTACACAACACCCTGTCCCCCTTTCAGTTTTTTACCCCCCACAATTTTTGATTTTTACATTATTATTTTTAATTCTCCCAAGGATTTCCAGGGTATCTATAAATATTCTTAAACTTCCATTTCTTTTTTTTCTTCCTTTTGTTTTTTGTGAGGAAGACCAGCCCTGAGCTAACATCCATTACCAATCCTCCTCTTTTTTGCTGAGGAAGACTGGCCCTGGGCTAACATCTGTGCCCATCTTCCTCTACTTTATATGGGACGCCGCCACAGCATGGCTGACAAGCAGTGCGTCGGCAGGTGCCCGGGATCCGAACCTGAGAACCGCGAGCCGTCGAAGCGGAACGTGCGAACTTAACCGCTATGCCACCGGGCCGTCCCCTAAACGTCCATTTCTTATCCAAACAACCCTATTTCTTGACCCCTTTCCATCTGTTCCCCACCTCTGTTGGCTGGACCATTGACTTTTATATTGTCAAGGCTGGGGCATTTACCTTTTCTCCTGTAACCGTCATCTAGCTCTGGGCTTTAGGTTACATTATCATGTCCGGGGCTATGAAGTATTGTTCACTCTAGGACCTGTAGCACATGAGGATTGTATTAACCTTTACAATTTGAAGAACAATATTCTTAGTATCAAGGTCAAATGCAATCACTTTCCTTACACTCTATAAATTACTCAAAATCATGGCACATTTTTGTTTGCTTGATATTTAGATCATTGTATTTTTGTAAGCTTTTTGGTTTCTCCTGGAGTTTCCAGTTACCTTCCTTTTTTTCTTATTGGGCGCAGAAACATATGTCTTCATCACCGTATCACCATATCCGTAATAAGTTCCAACTTCTTGCTCATTTAGTTTCTTGCATGGAATCCATCCTGTCATTTTCCTCGAAGATCTTGTGGAGCCCATTGATTTCTTATTGTCATTTTGATCTGTTGTTTCTAAGCCTGATGTACAGCGATCATCATCTAAATATTTTTCTTTTCACTGGATTTTTGGTTGTAGTTCAACTTTTTCTTATATCTCCTATTGTCCTTTTGCTTGGTTTTCCTTTGGTTTTATTATATTTTATTATAGTATATCCTCAAGTAATTTCCTCTGGAAGGTACATGGCTGGTCATATTCTGATTCTTTGTATGTCTGAAATGGTCTGTATTTTGCCCTCACATTTGATTGATAGTTTAGCTGAGACTTCTATGTGAAAAGTCATTTTCCCTCAAACTTTAAAGGTGTTGTTCCATTCCTTCTATCATAAAGTTTGCTAGTGGAAAGTCATATATTCCCCTGTATGAGACCTGCACTTCATCTCTGGAAGCTGTTTGTCTTAGATATGTAGAAATTTCTCAATAATGTGTCTAGGTCTATTTTTTCATTTATCTTGCATGACACTTGGTTGCCTCCTTCAGTTTGAAAACTGGTATCTCTTTTCATTCTGGGGAATTTTCTTCTACTAGTTCTTTTGGTAATTCTTTTTTTCCATTTTTCTCAGAACTCTAATTATTCGGCGGTTGGAATTTTTGTCCTGATTGCCTGTCTTTTATTTTTTTCCCCTCATAAATTTCTCAGCAGGATTTGCTCTATGTTCTGGACATTTTCCTGATTACACATTTTTATTTGTACAATTATTTTTAATTTTCAAGAACTCTTTCTCTATTCCTTTTCTATAGAGATATGTTTTTGTTTTTTAGATGCAATTGCTCTGTAATCTCTCTAGAGATATCAACTGGAGATTGTTTTTCAGAGTTCTGTTCCATGCACTATCTTTTTTTACTTGAGGGTCAGTTGGGGTCAGTTGGAAAGATAGAGAGGGTTGGAGGGCAGAGGGACTGGAAACCAGAAATTACAACCAATGTGAGGTTAGTGCTATAATGCAGTTATGAGCAGGACCAGACCAAGGGCCACCAGGGTTAGCTTATGCCATTCAATGAAGAGTTCCCCCAAAGACTTTATAGTGACTTTTGAAGGACAAGTAGAAATTGGTTGGCAAATAAAGTGGGGGAAGGACACTCCAGGCAGAAGGGAGACCATGTATGAAGGCATAGAGTAGTGAACCAGTGCAGCCCATTGTGGATGAACAGAGGGCTTAACGTGGCCAGAGCTTCCAAGGCCTGCTTAAGAGGTCGTGGTGGTTATCCACCATCCTGACAGGTGAGGCGGGCCATAATGGAAAGGAACTCATGAGCCATGGAGAGCCTGTGAAGGAAGGATTACATGCAGGATAAGGATGTGACCAGGTATGCATTTTAGACAGACTGTCATGGCAGTTAGGTGGAGGATAGAGGGAGAGAAGGGTTGGCAATTGGGACTATGATAATAGTCCAAGTAAGACATGATACACAGTTGGTGTGGAAGGGGTGGGGAAAGAATATGGTGCATATACAGGGGACAGAATGGAGAGGATATTAGGGCTGATCAGACGTGAAAGACCAAGGATGACAGCAGGTCTGGCTTTGGTGACTGTGTGCCTTGAACTCATCCAGGGAGTTAAGAAGGAGGGGCACCTTCTCTGCTTCCACCAATAGAGATTTTCCTTGGAATATACAACTGGCTTTCTCTACCCTTTGCTCCTCCTACCGCAGGGGCTGTGGAGTGACCTACCTCATAGAGAAGTTTGAGAGTAAGACCTGTGGCTTTTGTAGACCTGCTGTCCCTCTTCCTCCTTCTTCAAGGAGCAGGTACTGAAGGCTGGCTCCAGGGAAGCCTCCTTCTCGTGGGGAGGCCTCTCTGTCCAGTGCTGACAGGACTGCCTGGGCAAGTGTGTCTGAGGCTGGACTGTGGTATTAGCAAGCCCTTCCATTACTTCCTTCAGTCACTTTGTCTAACCTGATTTGAATCAATAGAAAGGTAATATTTCGGCCTACATCTGCTGTTCCTTGGCTTATTTCTCAATTTGTACAAAAGTCAGGTGGGGGTGCCTCATGAACCCCATCATAGGGACCATAGAAGGAGGGGATGTTCATATTTAAAATGTACGTGCTGGGCCAGCCCGGTGGCACAGCGGTTTAATTCGCACTTGGCAGCCCGGGGTTTGTGGGCCCGGATCCCGGGTGCCTGCCATGGTGGCGTCCCATATAAAGGAGAGGAAGACAGGCATGGATGTTAGCCCAGGGCCAGTCTTCCTCAGCAAAAAGAAGAGGATTGGCAAAGGATGTTAGCTCAGGGCTAATCTTCCTCACAAAAAAACCCAAAACAAACAAACAAACAAAATAAAAAACAAACATTCTCCATTTCTTAAGTGTATGTCCAGATCTTTGTTTTATAACTTTGGAACTTGCCCACACCAGGGTATTTTCAGTCCAGGCAGGCATGTATTTGGGCAGAGACTATTTGTTTTTATTTCCTGCCTAGCACACTTGCTCCCTGGCTCACCCCTGCAGATTGCTCATGGGTGAGCCTCATGGGTCTGATGACATTGTGGGTGTGACTGAAGTGCTATTCTGGGCAGATGACGTGCAGGTCCGGAGATGGTCTCATTCTCTAAAGATGGCCGTGTAATAGGATTAAAGCTTCAGAGAGGAGCCTTCCCCCCAAACTGTGGAGAAGCTGGGTTGAGGGGCATTCTTTCTGGACAAGAGAAATTGATCTCATACTCTGGCAACACAGACCTGATTGCGGTTCCTCAAACAGGACACACTTTGCCATCTCCCAGCTCTGCACAAACTGTTCTGCTCATGACCCTCCCTCCCTCCCTCTCTCTTTCCCATTCCCATTCTGTTGTTTCCCTAGGGAACCTCCCTGGCCTTGCCCTGCCTTCCTGCGTGGAGCTCTCACAGCACCTCGTTTATCTCAGCCCCAAGTGTTAACTGTTGTCTGCTTCTCCGTTTGCCCCGTTAGACTGGTAGCAACTAGAGGGCAGGGGCTTCGCAGCACCAGGTGCACAGGAGGCCCTCAGTAAATATCTGTGAACTGATTCAGCCCTGTGGACGCCCCAGCCCATCACAAGCATCTTCATTCTAATGACGTCCAGGGGAAGGGGAATGGAGCTGCCTTGTGCTGACTGCCCACAGTGCACCAGGCAAGCGATGCTCTCTGTGCATTTTCTTACCCAGTGCTCACAGCAGATCTACCATGATTCTCATTTTACAAATGAGAAGACAGAGGCTCTGTGAGATGAGGTAGCTTGGCAAGGACAAACAACTCCCAGGGGGCAGTGCCCACTCCGCCCTACAGGGTCACCACTGAACTCCTTTTGCCAAAGATCCTCCATTTTGAGGCTGCACTGGAGAAGATGTGCTGCACATGGGGCTTCAAAGTGCAGCATCTTAGATTTTTGGAAACTTCCATGCATCTTGCTTGGGTAACCTCTGACCTTTGAGCCCACTTGGCCCATGTGACATTCTGTGGATTTGATCGTGTCTGTCTCCAGGGTTGCAGGGGGTGGCCTTAGACTCAAACTTGATATTCGTTCTCACGGATCTCAAAGGTCAGGCAGTCAGGGTGACAGCCAGTAGCACCAGAGTGACCCTATTGGGTCATGTTTTCTTTATCTACTTTCATCTGGTGAGATTGTTGTCATGAGTAGACTTTTAAAAACTATTTGCATATCTCATTTCTTTATCTCATTAGCATTGTAAGAACAGTGTCCCAGTTTTCATGTATGAATAAATAACTGTGATGGTGTAAGGCACTAAGGGGCTGGTTTACCACAGCTCTTTCCCTTCCTCGTGTTTGGCATCTCATCCAAGCTTTGTTTCAGTCCACGCTCCAGGCTTCTGATCTTGTCAGCAAATAATACCTTCTACTGCCCTGAACTACCTCCTAAATTTAGAGGACACCCTTGTCACTGTGGTAGTCTGACTCTGAGCACCAAATTACTAGAGGTGCTTAATATAACAAGTGTACTGTCTGCCTATACTCCATTTTTAAAGTAAGTAGAATTTTAAAAAAGGAGGGGAGGAGTTAGTTTAAGTACGGCCTTTCCTCTGGCACAAGCCCACCTTTATATATGACCTTACAAGTCCTCTGGGTTATTCACTACAGACGGACTAAAGGTATGCGGTATTGCAAGTTTTGGAGGACAAGACATAGATATAAGTCCCTGCCCTTAAGGGATTTTCAGTACTGTTGGAAAGGCAAGAGTGTAGACCTGAAGGGCTCCTGTGCCAGTGTTGGTGCCCTGGGAGCATACTGAAGCCCGTGACCAGCCAAGGCTGACATGGCTACCGTGCTGCAGTTAGAAGCCAGCCTGACTTGGTCTGCTGGGCAGGCATGAAAAGGACATACAGTGTTAAGAGAAGTGTAATTTTCAGAACACTGGAGTGGATAGTTCCACTCAGTACCTGGAGTGTTGTTGATTTCTGAGCTTTGTTTTTAAACAGAGACCCAGACAAGTGGAGCCAGTCTGGAGATGATACCCAGGACAGTAAAGGAATTTGACATGATACCATGCTAGGAACTGCTGGAGCATCTGGGGGTGCTTAGGTGGGAAAAGAGAAGATTTTGGGACAGAGGGGCATGACAGCAACCTTGATGTACACTGGGGCTGTTGGAGGCAGCTGGGAAGATGGTTTGGACCAGATGATGGAGCGCCTTTCTTGCCTTGCTAAAGATTCCGCATTTTATTCCTTAGGCAGTGGGGGCCTACCTATGGTTTCTAAGGAGGGAAGCACTGAGATCTAGCTGTGGCTCAGGGAACACCTTCATTTGGAATGGAGAACACAGAAGAGGAACAGGTTTAGGGAGGGAGGTGTGAGTTTACAGAATCATCAGGCAGGAGTGTGGAGGCTCTGGGATGCGTTAGCTGAAGCTAGAGGAGTAAGTGACCGTGCAGGAAGAGACAACTATGAGGGATGCTGGGTAAAGGCTGCATTTAAAGGATAAGCTGAAGAGCATGATGGGAAATGCAAGTGATGGGTCAGAGAAGTGGAAGGAAAACTAGAATTTTTCCTTCATGGAAGGCCAAGAGCAGAGAATTTCAAGAAGTAATGTATCATCAGTAATCTTATAGTAATTGCCACTATTCGTTGAATGATGCTCATTCGTTGAGTACTAGACTTTATGCTAAGTGCTCTCCACACATCATTTCCTTTAATTCTTACAGGAGTTCTACAATTGAGGCACTCATGTTGATATTCTGTAGATAAGGGACTGAAGACCAGAGTGTTAAGCTTCTTGGAGACAGAATATGGGCTTTGGTGTGAGATAGGCTGGGTTAGAGTTCCACCTCTGCCCTTATTAGCTGTGCAAACTTGTACGAATTACTTAGTTCCTCTTTTCTAAATGAAGTATAATGGCCCAGGCTCCTGCAGATGTTTATGGGATTCCATAGCTGTTGTCTTATTGTAAGTGAAGGCCTTCACACAGTGCCCAATACACAGGGATCCCTCCATAGACTTTAGGTTGGTCTTGGTTATTTCCCAGCACCACCCAGTGGGTGATGGAGCTAAGATTTGAACCCGGGTCTGTGTGGGATCATAGCTTGTGCTATGCCTTCAACCAAGGGAGGTTATGTAGGACCAGAGTTTGAATGCTTGTAGGGTAGAGGAATGGTGTTTTAGAGGTAGAAGCGACCTGAGCACATCTGAGCCCAGAGGGGAAAGAGGAAGTAGAAGAGAGAGATTAATGTTGCCAGAGAGAGGGAGGTTGACTGGTGGGAAGGTCACAGGGAGACTTATGACATGACATTAAAACACAGGTGGAGGAATGACCCTGAAACAAAAGCAGATGTCTCTTCCTCAGACACAGGGGGGACGGAAAGTCTGAAGAGAGGAGGAGACAGAGGAATTTTCAAGCAGGGGCAAGAAAGTTGAGAGCATTCTAACAGATGATTCCTATTCTCTCAGGAATGCAGAGGTAGGTCAAGATCTGAGGAGAGGGAGCACGGGTAGGGGTGAAAACTTCGGAAGAGGAGGCTTGTTTTCCACAGCCATCAAAGGCTGTAGGATGGGGAGGAGAGAGGCGAGGAATAAGAGGGCTTGTGACGACCATTGAAAACCCAGTATTGAGTGGAGTGTCATGGTCTAACCTGTATTTTTGGCAGTGCCAGGCAGTATGAGGATGTAGTTTGTACCTGGGGCAGTGATAGGGATGGTTGGGTTGGCCCAGATTTGGAAACTCACCGATTGGGTTGCAGAAGGACAGAGTGTAGCAGTGAGATGACAGCTACTGGGAAGGTGTGAATCAGGGAGCCCAGAAGATGAGGGTGGAAGGAAGTGGGAGGAAGGGACTTTGTGGCCAGAGGGAAAATTTCCCTTCTTCCACTGTTGTTGAATACCCAGTATGATCAGGGACTTCTAGTGAATAACGTATATGACCCACTTTCAGATTTCATTTCCCAACAAATATAAGGCATCTGTATGGAAAACTTTATGGCAAGAACAGCTATCAAACCTCATAAGCTGGATTTTACCAAACTGTGACCTCAAGTGTCATTCATAAAAGTTGGGCTCTCAAAACCACTGGTCTCACGGCCATGTACCCCAGCCCTAGCATCAGTCATTTCTCCAAGGAGCGCTGGTTCCTTTTATTGAAGAATGGTTTTGGAGTACTGGGTGTTTTGTGGCTACTGAAGTGTTGTTATTTCTAGGTCTTCTCAGTTGATCAAACAAGGAAATGTATATTTGTATACTAATCTGTGTGTACACAGATATCTATAAATATATATCCGTTCGTGTCTATATTAAGATAAACTTGAGTTCATACTGATGTCTCAACTTTAATCTATTACCCCATAGATCACTCTAGACTTCTCCCCTTGCTTGTCTGTAACCTCCTGCTCCAACAGTGAAAAACCTAGCTCCAACCATCTGCCCTCCATTTACTTAAATTGTTCAATTCCAGTACACCTGTGTAGTGGTTTCAGAATTGTTAACTCATACCCCCATGGGAAACAACTTTATCCTCTAGGGTACAGTGCTTACGTTCAGTTTGTTTTGCCTTCGGTCTTATAGTCTACACTCAGCTCCAAAGTTAGTTCCGTCCTTTTATCCCTCCTCTGCTTCAGTGAGGTTGTTTCATACATTTGTAGTATTTAGATTCTTTTTTCGCAGGCTGCATTCCATTCTGGGATCCTCTCAACTTTTAAATGATTTTTTTTTAAGGAAGATTGGCCCTGAGCTAACATCTGTTGCCCATCTTCCTCTTTTTCTTTTTTCTCCCCAAAGCCCCAGTACATAGTTGTATGTCATAGTTGTACATCCTTCTAGTTGTTCTATGTGGGACTCTGCCTCACCATGGCTTGACGAGTGGTGAGTAGGTCCACGCCCAGGATCCAAACTGGTGAACCCCAGGCCGCTGAAGTGGAGCAAGTAAACTTAACTGCTATGCCACCGAACCGGCCCCTTGCATACATTAAGTTTCATTCTTTGTGCTGTAAAGTTCTATGGGTTTGCACAAATATATAATTTCAGGTATCTGTCATTATAGCATCATACAGAATGGTTTCACCACCCCAAATAATACCCTGTGCTTCACCTACTCAATCTTCTTCCCTCCACAAACCTCTGGCAACCACTAATCTGTTGACTAACTCTATAGTTTTGCCTTTTCCAGAATTTCATATAAATAGAATCAAATAGTATGTAGCCTTTTCAGACAGGCTTCTTTTACTTAGCAATGTGCATTTAAGATTCATCCATGTTTTTGCATGACTTGATAGCTCATTCCTTTTTATTGCTGAGTAGTATTCTACTATATAAATGTACCACAGTTTGTTTATCCATTCACCCAGTGAGGGACATCCTGGTTGCTTCCAGTTTTTGGTGATTATGAATAAAGCTGCTATAAACATTTGCATGCAAGTTTTTGTGTGGACATAAGATTTCAGGTCATTTAGGTAAATACCTAGGAGTGCTATTGTTGGATTAAATGGTAGGACTAGTTCAACTTTGTAAAAAACCACCAAACTGTCTTCCAAAGTGACTTTATCAATTTTTCACATTCTCACCAACAATCAATGAGAGAGCTCCTGTTGCTCTGGATCCTTGCCAGCTATTGTCAGTGTTTTGGGTTTTAGACATTCTAATATGTGTGTAGTGGTATTTAATTGTTGTTTTAATTTGCATTTCCCTGATGACATATGAGGTTGAGCATCTTTTCATATGCTTATTTGCCCTCTGTATATTTTCTTTGGCAAAGTGTCTCTTCAGATCTTTTGCCTATTTTTTAATTGAGTTGTTTGTTCTGTTATTATTGAGTTTTAAGATCTTTGGATATCTTAAACTTAAGATCTGTGGATATTTTTGGGTATCAGTCCTTTATCAGATATGTGTTTTGCAAAGATTTTCTCCCAATTTGTGACTTTTCATTCTCTTAACAAAGTGTCTTTGACAGAGCAGAAATTTTTAATTTTAACAAAGTTCAATTTATTTAGTTTTTCTTTGATGGATTGTGCTTTTGGTAGTCTATCTAAAACTCAACACAAACCCAAGTTTATGTAGATTTTCTCCTATGTTTTCTTCCAGTAGTTTTATGGTTTTGCATTTTACATTTAGGTTTGTGACCCATTTTAAGTCAATTTTATTTAAAGTGTATGGATCCCTTTTTTTTTTTTTTTTTGCATATGAATGTTCCAGCAAAATTTGTCAAAAAGACTATCCTTTCTTGGTTGAATTGCCTTTACAGCTTTGTGAAAACTCAGTTGCCTATGTATGTGTGGGGCTATTTCTGGGCTCTCCATTTGGTTCCACTGACCTAGTGTCTATTTTTTTCTCAATACCGTGCTGTCTTGATTACTGTAGTCTTAAATTATTTAAAAAACATTTTTTTTTTCTTTGTTAGCTCACCCTGAGCTAACATCCGTTGCCAATCCTCCTCTTTTTGCTGAGGAAGACTGGCTCTGGGCTAACATCCGTGCCCATCTTCCTCTACTTTATATGGGACGCCACCACAGCATGGCTGACAAGCAGTGCATCGGCCGGGCGCCGGGATCCGAACCTGCGAACCCCAGGCTGCCAAGCACAAACTAAACCGCTGTGCCACTGGGCGGCCCCATGTAGTCTTGAAATCGGATGGTGTGCATCCTTCAACTTTGTTTTTCTTCATTGTTGTTTTGGCTGTTCTAGGTCCTTTGCCTTTTCATATAAATTTTAGAATCAGTTTGTCAATATCTATAAAATAATGGTGGGAACTTGATTGGGATTGTGTTGGGATCTCAAGAATTGACATATTAGCAATATTGAGTCTTCCAATATATGAACACAGAATATCTCTTCATTTATTTATATCTTCTTTTATGTTCACTTTTTACATCTATCTTTTTCTCTCTCTTTTGGATAATTTGTATTGATCTATCTTCAAGCTCACTGACTCTTTCCTTTGGCATTTCCATTCTGCTATTAAGCCTCTGCAGTGAACTTTTATTTTCAGATATTGTATTTTTCCATAGTAAAATTTTCATTTGTTTCTTGTTTTTAATCTTCTGTTTCTCTGCTAAGATTTCCTATCTTTTCATTAACTAGAGAATATTTTCCTTGACCTCATGGAATATGGCTATAACATCTGCTTGAAAGCCCTTATCTGATAATTCCAACATCTAGATCATCGTAGGGTAGGCATTTCTTGATAGTCTTTTCTCTTGGGAATGGGTCACATTTTCCTAGTTCTTCATAAATCGAGTAATTTTGGATTATACCCTGGACATTGTGAATGTTATGTTTTGGGGACTCTGAGTTATGGTATAGTCTTCTGAGGAAGGTTGATGATTTATTTTATCAGGCAATTAATTTGGTTAGACTCAAGGCCTAACCTTGAGCTTTGTCTTATCTTGTGTGTGTTCAAGTCTCAGTTCACTTCTTTAAGCCTTTGCTGTACTGCTTTGTCCCATGCCTGCTGGTTTAGAGGTCAGCCTGTGACTGATCCAGAGTTCATGCACAGAGTCAGGGGGTCCCCTTCTTCTCCTCTTGCCTCTCTGGGATTCCTCCACACGCTCCGGTGACCATAGTTGCCTTTGCTTCTTTTCCTAGTTCCTCCAGCCAGAAAAACAGCAGGTTTTCTCTCAGAGTCTTAGCCACCGTGCTGCCCTCCTCAACTGTGGCCCACTTTCAGGGCAAAAATCAGGAAAACAATAACAACAACAAAAAGCCAGGAAATTCACCCTGTGCCAGTTGCTACTTCAAATTTTATGACTCCCCTCTATAATCCATTTGCTTGGTTTTACTCTCCAGAATTCTTGGTAGTTGTTTTTGTATTTGTCCTGAAGTTTATAGCTGTTATCTCTGGAAGGGTCAGTCTAGAGAGGGCTCACAATGCTATTAGAAGTGAATTTCTGCCTGCTTTTTTCACCTAATGCTAATTCTTGGAGCTTTTTCCAAGTTAGTATAGAAAACTTCCTCAATCTGTTTAACAGTGCATAGTAGTCTCCTATAACTAGACCCCTCCTGGTGGACATTTATGTTGTTTCCAAAGTTTTGCTTTATGACAGTTCTGCAACAAATGTTCTTACACCCCTATACATTGCTCTGAGTTCTTGGCGGAGAAATGTCTTGGGCCTTAGCTGCAGAAGAGGTTTTTCTTAGAATCCTGAAAAATATTCATTTCCTTGGTTTTGGCGTGATCTCTGCTTCCTTTTGTGGTTGACTGAAGGCCTAGACCTGGTTGACTGAAGGCCTAGACCATGTTTCTGGGCATATCCTGTGGCAGGAAGGTGTGAAAAATTGGAGAGATAATGAGGAGTGCTGAGTATTCCCAAAGTCTTAGAGATTGCTCTGCAGCACTCAGCTGGGAGGAGTGAGGGAAGTTGGATGCAAAAGGACAGAGACAGCCCCCACACAGCTGGATGTTTTATTTAATTGCCTATTTCCAAATTGGTTATTTATCAACAAAGAATGAAAGGCATCTTTGGACAAAAAGGTAGCACGTTAAAGGAAAGCTTTTTCTCTTTGCCTCTCTCTCCTCCGATTCCTCTTACGCAAAGGCCAAGATGAACCTTTCAGAAGCATCACAGAGTGTGTCCCTATCTGTTCACACACTTTCAGCATCTCTAATTGTCTCCAGGATCATGTTCCTAATGTTCAGCATTGTACTCAAGACCCTCAGTACTCCAGTCCCAATATCCCAGGCATTCAATCGCTTTCTAGCTGTGTGGCCTTAGGCAAGGCAACATACTCTCTAAATCTCCCTCTCCCCATCCCCAAATAGGAATAGTCATGCTTCCTTCTCAGAGTTGTTGCTAGGCTTAGATAAAGTGACGTTTCTGCAGCACTTGACACCATATTTGACTTGTAGAAGGTGCTCAGTGGATGCCACCCGGAGGTGGTAATGTTGCCCAAACTTCCTGTCTGACTCGTCCTCACTGCTCAGCCATTGCTGATGCTGAGGTCCCACGTGAGGTCCACCTTTGTTCTCATATCTGTCTGAAGCCTACCAGTCCCTTGAGGCCCAGCTCAACCCCAGCTCCTCTGCGAAACTTTCTTGATTAACCTCTCTCACAACAAGATCACCCTCCCGTGAATTCCGGGAGTCTGGCACTTGACACAGTGGGTAGTGAAGCCAATTTCTTGTTTTTTTATTGCATTCTCTGAGCTCAGGGACCATCCCATGTGCCTCTTTATGTGCTCCTCAGTTTCTTGTACACAATAGCTTTTTCATAAACATCGATGGTGGGGTTGGAACCCTATATTTCACATTCATTAACGGGCAATTTCCACACAGAGAAGAACAACACTTACAACTTTGTCATTGGTGGCCATTGGACCATAGCAATGCAGTGGTCATACTGGTGTTAGAAACATGCCAGGTTAAAGTTTGAAGACATCCAAGCTTTCTTCTGAGCTTTGGAGATGCTATTTTGCTCTTTTCTCTCTTGACATTTTTTTTTATGACCACAATTAGGATCTTTGATAATCTCATCCTGTAATCTCTTCTCGGGTTATTGGAAAAACTTTCCCCACAATTGGGTGCTCTGTATGGTCATGTTTCCCTCACAATGGTGAGGAGGCAGAATGTTCTTGGCTGCTATGTGGCTGCACCAGATCATGGAGGCCACTGGGAGGGCTGTTCTCTTGGCTGCTGAGTCAAGGGGGCGAATACAGACTTTATTGTTTTAACGCACACAGACAACTGCATAACACATTAAAGGGAAGAAGTGGAGGAAATACAAAACCTGTAATTTCAACAACGTTCACGCAGAGCTCCTGCTGTGCGTCTGGCACTGTACGAGGCGTGGGATGGAAGATGAACAACCAGCCTTTAAGAGCTTGCAGGATGGTGAGAAGAGATCTGTACCCAGACAGCAGCACCTGCATATGCCGTGCAGAAGTAGCCAGAAGAGCAACTGATGAAAGCCAGGGTGGGGCATAGAAGCCTCCCAGGGGTCGTGATGTCTGAAGGGGTTTTTAGGATGAATAGGAGTTTGAAAGGTGGGTGAGGAGAGAAGAGCATTGAGGGGGATGGGATGGGATGTGAAAGGGAGCAGAACAGTGCACTGCGTTTGGGAGTCTGGGGGTGATTTGATGTACTGGCTAGGAATGAAAGGGTGGTGTGGTTGAAAAGGGGGCCACGAGGCTGTGAGGTGAGGTGGCCCTAGAGTCTTGGCTTCATCACTTGACCACTGGAGGGTCCCAGAAGGGTTTTCCATAAGACTTAGTGGTGTGATCAGCTCTGAGTTTTCAGCAGGAGAAAGGCAGCCCCTTAAGAAGTTCTTGCTCTACTTTCTGTGAGAGAAGGAGAACTCTCAAGGAGGTGGCAGTGGGGTTAACGAGGAGGGACAGGGTCCAGCGAAACTCAGCTGGAGACATTGACTGACCCTAGACAGTGGTTGGGTGGGTCAGCTGAGGATGAGAGGGAGTCACATGTTTTACTTTTTTATGTGGATGTGACCTCAGTGTGGAAATGCTTATTGCTTATGTTCTGCCTTTCTCATATTACATCCTAAGCTTGTATCCCTTGTTGCTATATGCTCTTCTTAATTACAATTTTTAATGGCAACAAAATATTGAGCTAAAGTGTTATTATTGACTTATTCTCCTAATTATTAATGGATATTTACATTATTCAAATTTTTTACTTTTATACATAGGACTTTAGTGTGTATCTTTGGATTTTCCCTTCTTTTGGATTATTTCCTTAAGGACAATCTAAGGGTATCAATAATGTCAGGACTCCTTAATATATTTTTGTCAAGTTGTTTTCCAAAAGAGCTGTGCCAATTTGTAATGCTGCCAACAGGTACGCATGTCCTCCTTCCACTTCTGGCGTTTGCTGTTGCCTGACTGTTTTTTCCAGATCTGATTCCTGTAACTATCAACAATGACTAACAGGTACTGAGTGCTCACTTTGTGCTAACACTGTGTTGAGCACTTTGCTTGCATCATCTCGTCCAGCCGTCTCAACAAGGCAGAGAGGGAGTAACAATTGTTATCCCCAAGTTAGAGCAAGGAAACTGAGGCACAGGGAGATTGAGTCATCTGCCCAAGGTCACATGGCTGAGAAATGGTGGAACTGGGGTTGGAATTCAGGTAGGTTCTTTGGAGAACCCTTACCATAGGTGATCACCAACTTGTACTGTCTTATTGCTTAAATTTCCATTTTGGGGGTTTTTTATGAGGTTGAGTATTTTCCCATATGTTTTATACTTGTTATAGTTTCTTATTTAGTGACTTTTCCTTTTATGTCCTACATTATAGTTTTTAACTTTCTGAACTCTTCACACTCCAGCACATTACAGTCTAACCAGCATCCTCTTCAGGTGTTGAGTTTGTGTCCTTGGGTCTTTGTTAGGTCAAGGTGGCAGTCAGCGCTGGTCTCACACCTCACTGATAGCTGTGGGGTGTGCTGGTCTCCGCTCAGTGGTGTCACTTGCACTTGATTGCTCTTTGGGGAGTTGGTTTTTCTCTTCAGAGGAAGAGAAGGTGCCTTGGAGGGTCATCCTGGAAATATGGGCAAAACTCAGAATGTTTCTTCTGTCACCTGATGAGGCAGTGATGGGTCATAGCAGTGTCTGTAAACTAGTGAAGGTGTTTTTGTTCCAGTGCCCCTTGCTTTGTTTCTTCTCTATGTCACAATGACCACACAACCACACTTCAGTGGACTCTCTTCATCCAGTTGTGTCCTTCTGTGACCCTAGTCTGAGGCAGGGGAAGTAGGAGAAAGTTCTTTATCCCCCTCTGCTGGGTGTGTGCAGGCATTTCAGTCACTGACCTTCTCACATCCGTCATTTCGGACAAATTCATCTCTCCCATTAAAGTCCGAAGGTACCACCTTTAGATTATACTGACCTAAAAACTCAAATCACGAAATGGAACCTTTGCAAGAATTTGTTGGGATGGGGGTGAAAGACTTATTTCAAGAGATGTCTCCTCATTCTTTTACTCCCTTTCTTAAGTCTTTATTTCAAATTTTTTTCCTTTTTATTCAGTGTGAATGTGAGTAGAGGTGGAACACAGTTTAATAATATCTCCCTGCCAAAGCATTCATATTTCAGGCCGACAAAGAGAGCATCTGAAGGAATTGCATTCAGGTGTGCAAAAAAGTATGTGGTTTATAGCATTTTGCAGTGTAATTATTTTCCATATTTTTCCTTTATTAGACCTTTTAAAACTTACCAGTTTGTACCTGCTTATGTTAAAGCATTCACATCACACACTAGAGAAGAGTATAAAATGATAAAGAGTGAAAGTCCTTTTCTGCCCCATCCCCTCTCATCCGACAATTTGGTATTTAGTCTTCCAGACTTTCCTCTTATATATATAAGTAATCATCCAATGTCAGATATCCCCTCAATGCATATTATACACATCTGCATTGTATCTGCAATTCCTTTTTTTCCCTTAAAAATATGTTGTGTCTCTTTTCATAGTGGATCTACTGCACTCCTTTTTAACAGCTGTGATTGCGTTTTATGGAAAGCCTCATCTCAGCCTATGCTCCATATACCTGGACAGAGGGCCTGGTTTTTTGTTTGTTTTGTGTAATTTTTTTTTGAATAAAACTAGACAGAAGAGAATATAGGGGATAGTTAGGAGGAGGATAAGTGTTTTTAGTAAGCATTTGACAAAATTCAATGACATTCATGATAAAAACTTTCAGAAAAATAGGAATAGAGGGGGAACTTCCTTGACTTGAAAAAGAGCATCTACAAAAAAACTATAGCTAATATTATACTTAATGGTAAATGACTAAATGCTTTCCCCCTAAAATTGGGAACAAGGCAAGGGTATCTGCTTTCAGTACTCTTACTCAACATAGTGCTGGGAGTTCTAGCCAGTGAAGTAAGGAAAGAAAAGGCACAAAGATCAGAAAAGAAGAAGTAAAACTCACCCTATTTGTAGATGACATGATTGTCTACATAGAAAGCCCAAGGAGCCTACAAAAAAACTCCTAGAACTAATAAGTGAATTTAGCAAGGTTGCAAGATACAAGATAAAAATACAAAAATAAATTGTATTTCTATATATTAATAATGAACATGTGGACACTGAAATAATTTATAATTGCTCAAAAAAAGAGAGAAAGAAATACTTAGGTGTAAATCTAACAAAACATGTATAGGAATTATATGCTGAAAATTATACAATGGTAATGAAAGAAATCAAAGATCTAAATAAATGGAGACACATAACATGTTTATGGATTGGATGACTTTACATGGTAATGATGCCAATTTCCCCCCAAATGGATATACAGGTTTAATGCAATTCCTATCAAAATTTCAGCAAGATTTAAAAACTATATATACACAAGATTATTCTGAAGTTTATATGGAAAGGCAAAGGAAGTAGGATAGCTAAAACAATTTTGAGAAAGAAGAATAAAGTGGATGGAATCAGTCTACCCAATTTCAAGACTTATGATATAGCTATAGTAATCAAGACTGGGTGGTATTGGCAGAAAGATAGACAAATAGATCAATGGAGCAGAATAGAGAGCCCAGAAATAGACCCAAATAAATATGCCCAACTGATTCTTTACAAAAGTGCAAAAGAAATTTAATGGAGGGCTGGCCCCACAGTGTAGTGGTTAAGTCCAGTGCACTCCACTTTGGTGGCCCAGGTTTGCAGGTTCGAATCCCGGGCACAGATCTACACCACTTGTCAGCCATGCTGTGGCAGCGACCCACATACAAAATAGAAGAAGACTGGCACAGATGTTAGCTCAGGGAAAATCTTCCTCAGCAAAAAAAAAAAAAAAAAAAAAAATTTAATGGAAGAAAGATAACCTTTTTAACAAATAGGGCTAGAGCAAATGGACATCCATACACAAAAAAATAAACTTCAATCTATGTCTCACACCTTATACAAAAATTAACTCAAAATGGATCATGGACTTAAATGTAAAACATAAATTTATAAAACTCTCAGAAAAAAATAGGAGAGACTTCTGGGGTCTAGGGGTAGACAAAGAGTTTTTAGAGTAGACACCAAGGCATAACCCCTTAAAAAATTGATAAGTTGGTCTTCATCAAAACAAACACCTTTTGCTCTATAAAGACCTTGTTACACAGATGAAAAGTCAAACTACAGACTGGGGAAAAATATTCGCAAACTGCCTATCTGACAAAGAACTAGTATGTAGAAATATAAAGAGTTCTCAAAACTCAACAGTGAAAAATAGCCAATCTAATTAGAAAATGGTCAGATATTTTACTAAGGAGGATCTCCAGATGGCAAATAAACACGTGAAAAGATGTTTAACATCATTAGCCATTTAGGGAAATGTAAATAAAACCACAATGGCTATCAGAATAATACCTATTAGAATGCCTCCAGTTAAAAAAAAGTGATAACACCAAAAGCTGTTGAATATGTAGAGAAACAGTATCACTCATACATTTCTGGTGGGATTTTAAAATAGTCCAACCACTTTGGAAAACAGTTTGGCAATTTTCTGTAAAATTAAACATGCAACGACCATATGACCCAGCAATTGCATTCCTGGACATTTATTCCAGAGAAATGAAAACTTATCTTCTTGCAAATACCTGCACATGAATGTTCATAGCAGGTTTATTTATAGTAGTCCTAAATTGCACATAACCCAAATTGTCTTCAACAGATTAATAAACTGTGGTACATCCATACCAGGGAATACTACTCAGCAATCAAAAGGAATGAACTATTTGTACATGCAACCACCTGGATGAATCTCCAGAGAATTATGCTGAATGAAAAGATCTAATCCCAAAGGGTTACATATCATATGTTTCCATTTATATAATATTCGCAAAATGATGAAATTAAGGGAATGGAGAACAGATTGAAGGTTGCCAGGGCTTAAACAAGGATGACTGTGGGAGGGAAGTGGATGGATTTATAAAAGGGAAACACAGGGATCCTTGTGGTGACAGAAATGTTCTGTAGCTTGACTGTATTGATGTCAATATGCTCATTGTGATATTATACTATGGTTTTGCAAGATGTCATCATTGGAGGAAACTGGATTAAGGATACATGGAACCTCTCTGCATTATATCTCTGTAATTTCTCACACCTACGTGTGAATCTACAATTATTTCCTAATAAATAGTTTAATTTAAAATATATTGTTTCTTTTTCAGTAATGGATCTACAACACTCTTTTTAACAGCTGCTGTCATATGTCATGGAATGCCTCACTCGTTTTAGCCCACATCCCATGTGCCTGGGTGGAGGGATTTATGTTTGTCTGTTTATTTGATTTGTGTAAAAGTTTTTTTGGTAAAAACTAGAGGAGAAAGTAGGTAAAAACTAGAAGAAAGAAAAGTGTTTTTCTCTCTTTGAAACAAGTTCCTTAAAACCATTTTTGTGTTTTACATTAAAAAGAGATTTTGTTTCCTGGGAATTTTACTCTTGACTCTGATAGGGGTCTGGGGGTTAGAGTGGGTCACAAGCTGTGGTGGCATCTCTAAGCTGCTGTGACAGGCTATGAAGGGCCTTTCATATTTTTGTATTTAACAGCCCAAAATCCACTTTAGAAATGCCCTAAAATACTTTTGTTATTGACTGCATTTGAGGGCGTCACCTATTTTTTTCCCTTTAGTCTCTTGTACATTTCCTTTTCTTCTCTTCAGCCTCTTCCTCCTCCCCAGGCCGACTCTGACTTAATAATCAAGTTTTCACTTAAGTACTATTTAATTAGTATTCACTTCAGTAGTAAGTATTCACTTAAGTAGTATTTCATTAAGTAGTAGTATTCATTATTTAACTAAAAGTTTCAGAGTTTTTCGGGTTAGGCATTCTGTGTTATAGGCTACACACAGAATCCACGTCCATTGTCGTGCTGATTTCTTTTAAATGGAAGTTAGGCTTTCTAGGAAAGGAGTGTGTGGTTTATTCATATTATCGAATACCCAACATTCATATCAAGAGAAGCAAAAAACTCAAATCCACAGTTATTGTATTTGAAACCTGAAACCTGAAAAAACACATTCACCAACAGGCTCTGTGCGCCAGGGGAACTACCTGGAGTGAAGCCAGTGGTTCATGAAGCTGACTGCTTGGCAGCCCTATTCGTCCAGCTCTGGGTACCGGGCACACAAAGATGTGCAACCAGGCCCTGCTGTGTGCTCACTGTGCTGTGACACAGGTGCACAGACCATGGCCACTAATGACAACGACAAAGCTGACAGCTGGCCTCCTGAAGCCCTTACCGTTGCCGGGCCCCGAGAGCTTCCTCCCCTGCTGTCTCCTGGGTGCTGCATTACTGTCCTCTCTCTGCAAGGAAGAGAGCAGGGGGTCCCTCGACCTGCCGGAGCCCCACAGCTCCCTGGGCTCCGTCCCTGGAAAACACCTAGCAGAAGGGTCCAAGGTGCTGTCGCTGTCGGAGCAGCAGCTCAAGACTCAGATGTTTTCAATTTGAGTGAAGAGGGGGACAAAGCAAGTCCTTGTGAGAACCCATCTCCGTGCTTCCCAAGTGATGCTGAGTCCAGAGAAGACAGAGCCTGGCTCAGGCTCTGGGACAGCATAGTCGGTCTTACCCTTCCAGTCATTTGGGGCTTAGAGACTTAAAAACAACCTGTTTTCTTAGGTTGGTTAAATAACCACCGCCTACGTTTAGATGTTAGTTTAATGTTAATTTCCATTGATTTAGCAACTTGTCTTTTACATCATGTTTTGAAAGTTTCAGATCTGAATTACTAGGTTTCTGACAAATCAGGAAAGAGCCTACACTGTACATGTCCCCTTCTTCTCCTAAACTTAAGTGTGAATTTTTGTTTAGTTTTTTCAGTTTTTTTTTAAATTTAATTTTAAGGGACCCAGGAAGGATAACATCATGAAATAAGCTCAGTAATGGAAAATATGTTGCTATTTTTCTTCCTCTTGTCTTTCTTGCTGTCTTCTCCCTCTTTTGATGGGAATGACAGGGAGGAGCACAGTGGGGAGGGGAGGCTGCCCCTGTTGAGGCTTGCCCTTGGCCTCCATGGAGCCGGCCCTGTCCTTGTTTGTTGACAGCACACAGTGGATCCCAGCAGGTTTGGACTCCTCTCCCTGCCGAGTGGGTGATCAACTGTGAGCACCAGGAGGATCATCTCCCAAAACATCACCCCAGGCCTGTCAGCGGGCCTGAACCCGCAACGATTATGATCCCTGAAGTTTCGTGTAAGACATGGAAATGACATTAAGAGGACTTAAAATGAAAATAGTTTTACTATGAGCTGTAACATCATCATCATCATCACCATCATCGTCATGGCAGTTAATAAGAGTTCATCTGTGCCAGGCGTGTTGCTGAGTTCTTTCCATGCGTCATCTAGTTCAGTGCTTCCTAAATTTGACCCCTGGAGAACTGGCTAACAACCCCAGAGTTCTCAATTCAGTAGGTCTGGGTTAGGGCCTGAGAATTTGCATTTCTCACAAGCACCCGGGAGACGCTGATACGGCTGGTCCTCCTCTCTGAGGTCTAAGTTAATCTGCCTAAAACAACCCCATGGCATAGGTGACATCATCCCTATTTTACAATGAGGAAACAGGCAAGAAAAGTCAGGGGACTTGACCACAGAGCTCACTGCTACTGACCATAAGCATCTGTTAGTTCAGCACAGTTAATTTTTCAGAGAAAGTGGCAAGTGCCTAAGAAAGTCCTAGACAGAGCTCCGTGGCCGAGGACTAGTGAGTTGTGTGTGTGGTAGGGGTTTGACAGTCAGGCATGGAGGGTCAGGAAGACCCTGATGTCTGAGAAGACCAGCCCCAGAAGGTGCTGTTGGGGGGAGCATGGGGATGCTGGTTATTATCAGGAGAGAACAGTGCTGGAAGGGGAGCCAGGAAAGGGGTTAAAAGGATCCATTCAGTGGATCACTTTCTCCCTGCCCCCCATCCTTGGTGCCAGCACACCGTGGCTCTGTTTGTGTGGGATTTCATCCATGCTATGGCTCTTTGTGGGGTTCTGTCCACGCCGTGGCTCTCTGTGGGGTTCTGTCCATGCCATGGCTCTTCTTCCCTTCATGTTCCTTTTCCATATTTCCCATAAAGGGGAAGGAATAGTAAAAAAAAAAACAAAAAAAAAAAACAGGAAGAGGAAAAGAAACAAGCTTTTCTTTTTGAGTTTGTTTTGTAATGTTATAAATCTTTGGAACCCTGAAATTAAAAAAAAAAAAGAGTAAACTGAAGGAAAATCTCCACATAAGTATAGGAAAGGGAGGGAAGATTCACAAATAACATGAAGGCTCTTTCCAGCTTTGTCACAAACCCATTAGTTCAGATCTGAAGTTTGAAAACCCGAGGAGAGGCGTGGCCGTGTGGAGCGGTGTAAAGCAAGGCTGCAGACTGGTGGCCTCCTGGCCAGATTCCACCGGCATGTTTTGTTTGGCTCACATGGTATTTGAAAAATCAGTTTAAAATGTAGGAGTTTTCATAATAAAACCCTTGGTTTCCAGCTTTTCTTGAGGAATGGGGAGCACTAGTGTCGGGGCTGTGCCTGCTTGGCGGCTGACCTGTGAAAGGGCATAGCTCCTGGTCACAGCCCCTGCCAGCATGCCGCCCCTGATCTAGAAAGTTCTAGACTTGCACTTGGAGCACTGCTTACCAGCTGGGTGGCTTTGGGGTGGCACTTACTGGACTTCACCTGCCCCTGACAGCCTTGTGTATGAGACCACATCATAAACATGAAGCAGAGTGGACCTGTGAGGAGGGATTCCCAACTTGGTCACGTGGGCGTGAGGGAGGAGATGCTTAGTGACAATCCATGGGCATGTAAGGGAAGGTCCCTTCTGCCTTCCAAGACAGTGCAACCATTTCTTTCCTTTAAAATATTTTTTAAAAATATGTTTTCTAAAATTATTATGATTATTTTACAGGATCCGTGCAGTCTTCATGGTGCTTTATAGGGCGTATCCAGCTACAGCTGGCGCACTTCTGGGTGTTTTATGGCAAATTATTCTCGGATTACCCTTTAATGCAGGAAGGTCTGCCTGTTGTCTGAGCTCCCTGGGTCATATAGAAAACCCTCAGACTTGATATAAAACAGCTGCCTCAGTCAGCTGTTCCAAAAAAGGAGCATTTTTAGGCCAAAGCAGCAGGAAAAAGGTTTTTGTAGCTGGTGGAGATTTTGAAAAATGTTAAATTACTCTCTCCTTGCCATTAAAATGTGATTTAATTTTGTGATTAACAAATTGTGTAAATCTAAAAAGAAGTAGTCCAAGTGGGAGTTTGTTAAGTGCTTTCTGGCAATACTTACAGTATGTCCTGGGGCGTGTTCTCCAGGGAGGGCGGCAGCACAAAACTCCTGCTGACCTCCATGTCCCTGGGCCTCAGCCTGGCTGGGCTGGGGTCAGGGGGCCAACCCCCCAGCCTCCCTCCTGTCTCTCTTCTGGGTCCCTGCTGAGACCAGCAACAAAAGAGTCAATTGTCTGAGGCCTCCCTTTGTCTCTGGGGGCTCTATGGGCCTCTGAATGCCAGAGTGTCTCTGTGCATGTGCGTAAGGGCATGTGTGCACATCTGTATGAATGTGTATATGTGCATATGTACTGGTGCAGGATATATGTGCATGGGAGTGTCACGCAAGCATGTGCACACACGAACACATACTTAGCCACATGTGTGCACACATATGGGTGCATGTGTACTCACATGCACGCACACACGAACATGCACATGCGTACACATGTGTCAGCTGGGTGTGAGTATGTGCACATGTGCATGTATGTGCACACTTAGGCAGTGGTGAGACTTAAAACGTTTCGGAGTTGCTGATGCTTCTTAGTAGGATGAGGGCTCAGAGAGGCTTGGCTGGCTCATGGAAGTTCCTAAGGCCAAGAGAGAAAAGTGTCTCTGGCCCATCTCTCAGCAGATTTACGGAGTTACTTTTATCTGCTATTTGCTGTGGTACAGAAATCTCAGAGAATTTTCTACCTCCCCTGCCTTCTCTAGGGTCAGATCGTATGTAGGAGTGAAGAGGCATAAGGAGGCTCCTTACACAGCTCAGGGGCCTCATTCGCTTGTTCCAACCTGGGGTTTCATGGCAAGACCCACAATAACTTTTCTACACTGTTCCAGCGTCTTCTCAGGGCTGCCTAATTGGATCCAGTGCATTCTATGTGGAGTTTAAGCCACGTTTCCAGAATGACTGTGCAATGCCCCATTCCCATCCACCCCCCACGTTGGCCCCCACGTAGCTCTGGGGCCTTTGCATGGGTTCCAATCATCTCGTTCTCTAGCACGTCTTTACCTGGACTGTTCACACCGAGGCCTGCGGGATGCTGCAGCTGGCCTGTATGATTCCATGATTCACACTTTCTTCCTTAACAAAAATGTCCTTTTTAAAATGACAATAAAACATATTTGATTCAGAAGCCAGGAAAAAGCCAATAAAAATGCTTAACTGAAATTCAGCTCTGTGAAGAGTTTATCTCCCAGCGTCTCTTAACCAGCGCAGCTGCCATTTGACAACTTTTTCTGCCTTTTTCTCCTTCTTGTCCCTCCCACGCCCATTTCCTTTCCTTACTCCAGCAAAGGCTTATCTTTCAACTGTGGAAAAGCCACCAATTAAACAGTACTCCAAAGCTTATCCAAATATTCAGTTGGTAAAATTATCTTATAATTAGCCTAACTGTAAGCCAGAACTTTTTAACCCCAGGAAATGTAAAGTTACCCGGGATGTGAAATCTGTAAATTGCCTGTCCTGACCTTTTGGCTGCAGTTTCTGTTTTCATTCATTCCCCAAATAATTTCCTCCTTGTTCTTTAAATTCTTGATTGTCCCCGAGGCATCTTCTTCTGTTTGCTAAAGTCTCAAAGAAAATATACTCCTAGCTCAGTTGAGATAATTGAATAAACTCAGGTGAGTGGGCTGTGATACTAACTTGATGGTATATATTTCATGCCTTCACTTTTAGATATGCTGTTTGTAAAATTAAGCCTATTCTCCCTGATTCCTGATGGCTCACCGTTGTTGGTTCTGTATTTTGGGTGTATGTGGTGATAACACCCAGCCAAATTATTTTGGAGGCGAGTTATTCAAACAATAGCTGGGGCATTCTGCAGTATGTCGAGCTGGCTGGAGGCATTGGGCTTTTCTTATCTCAATGGTTTTACTTGTAACTCTCCCTGCCCTTGGGTCTTCCCCACCCCCTCCACCCTCCCACTGCCCAGGGATCCTCATGTCATCTTGCAGCACCCAGAATAGCACCACAAAAGCTGCCTCCCACCCTCACCTCCATAGGGCCAACATCAAGGGAACCGGCAATGATGTGTTTAGGGATAAGGTGCAACTTAGGTAGACTTTTCGCCCAGATGTGATATTATAGCTGATGCTTAGGTTTTTAACTGCCATGAGTTTCTTAAACTAGTAATGTCATAGTTCAGCCGCAAGTGAGTTAATGAGACTTATATAGGCATGGTGTGACTGATTATTGTTTTTTACGTGAAATACTTTCAAAGTTCCAAAAACTAACAACAATTAAATTTTGGAATGTGACAAACTTTTCATGAATGGGGTGTTGCCTTTAGTGGTAGTAGTGGTAGTTAGTTACACAGTTTTTCCTATCATTCAGGCAGTATGCACCACATACACACAAACTATAGAAAACTTGTTTAATCTTTACATTAATCCTGTGAGAAAACAATTATTTTGCCCATTTTATGTTTGCGAACACTGAGGCTCTGAGAGTTTCAATAACCTGCTGACGCCCATGTAATTGGCAGCTGAACGTGGTTGGTGTGACTCTTCTGTAATCCACTACTGACCTTGCAGGAACTAGCCGAGGCCCATGACATGTGATTCAACCCCCACTTATGCTTGAGAAGTTTCCAGGACACCCCCACAGAGTAAAGAGGAAATCGCAGTGTCACCTTGTCCTCCACTTGCTGTGCCCAGCAATTGTGTACACTTTCTCTCGATGTCACATGTGTATCGCAGGCTGGATTTCCCTGCTGTCCTCAGAGCTGCAACTTGCTGGCCTTGAGCTTATGGGATCAACGTGAAATCTGTGCTGATTCCCTCAGTGGGGCTCTGGCCCACCAGGTGGGGTGGGGGTAGGGAGGGGGACCACTCCCAGGACCCGGATATGGCGGTACTCTCCTAGTGCGAACGTCAGAATCAGCTTCTCTCTGCAATCCCATCCTTCCCTGGCTCTGTCTCAGAGCTGAAAGAGCCCTGTTTCGCTCAAAGAAACAGAGAGTAGAATGTTGGTTGCTGGGGGCTGGAGGGTGGGGGTAAGTTGGGAGATGTTGGTCAAAGGGTACAAACTTCCAGTTATAAGATGAATAAGTTCTAAGGATCTAATGTACAGCATGGTGACTGTAGTTAACAATACTGTATTGTATACTTGAAAGCTGCTAAGAGAGCAGATCTTAAAGTTCTCACCAAAAAAGAAAAAAAAGGTAACTGTATGAGGTGGCGGATGTGTTAATTAACATGATAACATGTGGTAATCATTTCACAATGATACGTATGTCAAATCATCATATTGTACACTTTAACTATATACAATTTTATTTGTCAATTATACCTCAATATAAAGCAAAAATTTAAAAAAACATTAAGAAAAGAAAAAAAGGAGAATAAAAGAGCCCTGTTTTGGGAGTCTTTTCTGACAAGAGACACCTCTTGTCTAATCCACAATGAAATATTGTAGGTCTTTTTAAGACTCTTTTGAATATAATTGTCCTTTAAGAGCTAAGTTGAAACTAAAGATCTATCATTAAAATGTGTTATTTATGAAGCATTAGCAGTAGGGCCTTTTTGGGAAACGTTTAAAAAATAATCGACCATGTTAAGCTAATTTTCTTGTGATTTCAGCATATTCTTGATATTATTTAATATGTCTTTCTCTCTCTTTTTAATTACAGCTTGCGTTGACGATCGCCATTCACTATAGCCACAGGTAAAGTTAATTTTTTTTCTTTTAAGGAATATGCTTACTGGTTTATAGCTTTTGGTTTGCTGGAATCTATAGGTTTTTTGAGCTTAATTTTGGTGGCTACTCTACCCATGATGTCAGTGTCACAGCAATTAGATGAAATTGTTCTAGTTGTTTGGTGAGAGTTAATTGCTATTTGGAGGAATAAGATTTTTATGTAAAAGTGGTGGTAGGTAGCACATTTCTTTTAAAACAACAAACGTAATGCTCTGGGGCAGGGACACAGAAGTGACTTCTGGGTAATGTACTCTGCCCAAAGGTGAGAACCAAAAACAGGGATGTCCTGCATGAGAGGCGGCGCCAGGCAAACAAGAAGGCCAGATGAGGGCTTGTTGGTGAAGCCCCTGCCCCCTCCATGCGGGGCCTCTCCCACCTCTCTTAGGTACATCTGAGAATGGCTAAAAGCCCCTATTTTTGTCTTGCTTCATGATTTCTGCATGATTTGTCTCAACTGCATCATATTTATGAAAAATGTTTGTTTCTTGTACTTTCCCCTTTGCGCACATCACAGTATATTAAGATGTTGAATTAAAGTAAATTAAAGTAAGATCCAGCTCCAATGGAGGGGCGATAAGCACTATTCCTCCTGTCCTTACCCAAACTGTGCCCATAGCCTCCCCAAAGTGCCACCCGCCAGTGACAGGCTTCAGCTCACTGTCCTGGGGTACAGTGTGTGTCTCAGCTCATCTGGCCAGCTCTCCACAAACAAACCATAATTACCTGGTTTCAAAATGAGTTTGCATTCTAAAAAACGCTTGTAACAAGTTGTATGCAGGTTTACATTTAAATGGGAATTGGGCAATAAAGTGGACAATCACCAAGACCTTGGAAAGCTGCTGGTGAGCTGTGTAAGTTAGAGCAGGAAGGGGGCAGGAGAGGATTTGAACCCCTAGGAACTGACAATGCGTGTGCGGGAAGAAAAGTGGTTCTGCTGGGCATTTCTGGATACGCTTGGAGGAAAGCTGCTCCAGAGAAGCCCATGATTGCTTTTATGTTTTGGAGTCGTAAATGTGCCTGATGCTTGTATGCGGTGGGCACAGTGTCCTGCAGAAGCACGCTGTCCCCTGTGAGCACAGCCAGGCTGCTGCAGCGGACGAGATGCACAACAGCTCTGCAGGTAGGAAGCGTGGTGTGGACTGTGGACCCTGGACTCTGCTGGCTGGATGTTGGATGTGTTGTGTATATGTGTGTGTGTGTGTGTGTGTGTGTGTGTTTGGGGTTGGAAATACTCTCTCTGAAACTTGCAAGAACCTCTTTCTGGAATGTCCTGAATGTGATCTGCTCTTCTGCTCTAGAATGGTGTGTGTGTATGTTTGTGTGTGTGTGTGTGTGTGTGTGAGAGAGAGAGAGAGTTTACCATTTCCTTTCTTTTCCATTGGTGGAACTTTCCTCATCAAGAAAGGCGGCTGCCTGTTTTTGCGTGAGAACTAAGGGTGCCTCTTCCCAGGAATGCCGAGATCCTGCTCTCCCTCAGAGAACAAAGTGTGCTCTTTCCTGCGATAGTGAGGGTTACTCTGCTGTGGCTCTGTAGAGAGTTCTAACTTGTGCAGAAACTCAAAGTCTATATGGAGCTTGAGAAGAAAGCTTTCTTTTTAGCACTTCATCAGGCTGAGGGACTTTTTGCCCAACCATCAGCCTTTTCGAATCAGGGAGTGAGGTGAGATGATGGAGCAGGATAGACCTGAGGGGGGTCCTGGCTGGATGGTTCCTTGTGCCCCTGCGCTTGTCTGTGGCCCCAGCCTGTGTCTGTGGAGAAGGTCCCTGCTCCCCACCCGTGGCCATGGTGGGTGCCCGGCACTGTTCTTTATTGTCACCAACACCACACTGGGTTGGTGGAGAGTCTTCTCTGGGCTGAAGATGTTCTTCATTTGGGAAGGAAAAATGTCTTCTTACTCTTGACTGGGCGGCGATTCAGATACAAATCCCATGGGGTTTGGGGGGCAGTGGTGTGCTCGGGAAGGAAGCACTTTGCTTGGATTATAAATCACTTTTCCCTCTGGTTCTCTTTTCCCCAGAGCAGCCCAGCCTCGCTGAAGAAATGTGGTTGGTAGACAGTGGTTATGAGGCTGCGTAGAAAGGTGGACCCCAAGTCATGGCCTACAGGAGCTAAGGATAGGAGCTCCATTGTGATGAAGGGAAAGAAGGCTGTCGGGGGCAGTTAACAAAAGTCAGTTTTAAAGAGGGCAGGGCTTTGGAATTGCTCATCCTGTGGCCACATTTGTGGAAACTGCCCCATTTCCTATGGCTGTCTAACGTCACTGAGCTCCCATTTATCATGCTCGTATGTGGGTCAGGGGTTTAGAAGGGGCAGTGAAGATGGCTTATCTCTGCTTCACAGTCTGGGGCCTGTGCTGGAAGACTCAAGGGCTGGGGACAGTGTCATCTGGAGGCTCATTCACTCCTATGTCTGGTGGGTGACGCGGGCTGATGGCTGGAGGCCTCTGCTCCTCTCCATGTGGGTCTCCGCATTGACTAGTTTTGGCTGCCTCACAGCATGGTGCTTGGCTTTCTCTGAGTGAGTATCCCGGAAGGAGAGAGCCGGGTGGAAGCTGTCTCCTTTCTGGGATCCAGCCCGGGAAGTCACATAGCATCACTTCCACCTTATTCTGTTGGCTGGAGTGGTCACAGGCCCCCTCTTGCATTCAGAGGGAGGGAGCTGACACCTCACCTCTCAGCAGGAGTGTCGGTCACATTGGAACAAGAGCGTGTGGAGTGGAAGATCTTCATGTGGCCGTCTTTGGAAAATGCAACCTGCCACAGAGCCCGACTGAATGTTCGAGTACTACTTATTTAGAGCACTTGTGAAAAGAAATTTAAGACACTGTCCTTGCTACAAGGCACTGACTACTGGAGATGCACAACAGGTATGTGTGAAGAAGACTTAAGGATAGACACAAGTCTTAAAGGAGGCGGTAAACCAATCAAAGGAGGCTTCTCAGAGGAAGCAAATCTTAAACCATCCTTCTTCTACTAAAGTGGGAGAGTGGGAGAATGGCTCAGGCAGATGCCCCTGCAAGCTGATAGTACCGGTCCCTGAGAATACATAGGCTTTAAATTAGTTTGACAGTTATGTGGAGGAGAGGCAGAGTGTGGGGGAGGGTGTGGTGGGATGGGATGGATCCTGGCTACCTCAGCCTACCTTCTGTAGGCCTAGTAGTTCGGCCACGACTCCAAACTTAGAACCCGTTCCTCAAAACAGAAGCCCTGCACAGAGCTGGATGGACTGCAAAGGGAAAGTTTATCAATTGTCTGTGGGACGTGAGCATCTCTCTCTTCTCATGTCGTACATGAGATATCTCTTCAGAGTCCAGGTCCCACTAAGCAGTGTGGCAATGTGCTCCTGTGCTCCTCCTGGCCAAGCCACCTTCTTGGCTCTCACGGGAGACAGCCTGGCAAACATGGCTGCCCCTGTGCTGCATTTCCAGGGATGTTTGCCCCAGGGCTGTCCTGTCCTCTGTCCTGGGGTGTTAAGTTCAGAGCAAGGAGTCATGGATATTTACATAAATGCAGCAACAAACACACAAAAATCTAAATAAGTTACAATGGAAAGTAATAAGATTGAGGAGAAGGAAAGAGAAGACTTCTACTGAGACTCCCTTGCAAGCTCCAAGGTCCTTCGCCATCTTCCTCGGGCTCTGGGGACCCGGGAGTGAGTGGTCGCCCAGTGAAGCCAGTATTCACAAAAGGCTGCCTGCACCAGCTGTTTGTCCCTGCCCAGGAGTCTGAGGACTTTAGGAGCAGAGAGAATGATTAGACAGGTGTCCAGTAACTCAGGGATGATGTGCAGATGTTTTTGGCTTGGCTGGGCCTGTAACAAAGTGTAAATGTCCCATTTACACAGCCGAGATGAGGAGACCTACGGAGGAGCATCTGGCCTGTCAGGTACCAATGTCTTCAATACAGTGGAAACAGAGAGGGTGTTTTCAGAGGTTTTGTTTTCCAAAAATGATTTCTGAAATATAGGGAATTCTTATTTAAAAATTCCAGGAAGCACAACAGTGTCTGTAAATTTGTGGTGGGAAGAAACCATCTTCTGGGAAACCCCCAGTGTGTAGGAATTGATGACAATAAGGCGTCAACCAAAGAGCCATTTGTAGGTCAGTCTGGCACCACCTGCCCCTTGTCCCATGTTCTTTGTCTTGTCTCTGGGGTCAGCGGGCACAGGAGGAATCAGCCTTTCCTCTCAGAGGTCTGCAGGTCACTGTGTTGACTAATGGTGGCTCTTCTGGCCCTCCTGCTGCCTGGCCCTGTCACTCATCTCTGTCCTCAGAGAGGAGGAGGAGGAAGATGAAAGGTGTGGGTTTCTGGTTGGGTCCCCCTTTTAAAAATCCTGCTAACCCATTTAGACAAGCTGAAACTTCCATCCTTTTGTTGATTACTTTTTTTTTTGGTAAAATATACCTAACATAAAATTTACCATTTAACCCTTAGAAAAGGTTAAAAAGTGTACAGTTTGGTGATATTAAGTACATTCCCATTGTTGTGCAGCTATTACCATATCCATCTCCAGAACTTTAGCATCCTCCCAAACTGTGACTCTGTACCACTGAACAGTAACTCCCTGTTCCCCACCTCTCCCAGCCCCTGGTAACCCCCATTCTACTTTTTGTTTCTGAATTTGCCTATTCTAGGAAACTCATATAAGTGGATACATACAGGATTTGTCCTTTTGTGTCTGGCTTATTTCATTTAGCATTAAGTCCTCAAGGTTCACCCATGTTGTAGCATGTGTCAAAATTTCCTTCCTTTTTAAGACTGAATAATATTCCATTGCATATATATATATATATATATATCTATCTCACCTTTTGTTTATCCCTTTGTCTGTCAATGGACATTTGGGTTGTTTCCACTTTTTGTCTATTGTTAGTAGTGCTGCTATGAACATGGGTGTACAAGTATCTCTTTGAAACTTTGCTTTCAATTCTTTGGGGTATATACAGAAGTGGAATTGCTGAATCATATGGTAATTTTATTTTTAGGTTTTTGAGGAAGTGCCATATTGTTTTCCTGTTAATTACTTTTTTAAATGGGGTTTTGTCTTATGTCTAGGTAGTTCTGGGTCACTTCAAAGACTCACGGTTGCTATTGAGAAGTGATTTCCATTTCCCCTGTCACCTGTACCCAGAACCCAGATGCCAGAACTGAGAGCTTGCTGGGTCCCCGTTGTGTGGGTAGGGATACTTTTAGAAGCAAGGTTTGGGACTTTAGGTTCTAATCACTGGGTCTGTGTCTAAAAGTCTAACAGAAGAGCCAGGGCCAAAAGAGGTTGTGGAGAAAACCCAGCAGACTCCTGTCATGGGTGGGGGTGGGAGGAAGGGAAAAAGGAGGCGAACGTGGTTCCAAGATGGCAGTATTGGGGGGATGGGCTCACCTATGATGAGGAACAGATTGGGGGACTTAAAGGACATGAGTAGGGGGAGGGGAAGAAGTCACCCAAATCCTGGAACCTTGGTGGGCAGGCAGCACTCTTGGGCTTCTGCAGACACGTGGGGCAGAGCTGCCCAGAGCAAGAGGGGCCCTTGTGTGGTGACAGAGGGGCTTCAGGCCCGAAGGATGAACCCAGCCTCCCCCCTCCACTAACATGCACACCCCAACCACTACCACCCCTGCCCCCAGACAGGCGCTTCAGCCTCTAACTCCTGCTAGACCAGTTACTCCAGACAAGTCTGTGTGGTAGGGAGTGTGTGTATGTGTGTGTGAGAGAGACATCGTGTGCGGTAAGATGCTGAGGGGTTGGGAAGTGGTGAATAACCTTGTCATATTCTGATGGTATAGACATATCAAGCAAGGACGAGCATCTGCCGTGACCAATGGTGCATTTAACAACAGGTCCTGCACACATTTTGCTTATTATTATGGCAATTTAATTTATTTTTGTAAAGTCAAGTCATTTGCACAGAGTGGAAAATTGTCTCTTGATATTCATTCCCCACTGTTTGGCTTGAGGTTTTCGGGTGGAATCCACACGGTGGTGACAGCTGGGTAACCCCCAGAAGTGCCCTTTGCAGATAACAACTCTCGGGGCCCCACCACCCACACAGTGGGGAAATTGTTCCCCACTGTGTGGGTGTTTTGTTTTTTCTTTTTCTACAAGATTGAAAGAGAGTTTAGATGTTCTTCCTGCCTGTCACAGTGCAGCAGCCCGAAGAAGCCTGCGCCTTCCTGGTGGGAAGCCCCGGGCAAAGATGAACCGGGCCCAGAAGTCATCTCCTCAAGCTCTCGCTTCTCTGGCACAGTGGAGAGGCCACGTAAACGACAGTGTGGAATCTTTGCACGTGGAACTTATGCCCACATTTCTAAGAAAAACTCCTGAAAGCAGGGTGAGAGAACAGCAAACTAGCCCCTAACAGAATTATTTTATTATTTTTTTGTGTTGGTTGATTGTCTTCCTTTAATAAATTAGGAAGGAAGCAAATTTCCCTCTTGGCTCTGTTATAGTTAAATGGAAGTCCGCAGACGTCTGACTTTTAGATGAAGCCTAAAGACGTTTCCTTTCCACAACTGCCTTCTTCCCATAGGTTTCTTGTAGGCCCTAAGAAAGGCCAGATTTGGTACCCCGTTCAGGCCTGTGCCATAAACCTAATATTGGAGTTATAGATACCAACCCCCTAAAAGGCTTTGGTGTCCCCTGAGGGCTGGTGTGGAGAAGGAAGAAGTGGGGAACCTGCATGGGAGCAGTCCCAGAGAAGTGGGCAGGGTGACAGTTTGACCATCCCTGAGTTGGACTTTGGTGGGCATGGCCTTACGCCAAAAACACAGACCCCGTGATTAAGCGGTCACTCCAAGACTGCCTCCTAGTATTTGTTTGGAATGAGCCCGAGGGCCCAGCAAGTAGTGGAGGGGTTGTGTACTTTGTATTTTGATTTAGATTAGAAGTGGAGTTTGAAGTTCATAGATGAATCAGAATGTTTATTGAACGGACAGGCTGCATCAATGAACAAGTGAAATTGTCATCTTGGAATACAAAGGGAGGAATGGACGAGAAACAGGGCCATTGTAGTTTGATTTCAAGCGTTGGCAAATGCCTAGCGACGCCCACTGGCAGCTGGTTTGATCTTGTGGAGACGGCTGGGGGAGACTGTTGTCTTCCAGATTTTGTAAAAATAAACAAAGATGCCTTTCTGCCCTTTTTTCCCCTTCCAGGGAATAGTTGTTTCTGTCACTGGGGCATGGGATTCCACCTTATCCCCAGCCCATCTCCTCTCACTTTGTAGCCCTGAGCTTCCTGCCTCCTCCATCCCTTGTTCTTGTGATTTCCTTTGAAAAATTAACTTCTCTCCTCTCTTCTGCATTGGTGAACTCCTACTCACCCTCCAACAGCCCCTCAGATGTCACTTCCTTTGTGAAGATTTGTCAGGGAACCATGTTGTTAGATCTCAGGGCTGCTTCTCAGGTCAGACCCCGCCTCCATGTCTTTTCCTTTCTGTCTCAGGCAGCAGACTGGAGAGGCAGACTGTGTTCCTGTCCCTCTCACACGTGCCTCTCCATATCAGAACATGTGGACTCCACAGCCCAGTCCTTAGAGCCAAGGCCATTTGGCAAAGCCATTCTGTGTGGGTGGGTCTGGGAGGAACTGGTTAGTCTTTCTTTTATAGTATCTCCCTGGAAAAGGACCACTCCTTTACTTTCAAAAGGATAAGGCACTCAACTCAAATTGATCTAGAGATTCAACACAATCCAAATTAAAATGTAGAAACATAAACATTTTATGAAGAAAATGACAAGCTAATTAAAAAGTTTATATGTAAGAGCAAAAGACCTGTCATAACGAAAGCAATTTTGAAAAAGAACAGAGTTGGAAGACTTACACTACCCAACTTCAAGACTTACTATAAAGCTGTACTAATCGAGACAAGGGGGTATTGGCGGAAGGACAGACACATAGGTCAATGGAACAGAATAAAGTGTCTAGAAGTAGACCCACGCATAAATAATCAATTGATTTTCAACAAAAGTGCCAAGGTAATTCAAAGGAGAAAGGATAATCTTTTCAATAAATGGTACTGGAACAATTGGACATCCATTAAAAAAAAACTAAAACCTTCAACCCATACCTTACAACATGTACAACAATGAACAAAAATGGTTCATGTGCCTAAAGTAAAACCTGAAACTGAAAACTTTTTAGAAGAAAACATAGCAGAAAATTTTTGTGACCTTGGACCAGGCAAAGATTGCTTCAGACACAAAGAGCATAAACTATAAAAACATAAGTTGGTAAAATGGATTTTACCAAAATTAAATATACCTGCTCTTTGAAAACCACTGCTGAGAAACTAAAGGACAAGCCACAAACCAGGGGAAAATATTTTCAAAACACAGATCTGACAAAGGACTTGTATCCAGAATATGTGTAGACTCTTACAACCCTTTAACAAGAAAGCAATTTTAGTAAATGGGCAAAAATTCTTGAACTGATACTTTACCAAAGAAGAGATACAGATGGCAGATAAGCACATGAAACAATGCTCAACATCATTAAGGGAATGCAAATTAAGACCACAATGAGATACCATTACACGTGTATCAGAATGGCTTATAAAAAAAACCATGCACCAAAAGAAAAAAAATAATCCCAAAACAACAACAAAACACAAAACTCCAAAACCCTGACAATATGAAGGTGCTGATGAGGACATGGGGTAACTGTAACTCTCATACATTGCCGATGGGAAGGCAAAATGGTCTGGCCACTTTGGAAAACACTTTGGTAGTTTCTTGTAACGTTCAACGTTACCACCCAACCCAGTGAGTCCACTCACAGGTGGTCCTGACACAAGAGAAATGAAAACAGTCACCCACACAAAGACCGGTATGCAAATGTCCATAGTGGACTGTATTCATAATGGCCCCAGACTGAAAACAATACCAAATGTTCTTCAGCTGCAAAGTGGATCAACAAACTGTGGCCCATGCATCCAGTGAAACACTACTCAGCAATGAAAAGGCATTATACTGAGTGAAAGAAGCCAGACTCAAAAGTGCACGTACTGTCTGATTCCATTTGTATGACATTCTGGAAAAGGGAAAACTATAGGGAAGAAAACAGATCAGCGGTTGCCAGGGGCAGGGGAAGGGGCTGACCGGAAAGTGGCATGAGGAGTTTTTGGGGGATGATAGACATATTCTAAATCTTGATTGTGGTGGTTATATGACTGTGTATGTTTGTCAAAACTCATAGAGCTGTGACACCTAAAACGGGTGAATTTTACTGTAATTGAATAATTATACTTCAGTGAACTTGAACTAAAGAGAGCTAAGGTAGGGGAAAGCCTGGGCCCTCCCTTGTGCTGAGACCACCTTGTCTGAGGCCATGTTGATCGTCTTGTGTCCAAGTCCGTCGGAATGTGGTCTCAGGGCGTTCTGCGTGTGGAATGGTGTTGTGTTTTGTATGCTGGGGGTGAGGCATTGATTGCATAGCTTTGCTCACTTTGTCATTTCCAGTGAAGGTGAGTTGTTAGATGTGTAACTCATGCAGTTTAACTCGCTGGTCTTTCTAAGGCTTTCCATGTAAACCTGTTCACAGGTCCAGTCAGGACTTTCATCAACCATGGACTTCTGAGATGGGAAAGTGTTGGAGCGAGGCCCTCTCAGTGGGGGTGGTTCAGCCTGAGGCAATTGGATTTGACCTTATTCTTTACTCACAAGGCTGCTGCCAGGGCCGGAAGCACTTGAGGGGCTGCCAGGGGTTGACAGAGCCAGCTCTCCAGTCTGTGGTCCACGGAGCCCGTAGGGGGCGCTGGGATGACATGCTGGGCTTGGCGTGATCCCCTCCGTGGAGTGGAGGTCCCCAGTGCAGGTGCCCGAGGTCACGTTTCAAGAGGCACTGCTCATCTGGTCCATCTGGAAAACTCATCGGCCGGCTGGCCTCTGCCAGGAGACCCGGAAAATGGGGTGCAGCTGTTTCCAGATCTCACCAGTGAGAAAGTACTGAGAAAGCAGCTCTGCGTTCCGCCCCCAGCCGCCCAGGTGAATGTGGCAGGTGTCACCCCAACTCCTGCTTGGTTGATTGCCGCTGAACGTGGGGCGGGGGGCAGGGCACCAGGTACTCAGAGAACGGGCCGCACAGTGCCCTGGGGCTGAGGGCAGAGAGAGAAACGAGCCTGGACGAAGACCACCAGCACACTCCTCATCGTGCAGAGAGGAGCTGCCAGTCTGCCAGGGCCAGGGGGCGGGACCACGGGCCTCAGTCCAGGCCAGTGTTTATAACAAGCCCAGCTGTACGAGAAGTGCAGGGTCCTCCCATATACTCCCTTGACTGGCACCATATTGCCCCAGTCCAGTGGATCACGTGATAGTGAGTGTGCAGCTGGTCATCACCCATTTTATGGGAAGAGAGTTAGTTACTAAGGCCCTGCCTGTTTCTGTTAGTGGGAGAGGACCAAGGGGTTCTCTATTCAGGCTGATGTATTGGGGGACCTGGCTCACAGGCTGCTTTTCTATGGCTTTATTTGTAAGCTTGGCTTAAGGTTCCAGACTCCCTCCTCCTGAGGAGTGTTTCTGAAGTTTTAACATACAGTTAAATTGGCAAGACTCTGTTAAACTAGCCACAGAAAGTTCTAGATTTACCTCCTTCCAATCACATAGGTGCCTTGTTTATAGGCAATTTTTGCTGTATGAATGACATTTCGATCTCTTATGTGGCTCAAACTACCAATATATCAAGAACATTCTATAGACTCTAAATTACACTGAGGACTGGGTCTGTGGGAGAGCTGGGGGATCTCCTGAAGGGATGGCGTGTGTGCCATCTGCTGTGGGCCCAATGCAAAAGGAATCATGCTGAGGCAGCTCTTTTGTCTTTTTCCTGAGGTATCTTATCACTTAGATTTTGCTTCCTGCTGAGGTTGGTAGAACCTCAAGTGACGTGTAGAGAAGTAAATATGTAAATTTACAACCCCTAGTCTTTTATAAGGTAGATGTGACTGCTTGTCACAGTGGCTTCTTCTGTTATAAAGACCGTCTCCACCTCCTTAGAGTCTGTGGTGGGTGGAGATGGTGAGTGGGTGCTTAGAGGCACAGAAGGAGCCACGTTATATCCTCACTTGCAGGCACCTGCAGATGTCCACAGCTGGAGATTCCTCCTCCAGAGAATGAATTGCTCCCTCTGTGTTGGCCTCTTACATGGTGGCACGTCTTGTGGTTATTTATTTACACCCCTCCTAGACCAGTGGTTCTAAACTGGGGTGATTTTGCCCCCCAGGGACATTTGGTAATTGTGGTTGTCTCAACTTGGGGGAAGGAACTCCTGGCATCCAGTGGGTAGAGGCCAGGGATGCTGCCAACCATCCTACAATGCACAGGACAGCCCCTCACCGCAAAGAATTATTTGGCCCAAAGCATTAATAGTCCCAAGGTGGAGAACTCTTGCCCTCGCCCGAGAGCTCCTCCAAGTCAGCACAGTATTTATTCCTCTTCCCATCTTCAGGGCCTGGCAGGTATCATGTGCTCAGCAGCAGAGACTGAATCACATCTGTTATTAAGAGGCTCATGTGCTGTGTTGGCTTTTGTGTTGACAAAATTCTCTCCAATATTCCCTGAAAACATTTTTGTTCTATTTTATCTGTTTGCTTAAACATAGAAATTAAATCAGCTTTCAGTTAATCATACTAATGGGTGGGAGAGAATGGTAGCCCCTCCTAAGTGGTAGATCACCCAGAATCCATGTGTGGTCGTCCATGCAACAATACAGAAGCTTAGATCAACACTGAGGCTCACTGTCGCCCCCTGGAGCCAGCCCTCTTCTATCCATAGTTTGGCTTTCATTGGGGACACACGAGAGGGTCCTACCCTGCTGATAATTCACAAGGTGTGACAGGTAGTTGGAAGGTAATTAATTATTTTACCTTGACTGTCCCATTTCCAATCTCCCTCTCCCTGCATTTTCTAATCTTAAAATGAAAAAAAAATCCAGAATATTAAAAAAATTTCCAATTGAATGTAAATTCATTTGTTCGTTCATTCAACCAGTATTTATTATCTACCACAGATAAAGGTAAAGGCACACCAGGACTGCCTCTGGTGGGAGTACTGTATCATAACGGTGCTAAAGGAAGTGTTCCCTGTACTCAGGCATGAGTGTATGTGTGTGTGTTGAGGGGGAGGGTGTAGTCGGCCATGCCAGGCTCGACGGGGTGGGCTGGAGGCAACTTCTGGAGGAGGAAGAGGAGATTGGCAGGCAGGTAAGCATGAGCTGGTGCAAATTCCAGACTCCCTCCTATTTGTAGCTGTTTGTGATGGTCCGGGAGGAGGCTCACTGCTTCCTCACGAAGGAGGCGGGACATGATGGTTTTACACCAGCTGGACGTGGGGATTCAAACTCAGGCCTCTTGACTCCCAACAGAAGATGTGTTTCCCAAAGTGTGTGCCCAACACCATGGGGGCCCTGGGGATGATTTCATGTGGCTCACAGCCATGAGCCAGCTCCAGTCCCAGGGAGGGCTGCTTGTTTGGTGGTCAGCGGCAGGGCCTATAGCCTGGTGAGAGAGCAATTAAATGATATTTGGGCTGGAACGGCAGTCAGTGCTGATGGAAAATTTCCATTGAGAGTGGTCCCCATGGCAGAGATCAACCCAGGGGATAAGTGGCCCCTCCTCAAGGGATCCAGAAGGGAGATTTCATTTCCTCCCTTGAGAAAGGGAGGGAGACAGTGGCCCCTGTCCCGTTGGTGTGGGGTCAAGGATTGAGACCATTGCTCCACTCAGCCTGACCCCCACCCGCAACCCCAGGATCCATCACCCCTGATGGCCAGAAGTTGGTGCCGGGGGGAAGAAGCTGCCAACCTGTGTTCCAAGAAACTCTCTCCCAGTTGAGATAGTTGACTGACTCCAAGGGGTCTGTTTTGTTTGAAAGGAAATCTTTTAGGATCTTCTTTTTAACCATATGTCCTCTGTGATGAAAGTAGGTAGGAAAAAAAAGTTAGGTGTTGGAGACAAAACTGCTCATAAAGAGGGAAATTCTCTTGTTTCTACTTTTATACTTGTGACTTTTTTTTTTGTATACCTGAAAGCAAGGGTAGAATCAAAAACCAGTGATTCCGCCAGTTGCCAACAGTTACCCCTGACCTTAAAACCAGTCTTGATGTGGATGAAATGGCAATGTGCTGTGCTTTAGACAGCATGCCGTGGGCTTCCCCATTGAACTCTCTCCACCCCTAAGGTGGGCGTTACTAATTCTGTCTTATAGATAAGGGCATCAATGCTCAGAGAGGTTGAAGAATTTGTCCAAGACCACACAGCCACTTGATAAAGACCGTGCTCTTTCCCGTATGTTGGGAGCCCCCATTAACCTGGGCAGAGCTGTGAATATGAGATGCCATTTGAGAAAATGCTCCAAACAAATCAAAGAGCAACTTTACAGGAGAAGATACAAGGAAGTGTCTGATTGGTTGCCAAAGAAATAAAATATACAATATGTGCTGCAAAATAAGAGAGAAGACCCTCTGTGCTAAGGGGATATATAATGCAAATCTCAACTCTTACTTGGAATTACAGCAGTAGGGACTTTACTAAGACTCAAATGATGCTGCTAAGACTGTCTGATAATTCTCTGTGTACGTCAGTCTTCTCCATCCATTCTTTTCTGCATTTGTTGAACAGTTATTTTGTATCTGGTAGGATGCCTTTAGCTATGAGTAATAGGAAACCCTGGCTCAACTGTTTTAAACAGTAAGTGGTTTATTTTCTCACTTAATGATTCCTGAACTGAGCCAGTTTCAGGGTGGTAATTTCAGTAGCTCAGTGACATCCTCAAGGACGAGGGTTGCTTTGATCTTTCCTCTCTGTGACCCTCAGCATATTGGTTTTGTCTTTGGCTGACTCACTCATGGTCACAAAATGGCTGCTGAGCACAGCACAGTCTTGCTGTCATATGCAGATACAACGAAATTTAGCAGAAGAGGAGGATCCATCTCTTCCCATGTGTCACTTTGTAGCAGCATGGAAACTTTTTTTTCCAGAAACCCTTCAAGAAACTTCCCCTCATCTCTCATTGGCCAGATAAGCCATCTGTCTATTCCTAAGGCTATCACTAGCAAGGAGAATTGGGGTGACTGTGATTGGCTTAGTGGAACACAGTGACTCCATGGAGAAGGGTGAATTACATGAACAAAACTGAGATTCTATTACTAAGAAAGGAAGGAGGAGGAGTTGGACCAACAACTGAAAATGTTGCTATGTATTTGAAAAATCTGTTTATTATGGAAAATTTCAAACACTAGGGGGAATAGCATAGTGGATTCTCAATTACTCATCTCCCAGTTTCTACAGTTATCAACATTTGACAATTTTAGTTCGTCTCTATCCTGCCCTTCATCTCTTGCTGGAGTACCTTGAAACATATGCCAGATGTAGCATTTTTTAATGTGCTCTGTGCATATATTGAGTACCTTCTATAGGCCTGGTCACAGATCTAAAGAGAAAAGTTGTTTCAGAGACAAAAAATTAGTGAAGACTGACCTGGTAATAACTAATTTTTGCTAACGAGAAAAGACTAAATTCCCTGAAATAAAGGCAAATGCAATATCCAGGGGTCAGGGTTTTCTCCAAAGCTTTTTTGTTGTGGCTGCATCTGGAGTCCTTGGGGTGTTCGGTTTGGGGACGGGGTGGGGGGATGCTCCCTGCCCTCTTGTCAGACGTGGAAGTTGAGTGGAAGTTCGGCATCTCATTTGTCATTTCCACTCTCAGGCGGATGAGGTGAATGCTTTCTAAGAGTGGGGTTTGGTTTGATGACACCTGTTTCTGCATGTTAATAGATTTCTGGGGTAAGATAGAGGCCGGTGATGTCACCTGCAGGTGCATGAGGCTGTGGTAGCGGTCTGCTGCTTGGCATTTGTTTCACAAGGCGTTGCTAGCCACATCTGTCCCCAGCTGCGAGAGTCTATTCTCCAGCAGGCTGAAGAGAGAGATGTTTTTCACCAGAACAGAAAGTCAGATATAACAAGTTGACTCTGGGCTGGGCTGTAAACACATGTACTTTCCCTATGGCTTTAGTTTATTTCATTTAGTTATGGAACAAAATACGAATGTTATTTTTTTAAAATATCACTGTGGCAGTAAGAGGATATTTCCACACACCCTTTTCTAAGTTTCTTGAGCCCACCTGTGTAATTACTGGTTTAAAAGACCCCTCTTCCTCCGTGGGTATGAAACAGGAAGCTTGCCTTCTTTTCCTTCAGTTTTTAAACATTTGCTCCTTTTGACGAGCGTTCACATGCTTCATGAGGGGCGGTACCTTTGTATATAACATAAAAAGAATTTCGCCATTTCTCTAAATACGCTTCTCCATTTCTACATGATAATTAAAGGTCAAATTGCGAAGCTGAATCAGTTACAGCTTCGTATTCAGGATATACTCAACCTGAGCTGATTTTATCAGTCTGGGCTTTGTAAAATGTTAGTATTTGCACAGTGAGTTTAAAAACAGAAGTCTTTTGCATAACTATATTTGAAAAATCTAAAAAAAAAAAGACAGAGAGAGAGAAAGAGAATGGAGTAATGGCATAAAATGATGCCATTTGACTCTATATTCGTGTAGCCCGAGTGGCTTTTTGTAGCAGTTACACTGTTCTTAGTGGAGCTTTCTAGAATGTGCGTGTTGTGGTTGGGTGCCCTTTGTTTCATGCGCTGTGCATTTCAGTGCTATGTGAGAATCCATCCGACCCCAATACATTTTATTTGACATGCACAGCTGGGTGGCTGGAGCATAGTCCAGGCCATTAAAAAGAATGCAAAAGAAAACACAGACAATCTATTCATCAGAACACTATGAAAGGGAGACTTATGGGCAGGCTCTGGCAGGAGTGCACCTGGAAGGAGGAGAAGGAGGGAAACCAACTGGATGCCCAGGGAGAAGGGCGGAGGAAACTCAGCTGCCGTTGACCTCTGACATGTCCCGTGGTCAGGCGCTTGGCCAAAGGTGAAACCTGATTCCATTTCCAACTTGTGGAATCTTAGTTGAGGGTGCTTTGCAAACAGGAGGGTGAAGAGGCTGGACTGAGCTCTTATTCGCCAAGGGTGTGTGCTCACCAGGTGCTTGGCACATGGTGGCAACCCAGATGAAGGCTGAGTGAAGCTCACCTTGCACTGAGGGTGGCGCCCAAGGTTTCTGATCCGTGGTACTTTGCTAGGTCTCCCCAGGCACCCCTCAGTCTCCCCAAAGAGGGAAGAGAGGTGGCAGCTTCTGGAACCCTTAAGAAGCCTTTCTTCAGCCACAGGGATGTTCTGGGAACCTCAACCCGGTTCACACAACCTGCCTAGCCCCCAACCCCGTCTTCCTCTTCCTGCTTCCTATTTGCAGTTTTGTAACATCAGTGTCACACGTTGTTCTTTTATCCAGCACAGCAAGCTTTCCATCTGGCTGTGCATGCGAGGTTGTTACCTGAGCAGCCGCTTTGTATTCCTGTGCAAAGACCAAGGCGAAGGTCCCACCTCCTCAGCTGCGGGAAGAGGCTGGGGTATCTGTGCATCACCTTAGTCACCCAGGCCTTTTCAGAGTGGCCACTCTGAGCCTGGCCTGGGCTGACACATGACTTGCTGTCCCCAGCTTGCTCACAGTTCTTTGGAGAACATCAGTGTGTAGTTAACTCAAGATCATGGATCTTGGTACAGAAGACGGAATGCTGAGCGTACCTAAGAGCCTTCTTCTCGGGCCAGAACTCCACACGGTCTGCACTGCAGAGACCAGGAGCTTTAGAGAGAGACAGACAGACAGACCTGGATTCAAGTCTGGCTCCTCCACTCTGTAGCTGGGTGATTCTGTGCAAGTCGAGCTTGTCACAGAGAGCCTGTCAAAAAGCACTTGGGAAGTGGCTGCCAGGCTAATCTATGTCTTGAAGACACACATGGAGCTGGTTGATTAAAACATCCCCCCTTTTCCCACGGGCTCCCCTGTTCTCCCCAGTGGGAGTGATGCTGGAAGTGAGTGTAACTCAATCGAACCAAAGTCGACAGTAAATTCTACAAGGGCTTCTAGGAGTAACAAGGTTTTTTTATATTGTTTTTTAATGGCTTTGTTTCAGTATTGATTTTTGCAAAATATTCATACCTCCCAGACCAAACCAGGTTCCAGACTCATAAGGCATTTTCAGAAACCTTTTCTTTTCTTTTAGGTTGTTTATAAAGCAGAGTGAAATTCTACAACATTATTAAAACAACGAAAAAACCCAACAAAATGAAAAAACTTTAGTTTAAGACTAAGGTCCTTAACAAATACGACTTGACAAGACTGACTTAGAAAACAACCACCAGCAAAACCCAAACCACTGAAAGTACATGTGGCTTTTCCTGTTGGGACAGCAATTTAGGGTGTCCATTTGGTTAGCTGACCTCTGGGAAAGACCAGAATGAAAAAGGGTCCCTGGCTACCCTCGGTGCTTTATTGGGTCCCTCCCCCATGCCCCCCTTGCATATGTTCTGCTTCTTGACCCGGAACGAGAAACTCGAAATCTAACCCCGGCCATGTTATTAAATTGTAAACTTTTAAATTCACGCAGGGTAGTTGGTGGGAATTTCAAAACACAGAGTGGACTTCTGCTCTTACAAAGATGGAACAAAGACTCCCTGTCTTTTGGAGGTCGCTAATCCGGTGTTTGCACCTTATTGTCACTACGTAATGTCTGAAAACCTTGGAATTATTTCCAATTAGTGGGTTTAAGTGGATCTTGCTCTCTGAGCCGTTGACCCCTCATGTTTGTTTAGCAGGATTTTCTCACCAGTCTTCACCTTGCTGCACATTGTTTTGCTGTCAGGGCGTCTGAACCGCTCTGGGTGACCCCTGCTGAAGTGTCCGTGTCGTGAGACTGGGGGAGTTGTTGTGAATTTTGTGATGACAGATGGCCGAGGCATAAAAGGCACCTCCGTGGGCTTTGTGAAAGGGGATTTGGGTTCTCAGAATCTTTTTTTCTCTCTCCATTCCAGAGGTACTTCTGTGATTGCTGTCAGAGCTGTGATGTGGCCCATTTAGAATGGTGAGGCCTCAGAGACCAAGAACCCTCGCGTGTCGGCGCACACCTGCCCCCCCGACACCGTGTCCCTGCTGGTCCTCACAGGCAAGCCTCAACCCACCCGAAGGGCTCAGCCACTTGCTCTGTTGGAAAAGCAGGCTCTTTCCTGGAAGCTTGGCACCCTGGAACATTGGGGTTTTGTTTGACAGGATTTTTGCCTGATTTCTGGAGATTACAGGGCCAGAGTTGTCAAGAGGAGAACAAAAAGGGGGCCTCTTGTGTTCTGCTTATGAAACAGGCATTTGTAGTTAGCTACCTTCCAGGCTCTGGCTGATTCAGAGGTTGGTGCTGAGGCAGTTTCCATGTGTAGGAAGAAGCCCAGAGGGTACAAAAAGAGGGAATAACAGAGTGTTAAAATTGGCACAAACTACAAAACCCTGGGAGTGACCCTAGTGAATCACTCCTTGGACATGTGTTGTAGCCTCTCTCCAGCACCCTGCTAGGGACGAGATGCTGTTCATGGCCAAGTGAAACCCCACAGCATCCCAGGGAAGGGTCGCCCACTCTGGAGAGGCTGTGGTCAGCCACTGGCCAGGCTGGAAAGGCAGGTAGACCTCTGTTGCCAATATTTACACATTAGTAGAAGTTCTGGATTTTTGGCTTCTTTGGAAAACTGGGCAGTCCAGCAGCATCCTGGCCCCTGTCCCACATGGCAGCCACCAGCTGGAGCCCTGTAGCAGCGGCTGCCTTCAGTGGGCTCACACTCACACTTTTTAAAATTTCTTCTTACATCCAGCCAACTGTACTCATTTTCCTGACTAACTCCAGTAGGCATTTGAGTTTGCAAATCTCTGATTTGTTCTAATCCCCTCAGAGAAACTGAAATGTAAATATATAACAACAACCGTTAGAATCTATCCTAATAAACTAATCCTAGATGCAGAAAACATTTCATGCTACAAAGATGTTTCTCTCTGTTATTCATGATATACAAAATTGGAAACAACATAACAATGGGAGCAAGTTAACTAAGTTATGATGCTTTCCTATAATGGAATATTATATGGCCATGAAAGTAATGCTTATGCAGAATTTTTAATAATACGGAAAGATACTCGTGATATAATGTTGGGTTAGAAAAAAAGCTTGACATCAAATTGTATTTGCAGTACACTCTGATTACCTCCTGAAATGTAAAAGTAATTATCAATATGCATAAAATAAGACCAGAAGGAAATTTGTCAAAATATTAACAGCCATTGCTTTTTGGCAATAAAATTAACCATGATTATTTCCTTTTTATTTTATTCTGGGCTTTCCACGTTTTGTACAATGAATGTAGATAGTTTTTATATTCAGAAAAAACCATTAACAAATAAAGAAGAAACAGAAGCCTAGAAGATTAGGGGATTTTCCCTGAGTCTCCAGCTGGTTGGTGATAGGGCAGGACCAGAACCCAAGTTTCTCGATTCGGCGATGGATGGGGACTTGTCCTGCTCCCAGGGTCAGGCTGCCTACAGCTGTGCATCTGGGACTTAGGGCCCCGGGGTTCTCACCCAGGACCTGTGCACTTTATGTGGGTGTCTTGTGTGTATGAGGAGCGTATACAATTTTAGGTCTTTTTTTTTTTTTTTGCCTTCAATTTCACTGTAATGAGGAATCCTTAAGAACCAGACAGCTGGGTCCCTCAAGTAGAAATTAGAGCTAATTTAGGTGTTACTGTGATGCTAGGCTAGTTTCACAACCTGTGTGACTGGTGGGCATATTTCTTTGGGGGCGCAACTAGGCTAGATCTTCTCCAATTTCTGTTTTTCCTCTCTCTTCTACTTCTCTATTAGGGAGGACAAGGCAAAGCAACTCAAACCCCTTCATTGGAGCAGGGAAGTGACACTGTGCTTAGAACAACCACCAAGAATACCTGTTGACTTTGCACCAAAATGGTAGCCCTTTCAGCCAATGCCTTGAGATCCAAAGACCTGAGTCCCCTTCCTAACTCCTGTCACTACCTGCTTTGGTGAACTCCGTCAAATCTGTTCTTCCTCAGAGCATCTCCCACAATGTAGAATGGGAAGGAAAATGTTGTCTGTTGAACGACTTTCTTTAGGGCGTGCAGGACAGGTCTGATGGGACACTCAGTAAAGGTTTTCATGGTTCGTATGGAGGAGGAGTCCCCAGGACCGAACACAAGAGGATGGCCACCTCTCAAGGGTAGACTCATGTTTAACTAAACTCACAGGGACCCGAAGCTGTTCATTCTTCTACAGCAAGAAATTCAGGAGTCCAGTGATCTAGAAGACCAAGGCAGACCCACCAGAACATTCCATCCCTGTAGACATGTCCTTGGGAAGTCAAATTCTCTTTCGGCTTGCTGAGTTACCGGGTCCTCAGATGTGCCTCTCAGTTGAGGGAGTAGGAGACTCTCTTACCCACATGGGAGACCAAATGCTTGCTCACCTCAACCGTGGTTCTCTTTCCCAGGGAGAGAGTGCTGCCAATACTTGCCTCTAAGAGTCAGTCCCTGCTGTGTTTTCCAGGCTGAGTATCTTTCCCTTCCGAAGTGGGTCTGTAGAGGAAATCAGGCTTTCACCGACTATGATACAGTCCTATTCTTGGCCCTGTGCCTGGAGAAAAAGCTGGCTCACTCGACTGAGGCTCTGGGCTTGGGTCGACATTGCCAGTTTTTCCTGAGCAGCGTTGTCCCCAGGTTCTCGGGGCTGGTCTCTCACTATGGCCTCATCGCCAACAAATCAGTTTTTCTAGTAAGGGGGCAGATGTACAGATGGGGCCCTGGGAGCTGTCGGGACATGTCAGGTGGCCAGGCAGGCAGTTGCCTTCCTGCTCTGCTGACTGATGGTTTCATTTCTTACGTATTTCTGGTGGATGGTTTCTGTTTATCCATGCTTCCGAAAAGACTTCTAAAATCAGGGCCTCCGGGAGAATTTCTGGTTGCTGGGAAAATTAATACAAGTGGAAATATAGGAATCAATGTGCAAAAACCTAAGCTTATCTGTTAAAAAATATAATTTTTCATTCCCAGTTGTAGATGTTGAAGGAGGGAACGGAGCCCCTTTGCCTGGGGTCCCCGTCATCTCCCGGTGTGGGGTCAGAGCAGGACGGCATTGTGTGCAGGGTGGGGGTCGGGCTGCCTTTTCAGATCTGCCTGCAATCCCTTTCATTTTTACTTTACCTTAACTTTACATTTCTAGATTGTTGAACTCTGGCCTGATTTCACATTCTGAAACTGAGTGTGTGTCTCAATTCTGTGAAGAAAAGGATGTTTCAGAGAATTGATGCCTCACCTTTTATTTCAAGCCCCGTGAGAAGAATCCAGTCTAAGAGGCATTAAAGGAATGAGCATTTGTTATATTTCAAGATGATTATATCTATTTTTAAATTTTGTTTTAATTACGCAAGTGATACATGGGGCACATTCTTATTATAAAATCCAGAGTCTTCCTTGCCCTCTCCTCTATTCCAGGCCCCTTCCCTGAGGTCACCACTGTTAATAATTTAATGTGCATCTTTCTAGATGATTTGTATGTGTTTACATGTGTGTGCATTGAGAGAAATATATAGTTTCATTTACGTGTGTGTGTATTTTTGCATATAAGTGATAGCATAATCTATACATTGTTCTACAACTTGTTTTTTTCCACAGAAAAATATATCTTGGAAACCATTCCATATCATTAAATAAAGATCTGCCTTGTTTTTAACCACTGACACGTATTCCACGGTAGAGTTATTTAACCTGGCCCCTCTTGATAGATAGAAAATGATTATATTTCTCAGTGTATCTAAGTGAAGCTCTGTTGCAGTGAAAAAATAAAATCAGCTTTTTTTTTCCTCCCTAGAGTGGTAGATACTATTTACAAAAAGAGGAAAAAACTAAAGAAGGAACAATTCACTAGGAGAGGAGGGGCAGCCAGGCTGTCTGTCGACAGAGGGTCCAGGGCTGCAATATGGTGCCTGATTTGTAGTCAGCAGGGCATGGGGCCTCAGGGCAGCAGTGTCAACGCAGTGCTTGGAAGGGCAATAAGGAGGAGCACTCCAGGAAGCTCAGCAACGGGGGGACAGAGTTGGGGCTTGCCTCGGGGAGTGCAAACAGAGGTGAAAGTCTTTGAGTTGAGGCCACAGAAACTCGAGGTGGCCGTAGGTCCATTTGCCTGTCTCTTCATTCACTCCGTCACTCAGCATAAACCATGTCCCGAGCACATGCATGTCGCTGGGGAACCCATGGTGCCTGAGATTAAGATTCCGTCCTTCAGAGCCTCCCATCTGGGCGGGGAGAAAGATGCGCACAGATGTGGTGTGTGAATGGCTGCCTAATGTCAGGGGAGGAGGACCCCACAGTCGTTTATCTGGCCTTGAAGGATGACCAGGGCTTTGCTGAGTAGAGAAGGGAAGGGATAGGTATTCCCGGCCAAGGGCACAGCGATTCAGGGCACAAAGGTGTGACGTGGCACCAGTGTCCTGGGATGGTGGGAAGCTAGTGTGGCTGGAGAATAAGGCCCAGATAGGGGTAGATGAGGGAGGTGAGGGAAGTAGGCAGGAGTGAAAGCAGGAAGGGCCTTCAGAGCATGGAGCTGGGGTTTTGTCTTCAGCAGATGTCAGTGGCAGGGGAGAACTGGCACCTGATTCACTCCTGGAGGAAGAGGCTTGGGGACATTGCGGTAGATGTGCTGGAGCAGAGAGGTGAGGGCTGGGATACTGATTGGCGTGTGGTTCTCTGTGCATCTCTCTGGGTGTCCATCCATCCATCTGTCCATTTTTCAGCATTTCCAGAGAATGTATTATGTTTCTGATTTGGGGAAGTCAGTGACTAATAAGGTGTGGCCCCTGATCACTGCGGGTCTATAAGCTGTTGACTGGCACCTGGCCCAAAGTAGGTGCCCATTCATTTTTGATGAACGATGAATGAGTGGTCTGAAAGGCAACAAGGCCCTAAACTGTGGCAGGTAGAAGAGGGATGAGGCCAGACAACAGGGCCACCTCTGGAGGAGGAGTGGCCAAATTCGGCGGCAACTGGTGGATGGAAACTGAGAGGGGGGGAAGGGGAGAGAGAGACTTACCATGAGGAGTAGACAGGGACACGGGGAGGTAAGCAGGTTTGGGAGGTGGGGCAGGGGACAGATAAGGATTTCTTTTGATTTCCAAGACCAAAAAGAGTCTTTGTAATTTAGACACTAGTGGAGAAATAATAAATACCTTTTGGTGTGTGGCAAGAAGCCAACATAAAAAAGTAACTCAAAAATTTCTATCCTTCATATAAATGCTGTGGAACAGATTTATTTACACTTGGATATGTTTTCTGTTGACTAAATTTGTGTGTAAACAATTTCAGGTGGTCAATGGAGAAAAGGTAGTTAAGCTTCAGAATTGTTTTAAGCATAAAGTGTAGCAACATCGTAAAGGGAGTTTCTAAATTAAACTTATTTTAGAAGTTTGAGTTTCTATGGTTGCTCTATCTGGCTGTCATTTTCGCTGACTAACTCCGCCAGGGACTGTCGTTCGTGGCACTGAAGCTTTTTCTCTGGGGCTGGGGCCTCTGCATCTGGGTTCAAATTTGGTTGATGCACCTTCTCCCTCCTGGGAAGAGAAGCCAGCCATCAACAGCAGAGATACGGGGTTGATTTCTATTGACATGAATGCTCTTCTGTGTCTGCCTATGTGAATCTTGGAGGAATCTCACATCCATAGGTTTTCAGATCACGGTCAGCTAACCTGGTCTTTGTTTTCCATTCTCTTCTCTAGTACACATCTTATTCATCTGTCTCACCGTTGCCCCTGCTGGAGTTTCTTATCTTACCAACACCACATACCTGGGCCCGTGGCTCACATCTCTTCCAGGTGGGCTGGGCTGGGGCTGTGTCTGAGCGAATCTGTGTGACACTGGAGTCCGCACTGAGTAAGACTCCACTGTGGGCTCTGGGTGGGATGAGCCTCCTCATCAGCCGCAAGCTTCCGTACGAGTGGGAATCCTCCATCAAGAATGAAATTGTGACTTTCAAAGTAAGCTGCGTCTCTGTAAATCAAAGTATGCTTTGGTCTATTGCCATATCCCATGAAAATGCCTGGGTGCATTTTTACCTAGTTTAGAGGGTCTGCTTAAAATGGCGTGACTTAAAATATGGAGCACACAGTACTCCCAGAGAGATGCAAGTGGACAGCCCACCTGTGAGCAGGTGCAGCATCCCTGTGCCTGTAGGGGGGGTGCACCCCCTGAGCCTGGGTTAGGGGTGCCCTGTCCGGTCACACCCCATCTCGGTAGTGCCTCTTTGGGGGCACTGAGGATGGGAATGGGGAGGAGGTGGGTGGACGGAAACCCCTCCACACACCCCTCACCCATTCCTCCACGTGTTCAAACCGGCCCTAGGCCTCCTTTTTCCTGAGGGGAGGAAGACCCTAGTGGACATGCAGAGAAACAAAAGTTGATGCTTGACTTTCTGAAAGTCAAGAATGTAGGAGTGACGTGACACAAGTTCAGGAAGAGTCTTGCTTGTGGACCGTTGTTTTTTGTCTTACCTGCTCACTTTAGAAACTAACCAACAGCATCCAAGCCCCACTCCTCACCCTCCTCTACTCCTGCCTGCTACCCACCTTTATTGCCACAGTCAGTGAAGCAGAGTGCTTACTGCATGGCAGGCACAGGGCATGCACTTACATAAGAAATGGATATGCATTTGTTCCATAATAGGAGTGCAAGGGAAGTCTTGATTATTTTGCATAGACGGAATAGTTTACTTTGTGCTTGTCATTAATGGGCTCCCTAACTCCCGCTGGCCTGGGATGGCACAACATACTGGGGCTAAAGTGGTGCCCAGGGAACAGGGCAAGGCCTGGCCCTTAACCTGCAGTGGCTGCTGTCATCACCCTCCAAGGGCCCCTGGTCCTTGCCATCACCCAGGTCTGCTCACCTGACCATGTGGCAGAGATGCTACAAGCCCTGTACTGGCCTGAGGTGACCATCCCCCGACGCCATTTGTTGGTCACAGAGAGGTGAAGTGACCAGTGAGTCATTCAAGTCCAGGGTGTATGTCTGCAGAGCACACACTCTGAGTCACTGTGTGCTACTGACCCTCAGCCACCTTGCAGACTGCTACTGGTCCCCTCTGTCCTGGCTACAGAGACCCACTCCTTCCCCAGTGGGCAGATGCTGTCCCTTGCTGTGTGAGCCGAGACACGGCCAGCCCCAACCCAGCTCCCCTCGGTCACTGGATGGGCCCACCCTTCTAATCAAAGGCCTGGTGAGCCTGTCAGGGCCACCTTCAGGCTGGCGGCTTGTGACAGGTACACAGCGAGCAGGTGTCACGGTCGCCTTCAGAGGATTTGGCTAATTCCTCTCACAGTCAGTTTAAACCCACGGGGACAGGTTCTCCTTTGCCTGGGGGAAAATTAGGGCAATTCCCCCAGGATTTTTCTGAGAGGAGGAAGACTTTAGAGCTGCCTCTCCCCCACGGAATGTTTTCCTGAAACATTTCTGCCATTTTTCAAGTGTTCAGTAGCCACATGGGGCTAGTGCCTACCTATTGGACAGCACAGAGCATTTCCGTCTCTGCTCAAAGTTTTAGACAGCACTGCTCTGGTTGACTGTCATCAGGCAGGCCCAGGGTAGCCCAATCTCCCTGCTTTTACATAGAAGCCCGAAATCTGATTTCTTTTTTTTTTTTAAGTGAAATCTTCCAATTCTTAAGGGTTGGCAACAAATTCAGATTTTAAACAATCAGGATGTGGGCAGAACACAGATGTGTACTGAATTCCAGGGGTAGGGAGGGGAGGGCGTTAATCTGTGTTTTAACAAACCTTCCAGGTGGTTCTGAAGCAGGTTAAAGTTCAAAAACCATCAGCCTGTTTAGTTTACCTACCGTTATGCCAGGAAAGGTCAGAACTAGAACCCAGGCCTTCTGATTTGCAGCTAATGTCATCATCATGGGCAAGATCAAATCTTGGGGATATTCCATACTTCTGACACCTGCCCTGCTGCTGGGCTTGAGGTGGCAGAGCAGGTGCCTGCTGGTGGTCACCTGCCATTTATGGGTACCTCTGGAATTTTGCTAGATATAGCCAGCCCCGGTGGTCTAGTGGTCAAGAACCCGTGGCCCGGGTTCATTTCCAGGTCAGGGAACCACACCACTCTTCTGTCCATTGTCATCCTGTGGTGGCTGTGTGTTGCTGTGATGCTGAACGCTATGCCACTGGTATTTCAAACACCAGCAGGGTCACCATGGTGGACAGGTTTCAGCGGACCTTCCAGACAAGACAGACTAGGAAGAAGGACCTGGCCACCTGCTTCCAAAAGAATTGGCCATGAAAACCCTATGAATAGCAGCAGAGTGTTGTGTGATGTAACGCAGGAAGGTGAGAGGATGGCACAAAATGACTGGGCAGGGTTCCGCTCTGCTGTACACAGGATCGACAGCATTAACAATAGCAAAGTGCTTTCTGCCTCCTTTGTAATTCCTCCTCAAAACCAGCTTCCTATCTCAGAGTGTAGATTTCATGTGACAGGTGGGGTTTGGTTTGAATGAGGTCGTGGTAGTGGGGCAGGGGTAAGAGAGAGGTCAGGCCTGCTCAGGAGGGACCCCAGACCCACCTCTTGAATCATCCTAACACTGGAAAATCTGTTAGTTGTTGCATGGGATCCATTTCATAGTGCTATAATGATAGTTACCTTATTACATACTTTCAGAATTTGATTTGACGTTAGTATGACTTACACAATGGAGAACATTGTATCAGGCAGGTACTGCTGGTCAGAATTTTTTAATGGACATTATTTGATAGGAGACATTTCGTATTCCTAGAACAAGATATTATGTGTTGGAAAAAACCCCTTCTAGATGCTTGCCCAGCTAGGGCAACCCATTTAGAAGTGGCTTTGTTTGGTGGTCTGTGAAGGTGTCCAGATGTGTCATAAATGGTTTTTGTTATAAAGGAGGCAGCCTGTGTGTTCTGAGATGAGAAGCATTTGGTAATGGGACTGTGAGGGCCTGTAGGCCTCGCTGGCATTCTGCTTTCAGGAGGGAGGTAGCAACAATATGGAAAAATAAGCCACTGTCCCAGCCCAGTGGAGAGGTAGACACCATGCAGCTTGCACGATGGGGCACTGAAAACTGGGAAGGTTATGAATGCCATTCATCTCAGGGGGCTGTGGATTCAATTTGTCAGACCCTTGCTGGTTGGGAATGTGACTTGACAGGATCTCCTTGTTAACTATGTGGAGGAATACAATAGGTTTTAGATCTAATGTTACTAAGACGAAGGTCAAGTTCAAGGTCAAGGTTAAGATGAAGTTCAAGAAAGAAAGCAGCCTTGACTTCATAGGAGCCAGGAGCAGCAGCTCCACTTAACCTGAGGTCACAGACCAGAGCCCTGTGGCACACTGAGACAGCTCCCCTGACCCCAGCTACAGGCACTGTTTTTGGAAACCAACACTCAAAAGTGACCTGGGCATGAGGGGACACTTCCCTTGGATGCCTGCATCCTGCCCATAGGGACACTTGTGCCCTCCTTCCCCATCACCCTTAATGCATGCTTGGTCAGAACTTTCCCCAGGTTCCAAAGTCTCTTCCCACCTACTTGCTCTGTCTTCTCTTTCTTTCACAAGTGTAGCCTGGTGTTTCAGTTATCTACTGCTGCATAACAAATGACCCCAAATTTAGTGCATAAAATGATAACAATTGTTATTGCTCACAAACATGGCTCAGGAATTTGGAAATGTCTCCAGGGGTTGCTCCCTCACCTGCATTCAGCTGGGAGCTCGATTGAGGCAGAAACTGGTCTCTTGTCGTCTGGGCTGGACTCCCTGGCAGCATGGCCCCTGAGCTCCATCCGAGAGGGAAGATGTGGAAGCTGCCAGGCCTGGAACTGGCACTGCGTCACTTACTCTGTATTCTTTTGGTCAAAGCAAGCCTGAGCCCTGCTCAGATTCAGAAGGAGGGGAAATAGAGGCATCTCTTGATGGGTGGAATGCCAAGAACTTGTGACTATCTTTAATTTGCCACCTAGGTGCCATTGGGGATGGTACCTGGTCCTGCCTCAGGTTAAAGTGGGCCAGGGAGAGGTGCCCAGCTCCTGGCGCATTGGTGGATGAAGGGAGGTTGGCCCCCCGCAGCTTCCCAGGCCTGGAGGAGAGCTGTGTGTCACTGCCCCCCTGCTCTGGCTCCAGAAGTCTGCAGGGAATCACAGGTTCCGTCTGCTTTAAGGCCCAGTCAGAGACCTGAGTTTCAGTATTTAGAACAGTGAATGACCGTTGTGCCATTTCTGTTAGCCTGGATTTTGGAAACCCTGAGCATAGGGATGTTGTAGGGGGATGGAAGGAGGGGCTGGTTGTTGGTGAATCCCTAAACCTTCTGTAGAGCAAGACCTGTTCCTTGCTCAGTTCCACCTAAATGTCTCCAAGGAGAGGAGGGGTGATGCCCCACAGGACTTGGGGGACAGCACCAGGTTGCCCAAATCACGATCAAAATATATTTTACTTTTAGAGTAAAAATTCATGTAGCATTTCTATTTTGCCCTTTCTGTCTGCATGTGTTTTAACATAAAACAAATGTGTTAAATTGTGTGCCATCAAGTCACATTGGCACTCTGGGCCGATGTGCTTGTTTCTCAGGTACACACACAGTCACCCCCCCACCCCCAGGCTGCCTCATGTCCCCATGGAAAGTGACAAAGCTTGGGAAGCCCTTGTTGTGAAGCTGTTTTGTCCACACCAGGCTCACTGGAGGTGGCATTCGCCCAGGGCCTCGTCTGTGGCTAGTAGGAGAGGCCTCCAGTGGTGAGGGGCGGTGGGCGCCCAGGTTTGGTGCCAGGACTCCAGTGGCAGGCCCGGGGGAGACCCAGCAGCAGCTGGTGCCAGGAGGTCTGTCCACAGCTGGGAGCCTGGGCATGGGCTCACACACAGCTCTGGGGGAACAGCGTTGCAAGTTGGGGTCCACAGGATGCCATGAGCCCCAGGTAGCAGGACATTTGTTGAGCCTGTTCTTACAAGCTTCTGTAAGGATTATCTTATTTACGCCTGTCAACAACTCTATGACAGAGGTCCTAGAATTATCCTCACCTCTCTTTAGGGCACATGATGAGTGAGTAGGGGGCCGGGATTTGACCCAGGTGCCACCATTGACCACTGGCCCACTGCCTGTCTCCAGAGCAGGCGGGCAGGACCAGAGGAAACTGAGCTCCTCTGCTCGGTCCTCAGATGGCCTTGGCTCCTGCAGTGGGAGGGAGTGAAAGGGTCTCTGTTGGGTGGCGCGGGAGGGGCACAGGCTTCACAGCATTGTCTGCATCTGTCCAATAGATCAGATTTGTATACAGGAGACAGACCCTGCAGGAAGCACCCCCCCCCCCCCCCCCCCCAGTTCTGGAATATCCCTGGGGAAGATCATGCAGCCGTTTCCTCGCCAGTGTTGGAGGCTGAGGACAGGGCATGGGGTAGCTCTGTGGTCTTGCCATCGACCACGTGGGCACCAGCCGTCCCCAGGGCCCTATCAGTGCCCTGCCCCGGCTGGGTGAGCAGCCTGATGCCCAGAGCACTGTGCTTCTGGGTGGGAGAGGGTCTGAGGCTGGAAGGAAAAAACAAAACCTCCCCCAGAGCAAGAGGGGTGGGGACACCCGCATGAGCGGGTGGGTGCTGCTTGCCTTGGGAAAGAGGGCTACCAAGGGGAGATCCCCCAAGGCCACCTGGGGGCTCTGAAGGCCAGCAGGAGGCAGTGGAAGCAACAGAAAGCTCTGAGGGGCTGCCCCTCGGCGGGGGGAGTGGGCATGACATTTGTGTGCTCCGTGTTGGTAGCATCGGTGAGATGAGAGCTCGTTTTGTTCTGTGGTTGGTTTCATGTTCGCTGCAAAATGCATCTCTCCCGCCCCAGCCCCTGGTTCCCTCCCGTCAGGGCTGGGCGACGACGCTGGAGGTGCAGCAGGGCAGCAGGAGGGAGATGATGCTGTTGACTCTGGGAGGCAGAAGGAGCAAGGAAATTGGAATGGAGAGGCCTCGAGAGCCCATCGCTGCTGCTCAGAGACTGACCTTTAGCAAATCCATCACTGTCCTCAGTGACCTCAGTAGAAAGTGAGGGGTGGACTAGATGGACATTTCTGAAAGTGACTCTGTGGATGTTCTAGGTCAGCATGGGAGTTTGCCAAAATAATAATAAGGGTGCTAATAAATTATAGTTCCCACCTCATAGGGGTGTTGTGAGCCGGGCACAGCTCATGGTGAAGGCCACCGGTGCTGTGGTCCTGGTATTATAGAATTATTGGCTTTATTATTTGCATTAGTGTCTGAATTTCAGGCAGGCTCTTGGTCCCCACCCTGCACCCCCTGAATCAGCCTCCCTGGGTGTGGGACCCAGGCTCTACCTTTTGTGAAACAGGTCTCCTGGTCCCAGAGCCCTGAGCTGGGGGGTGGCTAAGGCTCTCTCACTGGCTTCTTTCCCATGTCCTGCTGTTAGCCCTTTCCCAGAAAGAAAACTTTCTTCTTTATTTCATACACGATGTGATCATGGCTGTAATCCCAAGTACGGCCACCAGACCCGAGCGTCCGATGGTGGCCCTGAGCTGGGGTGGCGTCTGCACCCAGGGTGATGAGGCAGGGGTTAGAGAGCAGGTCTGCTGCTCACAGGGACGCTCAGACTGGGATGTGACTCTGTTTTGTGGGGACAGAGAATGCCTGTACGTGTATACATGAGTGTGTTGAAAATGTCACCCTTTCGAATATTTGCCTTGACTGTTTACACGGGAAGGCCCACAGACAGCATTATTCTGAGTTTCTCTGAGTCACAACACACTCACTCCTACTTTCTTTATTAAGTATATAGTATTGGGCAAAGAAGAATGTAACTTTGAAAACCAGGTCACCACAAGCCACAAGATTATGACAATCCTCCTCTTTACACCTTTGACACGCAAGACACTTACAGATGCAGGAGAGGGGTGGGGCGTGGGGCCCCAGGAGTCACCGACTCGGCAGGTGGTGTGTAGGTGCACAGGTGCAGTTTCTGGCTGAGTTTTCAAGCTCTTCTCCTCTGGGACGCCCTTCCCTCCCACCTCACCCCTATCCTTCCAAGGGGACACCTGCTTCTTTTAGCAGCCCAGGTGGAATTGCATCCTGCAATGGGGCCAGCTCTGCCAGTCCCAGTGGCCACACCCAGCCTGGGCATGGGGCCGGGCAGAGTTCTCCCCTGATCCTGGTGCTGTGTGATATAGGGCAGGTTGTCTGACCTCTCTGAGCCTCAAGTTCCTCATTTGTAAAATGCAGAGAGTAAACTCTACCTGCCAGGTACCTAAATGAGGCCTGTGAAAGACATTCTTATCAGCTACAAAAGATGAGGAGATTAGGGCACAGAGCAGGTGAGTGGCTGGCTCAAAGACATGCAGGGAAGAAACAGCAGAACCATTTCCGGGGCCCTCTGGCCACAGAGGCTGCATAAACCCACTCTGCTGTATTTTGTAAGAACATCAGCTTGCATCCTCGAGGCAAAGCTGGGGCACCAGAAGTGCCTTTGCTTTGTAAGAGACTGGAATCCTCATCATATCCAGGCCCCTTTCCTTGCTTGCACTTCAGGGAGCTTTTAAAAATGTCCCTCACAAAGTCCCAAGGGTTGGACACATAGTCCGTGTTGGAGAGGGTCCACCTCCAAGGGGAGCATGCATGTGATGCTGAAGTGCTGGGCCTGCGGATTGGGGCAGAAGGGGCTGGGGTGCTTCCTGCCGAGGCAGAGGACTCTCTGGATGGGAGGGAGCAGGCTGGGCAGCAGTGATCAGGCATGGGCCAGGAGCCTGCCTCTGTCAGATTCAGGGGGAGGTTGCACCGTGCAGCTTCTCCCTCCAGTCTGCCCAGGAACCCCCGTGCTCAGTTGTTCATGGGCTGCTGGCTGCTTTCCAGCAGACTCTGTGGGCCTCTGCACCCGGGGGGTTCCGGCTGAGCTCAATGGGCCCCCAGTCCCGGTGGTTGGGTGTTGGTCTCACTGCGTGACAGTGTGCTGATGAATTTGATGCGATGGCACAAGTCAGCATGAATGACGGGACTCTCAAAGTAGTTTTTGGTCCATTCATTCACTCTTTCAGCAGTTTTTGCTGAGGGCCTACTCTGTGCCAAGCCCTGTTCTGAGCACTGGGGATACAACAGTGAACCAAACGGATGAAAATCTCCTGGGGCTGATACTCTAGTGGAGAAAGCAGAAAAAAAAATCGGTAACACACAACTGTAGATAGTGCCGTTTAACTTGTGACTAGGAGGCTCTCAGCTTAGTTCTCTCCACTGCTGCCCCCTCGGTGCCCCCACCTCACACGCCGCCTGATAGCAGGGACGACCCTGGGCTGTGCCTACTGGTGTCCCTATGGTTTCCCACATCACAGAACCCCCGGAGGTGCTCCATAGGTGACAGTTAAGTGCCTGAAAGAAAGAATGATCAGGTGAGTTTGGTTGGTTGCTGCAGAGGGACGCTCCTGCCCTCGGCATGGCCAGCAGTGGTGGTTGTGCCTATCTTGCTGTTCCTGCCTCTCCAAGGCCACATAGCGCCCAGGCACACAGAGGGTAAAACTGGCTGCGTAGGAGCTTCTTCCAGGCCTCCACCTCGCAGCCCGTCCTCAGCTGGCTTCTGCCTGCCTTTCGCCCTGCAGGGAGCTGGGCGTCTCCACATCCTGAAGCGAGCTGCCCTTGACCCCTCAGCAGCTCTGGGATCTCTAGTGTTAGGCCAGGCTCCTGTTGGGGTGTACATGTCGGCTTTTTAGATGTTTCTAGAAAGATCTATAACTTCCATCCGTTTTTATGTTGGACTAATAAGAAATCACATTTCTATAGGGTTTGTGCAAATGGGTTTTTGCTTGGTTGTTGTTTTCTTATACATCTTATATCTAGCTGAAAACAGAACTTAACCCTTTGAACATAACCACTGAGTAGATGTAGCTCACAAACACACAGGATTTCCTTTTCCTACAGACTCCCATACCACGTGGGTCACCACAGAGAGTAAATGTTACCAGGTTATCTCACCGTTACAAAGATCAGACCTTCTACTGATACTGATGCTGCACATTCCTTTGATAAAACTTTGGAGGCCAGACAGGCCCACTGGGACAAGAATGACCACTGGGACAGTGAAGACAGGATGGGAGGGATGCCTGTCTGTGTCTTGCCCACTGGTGACGATGAGTTTGCTCCTGTGTGCTGTATGCCCTTCTGGGGAGAGCACTGCATCTGCCACTGTCAGTGACCCTTCTTCTTGGGCACGTGTTCCATGCCCTTGAACTGGAGAGGCAGATGCTCCAAGCACTCCCCCAGGTACTAAAAGATTGGATGTGGGAAAATCAGGAAGCTAGAGAGACAGGAGCACTTTCTGGATTCTTTCTCAAAGTTTTAAACCAAAGCTCATTCTGAATGTGTCACCAATCTCTTATGTCAAAATTTAAAGCAATCCTCATGCCTTCTGAAGATCGTGAGGCTTTGCTGAGTTTCTGCTTTAAGCCAAACAATAAAGGACCTAGGTTTTACAAATAGTTTCAGCTTGGATTTTCAAAAATTTTTACCAATTCCTTCTTCATGATTATCCTTCAACGCTAAGAGAAAGAAGAGCAGCAGAAAGGATTGACACGCCCGTTTCACAGACTGGGAAAATAAATATACAAGAGAGGAAGTGTTTCTTTCCAGGCACTTTCTAGTTCAGGGGTTGGTAAACTTTTTCTGTAAAGGGTCAGATGGTAAATATTTTAGCCTTTGAAGGCCATGTGGTTTTTGTCACAACGACTCAACCCTGCTGTTGTAGCTCAAGAGCAGCCATAGACAATACATCAATAAATAAGTATGGCTGGCTTCAATAAAACAATATTTATATAAACAGGTAACCAGCTTGCAAGACCTACCCTAGTTGATGGCCTAATTAGGGCTAATCCTCAGACCTTGTGAGTGCCAGACCTAAATGCTGTCTTCATATGTTGCGCATCCTCTTTTGAAAACAAATTCCATTTGGGTGAATAGCAGACAAGATACTTCAAGTAGCTCTTTCAGGAAGTAATGAACACCTAAAAGTGCTGGATAAAATGTAAAAGTCATCTTTTTTTTAATGCTTTACTAAGCTGACAGATAAAGTGAGGTGAAGTGGTAAGGAAACACCACTCTGGGGAGGTAGCTGTAAACCGAAGCTGATGGTGTTCTGGGGGTGTCTGCTAATCCCAGTTTTACTAGACCATGTGCTTGGGGGATGGGAAACAAAACCCAGGGCCAACACAAGATCAGGAATTGTGTTGAGAATTGTGCCTAAAGCTGGGACACACAGGGTAACATTGTCAATGAAAAGTAGGATGAGGATAAGAGATGGGAATGACAAGGAAATTTCTTGGATCTGATGGAGGGGCCTGAAAACCCAAATGGAGTCTGGGGATAGATTTCCCCTATCTGTAATCTTGATTTAGTTTAAAGTCACTCTGGATTGAGAATACCCCAGGCCCTGGTAACCAATCCAAAATCTTCTCTCGAGAAAACACATTTAACCTAGATTTCAGAGGTAATGTTCAAAGGAACACGGGCTCGATCTAAACTCACATAGCACATGAGGAAATAAGTCATAATGAACAGGCCAGCAGAAACAATAAACAATAGCATCAGACCTGTAACAACTGCAGGTATTACCAGATACAGAAAATGGAGTATGTTTAATATTTGTAAATAAACAAAAGAGGGTATCAAAACAGTGACCAAGGAATAAGAAGCTGTCAGAAATGACCAAGAATATTAAAAATAAGCAGAACTTTTAGAAATGAAAAATATAATAATTGAAAATGGAAACTCAAAAGATCAGATAAATAGATTAGATACAAACAAAGAGAAAATTCATAAATGAGAAGTTCTATCTGAAGAAATTATGCATAATGCATTTGCTGGAGACAAAGAAATGGAAAATATAGAAGAGGGGTTAAGAAATACGTAGGAAAGAGTGAGAAGTCTTCACACGTGTTTAATTGGTTTGTCAGAAATTGTCAATAGGGAGAAGTGAGGGAAGGAAATGGTAAAAGAATTATTGGTTAAAAATGTTCCAGAATTGATGAAAGACACAAATTCTTAGTCACAAGCCCAATAAAACTCGAAGAAAATGAGTAAAGAGAAATCCACATTGGGGCTGGCCTGGTGGTGCAATGGTTAAGTTCATGCACTCTGCTTCAGTGGCCCAGAGTTCATGGGTGGCATCTGTGGCGGTGTCCCATATACAAAGTAGAGGAAGATTGGCACAGATGTTAGCTCAGGACCACTCTTCCTCACCAAAAAAAAAGAAATCCACATCCAATCCCATTGAGCTGAAGAGCAGGCTGCCAAAGAGGTGGTGGATTTCCCACAAGAGAACAACAAATGGACTGAAAGAACCTTCCTAACAGCAGCAACTAAAGCCAAAAGAATGCCTCCAGGCCCTCATTCCTTGTTTGTTTCCATGGATATTGTCTTTCTCCCTTCTGTAGAATGTAAGCTTTTTTTTTTTTTTTTGAGCAAGATTAGCCCTTAGCTCACATCTGTTGCCAATCCTTCGCTCTTTTTTTTTTTGTGCTGAGGAAGATTGGCCCTGGGCTAAAATCCATGCCCATCTTCCTCTACTTTATATGGGATGCCACCACAGCATAGCTTGATAAGTGGTGCATATGTCCCCACCCGGAATCAGAATCTGCAAACCCCGGGTCACCGAAGTGGAGCGTGCTAACTTAACCACTATGCTACCGGGTCAGCCCCAGAATGTAAACTTTTTGAGAGCAGAGACTGGTTGTTCACTGCTGTATCCTTGGCTCTAGGAAGTATCTGGCACATAGAGGTTTCTCAATAGACCAAAAACTGTTGATTGATGAAATGGTATATCCGCTTCCTTTCTCCAATGAGGCAAAAGATAGAAAGACTTCTATAAAAGTTTTGTGTCTCAATTCTGACCAGTGTCAAAGAAAGTTTCTCTGCTGTTAGACCTCTGCACTTTTGTTTCTTTGAGAAAAGCACGGCCCACCCCTGCAGGACCCCCTCCCCTGCCCTCCTCTTAGCTGGAGCCTGGTGTTGTCCTATCAGATAGAGGAGTGAGGTCACACATCAATCTGGCCTGCCTTTTCCTTATGGTGTGGTCTTGAGCAGGTCAAGATTCCCATGAACCTATTGCTACTAAAGCTTTCAATTTCATTCGTATTCACTTAGTGCCCAGACTCTAGAATCCCACTCCAGCTATTGAAACCTTCTCTCCAGTGTCCTCCTCCAGATAAGAAAGGGTAGGGGAATTGCCAATGCTCGTTCATCTATGGGGATGATGTAGATCATTCATATCTGGAACTGCTTTTTTAATTTTAATTTTTTTGTGTGTGAGGAAGATTAGCCCTGAGCTAGCATCTGTTGCCAATCCTCCTCTTTTTGCTGAGGAAGACTGGCCCTGGGCTAACATCCGTGCCCATCTTCCGGCAGTGCGTCGGCCGGCGCCTGGGAGCTGAACCCAGGCTGCCAAAGCGCCACCTAAACCACTGCGCCACCGGGCCGGCCCCCTGGAACACTTTTAAGCAGGTTAAAAATCTCTGCCTGCACCTGTCAGAAATGCAAGGCCTTGTTCAAGGCAGCCCTTTGGAGTACATTTAGGATTGAGGTAAAAGTGACCCAGGTCATCATCCAACATGGTGTTTCCAAAAGGTGTGTCCCAGGATGCTAAAAATAGACTCTGCAGAAATGAGTTGGATGCCCAAGTGTCTTAGGAAAACTCTGGGATAAACAGGGTTCTTTACTGCAGAACTTCTCAGAGCCAAGACTGTGCTGTTAAAGTGCATTAGGACTCTCCTGGGGAAGTGAAGATCACATGCAGTGTTTCCCAAACTTGTTTGACAGTGGACCCTGTGTTTGCTGGGGGTCTTCAGGGCTGGTGATCCTTCGGGACACTTTGGGCTACACGAAGTTGGATTTAGAGGATTGTTATGAGGAAAATGATTCAGAATAACTGGTCTTAATGTTTCCTTCCATAAGTAATCAGATTGTGGAGCCAATGGTTTCTTAAGGCCACTCCAGCTTGTGATGGTAAAACTCTCTCATCAGTATACAGCCAATACCCGTCTCCTAGTTCTCTAGACCCGGGGCCAATCTGGCCCCCTGCCTGTTCTGATAGATAAAGTGTTGCTGGAACACAGCTATGCCCATTCGTTTAGCCCCTTTCTTACTAGGCAGAGTTGAGTAGTTGCAACAGAAACCATATGGCCTGTAAAGCCAAAAATATTTAGTAACTGATCCTTTACAGATGTTTGCCAAACCCCGTTCTAGCTGTGAGAAGTGGATCTAGGGTCAACATCTAGGCTGTCTGATGCCACCCAAAGCTCATCAGGGGTAGCCATCATGCCAGAAGAGAGCAAGGGGCTTTCTGAGAAGAGCTGAGTCTTCTTCATTAGCCAGTGTGGACGGGCCCACGCTGGACCCGGTGAGGTGAAGCACTCATGAGGGAGGGACTGCAAAAAATGGCTCTGGGGACAGGGAGAGAGACGCACGCTTTCCTGCTCCCTGTAGTTTCTCTAACACTATTTTGTGTTTAGGGACAGATAATATTTTCTGTTTTATTTAAATAGCCTTTATTATTTCAATAACCCTTTGATTCTCAATATTTATCAAAATTGTTAATTCCTGCTCCCTTTGTACCAGAAATTTCTCTTCTCAGGGGCTGGCCTGGTGGTGTAGTGGTTAAGTTCAGCACGCTCTGCTTCGGCGGCCGGGGTTTGCGGGTTCAGGGTTCGGATCCCAGGCGTGGACCTACACCACTTGTCAGCCATGCTGTGGTGGTGACCCACACACGAACTAGAGGAAGATTGACACAGATGTTAGTTCAGGGCCAATCTTCCTCACCAAAAAAAAAAAATTCTCTTCTAGAAATTTGCTTAAAGATAGACTGTACCCTTTGTCGAAGAGCAAAAATATATATTTATGTATAGCATTGCTTATCATAGAAGCATACTATAAACATTGAAATATTTATTGGGGAGGTTGGTTAAATAAAAAGTAGTTCATCCATATAATGAAATACTATGTGATTGTTCCAAAAAATGAGGTGGGGTGGGGAGAGGCACTGATGTAAAAAGAGCCCAAAGATGTCTTAAGTGAAAAAAGCACGTACAGAATAATAGGTGCTGCAGGATCCTATTTGCGTAAAGAAAAGTATGGGTGGATGTACGTTCACATTTGTGCACACATGTGCATACACACACTGACAGGATATGTAAGAGATTGTCAGCAGTAGTTACATACAGGGTGTGGTCAGGGGTGGAGAAGGAGAAGGTCTTTTCTTTTTATACCAATTTTTAAGCCATGTGCATATATTACTTTAATATTAAACACTAATTTAGCATTTTTAACAATAGATTGGCCCCATTGAACAGGTGTTTTCTCTGATGACCTCTACATGTGTATCACAGCGATCTTCTCGCCGGCCTGAACTTTCTCCCAAGATCCTTCTGCATGCCGTGTTCCAGCATTCGACTGGATTTATCCCAGCAGAAGAACTGAATGCATTGCATCTCAGGTTTCTGTCCCCTTCTCTGGGCCCAGAGGCATCTCCCAGAACTGCTTTTGGCTTTCAGCTGGTATTTGTTGAGGCCCCACTGCAGGCCAAGCCTGTTTCCTGAAAACTGGGTTTTGGCTAACATTTCTCGCACTTGCTCATGAAATCTGACAGTTACTGTGCTGGCTTTCCCCAGGACATATTCATATAGGCTGGCCCTTGCATTACCCCGAAACTTTTCCCAGTGTTTCCTGACCCATGGTCCTGAGAATATTGTTGTTTTGCGAGGGGTCTGCAGAATGCAGTTTAGGAAATGCTGGCATGGTGTGAATGGTCCCTCTGTTTATGTTTCTCCAGGCGGACGGCCTGCCTCCACATATGAAAGATGATCTGGGATGGGTGAACTTTGATCTGAGAGTGAAATTGTTGAATAAGTTACCATGTTCTGAATTTTCAGATCTTGTTGTGAGGAGTGGAAATTTGGCTTGTTTTAAAAAATACATCAAAATAATCTTGTATAGGACCAGATGGCTGATATAAGGGGTAGGGCACTGCCTCTCGGTCCCCCTGCCTCCTTTGATCAGGTTCCCACCTTTCAATGGGATGGAGAGGGAAAAACCTAGCCCTGGGCCCCGGCCTTGCACCCACCTCTGAGTGGGTGCCGGACACAGGGCTGCTTAGTGTGAGCTATTTGCCGGAGGTCATTTCTAGTATTCCAACTTAGGAAGTTAACTTACTGTTACTTTAAAAGTATGTGTTCCTTTTCTAGTTTAGGCAAAAAGTCTAGCATTCTCTTTTTGAATGATATCTAAGTTTTGCCCTTTCTTTTTCATAATGGGAAGGTTTGCTCACTTGCTTCCTCATAGGGGAAGACATCTATTTACCTTTCCTTATAAGCACACAGAATTCCCAACATTCATTTGAAGAGAAAGATAACTATTTGAATAATTTGAATAAATAAATATTTTAAATGATTCCCAAAAGACTTTACCTGCTGATAAATATTTTGTGTAGTTATCATGGGTAGGCCGCATCTGCTTTCTCTCTTTTTCAGCCAGGGCTTTTAGAGTCAATACAGCCTTAGACGTCTGCTTGCCCTCAGAGATGATAACCTCATGGTTGACCCGACCCAGTCCCCGTCACCCTGGTCAGTGGCACTGGCCCTGTGCCTCCACAAAATCGCCCCAGCAGAGGGCTAGAAAGGATGGGACAAGGTGAGGATCAAGGTTCGACATGACCTTGGCTTGCTCTGGGACCGCAGGCAAATGATTTAGCTTTGCTGGGACTTGGTTTCTTCTTCCAGAAATTTGGGTTTACTAGTACCTCCCTTGAAGATTATTTTGTGAATTAACTGCTATAACCTACGTGAATGTACTGAGCCATTAGAGCAGTTGCTCTGTAAATTCTGTTTCCTTTCTTTATCCCCAATATACTACACATAACAACCCAATAATAACCAGAATCTTCTCCAACCCTCTCCTTTCCTAGCCCCCAAGAGAAAGTCAGTGGACCACAGACTAATGGAGCCAAGATTCTCATCTTGACAGTAGTGCTAGAAATTGCCTGTGTGGATTCCAATCTGTGCCAGCCTTACAACCTTCTACTTTCCGATTTCTTGGGCTGGTGATGATCTAAAGACATGGCTACACCTGCAGGACAGGGAGGAAGAGCAGAGATCTCACTGGAACTTAAGTTACTTTAGTGATTTGCTTATGAGGGGGAAATTGCAGATTCAAATTATAATAGAACTTGAAGGGAGTTTTCAGTTTCTGGAGGAAAACTGTGGCAGAAGTTGTCATTTAAAACTCATGAATAATGTACAAGCGAAAGGAAATTCATAGTTACGAGACCAAACCTGTCTGTCTAAAGAGAATTGCAGTGAAAACCAAAAACGCCAGCCCACTAGCTTTCGTTCAATAAATTAGTTTAATGCTACAGCTAAATTTAGACTACTTTCTGCATGGAGTATTCCTGAAGTGGGTTTTGTCTTACATTTCAGAAGTTGTCTATTTTATCATCAAAATGAACATCAGGGGACATTTTAATTGCAGTTTTGCGCTCAACTCTATAGAATCTTCAAGCACTCTATGCATTTATCACACTGCTGCCCCACAGATGACTGTACATCTATGATGAGATGCAGACAGTGTCCTGTCTGTAGCAGCAAGTTTCTGGTTGTGTAGGATTGGAAATCTGAGAGCCCATGATGAAGTAAAATGAACTGCCCCAACTGTTTTTTTAAACAACTCTATTGAGATGTAATTCACATGCTATAAAATTTGCCCATTTAGAGTATACAATTCTTTGTTATTAGTATGTTCACAGAGTTGTGCATCCATCACCACAATCAAATTTTACCAAATTTTTGCTTCAAAAGAAACCTTGTAGCCATTAGCAGTCACTTTCAATAACCCCTCCCCATAACCTTAGACAAGAACTAGTCTACTCTCTGTCTCTTATAGATGTGCCTATTCTGGCCATTTCATGTTAATAAAGTCATGCAAAATGTGGTCTTTTGTGACTGACATCATTCACTTAGCATGATGTTTTCCAGATGTATGCATGTTGTACATACCGTGTATCAGAACTTCATTCCTTTTTATATTCCAAATAATATTCCCTTGTAGGGATATGCTACATTTTATTTATCCTATCATTAATTGATAGACATTGAGTTACTTCCACTTTTTGACTATTGTGAATAATGCTCCTATCAACTGTCATGCATAAGTTTTTGCGTGGATGTATGTTTTCACTTCTCTACTTAGGAGTGGAATTGCTGAGTCATATGGTAACGGTATGTTTAACGTTTTGAGGAGCTGCCAAACTGTTTTCCAAAGTGGCTGCACCATTATACAGTCTCTCTAGCGGTGTAAAAGAATTCCAATTTCTTCACACCCTCACCAACACTTGTTATTGTCTGTCTTTTTTATTATAACCGTCTTAGTGGATGTGAAGTGGTATCTGATCAGGGTTTTGATTTGTGTTTCTCTAAAGACTAATGATATTGAGCATCTTTGCACGTGCTTATTGGCCATTTGTTTATCTTCTTTGGAGAAATGTCTATTCAGATCCTTCACTCATTTTTAAAATTGGGTTATTAATATTTTTACAAGTGAGTTTCAAGAATTCTTTATGTATTCTGGATACAATTCCTTTATCAGATATGTGATTTGAAAATATTTTCTCTCATTCCGGGGGTTGTCATGTCACTTTCTGAATGATGTCCTTTGAAGCACAAAAGTTTTAAATTTTGATGAAGTCCAGCTTATCTATATTTTCTTTTGTTACTTTTGCTTTTGGTGTCATGTCTAAGAAACTACTGCCTCAACCAAGGTCATGAAGATTCTTCTAGGAGTGTTACAGTTTTAGCTTCTAGACTTAGGTCTTTGATTTATTTTGAGTTAATTTTTTGTATATGGTGTGAGGAAGGACTTCAATTCCATTCTTTTGCTTGTGGATATCCAGTTGTCCAGTACTATTTGTTGAAAAGACTATTCTTTCACTATTGATTTGTCTTGGCACTTTTGTTGAAAAAAATCAATGGACCACAATGTAGAAATTTATTTCTGGACTCTCAATTCTATTCTACTGATCTATATGTCCATTCTATGCCAGTACCACACTGTCTTGATTACTGTAGCTATGTAGTAGTTTTCAAATTGGGAAGTGTGAATCCTACAACTTTATTTTTCTTTTTCAGAATTGTTTTGGCTATTCTGGGTCCCTTCTATTTCTTTGTGAATCTTGGGAGCATGATGTCAGTTTCTGAAAAAAAAGGCAGCTTGGATTCTGATGGGGATTTCATTGAATCTGTAGATCAATTTGGGGAGTGTTATCATCTTAATCATATTAAATCTTCCAATCAGTGAACATGGGATGTCTTTTCATTCATTTAGATCTTTAATTTCTTTCAACATTTTGTAATTTTCAGTGTACAAGTCTTATGCTTCTTTTGTTTAATTTATTACTAAGTATTTTGTTCTCTTTGGTGCTATTATAAATGGAATAGTTTTCTTAATTTCATTTTTGGATTATTTATTGTTAGTGTGTAGAAATATAATTAATTTTTGTATATTGTACTTTTTTGTGTATTGGAAATTTTGTGTATTGTATATTTGCATATTTTGTATATTGATCTTGTATCCTGCAACATTACTGAGTTTTTTAAATTAGTTCCAACAGATTTTTAGTAGATTCCTTAGGATTTTCTTTATAGAAAATCATGTATCTCCAAACAAAGATAACTTTATTTCTTTCTTTCCATCTGGATACCTAAAGGACATAAAATGTTCCTCTTTGTCCCTAGTAACATTCTTGTTTTTAAGTCTATTTTCTGATATTAGTATATCTAGTCCAACTCTTATGGTTGCTGTTTGCATGGTATGTCTTTTTCCATCCTTTTACTTTGAACTTACTTGTATCTTTGAATCTAAAGTGTGTCTTATAGAGAGAATGTTGTTAAATCTTGTTTTTTAAATCTGGTAAGACAATCTCTGCCTTTTTACTGGATGTTTAATCCAGTCAAATTTAATGTTATTATTGATGAACTTGGATTTACATTTGCCATTGACCTTTTGGTTTTCTATATTTTTTGTTCTTCTGTTCCTCCTTTACTGCCTCCTTTTGTGTTAAGTGAATGTTTCCTAGTGCAACACTTTAATTCCTTCAGTGATTTTTAAAACTATATTTTCGGTGCTGTTTTCTTAGTGGTTGTTCTAAGGGTTGTTGTTGTTCTTAACTTATTGGAATCTACTCCTGGTTTATACTAACTTAAGTTTAGTGAGATATAGAAACTTTACTCCTATATAGCTTTATTCCCTTCTTCTCTTTTTGTTATACATATTACATCTGTACATATTACAAACCCAACTATACCTTGTCATAGTTATTGCTTTATATAATTTTATTTCTTTTATTGAAGTAAGGGAAGAAATGAGAGCAAGCATATATTTCTAGTGTTTGTTTTATTAACCTTCCTATTTACCATTTCAGGTTTTCAGTATGGATTTGGGGTACCAGCTGGTGTCATTTTCTTACTCCAGTACAACCTTGCTCCCATCTACCTTTTTGTGCAGCTATTGTCAAAGATATTACATTTCTATATATTATAGGCCTCACAATACAATTATGTTCATAATGTTCTATTCAAGTGTTTTTTAAATCAGTTAAATGAAGATAGGAGGAAAAATATGCAATTATAGTATCTTATATAACTGCCTAGGTAATTACCTTTACTGGTGCTCCTTGTTTTTTGTGTGTGTATTTCAATTACTGTCTAGTATAACGTACTTTCAGCCTGAAGAACTTCCTTTAGTAATTTTTAAAAGTTGGTTCTGCTAGCAATTAAGTCTCAGTTTTTGGTTATTTAGGGATGTCTTTATTTCACTTTAATTTCTGAAAGATATTTTTGCTGGATATAAGATTCTTATTTGATGTTTTTTCAACACTGTGAACTGCCTTTAGAACTCCATTGTTTCTGATGAGAAGTAAGCTGTTAATTTTATTGGTATTCCCCCGTATGTGATGGGTCATTCTTCTCTTACTGTGTTAAGATTTCCTCTTTATCTTTGGCTTCAACATGTTTACTACGTGTCTGGGTGTGGATCTCTTTGTGCTATCCTACTTCAGTTCATTGATCTTGGATGTATAGATTATCTTTTTCATCAGATTTGGTTAAGTTTTTTTGCCATTATTTCTTCAGATATATTTTCTGCTCCTTCCTCTTTTTTTTCCTTTTGGTACTCCCATTATGTGTATGTTGATATACTTAGTGTTGCCTCACATTACTCTGAGTCTCTGTTCACTTTTCTTCATTCTTTTCTCTCTGCTTTTCAGATTGCATAATCTCTATGGATTTATGTTCAAACTCACTGATTCTTTCTCCCACCAGCTCAAATCTACTGTTGAGCTTCTCCTGTGAAAGTTTTCATTTCAGGTATTTATTTTTCAACTCCAGAATTTCCATGTGTTTCTTTTTATTGGTATTTTTTATTTGATTGTCATCATTTATTTGATTGTCAACATTGTCATCATACTTCCCTTTAACTCTTTAAACATGATTTCCTTTAATTTTTTTGAAGATACTTATAATAAATATTTTGAAGTCTTTGTTTCATAAGTCCAAATCTGGGTTGCCTCAAAGGCAATTTTTTTGTTGTTTTTATGCCGGGAAAGATTCTCCCTGAGCTAACTTCTGTTGCCAATCTTCCTCTTTTTTTTTCCCTCCCCAAAGCCCCAGTGCATGGTTGTATATCCTAGTTGTAAGTGCTTCTACTTCTTCTATGTGAGCCACCGCCAGCATGGCAACTGACAGATGGGTGGTGTGGTTCTGAGACCGAGAAACGAACCCAGGCTGCTGAAGCAGTGACAACACTGAACTTTAACCACTAGGCCATCAGGGCTGGCTCCAAAGGCAATTTTTATTGCCTACTTTTTTTCCTGTGTATGAGTCACACTTACCTGTTTCTTTGCATGTTTTGTAACTTTTTTTTGAAAACTATACATTTTAGATAAATATTGTAGCACTCTGAATATTGATCCCCCCTTCTGGGGCTTGTTGTTGTTTTGTTTACTTAGTTATATGTTTAGTGACTTGGCTGGACTATTTCAGTGAAATCTATTTCTCTTGCAGTGTGCAGTCTCTAACGTCACTCTTGAGAGGTGCAGCCTTGAGCATACAGCTGTCCCCCCGGGTGCCTGGGGTGACTGTGGTTTTAGCTGGGCTCTGTTTGACTGTCTCCTTCCCTCTTCTCCCCCAAACACTTTTGATGATCTGCCTTTGTTTGTATCACACTGTTAGCTCTCAGTAATCACTAGCTGATTGCTAGATTGTTTTTGATAATGCCCTGGGACATATATTATGCCAAGTCTGCTCCAATTAATGTTGGGTCCCTTTGCAGGGGCAGGGTGTTGCCAGTCTCTGAGGCTACTCCACTCACAGAGGGCTCTTCTTAGCTATCTCTTTCCCTGATTCTTTCTATTAAGCTGATCTACCATTTTTCTGAGCTTATCATCTTTTAGCTTGTTGTTGAAAGAATTATAGAGCTACCAGTGACTCTTAATTGCTCACCACCAAGATCTCCATTGTTTGTAACAACACTCATAGGCATGATCTTCTCCATGCTTTGTTTGAACTAACGTTAGTCTCCTTGGCAAAGCTGCAGAGCCTTCTGTTCTTGTGGCCTGCCGCTCTTCCTGGGAAGAACCTCTGCACCACTGCATCAGAGCTGGTGGTGGGGCAATGACTTACTTCTCCCAAAGTGACACCACTGCGAGCAGGACCCTGGACAGGGATAGTAGCTCCTGGTCTTGGCATCCTTCCTGGTGTGAGACCTCCACCCTAGAAGCAAGCTGGGGCAGGGATGTTCAGGATCCGGGATTCTTGACCTGCTGTGTCTGGAGTAGAGCTTCTGCCTAAGAATGGGGGCTGGGTTGGGGAGGGAGCCCCAGTTCTCTTGGCTGTACCTGCCTACAATAGGGCTTCTGTAATAGGAGCTGGGAGTGAAGGGGTGGAGGGAATAAGAGATGCCAGTGGCCTGAATGAAGCCATAGCTCTAGCCTGGGAGCTTGGAGGAGAGGGAACCCCGTCATCTTGGTTGCATCTGCCTACAGTACAGCTTTTGTCACACTGAGCTAGTGGGGGGTGGGAGAAAGAGGGTGGATGTGAATGGGTTGTGCCTCAAATAATATTTAGGTTTAGATTTTCTTGATAGATGTTTCTCCACTTGCTTAATGCCCTTAGGATAATTTCCAGAGACTTTGTGTTGTTTTAGAAATAATTTTCAGTGATTAAATGAAAAGTGTTTGGGTATCAGTACCATCATATGCAGGTCAGCAAAAGTAGTGGAGTCCAGTCAGGGATGAAAATTGTGTTTCCTTTCTGAGCAAAGTTCATAAGTGCGCTTTATTTCAGGTTCAGTCCTGAAAGAGGTGGTACAAGGACCCTGGCCTCCTGACTCCTGGCAGGTCCTCTGTGGTCCAGTCTCCACTAGCCTCCCCCAGCCTGTTGGAAATGCATTCACCCAGGCTGTCACTTTGTGTTGCATTCCTTGGCATCCCATGATTTGGATAATTTCCAGTATCCTAAGATCGTACACAGTAACTCAAATGACCTTGTGGAATTTTATTTCCAAGCAGTATCCCTGCAAAGCAGATGAATTATTTTTGTCACAGGCATAATAAATTGTTAATTTTGGAAACGTTTTTGTAAAGAAAACAACCTTCATGTTGTCTTCTTATAATTTTCAATTACGTGCAAGGATACATCAGTACAGAGAAACGAGATGGGCTTGTCATAACCCATACGATGGCATTGCCCTTTGGGAATGCCCAGGAGAGGACTGGAGCCAGGTAACAGATTAGGCAGATATTTCTCTTCAAAGTGTGGCAGTGAAATCTGGGTGGTGAAGGAAGAATGTCCTGAAATGAAGTCCTGGGAGACCTGCAGATGTCATAGGCACCATGCAGGTCCATCTGTGACTGTGGACATTAAGTCAGTGGTGGGTCCTTTGGACAACTCCAGGTGAGGGGACTTTTCATTGCTGTGTTTTAGGCCTTGGTGACAGATGTGTTCAAACACCTGCCATACAGATGCTGGATATAAATGAGACCCAACAACTGGGTAGATAGAAACTGTTAGATGGAGGATGAGTGTTTAGTTTTTGCTGGGAGGGGTGGTTATTACAATCTAGACCCACTCAAAGAGATGTTTTATCCTTAAATAAATATTCCTTGAAGGCACATATTCTGTTGCCAACAGAATAGCAAAGTTTGCTTTTACTTATTATTTCAATTTTAGAATCAAAGATGAAAAAGCATGCCTGGAAAAAGCTGTGTTTAGGGAGGCTCAGGACTTGCATTAATTTCCTGGCAGGTTAGAGAATAAAGTGGGAGAGAGGTTAAAGCAAGGACTTGCCTGCCAAGTCAATTGGAAGGAGGGAGATCAAGGGAATTGTCTGGAACTAGGGAATGGCTATTTTAAGCAGATATGAACGAGAGTCTGTTCACCTTCATACATCCTTCTTGGGTCAGCCTAGTGGCACTTGCTACAGTTAACTATGTTGGTAGATTTATTCCTGTGTCTCACTGGGGTAGACCTGTATCTCTCAGCTCTGCTTATCTCTAAACTTAAAACAACAAAATAACACAGATGAAGGAAAAAAGTGACTCATCCTTTTGTATAGTTTGAAAAGTATTCCTAATAGGAAAAAAAAAATCCCAAAGCAAAAGTGTTAGATTAAATTGATTATATAAAATTTAAAAATGTACATATTTCAAAAGCAAAGCTGAAGACATGACACAGTAGAGAAATATCTAAACAAATGTGACTAACAGTGGTTTCCTTTCCTTAATATATAAACAGCCTCTATAAGTAAATAAGAAAAATATTAACACCATAGTATGTAAATAAATGGGCACATGATATAGCAATTTGAAGAAGATATATCCATGGCTAATAAATATGTAAGCAAACTAATTAACTTAGTAATCAAAGAAAGGCAAGTTAAAGTGAAATAATTATTTACTTTGTTAAATTAGCAAAGACTTTTGAAAGGACAATACCCAGATCTGGCAGAAATGTATTAAGATGGGCAAGCTTATACACTGGCAGAAGGAATAAAAATTGATACCGTCATTCTGGAAAATGAGTTGGTGATATATGTTGAGAGCTTTAAGAAAGATTTACATTTTTTTTTTTATCTAGTACTCTTTTTTCTAGAAATTTATCCTAAGGAAATAATCATTAAAATTGTGACTTCAAGGATATTTAATGACATGGGAAATTGCATACAATGAAATACTAGGGGTCAGCCCTGGTGGCCTAGTGGTTAAGTTCAGTGTGCTCTGTTTTGGTGGCCGGGGTTTGGTTTCTGAGCATGGACCAACACCACTCATCTTTCAGTGGCCATGCTATGGTGGTGGCTCACATACAAAAAGAGGAAGATTGGCAGCAGATGTTAGCTCAGAGTAAATCTTCCTCAGCCAAAAAAATAAAATAAAAATATTAGAGGCTGGCCCTGTGGCATAGCAGTTAAGTTCACGTGCTCTCCTTCAGCGGCTCAGGGTTCACCAGTTTGGATCCTGGGTGCAGACCTACTTACCGCTCATCAAGCCATGCTGAGGTAGTGTCCCACATAGAGCAACTAGAAGGATATACAACTATGACATACAACTATCAACTGGGGCTTTGAGGAGAAAAAAGGAAAAAAGGAGGAAGATGGGCAACAGATGTTACCTCAGGGCCAATCTTCCTCAAAAAATAATTAATTAATTAATTTTAAAAGTTTAAAAGAAGAAATATTAGATAAACAGAAAAACAAGATATAGAATTCTCCATGGTGTATTACTAATTGAATATATTAAAATATGTTGGAGATATTCATTATCCCTTGACTGTGACACATATACTTGTCCATTGTATTTTTTTGACATTGAGGTGTCTGTAATTTTGTACATATTAATCATGTAATATTTCCTTATTCATGATAGATTATTATTAAATTAGTGGTACATTTTTAAGAGATTTTTTTTGGGGGGGGGGAAGACCAGCCCTGAGCTAACATCCGTTGCCAATCCTCCCCTTTTTGCTGAGGAAGACTGGCCCTGGGCTAACATCCGTGCCCATCTTCCTCTACTTTATATGGGACGCTGCCACGGCATGGCTGACAGGCAGTGCGTTGGTGGGCGACCAGGATCCAAACTCGCGAACTCCCGGCTGCCAAGCGCGGACTAAACCGCTGTGCCACCGGGCGGCCGCTAGGAGATTTTTTTTTTAATGGGGGAAATATGACATATATATTAACATCTATGTGTGATCTTTGTTCTTTCTGTCTCTGTCTGTCTGTCTCTTTACGTATATGGAAGCTAAATAAATCTAATAGTATCAGTCAATTACCACACTTTTGCCAGATAAACTTACTAAAATTCAAATATAAATAAGTCATGGTTAGAAACTTGCAATAGAACTTACACTTCTGGGAAGATGGAGTAGATGTACTTTTCCCTATTCTTCTCACTAAGGACAACTAAAAAGCCTGGACATTACATATAAAACAAACATAAGATGACTCTGACAGTTAAAGATAAGAAAGCAGACCATCTAGGACCTCGAGACCTGAAGAATGACATGGTGGAGAGTTCCCTTGTTTTCTTTTTGCCTCATATATCCCAGACTGGGTACTGGTGAAGCCAAAAACCCAGAAACACCAATGAGAGCAGCCAAAAAAAAAAGTCCCAACAAAGTCTGCTTTCTCTAGACAAAGGACCAGGAAAGGACACTTAGCAAGACAGAAACCTTTTAGATAATACTATTCTACTTTAGCCAAACCTGTGACCCCACCATGCCCATGCCAGTAAAGGCCAGTGGGGAGCCTAGACTTCTGCCCTCTGCATGCTATAATGAGGTACTCCAACTTTGCCACCATGGTGGTGTCAGAGAAGGCCAAGCAGGGAGCTAGAACTTTCGTCCCTGCCAGGAGGAAACAGCCCTATTCCCTGTGGTGTCAGTAGAGGCCATGTGGGGAGCCTGGACATTTACCCCTACCTAGCACCTCCTCTTGCCCCCTGCTGTGGTGGTGTCAGAGGAGGCTGAGTAGGAAGTTAGAACTTTTACTACCGCTTAGCAGTAATGACACCCACTGCCAGAGTGCTCCACCCACTGTAGTGGAGACTACATGGGGAACCAGAACTCCCAGCCCTACCCAGCAATAATGAGGAATTCATTCCCATCATTTGGGTGTCAATGGAAACAAAGTGGGGAACCTGGACTCCTACCTTCACCAGTCATTAATGACTCCTTTCCCTGCCACAATAGTGTCAGAGAAATCCAGAAAGTTTATATAAGATCCAGAGTCTCACAATATAACATGAAAATGTTTCCGTTTCAATCAAAAATCACTTGTCATACCAAGAATCAGGAACATCTCAAATTGAATGATAAAAGGTAATTAATAGATGCCAACACTGAGATGACAGAGATGTTAGAATAATCTGAAAAATATTTAAAACAGCTATCATAAAAATGCTTCAAAGAGTAATTACAAACATACTCAAAACATGAGAAAATAGAGTCTTGGCAAAGAAATGGGAAGTCTAAGCAAAGAAATGGAAAATATAAAGGAGAACCAAATGGAAATTTTATAAAAGAAAAATATAATAATCTAAATAAAAAACTCAGTAGATGGTCTCAACAGCATAATGGAGGGGATGGGGGAAAGAATCGGTGAACTAGAGGATAAAACAAGGGAAAATACTCAATCTGAACAATGTAGACAAAATAGACTGCTATAACAAAAAAGTCTAACATTGTGTCCTTGAAGTCTCAGAAGGAAATGAGAAAGAGAACAGCACAAGAAAAGTACTCAAAGAAATAATGGCTGAAAGCTCCCCAAATTTGGCAAAAGACATAGCCTACAGATTCAAGAAACTGAGCAAACCTCAAACAGGATAAACCCAAAGGAAGTCACTCCAACACATATCATAGTGAAACTTCTGAAAACTGAAGACAAAGAAAAAAATCTTGAAAGCAGTGAGAGAAACAATTTGAATTACAGCAGATTTCTCATCGGAAACCATGGAGGCCAGAAGGAAGTGGCGTGACATTTTTCAAGCACTAAAAGAAAAGAACTATCAAGCCAGAATCCTATACCAGCAAAAATGTCATTCAGGAATGAAAAAGAAATCAAGACATTCTCAGATGAAGGAAAACTAAAAGAATTTGTCACCAGCAGACTTATCCTAAAAGAATAGCTAAAGAAATTTCTTTAAACAGAAAGGAAACCATAAAAGAAGGAACCTTGGAATATCAGGAAGGAAGAAAGAACATAGTAAGCAAAAGTATAGATCAATACAATTGATTTTCCTTCTCTTGAGTTCTCTAAATTGTGTTTGACAATTGAAGCAAAAGTTATAACACTGTCTGATATGATTCTAAATAAAAGTAAAAGAAATATTTAAGACTTAAGACTGTTATACACATAGGAGAGTAAAGGGATGCAAGAGAGGTAAGGTTTCTATACTTCACTTGGACTGATAAAATGATGAAGTAGGCTGTGATAGGTTATGTATGTATAGTGTAACATCTAAGAAATCACTAAAAAAAGCTATACAAAGACCTACACTCATGAACACTATAGGTACATCAGAATGGAATTAAAAATGTTTCAGTAACCTAAAGAAAGGCAAAGAAAAAAATAATAAAACAAAAAAATGAAAAACAGAGAGAACAATTAAAAGTCAGACTCAGGTCCTAAAATGTTAATAATTACATTAAATATAAATGGCCTAAATAATTCAGTTTAAAAACAGAGCTTGCCAAAGTGGATTAAAATCACGACCAAACTCTATGCTGTCTATAAGAAACCCACTTCAAATATAACAATATATGCAATCAATATAAAAGGATGAAAAAAGATATATCATGCAAAAATTAGCTGAAGAAAAGCAGGAGTGGCTATCTTAATTTCATATAAGTAGACTTCAGAGCAAAGAAAATTACCAGAGACATCAGGAAGGACATCAAATAATGATAATAAGAGCCAATCCATCAAAAAGGTGTAGCAATCCTAAATGTGCATGTAAAACACAACAGGCTAAAAGATGCGTGAAGTAAAAACTGACAGAACTGAGAGGAGAAATAGGCCAATACACAATTACAGTAGGAAACTTCAACACCTCTCTCTTAATAATTGATAAAATAACTAGATAGAAAATCAGCAAGGATATAGAAAAACTCAACACCACCAACTGACAGGATCTAATTGACATCTATAGAACATTCCACTAAACAAAAGCAGAGTATACATTGTTTTAAAGTGCTCACCAAAAATTTTCCAGATAGATCATATCCTGTGCCATAAAAGAAACTGCAACAATTTTTAAAAATATTGTAGTCATATAGAGTGTTTTCTGACCACAGTGGATTCAAACTAGAAATCTATAACAGAAAGACAACAGGAAAATCTCCAATTACTTGTAAACTAACGAATACACTTATAAATAATCCATAGCAAAGAGAGGAACTCTCAAGCAAAATTAAGAAAATACACAGGAACTGGATGGGAATGAAAATAAAATATATCAAAATTGTGGGGGGCCAGCCCAGTGGCGTAGTGGTTAAGTTCGCATACTCTGCTTCAGCAGCCCAGGGTTTGCAGGTTTGGATCCCGGGCGTGGACCAATGCACCACTTGTCAAGCCATGCTGTGGCAGGCATCCCACATATAAAATAGAGGAAGATGGGCACAGATGTTATTTCAGGGCTAATCTTCCTCACCAAAAAAAAAAAATTGTGGGACACAGCTAAGGCAGTGCTGAAAGGGAAAATTATAGCACCAGACACACATTAGAAAAGAGGAAAAGCCTCAGATCAATATCTAAGCTCCCACTTCAAAAACCTACAAAAAGAACAAAATAAACTGAAAGTAAGCAGAAGGGATGAAATAATAATGATAAGACCAGAAATCCATGAAATAGAAAACAGAACAATGGAGAATATCAGTGAAGCAAAGAGCTATTGAAAAGATCAATAAAATTGACAAAACTTTAGCAAGACTGTCAAAGAAAAAAGAGAGAAAACACAAATTACTATTATCAGGAATGAAATAGGGGATATTACTACAGATACCGAAAACATCAAAAAGGTAATAAGGGAATACTAAGAACAACTCTGTAAAAATAAATCTGAAAACTTAGATGAATGGACCAAGTCTTTGAAAAACACAAAATACCACAACTTCCCCAATATGTAAGACAATTTGAATAACCATATAACTATTAGGGAAATTGAATAATTTAAAAATTCCTTTAAAAATTGTCAACAGATGGTTTCACTGGAGAATACTGCCAAACATTTAAAGAAGAATTAACAATAATTCTACTCAACTCTTCTAGAAAATAGAAGAGGAAGAAACACTTTCCAATTCATTTTATGAACCTAGTCATATCCTGATCCCCAAACCAAATAAAGGCAATATAATAAAAGGAAACTACAGAACAACATCCCTCATGAATATAGATGCAAAAATCCTTAGCAAAATATTAGGAAATAGAATTTAGCAATATGTAGAAAGAGTATACACCATGACCAAGTGGGATTTATTCTAGGGATGCAATGCTGGTTTAATATTCAAAAATCAACATAATCTACCACATTAATAAACTAAAGAAGAAAAAAATCACATAATTGTTATCAATTGGTGCAGAAAAAGCATTTGCAAAATTCAACATACTTTTTGATAAAAACTCTCATTCAAATAGGAATAGTGAGAAATGTGCTCAAATTGATAAAGAGCACCTACAAAAAATGTACAGTCAACATTATACTTAATGGTGAAGAACTGAATGCTTTCCTCTAAGATTGAGACTAAGGCAAGGATATCTGCTCTTACCACTCTTATTCAATATAGTGATGGAAGTTGTAGCCAGTGCAATAAGGCAAGAAAAAAGCATATAGATTGGGAAGAAAGTAATAAAATTGTTTCTATATTCAGATGACTTGATTATTTATATAGAAAATCCCAAGGTATTTACAAAAAAGTTCTAGAACTAAGAAGTGAGTTAAACAAGGTCACAGGACACAAAATAAATATGCAAAGATCAATTGTATTTTTATATACTAGCAATGGACACAAGAGTATCAGAATCTAAAATTTAATACCATTTACAATTGCTCATAAAAATTGAAATACTTAAGTGCAAAGTTAACAAAACATGTGTAGGGCTTATATGCTGAAAACTACAAAACACTGATGAAAGAAATCACAGATCTAAATAAATGGAAAAAGATAGCATGTTTATGGATTGAAAGACTCTAGTGTTGTTTTAAGAGCATATGGGTCCCCTTTAATTTTAAGACTGTGGATTGAGAGGGAAAGGGGAGGCAGCAGCCAGCCCTTAAGCTACTCGGGCATGTCCCATTGCCAAGTACAGTCTGAAGCCAGCCTAAAACGTTAAGAAATGGATGCCAGCCCTAAAAAGTACTTCATCCCTTGGCTTTCATCCGCTGATGCTAAACCTCAGTGAAGGGGGAACCTGGAGAGTGTTGGGACCTCAACATTTGTCTCCTTTCTCTCACTGCACATACATGGTGGTCGTTCTTGCTGTCTCCAGGCTCCAGCCTGCCAACAGCAGGTTCCAGCTGGCTGTTTGGGCAAGCAGCATGCATGCAGACTTTACACCTGCCATAGAATGGAGGGGAAAGAGAAGAGAAGGGCTGGCTCCCAAGGGTTCAGCCCTCTTGCTTCCTCACTCTAATGGCCGAAGTGCTGGGGGCTTTTGCAGTATTTCTGCAGTGGTGCTGATGATGGACGACTTTTCTCTCTACAAAAATTTTTTAAAATATGAAAGTAATTCAACAGTGAAATCATTAGCCTGCCCTAGGCAGTTTCAGCTATAATTTATGGCTCCACGTATCCCACCATTATAATTTTGTTTTGCATTCATTAGGATGTAATTTTTTTAAAAGAAAAATCTCAAGGAATCACAGTTCTGACAACATGAACCACTGTGTCACTCATAGATATTACTAAAGCTATAATTCTGCAAAGTAAATTAATTTCCCTTGTGTGGGAACCATCTGAATAAAGTTCAGATTTCTCTCTAGGGTAGGTTGACTGACTCTGGAAAGAAACTGCTGTTTCTATGACAATACGATGTGCTGGAAGGCTCTGCCCACGCCACCTTCTCTGGCTTTATTGTGTCCATCTTGTCCCTCCCTGGAATTTGGGAAGAAGAAAATCAGCCAGGGTTCTTGGGTAAAAAGGATAGATGTTTTTAGGAAGCTTCATATGCTTTCCAACAGACACACACACATGCACAATTTTTCTACCCTCTCAGTAGACAGCTTGTTTTCTTCTCTGTCAGCAATTTCATTCTTTAATTTAGGGTTGTCTGGAAGAGACTTCCCTCTTTACCCTAGAACTCTTTTTATAACAAGTTTAGTGATGCAGAATAGGTTAGTGCTTTGTTTGGGCTAAAGAAAAAAATAAAGAGTGCTTCTTTGGGGAAATCTTTAGTGACTTTTCTAGATCAAGGATGGGTAGAATAAGTGATAATCCTAGGAACTCAGGATGATGGTAACGACTGTGCTCATGACAGCCGCCACGACTTGAACACCTACTGTGTGCTAAACACCTCTGGGCAATATCTCACTTAGTCCTCGCAGTCATTGTCAGCCCCTTTTTACGGTGGAGAGCTTGGGCCTCAGCGAGTTTGTGTAACTTGCCCAGGATAACACTACAGGTGTCAGAGTCTCTGTGCAAACCATGTTCATCTGACCCAAAGCCCGGGTTTTCACCACTATCTCCTGCCTCCCCTCCTGTGATGACTGAGGTGACATGATGTTGACTTGGTCCCAGAATGTCCTCCCATGGGCAGCATGAGGCACCAGCGGAGGGTAAGAACAAACTCAGTGGAGAGGCAGCCAGGTTCACTGGTGTTTATTCTGAAGGAGTTTGAGCCCCAGTGTCTTGAGTCAGACCCACTCTTGTTTGTGTATTTGAGCCCTCAAAGAAGAAGCTGGAATTGGCCAACCTTCAGATCCAGGGTGACCCAGGCCTGGCTGTCTACTGGTCCTTGAAGGTCAGGGTTACAATGGTTATAAACCAGAGTTATAATATTGGCCAGAAGTGGCCCACTCAACGGAAGTATGGAGATAGAGCCACCAGTTTACTCTGCCTTGTGTTGTCTCTTATCTGAAGGGCTTCTGGGATCTCCACTGGGGTCATCCACCCGCTGGTGGGAGGGAGTGGCCTGATCCTAATCCCCGTGGTTCTGCAGTCTGCTCCCTTTGGCACTACTCTTCCAGTGCTAATGGATGGAGTAGACAGTCTTTGCAGCCTCGGGTAGCAGAATGCCAGTCCCTGCCAGATACTAGCCATGACTTCAGACTCACGGGTTTCCTGTTGGGAGGGCCTTTATGTTCCTGGAGTTTTGATTTGGTGTGACCTTTGAGAAAGGGAAAAAAAAAGAGCAGCAAAGGCTTGTTCTCTTTGTACTCTCTGGCCAAGAGAACCTGGGCTCCAGTGTCTGTTTTTGTGAGTTTGGGGTAGCTGTCCTTGCTCTCTGTATAGACTTTTTGAAACTGACACCAAAGCACCCTCATTTTTTGAATATCTGAAATATTCTTATGTTTAAAAATTGTCCTTGTCATTGACCCCATCACAACCATTGAGCATCGTCTGTTCTGTGGTGGTTGGATTGATAGACTGTTGAAGGTTGGGAGAAAAGGAAGTATTTGGAAGGTGCAAAAGTTATTTGTTGGGATTTTTGCAGGATTGGAAGGCACTTTGAGAACTCTTCCTTGGGGCCATTTTACATATTTAATCACAATCAAGGCTACTATTAGCACTTCTTTAAGCATGTATCCATATGCCACCCCCACACCACACACACACTTCTTCCATCACTCCTGCAGATGGATTGAAAGTTGCCCGTGTGAAGAATGACAGCTAAAACATGGTGGGTGTAATATGTTGAGCCTGATGGTTCAATGCAGGATTGCTTTGGCAGAACCAAAAGGCAAACTACTGAATGTTCAGCTTTTTAAAAAAAGTAGCAAGAGTTGTGTGCAGCCCAGCCTCTTCCATGATCCCAAGCTTGACCCCAGGGTGGGAGCGGTTGGGGTTGGGTTGGTGAGGCTTGAGGCTGGGAGTCAGGGTGTCTATTGCACACATTACTTGATAACAAGAAGCCAGGTTTTTACCTTCTGGCTAGGCAACTGAACAAAATTTGGGGGGTTCAACCAGTGCCATTAAAATATCCCGCTTTGCAACATATTTTCCCTCTGAGTTTCTATATCCAGGAGCATCACAAAGAAGGGGAGAAACAGGGACAGATGGGCTATGGTCTCTCTGAGAGGTTGGGGGGTCTCCATTGGGGGTCAGTGGGAATAGAGTGCAGGGCTCCACCTGTGGGCACTCACAGGCTCCCTTGAACCCTGTCTGTGGCCGAGTTATTAATGAGGGAAGGTGGCCAAAGAGAGTGTGGCCTGGGCCCAGGAATTTGCTCAGCTTTTGTCTGCAGAGGTCAGCACTTTGACAGCGAAGGAGGAGGGTTTTGTCCTCCCTCCCTCTGGCAGCAGGGATGCCCATGAACCAGCTTGCACCTCGAGAAGTCTCAGGGTCAAGGGCGGAGGCCCAGCCACAAATGTCCTCTCCTTCCAATTTGACTGGATATCATTCAGAGTAGACTGATGCAATGATGCTGCAGAGCAGGAAACATGCGAAGCAATTATCTTTTTAGTAGGTCACTGGCCTCCTTTGGGAGAAGAGACCAGAGGGAGCGCTGGGAAGGCGGGCAGCACAGCCTCCCCCAGAGGCTGCGCGTGCAGTAGCTGCGTTGGTGATTAATAGCCGTGTCACTTTCCATGAATGTTGCTTTAAGCAGCTGTGTTCAAAATTGAGTGGGAATGAAATAAAACAACCCAAAATAAATGTTTCCTCTATTCCTTACGAGTTGCTGGAATCCAGAAATAGCTTTTTAAATCTATAATTCTAAATGGCATCATTCACAGGCCTCTCAGAGCCTCGGCTTATTTTCACGTGGAGATTGTTGTGCGCACACGCGTCACTTTTTGTTTTTAAAGAACATGAAAAATTTGAGCTCAATGACTTTTTTTTTGGCGCTGAAATAAAAATTATGTTTACAGAGAAAAATATAGCCTTTACATGTGTTTTTAAAGAAAAATAGTAGCCCAGCAGAGGAAAAGGACAGGAAGAATACTGTGTCCATATAGATCATAAACTGGAACAGTAAAAACGTCTAGCAGGCAGTAATTGCTGGCCAGCTGCAGGGATTACAGCCCTGTGAGCTGTGTTCAGGGCAGTGTGCCAGGATGCTGGCAACCAGAGGCAGGCCTGGACCATCGTGGCCCTCAGTGGGGTTGACTGGGGCCTGAGAGCACAAATAGGAGGGTGACCACAGAGTGGCGGACAGGATTCCTGCACTGGCCAAGCCCTCTTGAGCACCAAGTCTTGAGGCCCCCTGTCTCTGCTGCCTCTGTTGGAGCCACGCTGCCAGCTTGGGGGCTGATGGTGGCAGTCACAGGGATGACCTCTGGCTGTATCTCTGGGCAGGAGAAAGATCCTTAGCCTTTAGAGTTGTGTATTCCCCTGGAGAAGCCACAGAACACATCTGATGGGTGAGAAGCCAGCGGGAACCCCCAGCTCAATGCTTTGGGGACTGTCAGCATCCCGGGCCAGAGAGAGGGAGAGAAGGAGTGTGGGTGCTGCCTGCCTTCTGCCCACTCATTTGTTTCCTTCTAGTCCCTGGCAAAAGAAACAAAAAAACAAAACAAAACAAACCAGTGGTGGGGTGGGCTGCTGGGATAAGGGCAGGGTGGGCTCCTCATCATATTTGCTCCCTCCATCCCTGTCCTAATTGCCGCCTGGCTCCCACCCGGCACTCCAGTGTCTGACAGTTGGGCTTTTATCAGAACATCTAGTAACAAGCAGACATTCCAAGCAAAGTGGAGGGCTGGGTGGCTGGAGGAGCTGAGTGTGGAGCTGCTGAGAAATGGCAGAACATTCAGTCTGTCATCCTGCCTTCACTCTTTCCAGAGCACTCACACCTGACCAGGCTAGGGCACCTGAAGATGGAACAGACCTGCCCTCAGCAAGCTGCGAGTCTGGCCATAAGTGAGGTTTTAAAACATAGATTTTTATTATTGTTCAAGTATGGCGAGGCCAGCAGATCAGGAGACAACTGCCATTGAAAAGATAACTTGCTACTCACAGTTCCCAAGTGGAGGGGGCCTGCGGTGCCATGCAGGGCCACACAAGGAAGCACCAGGGGCAGTCAGGAGGCAGAGGGAGTGAGGGAAATGTGGACAAGAGCCTTTATTGTGATTTCCATTGGAAGGAATGGGCGAGACAGGGTAAGCAGGCTAAGCAGGTTTAGGATTGGCTAATGTAAACAATTTCAGAAGGTTCTGGGGCATAGGCGCTGTCCCTAGTTGTCTGGTACCTGGCCCTGGGTGATTAGGGCAGGGGAGTAGTGGCCCAGAGTGAAGGACCCCCATAAAGGAGGTGGTTGGGGGTATGGGCTCTGGACTGGTTAGTCTGCATATGGAAGATATGCTCGCCAAGGAGTCATTTGCTCGCTCTAGGAATTGGCTAACCCTGGCAAGGGCAGTCCCTCCAGGGTCAACAAGTGCCCAGATGTCACTGCATCCAAACGTGAGGTTCATACAGGTGCACACGGGCCAGCATGCAGGGGAAAAGTGCTGTGTGGGAGGAATCACAGATGAAGTGCTGAGGACATTCTGAGGAGAAGCAGCTTCCTGCCTTAATTGGCCTGGTTTGGTTTCTGAGGGGGCGTGCCGAGGAGGGGGAAAGTCTCAGTGGGAAGAGAGGACATTTGGCTGAGCCAGCAAAAATGTGACGTGTGGCACTTAGGGGTGAGGTTGGCTGCAGGCAGGGAGCCCTGCTTGGACAGAGGCCCAGGAGGGAGGTGTCTGAAGGGGCTTAGCAGCAGGAAAAACGGTTGAGACACTCAAGTAATGCCAAAGTTGCTCTTGAATGCCATGCAGAGGCATTTGGATTTTGTCCTGTGTGATCTGGCCAGAGCTGTGTTGCCCTCGAGGAGTCCTAATGAATTCACAGACTCACAGAATGCCCATGCTTGGCCATATATCATAGTCTCAGAACTTAATTAACAAGTTACGATGCTGATGTAAATTTATTCTGGATGGAAAAAAGGAATGCACTGTGGCAAAGGCTGAAAACTCAGTGCCTCCAGGACCGCAGGTAGTGTCAGCAAGTGGAAGGGGCTCTGGGGACCACAGGGGACAGCCATGCCCCAACCCGAGGGGGCGACAGATTCTGAGCTCCAGGGGATTACATCATGGGAATGGGGTCCAGAGTTGCCAGATCTTCCTAGTTTTCAAGAAAGGCTGGAAATTCAGATTCTAGTTGTGAAATCTCCTGGAGTTTTGTGAAATCACCTGGAAACCAACTCGGCAGAGCCTTAGCTGAGCTCTTTCCTCCCTGTCAGCATCAAGAAAGGCACTGGGAGGCCTGCCACATGGACCCGTGGTCACCTCTTTCTGCTCTGCACCTGTCGTCTCAATTGAATTGTGAGGGTCAAAGAGGAAATGGGATGATTACCCAGTGTGCCTCATTTGGGAAACTGAGGCACACCAGGTCAGGGGTCAGATCTGACATCCAAAGATCTTCCCTGAGGTCTTGAGTGAGCCATGCCGCTGTGCTTCATCTTCATTTCCTCATTGGGAAAACTCATTCCTTCTTTCATTCATTCGACAACTATTGAGTGTCTGCTATGTGTGGGGCCAAGACAAACACTTCACACACAAAACATAATTTGATGGGATGCTGTCTAAAACTGTATTGTTATTGTAATGATTTTTCAGCAAAACAAAAACTAAAAGGTGCTGTGATCAGTCACTTGTGCTGTCGCTGTGTGGGTGAGGTTTCCTGCAATGGAGGTTTCCTGCAGCCTCTCCTGCCCACGCCACCTGGTCTGGTTCTCTCCATGTCCCAGGCCGTGAGCTCAGTGGCCTTCTTGACCCTTGTGGACGCCCAGCACCTAGAGTGGTGCTGGCACAGAGCAGGTGTCCCCCAGAGGAGTGAATCGCATGTGGCAATGTCTGGTTTCAGTAGACAAGATTTTAGTTACAGCACCTGTAGAAAAAGCTACAGTATGATCACAGCATTTAAACATGAAAGTTAAAAGAGTCTGGACAGATGGAATTTGTAAAGTGACCTGACATTATGATGACATCATTATTGGATCAGTAATTTTTTTATTGGTTTAGCAACGATCCAGCAAAAGCTGAGAGGTTTCCCTATAGCCTGTCAGGCCTCGTTTGGCGCCATGCCCTGCTGGGGTTGGGTGTGTGCTGGGGTAGATGGAGGGCATGGACGGAGGGCAGGATGGGGTAGTGTTCCTCGGGCAGCAGTCTGAGGGGTGGTTAGACTGTGCTGGGGGAAGTCCATGCTCGTGGAAAACGATCGTGCACTCACAGTGCTCGAAAGTGGCTGCCCTGTGTGTGCTTGTTGTCATGTATGTCCCCACAACCTCCCACCCACATGACAGGGCTGGGTTGTGAATTCTAGACACCTTGTACATGAAAAAGATCATGGTGCCCTTCTTTTAACTACAAATAAAGACAATATTAAAGCATCAAATTATGTTTAAGAAAGTCCATCAAATATAAAATTTTAAAAAATTTGCTATTTCTCTTCTCTCCTTGAGTGAGTGATGGATAACTACCCTCACCTCACTGGTGTCTGAAGCACGGGTGTGCCCTGCCTGTTTGATAACGTAGCACCTTGTGCACCTGTGTGCACACGCCTATATATACATGCATATGTGTGTGTATGTCCATGCATGTGCATGTGAAATGTTCTTTCAGAAATTAGCATGAAGGTCAGAGGTGTTCAAGTGCAGGAGGCTGCCATGCCCAGGGTTGTGGAGCATCATGCAGCACAGGGGTGACTTCCGACAGGCCGGGCTCTTTGCAGTCTGCAGCCAAGGGATTCTGTCAAGTTATTCCATGGGCGTTGCCTGTGGGGACAGTCCCACGCCACTTTATAAACTGCTCTGAGGCAGGCCTGGGTTCACCCCGGCACAGCTGCCTCAGAGCAAAACACAGCAGCTGTCCACAGGGCCCAGACTCTCAGCAGGAGGGGGAGACCACCCCCGTGTGGAACCGCAGGGGGACTTAGGTGGGCTGAAAGTAATGACTCGCCTGTGAGTCTGACAGGAGCGCCAGGTTAGAGTCGCCTCCTTGTTGAGACTGTCCTTTTGAAATATGTTCTAGGATATCGCTCCTGTCCTGTTAATTATATCACAAACTTAGTCAAGCTGAATAATTAATGATCGTGGGGCACTTGGAACTATAAAATGCCATGTAAATGTTAACGAGTAAAAATTGCTCTGTGTGTTAAATAGATATGCTGCTTTAAAAATATTCCATGGTGGGAAGGTTAATTTCCAGAAGAGCTAAAAATTTTTCTGTTAGACTATCTTCAGAAACTTTTGATGTCTAATTATCTTAACTACATTTTAGGAGACTCAGGCATTCTGTCTTCTGAAGTATTTGAAAGTCAGGTGTCTGCTTAGAACTTTTAGCTCTGGAAATAAGTTGCCTGTTGGATTTCAGTAATAATGTGTCTGCTTGGTTCTCTCCAGCTGGAGGCAGTTTGGGCCCAAAGCTAAGGAAGAGGTCAAGATCACTGAGCCCCAAACACAGACGCTTCAGCTGATGCCTCACCTGGCCATGGCCTTGGCCCTGACCTTCGCCAGCAGGTGTGACAGCTCTCAGGGTTTTCCCTCTCAAGGTGAGCATGAGGCCCTGGCATTAACAAGGAGTGAGAGGAGAGGCAGGCAGGGGCTTCATACCTGCGAGCAGGAAAGCGTCTGTGGTTAAAATTCAATACCCAGGTTAACAGTGATACTCGAATCTTGGTTGTCTGTATATCCAGATGAATGGGATCCACAGAGAATTTGAGAAGACTCGAACCAGTGTTTCTCCAGAGTTTCTGAAAAAAAAAAAAAAAAAAAAAAAAAGACGTAAATGGTTAAAATTTCTTTACTTCTATAAAGGTTCTAATTTACAGTAAACTTTTCAAAAATAGGTCAAGGTGTGTACATATGTGAGGAGGGGGTAGGAGTCAGGCTATTGAAGAAAATAGCAGTAATGGTACTGAAAATTCACATGGAACTTCATATTTTACAGCAGGCTTAACTATGCCTCTCAGCTTTTCCTCCTCAAAGCCCTAGGAGGTGGCCTGGGCAGTTACGTGTTGTCACTGCACTCCAAAGATCAGAAAATTGGGGGATGTGCCTAAGATCCCAGGGTCCAGGAGTAGGTGGACCGGGGTATAACTCCAAACTTTGGGCCCTGATCGTGTGTTCTTTCCTCCCTATGCAATCCTGCATCTCAGTGTTAACTACGAGAATTAATTTCTGAATAGTTTAGAACTGGTGAGTGTTTGAAATTTACTGTACCAATAGGTAACGTAGTGCCAGGGTTTATAAAAAAGGTGGTAATTGGAGAGACTCTGCCCATCTGATGTGCTGGGCTTGTGGGGCTGCCCAGCTGCTGCTGGCCTGGCTGGGAGGGGCTGGGTGGGAATCCTCTGCTCTTACTGCACTCAAGACTGGCATTCCAGGATGCACAAACAACAAATCCTGCAGACCGAGCTTCAAGTAACAGCACTAAGGTCGATCCATCCCCCTGGAAAAATATGTAAATCGTTTACACCCAACATCTTACTGACAATGTTTTTGAATGTATTTTGAGGTTAAATTTGCATACAGTAAAATGCACAGATTTTAGAGTATCGTTTGATGAGTTTTGACAAGTATATATGCTTGTGTAATGAACACTTGAATCAAATATAAAACACTTCCATCACCCCAGAAAGTTCCCTTGGGCCCCTTTGCAGTTGGCTCCCACCTCACCACCACAGCAGACACAACCACCTTTCTGATTTCTACCCCCATTGCTTGGTTTCTCCTGTTCCTGAACTTCGTATAAATGGCATCATACAGTATGTATTGTTTTGTGTGTCCAGTTTATTTCATTCAACGTAACATCTTGATGTTCCTCAATGTTGTTGACAGTTTGTTAATTTTTATTGCTGGGTAGTAACATTAAATAAATAAATCACAATTTTTTAATCCATTCTCTCACTGGTGGACATTTGGGTTGTTTCCAGGCTCTTAGCCACTATGAATAAGCCACAGTGAATATTCTTGCACAGTCTTTAATTTTTCTTATAGTAAATATGTAGAGAGGATTTGCAGAGTAATTGGGGATGTATATGTCTAGCTTTATAAGAAACTGCTAGTTTTTCATTTTATACTCTCTTGGGCAATGTATGAGAGTTCCAGTTGCTCTACATCCTGACCAACATTTGTTTCATCTCTTTCTTAATTCAATCCAGACTAATAGGTATGAAATGGTATCTCATTGCAGCTTAAATTCACACTCACCTGGTGGTTGATGATGTTGAGAAGTTTCTCATGTGTTCATCGGCCATTGTGTATTAAATAGATTTGTGTGTATTAAGTAGATCCTTTGTAAAGGATCTATTTTGTGTATTAAATAGATCCTTTGTGTATTAAATAGATCCTTTGTAAAGGATCTGTTTAAATCCCTTGCACATTTTTCTAAATTGGGTGCTTTATCTTTTTATTACTGACTTATAAGAGTTGTTTATATATTCTAAAAGCAAGTTCTTTGTCAGATATACTTTTTTGTGTGTGTGAGGAAAACTAGCCCTGAGCTAACATCCGTTGCCAATCCTCCTCTTTTTGCTGAGGAAGATTGGCCCTGGGCTAATATCTGTGCCCATCTTCCTCTACTTTATATGGGACGCCACCACAGCACGGCCTGACAAGCAGTGTATTGGTCCGCACCTGGGATCCGAATCTGTGAACCCTGGACCGCTGAAGCAGAGCGTGCGAACTTAACTGCTATGCCACTGGGCTGGCCCCTGTCAGATATACTTATTGCAGATATTTTCGTCCATTCTGGGTTTGTCTTTTCATTTTCTTAATGATGTTTTTTTGGTGAGCAGAACATTTTAATGTTGATTATGTCTAATTTATCCTTTTTTTCTTTTATGAACAGTGCTTTCTCTGTTCTCTCTAAGACATCTATCTTCACAACCATAGCTTTATAGTAAGTCTTGAAATCAGGTAGTGGGGCTGGTCTTACAGAAATAAAAGGGAATATAGGGGAATATTATGGGCAACAGTATGCCAAAATTAGATAACCTAGATAAAATGGACAAAGTCCTAGGAAGATACAAACTACCAAAACTGAATAAAGAATAAATAGGAAATCTGAACAAACCTATAGCAACTAAAGAGATTGGAGTAGTAATTTTAACCCTTCCAAAACATAGAAGAGGAGGGAACACTTCCCAAATTATTCTATGAGGCTAGAATACTCAATACCAAAATGAGGCAAAGACATTAGAAGAAAACTCTAGACCAATATAACTTATGAAGACAGATGTAAAAATCTTTAACAACGTGCTAGCAAACCAAATCCAGCAACATATAAAAAAATTATACACGATGATCATCACACAGCATGACCAAGTGAGATTTATCCCAGGAATGTGAGGTCAGAGTAACATACAAAAATCAACCAATGTAACATACCATATTAATAGAATAAGTGAAAAAAACCCCACATCATCATCTCTACAGATGTGTAAAAAACATTTGACAAAATCCAACACCCTTTCATGATAAAAGACACTCAAAAAACTAGGAATAGAAGGGAACTTCTTCTGTCTCCTAAAAGTCATCTATGAAAAATCTACAGTTATATGTAGTCATATGTCATAGTAAAAGATTGAGTGCTTTCCCCCTAAGATCAGGAACAAGAGAAGAATGTCTCTGCTCTCTATATCTGTTCAACATTGTGTTGAATGTTCTAGCAAGGACAAACAGGCAAGAAAAATAATGAGGCATGTAGATTAGAGAGGATGCAGTAAAACTGTCTCTATTTACAGATGACATGGTCTTGTATACAGAAAATCCTAAGGAATCCACTAAAAATTTTTTAGAACTAATATGTTGAGCAAGATTACAGGATACAAGATCAATATACAAAAATCAATTGTATTTTTATATCCTAACAATGAATAATTCAAAAATGAAATGAAGAAAAACAATTCCATTAACAATAGCATAAAAAAGAATAAAATACTTAGGAATAAATTTAACAAAAGAAGTTGTAAGTATATGGAAAAGCATCCCATCTTTATAGATCAGAAAACTTAATATTGTTAATATGGCAATACCCCCTAATTAATGTGCAGATTCAATGCAATCTTTATCAAAATCCCAGCAGCCTGTTTTTCAGAAATTGACAAGCTGATTTTAAAAATTCATATGGAGCAAAAAGGACCCAGTATAGCCAAAACAATCTTGAAAAAGTTGGAGGATGGACACTTCCCAATTTGAAAACTTACTACAAAACTACAGTAATCAAGACAGTGTGGTAATGGCATAGGATGGATATATGGATCAATGGAATAGACTGGAGAATACAGAAATAAATCCCTAAATATATGGTCAGTTGACTTTTGACAAAGGTGCTAAGACAATTCAATGAGTAAGAGAATAGTCTTTTCAACACATGATGCTGGTAGAATTGGATATCCACATGCAAAGGAATGAAGTTGGACCCCTCCCTCACACCATATGCAGCAATTAACTCAAAATGGAGCTCAAAATATAAGAGCTAAAATAATAAAACTCTTAGAGGAAAACAGAAGTAAATCTTCACAACCATAGATTAGGAGATAGTTTCTTAGGTATAACACCAAAAGTGTAAATGACAAAAGAAAAAACAGATAAATTGAATTTTATCAGAAGCAAAATCTTTTTGTGCCTCAAAAGACACCATCAAGAAAATTAAAAGACAATCCACAGAATGGGATAAAATATTTGCAAATCATATCTGATAAGGGACTTGTGTGTAGAACAGACAAAAACTTTTGCAATTCAACAATAAAGTGACAAATAACCCAACTGAAAAATGGGCAAAGATCTGAATAGACATTTCTCCAAAGAAGATATACAAATGGCCAATAAGCACATGAAAAAATGCCAAAAATCATTATTCATCAGGGAAGCACAAATCAAAAAGACAATGAAATATCACTTCACATCCACGAAGATGGCTATAATAAAAAAGACAGTAATAAGTGCTGATGAAGATGTGATGAAATGGAACCTTCATATATTGCTGGTGGGAATGTAAAATGGTACAGCCACTTTGGAAAACAGTTTGGCAGTTTTTCAAAACGTTGAACATGAAATTACTATGACCCAGCAATTTCACTGCTAGGTATATAATGCAAGAGAAATGAAACGATATGTGCATACCAAAACTTGTACATGAATGTTCATAGCAACATTATTAGTAATACCCAAAATGTAGAAACAATCCAAATGTCCATCGACTAAAAAATGGATCAACAAATGTGGTATAGCCACACCATGGAATATTATTTCGCAATAAAAAGGAATTAAGTACTGTTATGTGCTACAGCAGGAATGGACCTTGAAAACTTTATGCTAAGTGAAAGAAGCCAGTCATGAAGATCATATTGTATGATTCCATTGATATGAAATTTCCGGAATAGTCATATTCAGAGAGACAGAAAGTCGATCAGTGGTTGCCAGGGACTGGGGGGTCAAGGAGGGAGTGAGGAGTGGTTACTAATGGGTATGGGATTTCTTTATGTGGTGATAACATGTTCTAAAATTAGATGGTAATGGTTGTACAACTCTGTAAATATACTTAAAACCACTGAAGTGTACATTTTAAAAGTGTGAATTCTGTGGTATGTGAAATATATCTCAATAAAGCTGTTAAAAAAAAGAGAAAGAAATCAGGTTGTGAGTCATCTAAGTCTGTTCTTTTTCAAAATTGTATTGGCTATTCTAGGTCTTTTGCATTTCCATATACAATTTTGAATATGTTCATCAAGATTTTTTTTTTTTTTTTTTTTTGCCAAAAAACCCTGCTTGGATTTATTTGTGATTGCATTGAATCTATAAAGCAATTCAGGCAGTATTGGGTCTTTCAAATCCGAAAAGATTTATATAGGTCTTTAATTTTTCTTAGCAGTATTTTACAATTTACAGGGTAGAGATCTTTCACATTTTTCACTAAATTTATTCAAATGGATGAATTGTTACAGCTTTTTAAATTTAATTACCAATTGTTAATATCATGTGGAAACGTAATTAATTTTTGTATATTGACTTTGCATCCTATATTCTCACTAAATTCTCTTATTAGATCTAGTAGTTTCTTCATAGACTCTTTAGGACTTTCTGTATACAAAATTGTATCACAGTGAAGAGTGTTTTGCTTCTTCCTTGCCAATATTTATGCCTTTTCCCCCCCTTTTTCTTGCCTTACTGGACTGCCTAAAAGCTCCACTACCATACTGAATAGGAATGGTGAGAGTGGACATCCTTATTTTGTTCCTGGTTTTAGAGGAAAAAGTATTCAGTATTTCCCCAATAAGTGTGAACATTCACTGCAGGATTTTTGTGGGTGACTTTTATTAGATTGAGGAAGTTCCCTTCCACTCTTAGTTGGCTGAACATTTTTATCATGGATGTTGAATTTTCCCCTCTATCTATTTGGGTGATCACATGAGATTTCTTCATTCTATTAATGAAGCGAGTTCCGTTGATTACTTTTCAGATGTTGAACCAAATTTGCATTCTTTGAAATCCTTGGTCATAATATATTATACTTTTTATATTATTAGATTTAATTTGCGAATGTTTTGATAAGGATTTTTGTATTTATGTTCATGAGGAATATTGATTTATAATTTTCTTTTCTTGAAATGTCCTTGTCAGGTTTGGTATCAGGGGTATGCTATTCTTATAAAATGAGCAGGAAAGAGGTCCCTTCTCCTCTATTTTCTTAAAGAGTTTGTGTAAGATTAGTATTTTTTCTTCTTAAATTTGATAATATTTACTAAGAAGCCATTTGGGCATGAGTTTTTTTTACTGGAAGATTTTTAATTACTCTGTTAATTTCTTTAACAAATATGAAAATCTTAAATTTGTAATTCCTTCTCTGTCAGTTTTGTTAATCTATGTTTTTCAAGAAATTTGTCCATTTCTTTTAATTTGTAAATTTATCTAAGTTGTTAATAGTATTTCCTTCTTATAATATTAATGTCTAGAGGACTTGTGGTGATGGACCTTCTTTTATTTCTAATAAAAGTTTTGGCTTCCCTCTTTTTTCCTTGGTCAGTTTTGCTAGATATTTATCAGTCTTGCTCATCTTTACAAAGAAACTACTTTCGTCTTGGATGCTTTTCTTAAATTTTTGTCCATTTTCTGTTATTGATTTAAGTTCTTATCTTTATTATTTTCTTACTTCTATTCAGTTGGGATTTAATTTGCTTTCTTTTTCTAGCTTTTGAAAGTGGCAGCCTGGGTCATTGATCTTTAACCTTTCTTTATAAAATAAAAATGTATTATTAAATAAATTTTTGTCAATTTTGTTGTGTGTATTTTTAAGCCTTTTTATTTAGCACATACAGATTTTGGGTTATTATGTCTTCTAGAGGAGTTAAGCCTGTTGTATTTAAATGTTTTTCTTAATTTCTGGTAATTTTTCTTTTCTTGAAGTCTACTTTCTTTGCTATTGCTATAACCATTCAAGTGTTTCTTATGCCTAGTGTTTTCATGGTATGTCTTTTCCCACTCTTTTATTTTTAGCCTGTCATTCTACTAACCTATGTGTGTCACTGAGAAATTTTTATAAACAGCATAAATCTTGCTTTATATCCATTCTGATAATCTTTTAATTTGGAATGTTTGGCTCATGTTTATTTACTGTAATTCCTAATATGGTTGAGGTAAGTCTACTATTTTGCTGCTTGCTTTACATTTGTTCTGTCTTTTCTTGGTTTCTTCATCCCTCTTTCTTTCCTCTTTTGGAAGTTATTGAGTATTTTTTAGTATTCCCTTTAATCTCTTCTCTTGGCTTTTTCCTGTACTTTTTTCTTTTTCTTTTTCCTAGTGAATACTTTAAGTACTGTAATATTCATCCTTATCTTGCCAGTGTCCACCTTGAATTGATATTATACCACTTTATATATAATATAGCCTTCAAGAATATAATTCCATTTATCCCTTTCTATCCTTTGTGCTACTGTTGTCATATATGTTACCTCTATATTAAAAACCCCATAGTACATTGTTATTATTTTTGTTTTAGGCAATCAATTGCCTTTTTAATTTAAACATTTTATTTAAAATAATTTTAGTCTTACAAAATAAATGCAAAGAATATAGAAAGTTCCCATATATCCTTCACTCAGCTCCTCTAATGTTACCATCCTACACAATCGTGGTACAATGATCAAAACTAGGAAATTAACATCGGTACAATATTATTAACTATGCAGACTTGATTTAGACTCCCCAGTTTTTCCACTCCTGTTCTTTTTCTGTTCCAAGATCCAATCCTGGATCCAGCTTTGCATTTACTTGTCAGGGCTCCTTAGTCCCCTCCAATCTGTGGTTACTCAGTCCTTTCTTGGTCATTACTTTATCACTTATGAAGAGTCCTGGCCAGGTGTTTGGTTTGGATTTGTATAATGTTTCCTCATGAATGACTGAGGTTATGGATATTTGGGAGGAAACAACACGAACATGATGAGCCTTTATCCCATCATATTTAGGGTTCCTGATATCCACGTGTCTTATTCATTGTGATATTAATCTTGATCATTTTGTTAAGGTGGTTTCACCTAGGCTTCTCCACTGAAGAGTTCCTGTTTTCCCCTCTCCATACTCTGTTCTTTAAAAGCCCATGATAAGTCCAGCCTACACTCAAGGAGAGGAAAATTAAGCTCCACCTCCTAGAGGGAAGAATGTCAAAGATTTGTGGAAATATGTTAAAACCATCATGGTAATTAATAAATATTTTGGGAAAAATACTTTGAGGCTATACAAACATTCTGCTTCTCCTTAAACTCATAACCAATAATTTAAGCATTCATCAGTGGATCTTATCTGTAGCAGGTATTACTGTGATGTTTTAATGATGAATTCCTATTTCCCTACACACACACACTGAAATTCTTCTGTAAGGAAGAGTTGTCTCTTTCCTCCTCTTTTATTTATTCATTTACATCAGTATAGACTCAGATTTTTCTCTTATTTTTGGGGTTTACAATTCATTACTATCTCATTTATTTATTTGCTGTAATTGTTACAGCTTTGGCCATTGGGAGCTCTTTTAGGTAGACTCCTATATCCTTTTTTTTTTCCTTTGGTGAGGAAGATTTGCCCTGAGCTAACATCTGTGCCAATCTTCATTCATTTTGTACATGGGACACCACCATAGCATGGCTCAAGGAACCATGTGTAGGTCTGTGCCTGGGATCCGAACCCGTGAACCCTGCGCCGCTGAAGCGAAGCGCACAAACTGAACCACTACGCCACTGTGCTGGACCCCCTTTCTTTCTTCTTCTTCTTTTTTTTTTTTGATCTCTTCCCTCAGCTCCTGCTAAGTCTATTTTCTTTTTTTAGTCTCAAACTCTTGAGTTAATTTCTTTGGCTATGGACAAGACTGCTTCACCTTAGTCTTAATATTTTTAAGACTGTATTTTTACCTGACTTCTTTTATGAAAGATAGGTACAGAGGACACCTAGCTAGTGCATAAAGGTATATCAATACTTTTCAATTGAGATGCTGGTTCCTATTTTTCTCCCACCCTAGCTCAGCCACCAGTTTCTTATGGGACACTCAAGGCTGGTCGCTGTTTCCCATAAAAGGTACAGTGACCATACAGCCTGGATATTCTAATAAAGTGTCAATTAAGGACATTCTGTTAAGTTGACAGACCATGTGTTCTGATATCAGTCTGACAAAATATGGTCACATAAACGTGACATAAGCTGGACTACAGAGTAGATCATGTATCATCCACGTGGAGAGTAATACTTCATAGAGAAAGCATTACCTGGGCCAGAATTGCCAAATACCTGATGTGTATGTCACCACTGCCAGTTTTCATCCTTTGTCCATGACAGACATCAAGGAGTGATCATAATTCTTTTTCCCGCTGAGCTGACTCCTATATCCTTTTGATATGCCCACTTTTTTTCTTTTAGCACTTCCTTACCTTATGACCACAGAAGATGCTCCAGAGTCATGTCTTCTTCCTGCCCCAGCCCTAGAATCCCTGGTCCCTTTTATTGGAGAATGGTATTTAGAGGCTAAGATCTGGGAGCTAGGTGTGCTAGCTCCTACTGCGGTGTCCTTGTTTCTAGTCCTTCTCGGAGGGCATGGCTAGGAAATATATGTATCTTATCAGTACATATAGTAAAATTTAAAAAATGAGTTCATACTGGTACTTCTGACTCCCATCCAGCACCACAGGATTTATTCTAGCTTTTCTCCTTTACTTATTTGTAACTTCTTTCTCTGACTGTGAGAAATGTGACTCTCAGTATCTACAATGCATTTTCTTATTTGACTATAGTACGCATGTGAATTAGTTTCAGAATTGCAAATCCATACCACTGTGAGAAAAAATTTACCGGCTAGAGTACAGTGTCACTTATAGTTCTTTTTGTCTTTCACCTTTCAATATCTACTCAAACCACTGTTTTCCTAAGTTTTTAAGGTTAGCTCCTTTCTCCTCTGCTTCGGTGTGGCCATGGCAAACATTTGTATTGCAGTTAGCTTCATTTGTCACCTTCCATCTTGTGTTCCCCTGACATCCTGATTGTTGTTGTTGTTTTTAAATTTGTGCACAATAAAATTTGCTGTTTGTGGTATACAGTTCTATAGGTTTTGATAAAGGCGTAGAGTTGTGTATCTACCGCTGCAACATCAAACAAAGTTCTTTCATCACACCCCAAATTTCCCTGGGCTGCCCTTTGTAGTCAACTTCTCCTCATACTCTCACCACCTGGCAACTTGTTGTTCGCATCTATAGTTTTTCCTTTTCCAGAATGTCATATAAATGGAATTATACAATATGTAGCCTTTTGGGTCTGGCTTCTTTCACTTAACAAAATGCATTTCAGATTCATCCATGTTGTTGGGTGACTCAATAGCTTCTTACTTTTTATTGCTGAGTAGTATTCCATTGTATGGATGTACCACAGGTTGTTTATCTGTTCACCTGTTGAGGGACATATAGGTTGTTTCCAGTTTCTGATGATTATGAATAACACTGTATAAACAACCTTCTACAAGTTTTTGTATGAACGTGTGTTTGATTCACTTGGCAAATACATAGAAGTAGGATCGGTCAGTTATATTGTAAGTGTGTGTTTAACTTTCTAAGAAACTGCTAAATCGTTTTCCAAAGTGGTTTCATCCTTTCGCATTTCCACCAGGAGTGTATGAGAGTTGCAGTTGCTCTGCATCCCATTATCAGGTTTCGTTTTTGTTTTTTAAAAATTTTGGGGGGGTTTTCTAATAGTTCCAATTTATATTACCCTCAAAACTAATGATGTTCAGTGTCTTTTCATGTGCTTATTTGCCATCTGTATATTTCCTCTGGTGAAGCATCTGTTCAGTTCTTTCATCCATTTTTAAATTGGGGTGTTTGTTTCCTTACTGTTGAGCATGAGAGTTCCTTATATATTCTGGATAGGTGTTTTTGGTATCATATATGTGATTTGCAACTATTTTCTCCCAGTCTGTCACTTTTCTTTTTATTCTCTTAAAAATGTCTTAATCGGAGCAATAGTTTTTAATTTTGATTTGATTTGAAAACTTAAATTTTGATTTGTCTTGAAACTGGGTAGTGTGAGTTCTCCCACTTTTTCTTTTTCAGAATTGTTTTGGCTCTTCTCATTCCTTTTTGCCTTTATTCATACATTTTAGAATCATCTTGTAAATAGCTACAAAGAAGATTGCTGGTATTTTACTTGGGATTGTTTGAATTTATAGATCAAATTGGGGAGAATTGACTTCTTAATGTGGAGTCTTCCAATTCATTAACACTGTGTCTCTCTCCATTTATTTAGATCTTCTTCGATTTCTATCTTCATTGTTCTGTAGTTTTCAACCTATAGATCCTGCACATATTTTGTTATATTTATACCTAAGCATTTTACCTTTTTTTGGGTGCAGTTGTTTATTTCTACTATATAAGATTACTATTTACTTCACTATATTGATCTTCAATCTTGAGAAATTCTCTTATTCATCCTAGAAGCTTTGTTTGTAGATTTTAATAGATACAGGTGTCTGCAGATTACCTATTTCTTCTTGAATGAGTTTTGATTTACTTCATCTAATTTGTCAATTTATTGCAGTAGTGTCGGTTGTAGTATTCTCTTATCATCCTTTTAATGCCTGTGGGACCAGTAGTGATTTCTCCTCTTTCATTCCTGATATTTTGTGTTTCTCTCGTAAGGGAGTGGTTGGGTTACTGCTTTGAGACCTTTCTTCTTACCTAATATAATCATTTCATATTAAAATTTCTCTCTAAGCATTGCTTTAGCTGCATCTGTCTGCTTTTGATAGGTTGTATTTTCATTCAGTTCAAAATAGTTTAAAGTTCTCCTTAAGACATTTACTTTTACTGCTTTACACACACATGCGTGTGCATACATAACTTGTTCCACGCTGAGAGGAATGTGTAATCCGTGATAGCTGGGAGGACAGCTATAAACGTCAGTTAGGTTAAGTTGGTTGACTGTGCTCTGCAGATCATGTACATCCTTACTGATTTTCTGTCTATTTGTTCTATCAGTTACTGAGAGAAAAGGGTTGGCATTTCCAACTATAATTATGAATTTGTCTATTTCTTCTTTCAGTTTTATCAGCTTTTGCCTCAAGTATTTTGAATCATTTTTTTTTAAGATGCATACACATGTAGGGTTGTTATGTCTTCATGGAGATTTGACTCTATCATCGTTATGTAATTCTTCTCTTAATCCCTAAATTATTCCTTGTCCTGAAGACTGTCTTCTCATATTAACAAAGCTACTCTAGATTTCTTTTGTGTGGTGTTTTTGTGGTGCATCTTTCTTCATACTTTATTTCTAACCTACCTACATTTGTAAAGTGGGTTTCTTGTAAAACAACGTGTAGTTGGGTCTTGCTTTTTTATCCAATTTGAAAATCTTTGACTTTTAACTGGTGCGTTTAGACCAATTGCATTTAAAGTGATTATTGATATTTTTGGATTCAAATCCATATTGATAGCTGATTTTTATTTTTCCCATATGTTTTTTGTTTCTTTTTCCTTTTTCTCTGCCTGCTCTTGGGTTAATTAAACATTATTTATTATTCATTTTATCTCTTTTATAGTTTTATTATTTATAATTCTTTTAAAATTATTTTAATCATTGACCCAGGATTTGTAGTATACATCCTTAGTGAATCAGAGATTACCTTCAAATAATATTATATTGCTTCCCATGAGGTGTAAGATCTAAAACAGTGTATTCCCAATTCTCTCCTCCATCCTTTTTCTGCTATTGTTGTTACATAATTTACTTTTAACTATGCTACAAACACGTAATACATCGCTACTCTTTTTCTTTTACATAGTTATGTTTTAGAGCAATTAAAAATAAGAAACATTGAATTTTATTTTCCCTTCATTTGTTTAATTTCTAACACTGCTAATTTCTTTGTGTAGATCCAGGTTTCTAACTGACACCATATTTATTCTGCCTGAAGAACTTTTAACATTTCTTGTCGGATAGGCCTGATAGCAATGAATTCTCCCATTTTTTGTTTTTTGAGAAAGTCTTTATTTCTCCTTTTTTTTTGAAAGACATTGCCAATAGATACAGAATTCTGGGTTGATAGTTTGTTTTCCTTTGAGCACTTTAAAGATGTCACTCTATTGTCTTCTTGATTCCTTGATTTTCCTGAAAAAAACAGCCAGGACTTTTCTGGCTGTTTCCTTATATTCCCTATATATTCCCACTCACTGCTTTTAAGGCTTTTCTCTTTTTCTTTGGTTTTTGAAGTTTGACTGTGTTGGCCTGGGTGTGGTTTTGTGGTTTTGTGTGTCTGTGCTGTTTGGAGTTTGTTGAACCTCTGGGATCTGTGGGTTGAAGTTTTTTCATCAAATTTGGAAATATTTTGGCCATTATTTCTTTAAATATTTTTTTTTCTGCCCCATTCTTTCTTTCCTTTCCTTCTGGGTCTCTAATTACACAGATGATAAACTGCTTTGTATTATCCCACATGTCACTAAAGTTACGTCTTTTCTTCCCATCTTTTTTCTCTGTACTTCAATTTGGATAATGTCCCTGGATCTATCTTCAAGTTCTCTGTTCCTTTCTTATGCAATGTTCAGTCTACTAAAAAGTGCTTGTCCCTCTGGAATTCAGTTCATCAAGACTTCCTGCAGCCTTTGCTCTTTGATAGCTCTTTGGGAAAATATGATTTTTATTTTATCCATTATTTTCTTGCTGTTATTAAGGGAGCAAAAGTCTCCAGTGTCCTTTTACATTCTAACCCTGTGACATTTCTTTTAACCTTATTGATTCCATCTGAAGTTGTCAGTAACTTGCTACAGAGCATCCCTCGTTCCTTACAATCCTTTTGGCTTCACCCGTCCAGCCCTGCTTCAACTAAGCCAGATAATTCCTGGTACCTAGGTCAGTTCTCAGTAGTTCTCAACCCGGATGCACATTCAAGTCATCTGATGTGCTTTTCAGAAGCCACCGATTCTCTGCACCCACTCTCCTTGATTCTGACTCACCTGGTCTGGGGAGTATCCCAGGAATCTGGAGTGTGTGTCTTTAAGCGTCTTGGTGATTCCAAGGAGCAGCCAGAGTTGAGAGCCACAGGAACTTTATAGGGAGCTTCCTAGCATGACCTCGAAATAAATTTCACTCACAGATAAGAGGCAGCAGTATTAAATTATCCTGAAAATTTAAATGGGATCAAAATAATGTGATGATGAAACCTGAAAATTTTTCCCCTGCATGCCAAAGGAAAACAAAATTCTTTGAATTTTTTGCCCAGTGGGACCTGTAACTATTATGAAGAGGCAAGGTTATCTATATACGCACTTCCTAGTCCACTATTTACAAACCTATGACACGAGAAGTTACTAGACCACATAACAAAGAGTGACTATATATTCCTTCTTTACAAGCTTATATATATATATATATACAAACACACACATACACATGCATCTTTGTGTAACAGAAGTGTATATGTATCAATATGTTTCCTTTTTCTTCAGCTTTATTTTTATTTTTCAGCTTGATTTAAGCTTAATATACCTTGATTTTACAAGCACTGTATTGCCACTATTAATAGAAATTAATGTTTCCCTTGATTTGAGGGAGACACTCCCCAAAGGCCACATCAGAGAAATAGAGACAGGTCACAGTTCTAACTTTAGGTTTTAAGGGGAGTAATAAGAGGTGATTAATGGAAATTAGTTAATTAATAAAGTCCATGGAGCCCTTACCATGTGCCATGCGTGAGCGACACAGTGCTGAACAGGACAGCTCAGATCCATGCCCCCACCAAGGTGTCAGTCTAACTGACCCCAGGACCTGCCTGCCTTTCTTGACCTTCGCCTCCTTGCACCGTCTGTGGTCTCTGGCCTGGCTCAGCGTCCCCATCATGGCTCTGTTGCTCCTTCCCCCTTCTTTCTTTCCCTCCATCGCCCCATCACTGCAGGGGGTTGACCCACTGAAAACCTGGTTAAAGGAACCCCCAGGAAGAAGTGCCTCACCTGGGGGAAGAGGTTGTCTGTGTTGCAAAATAAGCGCAGGGAGAAGTTGGTGTTTTCTGTGACATATTCTGGCTTTCTCATTTCTTTCTGGTTTACAGCCCCTGTTGCCCCTCCAACAACTTCTGAGGAAATAGTTTAATGAAGCTAATTGTAACATGACAAGATTCGATGCTTAAGTACCTCTCCCCACATGTACATCCCACCTTTTTTTAAACATTACATCCCACCTTTTTTTTAAACTAACATTGCCGGACCTTGTTATAGGTCCCATCTCCCAATTCCCGTGGACATAATGCTGCCAGTCAACTGGCTTCAAGCTTCAGGGTCTGGGAAACCTTAGGCTGATGAGTTAGATGTTTATTCGGTGACTTAGGTCCTGCTCCAGCACAGAGAAACACTGGGGAGAGTCGTCCAGACCCATAGGTGTATGTGTCTGCAGTTAGGTGAGCAGGAAAAACAGGCCACCAGCTAGTGTCACGTGGCCCTGCCTCTCCTCCCATCTAATGTGACAAAAACATGAGTAGTCAGAGCTTCACTGCACAGTTAAAAGGCAAGTAATAGAGGTGAGGTGGGATGGCTTCCTCTAGTGTACGTGTTGATGTATTCAGCAATTACATGGTACCTTGCTAATAGCGTTGCCAAGTAAAAAAGAGTCGCCCAGTTAAATGTGAATTTCAGATATCCAATGCATAGTTTTTTAGGCTAAGTATATCCCAATACTTAAACTAAAAATTGGGCATTGTGTATTTGAAATTCACACTTAACTGGGTGTCCTCTGTTTCTGCTGTTAAATCTGGCAGTCCTGCTTGCTAGGCCCTGGGCTTATGTTGATGCTTGAGTCAGATGTGGTCCCTTGTCATGCCTTGTCTGGGGTTTGGCAGTAACAGGTTGAGAAGCAGCCCTGGTTCCTTATCCGCTTCCTTCCCCATTGCCTTCCCAGGCCTGGAGACAGAGAGGACTTATTTGGCCCTCAGTGAGCCCACTGCCCCCACCCTGCACCGCTCACATTGTCTTGCCCTCAACAAGCCTATGTGGTCCAGGAATAGATGGGACCCTTCTCCCCACTGGCTTCTCAGCTGCCAGGCAGGGCTGACTTGGTAAGGAGAGGGCTGGCTTGGTCGGGGTCTCCACAAGAGGTGACAGCCTCGTGAGGAGCGTGCCAGGGCTTTTCATCCTGCCCACCCTCTCCAGAACTGCCAGAGCAGTCCCCTCCTCCCTTCATCACATGGCCTGTGCACGGGCACCTTTCTAGGCCCTGAGTACTCAGCAGCCAACAGAATAGTCACACCCCTGCCTGGGTGGCCCAGGGGACCAGGTAGAATTCCTGTTTTCTGCTTTTGGCCAAGGGTGCCTATCCTTGGGTTGCTTATTAATCTTGTCTTGGGGGGTGGCAGGGCACCCCCCACTGCTGAGTGCTGATGGTGCCCTGCATGCTCCCTGGCTCAGCACCATGCCAGTGGGGGCTTGGTGTCCCGGACTCACTGGACATGCGAGCTGCATCGCCTGACCACCGCCCTCTATGTTCTTACCTACCTACTGTGACACGGAGTCCCTCCTGTGGTGATAATAAGTGCTTAATAAATGTTAGTTGTTGTAGCCATCACTCCCAAGACTCCTCAAGCCTTTACTACCAGTCCGGCTAATTACCACATCCTGGTGATTTTTCCTCCCACATTGAAATCACTCAAAGCCCTCCTTCCCGTCATCCCACCTGCACCCTCCCCAGCTTCCTCTCTTGATGCCTGCTCTCCATTTTCAGCCTGGTTCTTGTCAGATCCATTCTCCACAAGCCACCATACCCGAAATGGAATCTGAATTCTCGCTTGCCTGCTGGACCCTCCCTTGGCCTTCCAGTCACTTCTGTGCTGGATAAAACTCAAGTTCCCTCCTGTGGCCTTGGAGCACCTTCTCCTGCCTGGCCCCACCCTGCCTCCATCATTCCCCCCTCACATCCTTGCCTCCTCCACCTGGTAGTTCAGAGTCATCTTTTGAGATACAGTTCAGGTTGTCATCTCCTCCAAGACACCTTCTCTGAGCCCCTCCTGGAATAAGGAACCCCCTTATAAGCTTCTTGGAGCAGCATCCTGGGCCCCTGTTATCACTGCACCATTACTCTTGCTTTGTGGTTGTGAATTCTTCAAGTATGGAAATTGTGGATTCTTAATTCGGCCTCTCCACATCTAAGAGTGCCTGGCTCCCTGCACAGCTGCTTCAACTGAACTGAGTGAAATTACCTGGTGTAATTACATCACACTTGGCCATGAGGTTGTTTGGAGCTTTGCTTTTCAACATTCTGATGGGCTCTGAAGCAGAAGTTCCATATTATGAAGGAGGAGTCCAGGAGCTAGCTGGCCAGGGCAGTTGGTAGCTGATATCTCCCTTGGAATCGTTTAATGAGATTTGCTACAAAAATGAATTTCCTAGCTTAGAAAGTGACCAACAACTTTTTAAAAATATCAATATTTGTGGTGTGCCAGCCAAAAGGAGTATTTTGGGTCTGTCTCTCCTCTAATTTATTCCAGGCCAAATGGGCAGCTCAAGCAGTCCAGGCTGCCTTCCAGGCCAGGAGGGGCCAGAGCACAACTATGCTGCTGTCTTTCAGCTGGATTCAGCCATTCTCTCTGGCAATCTCTTTTTACTCGACACTTGCAAATATAAAATTAAGATAATAGCTAACACATTCAATTGCTTACCACATACCAGGCACTGTCCTAAGATTTTACGTGTAGTAACTTATTTAATGTCTCATTACAACTCAACAAATTTCTCTCTTTGTTTTTTTTTTTTTTCTTTTTTGCGAGGAAGACCAGCCCTGAGCTAACATCCACTGCCGATCCTCCTCTTTTTGCTGAGGAAGACTGGCCCTGGGCTAACATCCGTGCCCATCTTCCTCTACTTTATATGGGACGCCGCCACGGCATGGCTCTCAAGCAGTTCCCTTTCTACCTAGAACTGTGCCTGACCAAAGTAAGATCTCCTTAATACTTGTTGAATACGTGAATGGGTGGAATGGCACTTCATAGTTTGCAGAAGCTCACCAAAGTCCTGTCTTTATCAAAAATTGGAGTTCAGGGTAGTTAAGCACCTTAGATACCTTACCAAATGAACACTACTATTTATGTACTCTACTGTGTTTTTAATATTATTCTGATATCTTATTGCCAAAAAGTCCTATTTGCTCTTTTTATGTAAAACAGATTTTTGTAAATTGAATCCTGCCCTCTTGCTGCTGACTTAACAGTTTTAGAAATACTCTATCTGCATTTCTCATGAATCTTACGTCGATGGTGTGTTCTAATATGTCAAGTGGATGTAACCTGTAAATAAATACCTTCCATTTGTAAAGGCATCACCTATTAAAAAACACATTTAGAGAGGAGGAATAATTTTGCTGACAAGTACACTACTTATAAGGAAAAGAGCAGGGTATTTAGGACTAGAGAGCCCTGAGTTTGAATTCTACCTCTGCCCTAACATAGACCTTGACTTAGGTATATAACCTCAGTTAAGCCTCAGTTTCCCCATCTGTAAAGTGGGGATATGATTTCCTATTTCACAGAGTTGTTGTAAGGACTGAGTTAGACAATAAATGCACAAGCCCTTTGCTTATAGTAGTTGCTCAATGCGATTAGGTTTCTTTTCATCCAAGTGCCGGTTAAAAAAATGACGGTTTCCATGTTCTGTCCACTTGCCACAGCTCAATGGTTTCAGGTATGTGGTTGGATAGCAGTCTTTCCTGTTTGCTGTAGGATGAGGCTGAAAGCAACATCTGCATGTGCAGGTTTCATTGAGGAAACAAGGATATTCAGACATTATAAGATTATTCTATGGATGGAAGAAGGTAAATACCTTGAGCCAAAATTTATTTTTGTCATTAAGGAAACAAAAAGGCAAGCCACAGAATGGGAGGAAATATTTGCAATACAAATACCTGACAAAGGGATGTTATTCAGAATATGTAAAGAACACTAAAAATAAAATTCAACTAAAAATAAGATAAGCAAGCCAATAGAATATGGGCAAAAGTTTTGGATAAACACTTAACGGAAGAAGATATATGAATGGTTAGCCAATAGACACATGAGAAGATGCTTGGAATCATTAGTTATCAGGAAATGCAAATTCAAACCATGAGGCTATACCACTTCATAACCACTGAGATGACTGCAAAGACCAATTGTTGGCAGACATGCGGAACTACTAGAATTCTCATACACTGCTGGTGGGAATGTAATCTTGCACAATCCCTTTGGAAAATTGTTTGGCAGTTTCTTAAAAAGTTAAAAATACGTCTACCGTATGACCAGTCATTTCACTCCTACATATTTACTCAAGGGAAATGAAGACATGTGTCTCCTCTAAGATTTTTACATGTGTTTTCATAGCCGTTTTATTTTGTAGTAGTTCTAAACTGGAAATAACCAAAATGTTCATCAAGTGAATGCATAAATGAAACGTAATATATGCATTGCATAGAATGGATTCTACTCAGCAGTTAAAAGGACCAGCTTCTAATACATGCTACAATATAGATGAACCTCAAAACAATGTGCTGATTGAAAGAAGCAGGACATAAGCATACTGTATAATCCCATTGACGTAAAATGCAGACTAATTTATATGACGAAGAGCAGGCCAGTGGTTGCCTGAACATGGGGATGGAGGAAGGGATGGACTGCAAAAAGGCAGAGGCGTTTTTTGGAAAACGTTGGAAATTTTCTGTAACTTGATTGTAGTGGCATTCTAATGGGTGTGTACAGTTGTCAAAACACTTTAAATGGTGTGCTTTGAATAAGTGCAATCTGTTGTAAATAAATTATTCCTCAATAATGTTGTTAAGGAAAAAAAGATAAATTGTTTATTTAAAGCAAAAATAGCAATGACGTTTATAAGATATGTAGTTTATAACCTATATATATGTTTTATATACATATATATATATAAAATCTCAACAGTGGCACAGTGGATGGGAGAAAGAAATGGAAGTATACTGTTGTATTTTTGCAAGGTCTTTACATTGTCTGTGAAGCGGTATAACATTATTTGAGGGAAAAATGTGATGTTAAAGATGCATATTTTAGACCATAGAAAAATCACTGAAAAAATAAGAGTAACATAGCTAAAAATCTAACAGTGGAATACTAAAAATTATTCAATTAATCAAAAGAAGACAGGAGCAGCAGGAAAAGAGAACAAAGAACATATGGGATAAATAGGGGGAAAAATTGCAAGATAATAGTTTTAAACTCAGTCACATTGGTAATTACATTAGGTGTAAATGCTTTAAACACTCCTATTTGCAGATTGTCAGACGTGATAAGACTGAACTAGATGCTTTCTACAAGAAACTCACTTAAAATATAAAGATGACTAGGTTAAAAATGTGAGAATAAAAAATTTACACCTGCAAACACTAACCATAAGAGAGAGCTGGAGTGGGTATATTAATATTACATAAAGTAGACTTCAAAAAAAGGAGTATTACCAGAGATAAAGAGGAACACTTCGTAATGATAAAGCAGTCTACTCATCAAGAAGACATAACAGTCTAAATGTGTATGGACTCAACAAAATAGCCTCACCATACACGAAGCAAAAATGGAAAGTACTGAAAGGAGAAATTAACAAATCTAAAATTATAGTTGCAGACATCAATCCTTCTTTCTGAGTAACTGATATAATAAACAGACAGAAAACCAGTAATGATACAAAAGCTATGAACAACATTACTAATGAACTTGACCTGAATGGCATTTGTTGAACACTCCATCTGACAACAGCAGAATACACATTCTTTTCAAGTGCACACACAACATTTATCAAGACAGACTGTGTATTAAATTTAAAAGGATCAAAATCATACAAAGTATGTTCTCTGAGCAGAATGAAATTGAATTTGAAATTAATAACAGAACATCTGGAATAATCCCCAAATATTAGGAAAATAACACACATAATTCATAGGTTAAAGAAGAAATCACAAGGAAACTTAGAAAATACTTTGAACAAAATGAAAATGAAATACAACATATTAAAATGTGTGTATACAACTAAAGCAGTACTCAGAGGAAAATGTATGCCTTTAAATGCTAACATTTGAAAAGAAGAAAGGTCCAAAGCCAATGTTGTAAATTTCTATTTTAAGAAGCTAGAAAAAGAGGAACAAATTAAACAATTAAATTAAACAAATTAAGAGAAAGAATAATAAGAATGAGAGCAGAAATTAATGAAATAAGAAGTGGCCAAACAATAGAGAAAAAATAATTAAGCCAAAAACTATTTTTTTCTTTCAAAAGATAGATAAAATTGATCGACCTTTAGTTAGATTGATCAAGAAGAGACACAAATTTCCAGTATCTAGAATAAAAGAGAGGACATCACTACAGATCCTACAGACTTTGAAAGGATAAAATTAAATATTATTGTTATTATTGTTACTGATGCAATGTCAATATAACGCCAAAACATTTGACAACATATATGAAATAGACAAATTTCCTGAAAGAAGTGTATTACCAAAAATGACTCAAAAAGAAATGGAAAATTTGAATAGCTTTATCTGGCATTACTGATGAAATCTATAAATATTTAAGAAAAAAAACTCTTTTACATTATTTTGCATATACTTTTTCAGAAAAATAAAGGGGAAGGGTAAACTTTCCAACTAATTTTAGAAGCGTTACCCTGATACCCAAAACCAGACAAAGACACTGTGAGACCACTTTTCCTTAGGAACAAAATGTTAGTAGATCACATACTGTAAAATATAAAAAGTCTAACATTCAGTGACCAACAGGTTTATCCCAGGAGTGATAGGTTTGTTTAACATTTGAAAATCAGTCTGTGTAATTCACCATATTAACATAAAGGAGAAAAGCCATATAATCACCTCAATAGATGGCACTCAGTTGATGGAGAACAATCAATGAATCAACACTTCTAACTGCTGTCACTGTTATCAGTCTCCAGTGTCTGGGGCTTCAGTTGAGAAGACCAATGAGGCCATACTTCATGATACTTTCCTGGATCCTTCCAACAAGTTTGAGATGCGTAGAGGAAAGTACCCACGCTGTGTGTTGACCACCCTTGACTTTAGTGCCTGGTCCTGGGGCTTCCTCTGTGTCCTGGAGTTTGGCTGAGCTTAGAAAGATTTCAGTAAAGCTTTTATTCCTTGCAGTGGTTTCAGACACTAACTCATTTTAAAAGAGACTTTATGAAGAAGGCTAATAGGAAGGTGTTCAGAAGAAGGGAGAAAAGAGGAAAAGCTGTACACTCCACTATGGTGTTTTGAAAGATGGCAAAGAAGAAAACCAGAACTGAGAGGGAGGCGTGCAGACGGAGGAAGGCCAACAGACATTGTTATGCACTGCACAGCGTTGTGCCCACAGGTGGCTGAGAAATGATGGAAAACAGTGATTTATCATTTTGAAGGAAGAAATGGTTCACAATCTGTATTCGTTTCCTATTGGTGCTATAACTAATTGCCACAAACTTGGTGGCTTAAAATAACATAAATTTATTATCTTACAGTTCTGCAGGTCAGAAATCTGAAATGGGTCTCACTGAGTAAAAGTCAAGTCATTGAGAGAGCCATATTCCTTCTGGAAGCTCCCAGGAGAATCTGTTTCCTTGCCTTTTCCAGCTTCTGGAAGCTGCCTCATTACTTGGCTCATGGCTGCTTCCTCCATCTTCAAAGCCAGCAATGGCCGGTTGAGTCTTTCTTGTGCTGCATCACCCTAACTGCTTCCTTGTCATGTCTCCTTCTCCTGCCTCCCTCTCACTTATATGGACCCTATGATTACATTGGGCCCACCTGGGTAATCCAGGCTAACCTCCTCATCTCAAGATCCTTAATTAAGTCACATCTGCAAAATCCCTTTTGCCAGGTGGAGTAACATACTCTCAGGTTCCAGGGATGAGGACTTGGACATCATTGGGGGCCATTATTCTGTCTAGCACACAATACGCTTCAGAATTTTCGATGGCAGTGGAATTTAAAAAATTAAAAATACAAGAGATGTATGAAACTTTTTTTGTGTGAAGGGAAGAAGAAAATAGTTTGGAATATGATCCTATATGTGTAGACTAAAACAAGGAGAGAGTTAAGCTGTGTGCTCACTTTTTGTGGGGTCAAGGGGTGCAGAGATGGATGCCACCGTGAGCCATGAAGCCTATGGAGGACTGGCAGAAAAGTAGACTTGGACGGAAGGAGGAGGAGGAGTTTTCCAAGGAGAGTATGGTGCGGTGGAGCCTCACGGTGCAGGGTGAGGGTTCTGAAGGGCACATGGAGGCTTTGGCAGTGACAGAGAGAGGAGCAGGTTGTAGCCCTGCATTACTCTGTCGCTGGCCTGTGCTTTCTTTCCTCTCCTGGGGTGCTGCTGGGTCCATCACATATCTCTACTTGTCTCACAGGTATGCTGGGGTCCTCCTGGACGAGGACGTCTTCCACTGGAAGGAGCTGGTTGACAGTCCCCTGCTGCAGGCGCTGGTGGCGGGGCTGAAGGCCTACAGTACCTGGGAGAAAGTCAGGTGCCTGCAGGCCTGCCGTGAGTACACCAGAGGCACAGTGAGCCCCCGCAGCCCCCAGGGGTGCCAGACGCGCAGGGTCCCAATGTTGCAGCTCACGTGGGGGGAGCACTGTGTGCCAATGGGCGGAGCACCGGCTTTGGAGCCAGGCAGAAATCCTGACTGCCCTCATGACCCTGGGTGAATCACTTAGCCTTGTCGTCTATGCGTGTCCACCTCATATGACGCCGCGAGGACTGATACAGACCATGTTTGTAAAATGCCTGGCCCGCAGGGGCCCGCAGTAAATATCATTAAACTCAGCAGTGGTGGTTGTCAGCAGTGTGGGAAAGGGCTGATGAGGGTCAGATGATCAAAGCTCTGCTCCCTGTTTAAATCCCTAGGGGGGAATGCAGGAAATGACTCCAGGGGTTTCTGGCCTGGGAAGGAGCAGACAGGGACGTGCTAAGCATTTAGAGACTGCTCAGTGTGGCCCCAGCCCTGGGCCTCAGACTGGACTGTGTGGTGAGGGGTAGGAGGTGTGAGAAATCCCGAAGGACTCTTTGGAGAGTGGAGGGAGACTCTGAGAACAGCTGGGGTCTGTGCTCTATTCCCCCACAGCCCTGAGAGCAGAGGTGCCAGGAGGCAGAATGCAGCGGGCAGGCAGTCTCTGCGCCCCTGTGGGGGCCCGGAGCTGGCGAGAAGAGTATCCAAGTGGGGTCTCTGAGGGCACGACAGGTAGGGTGTGGGGTTGTGGACCTGTGACTTGGTGGCACGGCAGGAGAGGCATTAGCTGTGGTGGCAACTGAGGTTCAGCCCCAGACGGCAACCCTACGTCAGCTACTCAGGGACTGCCGGCTCCTCGGCGTGCAGCGGATACAGGCACTGCAGGAGGAGGGTGGGAGCAGGGAGCCCCTGTCGGGCCTTTGGCCTGAGTGTAATCCTGAACTTGGCTGAATATTTGCCCAAAAGCAGTGGCTCTGAACCTGAAGGGGAGGATGAAGAGTTTTAGCCTCAGTGAGAAAGGGTCAAGAGCAGGTCAAGGGCAGCTGTAGAACATAAAAGGGAAAGGATGAGATTCTGGAGAGCCTGACACCCCCTCTCTGCATCAGAGCCAGGGCCCCACGGAGGGGTGGTGGGCGAGGGGCAAGGAGGGGCTGGGTCTTCACAACAGACAGAGTTGGAAGGTTTTTCTCACATGGACAATGTGGATGGGGATGATAGCCTCCCCAGTTCGCTCACCTGAAAGCCAGTGTGATCATTTCTCCTAAGGTGGCTAAGTAAAACTGTGCCCATGATGGAGGGGCCTCGGTTAGTCAGGCATGCACTCCATGTCCGTGATGGTGGTGGTGGTGGTGGACATGCTTGCTTTGCTCCGATGAGGATGTTGTGTGGGGTCCATGTGGAAAAGAAGGAGAATGGAGAATAAAGTGACAACTAGTGCTGGGGCACAGCTGGGCCAGGAGCCAAGGTCTTCCATGGTAGGCAGGGGTAGTGGTTTGTTGTGACCTGACCAGTTGGAAGGTCTCTGCCAGGTGGGTGGTGTCCACCTGCAGCTCCAGGAAGGTGGCTGCCTCTTCAAACAGGAGTCTGCTGGCAGCGGCCAGGAACAGAACTCGGGGATTCCAGGGTAGAGCAAGAAGGTTTAGGTCAGCAGGTGGGAGGTAAGACTTGAAGTGACCCCTCGGGCAGGGGCAGCCCACACAGGGGAGGGTTGGGGCACTGCTGGGGACACTGAGCAGATGCAGATGTTGGAGCCTGGGACAGATGACTTAACCTGAGGGTCTGCTCAAAACCCTGTGGTCTTCTGGTCTTCCTCCCTTGGCTTGTTGTCTTTGACGCATTTCATGGGCTGGCATGCCCAATGGTCTCCTGCCCTCGGGCCTCATACCCCGGCCCTCCTGCACTTCTCTTGACCTTCATGACCTGCCGTCCTCAGACCCGGCCCCAGTGTACCATTCTGGGAGACCGTGTTTTCCCTTGAGCCCTGGCAGGGATGGCCAAAACAATCAGACTTCGCCCTGCTACTTGGTGCCCTGGCTCAGTCATGCTCTTCTTTGTTGCCCAGCACCACCCAGCAGTGCAGAAATGACCGCTCTGCCACCATATTATAGAAGAGACATGACACTGGAGGGCAGCTTTTCCAGACTGAGATGCCAGCCCTGTGATCCCACCAGGCCCTGCTGCCTCACACAGCTGTGCCCCCCAGGAACTCTTTGCCAACCTGAGTGCGGGAGACCTGACTTCCATTTTCCTTCCTTCCCTTCTCTTCCCCACCCCCGTATCCACCCAACACATACACAAGGCTGTTTGTAGAGATGTAATATTTGTTGAAAGAAAAGCATGAGCATCTCCTGATTGTTTTAAGTTCAGATTTCCATACACTGCATCTTCTTCAGGAAGGAGGTCTCCAGGAGCGGAGACTGTGGGCTTGAGTCTGGGAGGTTGCTCAGAAGATACTGAAAAACACTTCTTGCATGGGCTGTAGATGTAAGTAGGCCTTGCTTCTAAAAAATGTATTTTAGCACATATTTACTGTCTTTGGAGCCAGCAACCCTGGGTGTGACCTTAGGCAAGTTATTCCCCTCTCTATGCCTCAGTTTTCTCATGTAGAAAATGAGGACAAGAAGCCTTCCATTGTCAAGGTTGCGAGGGTTAAATTATATGAGATGACAAGCATAAAATGCTTCACATGTGAACCCAGGAAGTGGCAGTTGACATCTCTGTGACGGGCCTAGCCTGGGGATTTGGAGGAAAAAAAATTCCACATGGTCTCTTTTGCTTGCCATCATGCACAGTGGGTGCAGAGCCCAGCACATGGCAGGCTCCGTGCAGCAGCCGGGCCTGGGAGGGTTCCGTGAGACCGGGGAGTGTCCCTGAGCCCTGTCATTTTAGCAACTTAAAAGTGAACAAGAGCCTTCCAGATGGGTGTGGGAGGATCTGCCGAGTAGGGGACACCTGCACACAGGGGGGAGGTGTGGGAGTATGTGGCACATCTAGGAACACCAGGACGGGCATGGGCTGACTCTGAGTGAGGGTGTCAGGGAGGAAAGGATTGAAGAAAGAAAGCCAGAATTAGTCCCCCGAGAAGGGCCTGACCCGACGGGACAGCTCCTTGAGGCAGGCATTCAGATGGCACCTCAGTCCCCGGAACCACAGGTACGTCTGACCGAGTTCATAGAGACCGAGCCTTCCACACAGAGCCTGGCTTGTAGTAGGCTCTTGACAACGTCAGCGATTCTGATTTATCGCCATTTTACAAATGAGTCAACTGAGGTTGGACTATGAAGGCAGAGAAGGCAGGCACCAAGTCCTTGGTCACTACAGCCCTACTTCTGACTATAGCATTGAGTATCAGTAAGCACCTGTTGACAGATGGGATGTTGAACAGGTGGACTGATGGACAGTGGATTGATGGACAGATAGGATGATGGACAGACATCCATGATGGACAGATGGGATGGATTGATTGAATAATTGCCCTGTGCATCCATTTTTCTTTCTTACTCTTAGAATTTGGGATTGATCCACAAAACATGGCCCCCTTGGGCTTTTCTTGCTTTATTGTTATTTTTTTTACCCCAAGCACTTTTTTTAACATCTGACTTTATTGTTACTTTTTGGAGAGAAAGAACGCTGGTATTGCCTATAGGCTACTCATAGTCAGAGTGATGGTGATATTTATTAGCTCCAAAACCTGCCCAGGCCCATCTTGACAGCTCATTTGTTTGTAGTTTAGGAGACAGGGACTCGAGAAGAGGGCAAGGATGGGAAATCGTGGTAAAATTTATCAAGATATGAGTACATCTGGCACCTAACTTTTGCCTCTACTCTTAACCTATGGCCCCATGAAATCCTGTTTCTCTTGACCGCTAACTTAAATGTTTGTTGGTGTTGCCTAAAATGAGCATCAGCTGTGGAGGGCAGCTTTGCTGAGTAAAGCGTATTTGGAATCACACTTATTGTATTATTTTTACCAATTTCAAAAGTAATGCATAGCCATTGTAGAAATTTTTGAAAATACAGGAAAACACAAGGAAGAAAGTAAATATATCCCACAATTATACTTCCCAGAGATATTTATCATGTGCACTATACCCTTTCTATGCATTGTGTGTGTATATGTTTAAAATTTTACAACCTCTCCTTTTCACTTGAGTTGATAGGGATACTCATTCAGATCCCTCCTTTGCAATAATGTTTTAATGGCTGGTACCAGTTATCATGTAGCTGTACCATAATTTATTCAACCAATCCTTCAGTTTATGTCAAGTTTTTTCATTATTATAAATGACACTATCGAAAACATTCTGGTACCTAACTTTTCCTCTTTTTTGCATACCTGTGATTGTTTCCTTGGGATCAAGTATTTAAATGATATTTGTATCGTCAACAAAGGTTATACCAATTCCCACTCCCACCAGCAGCTGAACACAGAATCTTAATAGTTGCTGGACCAGTGGCTTTGAAACTCTTTTAACCATTGACCCAAAGTAAAAGGTTTACTTTTCATTACTACTCTGTATTTACAGACATACATATATGAAATCCAAAAAATAAATTTCATGAAACTTGCTTCACTATTGTGATGTGCTCTAGTATTTTCTTTTTAGTTTATGTCATTTTAAGAAAAGCTAGTCATGAAGCATTACGTTAATTTCATGACCTGCTATTGTGTCACATCCTGTCATTTTCAAAACACAGCCCAGACTCACTGATCAAACAGAGAGGGTCTTGCTCTATATAGTTGGGAGCTGCAGGTCAGCAGAGTGTGTCCACAGCAGTAACAAAAAGCTGGGGTTTCAGGAGAATATATTTTCTAGCTCAGACTGTGGGGTGGCTTCTGCTGAGACCAGAGTCTCTGAAAATTCAGTTTTCACTGGAATGTTATTAATTTGGCCCTTTGGGACTTAAGATTACATATTTGAAAATAGAAAAGAGATAAAGGCCTTTAAATATCTCCTAAGCATTGACACTTACAAAAATTGGTCAGTTGTCCTTATCTGCTTGGCGTATCTCGGATCTGAGGGGAAGATTCAGGGCACACCAGCCTTCAGCGTTTGGTCTAGACAAGAGTTCACGATCCCAGAATTGTTGCTCTTAAACTGTTCTGTGGAAACCTTTGGATTCTGAGATTCTCTGTCTTCACAAATCAGTGTTTCCATAGCACTTGGTTGTCGATTTTAATAACATTATCACTCTGTGTCAGGAAATCATGAGAAAGTCTTAGGTTGGCTGTTTCTACAAGAGCCTTGGCAACTGTTGCTTTCTTTGGTGATAGGCTGAATGTTGCAAGAGTAACATTTAGTTGTTTGAAGAAGATTCTTAGCAGTGAAGTAGATACATGCAGAGTATGGATAGAAGTAAAACTTTGGAATTAAATCATATTTTTGTCTTTTAACTCCTTTGTTTCCAAGCTCAGTTGTTTTCTATCTCTACATTTTGAGCATGCTCTGTCATTTTTTGTGCATAGTCTGGGATAAATGAGATTTCATACAAAAAAAGAATTTTTTTTCCAAAATCAGATCATCAAATGAACGATACTGGTTGGAATTTTTATAACTCATATTCTTGCAAGCACTTCATTGCCTTAATGACTGCTGACTAAGTCATTGTTAACTATTTCTAAGTTCTTTCTATGTGTGGAACAGTGTTTTAGGTACATGTTCCCTGTCCCAAGGGCCAGGTAATGTGAGGGGGGCACCACTATCCACTGTGCATGGAACTGGGAGCCCCTAAGAGTTCAGTCAAATGAGCATTTGAGGACTTCTGCTTCTGACCACGTTGAAGGAACATGCAGCAGATATGCCCTCCTGATTGAAACAACCCAAAAATGGACAATATGTATGAACTAAACAGTTTGCAAGACACTGGACATCAGGCGATGAGGGACAGTGACCTCTGAGAGAGAGGAAATAAATGAGATGGGCCCTACAATTGCCCCAATTTACTGCCTTAGCCTTTCCAAGCCATGCCTCAGGAGGGAAACCGAGGCAGAGCCCCAGGGCAGTGAACTCCTGATTTGAAGACATGGATCTGAGAATTCGCTGGATAGAGTTCCGGACAGAGAGAACTGGTCAGAGAGAGAACTCAGGGATCTGCAACCGGTCCCTTCCAACATCCAGCTGAGTACTGATTATTGCATGTGTGTGAGGAAACAACGTGAGGCTGAGGAAAGAATCACCCGAAAGGATTAGAGGGAACAGTGCCCGGTGCTCACATGGGACCGGGAATAGTGCCTTTTCCCACAGCCTGTCTCAATACCCTAAGACTCACGGTCTGAGAAAGAAAGAAATGTTATGTATAAGAGAACAAAGATAAGGATGACAGCCAATTTCTCATTGGAAAAAAAATGCAAGCAAGAGGACAGTGGAGCAACATTTTAAAAAGTCTAGAAGAAAAAAATCAAGCTAAAATTCTATACTCAGTAAAATTATGTTTTAAAAAAGGGTATAGTAAAGACATGTTCAGACTTGCAAAAGTTGGAAGTATTCATCACCTGTAGATCTTTACTATAAGAATTACAAAAGGAAATTTTTCACACAGAGGGAAAATGATACCAGATAAAAATGTGGATCTACACAACGGAATGAAAAACACCGAAAATAATAAATATATGGGTGAATATATAGAAGATGTTTTTCTTAGTATTTAAATCTCTTCAAAAGATAATGGACTGTTTAAACATAAATAATAACAATGGAGTGTGAGGTTTATAACATATATAAAATAAAATGTAAGATAACAATAGTGTAAAGGCCAGAAGAGGAGACGGGAAGTGTCCTATTGTAAGGTTCTTATACTGTATATGAAGTGGTACAATATCACCTGAAAGTAGACTGTGCTAAGTTGAAGGTTTACACTGTAAACCCTAAAGCTACCACTAAAATAAGAAGAATTATAGCTAATAAGCCAACATGAGAGTTAAAATGGAATTATAACAATACTAAGTTAATCCAAAAGAGGGTGGGAGAAGAGGAAATATGGAAGAATGAAGAGATTGTTCAAATGGAAAACAAAGAGCCAGATGGTAAATTTAAACCAAACCATGTCAATAAGCACTTTAAATGAAAATACCCCCGTTAAAAGGCAGAGATTGTCAGATTGGGTAAAAAAGGAAGACCCAACTCTATGCCTACAAGAAACACACTTCAAATATAAAGACATTAGTGGCTTAAAAGGATGCAAAAAGTATCCCATGCTAACAGTCATCAGAAGTGAGATAGAGCGACTGTTAGTATCAAAGTCGACTTCAGAGTGGAAAATACTTCCAGGGGTAAATAAGGTCACTTCATAGTGACAAAGGGGCCACTTCATCAAGAGGATGTAATCATCCTAAATCCAGTAACAAATCCAGTTGTTATCCTTTGATTATCCCCACTTTGTAGATGAGGAAACTGAGGCTCAGAGCAGTTGGACTTGCCTGACTCCCCCAGGTTGCCAGGGAATTCAAAGCCCGATTTGTCTGACCCCAGAGCCCATGTGGCTATGGTAAAGCTATGCCCAGAGGAGGAGGGTGGGAAATCTCACTGGGGTGTCTGGGGAGGCTCCCCCAAGGGGGCGAGGCTCAACTTCACTGGGTGGAATGAGCAGATACCACTGGGTGAATGAGACCCAATTACACCCTGCATTGCACACAGGTCCTGCTTCAGCTTAACAAGTCTCTTAGTGTTAAGAGGTCCACGCTTACCGAAGTTGAGGTGCTGAACTCCTTGGGGCTTTGTGCCTCTGATGCTCCAGACCTGGCCTCCCAGCTGATTCTCCATGCTGATGAAAAGGCAGTCTTTTCCCACGTCCGACACAGCATATGCAGGAGCCCAGGACCCAGGGGCTGCGGGATCTCTGCGTTTTATTTGTTTTTGTTAACAGTCATTAAGCACTTCCTATATATGTGGACACCTTTATAAGTGCTTTACATAGAGTAGTAACTTGGCTAATTCTCAAATTAAATGAGTGCTGTTATTTGACTTTACACAGGAGGAAACTGAGGCCAGAGAGAGATTAAATAACTTGCCCAAGGTTAAGCAGCTAAAAAGTGGCAGAGCCAAACTTTGAACCCAGAAACTGTTGCCAGAGCCCATGCACCAAACCACAGTGCCATCTGCAAACTGAGTGTGCTGGCTTCTTCCCTCATGTTCCAGAAAACAGCTGGCTCCGATTTAATGGGATGAGCATAGTTTGAATTTAACCTGTCACTTCGGTGACCTTGGGCAGGTCGCTCCCCTCCCTGAGCCTCAGTTCCAGGTGCTCATGGACGCATCTTACTGAGCTGCCCAGAAGTTAGTGTTAGTTAAACTGGATCTTCCCATAATGGTGGAGGCTGGCCGGCAGGACCAGACCCTTCTTTTCCTATCAGACCCTGTGAGGTGATTCCCTGCTCTTTCCCTCTGTTGAAGAGCTGAGGGGAGTGAGGCGGGATGTGGTTAAATTACTCACCCCAAACCTCTTTGGTGAGTCAGGGAGGAGCTGGAACAGGAGTTGGGAAAGCAAAGCCTGCCTTTGGCATGCAGCCGAGCGCCATTCCCAATGGCCAGGGCTTTGTGCCTACACATGTTCTGCATTTTGGCTTCTAATCTCAGTCTGTAAGTGGAGAATCCAACTGGCCTCACTTGGACAGGATGAAAACCCTGCACCTGCCCATGTGGGAATGCTGAGAGCAGAACTCTACGGGCTCTGATTAGTCACGTGACTCAGGCCTCGGCTGCTTCTCTGCTTCCCACCTTCTATCTTTGAGGATTGATGAGGTCAACCAAGTTCTTAAGACTGTTGATATTTAACTGTACTTGTATATTGCCTCTTTTCTCCACAGTCAAGCAAACCCAGATTGAATTTCCTACAGTCGTCTAAGAGACGAATAAGGAAGCAGAGCCCTAGATCTTACAGCTCTGCCTCATATGGGACTGCATCGTGGAGAGGGCATTCTGAAAAGTGGGAGGGGCACCTCATCATGGAAAGGGTGGAATCTTGTGGTCAGGACTCTGTGACCTTGGACCTTACCACTGGGATCCTCAGTTTCCTTAACTCTTAAAGCCTGGCATACGGTAGGCACTCAATATATCTTGACTCTCCTTATCTTGCCTTTTCCTGGGTGTTGTTACAACGAAGCATCCCGGCTCCCTCCCTTCTCCTCTCCACTTCCCTCCTGACCCATTAGACAGGGAGCTGCCTGGTTGGGGCTCCTCAGGGTGCAGCCTTGGACCATGGAGGCGAGTCACATTCTGAGCAAATCTGACTCCAAAGCATCAGGGTCTACAAAGACAGACTTGGAACCTGGATGTGCTGCATGGTTCCTGCTACCGCGCCCCCCCCAACTCGGGTAGAGCTGTAACTAGGTCCCCAGCTGCTGACCTTCGCCCTTCACAGCCAAATTCTTCACAGGGACCTTCTACAGTATCCCTTGGCCCTTGAGTGTTACCTGTACCTGGATGCCATGGCCAGGGGCTATGCCCTTGACATTGGCCCCTTTGATATCAGCACTGGAAGATACCACTGTTGGGCACACTGGGCCCCCAGGATCAGTCTCCACAGCAGGATTTTAGGCCCCCCTCCATCAGAGCCCCTCCATGAGAGCCTTCTCATCTTAGCCTCTGGCTGCGCCATTTTTCCTTAGTGTCTTCCAGAATCCCACATGGAAGAGCAGAACTGGCCAAAGCAGAATAAAAAATATCTGTACAAAATTGGAGCAGGAGAAAGTCCCAGAAGAGATCTACGGCCCAGCATGATGATAAGGTTATCAGCAAACACGTGTTGACCATTCCTTTCATGTTAGACACGGAACTGCTGTTTGCTGTTTAGAGATGCAATCCAGCTGGGCAGTGACTGAGTCATTATATCTTCAAGATTGCATAAGAGAACACTGAAACAATTACAAGTGTTTATGAATTAAAAAAAAAAAAAAGTGGTGTGATGCTGAGCCCCCTGGTTATTTAGAAGACTTGGTCCCAAGACTAATTCCTCAGGGAGATTCAGCACCACCTCATTTATCTGGCATCAACCATTTCTTGGGACTGAGCCAAGGCCTGAAATCAGCAAAACAGAACTCTGGGAATCCCAAAGAGATGACATGAAGTCCGTGTACTGAAGCTCAAGCCCTCACTCCACTCCTGAAAGAGTCGAGCCAGCCTCTGCTGGGAGCCTGCTGATGCTCGTTGACTCTCACACATGGCTCCCGGGTTCTGGGGTGCTGCAGAGTAGTAAGGATAGAGGGTCTCGGAATGTAGGCAGCTAAAAGTGATGACCAAAGAAGAACCAGAAGAACTAGAAAAACCAGACTCAAAACTCCAAGAGCTCAGTGGGCCCCTGCCCAGCCCCAAGGAAGAGTCAAAGCTCTTCTGGATTACGAAGTCCTCCAGGCAAAGGGGGCTCTGTGCAGGCAGGCAGGCTGGCGCAAGGAGGAGTCATTTGAGAGTCACCCCTCGGTCCTGGATGCTGCAGATTCCCTAGAATAAAATAGATAGTATTGGTGTAAATGCTCAGTTTTTCACAGCAATCCCTCAGACAAGTATCTCTCAAAACAGATAAGTAGGTCAGCCTGACGTGGATCTGACATGGCAGAGACCATTTTACTCCCCATCCAATTTCTGAAGAAGAAACAGAGCCAAGAAAAATCCTGGCTGGTCCTGGGCTGTGTGCAGCCACTGACGCTGGTAGAGGATTCTAAGTCTGAAGGCCAAGGGTCCAGCTGGCTAGGAATGTGCATGTGGGCAGGGTAGGGGCAAGTCGGGCTTCACCATAATGCCAAGTAACTGGGTAGCAGAATGGAAGGTGTTCAGGTACAGCCCATACTCAGAAAGGGTCCAAGGCGAGATCAGGAAAACCTCCAAGAAGGGATCGGCTGGGGTCCAAGTGTTGACCCCAGTAGAAGGGCCTATGACAACTTTGTCGGCCAGACATTTTGCTCAGCCCCACCTTATTTTTTCTAGGGCACCAGTGGGTCTCTGACCAACTCCCTCCCTTTTCATTTCATCGGTCAGAGACCACTTTCTCTGGACAGATTGAGGGCCTTCAAGAAAAATCTCAACATTCTGGGGCTCCAGATTAAATTCTAGGCTTCTTCTCATCTCTGCTGTCACTTTCTGATCATTATGCAGACAGTAATCTCTTTGGTTGTAGGGATTTAGAAAGGCAGCACAATAAAAATCACTTTATGATGATAAGTTATTTCTCAACTTTGAAAGAACTTTGCTCCAAGATTAGAGGAATCAACTCTTATTTTTTGAAAGAAGTTTTCATTTTTGACCTCCTGGCATTCTGAGTCCCTGCTAGGTAAAGTGTCAGGGGCCTGTATAGATGTAGCCACCTTTAATCCTCGAACAATCCTATGAGTAGGAATTATTATCCTACTCATGGGGTTTTCCCATGGATGAAAGAACTAAGACCAGAGGCGAGATGCTGTTTCTTCAGATCTAGTAAAAGGTGGAGGCAGGGGTTCTAATTCAGGTCTTCCAAATCCAAGGCTCTTGTCCCTCATTTGGAGCCTTGCCTTTTTTTCAGGGGGTGTGGGGATGATAACGTTGTTTCTGGCCACTGGGTTCCATGTTGATCAATGTTATACACTTAACCTTCATTTAACGTAATCCATGATTTTTAAACAAGCCTTTGTGTTTTGTTGTTAACCTGTGGTCACTGGAAAAAATCATCTCGCAGGGGGAAAATCCATGTGTCATATTTGTGAGTGTCTTATGTTAGTAGGTCTTATCTTGTCAGGCAAATTAGAGTGGGAGAGTAGCAGGCAGTAAAACTAACCCTCATCCCTGATAAAGAAAAGAGGGTTTACTAAAATGACCCAAGGACAATCCATTTTATTGGCAACATTCCTTTGAAGATCTCAGCCCAAACTTCTTAAGGGTGTAAAGAAGGTGATTATAAATTTTATATGAAATGGGTAGCCTCCAGATATATGAGAAAATAATGGATAGAGCTGGCATCAATTCTGGGCCAATTTGCCAAATTTTGAACCTACTATTTTCTCATTTTACCCTCCTTTGAGATGGTTCGTAACTCTCCAGAAGGATTCACCCATCACATCAAGGAAATAAGGAGGGGGAAAAATGAAGCTTCACAAGTTGACTTCGGAATTTGTGATCATCTTAGTTAAGATTCTTTTGGATGCAAGTTAAAGAGATCCCTTACAATCTTGCTCAAGCAGCAAAGGAGAATACATCTTCAGGAGAGAGAGAGAGGTGTGTTCTGGAATCCTCATGAGGACCAGGAACTGGGAAGGGGGCTGCAGTGGAGGCAGCTCTGCTCTTGGTCTCTCCTTCCCTCCAGGCCCATAATCTCAGTCTTTGCATCTGTGCTGTCTGCCCATTCTCCTTGCCCCTCTGCGTTCGTAGCTATCCTTTGACTGTGGAGTTTATGGCATCTCCATTCTGGTTGCACTCTGAGATAGCATCTCATAGATCCAGTGCTAAATCCCTGTCTCAGTTTGAGTGGGAGTCCTTCCCAACTCAGTCATTTTTGGTTAGGGAATGAGGTCATATACCATGGACATGGCTGCTTTTGCCGCACTTGTATGGGTGGTGAACAGTAGCTGAGGAGATATCTATTAAAGTATATATGATAGCTTTTTTTTTTTTTGAGGAAGATTTGCCCTGAGCTAACATCTGTTGCCAATCTTCCTCTATTTTGTATGTGGGAGGCTGCCACAGCATCGCTTGATAAGTGGTGTAGATCCACGCTTGGGATTCAAACCTGCAAACGTGGGGCCACCAAAGCAGAGCATGCGAAGCTAACCACTAGGCCTCGGGGCCGGCCCCTATATGATAGCTTTGAAAATATTTTCAAACTAATCCTTTCAGGCTGGTGTATAGAAATGGAATTGAATTTTGTGTATTGATCTTATATCCAGCAACCTTGTTGAACTGTCATAATAATTCTAATACTGTTTGTAGTTCTTTTGCATTTCCTATGAAGATAATCCTATCACCTGCAAAAATGATAGCTTGTTTCTTCCTTTACAATTATGTACATTTACTTCTGTCAAAGCATTGAAGTGGCAAGGACCTCCAGTACAGTGGTTAAAAGAAGTGGTTGATAACAGGCACCTGTATTGTATTCTTGAGGGCCTGTGGTTACCGTTCCACCATTAGGGGTGTTATTTGGCGTAGATATCCTGCAGATATTCTTTATCATGTTAAGGCAGGAGTGTTTTACCCTTAGTTTATGAGAGGCTTTTCTGTGTTTGTATGTGTGTGTGTTCATTTTCTCGTTTGGTTTTAAAATCATGAACGGATTTAAGTTTTATGGAATTATTTATGTGCATTTATTTTACTGAGATAATCGTACCTCTTTCTGTTTTTAGTCTATATGGTGAATTCATATTAACAGATTTTCTCATGTTTAATAAATCTTGAGTTTGGGGATATATACAATTTAGTCATGATGTGTGTGTGTATGTGTTTAGTACACTGTTGATTCTGTCTACTAATAACTCATTTAGGATTTTTCCATCTGTTTCCATGAGTGAGGTGGGCCTGTGTTATTCCTTGCCTAATTTGATAATAAAGTTATCACTCCTTCATTAAATTACTTGGGGGGGGTGTTCCTTCTATTTCTATTTTCTCGAAGAGTTTGTAAATTGAATTATCTATTCTTGAATATTTTGTACAAATACCTATAAAGGCATATACGGCTCATAGTTTCTTTCTGGGAACATTCTATTTTATTTATTTTTTTGTGACGAAGATTAGCCCTGAGCTAACATCCATTGCCAATCCTCCTCTTTGTGCTGAGGAAGACTGGCCCTGGGCTAACATCTGTGCCCATCTTCCTCCACTTTATATGGAATGACACCACAGCATAGCTTGACAAGCAGTGTGTTGGTCTGCACCTGGGACGCACCTGGGATCTGAACCCGTGAACCCCGGACTGCTGAAGCGGAGTACATGAACTTAACCACTACGCCACCAGGCCAGCCCCTCTGGGAACATTTTAAATAATTGATTCTCTTTCTTTAGTGCTTATAGCTATTCAGCTTTTCTATTTCTTCTTGAGTCTTTTGGTAATTAATATTTTTCTAGTAATTTGTCCATTTCTTCTTCATTTAAAAATTCATTGGCATAAAGTTCATGATACCCTCTTATCTTTTTATCCCTGCTGTATCTGTAGTTAGGGTCCCTTTGCCGCTCCTAATAGTATTTATTTTTTATTGTTTATCTCTCGATCTATTTTTGTATTTTTTTCAAATAATAAATTTTAGTTCTTTTGATGCTCTTCAGATTGTACCTGGTTTTTCTATTTCATTGATTTTTATCTTCACTATTTATTTCCTTCTACTTTCTTTGGGTTAATTTTCCTGTGCTTCTTCTAGTACCTTAACTTGGATGTTATGTCATTAATTTTTGCCATTTCTCCTTTTCTTTTCTTTTGTGAGGAAGATTAGCCCTTAGCTAACATCCGCTGCCAATCCCCCTCTTTTTGCTGAGGAAGACCGGCACTGAGCTAACATCTCTGCCCATCTTCCTCTGCTTTATGTGGGACGCCGCCACAGCATGGCTTGACAAGCGGTGCATAGGTCCACACCCAGGATCTGAACCTGTGAACCCTGGGCCCCCGTGGCAGAGCATGCGAACTTAACCACTATGCCACTGGGCCAGCCCCACCATTTCTCCTTTTCTATTCTAATATTTAAAGTTATAACTTTTCTTTTTAAATACTGCTTTGGCTGATCAATCATGACTTATATATAAGATTTTCTGTTTATCAATTCTAAGTATATTTCAATTTCCATAATGATTTATTTGAACCATGAATTAATTGTTTATTTTTTTTAGTTTTCTAATGTCTAGTATTTAAAAATAATAACAGCCAAAATTTGTTGAATTCTTACTGTGTGTCAGGCACCCGTCTGCACATTTTACGTTGATTAACTTATATAATCCTCACAACAACCCTATAAAGTAGGACTGTTATAACCCCAATGTTACATATGTGAAAAACGAGGCATTGAGAGTTTAAGCAATTTGCCCAAGATCACACAGCTCCTGAGTTGGCAGAGCCAAGATTTAAACTCAGGCCGTTTGACTACAGAGTATAATCACTGTACTGCCTTCTTTTTAGTAACTGTCATGTTGCTATTGTCATTATAATAATAATAATTATTATTATTATATTGTTTTTTCCACTTAATTCCATTGTAGTCAGAGAAAATGGCCAGTATAACATACACTTTTTGAAATTTACTGTGACCTAGTTTGTGACCTGGAACATGGATAGTTTTCACGTGTGCTTGAAAGAAATGTGCTGTATGTGTATGTGTGTGTTCTATAACGAGGTGCAGGGTTTTAAATGTGACCAGTAGATGAAGCTTATTCATGGCATTCTTCAAATATTCCATATTCTCACTGAGATTTTGGATTGTCTGATCTGATCTATCAATTATTGAGTGAGCTAATGTCTCCCACTGTTGATGGTAGGTGTGTCAGTGTCTTGTAATTCTACCAATTTTGGTCTCATTATTTTGAAGTTATGTTATTAGATGTTTACAATAGAATTGTTCTATCTTTCTAGAGAATTGAATCTTTGACCCTTCTACAGTGGCTCCCTTTAGCTCTAGTAATGCCTTAAAATATATTTTGTCCAAAATTGATATAAGGGCAAAATCTTCCATTCGGTTGGTATTTATCTGTTATATCCTTTTACTTTAAACTTTTCTGTGTTATTGTATTGAATTTATGTTTCTTATATTTCTTCATCTGGTTTCTTAAATTTAATTTACTCTGACAACTTCATTTTATCTGTTTAGTCTAAATATTTTGTGTCATTGCTGCTATGTTTGAATTCATTTCTTCCGTCTTACCCTTTGCTTTCTAATTTTTCTGGTTTATCTCTGCTTATTTGGGCTTCTTACTTTCTTTCAGATTTATTATTTTTTCTCCTTTCCATTCTTCCCTCTTCTGGTTTTCATTCTATTTATGTTCATTTAGTGGTCACTCTAGCAGTTGTAGTATGTACACAACACACAAAGTCTAGGGTTAATTATTGTCTTTCCTTTCTTCCAACAATACAAGAGCTTAGATTGCTTTCACTAATCACCAGCTCCCACCTTCTATAGTCTCGTTGTCCATTACTTCAGGACTATGTTTTTTAGTCCCACAAATTAACCATCATATTTATTATTATATGGAATCAGAGTTTCTTTAGAATTGCCACCTTTTACCAATTTCTTTGCCCACAATTCCTTCTTGCATCTCTTATGTCATTTTCCTTGTTCCTAGAGTACATTCTTCAGGATACCATTTAGTGTGGGTCTGTGGTGGTAAACCGAATTTTATTTGTCTGGATATATCTTTATTTCATGCTCAGTCTTGAAAGGTTAAGTACTGTTAAGTATAGAATTCATGGTTGACAGTTCTTTTCTCTTAGCACTTTGAAGTTTTTACTATTATTCTGGATTCCCTTGTTGCTGAGGAATCAACTGTCTGTCTGATTGTAATTTTTCATGGCAATCTATTTTTTTCTCTCTACTTCTTTTAAGATTTTTTTCATGATCTGTGGTTTCACTATAATGTATCTAAGTATGAATTTATTTTTTATTTTTCCTATTTGGAGTCATTTGGGTTTGCCGAAGGTGTGGATTTGTGTCACTCAACAATTCTGGGAAATTTTAGGCCATTGTCATTTTGAATACTGTCTCTCCATGTTCTTTATATTATCTCCTTCTAAGTATATTAGGCTAATGTCTATATCTGCTACCTCTGCAGGTTTGATTTTGTTGATTGTTATCTGTCTCTTTTGATTATCCCTTATTTCTCCTTGTATTTTTTGATTTTCTTCTTCTCGAGTCCATGATTTTTGGAACTTTATCTTGGTATTTCTTTCAGGCCAGAGAGAATCTGCATTTACCTCTGCTGGGTTGCCTGGAGACCACAACCCACTTTAAACTGGTTCCTCTTCTTGGGGCTTCGAGGGTCTCATGGGAAGTATGGATTCTGGCTCCAGAGCCATATGAAGGCAGGCTATAGTCGAAAATTCTAAGGAGAGATGTTTTTCCGCTTCCACCCACTGCCAGAGCTAAAACTAGCAAATTTCCTCATTGTCGTTTTCAGTGAGGGGCGGTGTTTTCTTATTTCACCCGTGGTAGGCATCGTTTTCCAGAGAACCGTGTTTGCATGGGCGTTTTTACACAACCTCTTACCTGGCCTCAACACCTCCTACCCTTTTGGAGTCATGCTCTCTCATTGTGTTTGGCCTCAGAGTATTTCTTTTTATCAGCTTAATATGCATTCAAAATGATTTTTAAAAAAATATTTTATCAAGCATATTTTTGATGGTTTCTACTGGAGAGTTAGTTTTTTTAAGAATATCTAGTCTAGGGGCTGGCCTGGTGACGTAGTGGTTAAGTTCGCGTGTGGGTTCAGAACCTGGGGCGTGGACCTACACCTTTGTCTTTCTCATGCACACACCCAACCCTCTCCAAGCCTTCTCCCTTTGTCTCAGTGTCACCCATGTCTCCCATCTCCACACCACCAACTAGTCCCACTCCTTCTCTCTTGCCTCCAATGGGCTGTGCTCACTCAGCAGCTAGAGCCATCTTTTAAAACGACAAGTCATTGTATTCCAAAGCTTAAAATTATTTTATGACTTTACATTACAACTAAACTAACATAAAATGAATCCCCAAGATGGCTCCTGAGGCCCCAAGTCACTTGACCCCTGTCTGCCTCTCCAATCTGATCTGTGGGCCCCTCTCTCCCACTCACTACCTCCAGCCCAGCCTTCTTTTCAGTCTCCCAAATTCTGTGCTCCTTCATGGTCTTAGAGTGTTTGCACATGCTGTTCTCTGACCAGGAGCAAGCTTCCTCCCATTCCTACCTTGGCTGACATCTCTTCTTTAAGGTTCCAAGTTGAACAAGCCCTCTGAAAACTTCCTCTGGCATCTAGGTTTGAAGAGGTCTTTCTTGTTAGTTTTTTCTCATGGAACCCAGATCTTTTCTTTTCTGGCACTTACCAGAAATTTTTTAAATTATCTGTTTCATTTATCTGCCTGACCAATGCCTGTCTGTTTCCTGAGGACAGGACCACGTGGATGGTTTGCAATGTGTGGCATAGTGCCTGTGACACGAGACCCTCAGTATACATTTGGTGATGGGATCCACGAATGAATTCCTTCCCACCCACTCTCCCCCGTTCATAAGCCCTGGGGGTGCAGGGTCACCTCAAAGCATACAGGGACAACTCGCCATCACCTCCGTCAGAACATCCGTCATCTGCTGGGCCCTGACTCTGGCTGTCAGAAGACCCCACTCAGATCACGGCTGTCACAGAAAAGGGTACAGTGAATCTCACACACATCACCTGCCCGCACATATGGGTTGTCCCCCATTTGGGATGGTAGAGATACAGGTATAGGTATAAAATTAATACAGCTCTAAGACACAGTTCTTCCCGGTCGGTGGGTCAGTGTCTATATTTTCAATTGACCCTCCCCTGACAAATAAAATAAGATTGATTTTGTCTGTTTCTTCTTCTTTCAAATTAACAAAATTTACCCTCAATTTGTTTAAAAGGGAGGAAGAAAGCCTGTTTCTAATTTGTTCTGATACATTTATTAAATGTAACATAGAGTAAAACAATTCAGAGATGTTAAAAACAGCAGGAAAATATTAAACTTTCAGTGTACAAAATTTGAATCATAAAATATGTATTGTGGGGCTCTCCCTGAAATGGAACACAACCTTAATGACATTCACAATTACTTGCTAAGAAGCTCGATGTAACCCAGAAGGCAGAGATAGAGTAACACGTCTTCCCCGTGTGCTCTTTCTTTACAGAGACCAGATTCTGGGCTGCATCAGCCCTCAGGATTCTGCTGGCTTTGGGAGCATGGAGTTTAGAGTTCCCTCTGTCTAGTCCACATTTCTTTTTTTTATTAAGAGTGAAGTAAGCTAATGGAAAATATTATTCACTTTTTGGGGGATGAAACCTGTTTCTTCCCTCGCTCGCCTCTTTCTTCTCATCTCCTCCCCACCCCTACCAGAAATGTATAAGCAAATGCCCCCACTTAGGAGTCCAATGTGGAAAGAAGAAAACTTATGGGAACTGCCATTTCATTTTTTAATGAAAACCCAAGGTGCTATTGAGTGCCTTGAGATGATGGCTTAGAGAAGGATTTCCTTAGACTCCAAAGAATTTATTCACATTGGAGAAGCAGTTCACATTGATTTATCTCTGGTCGTGAATAAGCAAGATTCAAGATAACACTTCGTACACACACATGCACGCATGTGCTGTTATTAGTCAGCTTGGACTGCCATAACAAAGTACCTCAGACTGAGTGACTTACACAACAGAAATTAATTTTCTCGCAATTCTGGAGGCTAGAAATCCAAAATCAAGGTGTTTGCAGACTGGGTTTCTTCTGAGGCCTCTCTCCTTGGCTTGTAGATGATCGTCTTCTCCCTGTGTCTTCACGCGGTCTTCCTTCTCTGTGTGTCTTGTCCTAATGTCCTCTTGTTATTAAAGACATCAGGAAATGCTGTGAAGAAAAATAAGTTGAGGTAAAGAGATGGGGAGTGATGGTGGTGGGTTGGGCAGCTGTTTTAGACAGAAGGACCAGAGACGGCCTTCCTGCAGTGGGAACTTCTGACCAGAGACAGGAATGAGAAGAGGGAGAGGCCCCATGGAGAGCCGGGGCGAGTGCTCCAGACAGAGGGAACAGCATCACAAGACCCCAGGGAAGTGGACAAGGCCAGTGTGGTGGGAGCACAGTGGGAAAACCTCACTGACCCTCAACTTTCTCATCCCTAAACTGGGGTGTTGAGATGTTGTTGTGAAGAGTAGAGTTGATACATCATATGTAACACAGAACATAAAATTGGTCATTGGTAATGGCCTCCATGACTGTCCCTTCTCCCAGCACATCCTGTGGTGCTGGTTTATTAAGCCCTGTGAAGGTAACAATTGCTGAGTTGTGACCTGACATGGAAAATGTCTCGGGCAGCCATGCTCCATCATATTCCTCCTCCCTCCAAAACACTCCATGGCTCCCTTTGCCCACATCAGCTCTGTTGGTTTTCAGGTCTCTCCCTGTCTGCCTTCCCCCAACACCTACCTCCATCCTTGCGATCCCCAGGTCCTATCCCAAGCTTTTTTCTTGGGGTCTTTCTTTCTGAGGCACCCTTTTATCTCCCACATCATGAGATTATGGATGACTTTATCTTTTTTCCTTTTGTTTTTCTCAATTTTCTGATTTTCTTATTGCTTATGTTTTTCTTTTAGTAATTAATTTAAAAAACCCAAAAGTTCATTTTTAGTTAGAAAATGACACAAACACACACGCAGGCTGTTTATAATCATTTGTCCCCAAAGATTTAGGGGCCCCAAATTTAGAATGTAAGTTCCTCAGGAAGATAGCTGTGAGTCCGCAACCAGTAACTTCTCTATGTCGTGTGTTTTTCTAAACTCGCATACACATTCACAAAGAACATGGATGCCTAGGACTTTTTGAACCTCAGTAGTTTCTAAATGGGTCACTTCAGATGTCCCGGGGATGTAGACTTTTATGAGGATGGGCCTCTCTGGCCTGCTCTAAGGAAATTCAATCATAAATATGCTCCTGGTAGTTTCCGGAGATTGGAAGCGACAGCCGCTGCCTCGCACATGGTTGGCCTTTGGATTTTCTCTTTGCTGTTTCATTTTCAGTTGCCTGCAAGCTCTGGGCGGGCTGTAAGCTCTGTCAGGGCTCTGGAGAGTCTAGAGTCTTCAGAACAGTTACACGGTTTTACTCAATTTTCAAACTAGAAGAGGAGTTCAAAGTTGAGCTTCACCACCCGGAAGAGAAATAACTTGTCCTGCATTTGCAGAACTAGTTAATGTAAGAAAGAACATCTTTATGTTCCCAGGACTCTATTGTCCATTCTCTGAGAGACCATCTTTATTTGTTTGCTGATTCTTTTGAGCAGATTCTCTCTCAGGCCCTGATGGTCTGGTTTCCAGGGCAGAGTGTGAAAAAGTTCAGAAGTGTCAGAGAACAACAAAGAACTTGTTACTCCCTCCCTTACTGGGGGAGACCGGAACAAAATGCTCAAAGAAAAAGTATTTTGTTTCTTCAAAATAATTATTTTGAGCACTTAGCAGCTATGCTTCTTATGTATAACTGCTTCTTCCTAACACTGAGCTGGTATATTTAGTGTTAATCTTTTCCACACCAGAACCTGAGAGATTATTCAAGAACATTCCAACATAGCCCTCAAGCCTCACTTTCTTCATCTGTAAAATCGGGTAATGCCTACCTCACAGGGCTGTTGTGAGGATGAAAAGGATTAAGTGAAATAATAAATGAAGTTGGTAAAGCACCCAGCACAGAATCTGGCTTGTGGTGGATGCTCGATAAATGGTAAAATTATGATGATGAAAATGAGTCAGCTGTGGCCCTTGCGGGGGAAACACTGAGGCTTGATCCCATTCAGTCAGAACCTAATTTCATGTGGTTTGCCTGTGGGGAGGGTTTAACCCTGTGGTTATGAAGGGGAGCGGTGCGGGGGAGGTTGAACTTCTCCAGGTTGGAAATGTTACTAATTAATTTTTCCATAAATACAATCAGTTTACCTTTATGAAAGTAATTAAGGACTCCTGTGGGTTTGTGAAGACACCTTTGCTTCTGTAAACTGTAGATGATAACACTGTCCAGTTGGGCTGCCCAGACTGCCATGACACTAAGGGGGAAAAGGGAAAGTGGAGGGGTGTCAGAGGGTGGCTCTCGGGACAGAAGCGTGGATGCTCCCAGGACTGTAGGGCTCTGTAGGCAGCGGCACCCCAGCAATACTGGTTTCTATGACTCAAGTGACTGTTTTAAGAAATGAAGCAGGTCCCCCAAGGCATTAAGAGTGCCTGGAGATTGGAGTATGTGGCTGCCTCTCGGAGCGCCCTTCTGTGACCCTCCGTATCCCGTGTGGCTTGAAAATTTCAACAGGGGCTAAATCTTGTCATTCCCTCGGCAGAGCTAAAGAGCTCAATGCAAATCCTCCTGGGAGAAGTAACGGGACAGTCACCTCCCATATTATTTACTTAGGCAGGATTGAGTTGTGGAAGCAGATTTTGAGAGTGGGAAGGGTTCTGGAGATTTCATGGGGAGAACAATGGGCTGGAACACACAGTGTGCAGGGGACTCTAGGATGGGAAGGGCAGGCCCTTTGCTCCCTTCATGTTTGCCTGGGACTGATCGACTTCCTCTTGAGCAGCTGATTCTCCCAGTTGGTGTGCGAAACACTATCAACACTTTGAAAATGAGCAGCAGGCGACTGCCATTTAAATAAGGATTTCAGGAAGTAAAAAAGAAAAAAATGAGCGGGGAAACTGGAGTGTGAATTTATGATGCAGAGTATTTAATGATATTAAGATGCAGAGTGGCAATTTAGAATTTTTATGTTGTCTCCCAAGACTCAAAGGTGTATTTGCTAATTTTAAAGGGGTTTTGGGGGATTGGAAGGGGGCATCATTCTCCTGCATATTACAGGATGTAATTACTAATAGCTTCACATTTATGTAAGATTTGGGAGAGAAAGGAAAAATCAGCATAATTTGTTGAAATATTTTGGAAAAATATGACATGACTATTTTCAAATGTTTTTACTACTAATGAAAGTAATATCCAAAATAGTATTTATGCACCAAAAGCTAATATAATGGATCAAAATTCTTAGACTGGTTATTCTGGGTAGGAGAAATATAGTTATTTTCTTCTTTACAATTTTCTGTATTTTTCTTAATTTCAAAGAAAATGTTAGTCCTTTTTAATGATGGGGTTGCAAATTTAAAATGTGTTTCTTTTTTTTTCTTTTGCAATAGGGTTACATGATGGAAAACCGAATCTCAGGCTTAAAATGTGACACAGATGTGTTTGTAACTTTTGAAGGTGACTGTTGTTATGCTGCAGGTAAGATTCAGGAAATGTTTATTCTTCTTAAACAGCATAATTTTCAAGATTAAGTTATCCAGAAATCTGAAGTGTTTCATACGTTTTATCTTCATCTGATGTCTTCATTTAATTGGCAGGTGTTTTCCTGTTAGGCCCTTGATTTTTGCAGTAGCAAACAGGAGAATTAAATTATTTCTCTCTGCTGATCTTTGACACTTACCTATATCTTTTGTGGTTTAAGAAAACTACTTCTTGTACATATTGAGTCAGATTCTTCTACTGGGAAGGCTATTCCCAAAGAGTATGTAAGGTTCAGAAGATGAACAGGCAAAAGACATGAAAAGCCAATTTACAAAATGAGGGCAATTGATCAGCTTCACTGGTGATCATAGAAATTCACATTAGGGCATACTGCAATGCTGTTTTCTTTTCTCTATCAAATTGGCTCACGTTTAAGAGCATATTGAAGTCCCAGTGTTGGTGAGAACAAAACTCTTCCATGTTGCTGTTGGACTGAGTGTGATTCTACTTCTGGGACTATCTAAGGTAATAATCCCAAATACAGAGAAACTTTAGGGCACAAACATTTTCATTAGAATGTTATTTATTATAGCAATAATGTTGGAATCTAAATTGTCAACAATAGGAAAATGATTATGTAAATCATGTTCTGGCCACTCAGTAGGGAATTATATAGCCTTTAAAACTGTATTTACAAAGAGCTCATTACAGAAATTAAAAACTTATGATTTGGTAAGTAAAAATAATATAAAATTGTGTATAGAATGTGATCACAATTTGGTCTTTTTAAAAACAAAGAATAGGAACTTCTGGTTCTGCTAAGATGGAATGGCCGCATCCCTCCCAGGTCCTCCAGCCTGGACATATCACAACAAACAAGCACAGGAAGGCTCTGAAAGGGGGAAAGAATAAGCCAGGCTACCTAGGAAACTTGGGACTGGAGGAAGGAAATGGCAGTAAGTTCTCTGAGCTTCCTTATTGCCTCCCATAAATCCTGGACAGGGCATATACATAACCTCAATCTTTAATAGGCACAGACAAAATATCCAAAGGACTGGGGAGATGGTGATCTAACAACAGAAAACCTTTTAGGCAATACTCACTCTACATCAGTCACACATGCACACACACACACACACCAGTTTCAGCAGGACCTAGCAAGAACCGATCTTTCCCCTGACCCCTGATCCAAGGAAGTAGGCAGAAGTAGGTGGCAGGTGGTAGTACTCCAGGTGGTCTTGATGGGGCTGAGCAGGGAGCTAATCTTCCATCCCCTGTTTGGTGGAAGCAGGTGAAGCTGATTCTCCCATCAGGGTAATGTCAGCAGGGCCCATTGGTGAGCTAAGCCTTCACCCCCACACAGCAGAAATAAGATCCTGTGAGGTGATGTAAAGTAGAGCTAATCACCAGTATGCTTCAACCCTGTACCCCAGTGTCAGCAGGGTCCAGTGAGGTGTTGAGCCCCTACACCCAACTGATATCAACTAGACTAAACTGGGAGATGTGAGTCAGGGCTAGTTGCCACTCCACATTCCCCCCATCCCTGGTGTCAGTACACCAGTGAGGAGCTGAAGCTACATGCCTACACTGCAGCAAGAAACCAAACCAGACAGTGTGAAGCAGGACTAGTAGGCACTTTGACCCCTCTCTCCCTGCTCTCTCACTCCCATACCAGCGGGGCCCAGTGGCTCCAGCTAAGCTCCAGCCTCACCTGGCGTCAGTGGTGGAATGAAGTGGTGTGAGCTGGGGTAGTTAATACTCTGCTCCCTGCTCCCCTAGTTTTAGTAGGAGCCAGTGGGAAGCTCAGCCTCTCGCCTCCTCCATTTCTCATCTGAAACCATGGAGGCCAGAAGAAATTGGCACAACATTTTCAAGTATTATAAGAAAAAAACCTGTCAATTTCAAATTCTATATTCAGTGAAAATATATTTCCAGATTGAAGGGGAAAAAAGGTATTATCAGATTAAGGAAAACTAAGAGAATTTGTTGCTAGCAAATCTGCTCTTAGAAAATGGCTAAAGGAAATTCTCTAAACAGAAAAGAAAATGATAACAAAAGAAGGCTTGGAACTTGAAAAAGGAAAGAGCATTGGAATGTATTAAAATAGGGGTAAATATAGTACACTGTCCCTGTCATGAGTTTTTAAAATCATATTTGATGTTTGAAGCAACAATTGTAACACCTTTTGGTGTAGTGCTCAATGTGTAGTGGAAATACTTCAGACAATTACGTTTTTTAAAAAATGGAGGTTAGAAAGACCTAAATGGAGGTAAGGTTTCTACACATGACTCAAAGTGATAAAACATCAATACCACTAGTTACATACATACACAGACACATGAGCACACACATGTGCATGCACACACACACAGCGTCATACTTAAAGTAACCACTAATAAAACTATACAAAGTGATATACTAGGGAAAAAACCTGATAGAGATGAAAGAAGAGAAAGACAAATCAATAATTATAGTTGGAGCCTTCAACACATCACTCTGAGCTATTGATAGAACTATTAGATCAAAAATCAGAAAGGATATGGAGGAACTGAACAACATAATCAACCAACAGGACCTAATTGATATATATAGATAGATAGATAGATAACCCAACAAGAGCAGAATACACCTGTTTTCAAGCATTCATGGACCATTCAGCAAGGTAGACATATCCTGGGCCATAAAACAAGCCTCAACACATTTAAAAGAACTAAAATCATACAGAGTCTGCTTTCTTACCATAATGGAATGAAACTAGAAATCAGTAACAGAAAGACAAGAGGAATATCTCCAAACACTTGGAAATTAAACAAGACACTTCTAAATAATCCATAGGTCAAACAGGACATCTCAAAGAAAATTTAAAAATACATAGAATGAATGAAAATGAAAAAACAACATCTCAAAATATGTGGGATGCAGATAAAGCAGTGCTGACAGGGAAATTTGTAGAATTAAATGCTTACTTTAGAAAAGATGATAGGTATCAAATCAATAATCCGTGTTTCTACCTCAAGAAAATAGAAAAAGTAGAGCAAAGTAAGCATAAACTAAGCATAAGAAAGAGAGTAATAAAGAAAAGAGGATAAATCAATGAAATTGAAAACATTAGTGAATCAATGAAACAAAAACATAGTTCTCTGAAAAGAATCAATAATGTTGATAACACTTTAGCAAGAATGACAAAGATAAAAAACAAGAAGACTCAAATAACCAACGTTAGGATGAAAAAAGATAGATATATCACTAGATATCCTGTATCAATTAAAATAATAATGAGGGAATATTAGAAAATAACTCTACATTAATAAATTTAATGACAATAAATTTAATTGACCAATTCCTCAAACCTACAAACACCCAAACTCAACTAACTTAAAATGGACAACATGGATGCTTCTATAATCTCACAGAAATTGAGTTTTTAATAATAATAAAAAAGCTCTCCCAAAAGAGATCTCCAGGCCTAAGTTTCATTGGAGAATTCTATCAAATATTTAAAGGAGAATTTTATACAATCTCTTTCAGAAAATAGAAGAGAAGGGAATACTTCCCAATTCATTTTATACAGCTAGTATTACTCTGATATGAAAAGTAGACAGACAGTATGAAAAAGGGAAAACTATATATCAATAATCTCATGAACTTAGATAACTAAAATCCTCAACAATATATTAACAAATTGAATCCGGCAGTATATAAAATGAATTATACACCATGACCAAATGGACCAAATGTGAAGACAGCAGTACAAGACTTCAGTTCCCTGATATGCAAGGCTGCTTCAACATTCAAAAATCAATCAATGTAATCCATCATATAAACAAACTAAAGGAGAAAAAAAATCATATGATCATATTGCTTTACACAGAAAAATCATTGACAAAAGCCAACAACTCTTCACAATAAAAACTCAGCAAACTAGGAATAGAGGAGAATTTTCTCAACTTGATAAAAAGTATCTACAAAAAGTATAGCTAACATCATACTTACTGGGGAAACCTGAATGTTTTCCCCCTAAAATCAGGAAGAAGTCAAGGATGTCCTCTGGCACCACTGTTATTCAACATAGAGCTGGAATTTATACCAGTGCAATAAGGCAAGAAAAAGAAATGAAAGACATAGAGATTAGAAGGGAAAAAAATAAAACCTGTCCCTATTTGTAGATTACATGATTGTCTACATAGAAAATCCAAGGAATCTACCAAAAACACCTCCCAGAACTAATAAGTGAGTTCAGCAAGACTGCAGGATATAAGATCATTACACAAAAATCAGTCACATTTCTGTATACTAATAATGAACATGTGGAAACTGAAATTAAACACACAATATCATTTATAATTGTTCCAAAGAAAATAAAATAAGTGTAAATCCAACAGACATGTATAATATCTATACACTAAAAATTACAAAATGCTGTTGAAAGAACTCAAAGAAGTGCAAAATAAATGGAGAGACACACTATATTCATGGATTGGATGACTGCATAGGAAAGATTTCAGCTCTGCCCAAATTGATCTATAGATTTAATAAAATTCCTCACAAAATCACAACAAAGTTTTTGTAGGCATAGACAAGCTTATTCTAAGACATCATCAAATTGGTGGAATAGGAGTTTTCTGCCGCCTTCTCTCCAAACAGCACCAATTTTGACAATCACTCAAGGACAATAGTGCTTTTGTGTAAGTCCAGGAGTCTAGCAGAGAAGTTCCAGCACACCGTTGGAGCAAAAAACAATCTGAGGTTGGACACATTGAAGAGGGTAAGAGGAACAGTTTCACTTTACCTGCATCATCCCTCCCCCGAGGTGGCACAGCTCAGTGATAAGAGAGATCTTTTGGCCTGTCACTTCTTCCACAGAGGAAAGTGAGAGCATGTGAGTGAGCACCAAGCTTCCTCAGCTGTGTAGGGTACTGCCCAGGAGGCCCATTTCTTTCTCTCCTCATCCAGATTACTGAGGTGTACTACATGACTTGGGGGGCAGGAAGTGGCTGGGAGAACAGCCACCAGGGCTCTTGGAGGGCATCAATGGAATGTGGATCCTACAACTACTTTGCAGGCTCCTTCAAGAAGCCTGCCTATGAGCCACTGGGGACACCTCACCTACAGATCCTTCAAGTTGGCTCACAGGCACTCACAACACTCCATATGCCTCACTCATACATATCCCTACTCCGTGGCCACTCTGTGTGCACCCCTAAGGGCAGTGAGAGCAAGGCTTTGCAGACAGCTAGTGAGCATATGCAGAAAGCCAGCCTGACTCTGTGGGATTGGGAGAAAGCAAACAAACTCGAGCATTCAGCACCACTCTCGGGAAAGCAAATGAGAGGCTGTCAGTACTAAGCCTGGTTTTGCAGGATCAAGAGAAAGCATACAATCTTAAGAATTCCCCCAAAGAGGGGACAAGAAGTGTGGAGCCGCTGTATCCATAGAAGGTTGAGAAAGCCTCAGAATCTGTAACAGGGCTGAGGGAAGGTATTTCTCTCCCAAAACCAGTCAGTAAAGACTGGAGGAGGTGACTGCTTCTTCAAATGTGAAGAAAGTGGTGCAAGACTTCAAGGAACATGAAGAATGAAGGGAACATGACACCACCAAAGGAACACAATGATTTTCCAGTAACTGACCCCAAAGAAATGGAGATCTGCAATTTTCCCAAAAACCAATTCAAAATAGTTGTTTTAAGGATGCTCAGTGAGCTACAAGAAAACACAGAAAGACAATTCAGTGAAATCAGGAAAACAATATTCGAACAAAACAAATTTAACAGAGAGATAAAAATAATAAAATAGAACCAAACAGAAATTATGGAGCTGAAGAATGCAATGAATGAACAGATAGATGCAATAGAAAGTGTCAACAGCAGACTTGATCACTCAGAAAAAGAACCTGTGAAGTAGAATACAGGCCATTTGAAATTATCTAGTGAGAGGAGAACAAAGAAAAATGAATGAAAAAGTAAAGAAAGCCTACATGAACCCTGTGATACCATTAAGAGAAGCAATCTACACATGTTAGAGTCTCAGAAGGAGAAGAGAGGGAGAAAGGGGCAGAAAGTTTATTTAAAGAAATAATGGCTGAGAACTTCCCAAATCTGGGGAGAGATTTGGATATCCAAGTTCATGAAGCTCATAAGTCCTCCAAAAATTTCAACCCAAAAAGATCTTCTCCAATACATACTATAATAAAACTGTCTAAAATCAAAGATGAAGAGATTTTTAAAGAAGCAAGAGAAAAAAATTCTTCCAATACAAGAAAACTCCCATAATGCAGAAACTTTACAGGCCAGGAGAGTGGGATGATATATTCAAAATGCTGAAAGAAAAAAATTGCAAAAGAAGAATACTTTACCTGGTGAAGTTGTCCTTCAAAAATGAGTGGGGATACTTTCCCAAACAGAAAAACTTAGTAGTTTTAAACTCTCTCACTTAGTAGTGAGAGAGTTTATCACTACTAGACCTGCCTTACAAGGAATGATGAAAGAAGTTGTTCAAGCTGAAATAAAAAGATACTAATTAGTAACATGAAAATATAGAACACAATGGTAATAGTAAGCACATAGTCAGATTCAGAATACTCTAATACTGTAATATGGTGGCATGTTAAACATTTAACCCTGGTATAAAGGTTAATGGACAAAAGTATTAAAAATTACTATATCTACAATAATTTGTTAATTGATACACAATACAAAAAGATGTAAATTGTGACATCAAAAACATAAAATGCGGGAGAGTAAAAGGGTACAGTTTTTGTATGTGATTGAAGTTGTTATAAACTTAAAATAGATTATTATATCTATAAGAAGTTTTATGTAGGCCTCATAGTAACCACAAAGCAAAAACCTACAGTAGGCACAAAAAAATAAAGAAAAGGGAATCAAATCATATCACTATGGAAAATCATCAAGTTACAAAGGAAGATAGTAAGAAAGGAAAACAGGAACATGGGAATTACAAAATAGCCAGAAAACAATAAAGGCATAAGTAAGTCCTTACCTATGAATAATTACTTTAAATGTAAATGGATTAAATTCTCCAAACAAAAGGCATAAAGTGGCTTAAGGGATAAAAAAACAAGACCCAACTATATGCTGCCTACAAGAGACTCACTTCAGCTTAAGGACACATATAGGCTCAAAATGAAGGGATGGAAAAGATATTCCTTGCAAATGAAAACCAAAAGAGAACAAGGGTAGCTACACTTATATCAGACAAAATAGAGTTTGAGCCAAAAACTGTAACAAGACACAAAGAAGGTCATTATATAATGATAAAGGGGTAAATTCATTAAGAGAATATAACAATTATAAATATGTATGCACCCAACATTGGAGCACCTAAATATATTAAGCAAATTCTAATAGATTGGAAGGGAGAAATAGACAACAGTACAATAATAGTAGGGGACTTCAATTCCCCACTTTCAACAAGGAATAGATCATTAAGACAGAAAATCAATAAGGAAACATTAGATTTGAACTATACTTTAGGTGAAATGGACCTAACAAACATATACAGAACATTCCATCCTACAGCAGCAGAATATACATTCTTCTAAGTGCACATGGAACATTCTGCAGTATAGATCATATGTTAGGTCACAAAACAAGTCTTAGCAAATTTCGTAAGATTGAAATCATACTATCTATCTTTTCCAACCACAATTGTGTGAAACTAAAAATCAATAACAGGAGGAAAACTGGAAAATTCACAAGTATGTGGAAATTCAACAACACACTTCTGAATAATTAATGGGTCAAAGAAGAAATTTAAAAGGGAAACAAAATATCTTGAAAACACAAAAATGGAAACACGACATACCAAAACTTATGGGACACAGCAAAAGCAGTTCTAAAAGGGAAGTGATGAATGCCTACATTAAGACAAAAGAAAGATTTTAAATAAACAACCTAACTTTATACCTCAAAGAACTAGAAAAAGGAGAACCAACTAAGCCCAAAGTTAACAGACGGAAGGAGATAACAAAAATTAGAACAGAAATAAATGAAATATAGACCAGAAAAACCATAGAAAGATCAGTGAAACTAAGATCTAGTTTTTTGAAAAGATAAACAAAGTAGACAAACCCTTAGCTAGAATAACTAAGACAAAAAGAGAGGAGAATCAAATAAAATTTCAGAAATGAAAGAGGAGACATTACAACCGATACCACAGAAATTTGAAGGATCATAAGAGACTGTTATGAACAATTATATGCCAACGAAGTGGATAACCTAGAAGAAATGGATAAATTCTTAGAAATATACAACCTACCAAGGCTGAATAATGAAGAAATAGAAAATCTGAAGAGGCCAATAATGAGTAAAGAGATTGATTCAGTAATCAAAATCTCCCAACAAAGAAAAGCCCAGGAGCAGATGGTTTCACTGGTGAATTCTACCAAACATTTAAAGAAGAATTAACACCGATCCTTCTCAAACTTTCCCTAAAAATAGAACAAGAGGGAACATTCTCAAACTCATTTTACAAGGGCAGCATTACCCTGATACCAAAGCAGATAAGGACACTACAAGAAAAGGAAACTATAGGCCAATATCTCTGATGCTTGTATATGTAAAAATTCTCAAAAAATACTAGCAAACTGAATTCAACAGCACATTGAAAGGTTCATACACCATAATCAAGTGGGATTTATCCCTGGGATACCAGGATGCTTCAACATATGTAAATCAATAAATGTGGTCCACCACATTAATAGAATGAAAGATAAAAATCAGATGATAATCCCAATAGATGCAGAAAATGCATTTGACAAAATTCCAACATCCTTTCATGATAAAAACTCTCAACAAATGGAGTATAGAAAGAATGTTCCTGAACATAATAAAGGCCATATATGACAGGCCCATGACTAACATCATATTCAACGGTAAAAGTTTGAGAGCTTTTTCTCTAAGATTAGGAACAAGATAAGGGTGCCCACTCTCACCACTCTTACTCTACACAGTACTAGAAGCCCTTACTCAAGAAATTAGGCAAGAAAAAGAAATAAAAGGCATCCAAATTGGAAAGGAATAAGTAAAATTTTTTCTGTTTACAGATGACATAATCTTATATATAGAAATCCTAAAGACTCCACCAAAAAATTGTTAGAACTAATAAATGAATATAGTAAAGTTGCAAGATATAAAATGAACATTCAAAAATCAGTTGCATTTCTATACACTAACAAGAAAATATCTGAAAAAGAAATAAAGAAATCAATCTCATTTATAACAGCATGAAAGACACTAAAATACTAAGAAATAAATATAACCAAGGAGGTGAAAGATCTGTACACTGGAAACTGTAAAACTTTGATGAAAGAAATTGAAGAAGGCAATAAATGGAAATGTAGCCCATGTTCTTGGGTCAGAAGAATTAATATTAAAATATTCATGTTAAAATTAATGTTAGAATTAATGTTAAAATGTCCATACTACCTAAAGTCATCTATAGATTCAATGCAATTTGTATGGAACCACAAAAGATCCCAAATAACCAGAGTAATCATGAGAAAGAACAAAGCTAAAGGCATCATACTTCCTGATTTCAAACCATATTACAAAGTTATAATAATCAAAACAGTGTGGTACTAGTATATAAAAGGAGACATAGACCAATGGAACAGAATCAAGAGCCCAGAAACAAACCCATGCATATTCAGTCAACTAACATTTGACAAGGGAGTCGGAATGCTCAGTGGGAAAAGGATAGTATCTTCAATAAATGGAGTCGGGAAAACTGGATATCCACATGCAAAAGAATAAAATTGTATTCCTATCTTACACCATGCACAAAAATTAACTTGAAATGGATTAAATACTTAAACATAAGACCTGAAATTGTAAAACTTCTAGAAGAAAACACAGGGAAAAAAGCTCCTAGACATTGGTTTTGTCAACAATCTTTTTGGATATGACACCAAAAACACAAGTAACAAAAGCAAAAATAAACAATTGAGACTGTATCAAACTAAAAAGCTTCTGCACAGCGAAAGAAACAGTCAATAAAATGAAAAGGCAGCCTATGGAATGGGAGAAAGTATTTGCAAACCATATATCTGATAAGGAATTAATATTCAAAATATGTAATGAACTCATACAACTCAATAGCAAAAAAGAAAATAATTCAATTAAAAAATGAATGAAGGACCTGAGTAGACCTGTTTCTCAAAGAAGACATACAAATGGCCAACAGCTATATCAAAAGGTGTTAACATCACTAATCATCAGGGAAATGCAAATCAAAACCACAATGAGATACCTCACACCTCTTAGGATGACTTTTATCAAAAATCTAAGAGATAACAAACATTGACAAAGATGTGGAGAAAAGGGAACTTTTGTGCACTGTTGGTGGCAATATAAATTGGTACTACCATTATAGAAAACAGTGTGGTGGTTCCTCAACTGAAAAAGACAATCCCATTTACAGTCGCAACAAAAATATAAAATATCTGGGAGTAAATTTAACCAAGGAGGTGAAAGACCTGTATAATGAAAACTATAAGACACTATTGAAAGAAATCAGTGAAGACATAAAGAAATGGAAAAATATCCCATGCAAATCGATTGGAAGAATAAACATAGTCAAAATGTCCACACTACCTAAAGCAATCTACAGATTCAGTGCAATTCTAATGAGAATCCCAATGACATTCTTCACGAAAATAGAACAAAGAATACTAAAATTCATGTGGGGCAACAAAAGACCCCAAATACCTAAAGCAATCCTGAAATAAAAGAAAGTCAGAGGCATCACAATCCCTGACTTTAAAATATACTACAAAGCCATAGTAATCAAAACAGCATGGTACTGGTACAAAAATAGACACACATCTATAACAGAATTGAAAGCCCAGAAGTAAAACCACACATCTATGGACAACTAATCTTTGACAAAGGAGCTAAGTACATACAATGGGGAAAGGAAAGTCTCTTCAATAAATGGTGCTGGGAAAATTGGACAGCCACATGCAAAAGAATGAAAGTAGACCATTTTTCTATCACCATACACAAAAATTAACTCAAAATGGATCAAAGACCTGGAAGTGAGACCTGAAACTATAAAACTCCTGGAAGAGAATATAGACAGTATACTATTTGACATCAGTCATAAAGGGATCTTTTCGGATTCCATGTCTACTCAGACAAGGGAAACAAAAGAGAAAATAAACAAGTGGTACTTCATCAGACTAAAGAGCTTCTATGAGGCAAATGAATCCAGGATCAAAATGAATAGACAACCCACTAGCTGGGTGAAAATATTTGCAAATCATATATCTGACAAAGGGTTAATCTCCATAATATATAAAGAACTCACACAACGGCACAACAAAAAACCAAGCAACTCAATCAAAAAATGGGCAGAGGATAGGAACAGACTAAGCTATTAAGACATCAATAAAAAAATTAAAAATTGAATTACGATATGCTCCAGCAATCTCACTCCTGAAGAAATTGAAATCAGTATCTCAAAGGGATATCTGCACACCTGTGTTCATTGCAGCATTATTCACAATAGCCAATATATGGAAACAACCTAAGGAAACAACCTGTAATATATATATATATATCTTCCTTATCCATTCATCCATTGATGGCCACTTAGGTTGTTTCCATATATATATATATGTATGTGCACACACACATGATAGAATATTATTCAGCCATGAGAAAGAAGGAAATCCTGTCATTTGTGACAACATGGATAGACCTTAAAAACATTATGCTAAGTGAGATGTCAGACAGAGAAGGACAAATACTGTATGATATCACTTATATGTGGAATCTAAAAAAAACCGAACTTATAAAAATAGAGAGTAGAATGGTGGTTACCAGGGGCTGGGGGATGGGGGAGATATTGTTTAATGGTACAAACATACAACTAGTAGATAAGTAAGTTCTGGAGATCTAATGCACAACATAGTGATTATAGTCAACAATACTGTATTATAAACTTCATAGTTGCTAAGAGACTAAATCTTAACTGTTCTCAACAAAAAAAATAAATGATAAATATGTGACATGATAAAAGTGTTAGCTAACGCTACTGTAGTAATCACATTGCAATGTATAAATGTATCAAATCAACACGTTGTACACCTTAAACTTACACAATGTTATAAGTCTTATATCTCAATTTAAAAAAAGGAAAAAAATGGGCAGAGGACCTGAATAGACATTTTTCCAAAGAAGATATACAAATTGCCAATAGATACACAAAAAGACGCTCAACATCAGGAATCATCAGGGAAATGCAAATTAAAACCATAATGAGATGTCACCTCACATCTGTTAGGATGGCTATTATCAAAAGCACAAGAGATAACAAGTGTTGGCAAGGATGTGGAGAAAAGGGAACCCTTGTGCACTGTTGGTGGGAATGTAAATGGGTGAAGTCACTATGGAAAACAGTATTGAGGTTCCTCAAAAAATTAAAAATAGAACTACCATATGATCCAGCAACTCCACTTCTGGGTTTAAATCATAAGGATATACACAATAGCCAAGATATGGAAGCAGCCTAAGTATTCATAGACTGGTGAGTAGATAAAATTCCACACACTGGAATATTATTCAGCCATAAAAAAGAAGAAATTCCTGCCATTTGCAACAGCACAGATCAGTCTTGAGGGCATTATGCTGTGTGAAATAAGTCAGACAGAGTAAGATAAATACTATAAGATCTCACTTATATGTGGAATCTAAAAAAGCCAAACTCACAGAAACAGAAAGTAGAGGGGTAGTTGCCAGGGGCTGGGGGGTGGGGGAAGTGGGAAGTTGTTGGTCAAAGGGTACAAACTTCCAGTTATAAGATGAATAAGTTCTGGGGATCTAATGTTTAGCATGGTGACTGTAGTTAACAATACTGTTTTATATACTTCAAAAGTTGCTAAGAGAGTAGTTCTTAAATGTTCTCACCACACACACACACACAGACACACACACACACACACATACACACACACACACATAAAAGGTGATTATGTGAGGAGATGGTGTTAACTAACCTTATTGTGGTAATCATTTTGCAATATATAGTGTATCAAATCATCATGTTGTACACTTAAACTTTCCATTGATAAATTTAGAAAGAAAAAATCAAAATATTGCAGACAGTTTTCTCTATGTTGTAAGGACTCTGGATGATTGAAAAAAATTTTTATATTGAAATGAATTTTTATAATGGAAAGAAATTACTAACGAAGAGTCATGCAGACATTTTTAGAATGCTAGTCAGGTATAAGTTTAGTCCATTGAAAACTAAAATGTTACATGGTACTCAGTGGCAGCTTTCCCCTACCCCTTATTATTTTAGCCTTTTAGATATCTACAGTGAAGTAAATTATTTGAGGAGAATTATTTAAGAATTGCCATTTAATTTGGGCTAGATTAAAAATTGCCTGTTCTTTTGTCTCCCTCCTATCTAAATGTTGTTTTTAAAAATATTCAGTAATCAGACATTGCACTAATTCACATTCTCCCTCTTGGCTGGGTTTTTCAACAACTTTCTCTTAGGGAGTTTATTTTAAACCCAAGCATGTGGTTCAACATTGCTTGAGCCTAAAGTTGTGATTCAATGCTTTAATTGCAAGCTCTAGTTTGTGGGCACTATGGAAAGGTTGTTTAATTTAGTTATGGGAATTTAGTTTGTAGACACGGTGTCTAACTATGAACGGAAGTGGAAGCACAGGGAGAAACGGAGACTGCTTGCTTTTGTCATATAAATGGGAGCATCGGCAATGAAAGGGAAGGATTCTGGACCACAGAGGGCAGTAATACAGGGATGCTGGGCTGCAGGGAGGCTGGAGGACGTGTGCCAGCACAGAGGCAGAGCACCCCGCAGTGAGAACCCATGCAAGGGCTCTGAGGGCCAGGCTGAGGAAGGAAGCCAGGGACGGTCTGGTTTTACAGTCTGCTAGAAAGGAGATCACCAGAAACCTTCAAACCAGATTGTGTAGACCTTCTTTGGCCAGTTTTTCAGACAGACATCTTCCAGACATGTGCTAGAAAAGTGCTACCTCAAGCCACAGTCGAAGCTTATCAAGAGCTGGAAACATTTATTTTCTAAGTGTTGTGTGTCAAGTGTCCCCAAGACCACCCTTAGGTTTGACAGTTGTCTAGGAGGACTCGCAGGACTCAAGCGTGTAGCCACACTCATGGTTAGGATTTATCGTAGCAAAAGGATAAAACACAAAATCAGCAAAGGGAACAGGCACATGGACAAAAACTGAAGGAACCCAGGCATGAGCTTCCAAGACTCCTCTCCCGCTGGAGTCACACAGGGCGTGCTTAATTCTTCCAGAAAGAATTGTGGCAGTGCACGTGAAATGTTGTTTACCAGGAAGCTCATTAGAGACTCAGCATGCCAGGTTTTTACTGGGGGCTGGTCATCTAGGCACCCTCTGCCTCGCACGTATCAAAATTCCAACATTTCAGAAGGAAGACAGATGGTCAGCACAAACCATATTGTTTGCACAATTTAGGTGCAGTGAGCCACACTTATGAGTCACAGAATGGTCAGAACCCTCCTCAAATCCAAGTTCTCAGGTGCCAGCCAAAGGCCATCCATGCAAGCGGACCTTTCCAGGAGTAGCAGTCTCAGGCCTGCTGTGTTAACTCTTTTCTGCAATGGTGCCAAGGGATAAGGCAGATGCCATTCCTGATTTTATTGCTAAGAAGAGACAAGATTAAAGGTGATGGATGGGCAAGTAATCCCAAGGCATCCAGAATTAGAAGGAAGAGGATACTTAGACTGCAGCATGAATAGGAGGACTGAAAACCGAGGGGAGGACTCTGGTTCAGGATGATGGTGTTGCTGCTTCTCCCTCTTCAAATCCTATTGAAGTAACTGGAAGAAAGAATAGAAGGAAACAGATCTGCAGGGGCATTGACAGTGGAAGAGGGGCCATTTGAGGACCAAGGAGTTTGATAAATTTCTAGAGAATGTAAAGCAGATATGATGGAATCGAGGGATCAGCCTAAGTGGACACAGCTGGAGGTGGGAGTTGTTTCTTTTGGATGTCTTGGGAGAGACGCTGAGTCACAGGGATTGACAGCAGGAGAGGGATTTGGGCACAGAGCCAGGCATTTCTGTAAAGGCCTGCCTAACAGCAAGACAGCCAGCCTCCCACATCAGAGCACTTGACTACAGCAGTAGCATCTGCCACAGCTCTGGAAACCTGCTCTAGGGTTTCTGTGGGTGCTTGACAGCCTGCCCAAGGAGGGCTTGGTCTGCTGGAGTGAGAGACCGAGACCCTTGAGTATATTAGCTTTGTGCTGGGGACGGAGTCAGCCTGCCTGCTTGCCACCAGTTGACACACCCCACGAGAAATCTATAGTTGAGGTGCCCTGCTTTGTACCCAAAGCTTTCAGGCTGCCCAGCATCCACACAGTGATGGGGAAGATGTTGCTGGCTGCCTACACTGGTCAACCTGGCCTTCCTCTTGAGTATTTGAATCTGCCCTTATTGGGGAGGCTGCCCTTTTCTGGGCTGGATTCTGCTTTGATTCTACTTACAGAAGCAGAGTTAGAAATTTCTCTGTCCCCCAGAGACTAGGGGACAGAAACTGATCCATGAGTTTCACAGTATTCTGGTATTCCCTACAGTGCTTTCAACTCTGCCTGAAGGTGAGACTCTAGCAATCCTGAAGCTTCTGGGGCTGCTGTCCCAGGATTGAGGAGAGGTGGACAGAGCAGGATGTACTTTAGAGTTTCTTCAGGCTTCAATATTTCCCTTTAAGCAAGATGGAAGGTCCTCTGAGCCTTTCATTATTTTCCTGGGGCAAAGGTTGTAGGCCTTTGGTGGAATTTAATAACATCCTCCACCAAATCCAATTACTACCCACAGCCGTGAAATCCCATTATGGCTTTCTTTTGCTTCATTAGAGATACACCAGGACAGGTGCCTTCCTACTCCACTCTGGCAGATTTCCTAAAGAGCAGCAGTCAGAAGCTTTGCATACTTTGTTCATTACTCTGCAAGCAGAGCAAAAATGCAAAAATGCAAATGCTCTGTAGCCTAACTTGCTTGGAGACCGTGTAGGTATCTGGTTTCCTATAAGAAAGCTGATTCCTTAGGGATTTCAGGCCCCCAGGGGTATTTTCCCAATGATATTCAGGTATTTTTGTTTTATTTTTCTTATTATTTCTAACTTTTAGTGTGAAAATTTTCAAACAGAAATTTCAAGAGAAAAAATTGAAAGACTAATACAATAACACTTGGATGTATTCTTCACTTGCAAGTGTTAATACTTTGCTATATTTCAATGTTCTCTTTCTTATTCTCTCTCTCTCTATATGTGTGTGTATGTAACCCTTTGAAAGTAAATTGCAGATGTCAAGACACTACATCCCTAAAAACCTCAACATTCATTTTCTAAAATAAGGATATTTTCTTCCATAAGCACAATACCATCATCACACCTAAGCAAATGAACAATAATTCCATCATATTATCTAATAAGGAGGATCAGACACATAAGGAAAATCAACAACATGAAAAAGAAGGAGCAAGATGAACATACAGAACTACTGGCTCCAGAGGAAACAAAACAGAGAAACAAAAACTAATCAGTATCCCTAGAGATGCATGACGACACTGCGGCTGTAAAACAAGAACAGCCTGCTATGAAAAACGAGCATTCAGAGAACCATAGCGTATTAGACCATAGTAACCATAGTGCAGAGAATCACAGTAAATTAAAGTTATACGTTTGCAAAATTTAAAAAAACCAATATGAGGGCTAAAGGATAAATTTGAGAATACTTCTCGGAATGAAGATCAGAAAAATCAAGTAAAGGGAAAGGCTTAGAGATATGGATGATCCATGTAGGAAATTGATAACATTCCTGAAAAGGGGAGCAGAGAACACAGAGAGGCAGCAAAATCAGAGAAATGAAAGAAGAAAATTTCCCAGATCTGAAGAAAGGCACAAGTCTTGAGATTGGTAGGACCCACTGGACAGGCGAGAGCCTAAAACAGCCTAGAGAATTTCAGATCACCAAGTAAAGACAAAGAGAGCACTCCCAAACCTTAGACTGAAAAAACATCAGATCATTTACTAAGAAAAGAGAGTCACACCGACCTCAGCCCTCTCAGCAGCAGAGCTGAAGACTGGAACAGCACTTCTCAACTCCAACACACCAACACATCCCTGGGAATCTTGTTCACATTCAGATCCTGGGGTGGGTTCTGGGATTCTGCATTTCTAGCAAGCTCCTAGGTGATGCTGAGGCTGCTGGTCTGTGGACCACACTTTGAGTGGCAAGGATCCAGAATAAAATGGAACAATGCCTTGTTCCATTCAGAATTCAGAAGAATGTTATCTTGAATGTAAAATTTCATAGCTAGCCAAATTATTGATAAGATAGGCAAAATAAAGACTTACAGATATTCAAATGCTCAATAAGTTTACCTGCCATGTACTTTCTGAAAAATATTACTTGTAGATGAACTACAGAAAACCATAAAGGGAATTAAGAATTAGAAAGACACGTCTGCTTTCTAGCGCTGACCCAAGAGGAGTATGTGTAAAGAAACACCTGGAGAGTGGTGTTGTGGCAAGCCCAGAACACAGTTAGTCCAAATTAGAACAGGAAGTCAGACGAGTCAAAAGAATGACTTCAAGAAGGAAATGATTTGGGTTCAACAAATAAAGTGATTAAGAAGCAGGAAGATCTTAGTGATGTGATGGAAAACGCATATGTTTCTTCTTAAAACAAGGGGGGAAAATGTCCAGTAAGACTCCAGGAAAAACAAAACCACTCAAGAAAACTCGCTCCAAAAATGAAGCAAACTAAAACATGTCATGAGAGTCTGTTTAACCTTGACGCTTGGAGCTTCCCTTTCTAGCAGAAGAAAAACTACCTAAGAACCGTTATTTCTGGAGTGAGGTTCTGGAGGTACGGGATTGAGTAAGAGACTTTTACTTTTTATTTAAGACTATTTAATATGGCTTGAATTTTAAAAATCAAGTCTATTTAAAATCGGTAAAAAAAAAAAAAAATAGTCCCTCCCTTAGATATAAAAAGGGAGGGGGGGAAGAGAAGGAATGAAGAGTAACAAAGAAAGGAAGGCCTCGCTGAGAGAGAACAAAGGCTGATGTATCTCACACACACACACACACACACACACACCTCACCCTTCAGCCCTAGTGTTCTCCCCACCCCCACTACTGGGAGAATTCCAAATTCTTCGCCCAGACAAGCAGGACGTCAGGTGCTGGAACGGGGTCTTGGGAGGGGTATGGAGGTGGGTGAGGACTGGACCTTGGCCTGAAGAAGCTGGGCCCCATCTATTCCAGGAAGGCACCACGCAATAAACCTGAAGAACATTCTCCCTGGGGCCCTAACCTTCTGGCTGTAGGTGAGCCCCAGGGATCAGCAGGTAGAGATGTTGAGATGCCAGAAGGAAAAAAGTGCCTATAGCCCTAAAATCAGAGGCAATGGTTGAATCAACCCAATTGCAGGGCCACGGAGCATCGGTTCTAAAGGGTCAGAGGTCTGGAAGGCAACAGCAGGGTATGACGAGCGGCTGGCACAGGAGTGATGGGGCTGTGGGTGACAGCTCTGCTGACCTGGAAGATTGGCTGCTTCCTCCTCTGAGGGCCTCTTGGAGAGAAAGAACAAGGGGCAGGCTGAGGGCCTGCATGACCCAGCAGAATCAGGGGCTAATAGTTCAAGGGAAAGCTCCCTAAGACCTACAGATGGAGAGTTACACCCAGAATCACCCCCGATGATGGCAGAAAGAATTAGGGGGAGGTGTGTGAAATGAGACCAGAGAGGCAGGAGAGGCCTGTCTAGTGAAGGCCGTGAAGGCCAAGGGTGGAGCAGCCAAGAGTGGGCTTGGGGCTGAGTCTCAGCCTGGGCGAGAGCAGGTGGTACCCAGGCCAGGGTGGTGGCATTGGAACTGGAGTGAGGAGGACAGCTTGAAGATTTGCTTAGGAGATAGAACTGATACGGAGCGTTTACAAAATGTGATCATTCTGGGGAACTTGGAGGGATTTGGGGATGATGCACTCTTAGAAAAACTGCCCAGGGTAGTTCGAACAGACAGTCTATTTTTCTCTTTCTAAATCCATTGACCCATACACAAAGCTGGAACTAATTTTTTCCAAGCCAGACCATACTGCAGTATCCAAATATTGAAAGCTCTCCTCAAGAACTTGACTTGAGATTTTGGAGAGAGGGAGCCTTCTGAATCTGGGCCATTTGTTTATCTTTACTTTTCTGCTCCCCAAAGTGACTTCTTCATTTTCTGTACAGCAAAATTGATTTTGGCATTGTTTTTCAAATTGGGATCTATGAGTTCTTTACAAGAAAATGTTAACTGTTTTAATTTTGATGATAATCTAAACAAAAATAGTGTGAGTTATGTAGATCGTCTGGATTACAACCATATGACCCAGAGACTGCCGTGGGCTTCCAGCCCTGGTCTTAGTGTTTTTTAAGCCCTTTGGCACCAGTTAACACCACCTTGATCACGAGGAACCAACGAAGAAAGAACAGATGCAGGTTTTCTATGACTGAAAAAATGTGCTTGTGCCAAGTGAAGATCGCGAGATGGTACGATACGCAGCTGGAAGGAGGGTCACAGGCCCACACAGAGACTGGAGGGAGAAGGGCCTCTTCCCCCAGCCCTCGGAGGCGTGGGCACCACCCGCCCAAAGGGGAGGGCCAAGTTCATGCTGCAAAACACAGTCTGCCACACGTTATTAGGGCTGTAGATTGGAATCTCATTGGTTTTGTAGTTTTGCTTGTGTTTAATTTCATAGTTTATAGTTGAACAAGAGCTATAAACTTAAGGTGTTTATATCTAGTTTTGTGTTCGAACATGTTTAAGTAACATTATAATTTGAAACAACTGAAGTCAACACTGGGGGTTAAGGAGAAAATTTTTTTCCCTTCCGAAGGGATTTGTACATTAGTTGAGTTGTAGAAAACTTCATAGGTGTTCTTTATTCAACATTCTTCTCGTTGCCATGTATTTATTTATTTTGTCGAAGATTTAAACCATCAATTACTTTCTCTTTTTAATTAAAAAAAAATAAGTACACAAGTCATATCTGTTACAGCTGCACTGGACATTTCGTTGTTGCTATTGTTGGGCTTGGGCTTCGGGAAGGGTCTGACGCACGTGCGTGCGTGCACTGCAGGGAAGCTTGCTGGGGGGAGGTATGGGAGGTGGAGGGGCGTGGAGGGGGATGGGAGAGGGGATGGGGGTGAGAAAACCTGGAACAACAGCAGCAGCTGCCCTGCACCGGGGAAAGTGGGCAAATTAGCTTGGGGAGTCCAACTTGGACCCAGTTGCTTATGGGGTTGTCAGTCAGGACAGTTTGGGCTGTGTGTCGTAGAACACCCAACCAACATGGCCCAGACCATAAGAACGCTATCATCCTCCATGGTGACCCCAGGGCTGGCTGAGTGGCCTGTCTGTCCTTGAGGCCCGAGCCTCTTTCCAGCGTTCAACTCCACCAACATTGGCATGATTCTTCAGTGGTCCCATCAGTGTCTCACCGGGCATTAGAGAAACCTTCCCCAGAAGCCCTCGGCTGAATTCCTCTTAGGTCCCACTGGCCAGGACTGTTCAGTTTGCCAGCGTTCTAGCTGGAGGGGAGCTGAGGGTGAGCACCGGGCATTTTCCACTTCTTTGGTCAGAAAAGGTGTGGGCCAGAAAGAAAAGTCTGTGTGGGACACGGGAGTTGTGATGACTAGTAGCAGGCAGCCAACCAGCAGCAGCTGCCCCACTGGGTAGGTGTGCTCCTGAGCTGGGCTCCACCTTTCAGGGTGAACTGGATCAGTCACAGATGGCTGATTTATCAGGGCAGCTGGGAGGGGCAAGGCTGGGTGTCAGGGGCTCTCAGGCTCCTCACACCAGCAGTATGGGATCCTTGGACTAAGCCAACCCTAGCGGTCACCAAATGATCTTCAGGGCCAGGCAGAGACCTAAATAACTGTAGTAAATCCATGAAATCTCAGAGCACCATGGGGCCTGGGGCAAACACAGGGCTCCCTGCCCCTCTTCAGGGGGCTGCTGTTGCTTACCTCCCTCTGACTGTTGCCTCAAGGGAATATGGGTTGGGGCTTCCCAGAAATTCCTACTTTTCAAGAGAAGGGGAACCCACAGTTTGTTTTCAATGTTAAAGGGCTGGGGGTGGTCAAACAAAATACATCTGTGGGGTGGGCTGAGCCACAGAGCCTGGCACTCAGTAGGTGCAGACCTCTCAACCCCGCTCACCTCCTTTGAAAGTTTCTGCTATAGAAAACATGGCTCGAGAAGCTGATGGGTGAGGTGGGTGCCCCTTCCTGGGAGGAGTGAGGAGAGAGAGTGAGCACCTTGAGGTCCCTTCCTGGAGTCCAGTACATTCCTGGGAATTTGCCTGCCAGATTTCAAGGTTTGGGGCTGACCTCTCACTACAGGAAGTGCCCCCGTTTGAGCCATCACTGCAAGAGGCTGCAAAGGAGGGGGTTCTGGATAAGGACGCCCGTGGGAGGGAGGCTTCATGGTCAGATTTCCCCCACACTGACTGATGGTGAAGCTCTAGGCCTAGCCTCTCTCAGAGTTAGAGCCTCACCTATACAATGGGGCATCATCCACCTCTTTAGAGAGAGAGAAAGAAAGAGAGAAGAGAGAGAGAGGAAGAAGAAGAAGAGGAAGAGAAAAGAGAAGGGAGGAGGAGAAGGGAGAGATGATAAAGGAATGGAGAGGAGGAGGGAAAGAAAGAGCAAGAGCAGGGAAGAAGATAAAGGGTAAGAGGGACTGGAAGAAGTCCTTGTTCTGTTGCCTGTTGCATAACAAACCACCCCAAACTTCTAAACTTAGTGGCGTTAACACCACCACCACTTTATTGCGCTCATGGACTCTGTGGGTCAGGAATTCTGCCCCGAAATAGCAGAGATGGCTCATCTGGCAGACTCCCTCAGCCTCCAGGTGCCAACCTTTTGGCCTGTCCCTGGGCTCACCATGACCCTGTGGATGAGTCACTTCCTTAGGCTGGTGGCCAAGGCCCTTCATGTCTGGCCCCTGCCCCCAGCCTGCCTGCTGCACACTCTGGGCACCCATGCTTCTCCATGAACCTGTGCCTTTAAAGGTGCTCTTCCTGCAGCTGGAAAGCCCTTGTCTCCCCTCCCAGTTCCTTCTCAGAACTTAAGTCAACTGTGAGTGGCTTGGTTCCTAGTGCCCCTCCCTGTGCTGCCCCTCCCTGTATCCACTGAACTGTGAACTCTGTCACCCTCACCACATTATACTGTCCTACTGTCTGTCCCTGCTTGTCCTCCCAAACACTGTGGGTTCTTGCGTTCTCTTTGTCCCCCCAGAGCCTGGACCACAGTGGGTGCAGTGATGGTGTGGAATTATTAAGAGCACAGCCTCTGGATTTAAGTCCCAGCCCCACCACTTCCTGGCTGTGTGACCCTGGCAACTTGCTTAACCTGTCTAGGCTTCGGTTGTCTTATCTGGACAAGGGGATGATTCTGCTAACTACTTCAAGTTGTCATGAGAATTAAATTAGATATTCCATGTCAAGAGTTTGGAGCAGAGCTTAGCCTTAGTGGATGCTGAAAGAGAATGGCAGTTGTTACTATTAGGTGGTGAATAAATGAATGCACAAATGAGTGAAGCTTATCCATGAATGAGGCTTCCTCCATGATGCCTTCCCTGATCCTCATAGTAAAGGGATCTCCTTTGACTTGCTGTGCTTCTGTGCCTGTCGTATTCCTGACAGATGCCACCCAGTGTTTGTGCAAATGCTGATCTCCCCTACAAGACTGGAAGCTCCTCGAAGGACAGACATTTCTTCTTCATCTTTTTAATCCCCACCATACTCAGTGGAGACAGCATGTGCCTTGTACAGAGTAGGTGCTCCATAAATGTGGGTGGAATGAAGGAAGGAAATCACAAAGATGCACTTTAATTTCTATTGAGAAGAGACATTGGGAGGATAAGTTAAATTTGGTCCAGATTTAACTAAAAAACAAACACTAACTACTCTTAAGTTCAGTTGAGGGGTGCATGAATTTTTGCTGGGCTTAAATCACTGTTTGGACCCATCCATCCTCCTTAGGATAGAGTTCGAATCCTTGTGTAAGGCCCAGCAGTTACTCAGAGTGTTGTACACGTTGGTTTATGTGTTAATTGGAAGTCGTTCTTCCTCTCCTCTCCTCAACTCTTTCTTTCCCTCCCTCCCTCCCTCTCTCTTTCTCTTTCTTTTCTTCTAGCCAAGGAATCTTTACAGATTCTCCTCAAAGAAATCTTACCTTGATGGGATGTCCAGCATCTAAAAGAGGTAAAAAGTTAAAATGCTTGGTGGATAATCACGTCCACTTGGTCTTTTTTTCATTTTGCCCTGGGCCCCAAATTATGTAGCTGGTCCTGCCTGGGCATGACTTAGGACCCAATGCCATAAGTACTGCCACTTTGAGTGACTCCGTCGGCCCACGTGACACAATCCTGAGTGCGCCCTACTGCCTGGCTCTCCTTGTTACAGGGTGGATGACGTCTGGTGGCTTTTCCTTAGACACTGCATTTTTTCTATTCTAACTGACTCTAAGTGTTTCTGCCTTGGCCGCAGACGCTACTTATTAGATTTTTTAATCCAAGTTTCACTGTACCTGGCATAAATCAGTGAAATACTTAGTGTGCAGAAATGCTAGTTGCTGCATAGATGCCTTGAAAAGCCATTTGACCTAAAAAATAACTTTTATTCATGTTACATAATCGGTGTTTCCTGATGCATATAATAGTCATTATAAATGCATGTTTATGATGTCATTATTCTGCACAATTGCTTAGACTCATAGTTTCCAAATGTTGGCTGTAGATTAGGTTGATTCCTCTTGCAGATGGGAATCTTTTTTTAAAAGGAAAGAATATAGCTGTTCTGACTGCTCAGTCCCCTCGAGTTCTCTTAAGGAAGGGGCTCCCAAGCACTGGGAATTAATCAAGGATATAGAAGAAAATAAAGAATATTCACATTTAGAACCAGAGAACTGTGTAAATAGCCAGAGAAACACCACCACCACAAAAATAATCACCTAGAAAGAAATAACATCACAAGTTATCCTAAGAAAATCTGGTGTAAGTATTCAAAACACCAGACTTAGATAAGGTGTAATTATGTATTGCAAAAAATCGTACTTCATTTTCAAAATGATCTGTACTACTGGGTTCATTTTAAAATAATGAAATCTCTACCATAACTAAAACATTGAAGGTATAAAAGTTTGATTGAGGGGGCCGCCCGGTGGCGTAGCGGTTTCGTCCGCGCTTGGCAGCCCGGGGTTCGCCGGTTCGGATCCCAGGCTCCCGCCGATGCACTGCTTGTCAGCCATGCTGTGGCGGCGTCCCATATAAAGTGGAGGAAGATGGGCACGGATGTTAGCCCAGGGCCAGTCTTCCTCAGCAAAAAGAGGAGGATTAGCAACGGATGTTAGCTCAGGGCTGGTCTTCCTCGCAAAAAAAAAAAAAAAAAAGTTTGATTGAATGTCCTGGTTTTGGTAATCACTATTGCTATGTATGATATCACTTTTGGGGGAATCTGGGTGATGACTAGACAAAACTTCCCTATGCTATTTTAATTTGGCAACTTTTTGTGTCTATAATTATTTTAAAATAGGAGATTAAAAAATTTTACTTGTAAACATATATATACCATAGTATATTGCAGTGTGTTCAGGGACACACCTATGAGGTGACAACAAGCACATCGTCATTGCACACTCCGTCTGCATGGTGACTGATCTCTCTGTGCCTCTCCCTGGTCATTTATCAAATCAAGTATTGGATTTAGAGACTGTAACGCCCAAACCCCATGGTAGCTGGTGGCTTCAATCACTTAATCTTTCACCCAGGGGGCATTCACAGGAGAAAATCAACTCATTTTTAAAATCATGTTTTCTTGTCTCATGACCTAGAAATGCAAGAAAGATGCTAAAAGCAAGGAGCAAAAAGGAAAGAAAAAGGAGCAAAGATCCAAGTGATCTGCTTTTGTAATATTAGCCGGGACCCAATTGTGTATCTTTTAAGTTTAGCACCTGACCTGGATTATTATATCATTCTAATTTTAAATCTAGTTAGAGTGAGTTAATTTTCCCAATTTAAGTTGCTTCAATCAGAAAAGTAGATACAGTGACAAAAGTTAAAGGAAATTACTAAGGAGTTGAACAGATTGGATAAGATATTGAAAACAGGAAGGGAATTTATTTTTTCATTCACTCAGTCAAGAAGGATTGCTCAGCTCCCGGCTGGTCATACATTGTGTGATGGCACAAGGACGAAGGAACTCCAGCCTGGCACTTACCTTCCAGGGACCCGGAGGACAAGAAACCAGTAAGCAAGCTGTGCTCTCTGTTGTCAGGTAGCATGAGTGCAATGCAGAAAAATAAAGCAAAGTAAAGGAATGGAGGGGCGAGAATCTGAGAAAGCAATTTTTAATGCTGGGAATGATGTTGCTGTTGTACTGAGAGGGAGACAGAGCTAGAGCATCATAAACTGAATAGATTTGCAGAGACAAAGAATGTAAATGCTAATCCGAGTGATGCGTCAGTGAAATGAAGTTGATTGCTGTATCATTTTAATTTTAATTCTAGTCAAAGTTAGTTAATTTTTCCCATTGCTGGCAGTGTTTGATTTTCGCACTTATTTTGTATAGCTGCAGCCTTGACAATATTTATGTCCTTTGACTCATAATACAGTGATTCTCAAACTCATTGGGTCTAATGCCCTCTTTTTTATAATAAATATTTTGTAACACCCCCTTTCCTTTCCTGAAATGAAATTGTAGATAATATAACCTATCTAGAGACATAATTTCAAGAATTCAAGACACTCCTTCAAAGAAACAAAGGGAAAGTAATTTATAATAAACATAACAACATGTAAGACATAGCAGTGCCTGCATCTGTACATGGAGTTACCGTGGCAGCCTCCGATGCAGACAGAAGCCAGGCTGTGGACCAGTAACAACTGGGAACATTGCACCAGCTTGCATGTCACTGGCCTAAAGCAAGTCCTATGGCCGGCCACCTCTAATTCAGGGGGGCAGGGGAGTTTAATCCTTCCACAGGCCCAGGTCAGGAAGAACCTGAAAGCTTTGGCATAACTGAGTTAGGCTCTGGGCTATCAACTGGCTGCCTGTGTTTGACTACATGAGGTTCTACAGGACACTGGATGTGGCACAGTCCTCTGTTGGTTGAGACTGTCCCATGCATTGCACGCCGGGCTCTGCCCACCAATGCCAATAAAGCTACCTCCAGCAAATATGCCTTGACCAGTTTTCCAACATCCCTCTTGTAGGCAGGGTGGCTCTCTTTAAGAAACTTTGCTCATGGGATTTATTCTCAGGTAATAATCAAATAAAGGACAATGCTATTTGTCTCAATATATTGATATCAAGGTTATTAATGACAGTATAAAGTTGGAAACAACCTGAATATCTAATTGAATGGAAGATTTAATTGCTATGATTTTTCCAAACAAAGAATAGTATACAGTCATCAAACAGATAAATAGAATAGTGAACCAAAAGCAATGTGAACCAAAAATATCACTTACGATATACTTTTGGTTGAAAGCATATAATACATATAAAAACACAAATGTGTATATGAGACAAAGAAGGAAATATTCTAAAATTGGTAGTCATATGAGAATGAATCAGCTATTTATTGCCATGTAACAAACCACCCCCCAAATTTAGTAGCTTAAAACAACATGCAATTGTTAGCTCATGGTTCTGTAGGTCGGCAATTTGGGCTGGGCTCACACCGAGTGATTCTTCTGCTAGTCTTGCCTGGGCTCACTCATACCAGGATAGTCAGCTAGAAGCTTGGTGGGGCAGGTTGGTCCAAGATGGTCCCACTCACATGTTTAGCAGTTCCTGCTAGCTGTCAGCTCGGCCTCTCTCTGCAGCAGGCTAGCCGTGGACATCTTCTTTTAACAAACCTGGAAAAGCATGCGGCATTTTAAGCCCAAATTATAACTTCAAAGATGCTGAAGGAAGCGAATGATGGAGATTATTTTATGTGGACATTTTAATACTATTCCCCAAAGGCCTAATCAACCATAGAATATCAGAGGCAAAAAAGAAAACAGACTAGCCATCTGTCTGGTCCAAGGAAGGCAAGTAGGTTTTATCTGGAGTGTCAACTAAACTATTTGGTCCTGGGACTGGCCGTAGAGGCTGATGTCTCAAGGGGAGAGAGAGCAGTGAGTGGTTAGCTAGTTAGCCAAGTTGGCCCCCGGGGGGCGCTTGAGAGTGGCGAGGTAAGACCACACGTTTGCCACGGGAAATGGAGGCCCCTGGAAGGACGAGGTCTTGTGTTTGATTCCATCCAAGGAGTTTGCTCGAAGCAAATAGACCTTATCTGGCTGCAGCATTTAAAGATCCTTTGGCATTTTTTACATTTGTGACAAATGATAAACTCTATGCACAGGTTGTGGTGCAGGCACTGCTGACTCAATGCACCAAACAGTATGAAGAAAGACCACTGGTTAGCCTGCTCGAAACTGGGCAGAGTCTGGGGGTGACAAGCTGAGAACCAGGTACGTAACTGCTCAGGCTGTCACCATCCTTGGCCCGCAGCGTCTTCTTATTGAGCCTAAGTACAAAGAGCCTTGTCATGGCACAACTCGCTCTTGTTTAAATTTTAAATATTTGATATATACAAAGAAATGCATGAATATGTAACATCAACGCTCATGCACCCACTCCCCATCTTCAGAACCAGAACATTGCTAATTCTGTTCTTGCTACTTGTGTTCCTTCTTTATTGCGTGTTCACTGTTCCAAGCACTTTACAGGTTTTAATCCTAAAAACCCCATGAGGTGGGTTATTGTTTCCATTTCCCAGAAGAGGAAACTGAGGCACAGAGGTTAAGTGTTTTGCCCAGGTTACATGCTAATGAATGACAGAGCTAGGATTTGAACCCAGATAGTCTGGCTTCAGGATTCATTGCTTTTGGTTGTTTTTATTGATAATAGTATTGTCTTTAAGCTTGATAAATAAGGCGTAATGTATGTGGTATTCTGTAGCTTCCTGTTTTCACTCAATATTTTGTTTCTAAGATTCATCCAAGTTGTTATGTGTAGCTGAAGAGCTGCTCTCTTTGCTCATAATATTTCATCATGTGTGTATGCCACAGTTTACTTATCCATTCCAATCTCCAATATCAGTGACATTTGGGTTGTGTTTTTGATATTTTGCACAAAGCTCTTATGAAAACTCTTGTACATGTTTTCTGGGTAATATGTGCAAGAATTTCTACAGGGCTTTCAAATTTAGTTGCCATGACTCAGAGTAAGAAATAAATTTTACATTACCACTGACACCCACACATCCGTAGAGCGAACCCATCCCTCCTCCAACCCAATAGACACAACTGAAGCAAACAATTCATGAAACAATGCTTATCATACTCATAATGCTCTCTGATACTTTTATTTTTTAAAAATATTGATCTCAATCCTTTCAACTGATTTCATGACCCATTAGTGATTTGCAATCTGTTTCATACCTAGGAATGAAACTGAAGTGTTAGGGGGTATGCCAATGGTCAACTTTAGTAAATAATGCGAAATTATTTTGCAGAGTAGTTGTACAAATTTATACTCCCACCAGCAGCATGTGTCCTGTGGAAACATATCCTCACCAACTCTTGGTATTATCAGATTTAATTTTTCTCAATACCATATAAAAAACCAATTTCTCACTGTGACTTTAAATTGTGTTTTCCTTATGACTATTAAGGTTAAGCACGCTTTCACATGTTTATTTGCCATTTGTATTTCTTCTTATGTGAAATGGCTGTTCATGTGTTTTGCCAATTTTTCTATTATTTTTGTCTCATTGATTTTTAGGGGTTCTTTATCCTTTGTTGTTATAGATGTTACACCTATCTTCTCCAAGTTTGTGGCTTGTCTTATATTTTCTTTATGGTGCCTTTTCATCAACATAAATTCTTAAGTTACAATTGAATTTATCAATCTTTTTTTATATTCCACACTTTCTTCACCTTGTCTACTTGGAGATCATGAAATACATATTTTGTAAAGCTTGAGAGTTTCACCTTTCACATTTAATTCTTAAATTCATTAGGTTCAGTCTGTGGTGTGAGGAAGGAATCTGATTTCATTTTTTTCTCCTTTACGGATTGTCAGTTTTTCCAGCACCATTCACTGATTGACTGTCCCCTCCTAGTGATTTGCAATGCACCCTCTAGCATTTGCTAAATTTCTGTATATGTGGGAGTCCATCTGGGAGCTGTTTTGTTCCTAGTCTGTTTGTACGTCCTTAATCCAACAATACATTGTTGCAATTATGCTAGATTTATAATAATATAATATAATAATATATAATAGATATGCAGAATTGTGTTGGCTATTCTGGGTCTTTCACATTTCCGTATAAGTTTTGGAATCAGTTTATTAAGTTGCTCAAAAAAAAGTAAAACCAAACCTGCAGACAAAAGGCAAAGAGTCTATGACTGCACTTATTGAGGTATCTAGAGTGGTCACATTCATAGAGACAGGAAGTAGAATGGTGGTTACCAGGGGCTGGGAGAGGAGCGAATGAGGAGTTACTGTTTAATGGGGACAGAATCTCAATTTGAGATAATGCAAAAGTTCTGGAGATGGATAGTGGTGATCGTAGCGTGATAATGTGAATGTACTTAATGCCACTGAACTGTACTCTTAAAAACAGTTAAAATGATAGGTTTTATGTTATGTGTGTTTTACCACAATTTAAAAAAATCTACTGTAATTTTCTTTGAAAGTATATTAAATCTATAGATTTGCAGAAAAATTGACATTTGTAAAACCGATCTTCCTCTCAAAGATCTTAATCTTCTAAGCGTTTTTAATTTTCTCCATATATAGTACATCCTTTGATAGATTTATTACTAGATACTTTATACTTGCTTTGTTGTCATTAAAAAGACTATTTTTTAAATTGTTTTTTGTTGTTGCTGGCTTATTATAAATACAGTTGACTTTTGTATATAAACTTGACTGTAAAAAGTTTTCTTCTAAATGTGTCTATAGATTCTTTGGGGTTTTTCTTCCAAAGACAATCACACCATCTGCAAATAATGAGTTTTTATTTCTTCCTTTCCAGTTATTATTCCTTTTATTCTTTTTCATGTAGAAGCTGTTCTTTTGTCTTATTCCTGGTTTTAAAAAGAATTAGTTTAACATTTCACTGTTAAGAATGATATTTGCTGAAGTGTTTGATAGGCACACTTTACTTCCTAAAGAAGCTCCATTTATTGTTGTTGTTGTTGTTTTTTATGTGAGGAAGACCAGCCCTGAGCTAACATCCGTTGCTAATCTTCCTCTTTTTTTTTTTTGCTTTGAGGAAGACTGGCCCTGGGCTAACATCCGTGCCCATCTTCCTCCACTTTACATGGAACGCCGCCACGGCGTGGCTGACAAGCAGTGCGTCGGCGGGTGTCCGGGATCCGAACTGGCGAACCCCGGGCTGCCAAGCACGAACTAAACCACTGCGCCACCGGGCCAGCTCCCTTTTTATTGTTATTTTTTATGTATTTTTTCATTGCTAGATGATGAATTTTACTGCAAATGATTTTGGGCATCTAATGAAATGATCTTATGAAATTTCTTCTTTAGTCTGGTAATTTGATAAATAACCCTTATAAATCTTCCAACGTGAAACTACTCTTGCATTCCTGAGAAACACTCGGTTTTGTTATGCTGCATTATCATTTTTATATTTTCCTGGTTTTGATTTCTTAGTATTTTTTAGGATTTTTGTTTACTTATTGTCTTATCATTTTCCTTTCTTGTACTTCCCTGATTTGGATTTATATCAAGTTTTACCAGTCTCATAAAGTTATTTTGGGAGTAGTTTCTTATTCTTTGGAAGAATTTGATAAGTTATTTGAAAACTCTCTGGGCCTGGGGGAATGTTTAAACTGCTGATTCAATTAGTTTAATTGTTTTAAGACCATTTAGGCTTTCTCTTCTTGTGTCAGTTTTGGTAAATGGTATTTTTCTAGGTATTTATCCATTTGGTTTTGAATTTATTAGTATAAGGTTTTGTACTATTCTCTAATTATCTTTTTAACTTCTGCTAAATCTACAGTTATGTCCCATTTGTCATTCCTAAAATTATTTCTTGTGCATTCTCTCTTCTTTATTGTTGTTGTTTAATCTCACCAGATGTTTGTCTAGTTTATTATTTTTTTCAAACAACCAGCTTTTCCCTTTGTTGACCCTCTGTCATACCTTTGTTTTCTACTTCATTGACTTATGCTCCTGAATATATTGCCTCCTTTATTCTGCTTTTGAAGCACTTATTATGCTTTTTTTTCTTTTGTGGTTTTTTTTTAAGTATTATTTTCATTTGGAGACAGATTATTGGTCTCCATAACCCAAATGTATTGAACTAATTCCCAAGGAAACTATTCATTAGAAAATATAATATTACAATCCTGATTAAGAACATGGGAAACACAATAAATGAGAGTATGAGACTTTTCATATCTGTTGGCGTGAAGTGAAATTAAGAAATCTGTAATCTGTCCTTCCCCCCACCACTACTACTCAGGTTCCTGTTTATTCAAACTGTAGTCTATCTCAAAGCTTGAAAACATCGGCTCCCATATCCTGAGACTGTTTCACTTGTCTCTCTTAGTTTGAATGTCTAAATTTGTCCTTGCACAAATCCAGTGCCTCTTTTTAATATTTCTAGCCCTGAATGGGCATTTTGTAGTACTGATAGCTTCCTCCTCTCAATTTATTAGTTTGAACAATTTCCAACATATAAGGAGTTGAAAGAACAGTGCAATTCCCATCAGAATCAGTTTCATCCATTCAGGAAACTTGTTCCCAAACTGTCTGCAAATCATCTGTCCTTTCATTTCTTTTCCAGATAGCAGAGCAGGGCTTGTTGCCATCATTTTGAAAGCATAACAGACTTTCACCCATATGCAAATCTCTATTCCTAGCAGGTTTTCCAGGATAGACTTGAGATGTGCCAAAGGCAGTATTCCAATTGTAAATATTTGGAAAGTTCCAGTCCATTTATTTTTGTCTCGGTTATTAACCTCCAGAACAGTACATATCTCTCTCCCACACATCCAGGTTTTACTGTTTCAGTCTGTCTGTGTTTATCTACTTAAGTCCGAAAACCTTACTTACTCTGATTTTTATGTCTATTGAGAACAACCTTTGTCATCCAACGTGTTTTCAGCACACACTGTGTCCTAGGAACTTCTTTAGACACTGGTGATATGGCAGTGACTGTGGGTTCTCGGTCTTCATGGAGCTTATGCTCTAGAAGAGCAGTCAGATGGCAGTAATATTGACAACTCACAGGAGAAGTACCCATGAGCAGGTGGCGACATGAGGAAAGACGGACTGAGAACTTCCTGGTGCCCTGAAATCCCTCCAAGTAGGCAGCCATTTGTGTGCACACCCAGAGGCTACCCCTCATTTGGACTGTGGGAGGAGTCAGTCATGGTCCTGAAAAGGTTCCATGAGACTAGGTGAGGAGGACAGGGCTTGGCTCTGAGAGTGGCTGAACCTGGTGCTGCAAGAAGCTCCATTCTGCCCCTTCCTGTCCCAGTGAGCGCTGCCTCTGCCTCTCCCCTAGGGGGCTGCCCCTGGAGCTCCCCCTGCTCTCATCAGCCCGTGGATCCCGAGGAGGCTGTGGGGGTTGAGGAAAGTCAAGATTCTGCCCTGTACTTGAGTGTTTTGCCATATTATATTATGAATGTTTTCAAATATTTAGCAAAATTGAAAGAATTTTAGTGAACTTTCATGTACCTACCATCTAGATTCTACTAACATGTTACTCTATTTGCTATATCACATATATATCCATGTATTAATCCCTCAACCCACCCATCAATCCATCTTTTTTTTTTTTTGATGCATTTCAGAGTAAACTGCAGATATCAGTATACTTCTAAATAGTTCAGCATGAACGTCATTTACTAGAGTTTAATATTTGGTTACAGTTTTTTCTTCATATGTAGAATTTACATACAATGAAATGCGCAAATCTTAAGTGTGCATTCACTGAGTTTTGATAAAAGCATATACCTGTGTTACCAAAACTATTATTAAGTTGTAGGTCATTAGCAACACTCTAGAAGGTTCTCTGATGTCCCTTTTCAGTCAATCTCTGTGACCACGACCCCAGATGCAGCCACTATTCTGATATTTTTCTACCACAGATTAGTTTTTCCTGTTCTGGAATTCCACGTAAGTGAAACAATACAGTGTGTACTCTTTTGTAGCTGGCTTATTAATTCAGCATAATGCTTTTTGAGATTCATTCCTGTTGTCATGCATATTAGTTTGTTTCTTTTTATAGCTGAGTAATATTCTGTTTTGTGGATATACTAGGATTTGTTTTCCATTCTCTTATTGATGGATAGACACCTAGGATGTTTCCAATTTTTTACTCCTTTGAATAGAACTTCTCTGAACATTCATAGACAAGCCTTTTTATGAATATATGTTTTTATTTCTGTAAGGCAAATACATTGGAATTTTTTTATGGCATGCTGGGTCATATGGTATGTGTTTGTTTGGTTTTGTGAGTAACTGAGAACTTTTTCCAGAGTGGTTTTGCCATTTTACACTCTCAACAAGTATGAGAGTTCTGGTTGCTCCATATCCTTGTCAACATTTGGTGTTGTCAGTGTATTAATTTTAGTCATTCTGATGGATGTGTAATGCTACCTCATTGTGGTTTTCATTTGCATTTCCCTGTGGACCAACAGTGTGCATTTGAGTTTAATAAATTTAGAGTCATTTTGACCTTCTTGTAAAATACAAGGAGGTTGCCTTTAGCAATCTTCCTATTTTTAATAGAGTCTACACAGTCCTCTATGCTAGGTGGGTTCTTAGAGCAACAGCACGGTGCACCTTGACATGTGACTCATACTAGGGTGGGTGGATGAGACCCACTTCCTGTAGCACATGCAGTCCCCAACCTGAAGTGGACAGTGTTCTGTAATAAACATCCCAAGAAAGGTAGTTTCTAATAACAACATTCACAGTCTCCAGGTTTCACAGTAACAGTCCCTGGAATGACTGAAGCATACTTTTCCTTAAAATATGAAATTTCTTTACACTTTTTGTTAAAGAGACTGAGACAGAAACTCAACCTTCTAAAGACCAGATTCTGAATAAGTATTTATATAGTTTAAATTTCCTGATAATTGGCAAGTAAATAACATCCCATCTTTCCTGTCTAAGTAGAGGGCAAGTATTAATTCAGAGCTTAGCATTCTCAAAAGCATGGTATCGATTGCTTCTTAATTTTGTCTCGTGGCTTCTGATTAAGCAACAACAACAGCTACTTGTGGGTTTTTAATTTTAATTAATGAGACTCTATCCGGATCTTATAATAACTTACTTCCCAAGGACAAGGGGGTGGTTGAGCTATGGAAAACTCTATGTGTGAATTAATCATTTAGCTGTCTATCTAAGTTTTAAAGACAGAAGTTTCATGGGGGTAAAGGGGGACAAAATTCGCATAAAAGGCAGAGTTGCATGATGAAAAGCCTGTAGGGTTTGGAGGGAGACTTGGGTGATTTGAGTCTGTTTGTGCCTAAATCTCTTAACCCCCCGGTGCCTCGGTTTCCTCACTTGCCAATGGGGAAGGTGGGAATCACTACCTGCTGAAGAAAGCCACTGTCTCTGTAGCACACTCTGCTCTGTGCTTGCCCACCCCCTCCCACTGCCCTCCAGGACTCCTCTTCCCTTAAATACTGGTGTCCCCTAAGACAAATCCCAAGCTTGAGCATGTTCTGCCCATGTGACCTTGAGCAGGTCACTGAATCTTGCTGAGCCTCAGTTTCTCAAACTGTACACTGGATAATCATAGCATCTGCATCATAAAATTATTGAGATTCTTGCATAATTCACAGAAAATACTTAGTATAGTTCCTGATACATGATGTGTTTGATAAATATTATTCATTGACAAGTACTTTGTGACAGATATATTTGATAATTAATTCATGGATAATCATTATTATAATAAAGGCCCAACAATGGTTGAGTAAATTATTATAAACCCACTTGATGGAAAATCTATACCTGTTAATGAAGAAAGACTATGTCAAATATTGAACACTTCTTTAATAAAGTAGTAAGTGAAAAGCAGGAGACCGAATTGTCTTTATACCGCAAGGACAACCGTGTAGGATAAACTGGAACCAAGCATTCATCAGAAAAATACCGAAAGAAGCATGAACACGGCAAGTAAGAGGGGCGTGATTGTGTATACTTACACTAATTTTCAATTGGAAGAAAATTCTTTTCGAAAAAGCAAAACCTGGGGGCCAGTGTGGTGGCATAGTGGTTAAGTTCGCGTGCTCTGCTTTGGCAGCCCCGGTTCGCAGGTTCAGATCCCTGGCACGGACCTACGCACCACTTATCGAGCCATGCCGTGGCGGCGTCCCACATATAAAGTAGGAGAAGATGGGCACAGATGTTAGCTCAGGGCAAGTCTTGCTCAGCAAAAAGAGGAGGATTGGCAACGGATGTTAGCTCAGGACTAATCTTCCTCACCAAAAAAAAAAACCTCGAAAAACCTATCCGTTTCTTTGAAATGAAATTCTTTGGTGAGGACAAAAGAATAATGATAGTCACTGTGTTTTTCCTTCAGTTTCCTGGCATTTAACACGGACACAGTCAGTAATCTCACCTTTCTGTTGAAAGCAGTGAATTTTCGTGATAGGGTTCTTCAGCGGGGTTTGGTGGCCAGAATTTATTATAAAGTAAAGGTACATTTTGTTATATTTTTTTCTTTTGACATGTGTTTAAGGCATATTCTTGCTGGTGAACTGGCTGCTAAATGTAGTAGAGGACGAGTCAATGTAATTATGAGCTTCTGGAAATGGCTAGAGTTCCCACAGGCCATTTTGCAAGATAGCCTTGCTTGCTTTGGAGGACTCAGATGCTACTCTTTAACCCTTTTGTGTCGTCTTTTAGAATTCCACCTCAAGCATCATTTTGCGGCCATGGGAGTGGAGTAATTTTTAGCCCTTGTTGGAATTGAAAAATCATTGTCTATATGTATAAAGAATACATTGTTCTCTGGGGGGGGGTGGAGTGCATAAGGCATATGTAAAAATTAGCCATTGGATTTCCTTGAGATGTACTCTGCTTCCTATTAAAACACCCATGATGCTCTGCAAAAACCTAAAACCTTGTGCAGTCTCAGCATTGATAGAAATCTAGAGTGAATTTCCACCAGGTACAGTGCCAATGGGGTTGGTTTGGGGAAACACCCTCCACCGCAGCAATATCTGTTTCATCTTCTAATCCCAACACAGAATAGACAACGAGACGCCAAGAGAAGGCTTTACTGGTCCCACTGTCTGCTCAGGCTCAGGGGCTCAGAGCGACTGTAACCTGAAACCAGACCACTGTCCCCTCTGCATAGGAATTAGGTTCCAAGAGGGATAGAATTGGGCCCGATGCAGTTCTCCCCCTTCAGTTCATCTCTTTATCTCAGTTCCAAGATCACGTCTCCCAGGACAACACAGAGCAAGAAGAAGGGAAGAGGATGGATGCCACGTGGGGACAGGTGTTCTCTTACGAAATGCTCAAAAGCAGAAGAGCCCTGGGAGCAGAAAGTGGTCAAGATCCACCCTGGTGGAACAGAGCCAGACAGCTGAGTACCTGCTGGAAGCTGGGCCAGGGTGGTCCAAACCAGTCCATCCTCCAAGTTTAGATCTGAGGTGAGGCCCTGCCAGACACAAAGGGCACATCCAAGTGGGTTTAAGTTACTCTGTGTTCCCTGCCTTCACCAAACATGGAGCCAGCCAAAATAAGAGAAGGATGCAATCAATGGCGAAACTGCTGTAGATGCACTAGCGAGCAGAATTTACAATGTAATCGATGAGCTAGCTTTCCAAGACTGTAGAAGTAAAGGATAAAAGGTGAAATGGCAAGAGATAATAGAGTGAAAATAGTAGAAATCCAGCCTATAGATAACAAATATTCCTGAAAATGCTGAACAAAGGAGCAGAAATAAGAATCACAGACATAAAAGAAAACTATTTTCTTTAGCATAAAAAAAAAAAATCAAGATTTTGGGGAAAAAAAATACCCATATCTGGATATAGCCTACAAATCTAGAGTAAAGATAATATCATATAAACAACCAGACAGAAAATAAGTTTACCCACAAAGGGAAAAAATAAGGCTGGCTCCAGTGTTTATTCACCAGCTCCAAATGGAGTAATATCTGCTTCTCTAAAGAGGAAACTTCATAATCTAACCCTACTATTCCAAGCCAAATTTAACTCATGAGTACAGGTAGTGGAAAGATATTTTCAGATATCTAAGAATCAGAAGCAATTTCAGTCATACGGCTTTCCTTAAAAATTATTCAAAGACCTACTATATGGGACATTAGAAAGAATCAAAATTGGTAACTTGAAAATAAGAAAGTCAAGATATAAGAGGATTGGTGGTCCCTGTGAAGCTAATCAATAAGTATGTGTTTTTTAAAAATAGTTACAAAGTTCAGAAGCTAAAAATGTTTTTTCGGAAAAACTTGAACACACAAAAAAATCATTTAATTGGTTCTGTAATAAATTGGATTTATAATATATTTTAAGGTTAAAAAAAAGCTAAAGTAAAGTAAAAACTTTCTCAATTTCTTACTTTAATTACAGGGTAGGCAAAAGACGTTGTTTTGTTCTCACTTTGATCATTAGAGAAACATAGATTAAAATGTGTTTCATTGAATTGCAAGTCAACATGGGTACTAAATTCAGGATGCCTGTTACCCAAATCACTACAGAAGACACAGCAAAGATAAATAAGTGACCAGAAGTTTGTGTGAGGAGAGGCAGAGCAAAGAACAAATCGGAAAGCATGTTCTTAGGGTCCTTGAAGTCCCTCCAGTGCTTTTCCTGTTATAAGAGTTCCCAATGCCAATTGCTCCTTGGGTTGAGAATTTCTCCAGGAATTGCTTCCCAAAATCCACTTCCTGTTCACTGTGATATCCCCTTTGTCTCTTGTCTAACTTGCCTTGTACAGGTCCCCTCTCCCTGGGCCCAGAAGATTAGTGACTTGATCTTGAACTGCACCGATCTGGTAATTCCTTGAAAATAACTTTTCTATTACAACATGATCCCTAAATTCAATCTACAATAAGTCATGGAAAGGCATCTTCTGACACATTTCCATCCTAGAGGGCCATAAATCCCTCCAGCTTCCACCTCTAGAAAGTGGAGGATTAGATTTAAAATGGGCTATAATATGAAATGAAAGAGGTTTCAATTCTCCTAGTGAAAGCATAGACCATCATATTCGATTAGAAACAAGTCTTATCATACACATTTTCTATAGAAACAAATATAATTATATACATTGATGGTTATATACATTAAAACAAAAATGATTTTTTAAAAGAAGAGTATGTATAGATTGGCAACAGCAAGATATTTTCAGGTATCTTTCAGAAGATTGGTGTGTTAGTCTGCTTGGGCTACCATAACAAAATACCACAGATTGGGTGGCTTGAACAACAGGAATTAATTTTTTCACAGTTCTGGGGGCTGAAAGTCCAAGATCAAGGTGTCAGCAGGGTTGGTTTCTTCTGAGGTCTTCTCTGTGGCTTGCAAATGGCTGCCCTCTTGCTGCCTCTTCACACAGTCTTCCCTCTGCTCAAGTGTCCCTGGTGTCTCTTTCTCTTCTTATAAGGATACCAGTCAGATTGGATTAGGGTCCCACCCTCATGGCCTCATTTTAACTTATCACCTCTTTAAAGACCTTATCTCCAAATATGGTTACATTCGGTGGTGCTGGAGATTGGGACTTGAAAGTATGACTTTAGGGGGAACACAATTCAGCTCATAACAGTTGGCAATGTTGATCTTTAAAAGTGTTAAAACAGTACAAAGCCAAACTGATGATACCATAACCATGAGCTTTTATGTGTCAAATAATAGATCATCTGTGGTAGCCCCTAGGAATCTCCATCTCCTGATATTCATATGCAGTCTCCTCCCATGTTGTGCCAGTCCTCTCCCATATTGTGCCAGAGTTGGTCTGTGTGGCGCACACACAGAAGCAGTGATGACAAGTCCCCTCCCAGATTCGATGTTTTAAAAAAAAATGTGACTTCCATCTTGGTCACTCTGCTGCTCACTCTCTCTCTCGGGTCACTCGCTCTGTGGGAAACCTTGTCATAAGCACACCCAGTGGAGAGGCCCATGAGACAAGGAACTGAAGCCTCCTGCCAACAAGCACATGAGTGGTATTGGAGGTGTATTCTTCAGCCCCAGTCAAAGCTTCAGGGGCTGCAAGAACTGGGGCAGTAGACAGCTTGCTACAACTTTGAGACACCCTGAGCCAGAACCACCCTGCTAAACAGCTGCTAGATTCCTGACTTTCAGAAACTGTGTGAATTGAATAATGTTTGTTGTTTTAATCTGCTAAATTTGGGGGCAATTTGTTACACAGCAGTAGATACCTAATACAGATTTGGGCACCTCAAAGTTGGGTGCTGATGTAACAAAAACCTGAAATGTAGATGTGCTCTGAGAAGAGTTTTAGTGGAAGCCGAAAATGCCTTCAAGAAATTAATAGAAGCCTCGTCTTTGATAGAGCTGTGGGTGGGGACTTGCAGGAAAGTGATGTGAATACTTTTGGAATCTAGAGGAAGGGGGATCGTTGTTATGTAGCAGCAGAATTTACATTGCCTGCAGTTACATGGAAAGTAGGAAATATACCTAATCAACCAGGTGATTGAAAGTGTTGAAAGTCCTGCCTGCTTTCTTATGGTCATGCGTCGCTTAATGAAGGGGATACGTTCTGAGAAACGTGTCATTAGGTAATTTCGTTGTTGTGTGAACATCATAGAGTGCACTTACACAAGCCTAGATGGTATTACCTACTACACATCTAGGCTATATGGTACTGATATTCTGGGACCACCGTCATGTATGCAGTCTATCATTGACCGAAATGTTGTTATGTGCTGCATGACTGTTAGTAAAGTGTGAGAAGAGAGAGAAGCTAAAGGAAACAATGTTTAACATGAAGGAACTGGGACTTGCTGTGGTTTTGAAGATTTCCAAGCTCTCTATATGGTAAATGTATTGGTTTCCTGTGGCTGTTGTAACAAAATAGCACAAATTATATGGCTTGAAACAACAGAAGTTTATTCTCTCACGGTTCTGGATGCTAGAAATCTGAAATCCAGGTGGCAGCAGCATCATGCTCCTTCTGAGACTCTGCGTAGAGCCCTTCCTTTCCTCTTCCTAGCTTCTGGGGGCTCCTGGCAACTTGGTGTCCCTTGGCCTGTCACTGCATCACTCCATTCTCTGCTTCTGTCGTCACATGGAGCAGGCTGAGAAAACTACCCAGCACAAACATGTGTATCTTTCCTGATAATGGAAGGTTGCCTTAGAGGGAAGAACCAAAGCCCAGAGGATGGAGCCAAGAGCCATGGAGAATAAAAACTTCTAGGCACGGTAGGACTGAATCCTAATCAAGGAACTTCTGACATTTGCTCAGCTGGATTTCAGAATTTCTGTGGATCACTGACCACTGTATTCCTCCCATTTTCTTCCTTGTTGAGCAAGAGTACATATAATTCCTAACTCACTATTGTATGATGGCTGTGTAGGGGACAGATAATTCATCTCTTTAGTGAAAAGCCTTCAAGTCAAGAGGAACTGTACTTAAGGAATAACATCTGAGGAACCTTTTCTGCACCTGGACTAGACTTAGATGATGGGATTATGGAATTTGAACCAATGCTGTAATGTGATGAGACTTTTGTGGACCTTGGGAAGAGATGAGGATGGGCTGTGATGGATAGAGTCCAAGATAGCCTTCAATGATCCCCACCTCCTGGTAGTCACATCCTTACATAGTCCCCACATTGTACCAGGGCTGGTGTGTAACCAACAGAATACGGTGGAAGTGATGTGTGTCTCTTCTGAGATTGTGTTCTAAAGACGCTGTGGCTTCTGCCTTCAGTTCTCTCTCTGTCTTTCTCTCTCTCCTTCTCTTTCTCTCGGATCCCTCACTCTGGGGGAAGCCATGTCTTGAGCAGCCCATGTAGCAAGGAACCGAACCTTCTTGCCAAAAGCTATGTGAATGAGCATGGAAGTGTTTCCTCCAGCCTTATTCCAATCTTCAGGGATGGCAAGGACTAGGGCAGTGAATGACTTGACTGCAACTTAATGAGAAAGCCTGAGCCAGAAGCATCCAATGAAGACATGCCTAGATTCCTCACCCCCAGAAACCTTGTCAAACAATAAAAGTTTTTTGTTTTCAGATGCTAAATTTGGAGATAATTTGTTGCATAGCAATAGGTAACTAATATAGCATCTGAAAGCAAAAATTATTTAGTAGTTTTGGCATTAATACATACATTTTTTGAAATGAAATGCAAAAGATGATAATGTTTTTAACGAATATTTCCATTTAATAACATAAGGTGGCATTCTTTCTATGTCAATATGAACATGATTGCACAATATTCTGATGCTTCTAGTTTTTCAGTTATCATAGAAGTGCCACAGTGAACATTCTTAATGGTGTGCCGTTATTAAACTTTACACACTGCCCAGCTGTTCTCTACAGATGTTGAACCAAATTGTGCTTACCAGGGTCCGCATTTCTCCACATTCGTTTTTCTAACACTTTATTTCTCCAACTTTCTACCTTTTTATCTTCAGGATTTGAGAGCCTCTAATCTTCTTTTCATATTTTTATTTTATTGACATTAGAAAAACAGGTCCACTGTAAAATAATTTTAATTCTATTTTCAGCATGATATTAGATGCTCTCTGGTGCTTATTAAATATTCAGAACTATTTTCTGCTGATAATTGTTTTCTGCCAGAGGACAAATTGTTCACAAGTGTTGATTTTCTAGTCTTGAGAAAAGAAAACCTTTACACACACAGGAGCATGTTTTCTGAACATTAAAAAAAAATTAGGCAAGTGATTTGGGATAATAAGAGTAGACACAGTACAGATTTGTTGCAAGGATGGAATATGATAGAATATGTAAAAGAAAAAAAAATTTTAATGATAAACCCTGCACTCGTGTTAATTATCTTAGATATTACCATTAATGTAACCATTTTAATGGTCAATTCAATTAAATATTCTTTGAGCAATACAGTTTTCTAGGGCTAAGCATGGGAAGACCACAAAGATTATTAAGATATGCTTCTGCCTTGGGATAAATCCACTAGTTTTAACCCAAGACAAACTGAAATAAGTGCTAAATTATGACAGAACCTACAAGCTTAGAGGAAAGAATATTGATTCCTACATTTAGTTCATATTTTGAGCTCAGCTGTTTGTTCAGTTCGCTGTATGTTGGCCTATGTCTACCTACATTAATATGATGTGTGTTGAAATAAAATGATCTGTTAGGCATTTGAACATCTGACAATCTGGATCTTCGGACAGTGTGCAAAAGTGGGTGATTTCATCTAGAAGGGCAGGATCTCATAAAAATAACCATGTGATTTGGTTCAGAATCTTTTAAAGAGGCAAAAACATAAGGGGGCTTCAGAAATCTGCTTTTGTCTCAGTTTTTCAGTAATGCTCCTCAACTTTCTTCAAATGCACATTTTATTTTAAAGACATTTGGCCAACCCATCTCTGCGCATTAGATAGCCCATCTGTCCCTTACCCTGGAGCAAGTGCTCAGGCCTAGTAGTTCACTGTCAGACTTGGAGAGTCGGGACCACTAGGTCCTTACAAAAGAATAAGCCTTTACTATCATCTGATAATGCCTTTTCCTCCTTGGTGTAGCCAGAATTTAACTCAAAATGGGGCCAGGATATGTCCTTTGGTGTGCTGGTGGCCGTGGAGTGAGCCCAGTTCCATAGCTTCCCCAATTTTCCAAAATCATGTTGCAAACATTGCTCATCAAGGTCGCTACGTCATTTGCCCATTAGTGGGAAGAAACAATAAATCAATAAACAACAGCTTGTCACTTTGAGAGTATTCTATTAAGGAATTCTGTCATTTTATGGAGAAAAATCTATGAAAAAAAGTACAGACCTTCAGTAATCAATACGTTTAACAAATGACTGTTTATTTTCAAAAGTGCATAACAAAAATTGGGCAGGTAAAGAGATGAGAATACAGATGGGATGGAAATAGTTCTAGTTAACCAGGAGTTGATTCATGTTCTGTCTCTCACCAACTGTAACAGCCTTCCATCACACTAGTGGTTCCGCCACTTGAGAGTGTGTAAGAATCACCTGGGGAAGAGTGATTTTAAAAATATGATTCTTGTTGCCCTCTGTCACACTGCAAGGCGAAGTGAAAAAGGAAAAGGGAAGTGGTTTGCAAATGAATGTCAGGAATCATCCTCAAAATCCAGGGGCAGTGAACTAACTTGGAAACGACCATGCTAAGTTGTTTTTTTCTTATTCAGAATGTGAGATTTGGATGGGCAAGAATTGGTGGAGGCTGGAAATAAAGTTATCAGAAATGTAACTTTCTAGAACTTTCAGTTTAGAAAAATTACTGTCACCTACAGTTTTTATTGTTGTAGTCAGTGTGCAACTTACTTATTTTTGTGTGTGTGACTTTAAAGGTCTTAATTGAGATCTTTAAAACATAATAAAACCATAGTGCTTCTGTAAAGGCTGTCTTTCTAACAGGTGATGCCAGCTGTTTTGTTTGTTATAGTTTTAGACTGACAGCATCTTTGCTCAGGTCACCTGATTGGGATTTGGAATCTTAGCTGAGTTCTTGTCTGTGGAAAATGTGGGCTGTGTTTGGCGATTGGATGGCACAAACATGGCACGTGCTGGAGGTAGGGCTGACAGAATCTTCATCAGTCACGGGTCTTCAAGAGCTTTAGTGAGGTGGCAGCTGGTAGATCCAGAGAGGAGCTGGGAAATGCCATGGTGGATGAACCCAGGGAGAAAACCTGGTGCTGGTTTGTTCATACTTATCTGCGAGTTTGAGGGTGGGGACAGGGGACAGAGAGTAACAGCAGCTGGGTTGTGTTTGTTGTATTTTTAAAAGCCAATACTTCGGCCTGAATAACAGATGTTTTACTAAAAATCTCGTGGCACAGAAATGCCAAAAGCTTTGTTCCAAGGACAGATCATCAAAGACAGGGAACAGGATTAGAAGTCAAATTTCCTGAGTTCATAGTTTGCGTTGACCTTGGTGCATTTTCTTACTCCTGTGGTCGAGTTGGGTTGGGAAAATGACCAGAAGACCAGGACGACCCGATGGAGGGGCCTTTGTATCTTCAGAGCGTGGGTGCAGCCTAAGGAAAGGTCACCTTGTCCAAAAGTGAGGCACCTTCTCTGCTAAGTGGTGCTTGAAATTCCTTTAACAGGGATCATATTCCCACTCCTGAGTGACAGATAAGGCTTAAACTCCTGAAACTCCAGAGAGAGGGAAGGGTGACTGACTGCCACCTCAGAGTAAGCCATGCATGGTGGCTGAGGAATGGGTAGATAGTGGTCTGGAAAGGCCCGGGAGTGGACAGGCAGGAAGATCCAAGGCCATTGTGCCTGCCTCCCGGGTATATGGGGCTTCCAAGCCCTAGCTCGGCACTTTCCTTTTGTTGCTGGTCGTAGGAAATGTCTCTGTTTTGTGATGTTTTCCTCTCTCTTACTCCCACCTCCACCCCATAGCAACCCGGTTAATATTGGGAGTTGCATTTTCACTTTTTCTCTCACTTCTAACTTTCTCTATTTTTCTCTCACAGAGAACACTCTAAATTCTCTTCCTAGGGAAACCTGTTATGGGTAGGGAATGGAAAGGAAAGAAGGAAGGGGAAGTTAAGAGAGGGGAAAGGAAGAAGAAGTTATGTTCCTGATAACCACACAGGAGCTGCAGTCATTTTCTTTGCAGTGTGAGAGCTGGAAGGGTCCTTTGGGGTCATCTAGTCAAACCTGCTCATTCACAGATAGGCGTGCTGAGAATCAAGAGGTCGGTGGTTTCTTCAAGACAACACCGTCACCAAGAGCACAGATGAGACTGATATTTGATTAAGCAAATATCCTACTTTTCCTCAAACTTTCACCCACTATTTTTAGTATCCATCTATGGATTTTCCTGGAAACATTACTGTGGCATTTGCCTAGCGGGGATTTTCTATTTCCCTCATTCCTACCACATTCATTAATTAGAAGCAAGAGCTGTCCCTTGTCCTCCAATTACTAATGTATTCAATTAATTATTAATTATATCAGTGTGGATTTATAGATATTTATTCTGTATGTGAGTTACAATCCAATACTGTCATTATTCATTTTCTTGCTCAAAATGTTCCAGCCTTGTCCATTGAGAGCTCCTTCAGGTTAGCCCTGTGTCCCTTTGATATGTCCCCATTCTTTTCTTTAGCACTTCCTTATTTTCTGATGCCACAAAATGTGCCAGACTCATCTTATATTTTCTCTACCAGACCTGTAATCAACCATTTCTCCGAGAATCCCTGGTTCCTTTTATTGAAGAATGGTATTTAAAAACCAGTATCTGGGGGCCACCCGGTGGCGCAGCGGTTTAGTCCACGCTTGGCAGCCCGGGGTTCGCAGGTTCGGATCCCGGGCGCCCGCGGACGCACTGCCTGTCAGCCACGCCGTGGTGGCGTCCCATATAAAGTGGAGGAAGATGGGCACGGATGTTAGCCCAGGGCCAGTCTTCCTCAGCAAAAAAGAGGAGGATTGGCAACGGATGTTAGCTCAGGGCTGGTCTTCCCCACAAAAAAAATAAAATAAAATAAAAATAAAAAATAAAAACCAGTATCTGGTTGCTGGGTATGCCAAATGCCACTGGGGTGTCACTGCTTCTAGGCCTGTTCTGAGCTAGGAAATATATGTGTGTTTACTCGCTCACACATTCTCACACAGATCTGTCTGTATATGTAGTAGAAACCAGGAGTTTATACTGGTAGCTCTGATTTCAGTCCAAAACCACAAATCTTCCCTCTTTCCTATTTGTAACTTCTTCCTCTGAGGAAGTAAGAAACCTGATTTTCATTGTCTACTATGTGTTCACTTCTTTGATCATCCCTAGTGTACACATTAAGTAGTCTCAGAATTGCTAACCTATACCTCTGTGAGAAATACATTTACTAACTAGAATACAGTCCTTTTGTTTGTGAATTTAGCTTGCAGTGTCTAATCAAAATAGTATTTCGAGGGGCGGGCATGGTCGCGTAGTGGTTAAGTTCGCACGCTCTGCTCGGGCGGCCCAGGGTTTCACAGGTTCGGATCCCGGGCGCAGATAGACGCACTGCTTGTCAGCCATGCTGTGGCGGCGTCCCATATAAAGTGGAGGAGGATGGGCACGGATGTTAGCCCAGGGCCAGTCTCCCTCAGCAAAAAAGAGGAAGATTGGCAATGGATGTTAGCTCAGGACTAGTCTTCCTCAAAAAAAGAAAAACAAATAGTATTTCGAAAATTACTATGATTCGTTTTTTTCCTTCTCTACACCCTTCAGTGAGGTTATGTTATTCATTTGCAGCACAGTTAGGTTCATTTGTTACTGTTTGTATTCTGTTTGGGGAGCCCACTACATACTGGTTGATTTTAGTCCATTTATGTTTTGGCTATGTGAAACATTACTAAGTTTCTAGGACTCGAAGCTGTGTAAAAGGGTATACTCTTTTTCCCACATACCTCCTATAGGTGTCCAGTCTTTAGTTTTTGGCTTATCTTTTCTTTATTTCTTTCACACAAATAAGTGGAAACGTGTATTTTCTTATTTTCTCTCTCTCTTACACAAAGAATAGCTACTGTAGATACTCTTCTGCACTTTTTTTTCCAGTTAACAGTGTGTCTTGGAAATCACTTTATATCAGTTCATAGAGATATACCTCATTCTTTGTTTTTCAATAGCAGCAGAATAATACACTTGTGGATATGTCATAGCTTACTCAGCCCCTGTCTAATATACAGGCATTTAATTTTCCTCCCAATATTTTTCAATTAGAAATAATGCTACAATGAATAACCTTATGAGTATGAATTTTAGTATTGATTAAGGTGTATCTTCAGGGCAGATTTCTAGAAATGTGATTGCTGGGTCCAAAGGTAAGTGCATATGTAATTTGGTTAGTTATCATCAAATTCTTCTTAAGGATGTACCAGTGTGCATTCCCCCTGAGAAATGTTTGTTTCTTCACAGCCTCTTCAACAGAGTGTATTCTCATATTTTTTTATTTTTGCCAATTTGATAGGTTGGTATAATTTAATTTCCCTAATTATGAATGAGTTTGAACAGTTTTTCATCTGTTTGAGGGCCATTTTAACATTAATTTTCATGTATTGTCTATTCATCTCATTTTCCCATTTATCCACAGGGTTTTTGGTATTTTTCCCATCAATTTTTAAGGATACTTTCTATATTAAGGATCCTTGCCCTTTGTCATATTGCAAAACGTTTTTCCCAGTTTGTTACTTGTCCTTTGACTTTGCTCATGGTGACTTTTGCCATGCAAAAAAAAAATTTTAACTTCTGTGTAGTCAAATGTAGTAATATTTTCTTTTATCACCTCTGGATTTTAATTGACAATTAGAAAGCCTTTCCCAACACTCTTTAGAGCAAGATAACATGGTTCAGAATGAGTATTATTTACAGTGTCCAATATACAATAAAATATTACCAAACATGTGAACAAACAGAAATATGTAATCCATCATCAAGAGGAAGATCAGTCAATAGAAAAAGACCCAAAAAATGACCCACATATTGAAATTAGAAGACAAGGGCTTTTTAAAAAATATGATAAATTTATTCAAGAGTGGACAGGATATAATAAATGAAAATTTCAGGAGACTTTTTGAAACTGGAAAAATATATAAAGAACCAAATGGGATAGATCTGAAAAACACAATACTATAAATAAAAACCTAATTGGATAGGATTAACAACAGAGTAAAGGGTCAGTGAACTTGAAGACAGATCAATAGAAATCATTTGAACTAACACACACAGAGAAAAAAGATTGGTAAAATGAACAGAACCTCAATGACCTGTGGGACAGGATCACACACTCTAATATACATGTAATTGGAGTCTCAAAAGAAGATGAGAGAGAATGGAGGAGAAAAAGTATGAGCCAAATGTTTTTTGTGTTTTATGCTGAGGAAGATTCTCCCTGAGCTAACATCCATTGCCAATCTTTCTCTTCTTTCCTTTTTTGATGTGAGCTGCTGCCACAGCATGGCCGCTAACAGATAGTGGTGTAGGTCTGTGCCCAGGAACCAAACCCAGGCCGCTGAAGCGGAGCATGCCAAACTTAACCACTAGGCCACCGGGGCTGGCTCCCAAATGTTTTTTTAAATGACAGCACACAAATCCAGAGAACTCAGCAAGATTCAAGCAGAGAGGATCAAAAACAAACAGACATAAAAACAGGAGCACATCTTAGTAAAACTGCTGAAAACCAAAGATGAAGAATAAATTATAAAAGTAGCCAGAGAAGAAAAACCATTAGAAACAGAGAATTGATGATAAGAATGATAGTTGAAACAGCAGAGCCAGAAAGATAGTGGATAAGATGTCTCTAAAGTGCTGCTGGAAAAAAAAAACTGTCTATCTAGAGTTCTAGATCCAGCAAAGATATGTATCAAAAATAAATTAAAGGCATTTTCAAGTAAAGGAAAGCTGAGAGAATGTGTCGTCATCAGACCCGTAACACAAAAATGCAAGGAAAGTTCTTAAAGAGAAACAAAGTGAAATTACATGGAAATTCAAATCTAAAGAACACTGAAAATGCAAAATATGTAGGTAAATATTAATGACACTTTTCCTTCTTGTCTTAAACTTTTTAGAATTCAATTGGCTGTTTAAAGCAAAAATAATTATAGTTATTTTGGATTTATAATGTACATAAAATTAAACTATATGGCAACAGAAACACTAAAGATGGGATGTAGTGTACATGGAATTATACTATTATAAGGTTCTTACATTATACATGAAGTGTTATTAATGAAAGGCAGACTGTTATAAGTAAAGAATATATATTGTAATAGAGAAGGTAGACTGAGACAAAAAGAAAAATCCTTAGTGAATCCAGAAGAAGGAATGGAAGGAGGGACAAAAATTAAACACCTAAGGAGACAGACTACAAGTAGCAGTATGGTGGACTTTTACCCAACACTACTGACAATTACAGTAAATGTAAATGGACTGAAGTTTCCAATTAAAAGGCAGACATTGTCATAGAGGGTTAAAAATAAGCAAGTCTCATCTACATGCTTTGCAGATAAAGACACAGGCAAGAAAAGATACAGCATGCAACTAGAACATGAGAGCCTATATTAATGTCACATAAAGCGAACTTTAAGACAAGGAGTATTACCAAGGATAAAGAGGGTCATTTCATGAAGATTAGAAGGATTAATCTGAAATAGGTATGCACCATAACAGTCGTTTAAACATGAAGCAGAAATTGACAGAACCAAAGGGAAAAACAGACAAATCCAGTAATTGATGGACCAAGTAGACAGAAATTCAGTATGGCTAGAAAAATATGAACAACACTGTCATCCAACTTGACATATTTAGCGTTTATAGACGTTTACTGAAAACTACACTTTGAAATACAGTGCTGTCCATAAGACATCTCAATAAATTTTTTAAAAGATTGAAATAATACAGAATATATTCTCTATCAACAATGGAATTATATTAGAGATCCATAACAAAAAGATGTCTGTAAAATCTCTCAAATATATGAATATTAAGAAATACATTTTAAATAATCTGTGAATCAGAAGGAATCAAGGGAATTAGAAAATATTTCAAACTGAATGATATTGAAAACACAACATACCAAATTTTGTGAGATGTAGTGAAAGGAGTCCTTAGAGGGAAATTTATAGCTTGAAATGTTTATCTTAGAAAGTAAAAAAGGTTTTAAATAAATAAAGTAGGATTCTACCTTAGGAAGCTATAAAAACCAGAGCAAAATAAGTAGAATAAAGACAATAATAAAGATTAGAGAGAAATCAACAAAAGTAGGAAAGAGACTATAGAGAAAATCAGCAAACCTAAAAGTCTGTTCTTTGAAATGATTAATAAAATTAATTGATCCCTAGCAAGATTGATCAAGAGAGAGAGAGATAAAGCACTAACAATATCAAGAATGAAAGATGGGACATTGTAACATATAGTACAGACTTTAAAAATACAATAAGGGGATATTACGAACACCTTAAATTCAAGAACTTAGAACAAATTCCTTGAAAAACACAACTTTCAAAACCAAGCAAAAAAAAAAGGAAGATCTAAAAATATCTATTAAATGAATTTAATTTGTGATGGAAACATTCCACAAAGAAAGCTCCAGGTCCAGATGGTTTTTCCATTGAGTCCTAGCAAACATTTAAAGACAAAATAATACCAGTCTTACACAAAACTCTTTCAAAAAGCACAAGACTGATAATTACAAAGTAATTACAAAGAAAAATTATAAACCAATATTCTTCATAAATATAGGTAGAAATGTATAATAAAATATTAATGATTGAATCCAGCAATATATGAAAAAGGAAAATATATCACCAAGTGGTGTTTATTCCAGGAATCCAAAGTTGATTTAACATTCAAATATCAGTCAGTGAAATTTTCAATATTGACAAAATAAAGAGAAAAATTATGATTATATGATGTAGAAAAAAATTTTGACAACATCTAACACCAGTTCATGGTTAAAAAGTCTTAACAAACTAGGAATAGACAATAATTTCTTCAACTTTGAAAGAGCACGTCTGCAGTAAACCTATAGTTAACATCACATCAAATGGAGAAACACCGCCTGCTTTCCTCCTTAAGATAGAGGCGAGAGTGTCCACTTTTATCACTTTTATTTGACATTACACTGGAGGTCCTAGCTGTGCAACCAGGCAGAAAGAAAGAAATAAATGACATAAATGTGTAAAGGAAGAAATAGGGCTGTCTTAATTTGCAGGTGAAATAATGGTTTACATAGAAAATATGAAAGAATTTACAAAAAAACCCCCACAACACCACCAGAACTAATACAGAGTTATAGGATACAAACTCAATATCCAAAATAAATTTTATTTTTATATACTGTCAATAAACAATTGGAAAATAAAATGTAAACAAAATAAATTTACAATATCGTTAAACAACGTGAAGTTCTGAGGAACACATTTAACAGTAAAAATTCAAACAGTGCAAGATCTGTACATTGAAAAGCATAAAACGTTGCAGAAAGTAATTAAAGCCTAAATAAATGGAGAAGTATACCGTGTTTGCACATGGAAAGACTCAATATCGTTATGACATTCATTTTCCTCAGATTGGTCTGTCGATTCAACACGGTCTCTATCAAAATCTCAGCAGGAATTTTTGTAGAAACTCACAAGCTGATTTGACAATTCACATGCACAAGCAAATGGCCTCAATTAGCCAAAACAACTATGAAAAATGTTGAAGAAATGTGGAGGCCTTGTACTTCCTGATTTCAGAGTTTATGCTAATGCAAGAATCCAGACAGTGTGGGATTGGATAAGGATAAACAGTACATGGATGGAACACTATAGAGTCCAGAAATTGACCCGCACATACATGTTCATTTGATTTTTCACAAAGGCATGAAGGAAATTAAATGCTGAAAAGATAATTTTTTCAACAAATTATGCAGGAAACAACTAGATACTTGAATGGAAAAAAATGAACCTTGACCTATTCCCCGTATAATACACAAAAAGTAATTTGAGATCGATCATAGGCTTAAAGTGAAAACTATAAAACTTTCAGAGGAAAATCTCTCTGTGGAGCTGGGGTAAACTAAGATTTCTTAGAAAGGAGATAAAAAGCACTAAGCATTAAATTAATTGATTGATTGGATTTTTTGCAAAATTAAAAAAATTATTTGTTCTCCAAAAGACGCCAGTAAGAAAACAAAAGGCAAACGATAACCTTGGAAAAATTATTTGCAATACATGTATCTGACAGAAGACTTTTATCCAGGTATATAAAGAACTCCTACGACTCAATAACAAAAAGACACAGCCCAAGAAAAATTGTGCAAAGACTTGAAAAGACACTTGACAGAAGAAGATGAAAGAATGGTAGTGAGCACATGAAACTTTGCTCAATCTTATTAGTCATCAGTGGAATAGAAATGAAAACCACAATGAAACACCACGACACACTCACTGAAGTGGGTTAAACTAAAACGATTGATGACACCCAATCCTGGTGAAAACTTTCATCACGAGAAGTTTCATCATTGCTGTCGGTAGTGTAAAATGGTAATAAACACTCTGGGAAACAGGTTGGCAGCTCCTTATAAGGTTAAATATATACTCTATTCCCTCCCTAGCTATTTACCCAAGAGAAATGAAAACATGTTCACAAAAAGACTCACACAAGGATGTTTATACCAGCTTTATCAATAATGGCCAAAAACTGGAAACCACCCAAATGTTCATCTGCGTGAGATTGGATAAACCAATTGTGGTATATTCATACAATGAAATTCTACCCAGCAATAAAAATGGATAAACTACTGTTACATGCAGCAACATAAGTGAATTTTACAGACATTATGTTTAGTGAAAGAAGAATGACACAAAAGAGTTAATGTATGATCCCATTTATATGACATTCACTCAAGAAGGGGTGCAATTAGTTGATGGTGGTGTGGGAATCAGAGGGTGGGAGAGTGTGGTATTGATCGGGAGAGAGTACAAAATGGGGTATGGGAAATTTCTATATCTTGGTCTGGGTGGTTACATGGTTATCTACACATGTAAAAAATTTAAATAATGTTATAAACCAATGTGACCTTAATAAAAAATATATATGTATATTCAAAACAAAGGCAAAAACAGTCATCAAGCTGTAAACTTAAGATTTATGCATGTTATACATCTGACTGTATGCATTTTATACCTCAATTAAAACATTAAAAGATATAACAAATAGTGCCTCGCAGCATTTACACAGGTTGTTTGCATTGCAGGCACTTCATCTTTTCATATATAAAATTGGAAACTTAGAAATTTCCAACAGGAGGCCTCAGCTGCTGAATCTTGATACACTAATTGGGGAAAAGAGGAAATGACTAATGACAAAGGTCACCAAGTGTCAGTTCTGTGCTAGACACTTCTCAATGTCATACCAAACCACAGTGGTGGGTGCCCAGGCCAGCCAGCAGCCTGGAGTCCAGAGAGCACGGTGACAGATGACGGGTGGTGGTCCAGGCCAGCGGCCAGGATCACGGGAGTCTGTCAAGAGGTGAGCTGTCAAAGGCTGGCCCCAAAGGCGAGCAGATACACCCCTAGAGATTGTGAACTTTCTATTCAGAGATCTTGACGTCTGGGAGGCTGGACCACAGGAAGCAGGCCCTGGCCAAGGTGGTGAGGGAGGCTCAGTCATGGGCAATTGGGCAAGTCAGCCAGACAGGACAAGGGGACAAGACAGAACTTAGTTTCAGAGACAGGCAAATCTATGGGGACATGTGCCAACTTTGGGCTCATGACCGAAGAGCATACCATATGACGTTTTTCTAGTTTATGGCACACTAATTACTGGTGAGTTAGACTTGGTGTAAGTGACTGAAATCTGAACATGTGTTTTTTTTTTTTTTTGTCTCTCCTGTTTTTTTCTTCAGCTTTACTGAGATATAATTGACATATAACACTGTGTAGGTTTAAGGTGTACAATGTAATGATTTGATACACGTGTATATTGTGAAATGATTACCACAATAGTGTTAGTTAACATACCCATCACCTCACATAATTACCTTTTTGAAGGGGGTGAGACATTTAAGATCTACTCTCTTAGCAACTTTAAAGTATACAATAGAGTATTGTCAGCTGTAGTCACTACGCTGTACATTAGATCCCCAGAACTTATTCATCTCATAACTGGAAGTTTTATCCTTTGACCCACGTCTTCCCATTTCCCCCACGCCCAACTCCTGGTAGCCACCATTCTACTGTCAGTTTCTGTGACTTTGGCTTTTTTATATTCCATATATAAATGAGATCATACAGTATTTGTCTATGTCTGACTTATTGTACTTAGCAAAATGTCCTCAGGGTCCATCCATGTTGTCACAAATGGCAGGATTTCCTTTCTTTTTCATGGCTAAATAGTATTCCTTGTATATGTATACACATCTTCTTTATCCGTTCATCCATGGATGGACACTTGGGTTGTTTCCATATCTTGGCTACTGTAAATAATGCTGCAAGAACATGGGGTTGCAGATAACTTCTCAAGTTAATGTTTTCATTTTCTTCAAATAAATACTCATAAGTAGAATTGCTGGATCATATACTAGCTCTATTTTTAATTTTTTGAGGATCCTCCATGCTGTTTTCCATAGTGACTGCACCCATTTACATTCCCACCAACAGTGCACAAGGGTTCCCTTTTCTCCGCATCCTTGCCAACACTTGTTATTTCTTATTTTTTTGAGAATAGTCATTCTAACAGGTGTGAGGTGATATCTCATTGTGGTTTTGATTTGTATTTCCCTGATGATTAGTGCTGTTGAGCATCTTTCACGTACCTGTTGGCCATTTGTATGTCTTCTTTGGAAAAATATCTATTCAGATCTTCTGCCCATTTTTTAAATTGGAATATTTGGCTTTTTTTGCTACTGAGTTGTGTAGTTTCTTATATATTTTGGATATTAACTCCTTATCACATAAATGGTTTACAACTATTTTCTCCCATTCCATAGATTGCCTTTTCATTTTGTTGTTTCTTTTGCTATACAGAAGCTTTTTAGTTTGTTTTAGTCCCACTTGTTTACTTTTGCTTTTGTTGCTTGTGCTTTTGGTGTCACATCCAAAAAATCCTTGCCAAGACCAATGTCATGGAGCTTTTCCCCTATGCTTTCTTCTAGGGGTTTTATGGGTTTTGGTCTTCTATTTAAGTCTTTAATCCATTTTTAGTTAATTTCTATGAGCGGTTTAAGATAGGAATCCAATTTTATTCTTTTGTGTGTGGTTATCTAGTTTTCCCAGCCCCATTTATTGAAGATACTATCCTTTCCCCACTGAGTACCCTTGGCTCCCTTGTCAAATATTGGTTGATCCTGTATGTGGGAGTTTATTTCTGGGCTCTTGATTCTGTTCCATTAGTCTATGTGTCCTTTTTTAGTGCCAGTACCACACTGTTTTGATTATTATAGCTTTGTAGTATAGTTTGAAATCACGAAGTGTGATGTCTCCAGCTTTCTTCTTTCTCAGGATTGCTTTGGCTATTCAGGGTCTTTTATGGTTCCATATGAATTTTAGGATGGTTTTTTTCCATTTCTGGAGAAGATGCCATTGGGATTTTGATAGGGATTGCATTTAATCTATAGATTACTTTGGGTAGTATGGACATTTTAACAATATTAATTCTTCTGATCCATGAACATGGGATATCTTTCCATTTATTTGTGTCTTCTTCAGTTTCTTTCATCATTGTCTTATAGTTTTCAGTATATAAATCTTTCAGCTCCTTGGTTAAATTTATTCCTAAGTATCTTATTGTTTTTTGATGCTATTGTAAATAGGATTGTTTTTATTTCTTTTTCAGATATTTCATTGTTGGTGTATACAAACACAACTGATTTCTGTATATTGATTTTGTATCCTGCACTTTTACTGAATTCATTTGTTAGTTCTAACAGCTTTTTGGTTGAGTCTTTAGAATTTTCTATATATAAGATCATATCATCTGCAAATAGATACAATTTTACTTCTTCCTTTCCAATTTGGATGCTTTTTTCTTGCCTGATTGCTCTGGCTAGGACTTCCAGTACCATGCTGAATAGGAGTGGTGAGAGTGGGCACCCTTGTCTTGTTCCTGACCTTAGAGGAAAAGCTTTCAGCACTTCACTGTTGAGTATGATGTCAGCTGTGGGCTTGAATGACAATTTCTTGAAGTTCTCTGTGATTAGGGGGTGGACTTGTCCTGGGGCTTGACGCTATTGGAGACAGTAGTACTGGGGCAAACTGGAATGAGCTATTATTCTATCTCATTCTGCCCATCCATGAGTGGACAGACACTCATGATCAGCTGGAATCAAGGACATTTATTAAGTTCCTGCTGTAATGAGGGGCAGCCTAGGGCCCATCACTTTGCTACATGGCCAACAGCCTGATTGCAGGACTAAGAAAAGAGAAACAATAAAGTTGTTGAGGCACTTGGGACCAAGCATACAGGTGGTGTATGACTTTAGGACACAGCATAATGCAAAGGAGGGAGTCAGATACATCCCTATAAAGGGCTTAACACCTCCTGGCCTGGCCTCTTCACTGAGGCAGTGCTAAGTCCAGCCCATCCTCCTGCCAGCTTAGTGGCCTGGTCATGGGGACTGACAGCCATTATTGACTTAGAATTTCATGTGGCAGTTCTTGGTGACCTGCCACCCTTCCGTCCCTGCTCGCCAGCACTCAGGCTGTTTGAATAGGCTGTTTTGTTGTTATTTGTTAATTCCCAGTGCTAATTCATCCCCTACTCACAGTTATCTCAAAGCCCTCTCTGTTCCAAGCACACAGAAGCTCACACAGAGGTTGCTGTGATGTTCTAAAATGTGTGCTGTGTTACAATTCCTAAAAGGTTAGCCCAAAATATCAGCCTTCTAGTGACAGTGAAATAAAAATGCTTCATTGGAGCTTCAGATATATGTTTAAATAAAAAATTAAGAAAAAAAGATCTGTAAACATTTTTATTTTTACTGAATAGTTCCTTGTTTAAAAGATGTTGCACAAGTCACTATGTGAGTTCTGGTGCTGTGATGATGAGTAAGACACAATGGCTGTCCTCCACGGACTCTCAGACTGGGAGGGATGGGTGGCGATAATATGGGTCAAGGGGGAGGTGCAATGGGAGGGGTCTGGAGCAGAGGGAGGGCTGCCCCATTCTGTGGTTGGGGTGGCACATTGAATGGAGCATCCTTGAGCTGAATCTCGCATGATAAACAGCAGAGCGTGCCACTTCACACCAGCCCCAAGCAGAGGTGGGCAGGACCTGCAAGGTGAGGCGTGGGCTGTGAGCGAGCAAGCGGCGTGTTCAGGCTGGGCCTCAAGCCAGTCAGCATCCCGGGTCCTGGGCTCAAGAGGCTGGTCAGCAGATGACTACAGCGGCTGGTGGGTCCTCCCTGTGGTGAGACTTGTACAAGGCTGAGAACCGTCCACCTTTCCTGCAGGTGATGGGGCTGTGGCCTGAGCACACTGGTGTCAGGAAGATCATTCTGGAGTCAATGCTGAGAGGGTGACCCTTTGGAAGGCCACAGTAACAATTGCCCTGGAAGACTTAGGATCAGCTGGAGCTGTGGGGTGGTGGCAGTGAGCGTGAGGGCCAGTTGGTGAGACTGGGGACAGTTTGATGGGGAGAAAGCTGAAGGTGGAGTCAAGGGTGGCTCAGGGCTCCAGCTCGCACACTGGGAAGATAGGACGCCATTGGTGGAGATGGAAACGCAGAGCCCTAAGCAGTTCCAAATGGCGGTGGCTTCCGTGCTTTCCATCCCAATCTCCTGTTCGCTGGATTACCTCCAGATCCCCCAGGGGGTGGGTTTTCTGCGTGTTGTACCCGTTGCTTTGCCGTCACAGCCCCAGGAGTGCCTCCTCCAGCTGTCTCCTGCGCCAGGCACTGGCGGAGCTGCTGCCGAGGTTCAGGAAACGAGGATCTCGAGCCTAATTTCTTTTGCGTATTAAATGTACATTATTCTGCCTTATGTCAGCTTTAAGCAGTCACTAAGGGCAGTCAGGTTCCATAACGCTGTCTTCAGCTAAATGCGAAGATCGTTATTATTGAAACAAGATCTTCCTAGCTGACTGTACTCCAAATGCACGCTTTGGTGCCTGTAAAATCTATTTAAGCCCTCACGATTTCCCCCCTTTTATTCCTCCATCTACCAGAACAGTTAGAAGGAACTTTCAAAATGAGGAAGCTGTTAAGAAAGGGAGCAGGTATCAAACATTTGTTTATTTATGTATCTGTTGTTGAAAATTATCAAGATCGGTTTCAGGTGCCTAGAATTCAAATGTGCACTAAATGACCAAAGAGAGCGTATCATCCATCAGTCATTTTCTATTCTGAAAGGCTAAGTAATGAAAAGCAGACTCTTAATTTGACATGAAAGGGGAAAAGGAGGAGAAATTAGGAAGTAATATATTCAATTATAGGGGCCCTTTGCCAAGACCCTATTGATTTCATGTTCTGACGATCTCAGTTAAGTGTTAGTGGGAAAAAGATTCAGAAACAGATCGGATCAGACACGAGCTGCCCTCTACTCCTGAAACTCTTGTGTGTGTGACAGAAATGGTCAGGACTTCACTAGGAATGGACTCCATCTTTGAGGTCTGATCATATTGCCAGGCCCCGGACAAGAGCTTAAAGAACAGTGCAGGTGAGAGAAGAGGCCACAGAGACCCGGGCAGACCCCAAGAAACCTGGCAGACCCCATAACTGCCATGCAGTGAGAGGCTGACCAGGAGCCCCATGCACTTCTTTGCATATTTCCCTCTCTACTGAATTCTCTCCCACTGTCTCTCTGCCCTCTGAACCCAGTTTCTTTTCCACCCCCTCCCCGCACATTCACCTCTACTCTTCACCACCTGTCTGTGTGAGGGGGTTCCTTCATGTGGTCGTTGCCCTGACCACTGTGCTGGGTGCTGGGCTGGTCACAGTCCTGCCCTGGACGGGCGGTGCATACAGCTCAGTATGGCAAGGGCTTTGATGGAGGGATGTGCCCGCTTGGTGGGAGCCCAGAGGAGGGCACCTAGACCACACGGGGAAGGAGAGACTGTCGGGAGGCTTCTTGAAACCAGGAGGAGGCAGTCAGGAAGAGGAGGCAGAGGGCAGGTGGAGAGAGCTGCACGTGAAATATCTGAAGCGAGAGAGGGAGTGTGTTCTGGGACTGGACATAGTTCAGGGTAGAGGGGCACCATGTGTGTGTGCGTGCGCACATGGGCCCGTCTTTGAATGCACATTTATTGAGAACCTGCACCCAGCACCATTGGGGAAGATGACATCTCTGCTGCTGTGGACCAGGCTGTCTGTAGGGAAGGCCCCCTGTGAACAATGAGGGCCACGTGGGGTGATGTCTGTGCTAATACAGCTGTGCTGAACAAGCTCTGTTGGGGACTGGGCAGAAGGAGGGTCAGCAAGAGTTCCCCTAGGAGATCATGCTCTGGAGCCAGATACCTCCGTGTTCCAGTGTGTGATGTAGGGGCAATAACTGTACCTTCCTGAGACTCACTGTAAAATCAGAATGTCGTCCTTACACAGGGACAAGCACTGCAGGGCACATGGATGTGCTCAGGAGGTCCTAGCTGCTGGACCCCTTCATACGGTGATGCCATTCGTCATTTTTATGTTGTGTTTCCCTAGGAAAATGTGTTACGAATATCAGCCCTGCACCCCAGGGGTTATCTCCCCGGACAAGGGCAGTTCCATCCACTTTGACCTGCAGGGCTGCCACCTGCCACCTTCTGGGGGAAGGGGAGATTCTGGCACAGGGGTGCCTGGTGCAGAGCTGGGGACTGGCAAGGGTCTGGGGGTGGGGGCGGAGGTGGTAGACAAAGGGCCCTGGGTTTAAACTCTGTTCCAGGCTCTGAAACCAGACACGAACCCCACAGCCGGCCCGCCCTTCAAGCTCCAAAGCCAGGACACAAACCACTCTGGCGCATTTTGAGCATATTTACTTCTCCTTCTCACAGGAAGCAGGCTGGAACAGTAGACGCAGGGTGTCCTTCTGTGTCCTTTCTCCCACGATGTAGCAGGATGTTGAGTGAGATTTGTTTATCTGGCTGTCCTGGAATTGCAGCTCAGGTTCAGAGGACAAAGGTGCAAAGAAGCCCACGTTCCCAGTTCCGAAAGCCACCAGTGAGTTGCCAGGTGTTGGACCCAGCCACCCTGCTTCCTGCAAGAGGCTAGTGGAGGACCAACCACCACCCACCTGTCGATGCGGAAAGAAGGCAGCGGCTTTTGGAGAGGGCAGAGTTCAGGAAGAGAGGCTGCTGGTGGGCAGGAGGGGGTCCCCTTCCAACGCCGAGCAACGGAAACCAAGGTAAATCGGGAAAAAACATCTAAAGAGAAAAGCGAGAAATAATTTGGTGTGCAAATACGTAAGAGTGAAAGAGGAAACAGTTGAATTAGCCAAGGAAAAAAGACAGAAAGAACAGCACAGGGGAAAAAAGACAGAAAAACAGAAATAAAAATATGATAGGACAGTAAAAACTAGAAAAACCATAAAACTCTAGAAAAGTAGAAAAATACAGAAAGATTCAAAATATGGGAGAGTGAAAAGTGGTTGAGTAAGGCTAGAAGAAAAGAGAGAGAACCATAGAAAGATTTTTTAAAAAGAAAGACTTAAAAAATACAAGAAGGCAGAAAAATATATAAAGACCGCACACATACACACACACACACACACACAGAAAGACAAGATTGAAAGTCACACAGGAGGAGAGAGAGGAAGGCGCAGGTGTGGGCTGAGCAGGTGAGGAACAGCCTGTCCTGCCCTGGCCCAGAGCAGTGGGTCATTGGCTGTTTGAGGACCGCCCTGAGGAATCAAGGGCACCTAGTGGGGCTGGTGGGGACCCTGGAGAAAAAGGGCCTTGTGCTCTGCCTACACCAACAGTGCAATCATAGAGAAATGCGGACAGGACCCAGAGAGACCCCCAGGCCCCCAGCCTGGGCTGATCTGCAGCAGAGGGGAGGGGAGGCCAGGTGAGCATCTGCTGGAGAGGGCCAAGCCTGGAGAAGCCAGACCACAGGCTCCGCCTATGGCAGAGAAACAAAAGAAGAAAACGGAGAAGGAGACGGAGAAAGAAAAAAGACTGTGGCCTGGGATGATTTGACTTGCAACATTTCCATTACTTTACAGGTGGGTATCTGCCAGGCAGGTACAGGGCTTATTCCCTCCTGAGCAGCAGGCCCAGAAGCCTAGGGGATAGGTGGCTGCAGGCAGTGGGGACAGCTGTCCTGAGGGGGAAAAGGGGAAAGTGAAACTTTTACTTCTCTATAAAAAAATTCAAAATTTTTTTCCTCTTTCATTCTTTCAAATGCATGTCGTATTATACTCTATTTGATGGCACAATTTAAGACACACGGCACTTAGCACGTGTCATGGAATCTGATACGCAAACTCAGTGAGGTTCTTCTACTCTCTAGGTGTGGGTACAGTTCTTGGTCGGGACTTTCCTTCTGATTCTGCCCTCTATCCATAGTGAGATTAGAAGGGAGAGGGCAGATTTAAGAGTGAGCGCAGAAAACAAATTCAAAGGACACAGCAAATGGATTTGGGGCTGAGTACAAAGGGAAGAATTTTTAAATGCTGCTAAAGACAGGAGCTTAAGAGAGTGTAGAAAGTGCCGTGGCTCCATGACTGAAGCAGGACCTCGGCTCTTGCTGTCCTTCCCCTCCACCCTCCCATTGTGGGTTGAATTGTGTCCCCCAGAAAGATATGTTCGAGTCCTAACCCCTGGTACCTGTGAATGTGATGTTATTTGGAAATAGGGTCTTTGCAGATGTAATCAAGTGAAGATGAGGTCATACTGGAGTGGGGTAGGCCCTAATCCCATATGACTGGTGTCCTTATGAGAAGAGGCATGACACAGAGACAGACACCAGGGAGAATGCTTTGGGAAGATGGAGGTAGATATTTAGGTATTTCAGTATTCCATCTACAAGCCAAAGAATGCCAAAGATAGCTGGCATCCACCAGAAGCCAGAAGAGGCAAGGAAGGATCATCCCCTAGAACCTTTGGAGGGGGCGTGGCCCTGCCAAGACAAGACTTCCAGCCTCTGGAACTGTGAGAGTACACATTTCTGTTGTGTTATGTCACCAAGATTGAGGTAATTTGTTACTGCAGCCGTGGGTAAATAATCTAACTCCTTAGCGCAGCTTTTAACTGTTCTTACACTCACAAGATGGCTAAGTTCCAAGCAGGAAGATGGGAAAAGGACAGAGATAAAAGGGCACATGCCAGCTTGGGTATCTTTTTTTATCAGGAAAACAATAGCTTTCACAGAAAACTACCCTGTAGACATCTACCTACTCTCTAACCTATGTCTAACCCTGGCTGCAAAGGAGTCTGGGGAGGTGAGCCTTTTTTAAATCAGCTTTTATTATACACACGTGCACACACATATATACACATATATGTATATACACACACACATATATATATATACGGTTGTCCCTCAGTATCTGCGGGGGATTGGTTCCAGGAGCCCCTCAGATACCAAAATCTGTGGATGCTCAAGTCCTGTATATAAAATGGCATAGTATTTGCGTATAACCTACACACATCTTCCCATATACTTTAAATCATCTCTAGATTACTTATAATACCTACTACAATGTAAATCGTTGTTATACTGTATTGTTTAGGAAATAATGACAAGAAAAAATTCTGTACATGTTCAGTACAGATGCAACTTTTGATCCACAGTTGGTTGAATCCGTGGATGCAGTACCTACAGATACGGAGGGCCAACTGTGTGTGTGTGTGTGTGTGTGTGTGTGTGTGTGTGTGTGTGTATAAATTATGTATATTAAATTTATGTATATTAAAATTCAGCAATTTCAAGTGTACAATTGGTGAGTTTTGACAAATGCACTTGGCCCTACAATCACTACCACAATCTAGATATAGAACATTCCATAACCCTGAAAAGTCCTTCGTGCCCCTTCTGCAGTCAATCCCCTCCCCCAACTCTGACTCCTGAAAAACACCGGTTTTTCTTTTGCTACAGGTTTGCCTTTTTAAATAATTTAATATAAATGGAATAGCATAGTATATAGACTTTTGTATTTAGCTTTTGTCACTTAACAAAATGCTTTTGAGATCCATCCAAGTTGTTGCATGTATCAATAGTTCCTTCCTTTTGACTGGGGAGTAGTATTCCTTTGTGTGAATGTACTATCATTTGTTTATCCATTAACCAGTAGGTGGATATATGGATTGATTCGAGTTTTGGCTATTATGAATTCAGCTTCTATGAACATTCTCATACAAGTCTTTGTGTGGACATATGTTTTTATTTATCTTGTATAAATATCTAGGAGTGGAATGGCTGGGTTCTGTGGTAGATACATGTTTCACTTTATATGAAACCGCCAACTGTCTTGCCAAGTGGCTGTACCATTTTGCATTCCCACCAGGTCACACCACATCCTCGCCAATACTTGGTATTTCCAGTCTTACTCATTTTAGCGATTCTAGTGGATGTGCAGTGGTATCTCATTATAGTGTTAATTTGAGGTTTTCAAATCTTTTTCATGTTTATTTGCCATTCATTTATCTTCTTTGGTGAAGTGTCTATTCAATGTTTTTGCCCATTTGTTAAACTGGATTTTGTTTCCTTACTGTTGGGTTGTAAGATATCTTCATAAATTCTATACAGACATCTTTTATTATATATGTGATTTGCAAATATTTTCTCCTGATCCATTATCCACCTTTTCATTTTCTTAACAGTGTTTTTAAAGAGCAGAATTTTAATGAAATTCAACCTTTTTGTGTCTTATCTCACAAAATCTTTGCCTAACCCAGCGTCGCTAAGATTGTCTCTCATGGTTTCTTCTAGAAGTTTTGTAGCTTTAGCTCTTACATTTAGGTTTACTATCCACTTTGAGTTAACTTTTGTATTGGCGTGCAGTAAGGGTTGAGCTTCACTTATTTATGTGTTTGTTTTTACACGTGGATGTTCAGTTGTCTTCGCACCGTTTGTTGAAAAGACTGCTTTTTCTCAAAAGACCTTGGTACCGTTGTTGACAATCAGTTGACCGTACATGTGTGACTCTATTTCCAGACTATTTTTTTCATTCATCTATATTTTTATCCTTATTCCAATGCTACGATGTTGTGTTTACTACAAATTTATAGTAAGTCTTGAAAACAGTTAGTGTGAATACTCCAACTTTTTATTCTCAAAATTGTTTTGAATATTCCAGGTCCTTTGTATTTCCATAGAAGTTTTACAATCAGCTTGTCAATTTCTACAACTAAAGTCTGCTGGGATTTTGACTGGCATTGTGTCCATTCTATAGATCGATGTGAGAAGTGACGTCTTAGCGATATAGTTTTCTGACCTATGAACACAGTAGATTTCTCCCTTGGGGTGCTCCTTTTAAATTTCCTTCTGCAAGGTTTTTGGTTTTCATTTACAGATTTTGCGTGTGTTTTGTAAAATGTATCTGTATTTCATATTTTTATTGCTATTGCAATGACATTTTTATTTCAAGTTCCAGTTGTTTGTTGCCAGAATATAGAAATACAATTGATTTTTGTATATCAAAATCTTGTATCTTATGACTTTGCTTAATTCACTTACTAGTTCTAGTAGCTTTATTATATATTCCTTAGGATTTTCTACATAGAAAATCATGTCTTTTTGGATGAAGACAGTTTTACTTATTCCTTTCCAGTCTCTACACCTTTAATTTCTTTTCCTTGCCTGTTACCCTGGCTGGCCTGCAGTACAATGTTGACTAGAAGTGGTGATAATGGACATCCTCATCTTCTCCCCAGTCCTAGGGGAAAAGCATCCAGTCTTCTACTATTAAATGTGATGTTCGCTGAGGATTTTTAGTAGATCCTCTGTAGGGAGGTAAGTATTTTTAACTGGCTATATTGCTGCCCAAAGCTATTTGGGGCTTTTCCAGAGAAGAAGTGGATATGGGCGTCCACCAAAGGGGAGGCCAGCAGGGGTTTCTTTATGAGTTCAGCTCTGTCTTAGCTGTGTGATGATTTATTAGGAAATAAGCATTTATTTCCATTAGAGGTTTTAAGTGTGGGGCGTGGTTCACATTAAACATGACCATGTGTGACAGTGCATCTTTATAAAGTGTGTATTTGGGAGGGACAGGTGTTGCCAGGGGACCAACTCCCCATCAGTCCATTGGGAGGCAGTGTAGCCTGTGGTTAGGAACATGGGCTCAGAGACCGGGGGGCCCGGTCCGAACCCAGCTCTTCAGGCTTGGGCAAGTTCCTCAACCTTTCTGTGTCACAGTTTTCCATTTGCAGAATGAAGATATCAAAAGATATCAATAATACCTACTTCCAGCGCTTCTGAAGACTAAATGAGAAAATGCAATATGGGCTTAAAACAGTGTCTGTTGTCTCGTGCATCTCAGGAAGGATTTCGTTTGCATAAGGATAATTTACATGTAAGTTTTCAGTGGTAGGTTTACTGCTTGAAGTAAAGAACAACCACACCATTTAAAAAATCATCTCTCCTGAAACCTCGTATGAAGGTTTTGTAAGGTGGGAGGGTTAGATATTTGATTTCTGTTGTTTTACAATGTTGTTTGTGCAATAAATGCGTTTTAATATCCTGTGCGTTGCAGAGGCAATTATCAGCTGGGTGACAGTTGTGGGCAGCAACACTGTGGAGTTAACACTGAGTAGGCACGTGGAGGCTGAACCAGAGTTTGACCTTCTGATCTGCTCGTTTTGACCACTTGACAGTGGGATGGAGTGTGACCCCACCCACTGTTCCTGGGCACCCCACCTGGATGTGTGGACCACTGTACAGCCCCCACTTGGCTTCAGCCTATTATTTCCTGCCAATAAACTCTAATTCAAGGGGAGAGAGGCTTTTCATCGGTCGCTTTCCTGGGCATCTGCCCTAGTAAAGCTGCCTTTCTGTCAACATGTTCCAAGTCTTAGGTGCCATCCTTTGGTGGCAGGTGAGTCATGCCAGCCTTCCTGCCTACCGAGTGGGGGCAAGGGGACACTTGCCAGCAGGGATGACGTTACACCAAGCCTGCTTGAGCGGATCCTATAGCAGCACTGTGATGTTGACATATAAGGAAAAGCACTTACGAGCCAGCTGGCAGGCCTTCCAGGGGCCTTTCCCCTTGCTTTTTCCTTTTGCCTCATACTTTTTGAAGGGTTCAGTCACAGCAAGTTTTGCACAGGGCCCTCTGTGAGTTTTTCCCATCTGAAACCCCTTCAGGCACAGTTCTACATTGTCCAGCCAATTGTCTGTCCCTGGTTCTCTCTAGATCAGGCCAGTGAAAGACTTATCTACACATTGAGTTTTTAAAAAATGTAAAAGTGCCCTTGATTCTATTTGGACACAGCTGCACAATATTTTATCCTTCCTCTCTCCTTCCCATGCAGTGATGGGGCGCAGCCAACACATGTTAAGGAGGGCCTGTCCACCAGGCCCCGGCGTGGATTTCCCAGTGTTTTCCTCTACAGCATGTTGGGTAGGGTTCCGGGACTGGAGTATTTGGCCAGCTCTCGTCCTCACCTCTGCCAAAGATGTTCTGCAGGCTGTTCCTTGAGAATTGCACATCTCCACCTCGCCTTTTCAGTTGCAATTGTGACACCAGTACACAGAGATACTGATTCAGGGAGTGAGACAGACATTATCCCCTCCCTCGACTGCCATGTGATGCCCCGGTGAGGTGGGGACTCCGAGGCACTTGTGACGTGGTCCTCCACACTGTGCCTGCTGCCCCAGGTGATTGTGCTAAATTATACATGGGCACAGGCTTTCTGCAGCACAGTTTTTCCACTGAAGACAAAGCACTCTGTTCCAGGAGGGATTTTACAAAGCGAGTCCTCCAGGCCCTGCAGGAACGGAGGAGCCGCAGGAGGCAGGTTACTTTCCAGCCACAGCGCTCAAGTGTGAGTTTAAAACAAACGAGAAACAGATACATAGAGTCGAACTTTCTATTTGAGTGTTATTTCTTTGAGCAAAGAAAATTGCTAAAAGTTTAAATATCACGCCGTTAGGTTTTCGAAACAAAGAAAAGCGAGAAGACACAAAGAAAAGTCAGAAGTGCCAAATTTAACTCTCTGGTCTGATCAGATAAGAATCTGCCTGTAGCTCCACCCCCATGACTGTAACTGCCAGCTCCGTGATTCGGCATCTTTCTCTTCTCCGTGCATTTTGTTCATTCTTACTTTATTCCAGTTATATTTCCTCACTTTTCTCCAACTAAAAAACAAAACAAAGCAAAAAAAACTCCCTTCATTTGAGTGATGGAAAGACCATCATACACAGAGTAGACTCACAAAAGCTGTTCATTAGGTGAATCAATGACGGAAATGTCCCGTGAGTCCAGGTTCCATGTTTATGTGAATTCCTCTCACATATCGAACACAACCGCTACCAAATGCCAATTCTGGAGATGTGACGGTCGTTCCAGAAACAACTTGAAAACAAATGGAAATACCTGCCTGCAATGGAAGGAGGGAGGGAGGGAGGTGGGTTGGTTTTGTTGTGGACTAGATATAAGTAGTTAGTTGTGGTATTTAGAATTCTTCAGGCAGTGAGGGACCCAATTAAAACAGTCTCCCTTTATCTGTGCGTGAGTTTCCCCTTCAAATTGTTTCTGGAACGCCTGTTACATCTCAAGAATTGGCAGCTGGTAGTGGCTGTGTTTGATATGTGAGGAATTAATATAAACATATAAACTGGGCTCACAGTACACTTATGACATTTCTTCATCTAATGAATAGCTTTTGTGGGTCACAGAGGCCAGCCTTGCAACATGCCCATGCTGAAGGTTGTGTTGAAAATGTGCATATTTGCCATCTGCCTAACTACTAAGCTTGATTCTCTCAGAATATCATCAGCGGTTTTCCTTTTGTCAATTTGACAGGTGATGACCAAGAAGGAGGACTTTTTCAGTGCCTGGAACTCATGCCTTCATCATGTTGCCTCCCTGTCTCTGGCACGCATCCACAGAGGTCAGTTGGCTCGGGCTGCATGTTCATAACTGAGTGACTCAGAGGGCGGTAGGTTATCTGGGAATAAGACTCTGCAGAGAATGAACAATCCCCGCCCTAGTCTGAGCCCTTGTGTTGAATTTAGGGCCCCCAAATAACATAACTCCCAACTTATTAGAAAGACTGATGAAACGACACCCACAAAACCCAACACTAAACCCCAGGAACAGCGCACCTAACAGAACCCGATAGTCGCCAGCCACGCTCGATAGGAACCAGCTGGCAAATGGCGGCCCTCAGCCGTGGCCCTCTGCCCAACAATGGCTGCCATTGCCAAGTAAACAAATGGGAGGGTGTGTGCACAGATAAAGGGGGATCACTGCCTGAAGAATTTCAAGTACCAGAACTAAATACTTACACCTAATCCCCAAACTAGCAAGAAACTAGTTCAACCTTTTAAAGCTACGGTTTTCAACCAGAAATGACTGTGCCCTCCAGGAAACATTTAGCCAAGTTTGGAGATATTTTTGGCTGTCACAACTGAACAGGGGTTGCTAGTGGGTAGAGGCCAGGGACGCCACTAAACATCCTATGGTGCAAGGGCAGCCCCCATGGCAAAGAATTATCCTGCCCCAAATGTCAGGAGTGCTGAGGGTGAGAAACCTTGAATGTTCGTTTTGACCTCAAAAGACCAAAATCACATAAAATGAAATGAAACGTTGAAAACAGAGTAAGATCCATGAAGACATGGCAAATTTTTCTTGAAGTTATTGTTTAACCTCTAGAAGTGTTGGTTTCTTCATCATTAGTCCCTTACTCCATGGGGGGAAAGTATTAAAAGAGAAAGGCATGCGCTGTGCTTGTTGGCTCTGCAGGATTTGCCATCCACCAGGTGCACTGCTGGCCCTGGGAAGGCAGGGTGGGGCTTGGTCACCACCACCGCTCCGAGGCCAGGCTCCTAGTCCCAGCGTGTCCCCGGGCACGTCTTGTGGGGTGGAATTCCTTGATGTTTTCTGTTAAGAGTCAAGCCAGCAAGCCAGGAATGCTTGCATCCCACCCAACCTCCCAGCCTGCCACCCACACTCCCTCCCCAACCAGGCCATTACAGAAGAGCAAAGTGCCGTGTTATTAATCACTATGGGAATGCCCAGGACCCTCCCTCAGAATGGACAAGAGCTGTATTGGAGTGAGTAGTTTAGGCACAGCCCGAGCCTGGCCTCTTCCATCCCTCTAAGCACAGCCCAGCCTTGGGACCTTGGTGAGCCTCGTGACCCAGGGCTCAAGGGTAAGGACCAGAATGAGAATGCTCAGGTGGACGTGCCAAGAACACAGGTTCCTCATGAGATGGGAGCCCACAGGAGCACCACACTGGGGGCCAGCCTTTCTACACAGTGACCGCACCCTGTAATATCCACGGCTTCATTAGCATTCCAGATTCTGATTGATTTCCACCTGCTGATCCCTGGGGCAGGGAAGGAAGGACAGGAGAGGGGCCGAGAGGGTCAGAGGAAGGGCAAAAGTTTCCCTCCACATGGATCATTAAGAAAAAAGATTGGGTTCCCTTGTTTGCAGATCCAGAAATCTTAATTTGTCTGCATCCACCATATATGAGGCTCAGGGGAACTGACTCACCTTAACTGAACTCAAGTGACAGATGTATAAACCAGAATGCCAGTTTATTCATCACCAGTCAAAACCCAACTGCTGAGTCATCGTGCATGCTCTGTCCTGTCTGTGGGGGATCTCCATGTGGAATTCAATGATAATCAGAAGGTTGGACTGTCTGGACAGCTCTTGGTGGGCAATCTGAATGTCCACGCCAGCCTGCCTACCACAGAGGCCAGATCCCAGAGCCACAGGGTGTCTGCTTTCTGGATGTCTTGGTGTGCTCAGCACCAACCTCACCCCCTAAGAAATTTATATAAACTGTCCGTCATCTGGTGGTGGGTTATTTTTTCATATTTGTTGATCAGGCTGAAACTTATCTGGAATATGAAACCGCATTCAAGACGCCCTTATTGAAGGCGAGTACATCTCGGGCCTTCTCATCCTCTCTGTGTGGACTTCAATGGCTCCACTTTCAGGGGTGCTGTGGCCCTTGTGCCCAGCTCTCCCTCTATTCCCCTGTGTACTGACCACAGATATTGCCCTTCCCGGGGCAGGAGGATGAACCGTATGGACTCCAGGTAAAAAGCTTCCAAACATTCCGAGATGGTATTAAATTTGAAAGGGGGCATCAAAGAATCACTGAACTCATGCCTTCACCTTAGAAACATTAGAAACATTGACCGTTACCCCTCGAGCTACTCATCCCACTTGTTGACAGGGTGAGTAAGCTTAGCGTGAGGCTTGAGAACTCAGGCTCCAGAGTCAGGTTGTTCCAATTCAGAGGCTATATTTAACCCTACCAGCTGTGTGACTGTGAGTGAGTTAACCAACCTCTCTGTGCTTTAGTCTCATCTTCATCTGCACAATTAGATAATGTGATATTTACCTCGTGAAGCTGTTGAGAAGACACTTGAAAGCCCTGACCCATAGTTTTCAGTAAAAACTTTTTATTACTGTTAATTAGTACTCTACAGAAACCTTAGTTCCCATAACCAAACTAGAACATTTAGATCTCTGTTCCGTAAGAGGAAGAAAAAGAGAAAGATTAAATAGGTTAGGTTCCAGTGTAGGAAGTCTTAACACCAGGAAGAAACATCAAGGATTTGATGTTGCCACAGCACAAAAGAAATCCAAATTGATTCTGAACCTTTCATTGGTTTATAACCACAGTGGCATAAGTGATTATTTTCAGTAACAGAAGAAAAATAATAAGAATTAGTTCAATGATAGTGTCAAGAAATCCCAGGAACGTTTGAAATAGAGAAGTCCATCCATAATGAGGAGGTCTGTGCAGAATAGGGTCTAGCGGTGGGCTTCTCTGAGCACACACTGCCCGGGGAGGATTTAGTCGGCGTGTCACTTGTTGAAAGCGCACGCTGCCCCTCCGGCAGGGTCTCGAGGGGATGGGACGAGAAGGAGAAGGAGCCCATCTGTCTTCAGCGACTGGGCTCAGATGTTGCCTGTGGAGACTTTAAGAGCACAAAGGAGGAGTGGAAAGCAGTCTAAGAGAGCACAGACCTCAACGTCACCCCAGGTGAGAACGAACTCAGAATCTCGCCGTTTTTATTAGGAACAAATGAAGAAAGCCTTCCAGCATCAGTACCCCTGTCACCTGAAGACTCGGGGAGACCATGTTTGAAATAAAAATGTGAAGCGGTCTCTTGTGGTTTCTAAAGTGGGATGTAACCATTACAATGATAAATGGTTATTTTTCTATGATACCCGTTTTTATCTTGCCCTAGAAATAGCAGTTCTGAAGCATGATGCTGTCTGAACCTCTAAGGGCATACCAATTCCTCAACAAAAAAGAGAAATGAAGCACTTTTATTAAATAAATTATATCCACCATTCTCCAAAGTAAATTATATCCACCATTCTCCAGCTCCATGCAGAATTATCTCCTGTTCTCTCCTTCTCACGGCTTGTGAGTAGTTCTCATTATTCTGCAGCAAGTCTTTTTTCTGGTTCTTAGTAAAGTGACTAATAACTTGGAATGTTCACATTAAGGACAGGTTGTAATTATAATTAGAATATATAAACAGCGTGGATTTCTGCCTGTCAGAGGATTCATTTCAGACTCCTCTCAGGAGGCTTTGTTTCCAAACAAGACTTTCTTTGTTAATAAAAATGTGATCACATGCGTTATTAGAGCATTGTTTCTGTATTTTATCCATCTGTGCTTGTTTCAATATTCTTTCTGGGATCAGCATTTTCCTCCCCATTGTTGATGGGGCTGCTCTTTATACAAACTACACTCACCTTGATTTAGTTCTGGCTCTGGCGTTCATCTTCTCGGAAATGATGGGACTATACTTACCACCTCCTTGATGTGCATTACATAATGCAAGCTCAGAAAAATAAAATGTCACAACTTCATCCAGAAGTCCTGTATGAGTGTAGGTACTTGATGTCCCCTTACACTCAACTGCACACATCCCCCAAGTCCCTGAGTCATCCCCACTTGAAGGGCAAACCTGGGATGGAACCAGTCAAAAGTCAACGCATCTTATTCTTTGAGTAACGGGTTTCTGCAGTGTTCTGCTGTTCCTGCTGGAGCTGGAGGTCTGGCAGGTGGGGAAGAAGGGTGAGAACCACAGGTACTCTGTTGGCAGTGACAACTCATGTGCCTTCCTTTGCCCTCGGCACCCTCTGCTGGGTGGGACGAGCTTTAGAGTAGTCCCAGTGTGCCCTGAGTGGTGGTCTGAGGGAGGGAGGAGCTTTGGGTACCGCTGCCCCTGCTGCTGACCTCTCTCTGTGTCTAGTCCCTGTTAAATATGTGGGTGGTGGAAGCCGGTGATGATGGTCTAGTGGTTAAGATTCGGCGCTCTCGCCACCGCCACCCAGGTTCATTTCCTGGTCAGGGAACCACACCAACTGTCTGTCACTTGTCATACTGTGGTGGCTGCATGTTGCTGTGCTATACCACTGGTATTTCAAATACCAGCAGAGTCACCCATGGTGAGACAGGTTTCAGTGGAGTTTCCAGACCAAGACAGACTGGGAAGAAGGACCTGGCCACCCACTTCCGAAAAAATTGGCCATGAAAACCCTGTGACTAGCAGTGGAGCACTGTCTGACAGAGCGCTGGAAGTGAGAGGACGGCACAAAGAGACCGGGCAGGGTTCAGCTCCGCTGTACACAGGGTCGCTAGGTGTCAGAATCCACTTGACAGCACTAACAACAAAGAAGCAGGCAAGGGGGTCCAGAGAGCCAAGAGTGGGCAGGCGTGATTTGCCACCAGATCCCGGCAGACCGGGATCTTGGAGGCCCCGACACGGGAGGAGAAGGGACGTTTCCTGTTTTCTCTGTCCCAGTCACAGGGTTGAACCTCAGGCCCATCGGTTCTTGAGAGCAAACAGTGCAGCTGGGAGTGGAGGGTCTCCTCTCAGAGTTCACGATGGCCAGGAGAGGCCCGTGTGAATGTTCTACATGCTCTTCAGGAGTCTCTGGGCCCCCAGTGCCCAAAGTCTGGGCAGTGGAGAGGCGCCCTCTGGAAACCCAGGAGGTGGCAATATACAAGGAGAAAGTGGGAACTCGCCTTCCAACTGCACTTGCACAACGAGTTGCTCCTATCCTCATTACAGCGGAGCTTCTCCCCCGAAGCCTCGCCTTCTCCCCGCAGCCACGTAGGTGAACTTAAGGTTTGGGTCAGCTGGACCCTAAGACCCCAAGTGCTGTTTTCTCCAGAAGTGCTGTCACGCTGCCCTCGCTAGAGGCCTGAGCCCCCAAGGACCTTGATCACCCCAGAACCTGGGAGCATGTCACTGAAGAAAGGTGTCTTGAGAGAACTCTGCTAACTCATTCTCCTTTGAAGGCGGTGACAATTTATGAGATGGTTTAATGACAAATGACCTGAGGATTCTGTTGCTCTAGGAAGAGGGGGACAAAAGGAAAGAGCACAGTCTGATTCTTGAATGACATTTGCTTTGTGAAGGACTGTTATGAACAGAATTTAGCTACTGTACTTGACCCAGATGCTAATAAAATGTCACTTGTCTTTTGGGCCACAGGATATCAGCGGATCGTAATGATCACTGCCGTCTCCATCGACTGAGCATCTCTGTGCCGGGGCCACGCGGAGCGCTGGCTCTTGTCATTTCTTTATCTCCACAACCTCACAAGGCCCGCTGAGGAAACTGAGGCTTAGAGGGGTGAAGGATTCATTGCCTAGGATCACATACAGATAAGTTGTGGAGCCAGGACTTCACCCCAGGGCTGGGTAACCCCAAAGCTTTGCTCAGAAAGGCTTCCTAGGCATCAGATTGTGAGGGAAGCCCTCCCACCCCCAACTCCCCCAGGGCTTTCCTTCCTACAGATGAACACCAGAGAATGGGAATTCTAGCGTTCTGGAACTTTCAGAGATTTTTCTTTGTATATTTATGTAACACATACCTTCCTACATTAAAGTTGGCCTATACTGCTTTTCACGCTTCTTACTGGATTTGTCCCTGAATACTGCTTCTTGTTCTTTCTATCTCAGAGGCTTTCTGTGAGCATTAAGTGAGAAAACGTGCGGAAGCAGTGGGACCTCCTAATAACGAGGAGAGCTAACTCATGGGGAGGGCTCAGAGCACCCAGCCCTGTGCAAAATGTGGTGGATGGAGCACTCATGAATCCCCCACAAGGCAACAAGGAAGGGACCACTATCTACCCAATTTCCATCTGAGGAAGCTGAGGCACAGAGAGGTTAAGTAAATTGCCCAGGGTCACAGAGCAGAAGGAGGATTGAAATCCCAGCAGACTGCTGCCATCTGCCCACCTTGCAGGGTCTGTAAGTGCTCGTTGGACCTGAATCTGGTAGCTCAGCATTGCCAAAGAGGCAAGAAAAAGAAGCCCTCCCCACTTTTTAAACCTCCCCACTTTTTAAACACGTATTTCTACTCTTTTGTGTCCCACTGTGTGACAAAGATACATTGAAGGTATATTGAAAAATGAACCTTAGGTGATGTACTGCAAAGATCTGATCTGCAGTCTACACTGACTTCACAGCTTCTGGCACCTAAGTTGTTTCAAAATAAGGTTAAACAGTACCCAGGTTGGCAGGTGAAAGGAACGCAATAAGTAAAAAAGAAACAATTTGCACAGCATAACTCTATATTTTGACTTTTCTGCTAGGAATATGAATAAGAGTAAGACCTAAGCTGTGAATAAAAATAGAAGCAGAGGAACACTTGTCTTATCGTAGCAATTCTAGGTATGATTTTATGTAAAAATATGATCCCGTATTCCATATTATAAAGTTAAACATATTTGCAATAAACATAAATTTAAATTTAGGTTTTAAAGGACAGCATGTTCTAATCTCACAAAACATTTAGCAAATAACCTTTGAGTTCACATGAGCCACCCACACAGAAACCAAAATGAACTACAGAAAAACATAGAAAAAGCAACTGTCTGTTGACAGCCAGATTTTCTTTCAGCTCTTTGAGTTTTTTGTCTATAAATAATCTGTGTGTTTCAAATGTGACCATTTTCTTTAGAGGTGTCTCCTGGCATGTTCTCACTTCAGTGTGTTTTAAAAATAAGAATTAAATGTGTAAATAATGGGAACTGTTGAGTTTGGGGAGGGGAGATTGTCAATATACAGGCTTTTTAGATACCAAAAGTGTCAAAATGAAGCATTAAGATGAGGGATTCCTTCTTCAGGACATCTGTTTATCTTTTATGAAATCTGGAGCTTGATAAATTGCCAGAGATAAAAACATCATTTTTAACCTATCATCGATCCCAAATGTCAGGAGGAGAAATAGTGCTGTGTCTCCTCTTTGTGAATTTACCTCTCTCTTTGCTGACGAGTTATGGGATTTTATTTGCAGAGAAAACATAATGCTCAATTAACTTGAAAATGATGGCTTTTACTCAGAAACGTGAGAACTGAAAAGAAAAAAAGCATTTAATCCCCTGAGATATAATCATTTAACAAGTTTTGCTCTATGCTTAAAGTAGCATAGAATGTTAGATGGGAAATGATCATAGGATAACCAAAAGTGAGGTTTTGATCGGCATTTCACCTTCCTTTCCTGACTGTGGACCCCTGAGCTGGTATGCAAAGAGGATCTTGAATACTCGATGGGGAAATTTTATTTAACATCATTGGAAGTAGAGATTGATGAATCTATCTGTTGTGACTTTTCTTCCCCTAAAAAATCACACAGAAATTCTCTCTTCCTTGGCAGCCTGGAAAATAAAATTCCCACAGATATCTATAATTGTAGGTGAAAATTCTCCTGTGTCCAAGAATAAGCCAAAAGGACTTGTAGTGGAGATGGCATCTAACCTTTTCTTGCTGTGAACTGAAGGATAAAACTGCATAAACTGAAAAAGTCAGTTAGTCAAGAAAACATAACATGGCAGAAAAAAAGGCTTTTTGAAATAGCTGGTTCTTAAGATGTAATATAGTTTCTTGATTCAGTGACTATTAGAGTTTCTTGCCTTGTGCGTACTTTATAGTTGTTAATTCCCGAGAAGTTTAAGACAAATTGAATTTTATGCAAACTCATTCCAGGCCTTGGACGTGCGGTTGGGTTTTTCTGACAATTGCTACAAAAAGCTTTTGTCAACAGCTGGTCAGGAGACACGCAGGTTCTGTCCTCAGCCCCAGAGGTGCCTCAAGTCCCAGCTGCACGAGACCAGTTGCAGCTGTGAGCAGATGACCTCAGTTTCCTTTTGCAAGGAACATGCAAACCGTGTTGGTCCTAAGGCATGGGAGCAAGGTATTGCCGCAGACTGTGGGACCAAAACGGCAGCAGGTCTGGGGAAGCAGAGACTTGTTCCATGTCTCAAGCTCTGAATGCCCCATGAAGAACAAATCTGGGCCTGCTCCACCAGTTGTCCTTCAGAAACGATGCTGATGTAGAACACTCATCGTTTGCTCCTTTATTCACCCATTCTCACCCAGTAAGCGTGTGTTGAAAGCCTACTGTGTGCCAAGAACTGTGTTAAGTGCTGAGGATGAAAGATCCAGTAAGAAATGGTCCCTGCTCTTGAGGAGCATTAGTCAGAGCAGGGATGAGGGTTACCGTAGACCAGGTGCTCTGGGAGAACATAGGAGAGACTTAAGTCAGACCTGGCATGTGGGGTCCATGTGTCTCCCCATTAAGTCCCAGGCAGGGCAATCAGCAGCAGAGATCTTGCATTCTGAAGGACAGGTTAGATTTACCTGTATTGCAAAGGTGGAACGGGCATTATAAGCAGAAAGAAAAGCAAAATGGGAGGCATGGAATGCACGGATGGTTTGGGAAAGCACTTTTGGTTTGCTGTGTCAGAGGACACATGTGGAGGATGCGTGTCAGGGTCCCACGAGGCCTGTGTGAGCTCCAGGAACGTTGTTGCCAACCTCCAGTCAGGGGGTAGTTAGGGGGAGGCATGATCAGACTGGGGCTGTAGGGAGATTTCTCCAGCTGTGGTGTGAGGGGAATTGTGACCAAGGAGGCCGGCTGAGCCTGTCCAGGAGGGAGCAATGAGGATGTGAACTGAGAAGCGATGACGGCAGGACTGGAGCAGAGGGTTCTGGGGATGTTATGGGAAGGAATCAACAAGACCTGGAGAGTGACTGGACGGACGTGAGGGGTGAGGTAGGAGGAAATGCTGAGAGTGACGAGGGAGGGTTCTGGCACCAAGGTGGAGAGGGGCAGACAGGATCCAATTCGGCTTGGACACGTGGAGTGTGGGGGACCTGAGGCCTGTAAGTGAGATGCCGTGATGGGGGAATGGCAGAGAGGCCTGAGGGACACAGAAATCTCCAAGTCCTGGGCATGAGCACTATGTTAAGTTGAGAGGTGAATCCCCAAAATGGAACATTGGAGTCAATGCCACATCCCAGGCAATTGCTCACAGCCGTCCTGTCCGTTAGCCTCCTGCTTTAAGTGCTATGTCCAGATTCCACTGCTCTTGGTTTTCCAAAGTTGGTGGACTCCTGTTCTCTTGATGGATTGGTGGGGGGCGGGAGGTGACCTCCAGATGCGTGTCACTGTTAGAGTTCTTCCTAGGCAGGTGCGAGGGGATCTGCAGTGGGTGGGCAGTCCCATGGGGAAGGCTCTCTGCCGGGGAGAAGATAGGGCGATAGTGGCCACCACCAATGGACACCTCTCTCCCTGCCCCTTTGTCTGGAGCAGGCCCCAGTAAGCAGCCCTTGACCATGGTGAGCCAGGGGCCACATCGAGTAAGTGAGAAAGTGCTCCGTCCATCTGAGGGTGGACAGCCTCCCCGCACATGGGAAGACCACAAGTTCCAGAGAGGGGAGTCCAGAAGAGCTGCACCCTCGTCTCTTCCTGAGTGGGTGGCCACATTTGCCCCAGGATGAAAGAGCTCTACCCGGGAAGTCACTGGTGAGTGGTGCTCCCTCTCATGACTTTGTACCTGAGCCAAAGACCACAGATGGCTCTCCTTCGTAACCAGCTTCATAGGAAAGAACCCACGGAAGGAAGGTCAGATGGGCCTACAATGCTGATGCATGGAGAGCGGGGAGCCACTCTCCTCCTGAGGCCCTGAAAGTGCAGACAGGCTGCCCCCTCCCTGGGGGAACTGCCCAAATCTAGAACTTGGCAGCCAGTTATCCACATCTCCTCCCATGGCTCAGACTAGGATCAAGCCTTCCAAGATGTCAATGAGACCCCATTACTGTTCCCTTCTTAGAGCCTGGCCAAACTGGCCTTTTGCCCGCCTTGAGAAGTGCAGTCTCTGCTAGTCCATGCTTTCCCCCTCCGTGGGCAGAGTTCTTACAGATTTCAAAGGAGTGGGGGAAAAGAATACTTGTTGGTTTATTTACTTACCAAGTTTTTAAGATCTCCTATTTGCAAGACTTCGGGTGAGGATTATAAATGACACTTTTCAATGTAGTGGAGGGAATAAGATGTGAACGCAAGTGGAATGTGACAAGCCTGCAAGAGATACAGGAGCTTGCAGACGTCACAGGACTCCAATACGGTTTCACAGAAGGTCTCTCAATACTGGATCGTGAAGTATGAATAGGATCCCAAAGTTGGAAATGTGGCAGTGCATTTTGGAAGGAGGCTACAATGTGGACAAAGGTGAAAGACAAACTGAAGGGCTTGTTCAGGGAATGCCAAGGCCCCTGTTCTACCAGAAAGGCAGTGTCTGGGGGAGAGGCCAGGAAAGAATATTGTGAGACCGAGACTGGAAAAGTGGACTAGGGAGGGTGGCGGGTGTGCCGAACGCTGCGTTACAGAGCTTGGCCTTTGCTGGGAAGACAGCAGGAAGCCGATGAAGGGACTGAGCTGGAAAGTGACTTTCACACTCAGGCTCCCTTGAGGAAAATTTTCCTGGCCCCAGAGACCATGATGCTTTGGAAAAAGATACCCAGGTGGGGATGGGTGGAGAGTGGAGACCAAAGCAAGTGAGTGTGGCCAGCAAGCAAGAGGACAAAGATCTGCGAGGTGTGGCAGTGGGGATTGAAAGGAGGGCTTGCACTGGAGCAGCAGAGGTCCCCATCCCCATCCTGGAGGAGGCTGTCCCTTTGGAGGTGCTGCGGTCCCAGCACTCAGGCAGAAAACGTGCTGAGACTTAGTTACAGGGAACCAGAGCTTGTCTACCAGAGAAAAGGCACCCTCTGAGCTCCGGTCGTGCTCCTGGACGTGGTCGTGGAGAAGGGGGAGTGTGGCACATGCCGTGCCCTGCCTGCTCTCTGGAACGGATCGTGGGAGCTGGAGCGAGGAGCAGGCAGGCACTGCAGGGCCAGCGGCCACAACAGAGCAGGCTGGGGGCACTGGGCAGTGAGCCGCGGCCCTCGCCTGGCCTAGAGGGCCGCCAAGGGCCAGTCCCACACCCTTTCATCACATCTCAATGGGCAGGAGGCTGAAACCGCCACAACTGCTAGTTGCCAAGAAGTGAAAAGCCCCTGTTCACCCTCTGTGTTGATTCTGAAAACAAAGTTAGAGTTCTTTCTGCAAAAACGAAGCCTTTTCTTGCTCTCTCGCCTGCTCTTTCAACATTTCCCTGTTATGTTGTGAAGAAGAGGTGGGTGGGGGACTTCAGAAGCCTGGAGTGACAGACAGTTCTGCAAAATAAGCTAAGAGCACCGCTGTCACACACCGGTGAGAGGAGAGGGCTGAGGGACAGCCACCACCATGCTCCACCTTGTGCCACAGGATAAGTGGAGGGCCCTGGCCAGGAGCTTCAGGTGTGGGCACCAGGTGAGCCTGACCGTCAAGGCTCCCAGGGAGAGGCAGGCCTGAGCCAGGGCTGTGGGACCCGCTGCCCCTGGTGCCAGGGAAGCCTTGGCAAATGTAGCTTCATTCATCCAGAAGGCCAGGTTCGAATTTAGAATTCTCAGCCTCTTGGAAGTTTTGTGAACTCTGCACATGGGGAGAAGCATCCCCCCTGCTGACCCCTCACTATTCCCGCCCCCAGCTCCATCCCACTGTGTGCATCCTCCAGTCTAGACACTCAACATCTGTCTACACGCCTGCCAACAGCTGCCCCTTGTCCAACCCATGGGTCTAGGGTTACATACACCAGGGGGAGTGCATCCCAGGGAAGAGGCTCAAGCTATTTGGGCTGGGAACCCCAAGATCCTGGGGACCTGGAATGCTGGCTCCAGGTTGGCACCCCCGACCCCTGGGGGTGGCTGCAGCCAGAGGAATATCAGAGCAGGGCTCTTTAAAGATTGGCGCCTGGGGAGGACCCCTATTTCCCAAGGCCCCGTCACAGGGATTGAGAGAGAAGCTGAAAGAACACTCTGAGACAGGATTTCTGAGCAATACAGCCCGCTAGGTCATATGTCAAGGTCAATTGTGCCTGCTACCTTAGTGATAGTTCCCCAATATTACCAGCCATATTTTGAAGAGAACAATAAGTATGATGCTAATGTGCGTTTGGTTTGTCTCACTTTTCCCCCCTTATTTGCATCGACATGTCATAATGAAAGCTATTCTAGGAACAACCATTTCCTTGCGTTTTAGGGATCTCCCATGTTGCAAAGTCCTGTCCACCTTTCAATGGCTGCAGGGGGTGAGGCTGTTGTGCAGAATTTACATTCCGGCCATTGCAGCACATGTTCAGAAGGGGAGACATATGTCTTTCACGCTGGCCTGTAATTTTTTTCTCCCAAACTACTATTTTTTTTACTTCAATCAGGTCATTTTTTCTCTGCTTCCCCCTCACTTCCCTCCCCAACCTCAAAGCGACTTGTTATCTAAAAATCTGTTGTTCTCCCTCTAGTATCAGGCTGATATTTTTGTTCCACAGGGTGGCAAGGTTGAACCAAGGAGAACTCGGCCATCCTCAGACAGGTGGAAGCCTTGGCGTCCCCTGCCATAATGAATGGCACTGGGACACTTCTGAGCAGGTAAAACAATCGATGTTGAGTCAAGAAAACGATTTCATCCAGAGTCTCTCAGGGAAGAGCACGCCCCTTTGAGCCCCACGTTCTGTCGGCGCCCTCTGTGGCTCATCTTATTCTCAGGAGGCTGGCAGCCCCTTGAATCAGCAACAAAGGCAGAGGAAAGTAGACACCACAGATGCTTTCATTTTGAGTTTTTTTTCCTATTTGAGTCGAGAAAGGAGCAGGGGGAGGAGAGTGAAATGTCAACCTCGTGAGGCCTCGCCACGAGCTGTCGGTGAGTAAGGCCACCCAGCAAGGTGGCCACGCGGGCCTGGCGGAGAGCAGCTGCCTGACGGTGTCCGTGCCCTCCTTTTCCTCTGTTGGGATTCGGGGTGGAAATCAGAGTGGGTGAAGTGAGAGGTAACCCGCTGTCGGCATCAGAGCACGTGTCACGCTGACATCTTAGGCACGGGGAAGACATCTGAGAAGTCGGGTGCTCTGCTTCGGTTTGGCCTCCACTTGTCAAGGTTGGCTTTTGTTGTTTGTGTAGAAAGGGTGGAACTCAGCCAGCCAACTGAGGGAAGACTCCATCTGTGGGGCCCCGTATTCCCACAAATGCACTTCAGTCCAGTTCCACAAAACTGGGTCGTGACTTTGGACATGTTGGACCCGATACGCATAGAACGAAGTTCAGGCTAAGACACAAGCTGTCTCCTGGAGCCCACAGAGTCCACAGTCTCACTTCCAAGACAAGGGCAGCATATGTGCCTAAAAACCAAAGAAGGATTTGAAGAGAAAAACCTGATGTGTAATGTGTCACACCAAGACATCCAACAGGGACTGAATCAGTGTGACGTGGAAAAGTTAGAGAAAGCTTCCTGCTCGGCACAGGATGGAATGTCGACACTGTGCCAGGCACTGTTCACTGGCATACAACGTCTCCATTGGTCCTCACACTATTTCCAGGAGGTGGGCAGCATTCTCCACATGTGACTGATGAGAAAACCGAGGCTCAGTGAGAGTACGTGACTAGTCCAAGGACACGTGGCTGGTAGTGGCAGAGTGAGGATTTCAAGTCAGGTCTGTCTGACTCTAAGCCTGTGCTGGTGACCACTCCACCAGTTGGGTCCAGGAGAAAGGTAGACTTTGAGTAGACAGGAAGGAGATAGGGAGGGGATCATATGGGCTGAGGACCCAGCCAAGGATTAGTGATAGTGAGGAGCCGTTGGAGAGGGTGGTTGGCACCAAGGAAGAGGGGCTGAGACTGGGGAGGTGAGGAGAAGCCTATGGAACTCTGGCAGTGCCAGGTTCCCTGTGGTGGCAGCAGTGGGCAAAGTGACAGGAGAGGAAGGCTGGGCATCAACCCCAGAGAGTGAGTTCGAAGGGTTGTGCAGGCATCAAAGTGACAACTGTGCTGTAGGAAAGGGGTGCATTTGGGAGACATTGTGCAAGACGAATCAGCAGGCTTGGTGACCTGAGGGAAGAATCAAAGATTGGGGCCTGGTAGCTGGTGGATGACAATACCACAGATATGGGAAAATTCAGGAAAGCATTGGCTAGGCATGGAAGTTGACTGGTTTGGATTGGGTATACAGAGTTCAAGGTAACAGCTGCCCCAACTGCATGCCACATCTGGTGAAGAACTGAAAATGTCACAGCAGAGTCCAGTCATGGGCAGCTGTTGGTATGGCTTTGGGGTCACCACAGAGAAGGGAGAGGTAAGGGCGAGAATCTAGTAGCCCTCTAAGGAGGCAGGTAGCAAGCATTCAGATTTCCATGGCCTGTGCTAAATAAGATTCCCAGTCACGGCATAAACCTTTACCAAATAAAATAGCCACCTTCTAAAAGATCATCTAAAGAAAACCAAGCATCTAAATTTGTAGATTATTCTCTATTCATCCTCAGATGATGGTCAGAGTTCAATATTTGTCACACCAAATTATGTCACAGCAAAAATCCAAAATAGAGCTAATGGGAGTGGTTGCTTCCGAGGTCTTTCACGGGCTGGTTTGTTCCGAATGGGTGAGGGCAAGCACATTTGTATAAACTCAGCATAGCTCAGGCTCCTATCTTGTGCTATGAGTTTCTACTGAACTACTTTTATGGGCAAAGTATCGTGCTTCAATTCTTAACTCTTAAAATTTTTAAATTTTTTTCAAAAATTTAAGATTCTGTGTAGTTAATATTGGCTTTAACCAGTTGATGACTAGATGGACATATACATGTAAAGCTGCCAACACTGATCCCTCTATTAATCCTGAGTACATTTTGACTGGATAAGAGCAAAAATTTAGACTTGGAAGTAATAATGAGCTTAAGACACACCTGACGACAGTTAAGACTGGACAGAGTAATTTAATCATTGACAAAAATTGTCTAAAGCATTGTATTTTATAGGTAACACTGAAAACCACAAAAAAAAAATGACCCAGACCATGCTTACTTGATGAAAATTCATTATTGCTTATATAATTCTCTGTAAAATATCTGCATTTGTAAATATGACATCCAGATACATCGCTGGGGTCAGAACAATGGAATCGGAGTGTCCTTCAATCTGGAGTCTGGGAGTGGCTCTGCCCGCTTTTGTGGGCTCTGTGGAGGTTGGGCTGGACCCAGGGCCATCAGTGGCTTTGAGTGCTTGGATGGGCAGGCATGCGGGATTCCGGTGGAGGGTGCCTTTGCTCTGCTCAAAGGCAAGAGGTAGGATGGTACCCAGCAGACGGCAGTGAGGGTTGTGACAGGTAAAGAGTGAAGGCAGCTTTGAGTCTGGAAATAAGAGGCTCATCTAGACGGGTTAACTAAGTTAAAGCCTTAATGCCTGTTGAAAGAAGTGGATTTAAATCTGAGCGTGGCTGGGACTCAAGTGAGCATTTTCAAGAGTGGAACAATACAGTCAAAACAGTGTGCAGGGAAGGCAGTCTGTGGGTTGGTGCTTATTTAAACTAAAATAAAAAGGGGTGCTCACACAAGTGGGCTTTTGATGAGAGCTAGGCCACTGATGTAGAGAAGGGGAGCATAACTTGTGTAAATGGTCTAGATTAAGATTCCTAGAGCTTTCATGGCCAATTAAAATGGATCATTAAAATATGTTTTGGAAACCTTCTTGGATTTTTCTCCACCATTCTGTTAGAGAAGGATGGTTGGGGAACATGACTTGAAATATTTTTGGGCATTTGTGGGGTTTGCTTGAGTCAACACTTGGGACCATATCATTCATACAAAGAGAAGACTTAAAGCCGTGGGAATCATGGTAGAAGATTGAGACAGGAAATTTAGCACTGCCAAATTTACAAAGGCAAGTGGAGTCTTCTCAATGGAGGTCACAAGAAATGGGCATACAGTGTGGTCTTGGGGGACAGGATGGCTACATGGTGGCTGAACCCAGGACCTTCCTGCAGTTTAGGCTGGAGCTTTGCTGATGGTAATGGCCGTGTGCTCTGCTGTAATCATCCCAGCTGACAATGGCGGAGAAGTCACTGTTTGCTGGCCCTGCCCCACTCGGGGCAGGCTCTGTCCCCTCGCACGTATCACCAAGGAAAGATGGATAGCATGCCACCTGTACCTGCTCTCCTGCAGACCAGGGGTGCTCGGGGTCTGGAGGGAGGTTGTTCACCTTTCCATTTCTTCCCTTCCAGTTACTTCAGAGCAGTTCTCCCTGGCAGTGAGGAGCTGTCCTGACCACGAGGACCAGGCTTTGTTAATGAAGGTAGGTTATCAGACAAAGTACCGATTTCCTTACAGGCTCACAGCATTTCTCTTGCCCTGAGGAGAGCTTCATTTCTGCAAGCAGGAGTGTATTTATCATCTCTGAATTTTGTGCTCCGCGGGGATAAACTTGTCATCGGCGGGTAGGCAGGTTGCTGGTTAATGAGCACAGCCGCCGTCCGTGGAGCGAGCACAGTGACAGGAAAGTGGGTGTCAACTGCTAGCGGGGCATCTATGTAATTCTCCAGAGGACCCAGTTGGTTCTATTTAAGCTTATCTGACAGAGTCTTGATTCCTTTAGCAGATTTATGAGGCTTGGCCAAATTCCATGACTCTCACTGTACTTTTTAATTAAGACAAAGGATTCCGTACGGTCTGTGTCTGCCACATCCTCACTTTCGTCACCGTGGGGAATGCTGTGCAAATTAGGCTGTTGATGTTAACCGTTGGAATGAGCATCTTATGTCATAGATTCCTTGCCTTTGAATGGAAGACAAACTTCTTTTTTTCTTGGCAACAATTGTTTTATTTGCTATCAAATGACAAAGGAGCACAGGTGTGGTATAACCTACATTAAGGTTGTGCATCTAGGTGAACCAAAGGTGTGGGAAAACCTGGCCAGCAGCCTGCATGCATTTAATTAAACCTATGTCTTTGCAGGCAGAAAACAGTGGACACCAATGAATCACAAACATACATACATGCTTTTCCAACCAATGACTCATGTTTTCACCTAGAAACTGTACTTAGACTGACCTTGAGGCCTATGTGTTTCCATGATGTCGTTTCAATTCTGCATGGTCAGGAAACCGCGTGTACCAGGAATTGCATTTCTTTACCTAAACACCATACCAGGTGTCCTCTGACTTAAGAAATGGGTGGAAAAAATAGGGCGTCACTATAAGGGATTTTCAGCTCATTTGCCTAAGGTGTGGTATTTTTGGTTTGTCTTTTTTTTTTTTAAGCTTTCAGTGATGTTAATTTTGTAATAAAGAAGTGCTGATACCTAACAGTGAGTTTGTCTGGGAGACCTGGTCCACCAGAGTCCCAGGTATGACACACCAGCTTTGAATGGCATAAATTCAGGCACATAAGCTTTTCTCCATATTTTGAGGTTTTCCACACTGAGCTCTCAGTTCTCCCTCTGAGGTCCATTCCCCAAGGACCTTTCTTTCCAGGTACAGGCTGCATTTCTGTGGCCTTGAAGCAGCTTTTGGGCCCCAGACACTCACCTCTTTACCCTTAGTTACTCTTCAAGGTGACGGGGACACGGGCCTTTGGCCCTTTCTTCCCCTTCTTCTGTCTAGCATTTTCTGCTGCCATCTGCTCCTTCTTGCTTCTCTCGTTCTTCTCCTACTGTCCATTTCTGCCCCATTTTCCCTTCTCCACTGTGCTTCTGTGTGCTGAACACACTCGTGTGCTGCTTGGTGCCGCGGCTGAGCCCCGCATGGAGATTACGTGGGTGTCTCAGAGACAGTGTGGGGCAGCATGGGGCAGAGCACGGAGCCTGGCGTCAGGAGACCAGAGCTCCAGTGCAGCTTCTAGCTGTCCCCGTGGCCTCCACAACTGGGGATGCCACATCATGTCTATAGCGAGAGGGTGGAAAGAGATGCCATCAAAAGCCTCTTTCTCCTCTCAGTTTCCCACCTGCCTGCTGACGCTCATACTGCCGCTGGCTGGCTTCTCTGGAACATTTGGTTAGAAACTAACAGTTGGGGGTAGGAAAGGAAGTTTACGATGACCTGAAGTGTCCTGGTGTGTGCATGATCTCCAGGGACATTCAATATTTTATGTCTTCCCTGTTGGTTTCTGCAGACCATGTGACTGTGGCAACTGGGGATGCTGTGTGTGGGTGTTTTCTCAGTGTTTGCAGATATCTGAACAGGCGTCATCAAAGAAGTTTCACTGAACAAAAACGTGTGCTCAGTTCATATATACTGAAACTATTTTATGATTTGTTTTCAGGAGACTGAAGTTTTTTAATGTCATGTATCAGAGAGCTCCATGTGAGTTGACAATGGTGTGCGGGATTTTTGTAGATGTTACATAGATGTGGGAGAACTTGCTCAAGGTGACTAGGTCATTTTGGCTAGTTTGCCTGCAGTCCAGTATATGTTGACGTGGGTGAGCTATTCACTTTGCGGATTATCTGCCACAGACTTAAATCTTTAACTCAACTTGGGTGAAAAGTTGTTGGAGGCAAAAACTGCAGATCTGGACCACATATGATATTGTAAAATGATATTTTGCAGGCATACTGTTGCATCTCTATATTGTTGGAGATAGTTGAGAGCTGAGGACAAATATTTCATTCAGATCTGTAAGGGTGTTCTATACACGGACTGCATAGAAGATGCAAAAGATGCAGCTAAACCACTGTCAGATGCAGGTTGAGCCAAGGTCAGATACCCCTGGAAAAACAGAACCAGAGAGTGAGACTTTGGAGATGGTAGAGGCCAGAGCCTTCATCTGACAGCCAAGAAGAGGGGGAGAGGAAGAGCAGCGACTCTCCACCATCGCACTGCTAGTTAGCAGGCAGTAGAACTGGGACCAGAAAGCCCGGGTCTCCAGACCCTTAAGCTGGGCTTCTTCCTGGGACCTCCACCCAGATAAGTAGATTCACAGAAAAATCTACCACCTCGCCCCTCTACCACACCGGAGCCACATGGGAGGTAAGAGGCGATGAAACCACAAGATGTATTGTATGTGTTGTGGCTGGCTGTGGAATCTCTCGCGTGGCTTGTTGTTAATCACACCCCGTTTGCTGAGAATACCATAAGACGAGGGAGCTGGCTTCCCCACCACTCAGTTTTCCCATCTACCAAGTAGAGGTTGAGGCTGATACTGACTTATGATTTTCCCATCACTGCAGCTTTGTGAAGGGGCTAGGACAGAGATGCTGAGGGGTATGAAAGCTGTTGGGTTTGCCTTTCAGCGAGATTGTACTACAATTTGAACCACAGAAAAGATTTAGATTCTATAAATTACTTATTTGACCCCATTCACTTTTTGTCTCCATACTTACCTGTTTCTTCACGCCTTCTTAGTTCTACTGGACAGTTAATCTCTTTGGTCCCTTTCGGTCACTACCCTGGAGAGCCTGTTCATCCCTTGGCTCCACCCACCACTCCAGACCTAAGCTCCAGCCCCACACCCAAGTGTGCTCAGCAGGTCTGAACCTCACCCACCTCAGTCTTCCCTCCTCAGCCTCAGTACCAGAGGGCAGAGTGTGACTCTCCCCTGCCCTAGGGCTGCCATGCTAGACACAGTGCACCTGTCCATCCTTTGCAGCATCTTTCAAAGTCATCCCTTTCTCTCTGTCCCAGGCTTGATCTCCCAGGGGGCGAGTCTGGTCCCACTCTGCCAAGAACCAGGTGTGACCTTAGATCTCAGGTCACTTTGATCTCTTTTACCCCAGGGTCTTCTTCTGGTAAAAGAGGAAGTGAATTAGATTACTCCAAAGACCCTTCCAGCATCCACAATCTGTGCATCTATGCCTGGACATTGCCGACAAGCCTGTGATTCTAAACATGCTTGAGAAGGAACAACCTGGCCCCCTACTGCCTGTCTCTCTCCTTCTGGCTCAGCCAGATTAAACTTCTCGGAGCCCCATGTCCTACATGTCACTCTCTGGATTCGTTTCTGGCCATAACTCTCTCCTTTGGAATAGGGTGATCACAAACTTATCCAAACCTGGCCTTTTTTGAGTGCAAGGGGGCACCATTAAATATTAAGCTTGCACGACAGGCATGAACCATGACTGCCCCAGGCAAACCAGGGCGTTTGGTTAGACTATGTTTGAATCAAGTCTAACATCCCTCCCTCAATCAAATGGCTCCACCTCGACTTTCGGGCTTTGCCTTTAGTGCTTGGTCCAGACGCTCCCTGCTCCCACTCCCACAGGATTGTCTCCTCTTAAAAATTGTGCCCTCTCTTCAGTGATGGAAGTTGGCAGGAAGCCAGGCCTCTTGGTGCCAATCTGCATTTGGACCATCATTTTCTAAATCAAATATAAATGATCACACTTCCTCATTCTGTTCTCCGGGGAGTTTCTTACACACCTGGCAGCAGCCGTTTCCAATTTGGGTGTGAACTGCAGCCCCAGCAAGGATCCTCACTGCCACGAAAATGTCCTGAGGCCAGCACCTGCTGTGCCTCCCTGCCTCCCTTGGAAAAGCAAGTAGAATGTTCTGGGGAAAGTGGCCGTTCCTGGTAAATGCTGTTCCCCCAGGTCAGGAGACAAGAACTGGTCGAAGGAGCTTTAGCTGATCTGTTATAACTGGAGCAAACAATAGAACAAGAGTTGGCTCAGAGCAGGGCTTCCCCACTCCTGTGATGCTGCATGAGTGCCCAGAATGTTCTCCACCCTGCAACCCCCAGCACAGGCCTGGCTCGGCCACTCTGCCTAAGGGCTCTGGCCAGAGGCACCATGTAAAGTTCAAGGTAGGCCTTTCTGTAGGTGGTGTCCAATATCATACATCTACTGAAGAAAACAGTAACAAGAACCAAGCTGCCTGCATGAAAATAAACAGCACCGTCTTGAATCTCTGCTCCCCAAATTGCAGACCTTTAGCAACAGCAAGGATGCTCCAGCCCATGTGGAGTGCAGACAGAGGGGGCAGACTGTCTGTGGCGAGGCAGATGGTACCTTGGTCTGAGGACACAGCAGAGCAGTTGTAGTGTCTGCTGTCTGCCCAGCTGGCACGTGCAGGGCCCATCGGAGTTGGTGGGCACAGTTGCCAGGTGCTGAGGCCCAGGTGGAGAAAACCTGCAGAGACGCTTCCCCAGGAGGGCCCCACTGACAGGAGATGTGCAGCCTGGAGTGCTGCTGGAAGCTTCCTTAGCATTTCTTACCAGCCCCCAAGTATTAATCCTGCCCCAAAAGGCACACGGGAAACTGGGCAGACATGGAAGGAAGCACGCCAAGCCTCCCTCCCACACGTCCCCTCACCACTGTGGTCTGGCCAGATCGAGCCCTTTCTCTGTCTAATGATGTTCTAGGAAATTGGACACACTTGAGTCCTTCTTGAAACCAAAAGTTCCCCAGTGAACAACATGACCCAACCTTTCAGTCCTCCAAGTTTACAAAATACAACTTCTTCCCAGAAACGGGCATTTTCTCCTAGCCTGATGGAATCCTGCTCTGTCAGGAATGAGGGTTTTCATGAGAAAAAAAAATGACTTTCCCTGAGCATGGGAATGGCTGTGTGTTGAGGAGAAAGGGAAATTTCCACATGACCGCTCTACTGATTCGCCTCCCCTCAGAGGGTTTAGAGACACCCCAGCAAGCTGGTTACCAAGTGTTCCTGAAATTGTCATTGTCAGAAGATTCTTTCTGCCACACCCTGCCCACTCCCCTCCATGTTGTTCGGCCCAAGGAGCAGTAACTGAGTTGTTCAGCTTCGGGAATGGCCTGCACATCCTTGCAGGATCTCTGTCTGCTTTTGTGCTTTAGAGAAGGCCTCACCCCCTTCAGTTCTATTGGAGTGCTCACCACGGCAACCCCAGCATCTAAGCAGGGCATTTGCAGGGGACTGTCCCCACCTCCCAGGCGGCTGGCAGCAGCAGTTTGAGCCTGTCAAGTGGGTGGGGTGGGGTTTTTCCCTCTTTCCTGCATTCTAACTGCTCTTTCTTCCTTTTCTCAGTGTGTGTAGGTGGTAGCTAGTTTGAGCACCAAACCTAGCAGCCAATAGTTAATTATAAGCCCCTCCCATCAAGTGCAGGAGGACTATGACATCCTTTCTGCAGGTGGCCCTTTTCATACCCACGGACCCCATCATGGCCCCTTGCCTTTGAGAGTGTCCTGGGCCCCTGAGCAACAGGCAGGAGCAAACATCCTGTGTGTGTACCACGTGTGCCCACAGCCATCGCTCAGTCATCTGGGGCTGGTCATGGGATTGGGCCTCCCACACAGAAGAAAAGAGCTCTCATTTGGGGCTTGACTGCATTTCCAGACTCAGTCCAGGATGACTAATGTCAGTCCCGGTTTGAATTCCCTTAGCACAGATCATGAAGGGTGGCAGGGGTCTGCAGAGTTGAAATCCAGCCCATATCCACTCTTCTTTTCCTGCCACCTTCTCTGCTCCTTGCACGCTGGAGCCACCTGGAAAGAAGTGAGCATGTGACTGACAATGTCCCCTCAGGTAACACGTTCCACAAAGGTAACTGAGGGCCAATTATGTGCGAGGTGATATTTTTCTAGTGCCCGGCTCAGTTGAAGAATATGTTTCTATTTTTTTATATTTAATAAGGGAAAAGAGCTACTAGTGACATAAAAATCAAGTTTCAGACCTAGTCTGCCAGCAATAAGTGGTTTTCTGTCATGCCTGTACCTCTGTGCCACTGAGACCCGGGAATGCCTCCCTCCTTCACTCCTGGTGTCTTCTCACAAGTTCCAAGCCTGTGCCAAGGCCCTTCTGCAGGGCTCATCTCAAACCAACCCGCCAAAATCTCAGTGGCAATTATCCCCCCAAAGAAACTTTAACTTTGGAAAGGGATCTTTGGTGAATCTAACTTTCTAGCTCAAAGGGATGGATACCTAATGGTAGAATTTCAGACTCTGCCATACATCAACAGAAGAGTTATTTTGGTGACTGTCTGCACAAACCTGTCACGATCCCTCTTTACATACATTTAGGCGTGTCTGTTATGTGCCAGGCACTGTGCTAGACACTGGGGTGCTAATATCAGTAAGACCTGTCCCTCGTCCTCAGATGGCTCCCTGACTAATAGGTGAGGCAGGTACTTTACTGCACCCCAATCAGCAAGCACACTGGAGTGGGCTAAGCTCTGAGAGGGAAGAAGTTTGGGTTGCTGATGGAGCATTCAGCAAGGCTGCCCAACTTAACATGGGTTTAGAGAGAAGACTTGCCAGAGGAGGTGGCATTTGAGCTCAGTCTCTGTATCTCTGCAGGAAATTAAATTTAACCAACTGTGTGGGTTCCACTGTGCTTACTGGCGGGGTCAATGTGAGAAGCTGTCTTCTGCGTTTTCCATTTATAGAGCGTTTCAGGTGCACTGATGCATGCCTGGAGAGCTGGCTGCCAAAGTAGGGGCCCAGACAGCTGTCTCTCCAGGGGAGAGGCATCCAGAAGCTTCCATTCTTTCTGTGCTGTGCACGTTTCCCCAGTGTACTATAGCTATCTTGAAATTACAGTGTTCAATATTCCTTTCTTTAGCTTGGAAGACTTTGTGACTTCCAAAGCTTTGTGTCAGAGGCAGGTGTCTCTGAGAGGGATCGCAACAGAAGCCATCATCAGCTAATAGTTGCTCTAGAATTGTTCTGAGAGCATGGTTTCCAAGGCCGGGTGCCAGAGATAGACAGTGAGATGAGTGGTATGGGATTAGGAAGAGAAAGGCAGAAGGATTCCCTGTCCTCAGCAAGAAGACCTTCCCCGCTATCTGAGAGTCTGCATTTCATCCATCTTCACAAAGCTCTCCTATCAGGGGAAGTGGACGAACATCTTTCCAGGCCAGATGTCATCAGGTGCACGCACTACATGTACCTGATCACCTAAGAGGAGCATATGATCACACGGGTGGATGCCAGCAGCATGTGAGCACATTACACCTGCTCTGCCCCTTGATACTTCTTTGTCAAGCATCTAAATAAATATCTGAATGGAGAACCAGCTAGAAAGCAGAAATCCCAGTGTTCAGAAAAGCAGTGATCTTTCCCTAGAAGGGAGAACACAACGCTCTGGGGATTCCTGGCCCTGCAAGTCTGGCACAGGACGTGTAGAGGGGTGTCCCTCCCTGAACACTCTGCCCTCCATTTCCTCCATGTGCAGCTCTAGGGGGCAGATTTCATTTCAGGCTGGTCTAGAGGACAGGGCAGAGGGCAGGAGAGGAAATCGCTTGAGACAAATAAGAAAATTAGAAGGCTTTGGTGAAAGCCATCTGTGGGAAAATGAGAGCAAAATTTGGCTCTAGGGAACTAAAGTTAACAGGAGCAGAGAACAGGGCCTGGCCCAAACTTTTCATTTCGCCATTTAAATAAAGAGGTCAAGATGTTGAAGTGCCCAGAGACGTTTCTTGAGTGACTTACCCAGAACATGGAGAAATTCCATTGGGAAGTTTCAGTGATATGAATCCAGGCTACCAGGCATATTACCAAGTGGCTGGAGGGATAACAGATTTCACAGCACACAGTGAAGGCGACATTAGCACTGAAGTTATGTGGGCAGTCATGTTGCCTGAGGCTGCCTGGGGCTGAGGAAGGTGGCAGAGTTCAGCAATCACACTGATGCAGCTCCCCTGCCTGCAACCAACCACATTTGTGCCCTGATTGAAAACTGGAAATGTGATGAGACTTGAAGATTTCTGTTCCTTGCACCTGCCCAACTCTTCCTCTTGCCCTTACTAAATTTTAGCTGCTCTCTTTTTGGTTAATTTTACAGTGTTCACAAGTCTACTGAAACACATACACACACTCTATGGATTTCAACTTTGAGATGGGAAAAAAGAAAAAGATTGGTTAGATCTACCCCTCCCTCTCCTAGGACCCAGCAAGATGCCTGGCGCACAGTCAGCTCTCAAGAGGGAAGGAGGGAGGAACTTAGTTTTGTAATAAATGCCAGGAAAATGGCCAGCATGAAGGCACCAGTCAGCCAATTGCTGTTTCTTCTCAGGTTCTCCTGATGGAATGTTTTCACCTTCGGGGAAATCTTTCCACCTTTATCTCTTCTAGGACTGTGAAAAGGACAGGACGGGGATGAGGCAATTTCATGTGTTCTTGAAATCCTTGCCTGATGGGATGGGCAACCAGGAACAGCTTATTAATAATCATTTGATTAATATATTATTTTTTTGAAAGTACTTTCACAGAAAACATAACATTAAATGTCAGGATTAAGGCCAATTATATAAACAAGGTAAACCTACGCTTAAAAGTGAAAGGCTCTCAGAGTGGGTGAACTATATCATGTCTACAAAAATGCAGACTTCTGCTTCCAGGAAGATGGAGTAGACATACTCATCCCTATTCTTTCTAAGTTCAACTAAAAACACCAAAAATTATATAGAAAACAAGCATAAGAAAACTGAAAGCAGACTAGCTGGGGACCTCAGGACCTGAGGAATGACGTGGCGGGAGTTCCCTGGATTTTCTCTGTGCCTCAGATATCCCAGATTTGGAGCTGAAGAAGCTGGCAACCTGGTAAGGGCTAACAAGAACAGACCAGGAAAAGAAAAAAAAAAAAAAAAAAAGCCTGCTCTAGCCAAAAGCAAAGACCAGGAAAGGGCCAGCCTGGCAAGACAGCAAACTTTTAGACAATAATCAGTCTAATCCAGCCAAAAACCATGGAAAAATCTGTGGTCCCACCTTTATCCATGCCAGGAAAGGCCATGTGGGAAGCATAGATTTCCATGTTCACTAGGCTATGAGGAGGCAATGCAACCCACCTGGGATTGTGTCAGAAGAGGCCTAGTAGGGAGCTGGGGTTTTCACCTCCACTTGGCAGTGGGAGGCCTCCCTGACCCCAACCTGACAGCAGTGTCCTTGGAGATCACCTGGGGAGCCTGGACTTCTTCCTCACCCAGCAATAACAAATCACCCCTCCCCCTCCCTGCTATGGTGGTGTCAGAGAAGGCCAAATGGAAGTTTAGGACTTTCACCACCACCCAGTGGTAAAGAAGCCACTACCTGCCCCTGCCTCCCTGCCTCCCTGCCAGTGGTGTCAGTGGAGGCCATGTGGAGAGAGAAATGAGGAACTCTTATCCTCCCAGCCAAGGTGATATAAATGTAGGCCTAGTGGGGAACCACAGCTTCCATGTCCGCCCAGCAGTAATGAGGAGCACTTCCCCCACTTAGTTGTCTACAGAGGCTGCAGTGTACCCCCCTTCCTTTGATGGAGCAGTCTCACAGAAAGTTAGCTGAGATGAGGTTTAAATAAGATCCAGAGTCTCATAATATAATACCCCAAATGGTCAAGTTTCAATTAAAAAATCACTCATAATACCAAGAACCAGGAAGATCTCAAACTTAGTGAAAAAAGACAATCATCAGACACTAACACCAATATGATAGTGATATTTAAATTATCTGAAAAAAGTTTTAAAGCAGACATCATAAAACTGGTTAAATGAGTAATGACAAACATGCTTGAAATAAATAAAACAATAGAAAGTTTCATCAAATACATAGTCTCAGCAAAAAAAAAATAGAAAATATAAACAACCAAATGGAAATATTAGAACTGGGAAATACAGTAACTGAAATTGAAGTCTCAGTAGATGGGCTCAACAGCAAGATGGAAGGGACAGAGGAGACACTAAGTGAACTGGAAGATAGAAGAATAGAAATTACTGAATCTAAATAACAGAAAGAACACAGACTGAAAAAAATAAGAAGAGAGCATCAGGGCCCTGTGGGGCTATAACAAAATGTTTAACGTTTGTGTCATTGGAGTCCTGGAAGGACAGGAAAAAAGAGAACAGAGCTGAAAAAGTACTCAAAGAAATAATAGCCAAGGATTCCCCAAATCTGGCAAAAGACGAGCCTACACATTCAAGAAACTGAGTGATAAACAGGATAAACCCAAATAAATCCATACCAAGATACATCATAATTAAAATTCTGAAAATTAAAGACAAAGAAAAAAACCTTGAAAGCAATGAAAGAAAAACAACACCTTTCTTACAGGGGAAAACTAATTCAAATGATGGATTTCTCATCAGAAGCAATGAATGACAGAAAGAAGTGACACATTTTTCAAGTGTTGGGAAAAAGAACTGTCAACACAAAATCCCATGTCCAGTGAAAATATTCTTCAGGAATTAAGGAGAAATCGAGATATTCTTAGATGAAGGAAAACTAAGAGGATTTGTCATCAGAAGACCTACACCAAAGGAATGGCTAAAAGAAGTTCCCTAAACAGAAAAGAAGCAATGAAAGAAGGAATCATGGAACATGAGGAAGGAAGGAGGAATACAGTAAGCAAAAATGGTAAATTTATTCAGATTTCCTTCTCCTTTTGAGTTTTCTAAATTGTGTTTAACAATTGAGGCAAAAATTATAACACTGTCTGATGTGATTCTAAATAAATATAGAGATAATATTTAAAACAATTATAATGTAAATAGGAGAGGGTAAAGGGCCATAAACACTTCACTCAAACTGTTGACACCAGTAGACTGTGAGACTGTAATAAGATATATTTTTCCCATCCTTTTACTTTCTATCTATATGATTTTGAAGACAGCATATAGTTAGTTCATGTTTTTTAATTCACTCTGCCAATCTCTGTCTTTAATTGTTGCGTTTGGACCATTTACATTTAATGTAGTTATATTGATATAATAGAACTTAAGATTGCTATTTTATTTTTTGTTTTAAGTTGTCCTCTCTATTTTTCATGTCTGTTTTCTCTCTCTTGCCATATTATGTATTACTTGAGCATTTTTTTGAATATCATTTTGATTTATCTATGGCATTTTGGGGTGTGTCTCTTTGAATAGCTTTTTTCAATTGTTCTAGTAATACCTAGAAAAAATATATCAGGCAGACATTAATCCAAAGAAAGCAGAAGTGGCTATATTAATATCAGCTAAAGTAGACATCAGAGCAAAGAAAATTATCAGAGACAGAGAAGGACATTACACAATTATAAAAAGGTTAATCCACCAAGGAGATATGGCAATGTTAAATGTGTTTGCAGCAAATATCAGAGCTTCAAAATATGTGAAGCAAAACCTGATAGAATTGAAAGTGAAAACAGACAAATACACAATTACAGTTGGAGATTTCAACACCCCTCTCTCAACATTTGATAGAACAATTAGACAGAAAACCAGAACATATAGAAAAACTCAACAGCATTGACAAACAGGATCTAATAGACATTTATAGGACAGTCCACTCAACAGTAGTAGGTTACTTTATTTTCAAATGCCCCTGGAACATATATCAAGATAGACCATAAGTTGGAACAAAAGCAAACCTTTAAAATGTCTAAAGTTTCAAAGGAAATAAAAAATACATCAAACTGGATGAAAATCAAAATACAATATATCTAATTTGTGAAACACAGATAAAACAGTGCTGTGAGGGAAATTTATAGCTTACATTAAATAGAAGAAAAGTCTCACATCAACAGCCTAAGCTACCACCTCAAGGGCCTGAAAAATGAAGAGCAAAATAAACCTGAAGAAAGCAGAAGGAAGGAAATAATAAAGATAGGAGCATGAATCAATGACATTGAGAACAGGAAAAATAAAGAAAAACAATGAGGCAAAGAGTTGAATCTTTAAAAAGATCAATAAAATTGATAACCCTCTAACAAGACTAATAAAGAGAAGATATAAATCACTAATATGAAACAGATGATATCAGTACACACCCTGCAGACATCAAAATGATAATAAGGGAATACTAAGAAAATTCTAAACACATAAATTTGACAACTTAGATGAAATGGACCAATTCTTCAAAAATACAAATTACTGTACTCAGTATGAAATAGATAATTTGAATAGCCCTATAACTATTAAGGAAGTTGAACTTGTAATTTTAAAATTGTAGAAGAATACTCCAGGCTCCAAAATTCACTGGAGAATTCTACTAAACATTTAAAGAAGACTTAACAACAATTCTACACAATCACTTCCAGAAAGTGCAAGAGGAGGAAATACTAACCATTCATTTTATGAATCTGGTATTCCCCTAATACCACACCAGACAAAGACAGAACAAAAAAATGAAAAGTACTGACCAATACCTGTTATAAATATACACACAAAACTTCCTAATAAAATATTAGGAAATAGAATTCAGCAAAATGTAAAAGGAATTATACACCCCAACCAAGTGTGGTTTACTCCAAGTATGCGAGACTGGTTCAATTTTCAAAAATCAATCAATTTAATTATTAGTATTAATAGGCTAAAGTGAAAAAAAATCACATGATTATATCAGTTGATACAGAAAAAGCATTTGACAAAATTCAATACCCATTCATGATAACAACTCTCAAACAAATAGGAAGGGAGTGGAACTGCCTCAACTTGATAAAGAGCGTCTACAAAAATCCTATAGCTAACATCCTACACAGTGGGAAAGAATGAATGCTTTCTCCCTAATATTAGGAATAAGGCAAAGACGTTTGGTCTCACCCTTCCTATTCAACACGATACTGGAAGTTCTCGCTAGTGCAATAAGATAAGAAATGCAAATAAAAGGCATATCTTTTCAGATCAGAAAGGAAGCAATCAAACAGTCCCTATTTATAGATGACATGATTGTCTATTTAGAAAATCCCAAGGAATCTACAAAACAAAGAAAAACAAACAAAAACCCCAGAACTAAATGAGTTCAGCAAGGTCACAGGATACAAGATCAACATACAAAAATTCATTGAATTTTTATATACTAGCAATGAACACCTGGACAGAAAAAAATTATTTAAATCAATACCATGTACAATTTTTCAAAAAATAAGAAGTTCTTAGGTATACATCTAACAAAACATGCACAGTCATGTGTGTTGCTTAATGACAGGGATACATTCTGAGAAATGCATCATTAGGCAGTTTCATTGTTGTGCAAACATCGTAGAGTATACTTACACAAACCTAGATGGTATAGCCTACTAGACACCGAGGGCAAATGGTACTAATCTTCTGGGACCACTGTCATATATGTGGTCCATCATTGGCCAAAATGTCATTATGCAGTGCATGATTGTATAAGACGCTTAAAACTACAAAATGCTAACCCTCAACAAAATAATAGCAAGCCAAATTCAGCAGCATATTAAAAAGATTATACACCATGACCAAGTGGGATTTATTCTTGGAATGCAAGGATGTTTCAACAAACGAAAATTGATCAATATAATATGCCACATTAAGAGAATGAAGGGAAAACACATAGGTCATATCAATTGATGCAGAAAAAGCATTTGAAAAAATTCAACACCCTTTCATGATAAAAACGCTCAGCCAACTAGGAATACAGGAAAACTACATCAATATAATAAAATCCATATATGAAAAACCCACGACTATCATCATAATCAATGTGAAAGGCTGAAATCTTTTCCTTTATCAGGAAAACAAGGATGTCCACTTTCACCTCTTCTGTTCAATATAGTATTGGAAGGTCTAGCCAAAGTAATTAGGCAAGAAAAAGAAAAGGCATCCAGATTTGAAAGGAAGAAGTAAAATTATCTCTAGTCACAGATGATATGATCTTCTATGTAGGAAACTCTAGGATTACATATGTATACACACACACACAAACTGTTAGAAGTAATAAACTAATTCAATCAAGTTGCAGGATACAAAAGTCAACATGCAGAAATCAGTTGCATTTCTATAAACTATGAACAAACCAAAAAGGAAATTAAGAAAACAATTCCATTTGCAATAGCATCAGAAAAATACAATACTTAGGAATAAACTTAACCAAGGATGTAAAAGACTTGTACACTGAAAAGTATAAAATAGTCCTGAAAGAAACTAAAGAAGACCTAAATAAATGGAAAGAAAATCTGTGTTCATGGGTTGTATAGATCCATGGAGTCTATTCAATGGAATAGAATAGAGAGCCCAGAAATAAACCTTTACATGTTTGGTCAGGTGATTTTTGACAAGTGTGCCAAGATCATTTCATGGGAAAAGGATAGTCTTTTCAACTGATAGTGCTGGGAAAACCGGATTTCTATATGCAAAAGAATGAAGTTGGACCCTTATCTAACATGATATACAAAAATTAACTCAAACTAGACCAAACACCTAAATGTAAGAGCTAAAACTGTAAAACTTTCAGAAGGAAAGTATAGGGGAGAAGCCTCACAACGTTGGATTTTCAATGATTTCTTGATGACATCAAAGGCACAGGCAAAAACAACAAAGTAGACATTGGAATTCATCAAAATGTAAAACTTGTGCACCAAATGACACGATCAACACTATATAGAGAACTTCTAAAACTCAATAATAAAAAAAAGAACAGCTCAGTTCAAAAATGGGCAAAGAACTTGAATAAACATTTCTCCAAAGAAGATCTACAAATGGCCAATAAGCACATGAAAAGATGCTCAGCATCACTGATTATTAGGAAAATACAAATCAAAATCACAGTGAGATACCACCCCACACCCATTAGGATGACTGCTATCAAAAAAATAATAATAACAAGTGTTGGCAAGGATTTGGAGAAATTGGAACCTTGGTGCACTGTTGGTGGGAATGTAAAATGGTGCAGACCGCTATGGTAGACAATATGGCAATTCCTCAAAAAATTAAAACTAGAATTACCATATGTTCCAGCAATTTCACTTCTGGGCATATGCCCAAAAGAATTGAAATCAGAGACTGGAACAGATATATGTACACCGATATTCCTAGCAGCACTATTCACCATAGTTGAAAGGTGGAAGCAACCCAAATGTCCATCAATGGATGAATGGGTAAAGAAAACATGGTATACACAGGCAATGGAATATTATTCAGTCTTAAAAAGAAATGAAGCACTGATATGTGCCCCAATGTGGATGACCCTTGAAGACATTATGCTAAGTGAAATAAGCCAGTCACAAAAGGACATATATGGCATGAATCTACTTATATGAGGTACCTAGAATAGTGAAATTCAGAGACAGAAAGTGGAATGGTGGTTTCCAGGGACCATGGGGAGGGGAGATTGAGGAGTTATTATGGGTACAGAGTTTCAGTTTTGCAAGATGAATAAAGTTCTGGAGATGGATGGTGGTGATGGTTGCAAAGCCAAGGGCAAATGGGGAATTGGGAATGGCAGGAAGTTGGGATCAATTCTGGGTTAAAACAAATCAGACAGAAGAGCCGGCTGAATGCTTTTCCGCAAGTTGCGTAATCTGTCTGCCTAAAGTGGGGTTATGGTTCTGAGCCAGTCTATGCAGTGGATGGTGTAAGGAGCTCCAGAGGAAATAGCCTCATCCTGCTGCAAAGCACTGCTTTCTGAAGTTTCCCACTCCCACTGAACACGGGAAGGCCAGTGCGCTGCAACACCACAGGTAGAGAGTGGGTTTGCCAGAGTGTGGCAATCACACGAAATCTTGGATTCTGTAGCCAGCTGTATGACCCCCAAATAGAAGAAAAAGCATTTCCCTATCAGTCTACCCTTAGGGTTTACAAGCACCAGAGCCCCCCTCCCCTCTGTCCAAGCACTGCTATTCAGTGTGCTGGTAAAAAGATGTCTCAAGGTTACCTTCTCCAGAGCTTTCCCTTCTGTCACCTTTTTGGCTCATCGAGTTTTTGTTTCCTGAAGGTGAATTTTCTGCACTCTTCATTTCCCAGCATCTGAGGAGGCCAGGATATAGCTGTGTCTAGGCTTTTCCAGTGAGACATAAAATAGGACGTGCCTTAGGTCTGGCTGTCTGTGGCCCATCCCTGACTTCTACCATGCCCTCTGTGTCTGATCCTCCATGACACTAGCACAGGGCCCACCATCAATTTACCGTGATACTCAGCTCCCAATAGAAAAACTGGTTCCCCCGCCACAGAAGGTGAAGAAAGAGCTGTCCTGGGCTCCTCACCATGCATCTCACCATCAGAAAAGATCACCTTCATCTTTAACCTCCTCTCCCAGAGCACTCTGAGCTACCAGAATGATCCAGCTGCCACTGCCTGTCACCTTTCTCAAAAAGAGAGGCTTTTAAGCAACAAGAAATATTAAGTAGATTGGATTTAAAATTTTTTTTCTTTAATTAACATCTCCAGGCAGTTTGGAAGAAAAAAAGACTGATCTTGAACAACTTCCTTGTGTGATCAAAGAAAAAGTCACTAAAGTTGACATGTCCCCACTTTTCCAGTTAAATATAAATAAGACTTCCTCATCTGTGGAAGTTGATGAACTTACACCTGGAGCTGATGGCTTGGAGGAGACTGGGCAGGTGAACTATAAGGATTAGAGATGAGCATCATTCCAGACCTGTCCAATTTTTTTTTTTCTTGTGAGGAAGACCAGCCCTGAGCTAACATCCGTCGCCAATCCTCCTCTTTTTGCTGAGGAAGACTGGCCCTGGGCTAACATCTGTGCCCATCTTCCTCTACTTTATATGGGATGCTGCTGTGGCGTGGCTGACGAGCAGTGCATCGGCAGGCGCCCGGGATCCGAGCCTGTGAACCCCAGGCTGCCAAGTGCAGACTAAACTGCTGCACCACCAGGCAGCCCCCCGACCTGTCCAATTTTTAATCACTTTTCTGTTGCAAAGAATGCCCTTAGAAATTGCAAAGCCAATGCTTTTTGCTAATGCAGAAATACCTTAAACTAAGAGATGGTGCCACTGCCCATCAATTTTACAAGGTAATATTGCAGATCCCAAGCGGCTAAAGTCTGAGGCAGAAGGCAGAGCACTTCATCATGGTGAGAGAACTGGGTTGTTGCTGGGGGAAACTGTTCTGATATCCCGCTGGTGTTACCATGAATTAATAAGCTTTGTTCATCTTCTCTGACACTAGAGGTCCAACTCAGTCCTTTTGCATCATCTTCTTGCTTATTATGCAGCTTAGGCCATGGATGTAGGCTGCCCACTTGTCATAAATTGCAGGCAACCTCCTATCTTTCTATCTTGGTCCCAGTGGGCTTATGCTTCTGGGAACCAAAGCTCTTAGAACTTTTCAGTTCCACAAATGCATCCCCAGCCCTGGTGCTGGGTGAGGCACTGCAAAAATTCCAAGATGCATGAGCCACAGTTCCTGCCTTCCTGACCACACTGTGGTCAGGGAGAAAGTCATGTGGGCAGATAATTACACCAACAGGCAGAATGTGTAACAGAGGGGAAAAGACACAGCTGTGAGAACCCAGGAAGGGAAAGGGCAACTTTCAAGGGAGGATATTACGGAAGGTTCCTTGGACAAGATTTCAATACAGGGAACCCTTAGAGAATATAGACATGTTAGCTTGGAGTTTGCCATAATGAAGAGGGAAGAGGCTGGACATAGGAAGATGATGTATTTTAATTATTATGCAGCAAAATGACCTCTTTTAAGGGTATATACATCAATGAATTTCAACTCATGTATAGAATTGTGTAAGTACCACCACTATCAGGACACAGAACAATTTAACATTCCTAAAATAATCCCTTATAGTATGGCTTTGTAATCATCTTTTCCCCCTTCTGATAACCCCTAGCAACCAATGAGCTGTTGTCCGTCACTATAATTTTTTTGAGAATGTTATATAAATGGAATCATACAATATATAACCTTTTGATATTGATTTCCTTCACTCAGTGTGATGGCTTTGAGATTCAGCCAAGTTGTTGTACACATCAACAGTTATTCCTTTTCTTTGCTGAGTAGTATTCCTTTGTATGGTTGTACCACGGTTTGTTTATCCACTCACCCAGTGAAGGACATTTGGTTTGTTTCCAGTTTTTGATGATTGTGAGTAGAAATGTGATGAATATTCATGTGCAGGTTATTATATTATGTAAACATAAGTTTTCTTTCTCTAGTTTCTTTCTCTCTAGTCTCTCAATCTTGGCACCATTGGCATTTTGGGGCTAGATGCTTCTTTGTTGTAGGGGGCTGCCCTGTGCATTGTAGGATGTTGAGCAAGATCTCTGGCCTCTACTTACTAGATGCCAGTAAAAATCCCCCAAGTTATGGCAACCAAAATGTCTGCAGATATTGCCAAATGTCCCTTGGGGGACAAAAATCATCCACAGTTGAGAACCACTACTCTAGGGCAAATACCTAGGAGTGGATTTACTGGGTCATACGCTAAATGTCTGTTTAACTTTATAAGGAACTTTACGATCCCAATGTATGAGAAATCCAGTTGCTCAGGAACCTCACCAACACTTGATATTATCAGTATTTTTTATTTTTGCCACGCCAATACGGATGTAGGGTTATCTCATCATGGTTTTAATTTGCATTTCCCTAATGGCTGATGATATTGAAAATCTTTTCGTGTGCTTTTTTACCATCTGTATATCCTCTTTAGTGAAGTCTATTCAAATCTTTTGCCCATTTTTAGATCGGATAATTTGTTTTCCTACTGTTGAGTTTTAAGAGTTCTTTATAAATTCTAGATGTAAATTCTTTCTTGGATGTTGGTGATTTGCAAATATTTTTTCCTAGTCCATAGCATATATTTTCATCCTCTGAACCATGCCTTTGGCAAAGTGAAAGTTTTTGATTTTGATGAAATCCAGTTGATCAATTTTTTCTTTTGTGGATTGTGCTTTTGGTGTCATATCTAAGAATTATATGTTTAAACCCCAGCTCATGAAGGTTTTTGCCCATATTTTTTTCTTAAAGTTTAGAGTTTTATACTTTGCATTTAGCTCTATGATTCATTTTGAACTAATATGTGAATAAGGTGTGAGGTTTAGGTCAGATGTCTTTATCTTTTGACCGTAGATATCCGATTGTTTCAGCATTGTTTGTTGAAAACTCTATCCTTTGTCCATTAATTAAAATAATTAAATTCCTATTGTATCTTTGTCAAAAATCATTTGGGCATATTTGCATGGATCTCTTTCTGGGCTCTCTGTTTTGTTCCATTCATCTGTGTGTCTATCCCTTGACAACCATGCTGTCTTGAATACTGTACATTTGTAGTGAGTCTTAAAATAAAATAAGGTGATTCCTCCAACTTTTTTCTTTTTTTCAAATTGTTTTAGCCATTCTAGTTTCTTTGCCTTTTCATATAAATTTTAGAATGAGTTTGTCTACATTTACAAAAAAATTCTGCTGTGATTTTGATTGGAATTATGTTAAATCTATGGATCAATTTGGGGAGAATTGACAAATGTACTATATTGACTCTTCTCATCTATTTGATTAGTTCTTTCTTGATTTCTTTCATCCACATTTTTAGCTTTCAGCATAAAGATAATGTACATAGTTTGTAGATTTATACCTAAGTATTTCATTTTGTGGGGAGCTATTGTGAAGGATATATTGTTTTAAATTTTGGTTTCTAATTGTACACTGCTGGTGTCTAGAAGTACAGTTGATGTTTTGTGTGTTGACCTTATTTCCTGTGACCTTGCAAGTTCACTATTAATTCTAGAGATTTTGGTGGGGGTTTTGTAGATTTCTTGTAGGTTTTCTATATAAGGAAGCATGTTTTCTGTGGATACGGACAGCTTTATTTTTTCCTTTCCAATCTGTATGCCTTTTTTTCTTTTTTTGCCTTATTGCATTGACTAGAACTTCTAGTATGATTGTGAATAACAGTGACAAGAACAGATATCTGTGCCTTGTTCTGGATCTTAGGCAGAAAGCATTTAGTCTTTTACCATTAAGTATAATATTAGCTGTAGGGTTTTTTTGTTTTGTTTTTTGGTGTTTGTGTGTGTGTGTTTGTCACTGTCTTTTATCAAGTTAAGAAAGTTCCTTTCTATTCCCAGTTCCCTAAGTGTTTTTATCATGAATGGATGTTGAATTTTGTCAATGTTTTTCTCGCTTCAATTAACATGATCATATGGGGTTTTTTTCCACCATTTTAGATTGTTAATATGGTAAATTACAGTGATTCATTTTTTTCTTGTATCCCCTCATTTCTTATATGAAGGATAGTACACTATAGTTTCTTTTGTAAATTCACTTTTTCACTTGAAAATATGTCCTTCAAATTACTCCATATCAGTTCACACAGATCTTCCTTATTCTTTTTTGCAGTTGCATAGTACTCCATTGTTTGGATGGACCATGTTTTATCCAATCACTTTCCTATATATGAGTATTTAGTTGTTTCTGATATTTTGCAATTACAAATAATGGTACAATTATAATGAATAATGTTGTACATATATGTATTCTTATTTTTGAAGGTGTATCTTTAGTGTTTATTCCTAGGAATTTCTAGGTTGAATGGAAAGTGCATATGTAGTTTTATTATCTATTGCCAAATTTTCCTACATTTAGGTTCTACCAATTTGCTTTCCCATTAGCAATATATGTGAGTATGTGTTTCCCCACAGCCTCCCTGAGAGAATTTAATATTTATGTGTATGATTTTGGCACATCATATAGGTGATAGTATCTCAGCATTGTTTCAATTGTTATTTTTCTAATTGTGAGTGCTTTGAATATTTTTTATATATTTGAGGACAATTTTTTTATTTTTTCTGAATTTTCTGCTCATGTCTTTTTCTCATTTTTTTCTGCAGATGTTTGGTCCTTTGTCCCTTTACTTTTAATTTAATTAATTTTTTTTATTGAGGTAGAATTGACATACAACATTATATTAATCTCAGGTATACAACATAATGATTCAATATTTGTATGTATTGCAAAATGATCACCACAATAAGTCTAGTTAACATCCATTACCACACGTAGTTGCAGAATTTTTTTTCCTGTGATGAGAACCTTTAAGATTTACTCCCTTAGCAACTTTCAAATGTGCATTACAGTATTATTAACTATAGTTGCCATGCTGTACATTACATCCCCATGATTTATTCATTTTATAACTGGAAATTTGTACCTTGTGACTATCTTCACCCATTTTACCCACCCCCATCCTCTGTCTTTGGCATCCACCAAGCTGTTCACTATATCTATGAGCTTGGATTTTTTTTTTTTTAGATTCCACATATAAGAGAGATTATATGGTATTTGTCTTTTTCTGTCTGACTTATTTCACTTAGCTTAATGCCCTCATGATCCATCCATGTTGTTGCCAATGGCAAGATTTCATTCTTTTTTATGGCTGAATAATATTCCATTATATATACCACATTTCTTTATCCATTCATCCATCAATGGACACTTAGGTTGTTTCCATATCTTGGCTATTGTAAATAATGCTGCAAGAACATGGGGGTGCAGATATCTTTTCAAGCTAGTGTTTTCATTTTCTTCAGATAAATACTCAGAAGTGGGATTGCTGGATCATATGGTAGTTCTATTTTTAATTTTTAGAGGAGCCTCCCTACTGTTTTTCCATACTGACTGCACCAATTTACATTTCCACCAACAGTGCACAAGGGTTTCCTTTCTCCACATCCATGCCAGCATTTGTTATCTCTTGTCTTTTTTTTTTTTTTTTGGTGAGGAAGACTAGCCCCGAGCTAACATCTGTTGCCAATCCTCCTCTTTTTTGCTGAGGAAGACTGGCCCTGGGCTAACATCCATGCCCATCTTCCTCTACTTTATATGAGACACCGCCACAGCATGGCTGACAAGCGGTGCATCTGTCCACACCCGGGATCCAAACGTGCGAAACCCTGGGCCGCCAAAGTAGAGTATGTGAACTTAATCACCATGCCACTGGGCCAGCCCCTCTCTTGTCTTTTTGAGGATAGCCATTCTTACCAGTGTGAGATGATATCTCATTGTGGTTTTGATTTGCATTTTCCTGATGAATAGTGCTGTTGCATATCTTTTCATGTACCTGTTGGCCATTTTTATATCTTCTTGGAAAAATGTCTGTTCAGATCCTCTGCCCATTTTTTAATTGGGTTATTTGGGGTTTTTTGCTATTGAGTTGTATAAGTTTCTTGTATATTTTGGATATTAACTCCTTATCAGATACACAATTTGCAAATATTTTCTCCTATTCAGTAGGTTGCCTTTTCATTTTGTTGATGCTTTCCTTTGCTGCACAAAAGCTTTTTCGTTTGATGTAGTCTCACTTATTTATTTTTGCTTTTGTTGCCTTTGCTTTTGGCATCAAATCCAAAAAAAATCATCACCACAAGGATTCATTTTTGAGTATTGAACCAGCCTTGCATTCTCAGGTTAAAGTCCACTTGGTCATGGTGTATTATTCTTTTTATATATTGCTGGATTCAATTTGCTAATATTTTGTGGGGGATTTTTGCATCTATATTCATGAGAAATATTGGTTTATAGTTTTCCTTTCCTGTACTGTCTTTGTCTGGTTTTGGTATCACAGTAATGCTGGCCTCAAAATGAATTGGGAAGGGTTCTCTCTTCTATTTTCTGGAAAAGATTGTGTAGAATTGGTGTTATTTCTTATTTAGATGTTGTATGTAATTCACCAGTGAAAGCATCTAGGCATGGAGACTTCTTTTTTGCAAGGTTTTGAACTACAAATTCAATTTATTTAATATTTATAAGACTATGCACATTATATATTTTAACTTGTGTGATTCTTGGTAGCTTGTAGTATTCAAGGAATTGCTTCATTTAATATGTCAAATTTATGTGTGTAAAGTTCATAGTTTTTCCTTTTTATTCTTTTAATTTCTGTGGGGTCTGTGGTGCTATCTCTTTTTATTCCTGATTTTAGTAACTTGTGTCTCTCTGATTTTGTCTTTGTAAATCTTGACACAACTTTATCAATTATATTCATCTCTTCAAGAAACAAGCTTTGGTTATTATTGATTTTTCTGTATTATATTTCTATTTTCATTTTTGTTGATTTCTGTGTTTATCTTTATTTATTTATTTATTTATTTTGAGGAACAGTGGCCCTGAGCTATCATCTGTTGTCAATCTTCCTCTTTTCTTGCTTGAGGAAGATTAGCCCTGAGCTAACATCCCTCCCAGTCTTCCTCTATTTTGTATGTGGGTCACCACCACAGCATGGCTGACATGGTGTAGGTCCATGCCCAGGATCTGAACCCTTGAACCTGGGTCACTGAAGTGGAGCATACTGAACTTTAACCACGATGCTGCGGGGCCAGGCCCATGATTTCTGCTTTTATCTTTTATTGATTTCTGCCCTTATTTCCTTTCCTCTGGCTTCTTTAGGTTTATTTTTTCTTATTTTTCTAGGATATTTAGTGGAAGCTTACATGATTTATTTTAGACTTTTCTATTGTAAGGATTTCATGCTATAAATTTCCCTCAAAGCACTGCTTTCTCTATATCCTACAACTATTAACATGTTGTATTTTCATTTTGATTGAGTTCTAATTTCCCTCGAGACTTCCTCCTTGACCCATGAATTATTTAGAAGTGTGTGGTCTTATTTCTAAGTGTCTAGAGAGTTTCCTGTAATCTTTCCATTATTGAATCCTAGTTTAGGTCTATTTTAGCCAGAGAACATACCATGTATAATTTACATTTTTTAATTGCTAAAATTTGTGTGTGACCCAGGATATGGTCTATCTTGGTGAATGTTTCAACTGTCCTTGAAAAAAAAAGTGTATTCTGCTGTTGTTAGGTGGAATGTTATAATGTCAATTAGATCCAGTTGGTAGATAATGTTGTTCAGTTCTTCTGTGTCTTTGCTGATAGTCTGTCTACTTGTTCTGTCTGCCACTGACAGAGCAATGCTGACATCTCCAACTATACTTGCAGATTTGTCTATTTAGCCTTTTAGTCCTGTCAAGTTTTTGCTTCATGTATTTTGAAGCTCTGTTGTTAAATGCATTCATATTTAGGATTGTTACATCTTCTTGGTTCATTTTTATCATTATGTAATTCCCTCTTTATCCCTGCAAGTTTTCTTTTCTATGAAGTGTGCTTTGTCTGATATTAATAGAGCCACTACAAGTTTCCTTGAATTTGTCTTTGCATAGTATACATTATTCCGTCCTTTATTTAACCTATTTCTATCATTATATTTGAAGTGAATTTCTTGTAGATGGCCTGGGTTTCTTAAAAAAATTCGTTCTGAAAATTTCTGTTTTTTGATTAGTATGTTAGAGTATTTCTATTTAATATAATTGTTGACACAGTTAGATTTAGGTCAATCATTTTATTGTTTTCTGTTTGTTTCCTCTGATTTCTATTCTGTTTCCTCTTACATTTGTATTAGTTTCCTAGAGCTGCTGTAACAAATTACAACAAACTTGGTGGATTAAAACAACAGAAATTTATTCTCTCATAGTCCTGGAGGCCAGAAGTCTCAAATTAGTATCACTGGGCCAAAATCAAGATGGCAATCATCAGGATGGCACTGCCTTTGGAGGCTCTCGAGGAGAATCCATTCCTTGCCCCTTCCAGCTGCTGGTGGCTGCTAGTGTTCCTTGACTTGCGGCCACCTCTCTCTAATCTGTCTCTGTGGTCACACTGCCTCCTCCTCTTCTGTCTGTGGAACCTCCCTCTGCCTCCCTCTTATAAAGACACATGTGAATGAATTTAGGGCTCACCCCGTTAATCCAGAATTCTCTCCCTATCTTAAGAATCTTAATCACTCTGGCAAAGACTCTTTTTCCTTATAAAGTAATATTTTCAGATTCTAGGAATTAGGACATGATATCTTTAGATGACCATTATTCAGCCTTCAACACACACCTTCTTTTGGATTATTTGGGCATTCTTTAGGATTTTATTTTGAGTTATCTATTTTTTGTGTGTAGTTTTTCCTTTTTAATTGATGCTCTAGGAATTACAATATACATACTTAACTTTTTATAATCTACTTAAAATAAATATTTTACCTCTTCAAGTGGAATGTAGAAACCTTACCACCATAGAGTTTCTTTTACCCTCTCTGTATGTCATAGACATCTTATAAGTACATCTAGGTACATTGGAAACCACATCAGACAATATTATAAGTTTTGCTTTCAGTCATTATACACATTTTAAAAGAATTCAAGAGGAGAATAGTCTATCAAATTTACCCAGATATTTACCATTTCTGTTGCTTTTCCTCCATTCCTGATGTTCCAGATTTTCTTTTGTATCTTTTTCCTTCCGACTGAAGAACTCTTAAAAATTCTTTTAGAGCTGGTCGGCTGGCAACAAATCCTCTCAGTTTCTCTTCATCTGACAATATCTTTATTTCGCCTTCATTCCTGAAGGATGTGTTTACTGGATATAGAATTCTGTGTTGATAGTTATTTTAAATACTTAAAAGATGTTGTACCACCTCTTTCCAGCCTCCATGGTTTCTGATGAGAAATCCAGTTGTTCAAATTGTTGTCCTCGTATAGGTAATGCATCATTTTTTCTCTGGCTGCTTTCAAGATTTTTCCTTTGTTTTTGGTTTCAAGATGTTTGATTATGATGTGTCTGGGCATAGATTTCTTTGTGTTTATCATGTTTGGGTTTACCAAACTTCTGAAATCTGCACATTTGTGGGTTTTGCCAAATTTGAGGAGTTTTTTTAGCCATTAAATCTTCAAGCACTTTTTCAGCCCTGCCTTCTTTCTCATCTCCTTCCAGGACTCCAGTGACATGAAGGTTAGATCTTTTGTGATGTCCCACAGGTTCCTGAGGTTCTGTTCCTTTTGGGTTTTTTTCCAGGCTAATTTTCTCTCTGTTGTTCAAATAGGGTGTTTCCTGTTATGCTATCTTCCAGTTCATTAATTATTTCCACTGTCTCCTCTATTCTGCTGTTGAGCCCATTTTTATTTTGATTATTTTCAATTTCTAAAATTTCCATTTGGTTCTCCTTTATATCTTCTATTTCTTTGCTGAAACTTACTATTTTACCATATGTTTCAAGAGGGTTTGTGATTGCATGTTGGAGGATTTTTATAATAGCTACTTTAAAGTTTTTATTGGATAATGCCAATATCTGTGCCATTTTGCTGTTGGCATCTGTTCATTGTCTTTTCCTATGTAAGTTACATGTTTTTTGTCTTTCATATGCTGAACTTTTAAAAATTATTTCCTAGATTTTTGAATATTATGTTATGAGATTCTGGGTCTGACTCCTATGGATAATATTAATATTTTTGTTTTAGCAGGCAGTGTATCTGGTTGTTTGGGCTGCCAAGTTCCAACTCGCCTTTGTTCACTGTGGTTCCAGTGTCAGTTTAGTCTTCATAGCCTTTGCAGTACTATTTTGTTCTGTCCCACAGATGTACACTCAGTGGCCAATCTGGCCCCTGCATTCTCACCTCTCTGCTAGTTCAATTCTCAAAGTATTATGTATGCTAATTAGCATTAGATTCAGGGATGCACACCTGGACTGAGCCTAGAAGTTTATAAACAACTTTATGGGGTTACTTTCCCAAGCCCTTCCTCTCCATGACTTCCTTGGTACTTTCTGGTTCCCTGGAGCTCCCTTTTTTCGCCCTTTAGCCAGAAATCTAGGGTTTAGTTATCCCAGTCTGCTGCATATGCCTCCAGGGACAAGCAGCTTGAGGACTAGGGGGAAAAAATGAAACTCACTACTAAATTGGTGGTACTTTCAATTTTGGTCTTCTTCCCCAATCTGCCTACTACTATTTGTTTTTCAGATTCCTCAAATAGCTTCTCCATTCACTCTGTCCAGGAGTTATCGCTACATTCAGTGGGAGAGACAGGAGGACTCATTTACTCCATCTTACCCAGAATAGAACCCATAGCCTCTATTTTTAGAAAAGAATTGTAAAATCTGGAAAGTAGAGGTGCTATGGTGTGGTAGTTGGAAAAATATATTTTAATTCTGAATGTTCCAACCCTGGCTCTAAAATTTAACTTTTTGAGCCTCTGTCTCTTCATGTGTAAAATGGGGCCTGTGTCAGGGATCACCAAGACCACTGTCAGGTTTGATGATTTGCTAGAGGGACTCACAGGACCCAGAAAAGCTATTACTCATAGTTACAGTTATATATATATAGCAAAAGGATACAGATTAAAATCAGCAAAGGGAAAAGGTGCCATCCAGGAGAAACCAACAAGGCTTCCAGTTGTCCTCTCCCAGTGGAGTCGTACAGATAGCGCTTAACTCTCCCAACAGTAGTGGGTGACAACATGCGCAAAGTGTTGGCCACCCAATCCTTGGTGTCCAGGGTTTTTATTGGGGTCAGTCACACAAACATGTAGCCCTCACATGCCTGACCTCAGCTACTCAGAGCATAGCTCCCCAGAGGAAAAACTGATACAGCATGGCCCAGGGCTCCAGGCATATGAAAACAGGCCTTCACCATAAATCTAATTGTTAGCATAAACTATCTAGCATGGCCCAGGGCCTCAGGCACATAAAGACACTCTTATCAGGCAAGATAGTCCGAGGACTCAGAGGTCATCTCCCAAGAGCCAGGCCAAGGGCCAGTCCTGAAGATTTTGGAAATGTGCAGGGTTTGAGCAGCCCAGAACTGCTGAGTTAACCCTTTCCTGCAGAGGCTTACAATAGCTACCTTTCAGCATTATCGTGAGGACTAAATGAGGTGGATGTAAAATGCCTTGCAGTGCCTGGCACATAGTAGGTGCTTAATAAATACTGGGTATTATTATTCTATGGGCAGAGCTTTCAAAGGGCCATATGGGCTTAAGGGAAAGAAAAACAGTAAAATATTATTCTGACAGTACAATAGATATAGAAAAACAGGTATGGTATGGGACACATTTAAAGAAGCCAGAGTAAGAGTAGAGGGGTCTAAGGAAGATCTGCGGAAGCTATATATAAACAATGAGCAGCGGGGTGATGGGGGGGACACTTGTTTAAGGATAAACACAAAAGGGTAGCATTTAATAAATGTCAGGATGGCCAAGTTCTAGCATACCAGATTTAAAAGGCCATTTTTAGCTACATTCAGAGTTTGAGACAGTCCCCTGGTTTGGGGAGGAAAGCTTTGACATTAATAGATGGCAACAAGAAATTGGAGCTACTTGTCTCCTATAATGTTCCCATCTTCTCTGAAGAAAACATCATCCTCAGTTGTAAAGGACTTGTAATTGCAAGAGATTTGAAACTAAGGAGGACAAAAGAGATGTCAGAAAACTATATAAATGAGCAAGTGTCCACCTTTTTAAAAAATAAGGAAAAAGTAGATTTGGAAAACTGTAGAATTTGAGATTGGTATAAATCCAAGTTAAAATTCTAGAAAAGCCTATTCAAGATAGTTTATGAGCAATTAGAAAAGAGAGAAATGGTCACTAGAAGCCTATCTGTGTTCACTATGGCTAAGCCTTGCAAAACTCATCTTACTTCTCTTCTTAACCAGGTTACTAGAAGAGAAAATCTGAGGAAATTGATGTATCTTGCTTTTGGCCAAGACTTTGCCAGACTCTCAGCATATCTTTATGCAGAAGCTGAGAAATATGAGTTAGATGACATCTCATTAAATAGATTCTTGAATCAAAGAATGTAGACTTATCAGCTGGGTTCTATGATACAAAGACATAGATGAGATGTGACAAATTTGTAAATGACACAAATAGGTGACTGAATCAAGAATCATAGAGATTTTGGGGGATTTGAGGTAGGTCATATCAACAAGGTAATACTTTAAAAGAACAAATTTAAAATCATCCCTTTAGGGATGTGTATATGTATGTGTGGGTTGGTTGAAAATAGTTCATGGGGGAAAAGGCTTAGTTGGGAGTGTGAAATGAACAAACATTTGATGTCAACCAAATGTGCATGATATTCTTTCACTCATTTATTCAAAAAAATATTATGTGGCTGTCACAAAAGCAAATTCCATCTTACTTTGCATATGAAAGTATAGAGTCCCAATCCAGGACAGTGATGGTGCTGCTGACACTACAGTGATGAGAGAACATCTGGATAATGTGTTCAGTTCTGTGAGATGCCTTGAAGGAGAGAATTAAGCATCTAGAAGAAACCATTGGGTCCAAGATGGCATGAGGCTGGAAGCCACGTGGTGAGAGGAAGATGACAATCTGTGAAGGCTGATCATCTTGAAGAAAGAACGACTAAGCAGAGATGTGAAACGTATCTTTAAATTTGTTAAGGGTGATTATCTGGACACTTTCATAGACTCCTGCTTTTCTCCTTAGGCAGCAGAAGTTACAGGATTAATAGCTATGAGTTATAGGAAATTGGGTTTCAGCCAATCTCTCACAGTGTGTCAGCTCCTTTACCAGACCCTAGGCATGCAGAGATCAGCAGGACAAGATATCTTTCCTACAGAGTTAACAATCCATAAATTTGTGTTCCACACAGAGAAGTGGCTCAATATGCAATGGCTCTTCCAACAGTAAGACTCCTTAGAGAACTAGATGCCTCTTAATGCACCGAGCTCCCGTCTCTGGCACACAAAAGAAAAGACGTTCAGGTTCTGTTTGAGGGTCTGAGGCTGGGCTGGTGGTATCTAGACCTAGATGTGGTGTTCTGGTAGCCACCAAAAATCAGGACACGTGTTTACCGGGACAAGCAAAGAAGGTAGCCTAAGGAGAGTCTGAACTGTGTTCAAGGAGAAAAGCAAAAGTTCAAAGCCAGAAAAGTGGCCCTGAGCATCAGAGACACAAGAGCCACAGACTGAGAATAGGAAGACAACTCAGGAGTAGACAGAAGAGAAGAGCAGGCATAGTCAGGAAGCACGGTGTGAGACTGATTGAAGCCAGCAGTCTTTATTTTTATAAGAATTCGTGTTTTCAGGATGTATTACAGCATTTTTCAGTTGCTCCCACTATGTCTGTAGGGTCAGCTAACATCTTTACTGCTGTTATATGAAAGAGCCAAAGGAAGCTTACACTGGCCAAGCAACTACTGCCCAGAACTTTGGCAAGTTCATAAAAGAGCCGTAATTAATCTTAAATATCTTTCATAGACAAGCTGCTAAGCCATACTGTGAGCCTTTCTGGGAAGACTGAATAGTTGAGGCTTTTCCTAATGATGCTATTTCAAGGATATCCCAGAATCTCAGGAAAAGAAGGAAGAGTCTATATTGGCTACATGACTGTGAACTGTGTGATTTCTGAGTCTGACGATCCACAGAAGACATATTGTCTTCTGGTGTGAAGGTCATCTCCATTTGACTCTGAATAAGAGGGTTTTGTTGTTGCTTGGGTTGACTTGGAAATTATCTTACTTCTAAAGAGTCATTATCTTTTAGAGATATACGGTGAAATGTTCACAGATGAAATGATATGACTGAACTTTGTTTCACAATAATACAGAAAGGGGGAAACAGGCGGGAGTAGAGATAAAACAAGATTGGCCATGAGTTGATAGCTATTGAAGGGGGTGATGGAGACGGAGACATGGAGGTACATTATACTATTCTCTCTACTTTTGTGTAATTTTGGAATTGTTGAATATTAAAAGCTAAATGAATAGTTAATTTAAAAGTTACTTGTTGATACAGGAAAACTCATTTATTATTGCTTGATGCCACCGATGTCATGACAGAGTTTTGTGTGTGTAGGTTTCAGAAACGTAATAGGAAAAAGTATTGAAACAAAATGTAAATGAGGAATGCTATTTTGATGCAAGTTTAATCAAACCATGCTCAATGGAAAATATCAATTTTCAGAATCAATTATTCAGAATGTGCATTTAGAGTATTCTTTCATGAATTAAGAAAGAAAGCAAACAGAAATATTACATTTATGTTTTAAAATACTTTATGAGTGGACTTTGCTTCTAAATAACCTGCGGTGAGGGAGAACTGGATGAGGTTACAGATGAACAAGACTGACCATGAGTTAATATTTGTTGCATTGTGGGGATGGAGACATGGAAGTTGGTTATGCTATTCTTTCTACTTTTATAAGTTCTTTAAGTTTTCCATAGAATGGTTTTTAAAAATAAAATATATACTGCGCATCCAGAAAGTGACTGTTTTACATTAAGAAAGTATTAACTTTTATTGTTTTATGGAATATAATATTATGCCATTTCTATTTTACCTTCTTAAGAGTCTACATTTTCTTATATATTACTATTTGTCTGTTTCTCTCCTCTTCTCCTACCCCTTAGTTTTGTCTGTTCTATGGAACCAGGCTGGTGTTCTGGGAGCAAGCCTGGTATCTAGAACATAAACACGACTCCCGTGGCCAGCGTGAGCATCAGGAGTCAGGTAAGAGTCCCTGGTGTGCAAAAGAAACCCTTGTGCACCAGCCAGCAGCTCTTTGCTTTCGTAGAAAACAGTCCTGCCAATCTTTTATCGGTTTCCACTCATGGATTTTTATGCCTCTGGGACTTCACATACATGTTTTCATTGCCTACCATGATCATATTACACTAAGGAGTTTAAGTGACAAAGAAATGATTCACTGTACTTGAACTCTCTGACATGAAAAGGAGAGGAAGGAATCAAAAGTCTTTTCCTTGTCTTGGCAAAAAAAAAAATGTACTAAGTGATTTTCATTTTCCTACTTCTTACCAAAACCTAACTCATTCTTCATATTCAGAAATACCTGTGGTATTTTTATGGCAGTGGTAGCAATGGGAATTCAATATGACAGCTACAGCGTGCCTGAAAATGAAGGTGAATCCAGCGAATCACCACAAAAATGCTGCTCTAAAGAAAGCCTATAAACAGCATAATCATCTGTAAAACACATTTTCTGAGTACTTCCTATCTTCCAGGCACTCTGGTAGATGCTGAAACACCAACAGTTATATGCTCAGGCTCTGCCATCAAAGGAGCTCATTATATTTGGGGACACAAAACTGACTTTAAAAACACAAATAACAACACAAGGGAGCAGAGGCTTTCCAATGAACTTGGCCACAAGAATAAGTTCAGAGTTTAGAGGACAGAGGTCACTTAGGACTGAATGTCATTCCTGTGCTAAACTTTGAAGAGGGGAAAATTCAGACAATGTGGAGGTAGTGGTTCACTTGAGGAGGGGGAAATGCAGTTGAGTCTTTAGATGGGGTTGATGAAGTGCGCAAAATCATAGGAATGGGAGCACTCAGGATAGGCATGTTAAGAAACAGTGAAAAGACCAGTTTGGCTGAAGTCTCAAGTGATTGAAAAACCTCGAGAAGTCTGCAAGAGCAAGACTATAGTGGACCCTTGAAACTTGAAGAATCATTTTCCTTTTCAGGAGAATAGCAGTTATGAAGAAAAGCATATGTCAAGATGTTTCAGTTATCTATTGCTATATAACAAAAGACCCCAAAACTCAATGGCTTAAAATAACAAACATTTATTATTTCTCATGATTCTGCAGTCAGCTCAGGGCTCAGCTAGATGTTTCTTCTGCTCCATATGGTGTCTGCTGGGGCTACGTGCTCAAGATGGCCTCTTCGATCTCATGTCTGGCTCCTCAGCTGGGATGGCAGGAACAGCCGGGGGCTGCTGGGCAACTGTCTCTTTCTGTGTAGCCTAGTGTGGTCTTCTTCACAGCATGGTGGTCTCAGGGTGGCTGAATGTTTTCCACGATGGCTGACTTTCAAAGAGAAAGTAGAAGATGCCAGTCATCTTAAAGGCTAGGCACAGAACTAACATGGTGTTACTTCAGCTGCATTCTATTGGGCAGAGGAAGACACAAGTCCAGCCTAGATTCGGGCTGGAGGGGAAACGTCACCTCTCACTGTGAGGAGTGGCATGTACATACAGGGAAGGAAAGAAACAGTAGCAGCCATCTTTGGAGACTACTTTCCACAAAGAAAATTTCCACTTTGGAGAGACAGAAGAATACTTTTTTTTTTTTTTTTTGGTGAGGAAGACCAGCCCTGAGCTAACATCCGTTGCTAATCCTCCTCTTTTTGCTGAGGAAGACTGGCCCTGGGCTAACATCCGTGCCCATCTTCCTCTACTTTATATGGGACGCCGCCATGGCATGGCTGACAGGCAGTGCGTCGGCGGGCGCCCGGGATCCGAACCAGCGAACCCCGGGCTGCCAAGCGCGGACTAAACCGCTGTGCCACCGGGCCGGCCCCAGAAGAATACTTTTTAATTTTAAAAAAACTACACGCAGGAAGATTTTAAATTCAGGTATTTCAATGATATAGAACTAGATAAATAATATGTCAGAAGAATGTTGAGTAAAAGAAACCAACTTTCACGTAAAACATTGAAGTGCTTTTGTATTCTTATAGTACAACATGCTTTCCACACTTTTCCTTTACTGGGTCCCCATAGCAGCCTGGGAGATAGCAGGGAGCAGCCAGCCACTTTGGAAGAAGCTTTATCTATGGGGCTAGATCTGAGTTACTCAGGCCTGCAGGACATCTCAAGGCCCTTTTGCAGATCTCTGAGCTGCCAGCTATGAGTGCTCACTCCTTCTCTGGGCTTTCCTGGAGTTCCCAGAGGGGAGAGGGTGGAGCTGACACAAATGCTTCCTTTCCCACTTCTACCACACCACTTTGTGGAGATCTCAAGGCCTCAGAGGTATTATTGGCAGTCTCTTCACTAAAATGTCTGGGACCCTTGGCCAATTGGAGGTGCTAAGTAGGAATGTGCTTGTGAAGGATTGAAAAGGGGACTGTGGTGGTTGATATTACTGAAACTGATCTAGATACTTTCCCATGATAACTTTTCAAGTTTACTGATTCTTTAGGTGCATCTAATGTGCTGGTTAACTTATCCCATAAGTTTTTAATCTCAGTTGTTAGGATTTTTATTTTAAAAATTCTTTTTTATATCACACATGTTGGTTTTTAGTTTCCTATTCCCCAAAGATATACTGAATATTGTCTTATATAAATCTTAGTTGTTTTATAATCTATAGCTAATAATTCCAATATCTTAAGTCTTTACAGGTCTATTGCTTTTTGTCTGTTGCTTCTGCTATGTGTCTAGTTATCTTTTAATGTGTGCTGGTCATTGTCATTGAAAAATGATTTGTAAGATTTATATGGAGGCAGAACTAAAGGCACTTTCTGCTTATCCTTACAAGGCATCTGAAGGTATTCTGTTTGAGACTCACCTTAACCAAATTCAAGGCTTGAGGTTTCTTGGAAGACTCAGAGAGTTCAAGTAAGGGCAGTAACTTCTTTATCCTCCCTGAGGGTTTTAGTTCTTGGCATCCAGCTTATTGTAGTGAGGGTCTCCTATTAAATTTCTTGCCTAGTGCTGGCACAGGTTTTGATTATCATCACTCCCTACCTCCACCCCAGCCACCATGAGGCTGTCAAAGTGAAAATTCAGATTTGATAGAAAAGGAAAATGCTTTCAGGGTAAATGCAGTTTTCTTACTTGTTTATTTCTTTTGGTTCCCATTTTTCCATAATTTTTGGCATTATTGTTTTGTCATGTCATTGGTGCTTTGAAGATGTTTCCTATATTTTCTCTAAGAATTTTGGTTGTTTTCATCAGGAAGCTTGGTCAAAAAGAAAATCTAGCCCTCTAGTATCAGAAACAGAAAGTTCCTTCAGTGTTATACCACTTGATCCCACAACAGCCTTTTGAGTGGTTTTCATTATTCTCAAACACAGACAAGGAAACTCAGACCCAACATGACAAAGTAACTTGCCCAAAGTAACACAGCAAGTAAAAACCCATTTCTCTCTGACTCTGAACATTTTCATTTATTTTATTTGGATAAAAATCAGCATCAGTTAGTAACAACAAGCACACCCAGTGCCCAGTTCTTGATTTCTAATACCATTCTCCAGTAAAAGAAACCAGGGTCCTTGGAGAAATGGCTGATTCTAGGGCTGGGGCAGAATATATATGATAAGCCTGGAGCATCTTCCAGTGCCAGCAAGTAAGAAAGTACTCAAAACAAAAACATGAAACAAAACCCCCACAATCGTGGGTGTATATCAGAGGGACACTGGAAGGAGCTAACTGAAAGAGCCCCCAATGGCCAAAGCTGGAACTAGTTGAGCAATGAAATAAATAACGTAGTACTGGATTACAACCCAAAGTACAAGATAATTAAACACAAGTCCATAGCAATATAAATAAGTGATTACACAGATAAATAAATGGGGTAAAAGACACAAGTCTTCCTTACAGAAGAACTCCAACTAATATATTAGAGATATGCCTCCTTCAGAAAGTGAAGCTTAATTCCCTTTGCTTTGAGTGTGGGGTGGACTTAGTGATTTTCTTTTATTTTAAATAAAAGAGCTTTGAAAGGGAAAACAGTTACTTTACAGTGGAGAAATCTGGCAGATCCCACCTTAGTCAAGTGATTAAGGTTAATATCGCCAGTAATAAGTCATGCTGGTAACATGTATCTCTGATATTACATGGAGAAGAGCATTTCACTCTTCCCCAAAACCCATCAACCCCAGTCCAATCATGAGGAAAAGTGTCAGATAGAACCACCTCACCAGTACTCCTCAAACTGTCAACTCATGGAAGACGAGGAAAGACTGAGAGGCCACCACAGACCGGAGGAGACATGAAGACTAGACGCAGTGTGGGATCCTGGATTGAGTCCCGGAAGAGAAAAAGGACATTAGTAGGAAGACTGGTGAAATCTGAATGGAGTCTGTAGTTTGTTAATATAAATGTACTAATATTGGCTTCTTAGTATTTACAATGGACCGTAGTTACGTAAGATGTTAACATCAGGAGAAACTGGGTGAAGGGCATATGGGACCTCTGTGTACTATCTTTGGAACTTTTCTGTAAATCTGAAGTATTCCAAAATAAAAAGTTTATTTAAAAAAAAAAGTCAGCATCAGATAAAAGCAATCAGCCTCGGCTCATTCTAAATAATAAAACTTTTCAGAACACCCAGGAGTTATACTGAAGCCCCAATCTAATGATAATGGGCATATATTTATACTAAAAGAAAAAACAATCTCATTTTGTTCTCATGAAGATCTTCCAGGTAAGTAAGGCTGATATAATCCCCATTACACAAAGAAGTAAAATTAAGAATCAGAGAACTTAAACGACTGCCCAAGATTCTAGCTGAGCATAGAACCCAGAACTCCTAATCCCACAGGGAAGAGGATTAAGCACGAGGCGTTGTCCATTTGTAGCCCGCTTGTCCACACGGAGCGCTACAGAGCACCACAAGACCTGAGTTTAGACGCTTCTCAGAGGCCTGCCTGATGTCTCAGAGTAGCTAAAGTCCGTCCACATCCTCCGAAAACAGCACAAGTGCCCAGTGTCCAGCTGAGGCCCACAAGAGAGGGGGTTGGGTTGGGGTTTGTTTTCTTTTTAAATTCAAGCCAATGCCCTGCAGCCCTTCACGGCCGTGGTAACTAACCCCTTTCTTTTGTCTGGAATTTCAGTGTTGACAGAGCTGGTCCACCTTCATGATGCTGTGTAATCCCCACAACACCCTTTAGTGTGAATAGTTGCTAATCCACTTTATGGATTGGGAATCTGAGGTTGACTTGCTGCTGATTTAGTGTGAGTGGTGAAGGGGAGGCTTCTGGACTCCCGTTCACCTCTGCTCTCCTGTGCTGAGGCCTGAATCGTAGAGTGGGCTGGCTCCACCTTTATGCCCTCAAAGTAGGGCCTTGGCTAAAAGGCGGTCCTGTGACTGTGCTCCGGGGCTCCATCAACACAAGGCCCCTAAGTAAAAGGTTTCTGTGCCCTTTCCATTAAGTGCTGTGGCAGGGGTATGTGTAGAACAATTGTGTCCTTTGTTCTTGGAAAATTTAGTGTCCAGGCATTATCCTGTTTCAGTCTTCATTAACCTAGACATTTGTATTTATTTTGCTTCAGATGGTTATCAGCATTAGAGAGTAACAGTCAGCTGAGGCTCATTTTAAGGAGGAAAGCCTTTCAAAATAATCGAACAAGTTAAAATCGTGTATCTCCATTAAAACCAACTTTGTTTTGCTTAAAAAAAAGACAAAATAAAACAAAACAAAAATTTCAGCTTTTTAAAATGGTATACTTTTAATGCAAATAAATATTTGGCCCGAGTCCTCTGCTTTATGTTAGACCAGCCCTTATGGTAAACTTGTTTTAGATAGAATAGCTTCATTTTTCTCATCAGAGTGTTTGCTCCCTGAACCCCTGGGCACAGCTGTCTGCTCTGTCAGTGCCCACCAGCACTGGAACAGTGGCTCTCGGTGACATCCGGAGAAGAAGCAAGTACGTGTGGACGTGTGGTCAGCTCACGCTAAGAAATCGACACAGGAGGAAGCTTTAAAGTCTGTGTGTGTTGAGAGAACCACAGCCCAGCTGTGGGTTGCAGATCAAAAAAGACCCTGTTCAGTGTGGTGAAAATAATACCTAGCAAAATGTTGAATCAGGTTCTGTTTCCTGCCCTGAACCCAAATAATGGAACCTTGTGAGAATGCAGTTTATAAAGGACCTGCAGGGAGGTGAGGCGGCGCTGCAAAACCCAGCGCAGAAGTGAGGAAGGACACACCTCTCCACCTTCCAGAGCCCATGGGAGAGTGCCTGCAAGAATAACGGTGTTAAAAACCAAAAACATGCAAGAAGAGAGAAAAGAAATGCTGACCGTGATCATGTCCAAGCAATCTTGACATGCCCCCAATATTTGATCACATTACACCTATCGCTGGTACCCCTTCACCCAAACATTGCCTTAATGTCCTGTTTGAGTCCTGACCTGTCAATTCCTCGCTAAGTGCACTGTTACTGTTGGAGCAGCAGATGACTGGGGCCTTATCCCGCTTGGGTCGTTCTCCCATGCCTCTAAAACTGTGTTTATTTTAGTGTGTCCACTGATGTGTTAGGATGAAGCCCAGTTTCACCAGCACAAGCCCAAGTCCCGTTTTGTACCTTTGCCAGCAAGTGGACACAGGAGGAGACCCAGCACCTAGTAGCCTTGTTCTGACGCACTGAAAAGAACCATCCCTTTTCTCCTGAGTGAGAGCTGCTCAGGACCTCAGCTGCAGCCAGGAATCCAGGGGGAGCCTGTTGATGGCAAGTGACCTTGGCTCTTAGGATGTATCTGCTCGAGTCTAAAACAACCACTAAGGCTTGGGTTTTAGTTTCAGTTGAGTCAATCAAATAGTTAAGTCATTGAGGGGAAAAACAGTGAAGCCCATTGATTGATGGGTCGTTCAAGCAGTTCTGAGTAGACATAGCCACTGACACACTGATTTATTCTGAGGAAATGTGGCTTCGAATAACAAGGTGCACAAGTGTGGCGGACATCAGACCCTGAAAGCCAAGACGCTACTTGACTCCTTTGAATTTAGAAGATGGGTTACACTCATTTACTATTTTGAACTAAGCCTAGAATATAAATGCAGTCATTGCCTTGTGGCAAAAGACTTGGGGTGGAAGAAATAAAACGGGGGAAAAACTTAGGGGACAGTTCCAAGCTGGAAAGATGATGTTGGGATACTAGCCCTTCTTCTCCTCAAATATCAACTTCAAGAAGATGTCCCCCACACCCATACTGTGAGGCTTAGAAATGGTACACGTGCCCTTCACCTCCTACAAATGCAGTGCGGCTGTTTTCATGCTGCGTTAAATGTTTCTTTTCAATGGACACTCAGATTTCCTCTCCTTCTATTTCTCTTTCCCCAAACCACCTGGATCAAGGCAGCTTAACAGATGTTCAGATATGGGAATCAAATGCAACATGAACTGAGGTTTTAGGCACAGGATGTTGAAAACATTCTTGGATTGGGAAAGGGAGGTAAGGTTTCTCAGTCTTGGCCTCACCTACTACTCACAAACTCTTACTTCTCTTTGTAAGGAATTTGAGAAGAGATCTTTGGTTCCCCCACCCCTATCCCACCCACCCAGTAAGGCCCATCTGACAGGGCTACAAGCAAATGATGAGGTTGTGAGAACTCTTGGCTGTGTCCTCCGGGCTGAGTGGAGAAGCTGGTGTGGGGTGTAATTACAAGCACCTGTTCCATCAGAGAGGGGAGGGACATCTCCTGTTTGGTGGCTGTGGTCAAGAAGCTGGGAGTGTTATTGAAAGGACATTGCAGTGGAGTGGTCATCACAGGGAATGCAACTGAGTCAAATTTTAAAATCTTTGATCTGAAAACATCCCCAGAACTGGTTTTAACCTCCTTTCACTTCTACAGGACCCCTGACTGCAGGAGACAGCAGGGACCAACTAGAATACATGTGTACCCTGGTCTACCTTCTCTTCCCAGAGCCAGACACCCTCAAACAGAGAAACAGGGAAAAATATCAGAACTGATGGAGTGCTGCTGCAAAAGGGGGAAATCTCTTTTCCCTTTCTCCTCCCTTTTTCCCTGGCCCAGCTCCTCAGTGGCATAAAATACATTGTTGAACCTATAAATGCAGGCCATTGAGCTGAGGTTAAGAAAATACAAGTGGGATTTGGTTTCTTCAGTTTGGTCAGTAAAAAGGACCCTAAGGTCACCACCCCTGCAATCCTGGTTTCCGCATGGCAGCCACCTGGTCAACCCTCACGTTTTGCCCCACAGTGCAGCTTTGTGTATCTGGGGAATGCGCCAGGATCATTCCGTTTCCTTCACTCAGTGATAACTTGTTATAACCACAGGAGAAAGCAACTTGTTTGCTGAGCCCCAGCCTCTGAGTTCTTCTGACAGCTGCATTATCCTTGGCAACTTGGAGAGATGCTCGACATGCTGGATAACTGGGGCATCCTCCACCAGAGAGGTTCATCCCCTTACTCCAGGCTGCACAGTGAGAATTTCCCAGTGGGGAAATTTGTTCCTAAGAGTAACTGTGCAACACGAAAAAGACCTTTCAGGAGATGGAATTCAGCTGTGTCTAAGCAGACAGGGCAGACCCCAGTCTCAGTTAAAGACAAGGTGAATTTTATTATGATTCTATAATAATAAAATTTAAATGAATTACTGAACTTGAAACAGAAATGATCCCGACTATCTCCATTTTGGTAGAAATCAGTACTCTAGCTAGAAATCAATATTTTTTGTAAAATAAACCGTGTTTGCATTGCTTTTCTTTTTTTCTGATGGTAGGTTACCCTTTTCCTTTTTTTTTTTTTTTTTTTTTGTGAGGAAGACCAGCCCTGAGCTAACCTCCGTTGCCAATCCTCCCCTTTTTGCTGAGGAAGACTGGCCCTGGGCTAACATCCGTGCCCATCCTCCTCTACTCTATACGGGACGCCGCCACGGCGTGGCTGACAGGCAGTGCGTCGGCGGGCGCCCGGGATCCGAAGCCGCGAACCCCGGGCTGCCAAGCGCGGACTAAACCGCTGCGCCACCGGGCGGCCCCAGGTTACCCTTTTCCTTTGATTTAGAGACTAGTTATTGCTGTGGCCTGTTCCTCTTCTTCCCTCCTCTGGGTGACTCCAAGCACTTCGTACTTAGTAACCATACAAAGACAGCACGTAGAGGTGGCGTCATTTTAAAGCACAGAGAAGGGACAGGACTCACTTGTGAGAAACCAGAGGTCTGCAGGAAACCAAGATTCCTCTGTCTGCTCCTTCCCTGGACAGCTGGTCATTCACATCACAGATTGTGGCCTCGAACCACCAGGCATTGATTCGGTAACCAGATTGGCTGCTGCTGAGACAACGTAAGAAAAACAGCCAGCTCAAATGTGTGACTTTTTGCAGGGCCTTTTGGGATACAAGTGTCCTATTTCTTAACCTGGGTAATGATTACGTGAGTGTGTTCATTTTGTGATAATTCAGCAAGCTAGTATATACTTATTATCTCTATCTCTGCATGTACATTGTGCTCCAACTAAAAAGAAGAAAAAGAAGAAAGAATCTTCTGTTGTGATTATATAAAATCCCTTTGTTAAAACCTAACCTGAAATTTACTCAGACTAGTTTTGGGGGGAGTTTTTTTTTTATATATATCCTCCTTTTTTTTTTTTTTGGTGAGGAATATTGGCCCTGAGCTAACATCTGTTGCCAGTCTTCCTCTATTTTGTATGTGGGTCACCACCACAGCATGGCTTGGTGAGTGGTGTACAGGTTGGCACCCGGATCCAAACCTGCGAATCCCGGGCCACCAAAGCAGAGCATGCGAATTTAACCACTATGCCACTGGGCCGGCCCCTGAGGGGAGTTGCCTTTTAATTAAACTTTTTATTTTGAGAGAGTCATAGGTTCACATGCTGTTGTAAGAAATAATACAGAGAGATTTCATGTCCGTTTGCCTAGTTTCCCCCAATGGAATCCTCTACAGAATTCTGGTAGAATATTACACCCAGGATTTTGACATTGATACAGTGACAATACAGAGTTCTTTTGTCACCACGAGGGTTCCTCATGTGGCTCTTTCATAGCCACACTCTCTTCCCTTCCCCCACCTCCCCTTTAATCTTTAGCACCCACTAATCTGTTCTCTGTTTCTATAATTTTGTCATTTCAAGAATGTTGTATAAAGGGGATCATATAATATGCAATCTTTTGGGATTTGCTTTTTCCACTCAGTATAATTATGTGCAGATTATCCAGGTTGTCACATGTATCAATGGTCTGTTTCTTTTTATTGCTGAGTAGTGTTCCGTGGTATGGATGTACCACGGTTTGTTTAACCGTTCACTCATTGAAAGACATCTGGTTTGCTTCTAGTTTTTGACTATTAGGAATAAAACTGTTATAAACATTTGTGTACAGGTTTTGGTATGAGTATAGGTTTTAATTTCTCTAGAGTAAATGCCCAGGAATGACATTGCTGGGTTGTATGGTGGGTGCATGTTGATTTTTTAAAAAATATTGCCAAACTGTTTTTCAGAGTGGCTTTAAACTTTTTACATTCCCACTTGCAATGTTGGAGTACTCCAGCTTCTTCACATTCTCACCAGCATTTGATGGTGTCACTATTTTCTATTTTAGCCACTCTGATAGGTATGTAGTAATATTTCATTGTGGTTTTAATTTGCATTTCCCTAATGGCTAATGACATTGAATATCTTTTCATGTGCTAATGTGCCATCTGTATGTCCTCTTTGGTAAAATCACCTCTTTTGCCCATGTGCTAATTGAATGGTTGGGGTTTTTCTAACTATTGAGTGTTTCCAGTTCTTTATGTATTCTAGATATTAGTCCTTTGTCAGATACATTGTTTGCAAATATTTTCCCCCAGTCTGTAGTTTGTCCTTTCGTCCTCTTAACATGGACTTTTACAGAGTACAAGTTCTTAATTTTGATGAAGTCCAGTTTATCAATTTTTCCTTTTATGGATTGTACTTTTGGTGGTAAATCTCAGAACTTTTTCACCTACCCTTATGTCCTGAAGATTTTATCCTATAGGTTTTTTCTAAAAGTTTTATCCTTCTACATTTTACATTTAAGTCCATGATCCATTTTGGGTTAATTTTGTATCAGGTAGGAGACTGAAGTTGAGATTCATTTTTTTGCCTGTGGATGTCCAATTGCTCCCACACCCGTTTGTTGAAAGGTGATCTTTCCTCCATTGAATTGCTTTAACACCTTTGTATAAAATCAGTTGGGCATATTTGTGTGCTTCTATTTCTGCATTCTTCATTTTGATCCATGGATCTATGTATCTATCCCTCTGCCAATATCACATGGTCAGTCTTGGTCACTGTAGTTACGTAAGTCTTGAAATCTCGTAGATTGATTCTTCCCACTTTATTCTTTTTCAAAATTATTTTAGCTATTCTACTTCTTTGCCTTTCCATGTAAATATTAGAATAATTTTGTCTATATCTACAAAAAAATCTTGCTGGGATTTTGATAGGAATTATATTAAACCTGTCTATCAGTTTTTGGAGAAATGACTTTCAATACTTTGCTGAATCTTTCAATCTATGAATATGGTATACCTCTCCATTTATATAGATCTACTTTTATTTCTCTCATCAGCATATTGTAGTTGTCAACATATAAGTACTGTACATATCTGTTAGATTTACATCTAATTATTTCTTTTTTGTGAGCAATTGTAGATGGTCTTGGATACTTGATTTCAAGTGTCCACACATGTCCATTGCTAGAATATGGAAATACAATTGATTTTTATATGTTGATCTTATATTGTACAACCTTGCTGATCTTACTTATTAATTCTACTAGTTCTTGTAAATTCTTTGGAATTTTCTACATAGACAATCATGTCATCTGAAAAGAGGGACAATATTTCACTGGATATAGGATTCTGGGTTGAGGATTCTTTTCTTTCAGCACCTGAAAGCATTTTTGACCTCTGTGGTTTCTAATGAAAATCCACTGTCATTCAAATTATTTTTTCCCTTACAACTTAAGTGTCATTTCTCTCTCTCTGCTTTCAAGATTTTTTTTTTTTTTATCTTTAGTTTTCACAAGTTTAGCTATGATGTAGAGCATTGTGGATTTCTTTGGATTTATCCTGGTTGAGGTTTACTCAGCTTTTAGAATTTATTGGTTTATGTCTTGTGGCCAAAATGAGGGAGTTACCAGTTATTTCATCAAGTAATTTTCAGCCTTGCCCTCTTTCTCTTGTCCTTCCAGAACTCTGATGATACAAGTTAGATCTTTTGTTGTAATCACACAGGTCCCCGAGCCTCTGTTTATTATCTTTTTCAGTCTATTTTCTCTCCATTGTTCAGATTCAGTCATTTCTATTGTCCTGTTTTCCAGTTCACTAATTCTTTCCTCTATCTCCTCTATTCTGCTGTTGAGACCATACACTGAGTTTTTATTTTGGTTGTATTTTTCCATTATAAAATTCCTGTTTGGTTCTTCTTTATATTTTCTATTTCTTTGCTGAGATTTTCTATTTTTTTCATTTGTTTCAAGCATGGTCCTAATTGCTTGTTGAAGCATTTTTACGATGGCTGCTTTAAGATCTTTGCAGAGAATTCTAACATTTCTGTCATCTCGATGTTGGTATCTATTGATAGTCTTTTTCATTCAGTTTGACTTCTGATTGAAACCTGGACATTTTGGGCATTCTGTTGAGACTTTGGATCTTATTTAAACCTGTTTTAACTGGATTCCTCTGACAAGGAAAAGGAGCACACCACCTCATTACCACCCTATAGGGATAGAAGTCCATGTTCTCCATTCAGCCTCTGCTGATATCCAAGGGGGAGTCCTTGTTACTGCTGGGTGGGGTGGAAGTTCCGGTTACCAACTAGGCCTCCTCCGGTACCTCCCTGGTGGGGCAGGGTAGGGGAGCCTCATTGCTGCTCCCACATGGCTTCCACTGACATTGGCAGTGTCTCTGCTACCACCATGCAATGGTTAAGTCCTAACTCTCTCACCAGGCCTCTTGTACAGCACCCCATCTGGAAGAGGAAGGAGTGCTTTGCTACTGCCAGGTGGAGGTGGAAGTCCAGGCTCCCCATGTGGTCTTCATTGACACCATGGCGGGTGTCTCATTACCCACCATGGAGGGTGGAAGACTTACACCCTCTCAGCCTTGAGAAGTGTGGATGGTGGGGTCCCGGTTTTTCTGTAGAGTTTGGCTGGAGTAGAACAGTTTTTGTCTAAAAGTTTTCTGTGTTGCGAGGCTGTCCCTTTCCTGGCCCTTTGGAAAGGATTTTGTTGGGATTTTTGTCTGCATCTGTTGATGTTCCTAAGTGCCAGCTTCTTTAGCTCTGAGTGTGGGGCATATGAGGTAAAAAGAAGACCCAGAGAATTCACCACTGTGTCAGTCCTCAGGTTCTGGCGTCCCTAGACAATCTATCTTCTTCTCTTCACCTTTCAGAGTCTTCTTATGTTTGTTTTACATATAATGTCCAGGGTTTTTAGTTGTGCTTAGTAGGAGAATAGGGAAAATCTACATCTACTCTCCCAGAAGTGGACTTTGACTCTGATTTTTGAGAAGAGAAAATGGTATCTGATAGGGTGCTTTCTAGAGAGCTTTCTGAGTCCATTTGACCTCAGATCAGTGGTCTCTCTGGACCTTCCATTTGTTGAGTCCCCTTTCACTTGAGCCATCCCCAGTCCCCCTGTTCTCATGCTGAAGACTCTGCCTGCAACTGTTTCATCCAGTGACAATACTTGACTTTATCTGGAGGACCCTTTCCAGTCTTTGCTGGCCTAAGAACCATATAATCCTGATTCCCATAAGCCCAAGCAAAGAATTTTCCTAGGAAGAGTTGACCTTTCTATGGCAAAGTGAGGAAAATAAAATGTATTGAGTTTTTCATAATGAAAAATAACTTTTCATTACAAAAATTATCACGTTCTTCCCACTGTGTTAGGTGCTGAAAGTTACCATTTATATAAAATAATGACAACAGACAATACTTATTTTGATATCCTTACCTGACAAAAAAAAAAGTTAGCAGTCACACATTGGTTCTCCCTATATTGCTTTTTTCCTTTCCTTTTCTCTTAATTTAAAAAAATTGAGGTCTATTTTATATACGTTGACGTGCACAAATATTAATGGTATAGTTCAGTGAGTTTTGACAAATCAAAGCGTAGACTGTGTAATGCACACCCCATCACCCATCACCATCAGCCCCTTTTCCGTCAATCCCTCCCTTTGGGACTTGAAATTCTGACTTTGGCACTACAGCTCAGTTTGCCTCCTCCAGAGCTTCAGAGGAACGGGAAGCAGATGGACTGGATCCTTTTGCTCAGCATGACGTTCAGCAGTACAGTCCTTCCTTTTTTTTCTGAGTAGAATTTCATGGTATAGACCTCTGCTGACCTCTCCCAACCCCTTCTCCCTCCCAAATGCTGATCTCTCTAGGCCTGTGCTGTGTCGGTCTCCATAAACTGGCCTTGTTAGCTCAAGGTGACCTCTGCTGCATCATTCCATAGTTATTAAGGTACAGGGTCTTATTTACTCACTTGCGGGAAGAAAAATTGACTGAAGACCTAGACTTACTTTTAATTTTTTTCTTGTATTAAAAAAGCTCTATTGTGCTGAAAAAAATTGTTTGTTCTCGTGTTTATGGACATGGGGATGTCATGGATTGGTGTTTTTATGAATAAGATTGTCAGGATCATTTTTGTACAAGTTTTCTGGATGTTCTCATTTCTTTTGGTAAATACTTAGGAGTGGGATTAATGGATGGTATGGTAGACATGTACTTAACTAAGAAACTGCCGTACACAGTTCTTCAAAAGTGGTTGTACCAGTTTACACATCCACTATCAATGTATGAGAGTTCCCATTGTTCCACATCCTTACCAACATTTGGTGGTGTTAGCCTTTTTAATTTTAGCTGCTCTAGTGGGTGTGTAGTAATATCTCATTGTGTATTAATTTTCATTTCCCTGATATTTAATGGTGTTGTGCACCCTTTCAAGTGCTTATTGGTTATTCGTATGTCTTTTGTGAAGTGTCTATTTAAATCTCCTGCCCATTTTTAAACTGTGTGCTGTTTTTTGTTGTTGTTGTTAATATTGAACTGTAAGAGTTTGTTATACATTCTGAATATAGGTACTTGGATTTTTCCCAGTCTGTGGCCTGTCTATTCATTTCCTTAACAATATCTTTTGAGAAGCTGAAATTTTTAAGTTTGATGGAATAAAATTTTTCAACTTAAAATATTTTTGTTAGTGCCCTTGGGCCTTGTCTGAGAAATCTTTACCTAATCCAACGTTGCAAAGATATTCTCCCAGACTTCCTTCTAGAAGCTATATGGTTTTACATTTAGACCTGTGTTCTATCTCAAATTAGTTCTTGAGTATAGTATGAGGTAGGGAGTTGAAGTTTACTGTTTTTTGTATAGTTATCCAGGTGTTCAAGTACAATTTGTTAAAAAGATTGTCCTTTATCCATTGAAATATTTTGGCTGCTTTATCAAGAATAAATTAACCAAGTAAGCGTGGATCTGTTTCTGGGCTATCTATTCTATTCCACTGATGTACTTGTCTACTATTTTGCTAATTCTGTCTTGATTGTTGTAGTAAATCTTATATCAGATAATGCAGGTTCTCCAGATTTTTTATTCCTTTTCAAAATTTTTTTGGCTATTCTTAGAACTGTGTATTTCCACATATATTTTAGAATTAGCTTGTGAATTTCAAGGGGGAAAAAGGGGAGTAGCTAAGATTTTGATTATGATTGCATTAAATCTATCTATCACTTTGGGGAGAATTGATATTTTAACAATCCATGAACATAGTATATCTGTCCATTTATTTAATTCTCTCCAGCAGTGTTTTGTACTTTTCAGTAATAGAGTTCTTGAACATATTTCATTAAATTTATCCCACAGTGTTTTTTTTTATGTTTTTAAAGTGATTGCAAATCGTACATTTTAAATTTTAATTTTCTACTTATATGTTCCATACTTACTACACACACAATTTTTGTACATTGACTTGTACACATAAGCTCACTAAATTCACTTAATATTTCAAGTAGTTTATTTGTAGATTTCCTGAGATTTTCTAAGTACTCAATCGTGTTATCTGAGAATGAAAAGTTTACTTCTTTTTTAATGTACTTTTCTTGCCTTGTTGCATTGGCTAAGATCTGTGCCTCAGTGTTGAAAGGAAGTGTTGAAATGAGGCATCCTTGCTCTTCTCGGTCTTAGGGGGAAAGCATTCTGTATTTTGGTGTTAACTGTAGGTTTTTCATAGTTGTCCTCTATCAGATTGAAGAAGTTCCCTTTTATTCCTAGTTTATTTTGAGTTTCTATCTTGAATATTTTTTAGTTTTATAAAGTGCTTTTTCAGAATCACTTACTTTCTCCTTTATTCTATTAATGTGATGAATTACGTTATTTTTGAATGTTAAATCAATCTTGCATTTGGTTTGCAAATTCCACTTGGTTACGATGCTTGTCCTTTTTATACATAGATGATTCTATTTGTAAACATTTTAAGGATTTTTGCACCTATGTTCATAAGGGATATTGGTCTTCAATTTTATCTTCTTGTTTTGACCTTGTTAGGTTTTGGCATCAGTGCATGCTGGCTTCATAATCTGGGGGGAAAAAATTTCCATATTATGGAAATTGTAGATCATTTATATCTTCTGATACTAAAGAAATTTTGAGGAGGTATTTTTATGCAGCAAAAGTCTATGGCAATAAATCTCCCAGTTCTAATCTTAAAATTTTTAATTTCATCTTCATTTTTAAAGGGCAATTTCAATGGATATAGAATTTTAGCTTGATTTGTCATCCAATTCTCTTCTGTTTTACCTTGTGTCTGAAATGAATTCAGCTATAATACTTATGATTTTTCCCATGCATGATGTTAACTTTTCTCTGACTAATCTTATAATTTTTCCATACCTTTGGTTTTAAGCAATTTTACTATAATGTGCCTAGGTGTGGGTTTTGTTTCATTTTGTTTTTAATTTATCTGTTTGGTTTTCATTGAACTTCTTGAACATGTAGAGGATGTTTTACATCAAATTGGGAAACATTTCAACCATTACATCTTCTAGAATTTTATTTTCCATTCTCTCTGACTTTTGGGATTCCAACTGCATATATGTTAGATTGCTAATATAATCCCACAGGGCATTAATGCTCTCATTATTTTTTTTCTTTTTTCTCTCTGCTCCACTTAGAATAATCTCTACTGATCTGTTTTCAAGCTTATTGATCTTTGTTCTGCAATGTTCATTCTGCTGTTAAGCCCATCAGTGAATTTTTATCTCAAATATTTCATTTTTCAGTTCTAGACTCCTTTTGTTTTTAGAGATTATGTTTATCTCATGAAATATCCCATTTTAATCCATTATATCTATTTTTTTCTTATAAATCCTTGAATACATTTGTAATAAATGTTTTAAAATCCTTGTCCACTAATTCAAATAACTGGTCATCTATAAGTCTGCTTTTACTGATTGTGCTTTCTCTAGATTTTGGGTTACATTTTCCAGCTTTTTTGCAGACCTTATAACTTTTTATATACTCTGAACATTTATGGTACTTTACATATAATAGATTTTATTTTCTTTTATTTCTCTTTCTTTTGTCTGGTGGTTAGGGTGAGGGGCTGATCATTAAGATTCCACCTAGAGTCAAGTTGAGCAGGGGCTGCTTTAATTAGACTGAGGTCACCGTGCTCAAATCAATTCCCACCCCCACTCACATTCTGCCTTTCTGGTCCCATCAGCAGTTGAGCTGGGAAGATGTTGGACTACCGTCTCAGACATCTTTGATTCACCTTTGTGTTCAAATCCAGGTTGTTACCATGGGAACAAAGTTCTCTTGCATCTTTCTACATCCTAATTAGAAGTAGAAGTCCTCCCAAGTTGCTTTTGAAATCATTTGGGTCCATGAAATTCAAAATTCCAGGACATACTGACACAGAATTTCTCCATAATAACTTTGGCCTCTTACTGTATATTTAGTTTTGGCAGTTTGCAGGGCTTCTGCTTCTTGAAAAAAATCTTTTGACTGAAAATTATTCCTTCTTGGGTATGTTCACATTTCTTTGAATCTGTACTTACAAGGCTGAACTATCAGTTGACTAAAATACCATATTCTTTTGTATGAAAAGGTGTGAAGCTAATAGTGAAGCTTTATTATAACCACCTAATTTAATATTCTCTCTCGTTTCATGTAAATGTCTTTGTAGAAAATGCTACCAAGAGCGGCATTGTGGTTACTTTAATTCCATTGCCAATACTTTCATATGGTTTCCTGTATCTAAAGGGAAAGCTATATGCACTTGTCTTCTTTTTAAACTTTTCCTCTTATGAATCAGTAGCAGTATGAACAAATGTCAGAAGTTCTTATTAAGTGGTTAAAGTTGATGCTTCTGTCTCAGCATTCTTGTTTTAGGTAATGATGATTAAGCAGACTTTGTAAGGGAAAATGCCAGAGTTATAAAGAAAGTGTTTTCATTACTAACTGAAGAAGATATACTCACTCTGTGTCAAACTCACTCCTTACATTTTAGAGATAAGGAAAGTGTCATGGCTTGGAAGTTACAACATCAGGGTTCAAAGCCCCCTACTTTACTGAAATGGGCATTTTCAGTAATACTTAGAAAAGAACAGAATTGTTTTGGGGCTGGCCCAGTGGCATAGTGGTTAAGTTTGTGCACTCCGCTTTGGTGACCCAGGGTTTGTGGGTTCGGATCCCGGGTGTGGACCTCCACACCTCTCATCAAGCCATACTGTGGCCGCGACCCATATATAAAATAGAGGAAAGATTGGCATGGATGTTAGCTCGGGGATAATCTTCTTCAAGCAAAAAGAGGAGGATTGGCAACAGATGTTAGCTTAGGGCTAATCTTCCTCACCAAAAAAAAAAAGAAAAGAAAAGAAGTGTGCAGTATATGGTTGAAAAACGTTGCAATAGGAAGAACATTTTCAAGGTAAATTTGTTTCTCCTCAAAATATAAATGAAGGTGTTTTTGTTGTCATTGTCATTGTTTGGTCAGGAAGGCAACTTCTCCATTCTAACACTTCAGATTATGCTCATCATTTTTATCAGGGGAGGAACTAATCACCATAAAATCTAAGTTATATTTATTCAGAGAAAATATTAAGCTGGAGTCCTGATTATTTAATAGAACCACAGAATTTCATTTCATGCTAAGGAAGCTTGGCGGTAGAGGAAGCTGTGAGAATGGATGTGTTCTTGGGACCAGGAGGCCCAACAAGCTAAGGTCTGGCCTTGCCTTGAGGAGCTGGCCAGTGATCAGTGAAAACAGGAGCAGAGCTCCCCTTTCCAGTGGTTGTTGGGTAAATCGAGAGAGCCAGAATCACAGCACACAGTGTGCGATTATGCCTCACGGGAGAGTTTCAGGTATGTTTTTCTTTATGTTGACCACTAGCCAGGCATTTGGGGTTAAGGTGGCAAATTAGCTGTTACAGACCTAACACTCTGACTTTAGAGAATGTCTACAGAGGTAGGCAATTCCTCAGAGAGGTGACTTGGGGGGAGAGAAGTAAGACCAAGGCCTCTGACCATTTGCTGAGTTTGGAAGTCTTCACAAGAAGTGGTAATAGCTGCAAGTAAACTACTCGAGTGTGGTGAATTCCACTGACCACATGTTGCTCTTCTGAAGGGATTTGAATTGTGTTTTGTGACTTAAGGTGTGGACCGGAGGAGCAAGGAGGGCCTGCAGATGAGTGCAGAGAAGTTCATCCATCTCCACAGGAGGAGCATCCATTGTTTCTTGAATACCTTCGTATCTGAGCCTTGTCAGCCGAGCATATTCTCTGCAGAGTTGAGGCCTTGTCCTTCTCAGGAAGAGCATCCAGATCATCAGGCTGGCCATATGCATCATGGCAGCTGGCTCTGAAGCCAATGTCCTTGGCACCTTCCCCCAGTGGCAACATCCTAGCGGCCCCCTGGGCCACCCATTACTGCCCTAGTCCTCTTGGAGAATCTGTGTGGCTGGGCAGTCCCACACCAGACACACACGGAACATCAATTCTGACTTCGGGAGAACATCAGGGGTCACACATTTGCTACAGTGGCAGAAGCATTTCCTCAGGGCAACATCCCATACCCTCCAGGGACTGGAAGGGTGAGGCACTGGGGGAAAGATGGAGGCAGACTGGGTAGACAGGGCTGTGGAAACAGAACGCTCTGAGTTAAAACCCTGGTTGTGCCAGTTACAAGTTGTGTGACTTGGACCAAAGTCCTAAATTCTTTAAGCCTTGGTTTCCTCATCTGTAAAATGGGGTGATACCTGACAGAGTTGTTGTGAGGGCCGTATGTTGCTGCATGACGTTGTTATAAAGATGCTGGAGATGCAGATCGGCTGCCAAAACAAGGCAGCCAATTGGCTCCCTCTGTACCTTGTTGCCTTTACATGCCCAGCCATCTGGGATGCGGTGTGGAAAGCACAGACAGACAAGGATCCTTGGCAAAAGCTGGGGTGCCAATCTATGAAATGTCCACTGGGGTCTAGGGCTGAACAACACAAGCACAGTATAACATGGAAGATGATAAAGGCAGGCAGAGGTGGCCAGAGGCGCCTGGCAGAATCTCAGTTACATGTCACAGCAGCAGCGAAGGCCATAAATGACAAGCCACAGGCAATATGGAAACCTCATTTCATCAATCACTTTAATCTTATTCCCTCATCATATCTTTTAGATTAAAAATTTTGTTGATTAAGTGTTTTAAGGTTCTCCTTCTTTTAAAGTTTCTGGCTCAATATCTAGTTAATCCAAAATCAAGTCAGTTGAAAAAGAAGGAGCAGAAAATTAGATGACTGGCCCACCAGTATCTAACAATCCCTTAGAAAGTAAAGGTTGGCTGCATAAAGTTTCCTTCTGAAAATTAGGCATAATTGACATCTTATAGCAGGTTTCTTTGTTGTTTGGTTTGGTTTGGTAAGGTTAAAAGTTTCCATTTCTGTGCATTAACCAGCTAGCGTGATCGATACCAAGAAGGGCACACCTGCTGAGCACCTTTAGGACACATCCGTTATGTCATTTCACACTTGAGGAAACAGGGTCAGGGAAGGTTATTTGCCCACAGTCACAGGACCAGAATGGTGGAGCCTAGTTCCACACCCAGGCTCCCTGGGGGGCTTTTGTGAGAGAATTCTATGCAAACCCATCATTCCTGATTTCACGGGCAACTGGGGGTCAGATTCCCATATAAACTTTTTCCTGTATCATCCCCCCACATTATATGCTAGTCATGTTATATCTGGCTCTACTGTCTGAGGAGCATCTATGTGGTAAGACGGCATGTAAGAACAGGTATGACTCCTCGATTTTACCCAGTCCAGAGTTCCTGAGAGACGTACTCCAAAATGTATCTCTTTAAAATCAATATTTTTCCAATGGGTTTAGCACCCTTCTGTAAGGCAGGATGTCCTTTCCTCAAGGACAGCTTAGACGTGGGAGGCCATTCTGTAGACTGTGGGTGAAGGTGATGGGTGGAACCACTTCTGGTCCTGGCTGTGCTCCTCTAGGCATCAAAGCCAGAAGAGGTCTCAGAGTGAGGGGGCAGCCACTCTGCCCTTGCTCTCCCTCGGCAAACAGTGCAGGATCCTGGATGGCCATGCCATCTCCCAAGAGCAAGCATGTTCTTCTCCTGTGCCCTGAGCTCATTACCGACCCGAGAGAGTTTGGAAGGGATTTTAATAAGCACCCAGAAAGATACATTCCTTTACTGCCTGACACTGCCAAAGCACTGTCAGAGGACGCCAGTTAAAACAAAAGATTTAGTGGGACCGGTCGGGTGGAGTAGTGGTTAAGTTTGTGCCCTCTGCTTTGGCGGCACGGGTTCACAGGCACGGACCTACACACCATTCATCAAGCCATGCTATGGCGGTGTCCCATATACGAAATGCAGGAGGATGGGCACAGATGTTAGCTCAGGGCCAATCTTCCTCAGCAAAAAGAGGGGGATTGGCAATGGATGTTAGCTCATGGCCAATCTTCCTCACCAAAAACAAACAAAAAAGATTTAAATAAGAACCAGAGTTTCACAACATAATACCCAAAATGTCCAAGTTTCAATTGAAAGTCAGTCATCATACCAAGAACGTGGAAGATCCCAAACTGAATGAAAAAGGACAATCAATAGATGCCAACTGTGGGATGACAGAGATGTTAGAATTATTTGATGATTTTAAAGCAGCTATCAGAAAAATACTTCAGTGAGCAATTATGAACACATTTGAAACAAAAAATAGAAAGTCTCAGAAAGAAATTGAAACTATAAGGAAGAGGCAAATAGAAATTTTCAAACTGAAAAAATATACATATATTTGAAAATGTATATACAGTCATGCACCGCATAATGTCATTTTAGTCAATGACATATCGCATGTGTGACGGTGGCCCCATAAGATTAGTATCACACAGCCTAGGTATGTAGTAGGCTAGACCATCTAGGTTTGTGTAAGTACACTCTATGATGTTCACACGATGACGAAATCACCTGATGACAAATTTCTCAGAACATATCCCCATTGTTAAGTGACTCATGACTGTATATATAAAATAGTTACATATAGATATACGGATAGGAACTAGGTGTTCAGGGGAAATAAAAGTGATAGGGAAGCAAATAGAGGGAATTAATATCTAGCTAGTATCTACTATCTTTAACAAGGTCAGTAGTGCTAAATGATTTATAATTATAATTATCATATAACATAAATATATTATTACATGTTTATTATTTAATTTAATCCTTACAAAACCCTAAGAGAGAGATAATATTCCTTTCTACAGATAAAGCAACTGAGGCTTGACATAGTGAAATAGCCTGTTCATGCTCTTTGAGCTAACACAGTGACTGACTATTTCAGGATGGCTGTACTAAGGCAGTAAATCTGTCACCAAGAACTGAAAGCTTGAAGGAGATATAATGAAGTCACAGTGTGTGAAATGAGGGAGAACAGTAAATGTGGTGATTCAGTTAAAGAGAATGAAGAGTGTAAAGTGGAAGGCAAGCGTTTAGTCCTTGGCCCAAGTAGAAAGTGCAAATTGTGCTTGAGTGGTGGATAATGAATTATGGGAACTCAGTCAAGTGCTGTTAAAGGACTCAAGTTCACAATCAATTTTACTTGAACCCGAGAAGCAAGTGAAAGTGATTCCAGGCTTTTGGGAAGAAGAATGATCAGATCAAAACAATACTTGAGGAAGGTAATCTTGTGAGTCAAGAATCTAAAGAACTTGATGAAGGTCTGAATAAGGGGGCTACACAGGAGAGTGAAGAGGCGTCTTATACCCCATTCTAACATAAAAACAGATAGAATAGAGAAACTCTGGATGACTTTTCCATGGATGATAAAGACAGAAGACAAAGATGAGAAATGTTCGTGGAAGTATGCCTGAGGGATGCACGCTGATACTCATTTTATTTAACACCTTCAACAACCATCTGGAGAAGATGGTATTCACTGAAATGAAGCAATACATTTAAATATTGTTTCTCTCACACACAATCATTATGAAAGGTTTCAGACACATAAAAGGGGTCAAATCATAAAATGAGAAATATCTCTGTATCTATTCCCCAGCTTGTCATTTTCAGGCTGCCATCCCATCACAAGTGGAGGCCACCAACTCAGTTGATGAAAGGCTTATGTGTTGATGTATACCTTCTTCTTTAAGGAGGATACTCTTTAAAGCTATCTTAAATAAGAAGTACCTTAGGCATCATAGAATAAGAGAAGTCCAATTGGAATGAAGTGGTGAGTCTCACATCCACGTACACACGCTTGATTCCACATACCGTCACACTCAGCCCCCAAGTGTCTGTGCAAATGGACAGATTTCACATTGAAACTTACTGGATATGAGTTTCTTAGAAGTCTTTAAAGGCCCTGATGATGGCATTTTGGGGATAAAGAGTCGATAATTCTTGGTTTTCTCCCTTAACAGTGTGGCCTTCACATAATTACCTCTTTCTATCCTCCCAACCACTTCTGAGGTCAGACCTCTTACCCACACTCTATAGTAGACAGACTCCAGGTCTTCCAGATGATCCCCTGTTGGCCATCCTTGTTTGAGAAATCTCTAGGAGTAGGGAAACACTGCAGTCCCCATGAAGTAAGGTGATAAAGCTGTGCTAAGCCATTCCATCACACCAGCTGACTCTGGTTAGGCCTGACCAGGCCCCATCCGTCTCTCTCTCCTAGTGGTACAGGAGAACCTAAGCATTTATAAGACTTGGGATCCCTGGTTGCAAATATCTTCTGCCTTCTTTCCCCGTCCTTGACACTTTGATTTTACTGAGTATTTTTGTTGGAAGCTAAAGCCCCTCATAGAGATGACAAAGGAGTGGCAGATGGTTATAAGGCAAGTCCTGGTGATGTGCCTTCTTAATTGGATTAGGGAAGCGGGTGAGTGGTAGCCTGCAGTGGGACTTCCAGCCTGGGCAGTGGCTGGATTCAAATTCTCTCCCAGATACCCCACCAACTGGACAGTCATTTGGCTTTATAAATTCTTTTAGGACTGAAATTCTCTCTTTTAGTTAAGCCTATCAGTCAACTACACCTCACTAACTGCTTTAATTGTGTAAGTATAGAATTGTCCTCAGAGTACCAAGTTAAGAGGGTAGAAGTGCAGCTGAAGATGACCCCAGTGAATGACAACTTGAATTTTTTAAAGGAAGGTAGCTTCTTTAGTTACCTATTGCCATATAACAGAACACCCTAAAACTTAGTGGGATAAAAAAACCAGTTGTTTCTTTCTTGCAGTTCTGTGGGTACACAACCAGAGCAGTTCTTCGGCTAATCTTAGGTAGGACCCCTCCTCTGGTGGCAGTTAGCCAAGTTCAGAAGGACTAGGAGGTCCAAGATGGCCTCACTTACATATCTAGCAGTGGGCCTGGCTGTTGGCCGAGGCACCTTGGTCCTTCACGTGGCCGTTGCCATCCTTCAGCAGGCTAGAACTGGCTTCTGCACAGCAAGTGGTCTTGGGGTCCCAGGAGAGCGAGTGGACGTTGCAAGGCTTCTTAAGGCCTGAGCTCTGGCACCCACACAGTATCACTTCCTCCACATTCTATTGGTCAAGGCAAGTCACAAGGCCTCCCAGATTCAAGGGATGGAGAAGAAGACTCTCTCACAGTACCAAAGAAAGAAAGGGGCTAGTTGAGGGACATTTCAAGTTGGGGTAAGGGACTTGACACAGAGAATAGCTGTGAGGTCACCTGGTGCTGGGAACAGAGGTGGGGGATATGGGAAGAGGCAGGGAAACTTTCTGCACAGAGTCTTAGGAATAGCTGGGGTGTTGCTGCCAGGCACCTCGCACATTGAGCATCTTCTGTGTAATGAACACCAACACGTGGAAGAGTAGGGTTTGTTTAGCAGGCTGTAAAGCTTAGCCACTGCCCATACTAGGCCATCCTAGTCTCCCAACTGGAATAAGGAAAATGCAGGAAGAGTCAAAATGTGGAGGAAAAGACACAACCTCCTGCAACTAGGTGGGGGTGGGAAGCCAAACTGATGTTATAACTTCCCCCTGAAAATCCACATATTAACATATGCATAATCCCCCGAGGGCTGAGCGCTTCCACTTTCTTTAAAGTAGACATACTCAAATCCCACTCACGGATAGTCCAGTGAATCATATGTTCTTACTGTTTTTAGAGCAATGCTGCCCATGTTTTGGGTCTGTCCTTTTAAAAATTTTCTGCAAAAATTTATAACTTGTTCATGCTCTTTTATTTTTAAACGGCACCTGAAAATTGGTGTTTTTTTCAAAAGTTTCATTTGTAAAGAGATGAGTGGGCTTGGGGTGCTTTGTCCAGCACAATTGGGTCACATCCTGGCAGCACAGGGGGCCCCTTCAATATGTGCCATTTTCATGCTTGTGGTATGGAGGCATATCCTGGGTAATAAAACTAAACTTTAATAGCACTTTGCTTAGTCCTATAGGACTGGTAATAAATACTGTAACTGTATATTAGTAAATGCTATATTAGCTACCTAAGTTTACCTTGTATTAAGGAGATCATATTTCCAAAAAGTCTTTAAAACTCCTCAGCAGCTCCATGATGCAGGGGGCCTGTGTCTGCAGTGTGCCCCATGAATCCTCTAGTGCCTGGCATGGTGTCTCCCATAGGGCAGGACTCCAGGACATACTTTGTAATGAAAGGGTGATCATTATTATGATCATCCTCATAGGCACAGGTCGGGAAATACCTGGGGTCAGAGTCAAACTTGCTGTATCTGGAATGATGCCTGATCCTTGGATCTAGATACGAATGGTTTCGGGGTTCCTGTTGCAGTCTCTGACAAATGGAGAAAGCAAGAAGAAGTATTTAAGACAGCCCCAGAAATTTAGGTTTAGAAAGAATCTTAGCAGTCAACACACAGTCTTCCTGTCAATGCAGCATTCCTCTTTAGATCGTCATTAGAGAGGTCACTCCCCGAACACTTATGATCAAGGAAACCCTCCTCTTCTCCAGCCATTGGATTTTTTTTTTTTTTTTGGTGAGGAAGATTGGCCCTGAGCTAACATCCATGCCAATCTTCCTCTGTTTTGTATGTGAGACACAGCCACAGCATGACTTGATGAGTGGTGTAGGTTCATGCCCAGGATCCAAACCCACGAACCCTGGGCCGCCGGAGTGGAGCACATGAATTCAACCACTATGCCACCAGGCTGACCCCTGGATTCCTTTTTTAAAAAAATCTAGTTTATTCTTATTTTTAAAGTTGCAAAAATATTGACTAGAAATCTGCCTCCTGTAATTTCTATCTCTGGGCCCTTTTTCTGTGTTCTGCACCAGACAGACCAAACCCATCCTCTCTTCCACACAACACTCATTCAAATAATTGAATTTCCCCCATTGTCGAATATATGACAAAATTGGCTGAGTTTCAAACCTAACGGAAAAATTAGCTTGCATAATGATATTACAATATGTGGAAGGTTTAAGGACTTGTACACCATCTCATAGTTTTGAACCATGTAGTTAGAGACACTGAGAGTTGACAGATTAGTCAAGGATTTGTCAAGAGTATTAATTACAAACTTTGAAATCTTGGTTAGTGAAAGTTCATGGTAGTGCATCTTGCAAATATGATCAAAGTCTTTTCAGTACTGATTTGATGATGCTTAACCACAGTGTATAAAGAATGAAGTTTTTCATTAGAAATTACTGATGTAGTAGAGCACATTTTAAAGGAAGATGTATTGGGGGAGTATTAAAATTCATGCTCTTCCCCCACCCTACCCCCAGCCCTGTGTGGGAACCCCCCCCCCCGGACACCTGAAACGGCATTTTGGACAGCTGCAAAGGAACAGTGGTCTTAACAGCATTGGTGCAGCTCAGGGATGACCACCACTGTGGGGGCAAAGGTGGGGCTGATGTAAGGGATGTTTTTAAAACCATAAAAATAAACCATGAAAACCTGGGGGCTAACTGTAATTTGGTAAGTAAAAGAAATTTAAGGCTGGCTAAAAACTTGAAAAATGGAGGAGCAAAATGTTTACAGCTGGTTATGGGCAAGGAAAGTAGTCCCTCTGCCCTGTCCTTGTTGAGTTTTAGAAAAACAGTCTATTATTTTTGGTAGCTTTTTTTTCCGGGGAATAAAAAAAATGCACTGACACCTAAACCACAGAAAGTAAATAAAAATACACCCAAATGTAGCTCTTCCAAAATCATTGGCCTGTATCTCCCCCGCACCCCCGCCGAGATGTCTTATCCGAGCCTTCCAATGGGCGTCAGAATACACAGAAAGCGTCGGCTGGGTTCCTTGACGTTCGAGTTAACTGCAGGTCGATTTCCTGCAGCAGCCAGGTGGAAGGTGCACAAAGTAGCCAATGCCTGGTCTTGGTCTCCGGTCCCACCGAGCTGGCGTTTCAGGAACCATAGCCTGCTGCCTGCCAGGGATCCGAAGACGCTAGTCTGAAGAGTACTGGGGCAGGTCTCCACTGGTTCACCTGTTCTACGGCTCTTCCTGTTCAGTTGCCTCTGTGCGCCAGAGGGTGGCAGCCCAGGCACTCCAGAGGTGGAGAGAAGGAAAGGGGAGGGGACTGGCGGAGGCGGGGAGGAGGGGAATGCTGATAAATTCTCTTGAGCTTCCCACCTAATATGGAACCCATGCCCACCCCTTTGCGGAATAAGAGGGATTCTGGCAGACTAGGTGTCACAGAGTTACGAATTTCTAAGATGAAAACGGCTTGCGAGGTTTATTCATGACCAAAGGCCCCTAGGCTCCTGAGTCCCAGGAAATCCAAAGGGAAACTCGCCTGCAGCCGCTGGGTGTGCGGGTGCTTGGGGGTGGGCCTAGAGCCCCTGGCACCTGATGCTGTGAGCCAACATCTGACCCGCCCCTTTGTGACATGTTTTGCAGTTGCTGGCTTTGTGTGACTCGGTGAAGGACGATGCCCTGAGGGTGATCTCCGCCTTTAACATTCTACACACCACCCTCCACGCACCAGTCGCAGGAATCACCAACCCGCTGGCTGCCTGGGCCTTCTACCCTGCGTCGCTGCAGCCCTTGGCCAAGTTATAGCGGGCGTGGCGGGAAGGGTGGTGGCCCGCCCGCAGCTGCCACGACGCTCGCTTTTCTGACGCCTGGAGCTGGGGCCGAGGTCGGGCTGGCACACGCTTGGGCCGCGGCCCTCGGCGATTTTGGTCCGGAGCCGGGGTCCGGCTGAGGCTGGCGAGGCGCACGACGGCTGTTGGGAAAGGGAGCCAGAAGGCCGTCCCGGGAGTGCCACGCTTTACCCTCTCCCGCCTGGCCCGGCAGCGACCTCTCTCGGTTTAGGCTCTGGATCGCCCTGGACAGATTGGGCTCCCAAGAGCGCGCCCGACAGCCGGGCACCACCAAAGGTCTCCCGCTGTCAGCGGTGACTCAGATTCCTAGTGATTTTGAAAAACTGTGATGCTGGGTGAAAAAAAATATCAAAGCATAAAAATCAAAACACCCGCGGGCAAAGTTTCAGTTCAGCAAAGTGATGTTTTCCCAGTGAATCAGACCCTTTTGGGCTCTGCGAGGGAACGCACGGGCGTGGAAAAGGGAGCGTGAGCCTGGAATTTTGCTCTCCGCAGAGCACGAACTTGGGCTGGTCCTCGCAGGCAGGCGGCTTCCGGACCGCAAGACAACGCGCGGAAAACATTTTTACCATATTAAACTGTAATCACTTCGTTAGAAGAGCATAGATACAAAGCTTAATAAAAAAATTAATTGATGGGAAGGCGCTCCTGCTGCTTGCAGAGGACGGGGAGGCGGGCCAGGGCAATAAATTGGTGTCGGAACTTGGAGAGAGCACACCCACGACGCCCGTGGTCCGGGGAGGGCTGTAGATTTCCCGTTTCTCGGGTCCCGGTTGCCCGACTTCATTCTTGCTCCTTTCTCTCAGCCCGAACCATTCTCCTTCCTTCCTCTCCATATCTCGTGGCAGAAGCAGGAGTGGGCACCGCTCTGGTGGTGTCCGAACGGGCGACATTCAGGACCGGAGCGAAGATCTAACGCCCACCTGCCCTTCCCACTCTGCCCCTTCTCTGGGCTCGGGCCCAGTTTCAGGAGGACCTCCGCCCTACAGGAGAGGACGGAAAAGGCTCGCGGTCACCCGACTAGGAGCGCTCGGCCGAAGCTCCCCAGCACAGTCTGGGGTGCGTGAACAGCCGCCTCCGAGCCAACCTCCTCGTTGTGCCCCAAATAAGAGCGCTTAACCGGTTGCTTTTCCCGACGCCTTTGTTTTTTAAAGTGTTCACAGGGTCGCCAGAGCGGACGACGCGGGGGCGGCAGAGCTGCACAGAAGCAGATGACAACTACCAGGGCTTTTTTCTGCGTGGTTCTTTTCCGGTCCCTGTCTGCATCGTCCGACCCTGCGGAGACCTCGGAGCACTCCGGAGCGCGGCTGGTTTGGAGTTCCCAGCCGGCGCAGCCGGTTCCGTGGCTTCCCCGCGAGAGCCACGCCAGGCAGCGAAGGCGCCGAGTTCGCCTGCGGCCGCCACCTACGGTCGCGGGCGGGAGCTCCAAGCCGCTGTCAGGGTAGACCTCCGGCCTCGGTGTCCACTTCGCCGCGTCCACTCCCATGTCCTTTCCCTTCTGCAGCGAAATCCCCAAGAGGAGCCCGGGGCGCGTCCTCGAGCCCCTCCAGGAACCCCTGGTTTCCTTCATTTCGCTCAGACTCCTCGGAGGATGCACTGAGAAGACTTTAACCTGGGACTCTGCTGTCACGCTGACGTTCTGTATCTGTTTACGAAATACAAAAACTGACCACGGTGGCCAGACGGCGGGACAATGCTTCGCTGACTTGTTCGTCTGTTGTGAGGACCCTTCCTTCTCCGTTCCAGGGTGTCGGTTAGAGTAGCCCTTAAATTGAGTTTCTTTAATTCGTCTAGCCTGGTCTCCCCCGCGGCGGAATGTTCCATCTCCCGACCGACCTTGCCCCCACTTCCCCGCCGAGGCTGTCTCAAAGCCCGAGGAACGCAGAAAGGAGTAGGGGTGCGGATGCAGGACACGCATTGGGAGGGTAGATAGGGGCGTGCACGGAGTTTGGTCCCCCAGGGAAGGAATGGGAGTGGGCCGTGGACTCCAAGGAGGACAGGGATGGGGGCGCGCTGGGAGGAGGAGTGGGGGGTATTGCGCTCCCCACACCGCTCTCTCTGCGCGGTCCGAAACCCGCTGCGCCGCCTTCACTGGCCTCAGCACGCGGAGGGACGGTTCCCGGGCGGTCCTCTGAGAGCTCAACAAATCTCGAGGATCCCAACCGACCGAAGGCACCACTCTCTCTCCCACCCAGAGGCCGCGACTCTTCTTGGTCCTTTCTTTTTTTCTTAAAAGGATTTTTTTTTCGAGTTCTTTTTTCATTTCCCTATTTTACCTGCTTTGTGCGCACTCGCTTCCCGCCTCGCACCCGGGCTACGCCTTCGTTTATCGCTCCTTGCCTTTTTCTCTACTCTCCCCACTAAGGGCTTTGCCTCTTAGCGGAGGTTCGGCGCGCGAGAAAAGCTAAGCACTACTGCGAGGTGGCATGAGTTCTAAGAGTACTGCGTGAGGCGAGGGCGAGGAACATGAGCAGAATGCAGATCGGGGTCCCGCAGGGAGCCCCGGACTCTGGGAGGGAGGAGAGCTCAGAATCCCCTGCTCAACCTTGGATCCGCGCGTTCTCGAGGACCAACTCAGTCCCCGCGCTTGCCCCAGAATGGCTGAGAGAGAAACTCCTGCAGCCGATCAAGGGCTCAGGGGCGCTTCCTGAGGCTTTCCGCGGCGGCAGAGGCCGGGCCCGGCTCAGAGTGTGCCCGGAGCGCCCCCTCCGTTACACGCGCACGCCGTGGCCGCCACTGGATAGGGGAGAGGCGAGGGTACACTCTAGGGTGGGGGATGGGGCGCGCAAGCCACCAGCAGTCCAAGTTACTCCAGTAAACACGCCCAGCTGGGGCCGGGCCGGCGGCGCGCGCAGAGGGGAACCCGGCGGGGCCACCCCCGCCTTTACCTGTCGGAGCCTGCACGCGCCGGCGGCCGCGGCGCCGCGGGGGCGGGACTTGCCGGCCCGCGCGTTGGGGCGGGACTTAGCGGGGGCGGGGCCCACGGCGATTGGGCGCGGGCGCGGGGCCGCCAGCCTGAGCTGGGCTGTAGGGGCGCGCAGGTTTCACTTCGCTCTGCGCAGCCTCCAGGTCTGGATCGTATAGGAGCGCTCTGTCCGGCGTTGCCGCCGCCACCGCCACTGCATTTTCGCAGCCTCCTTGCGCGCCGTGCCCCACTGCGGTCGGCATCGCCTCGGGCTGCTCGGTTCGCCCCGCTGCCGCCGCCACCGCCTCGGCGCTCTTCCCCTGGCCCTCGTCCCCCCAATGTCTGACTCTGACTCCCGGACTGAGAAACGCAAGGTAAATACCTCCGAATTCCCTGGAGCGGGCCGGGTACGGATGGCAGACAAGGCGCCGGAGCCAGCACGACCCCACCTCCTGCCGGTTTCCCGCGCACGTGCAGGCAGAGACGCACGTACCCGTCCCGCGTGTCGCCAGCGGGAAGCGGCGATCAGTGCGAGTCGGGCATCTCTCCCCGGGCAGGTCCACTTTCGGAAGGGGTCTTCCCCGTAGAGGCTGCGGGCTCTTGGCCGAAATGCGGCTCGGGCCGGAATTCCGCGCGCGGGAGTGGTGAAGCGTCTCGGGACCGGCTGGGAGAGGCAGCGCGTGCTCTCCGCGCTGGCCCGGGAGCTGAGGTTCCGCTCCACGGTATCGGGCTGCGCGCCTGGCCGGGAAGTCTCGCTTCCCGCCCGGCGGCCCCGAGTAGCGGCCGCGCGGTACTAGCGGGTCTCGCGCCTTGGCTTTTCTTGGGCGCGCGGGCCTGTTGCGGAGGATTTGCGGAACTGTAGTGGTGATTTAACTGACTAGACTCGGCTTTTCTTTTCACTCGTTCAGGCCGAGGTTTCGGGGCAGCTGCTGCGTTCGCCCTCACGGACGTGTCTGGGGGCCCTGCCCGGTCTGCGGGCGCCCTGCGGACGATGCCAGCCGCACGATCCATAGTGCGAGAGACCGAGGGCCTCCTCCGACCGCCGGGGCCTCGCGGGAGACGAGCTGCTGGCAGCAGAAACTGCTCCGTTGTTGGGGTCGGGCTGTCTTAGCCATTCGGCCGTGCCCGAGCGCACCCCGACCCCACTCGCGGTGGTAGCTGGCGGTGCCGTGTCCTCGGGCGCCTGTTACTCGGGGTTGGCCCTGGTAGTGGAAGACGCACTGGATGGCGGTGTGGATGTGTTCGTTATCTGTCGTGGTCACGGGTGCGCGCGGATATGCGCGCCCGTGGCCAGTGGTGGCTGCTCAGATTTGGTGCGTGTCCGCGACGCACCGGGAGAAAGAGGGAGAAGTTGGAGGAGAATGAGTGCTGTAGCTGGGGAGGGGGCGGCCTTTGGGGGTCCTCACCCTAGCGGGCCTGGGCAGGGGTCGGCGGCCGGCGGCCAGCGGCCAGGACTGGAGTCTGAGGATGGCCCTGCGGGTGCGGGCAGAAAGAGGTCCTGCTTTGTCTCCAGGTGACCAGTTCCTGGGGGCGGCGGGAGCTGCTGGGGCGCGCGCTGCGTCCGGTCGGGCACAGGGGCGGGGCGGGGTAGCCTGGGCGGCCCCGGTCCCCGAGGCCCACGAAGTCTCCGCCGAGGCTGCCGTCGCCGCCGCGGCCACGGCGGGAGCCGCGTTCGGAGGCGAGTTTGTCAACAATCGCCTCGCCTTTGGCGGCCCGACCCGTAGGCGCCGCCCCCGCCGCCGCCGGCGATTGGCTGCGGCGCGGAGCGACCGCACGCGGGCCAATTGGGAGCGCGGGCACCCGGCGCCAGCGGCGCGGGGAGGTCGGTGGTGCCGGCGGGCGCAGTGCGCGAGGGGAGGAGCGGGAGGAGGCGGAGGATGTTCCCGGCGGCGGCGGCCGGGGCAGCGCGGGCCAGAGGCGCGGCGCGCGGAGCCCTCGGCTGCCCGGCGGAGCGCGGCGGCGGCGGGTGTGCGGCAAGTTGCAGGCTCTGTGCTGCCTCGAGGGCTCTGAACGCGAGTCCCGGGCTTTGTCTCCGGCGCCGCCTTTGTGGCGACAGTCGGGGGGCTCGGGGTCGGCGAAAGGCGCGAGCAGGACGCCGTGGGGACGGAGCCCGAACGCGACTGTCGGAAGGGAAGGGGCGGATGTGAGTTTCGGCCTGATTGCCTCCAGACGGGAGGGTCTTGGGGGTGACGGAGCCGCACGCTGGGTGTCGCCTGGCGTGCAGAGTTACTTGTGGACTTTGCAGGGGGCACTAGGGAACGGCTGCGGGGACCTGTGCATTTGGAGTTGTGCACTTAACAGTGCGGCTGTACTTCGGGGAAGTTATGTCCAGTTCGGTGCGGCGCGCTGGCCCCCGCGGGAGGAGGGGCGCGCGGCCCGGGAGCGGGAGGGACCGCGGGCGGGCGCAGAGCGACGGAGCCGGGCCGAGCGGCGCTCTGAGTTACAAACTCTATTGTGACGCACTTACTACGACTGACGGCCCTTGCCAAACCTTCCCAGACTGCTGCCCTCAGCACTTTCGGCAGAACAATGGGGCCGGAGCGGGGAACGCGGCCAGCCGCCTGCAGTTGCTGCATCTGCGCCCGCTCCTGTGCTCCTGAGCGGGTTCTGATCCCGGGAAATCAGAGCCCGCTGGGAGTTTCTAACTTACTCAGGTGGACCCTGAGCAGAGAGCACATGTGACTAGACTTCAGACGAGCTGCTTCTCCTAAAACTTGAGTGTGTGTGTGTGAGAGAGAGAGAGAGAGCGCGCGCACCAGTTCCACAAGTAGTTGAAGTTGTTACTGTGTTTTGTTTGGTGGCAGGAAGTTCAGCCCCCCTCCACCACAAAAGATAATGATACCTTTGTTATTTTAGGTGTATTTTTATTCTTATTCGGAAGATTGTCGAAGAAGTATATGAAGTAATGACAACGTTGAAGTGTTTAGTATTGAAGAATTTTCAGCGAATGGGGGGAAGTTAGCTAATTTAGTTATTGGTTGTCATTATTATTTTGCTTAAGATAATCTTGGTTTTTATCTCACTTGCAGAAAAAAAGACCAGATGGCAAAGCAACCTTCAGATGTAAGTTCTGAGTGTGAAAGAGAAGGTGGACAATTACAGCCTGCTGAGAGGCCTCCTCAGCTCAGGCCGGGGGCCCCTACCTCTCTCCAGACAGAGCAGCAAGGTAATCCCGAAGGCGAAGGGGACCGCTGCCCCCAAGGCAGCCCTCAGGGCCCGCTGGCCCCACCGGCCAGCCCCGGCCCTTTTGCTACCAGATCCCCGCTTTTCATCTTTGTGAGAAGATCCTCCCTGCTGTCTCGATCCTCCAGTGGGTATTTCTCTTTTGACACAGACAGGAGCCCGGCACCCATGAGTTGTGACAAATCAACACAAACCCCAAGTCCTCCTTGCCAGGCCTTCAACCATTATCTCAGTGCAATGGGTAAGCAATGCCCGGGTAAGAGGCACTTGACATGCGGTGGTTTGAATATCTGTTTAAAGGCTGTGGGTAGCATTTAAGGCCCCCTTTTAGGACCTTTTCACTGATTTATTCCATATTTTGATGGAAGTGGAGAAAGTCTTAAGTAATACATCAAAGCAACATTTTTGAGAAATGTTACCAACTTTTATGGCAGCAATTAGTTGAGGTCCAGGCATTGGCCTTTTGGGCAGTAAAGCTGGAATCCTTGCTGCCTTCATCAAAGTGGATAACCCTGGCACATTGTTCTAACCACCAGACTTATTAATGACATTCCGCTTGAAAGGGACTCGGTCTGTTATAGCAGATAGTTTAATAATATAATCAAAAGCATGAAGAAAGAGATGCGACAAGTTAATTATTTCCAGAAGTGACATTTTAAACAAACAAACTAGTTTATATAGGCAGTACCAACATAGAACCATGAAGATGGTTTATTTTCTACTCAAATTCCTCTTTGGGCTTATTTTGTTTGCTCAGAGAGTTTAGGCATAGTACTGATAAGATTAGATTGTGGGTTTTTGTTTCAGGGATTAAAGGCACTTTTAGGGTCTGAACCAGAGGTGGCAAACACAAACGCCCAGAAAAACCTGACCATACCATCAGGGAGGGAACTGACCTGGGGGGTCATGGCAAATTGGAGAGCGTTTGCCCCATCTACATTAGGGCTGCCCCCAACTGTGGCTGGGGGGGTGTGTGTGTCTTTCCTATAGTGCAAGATAATCCAAGAATGCAGATTTTGATGCCAGATGTCCAGATGTTTAAACATTGGCACTAATTGAGAACTTTGAAAGCGCTGTTCAAGCCAGATAGAAACATCTGCAGGCCTGATTTGACCCTTGAGCAGTTCTGGCGACCCTGGTAAGAGGATGAGTCTGTGTTGGTTCAGATGACTCTTCCCCACATGTGGAAAAGGGTCTTGTGTTGATCAGGATTCACCAGAATCTCATTTACCATTTGTCCAGATTTGCCCTTCCTGCATTAACAAGATATAAGTAGTTTGGCAGCGTGATTGATTAAGAAATCTAGTATAGATTCTATTAAAATGTAGATCATACTTACCATGCCAAAGGCTAGCTAAAACAGAGTCATCAGACTAGACACTTGATTGCTGGAACACAATGACAGATCTTGCATTTGCAAATACTATGGGGCTCTGTCTTCATAACTTTAAAGGAGGTAAACTGTGCAGGTCTGTCCCCATGTTCCAGAGTTAGAACCTCAGAGGGTTGGTTACTTGTCAGAGTTTCCGCTCACCTGAGAAGTGGCAAAACACCAATGCTACACGTACTTTATTAGGATCCCGTCCTTAGGGAAAGGAGCTAAAAGTTTTATTACTTTAGTTTTTGCTATTACTGCAGCTCCTGAGCTCGTTTCAGCCTTAGGAGTTCTTGGTGCTTGCAAATGTTTTTCTACCCATGAAAATGCTTCTGAGTATATGAACCTACAGCTTTCTTGCTTACCAGTGAGTTAAGCAGGCCTTATGATGTGTATGTTTAAAAATCTATGTATTTTAAGGATCTTTTGGAAGCTATTACAGTTTTTCACTGCAGACCTACAAATCAGTCTACAGGCTTAATGCACAAGAATAGTGAGTGAGTTAGTGTATTTTTTTAATGTAAGGACAGGCCTGAGTGCTTTTCTTGGTGACATACTATTTAGCGAGCTAATTATAAGGTAAGCACTGTTACCTGAGATGACAGACGTAGAGCTTTAGAGATCACAATCTAAATTATCAAGCAAACTTATGGTTATACCTGTGAAGTACAGTAATGGATCCTGAGGTGTAATTTTATAGTATTAACTACGTTCCAGTAGATTGGTGTGATGACTTAGAGCTTAATGCAAAGGATTAAATACGTTATAAGGAGTTTGTCTGAAGTTAATGCACCAAGGTAAGTTTCTAGTATATTAAATTCTTAGGAGATATGCTTGGGGAGGGAATGAATGTGGCGAGGAGAAGGGGGAATTGCTGGTGAGGGGGAGAGGGCTTAGTCAGATGTGAGTTTATTAAATTGAAGAATAAAATTGACAATCTTAGTTGTCCATGGCTTTTTTTCCCTGGCTATTCTTACAGTAGTTTAGGGCCTGAAGACTACTGAAATATGCTGAGTTGATAAATTTTGGTTGTCTTCTCTTTTTGGTCATGTTTAGTGTTCATTACTCAACCATATCCATTAAGATCTTCAATGAAGCTTTTGAGAATTTATTGCAAAATACATTTTTCACAAAGAAGTCTTTATAATTGGTTTCAACCAGTGTAACACGAATGTGGGGTTATGAAGAGGTTCTCCTTAGCCGGGGGCTCCTTCCTCCGCAGAATGGTTTTCTGCTCCGTGACTTGGGGTAGAGAACAGTATGTCTGGCAGTTCTGTTCTTGCATCTTTGTTCTAGTGAGAAAGTAAATTCTTGTCTGGAATGTACAGCAGTTAGATGTTGGTACCGGAAACATCTTCATGTTTTCCTCCATTTCCCCAATTTTTCTGAAGATGTATTCAAGGACTATTGTAATCATCTGAGAGAGAGACAGTTTTTTCACTTTTACCAAATTTTAGTCTCCTTATACCCTGGGAGGGTTAACTTGAGAAATGCTCTCTTAGTCAGTGAATAACTGATTATTTTAAATCAAAATCACTGGTGGAGGTGTTGATTTGCGGAGGGCCTTTTCTGGTGAGTGTGTGTCTGCCATGTGTGTTTTTAATACAAATTGTGTACTAAATTCTGTCCAAATTCATACATTGAAGATGTAGTCAACGCAGTTGGAAATAAGAGTTGGAAAAGGTGAGGATGTGTGTGGGTTAACAACTCTCACATTTCATTTTGGTAAATAAACTTGATGCTTGCTGTCTGGCACATCAGAACTCACAGGTGGGAGTTGATTGTGTTGTCCTTTGCGGCCCTTAGTGTCTTATGCTTATTCCTCTTGTAGCTGGTAGTTGTCTGACCCCTCTTTTAGATGGTGAGCTCTCTAAGGAAAGGCATGATGTCCTGCAAATCCAAATGAGGGCCTGGCAAAGAGGAGCCACTTAGGTGTTCAAAGTCATTCGAGCTCTGCCCTGTCTGTAGTCTTTCCATAGGGCTAACTGAGGACAAATAAGATTTCAAAAAAAGTCTGGTAGCAAGAAAAAGACCCTGCCCCCCCGCCCCAAATATTTTTAATTATTTGGATCTAGCTATAAGCTTTGTCATGTGGGGGTAGCACAGGCCCAGGAGGGAAGCCACATGTGGGTGCTGAGCATTTAAAATGGGACTGTCCAAATTGAGCTGTGCTGTCAGTGCCAGTTCGCACAGGAGTTTGAAGACTTAGTACATAAAAAAGAATGTAAAATATCTCAGTCATTTTCATATTAATTTTTATGTTGAGATATTTTGGATATATTGGGTTAAATAAAATATATATCTTTTATTTTAAAAAACTCATAAAACTTACCATCTTAACCGTTTCTAAGTGTACAATTCAGTAGTGTTAAGTATGTTCACATTGTTGTGCAACCAATTCCCAGAACTTTTTCATCTTGCAAAACTGAAACTCTATACTCATTAAACAATACCCATGTCCCCCTCTCCCAGCTCCTGGCAACCCCCATTTTATCTGTGTCTCTGATTTTGACTATTCTAGGTGCCTCATGCAAGTGGAATCATAATATTTGTCCTTTTGTGACTAGCTTATATCACTTAGCATAATGTCCTTAAGGTTCATCCATGTTGTAGCATGTGTCAGAATTTTCTTCCTTTTTAAGGCTGAATAATATTCCATTGTATGTATAACATTTTCTTTATTCATCCATCAGTGGACACTTGGGTTGCTTCCATCTCTTCTCTGTTGTGAATAATTTCACTATGAATATGGGTGTGCAAATATCTCTTCGAGATCCTGCTTTCCATTCTTTTGAATAAATAACCAGAAATGGAATTGCTGGATCATATGGTAGTTCTATTTTTAATTTTTTTGAGGAAGCTCCATCCTGTTTTTCCATAGTGGCTGACCATTTTACATTCCCACCAGCTGTGCACAGGATTCCAGTTTCTCTGTATCTTCACCAACACTTGTTTTCTTTGTGATAGTAGCCACCTTATGGGTGTGAGGTGACATTTCATTGTAGTTTTGTGTGTCCCTAACAATTAGTGATGTGGAGCATCTTTTCATATGCTTGTTGGCCGTTAAGTAAAATGCATTTTTTCTATTAACTTTGCCCATTTCTTTTAACCTCTTCAATGTGGCTACTAGGAAAAGGTCAAGTTAGATCTGTGGCTGGCATTCTGTTTGAACTGGATGGGCTAGCCTTGCAGACGGAGAAGCTGGAATGTGCACTGTGCTTTTAATAAGCCAGACCTTATGCTTCCCACTCAAAGAACATCATTTCCACGCAACTTACCCCTTTGGTTGCTTTCGTTGACTTAGGAAAGTGAGAGTAATTAACCTAATCTTGTAAGCATCTTAAACATTAAGTGAGCTTTGTAGATAGCTATATTCTCCAGGCAAATATGAGTATCTGTTTTGTTTTACCTCTTTAAACGCCATGGTCCATGCCGGCTTTGAAAAAGTGGAAGGTGGATTGGTTTGGTTCCTGAGGCACCTCAAGGCCGCCCCGGAGCCTAAGATAGAGCCGTCCCTGCTGAAGACTGACAGTGCTGGTCTTCCAGCCCCACGGTCACGTGTTGGGACACCAAGAGAAACAAGTACACTTTGTAGGTCCTGAGTGAGGATAGAAAAGGACAAAAAAGAAAAGGAAATTTTCTTTACTGGCTGAAACAAAATTTAGTAATAGCTATCTAGACAGTTTTAAATTTTATATCTTCAAAAAAAAAAACTTTTTATTTTGAGATAATTCTAGATTCACATGCAGTGGAAAGAAAGGGATCCAGAAAGATCCTATATGCCCTTTACCCGGTTTCCCGCAGTGGCAAAGTCTTGTGTAATAGTACTGTATCACAACCAGCAAATGATGTTGGTATAATCCAGCCACCTTATTCAGATACCACCACTTCCACATGTGCTCCATTTTGTGTGTGCATGTGTGTATTTACTTCTGTGCACTTTTACCAAATGTTAGGTTTGTGTGACCACCACCACAATCAGGATTCAGAACACCTCCATCCCAGAGATTCTCAATGCTCCTTTCCATAGCCACAGCCTCCGTTCCCTAACCCCTGACAACCACTCGTCTATTCTACATATCTATCCTGTCATTTCAAGTGTGCTGTATAAATAGAATCCTACTATATGTGACCTTTTGAGGTTGGCTTCTTTCACTCAGCGTAATTCCCGTGAGATCCACCCAGGATGTTGTGTGTATCAGTAGTTGCTTGGTTTTTATTGCTGAGTAGTATTCCACAGTATGGAGGTACCACAGTTTATTGATCTGTTGAAGGACATTTGGATTGTTTGCAGGTTCTGGCAGGGACCTGGCATAGCTGGCACTTGGAGAGGGTTTGCCAGCCCACACTGCATGTCACACATTGTCCCCTGATACATCTTTGGGCAACTGCCCGTTGAATGCCAAGGGCACAGACTTCTGGTGAAGCCTCCCACCAGGAGACTGGCCGCCGTGGCTTCACCAGGGCAGTGAACTGCTGCTGTGAACAGTCCTGTACAGGTTTTTTGTGAACCTGAGTTTTCATTCCTCTGAGATCAATGCTCAGAAGTGCAATTGTTGGATCATACGGTGGTTTGGTTTTTTAAGCAACTGCTGAACTGTTTGCCACATGGCTGTACCATTTTATATTCCCATCAGCATATATAAGAGAGCCAGTTTCTCCACATCTTAGTATTTGGTGTTGTCACTATTTTTTATTTTAGCCATTCTGACATAGGTGTAATGATATCTCATAGTAATTTTAATTTGCGTTTCCCTTAAGACTAATGATGTTGAATATTTTTTCATGTGTTTATTTGCATCTGTGTACCCTCCTCAGTGAAATGACTGTTCTCTTTTACTTAATTTCTAATTGGATTGTTTGGGTTTTTCATTCTTTTGAGTTTTGAGAGCTTTTATGTATTTTAGATTCAAGGCCTTTGTCAGATATGTGATTTGCAAATATTTTCTTCTAACCTGTAAGCTTGTCTTTTCATCCTCTTAACTCCATAGAGCAAAAGGTTTTAATTTTGATGAAGTTCAGTTTATCAATTTTTTGTTTTATGCATCATGTTTTTGGTATCCAGCGTAAGAACTCTTTACCAAGCCCTAGGTCCCAAAGGTTTTTGTCTAGTTTTTTCTTTTTCCTAAGCCTGATAGTTTTACATTTAGATCTATGATTCATGTTGAGTTAATTTGTGTATAAGGTTTAGATCAATGTTTATTTTTTTGGACCACAGGTGCCCAGTTGCTCCAGCACCATTCATTGAAAAGATTATCCTTTTTCCATCTAATTGCTTTTGCACCTTTGTCAAAAATCACTTGGCATGTTTGTGTGGGTCTATTTCTGCATTCTTTTTTGTTCCATTGAACTATGTGTCTATCCCTCTACCAGTGCCACATGGCCTTGATTACTGTCGTTATATCCTGGGCCATAATAATGGGTGAAGTGAGTCTTCAGTGATTCTGTTCTGTTTTTTTTAATTGTTTTAGTCTAGGTCCTGTGCTCGTTCATATACATTTTAGAATAAGCTTATCTCTGCCTACCAAAAACCCTACCTGGATTATGATAAGAATTACGGTACCCTATAGATCACTTTGGGGGAGAATTTGCATCTTTGCTATGCTGAGTCTTCCAATCCATAAATAGATTTGTCTCTTTAGGTATTTAGGTCTTTAAAGTTTTGTCATTTTCAGCATACAGATCTTTTACGTGTTTTGTTAGGTTTCATTTACTTTGGAGCAATTATTAATGGTATTGTATTTTCAATTTCAGTTTCCACATGTTCATTTTTAGTATATAGAAATGCAATTCATTTTTGTGTGTTGATCTTGTATCCTGCAGCCTTCCTGAGCTCATTAAGTATAGAAGTTTTTTGTAAGCTGCTTGGGAGAGACCTATCAAGACAATCATGTAATCTGCAAATAGAGGCAATTTTATTTCTTCCTTTCTGATATGTGTGTGTTTTATTTCTTTTTCTTGCCCTATTACACTGGCTGGAACTTCACTGCTATGTTGAATAGGAGTGGTCAGAGCAGATATCCTTGGCTTTTTCCTCAATCTCAAGGGGAAAGCTTTCAGTCTTTAACCATTCAATATAATGTTAACTGTAGGATTTTGTGGATGCTCTTGAAAAAGATGAAGTTTCTATTTCTAGATTGCTGAGTTTTTATCATAAATGAAATAGGTGTTGGATTTTATAAAATGTTTATTCTGCATCATTTGATATCATATGTTTTTACATATGTTGGTCATTACCTTGATTAATTTTCATTGTTAATCTATCTTGCATGGCTGGGATAAATCCTACTTGGTCAGGGTATAATTCTTTTCATACATTGCTGGATTGAATTTGCTAGTATTTTGTTGAGGATATTTGTGCCTAAGTTCATGAGAAGTATTTATCTGTTGTTTTCTTTTAAGACTGTATGGTTTGGATATTAGGGCCTTAACAGTGATTTGGGAAGTGTTCGTCCCTCTCTTGTTTTCTGGAAGAGATTGTATAAAACTGGTATTAATTCTTCTTTAAATAATTGGTAGGATTCTCTAATGAAACCATCTGGACCTGGAGATTTCTTTTTTGGGTGTTTTTAGATTACAAATTCATTTTTTTGGGTGTTTTTTAGGACTATTCAGGTTGTCTGTTTCATCTTATTGAGTTTTGGTGGCTGGTGGTTTTCGAGGATTGGTCCATTTCTTTTAAGTTGTTGAATTTATGAATGTATAAAGTATTAATTTGTTCCCTTATTATCCTTTTAAATTGATGTAGAATCTTTTGTGATAGCCCGTTTCACTCCTGCTATTGGTGATTTGTTTTCTTATTTTTTATCTTTATCAATCTTCAGAAGTTTATCAGTTTTATTTTTTTAATCCAGCTTTTTGTTTCATTGATTTGCTGTACTGTTTTCCATTCTATTGTTTATTATTTCCTTCCTTCTGTTTACCTAGTGTTTATTTTGTTTTTCTAGTTTCTCAAGGTAGAAACTTAGGGTAGTGTTCTCAGACCTTTCCTCTTTTATTGTGAGCATTTAGTGCCGTAAATTTCCCTTCACCACTGCTTCAGCTGCATCCCACATGTGGTGGTGTATTGTGTGTTCGTTTTCATTGAGTTCTTTATGTTTTTCTTTTTATTTCCTCTGAGACTTCCTCTTTGACCCTAGATTGTTCAGAAATGTGTTGTTTCCTTTCCACGTGTGTGGCAATTGTCTTGTCTTTCTGTTATTGTTTTCTTGTTTGATTCCATTGTGGTCAGAGGACATACACTGTATGATTTCAATTCTATTAAATCTGTTGAGGTTTGTTTTATGGCTCCGGATATGGTCTATTTTGGTGAATGATCCATGAATTCTTGAAAAAAATCTATATTCTGCTGTTGTTAGGTCTCCACCTAACAACATTATATATTTGTCATTTGTTCATTATATATTTGTCAGTTAGATCTTATTGGTTGGTGGTGGTGTTCAGTTCTCTGGTATCCTCCTGGTTTTCCGTCTAGTAGTTCTGTCAATTGCTGGGAGTGTGGTGTTGAGTGTGGTGGATTTGTCTGTTTCCCTTTCAAATCTATCAGATTTTGCCTCATGTATTTTGACGCACTGTTTAGTGTTTACACGTTTTGAATTGTTATGTCTTCCTGTTGGATTGATCCTTTTACTGTTTCTGTCAAGTCTACTTTACCTGATGTTAATATAGCCACTCCTGCTTTTTTGTAAAAATAGTGTATTAATGTTTACATGGTGTGTCTTTCCATCCTTTCACTTCCAACCTACGTATGTTGTATTTGAAGTAAGTTCTTTGTGTACAGCATATCTTTAGATAGTATTGTTTTATCTACTCTGCAAAATTTGTCTTTTAAAGAGGTATTTAGACCATTTACATTTAAGATAACTATTGATATGTTAGGGCTTATGTCTACCATTTCATTATCTTCCTGTTTCCTCTGTTGCTGTGTTTCTCTGTTTCCTCTGTTTGTTTTTTTTAACCTTACTGTGGGTTATTTGAACATTTTTTTAGGATTCCATCTTGATTTATTTATAGTGTTTTTAAATATATTGCTCTGTATAGTTTCCTTAGTGATTGTTTTAGCTGTTACAGTATATAGGTATAACTTCTTATAACCTACTGGTACCAATGGTGTCAACGTTTTATGACTTCAACTGCCCTGTAAACACCTTCCTTCCCTTTAGTTCCTTTGTCTGCCCCACTTTTCAAATATAATTGTCTTAAATATTTCCTCTATATACATTGAGCACTGTATCAGATGATGTTTTATTTTTTGCTTCAACCATCATAGTTTAAGAAACCCATGAGAAGTAGGCTAGTTTATGACATTTAGCCATTTTTTCCCTTTCTAATATTCTTTCCCCTGTGAAATTCTAAGGCTTCTGTTATCATTTCCTTTCTATTTAGAGGACTTCCTTTAGTCATTCTTCATGATAGTCCTGCTAGCAACAGTCCTCTTAGTTGTCCTTCATCTGAGAATGTCTTTATTTCCCCTTCATTCCAGAAGGATATTTTCACTGGATATAGAATTCACAGATGATACTTTGTGTGTGTGTGTGTGCTTGGAAAACATGCCACTTCCCTCTGGCCTTCATGGTTTCAGATGAGAAATCTGTTGTTGTTCGAATTGCTGTTCTCTGTGAGCAGTGTGTCATTTCTGTCTGGCTACTTTCAAGATATTTTCTTTGTCTTTTCGTTTCCAGAAGATTAATTATGATGTGTCTTGGATTTCTTTGGGTTTATCCTTTTTGAGGTTCACTCAGCTTCTTGAATTGTGGTTTTATGTTTTGTGCCAAGTTTGGGAAGTTTTCAGCCATTATGTCTTTGAATACTTTTTTAGTCTCTTCCTCTCTCTTTTGTGACTCCAGTGATAAGAATGTTAGTATTTTTCTTGTAGTCTCACAGGCCCCTGAGACTCTACTCATTTTTTATTATATTTTCTCTCTGTTCAGATTGAGTAAATTCTATCGGTCTGCCCTCATGTCCACTGATTCTGTCCTTTGTCACTTCTACTCTGTTACTGAGCCCATCCAGTTAGTTGGTTTTGGGGGTGTTTTTCTTTAATTTAATTTTTCAATCCTAAAATTTTGCCTGTTTCTGCCAGGTGAGGTGGAAATTCATATCCTTCCTTGGCCTTGCTGATACTTCCCAGCAAAAGTGGGGCACCGATTTGCACTGCTTCGTGGTGTCCGATTGGGGGTGTGCACTCGGCTCCCCCAGCCCCTGCTGACACCCAACAGAGGGAAACGATAGGGGACTGACTCACAGGGCCCTGTTTCTGCAGGGTGGAGGCTAGAGCTCAGCTTTTCTCTGCCCCCTGTTTACCTCTGGGTCCGGGGAACAGAATGCCAGTTAGCTCCACCTCCCACCACCCTGTTCCCCTCATTGATGCTGGGTGGGAGTTCTCCTTCATTCTCCTTAATGCCAATGGGGTGGAGGCTCAGCTTGCTGCTGGGCCCCACTAATGCCACCTGAAGGGGATCCGGGCATCATCTGCTTCCAGTGGCCGGGGGATGGAAGATCAGCTGTCCATGCAGTCCCTCCTACACTTCTCTGGCAGGGCCGTACGATCGACTTTGCTTCTGCCAGGCAGGGGCTGGGAGGTCAGCAACCCGCTTAGCTCACCAACACCATCTGGTGGCAGTCAGAGCACCAGCCGCTTGCCCTGGGCTGGGGATGGGTGGAAGATCAACTCCCTGCTCAGCCACACTGAAACCATGGTGTGGTGTTTGGCTGGAGAGGGCAGGTCTTGCCAGAAAGGTTTTCTGTTGTGAGCCCATCTCTCCCCAGTCCTTTGGCTAAGAACAGGTGTCCTTGGAGCTTTTCTCTGTGTGCCTGTTGGAGGTCCCCAGTTGGAGGCCTCTGCAGCGCCCCGTCCTGGATATGAGGAAGGTCGTGAGGAAACCAGGGAACTCAAGCCGGGTCATTCATCCAGTCCCAGGTCCCCAGGCAGCCCAGCTGCTGCCTTCTTTCTCTAGTCTTTGCTTATTTGTCATGTTATGTCCAGGGTTTTTAGTAGTAAAAAGGAGGACCTGGGGGAACGGGGCTGCCCCGCCTTAGTGATGCTAGAAATCTGTATCTTCTTTTAACTAAATATTTGTGATTGGTATCGATTGGTTCTGGCTGCCAATTTTAGAAATCACCTTTTTTACCCTCTATTTTTATTCTCTGTATGGTTTAATAGACGTTTAACATCGGGAAGAGGTTTAGCAATAATCCTGCCCCTTTTTCCAGATAATAACTGCAGTATCTATTGTTGTAACTCCCTGTGTGACCCAGCTGGTGTGCCCATAGGGTGTACACTGTGCTGCTCCCAGACGCACTGCCTAAAAACATGTGGGTAACTCAAGTCTGATGCCACGTGCTGTAGGGGAACTTGTGATTAAAGAAAACAGTAAGTCCTGTAGTTCTGTATGATTGGACTGTAAGGCAGGAAAAAACAGATTAATCATCCCTTGATTTGTCTTGTTTTATGTTTTAGAGTGTTAGTGGTGGTAGATTTGAAGATACACATATACTTATAAATGCCAGTTGAATGCTGGACAGTCTGATGCCTTGCTTCCTGACCCACTTGAAGAACACTGGAGTGGAGCACTTGCCCAGTGCCCAAATCTCACCCCCTGGTCTGTGGTCATCCCGCCTGTGCTGGAACCTGACTGCCCATGGACCTCCACCTCCTACGGAAGAACTCAGTTGTCTTCATTCCCTCTTTGTTGGGTCAACTGCAGTCTCATGACACAATTCTCATGTAACCTAAGACTGCTTTCCTTCTCTGTGGAGGTCCTATTGACACGAAGCAAGTGTCTGTCCTTTAAGACCTCGTGGACTCAGTCCTGGGCTGTGCACTGGGCTGTGAGCCCTGTGCCACACACCTACCCTCCAACCCTGCTCTGTGGGCACAGAGCACAAGGCCTGATATGCCTTTCTTTTGCAGGAAATGCTAGCAGAAATGCAGGCTCCAGGAGATTCATCACAGCATTATTTATACTAGCCAAAAAACTATTGACAGTTCTAATGGTATGGGAAAAATCTCTAACATTATGCATCCTTTTGACTGATTGTAGTACTATCTTCTAAGTGGTGTTAAAAAGTGCTGGTAATAACATGGGGAAATGCTCCTGGCATAATGTTAAGTTAGAAAAGTTTACAAAATTGTTGATGATATCCTAGGTCTTAGTCCATTTTGTGCTGGTATAACAAAAATACAATAGACTGGGTGGCTTAAACAGCATTTGTCTCACAGTTCTGGAGCTGGAAGTCTGAGGTCATAGTGCCAGCATGGTCAGGTTCTGGTGAAGACCTTCTTCCTAGCTTCCAGATGGCTGCCTTCTCACTGTGTCCTCACGTGATGGAAAGAGAGCAAGCCAGCTCTCCGATCTCCTCTTATAGGGCACTAATCCCATTCATTAAGGCCCCACCCTCATGACCTCATCACCTCCCAAGGGCCCCACCTCCAGATACCATCACACTGGGGATTAGATTTCAACATGAATTTTGGGGGGAACACAAGACATTTAGTCCATAACGCATAATTTGGTGTTCAAGAAGTTTATAAGCATAACAAAAAGATTGGAAGGAAAATATATCAAAATGTTAATAGTGAACATTTCTGTATTCAAGTTACAGGTGGTCTTTTCTGTGTACCTTTTTGTATTTGTAGAATCATCATAACTAGCTTTTATAATAGAACAGGTCTTAAGTAATATATATCTTAAATTTTGCTCTTAATTTTAATCTTCATTTTTGGCCTGCCCAGCAGTTTGTCATTGTGGCACATATATCTTATTTGTATGATTTGGTATTAACTGTCACGTCCTTTCTGTTGGTAAAGATTTCATCCAGGTGAAATCAAGCTTTAGCCCATCACCAGAAGCACTCCATTTGGACATAAGCCCCCTAATTTACTCTTTTAGGATCTGCTTTTTATTTCAGCAAAGTGAATATTTTATTGTGAAACATCTCCCTCCACTGGGGTCACAGATGGAGTCAGTGCCCATGGGTCACTGCTGCCTTCCCTCCAGGGTTGTGCAGGGGTCTGGAGCAGGATCTGGATGGATCCCCACCAACTGACCTGGCGGATCTGTTAGTCTGTCTGAATTTCCGTTTCCTCATCTGTCAGATGAAGACAAAAGTGCTCACCTCTGAGGGTTGTGGGAGCTTTTACATAGCTAATAGACAGAAAATGTCTGCCAGGAACTTGGTCACTAATTTCTCTGGTCCTCGATGACCTGTCGCAGCCATGGCAGGTCAGTAAGTGTGATGGCAATGAAATGCTCTCTCCTACTTCCATGGAAAGGAACTGTCACTTCAGGAGTAAAGGAAATTCACAAGGAAGTGAATTCACCTGGAAATTCTCCTATTACTCCAATCCCCCAGGTTAGAACAAACAAACAAGCAAAGAAGAAAATCTTTTCTAGAGACTGGCCTGGTAGGGGCGGGGAGTGGAGGTCTGAATCTCCCCTAACCTCCAGTGAACCCTCACATCACCTGAGAAGAACTGTGGCTTCATTGGTGAGTCTCTGGACCATGGAGAGACGTCTGGAGAGCCATACTCCACCCCGATTCTGTCTGAAATGGGGCTGTGTTGGGAGCACCTGTGGTGGACAGCCCCTTGGATTTGGCAGAAACTGGACTAGAGTTCAAGATGTGTATTTGGAGAAAGAATGGTCTTGAGACATAAGACGTAGGTTGAACTACTTTTTTCTGCAATCAAAAGTTAGGCAGCTTTTTTCAAAACAAGAGGTAGATTGGTTGCTCATTGATTTAACATTAGAAATAATCTTTGCCTGAATAGAATCAAGAATTTTAAAACATTTTTTTTTTCCTTTTCCCTGAGAGAAATATGCTTCTTTGGCCATCGTTAAATTTTGGTCTTTACCTCTGAGTTAGTGAATTGTGACTCTTTCTTGGGAACTCTTTCTTCACATGCCCTGAGGTGACTGGTGCCAACAGTCAGTACAGACAGCTTTTCCCTGGCAGACAAGTTTAAGCCCAGTTTGTAAGAGGCTAAGCCTTCCTGGTTTATGTACGTGTTCAGGATGAGTTGGTATCCCCAGTGTGCTGTAGGAAACCCGATTCACTTTGTATTTCCTCTGTTCTCTACCCTGGACCAGATCCCTGGGGTTCATGAATAGAGTTGTGGTTCACCCAGACAGTGATGGAGAGGACCGGCCCCTGAGAAGGCACTGCAGGCAGGCGGTTCCCGTCATTGTTCCTGCCTCGGCCACGTGTGCCCACAGCCAGGAGTGAGGGAGCTGTGCCTGGACTCCGGCCCGAGCCTGTCTCCCTTTCCCTCACATCCGTCCATGGCACAGGTTGTGTCTGCAAACCTGAGTGGAGAGTTGAGATCATTTTCAGAGTGAGCAAACAGAACGGGGTTGGGGTTGGGAAACGGCGGAGCCACAGCTGGTGTTGGAGCGGGGGCTTGAACTCCGGGATGAGGTGCTGGCACTCGCTCTCGGCACCGTGTGATGCTCCCTTTAATTTGGGTTTTGCTGCCTTCCCTAGGAGGGATAATGGCTTTGAAGCTAAAATTTTTTCAAAAACGGAATCAACCATTTCAATCAAAGAGGGTGTATGTGTTAAAATGGAAACAGCTTCAATGTGATGATTCTTAACTATCTGAGTTGCTCTGGAACTTTTTTTTTTCCCCTAAAATATGTCACATTCCTGGACCAGACCATGCTTCCCATTCCAGTTCCTAAAACATTTTCATATAAGCAGTTTATAGATTTAATGAGTAATTTGAGACATGGAAGGGACCGATTTTTCTCTTGTGAATGTGTGTCTGTGAAGATGTATGAGGTGTGAGCCAAGCTTGACAACCGTGGTTTGTTGAGTGAGTTACTTTTCTAGGGAGTAAGTGTGCTGAGAGAAGACTAAAAGGTTTCTTTTCCTGTTTATTTGTCTGTTTTTTAGTCCTTTGAGAAACTTCTTAATGCAAAGTAGCCTAGAAAGGAATTCTAGATATATACTGTTAATATATATTTGAATTTAGACCTCAGTTTTATTTATACCTGAGCATAAGTTCTGCTAAACTAGTCAGAACAACTCACCAACTTAAGAAAATGGTTTGGTACATAGCAGGAATGCAAATTTGTAGATTTAATGAGAATTCAAGTAATATTTAATGCAGTGGATGAATGCCCCCACTTCCCTTTCTTTTTTCATTTGGATTTTATCATTGTGCTCATCTGAAGCTTAGAACTGTGTTTGCTCTGTGAGGAAAGCCTGGTATAGACAATACACCAGCTTGTTTTCTCTCCAGTCCTTTTTCTTATAGTATTGCATGAAGTATGGGAGTGGAAAGTTCCAGCACGTGACTCAGTCCAATCTTGGTCCCTCCACTGACCCATTATAGCCCCTGGAGCAAGTCCCTCCTCCTGGCTAGGGACCAGTGCCAGGAGGGCATTGGCAGCCATTCGGTAGTGTTCAGAGCACTGTAGGGGTCGGAGGCAGGGGGCTGCTTGCAGTGAAGTAGAACAATCCCAGTTGAACCTGTATTGTACAGTGGATTTCTCAGTACAGGGGTAGCCAAAGCATCTCGCCCAGTTTATGAGCCCATTAGGCATCAGAGCTGGGCCAGCAGCCATGTCTACCTTGGAGGGATAAGGGATACCCTGTCTATCCTGGGAGGAGGGGGAGAACGTGTGACCTTGAACAGATAAAAGACCTTCCAAACCACCAGACCCGACAGTCTTTCAGCACAGAATCCTACACATCTTACACTTGAAGTTGCACTAGTGGTGACTGGCTTCCATTCTTTCCCTGTGTGGGAGGACATGGCACAGTTACTAACATGGCATTTTTCTGGTCTGCGGGCTAGGCCTAGGATCCTCCCCTGGTATTGCCGAGCTGTGTGGAGGTTAGGTGATGGCTTCAACAGCTAGTCCAGGCTGGTCAGTGGATGAAGAAACTGCGCTCATACCGTCTTCCATTGACTGTACACTGTACTGCTTTGCCTTCTAGTTTTCTTATTTCTTACACAATGTTTAATTCTCATGTCTTTTTGTTATTGTTTTTCCTACAAAAAGCTATGGGGCTTGTGTCACCTGTATCCCTTAGAGGTGGGATACCCACTTTCAGCATAAACATCGTCAATCAAGACGCACAAGCTTTGTGGGTTTTCTAGGGAGAGGAGTCAAACAGCCCAACTGTGACAGACATATGTTTTGAGGACAAATATTTAAACCACTAAATGTCCAAACACAATGATTACATCTTTGTGATAATCCCAAATAACGTCTGGAATTGAGGTGTAAAGTTTGTTTCTTTTTTTCTGCCGTGTGGGGTGAAGAGTGGCAGCTGCCTTTTGTGAATTTAAGCGGGAAGCTTTTACTATGCCTCCTCCTTCTGGTGTATTGTTGTTCACTATGTATCTGTGTTAACAGACCAGCGCTTCAGTTTATGTGAAACCATTGTACATTTCAGCTGCATGAATAAAGTGGATAGGCTTACACGTTTTAATTTTAAAACTGTTTAAGATGTAGCTTTTTAGGATTCTGTTTTTGCCCCACACCTTGGTCTTCACTATCGTTAAGATGAAATACAGTAATGGTTAAGACCTTAATGTGAATTTAGAAGAGATTTTTTTCATCACCTATTTCCTGCCAGTGTTAAATTTCGTAGAGGAAACCACACTTAAACTCTGTAGGCAGAAATTTTTATATTTTAGTTCTCATTTCCTCCCCAAGATCTGATTTTCGGCTAGAAACAACATGTAGTTACCGAAAGCCAATAACTTCAAATTTTTTAACACTTTATTTCTAAGGAATGGTCTTAACTGCATTTCTCTTTTATTGTTTTGATGGAGTAAATGGTGAAATAAGTTGTCTGAATAGGACATTGCCTGCTCTGTCAGTAGAAGGGGTCTGGGGCTTATGTCTTCTTCTTAAAACAAGCTGGTCTTCATTTAGCTGTACTTAGTTTGGGGGGTGTTTTTGTTTTTCAAAATAAGATGGCACAATCAAATCCTCTGTATTCCTCTGAAAGGAATCTCAGACTCTAGAAAAAGAGATGCAGCCATCCTAGAGAGTTAGTGGGGCTGGGATCAGTGGAGGGAAAGTGAGGAGCAGAGTGGTGTGCTGTGTCCTGCCCCCAGCCAGACCCAGTGCAGACCACTACACAGCAGCACATTTCTGGAGCACGCTGGAGAGGATCAGGATGATGATGGAGGGTCTTCCCAAGGGAGGTCTCCGTTAGGAAAGGCACAGGGAGGAAGCTGGTTCGGGACCTGGTTTGGGGCATGTAGTGGCAGCTTCGTTGAATAAAAAGAGGGGTAATGATTGAGAGGGATTACAGATTGTCTTTATCGCCCCAGGGGACAGAATCAAGATTGAGGTCGGGGTTAAAAGGAAACATTTCGGTCCCCTCTGAGGAGGAACTTTGCAGCACGCAAATGCCCTTTAGGGAGGACTGTAGTGCCTTAGGAAAAAGCGTGCACCTGTCTTGGGGAGTGGGTACCCAGGCCAGGTGACCACGCATCATGTCACAGAAGGCTCCTGCACAGGTCTCCCACCTGCCGTACGATGCTAGGCATCTGCTGTGACTGAGAGTTAACCAGCTGTGTCCTTGGACGTAGACATAACAACTCAGGGTCTGGGTTTGCTCCTGGTGTGTCACTGGCTTCTGATAAATATGTGTATGTGTGACGGATCAGGTGAAATGGACAACTAGGTCTTCTGATGTTCAGTAGTAAATGAAAAAAGCATAGCACATTAATCTTGATGCCTTTAGATTGGTATTTTATTGTAAGAAACAGATAACGGTGAGGGGGGAAAATATCGTGAATGCTAGTTTCCACACTTCTGTCCAACTTCACAGCCTTGGTTTACTGGCAGTTTCCAAATGGTCAGACTGGAAATTGATCAAAGCAGCTTGTTTTGACTTTCTTACCCACGGCCACATAAAAGCAATGGGCAACATGCATCGAAAGAGTAAGTATAAAAACATTGGCTCCATCTCATAAATTTTATTATTTTTGTGGTGTTTTATCCTAGCAGCTGTTTGTAAAGCATTGTCTTGAATTCATATGTCTGCCCAGGCTTGACACAAGTGTGTACCAGGGCAAAACAGACTTAGGAACATCATGAGTACTAATGCTAACTACTACCTTTATTTTATTTCTCATTGCTTTCATTTTCATCCAGTGGCTCAGTGGAATTGATAGAGGATTTATCAAAAAATAAAATGATGCAAGTGAGAAATAGACCCAGAGGGGAGGGGTGTATGTGTGTGCACACGTGTGTGGATACGTGCATGTGAAATTGGGTTCTGGCTCATTGATTTCTGAGAACCAGCAGTGTTTCTGAGGGTGATCCTGATAGTATTGACTGCAGTTCAGCTGACTGTCATGGCCGCGGCCCTCCTCGCCCTGTGGCTAACTGGGGATTCTGAAGCAAGTGAGACAGCCTGATCCCTCAGGTGGGGCTCCTGAGGAAACCTTAGCAGGCTGACTGTAAGCTGTGGATCACTCTGAATTGGTAAAGATATTTCTGAAGATGTTCACTTAAGTAAGGAGACTATTGGGTTGAATAAACATTCCAGAATTTTTATTTCTCCAGATGAATGCTGAGCCACCTGCATAGGCAGTGCCTCCTCTACACATTTTTAAGTATTTCTTTTGGAATTAATTTAGCATTTTTTCAGACCCTTAGTAAGAAATGGTGCTTTAAAGGATCCTTTGTGGTTTTTGGTTAAATCAGACTCTCCTCAGGGAATAAAGATGGGAGACCCTGAGATGTCGGGAAGAGGGGCCCCACAGTCCCTGGTAAGTGCCAGGCAAAATGTGCACTTATTTCCCTAAGTCTGTTCTGTTGTGTGTTTAAAATAAAAACAGTCATTTCTTCAATGCAAAGTCATGCATTCTGTGTTTCTTTGGGGACCGAGAAATCCTTTCTCAGCTTTGAGTTGAATGTTGATTTGTGTTGATGACTTTAAAATCTAATCTTGATTCTGCCCAAGTATTTGTAGATTACTAAACATCTGAAAACAGTGTAGAGTGACGTGTCTCTGTGAATTCTAATTTTGTTTATGGTTCTGCACTCCAAACTCCAGTAGTGACGTGATGGGAACTAGAACGGTGGCCGCCCCTTAAAGTGAGTGCTGAACCCGTCCGGTCTGTCAGAATGAGTGCGTGTGTGTGACATGACACCCCCCCAGCACGCACGCATGCCCCAGGGATGGCATCTCACAGCACCCTCACAGAGCAGGGCGGCCGGGGGTAGAAAGAGTGACATTAAATGTCACGATGTGACCTTAGTTCCTTTGAACACTTGCCGTTGGTATCAGTGGGGTAGAAGCAGTTGGGTGTTAGGAAAAATCAGAAGGTTTGGCTTGACTGATGTGGAGCTCATTATGAATTGACGATCTCATTTTTTTTATTTTCCCACCCTAGCTGGTGGTGCAACAGAAAGCCCTTTCCGAAAGCCCCAGCCTGATTTCACTATCAGCCACTTAACCACGATATTAATTTTTTCAATTGCTGAGCTTTTAAGGTTTGAAATTACCATATGGGTTGGAAAATATTCTATAGGTGAACCAGAACAGTCTGTTAATTAAATAATGCACACCGTTTAGTAACTCACCATTCTTTGGCCTTAAAAAATGCCCTCCTTTCCACCCCGGCCCTGAGTATATAAAAATGGATTAATTATCCCTCATGGGATTTTTTTCTATAGGAAATAATGTTACTTACTGGATTTCAAAAAGTTATTTCTGAGAGTTTTGATAAAAATTCAACTTATCACACTTTTGACAAAATGGCCTGTGTCTGACACAGTTGCGATGTAAGTTTTGATTAGTGGCTTTGTTTAGAAAACCTGGACCTAGCAAATTCCCCCGCTCAGTCTGGTGCCTGCTGATGGGGGCTAGCCCTGGGTGCACTTCGGGGTACAGCTTTGGAGTAGCTTTACATTAACAGCAGTTTATATTTCATTGTGCTTTCTTTTTTTAATTTTAGGGCCAGGTTTATGGAGTGAAATGCTTTCTTAAATGCTGAAACTGCATTTTCTGTGGGCAAAAGTACACCTCACCAGAATTTTTTATGTTCATGTAAAATTGCCTTACAAGTTAAAAATTTCATCTTTTTATGTAGAAATAAGGGCTTTTATTTCAAGCAAAGACCCATTTTATTGATCAGGTATCAACATTTTAGGTAGTTAGGCACATTGCAGATAGCATAATAAAATATTTATGCCTGATACTTACCTTTCTTATAGACTAGAAATGTAAACGTATCTTTTTGATAGGTGGACTGTATTATTGGAATGGGAGTAGTCGGATCGAGTATCTAAATCTGATTCCACAAGAGTAAGGGTGTGTTTTTCAAGTACTCCCTGCCCCTGAGCCCCACCAGCTCCAGGTGCAGCTTCGGAAGACAATACCATACATCCCTTCACCTCTGTGGTGGCCATGCTGTGAGTGACAGTGGGACAGAGTTAAGCAAACTTAATTCTGGCTCTGACCAGCACCACCGTGGGGTTGACAGGCTAATTCTCTAGGGTCAGCCAGACCCCATTCTTTTGTTCTGGTGAGTTCTCCTGTGACAGGAGACCAAATATGACAGTCACTAAGATTAAACTGATGATGAAGTTAAGAAAAAGCTTCCTCCACTCCCAAAAGAGAAGATATTTTAGTCACTTCAGAAATAATCTTTGAAATTTATGTTGAAAGATGCACTGGATTAACTGAGATTGACTACCCTTTTTAAATATAGGAATAGAATGCCTTTTAAAATACTGTGAATAGAATTTTTGTCTTACAATCTTAGTTTATAACCATATATTCTATGTAAGCTAAGTTCTATTGCAGGATGAATGCTGTTCATTAATTTTAGGTTTGTAGATTCAAGGAACAAGTACAGTATTTGCCTCTCAAAAAAACCCAGATTTTTAAAAGTCATTATGGTGATCGATGCTGTGTTAGAGTAGCCCAGACCAGTCTTCTTTGCAAAAGTTAATTAAATTGTACCTTGCTATTCTATATCAACTTGAAAAAACACACCTGAGTTGTTAACAGCTCTTTACTGGTCTATTGTTTTTGCCAGTTAGTATCTGCTAGCCTGGTCTGGTCCATTCTCTTGGGTTACGACAACTCTCCTGACTCTTAACTGTGCTTTGAAGACACACATCTGGGCTCCAGACCTCTCCATGGTTTCTTACTCTTTGCTTGGTATTTCTCAGGGTCTGGTTTGTGGACTGCCTGCACCAGAGTCGCTCAGGGAGCTCGTAAGTGTGCAGCTTCCTGGGACCCCCACAGACACACCCCGCTCCTGTCTCACTGCCACTCCTGGATCTGTTTATATCTATGCATTTATTGAAGCTGCTGAACTTTTCTTCCGTATAGAAGAAATGTCTACTTACCTCCTCATCGCCTTCCCCAAAAAACACAGGACATTTATCTCTTAAGATGAACAGATTGGATTTGGCCACCAAGGCTCCATATTTCCTTCTTAGCTCTGGCTAGGTTGATGCGTTCACTAGGTGCTGGTTTGAGTAGCTGACTTCTGACATGTGCCTGTGATGGTGCTTCTGGCTGCCAGCCCAACCATGAGCCAGCTAGAACCTTCTAAACCACACATATAAGTAAGGGTGTTAAATAGAATTCAGTAGGCTTCATCTACATGTTGGGGTAAATTAACTGGGGGAGTTATTGTTTTGTGTTCTAAGAAGTATAAAGCATAATTAAAAATATCGTTCCCCAGAAGAAACTTAGCATTTAGTTGAAATGTAATCCACAAGAATGTCACCTCTGTGGAAGCAGGGCTTGGCCTCTTTGGTGGATGTGCCCAGAACACCTCCTGGAACAATGGCTGGCACGTGGGCATTCACGTTCACTGGGTAAATTAGTGAATGTCTTGATTTATTAAACATCGGGTAACTTGCCAGCAATTCTTACCACTCCACCATCTTTATAAAACACGCAATCTGTATTTCCTAAGTTTTCTATGGATAACTGGCATTTTCTTCACTTCCGACTCCAGGATTGAAGGCATATTACTCTCAGAGAGAGCCACCTGTAGTGAGAAATGAGCGGGGCTCTGAAGCCCCAGACAGGTGGGTGATGGTGGCTCTAAGGGTGGTGTCCTGCATGCTGGTCTGGTCACCTGTATATATTGGCAGGTGTGTTTCCTGGCAGGACCGTAAGGAAGATGAAACACTGCGGGCTCTGCTGCGTGGTAGGCATTCTAAGCAAAGATACTTTCCTTTCCCTCAAGGGTGAGTTAGCTTTTTAACAGCTCTGAAAGCACGCTGGATTGCTGATAGCATACAAAGAATGGTCATGATTTGGTCCCTGTAATAGAGTAAATCCTTAAAGAGCTGTAAACCCAGGAAAAGGAAGTGAACTATTACATCATCATCTGACATCACATCTACCCTGAAATTTTATTTTCTGCCAGTTTAGTCATGTAAAATTTAACTTTAATAGACTTTTACAGAGTAGCGATAGAAGTATTTGTGTGACAGAAGTACAGCCAAGTAATTTTTATGTGATTGGATGTGTTTTCAGGGGACATGCCTGGCCGATCCTAAATGTTTCCCCATCCTCAGCCTTTGTGTTCTCCACCAGAGCTTCCTTCAGCAGTTTCCCTCTGGTTCATTCAGGGTGCAGATAATCGTGGAGAGGATCCGTGTCTGCTCTTCTCTGTCCACACCCCCCCGTCCCCCCCAGTATCCACACACACGATGCCCTGCCTCTCCACCACTCAGTCGTTGTTGAATTCACTTGGGTGGGAGGTGGGGGCACAGAGAAGATGGAGCAAGAGTTTTGAGAAGACTTGGTAAAAACTCTTCCTAGAGTTCACTTTTAAGTGCTTTTATAAAGCCACAAGTCAACATCAGTTTTATTTATAGTCATAAATAAAATACAAAACAGGGAGCTATATTCATATTACTTTGAAATCTGGTTCTCATAGGTTCTTAAATAGTTTGCCATGGTTAAAACATAACACTTGTGTTTAATTGCGAGTACAGGGTGCCCATTTTAACAGTAAGTTAATGTCAGTTGCATGTGAATGGCAGTTGAAATCCGAGAATCCTCTCTTTCTGTACCCCAGTTACTGAAGTGTTCTCTGAGTGTGGAGAACGCTTTCCCTTGTGGTACCTGGAGAAGACCATCTTTCTGTTGCCTGTTGAGACCTTCTGACGACTTACATTTTTGTTCCCCTTCATTTTGCCTGTCACATGGCTTTTAATGGTTTCATTAACACATGAGTGACTGTCCTGGGTGTGAATGTTAGTGACAGCTTAATGAAAGGGCTAACCTCCCTCTTGTTTTTCTTTTCAAAAATGCCTTTGCTCTTCCACCCGAAAACTTCCTCTCCCAGTGTGGTGTTTGCAGGCTTGAATCCATCGTTATTGGCTGCATTGATATTGAGACAAAACATGCAGTTATGCTCTAGTTTGGCCCTGTGGTAGCGCTGTGAAGCCTGGCTGTATCACTGTACCTGCTTCCACAGACACAAACTCGGGTAGCCTGTTCTTGATTCTCGGGTTTTCACTTATTTTGCTTTGAACGGGACAACGTTTTCATCTCATATTCCTGTGTGATGTTGAAATTTTTCTAGGAATTTTACCTTGTCTTAAGATCAAAATATTTTACCGACAACCTAAAATTTTTACATTCTCATATGTTTCAGTGTATTTCTTTGGTGATATTTATGATACCATTTTTGTGTTAGTGTGCCTTCTTGACACGGGAGTGTGTAATTAATTGGCCAGGATATTTTTCAGTTGTGCAATTCTGAATCTCCAGTTTTGAAAAGGAAATTATTCTAGATCCCATATTCTTTAACCAATGTTATGTAGCAGACTCTGCCACTGTAATCTTCAATGCGTTATTGTAGTTCTTGAAGTTAGCTTCCAAAAACATGGGAGTGTGTGTGAGATGGGCTTGCTTCTAGAAACTTACCTCTGGAACTTTCTAAATGATCCATGGAAAACAATGTGATTTTTGTTTTGTTTGTTCTGATGCAGCTTCCATGAGGCAGTCTCAGGCTGTACCTGCAGATATGCGCCCGGAGATATGGATTGCGCAGGAGTTGCGGCGTATTGGAGACGAGTTTAATGCATATTACCCAAGGAGGGTAATGATGTTTTCTTTACTCCTTTTTCTCCTCACACCCTCCTTCTCCCCACTGTATTTATTTAAAAAAAAAGCGACTGGTAATAATTCTATGCTTATTCTGGAAATGAGAGGTATTACCTATGTGTGACCTACCATTGTTTCTCCTTTCCCATTTTCCACTTGTTTTATGGCTGAATTTAAGTGATGGTAATTAATAGAATACAGTACGAGGTGGCAAAGGGATTTTATGAGCACAAACCTTAAAACCTCCATGCTGAAAAAGGGATTCTTTATATGCTTCAGAATATTCCCACATAAATATTAACGTAGTTTTCAATCCATATAGGGGGTTTCTGCACTCCCTTTAGACAGTTTGGGTCCAAGTTAAAGAAATTTTTAAATTTCCCTCTTCGCTCAACCAAAGGGCATGATGCCAGCACTCATGTAAAAAGAGTCCCCTGCGATGTGCTGGGCGACTTGAGTCAGAGCAGGACAGCCAGTGATTCAGCCCCAGTTGCTGTCCTTGGACGTTCATTTATTGAGAAGTATTAGGAGGCCATTAATTAATAGTCTGTAATTTAGGGTGTAAAAACTTACACTCCAAGTTGACTGCCACTTAAATTTTGAGGTGTGCCATTGATTTTTTCTTTTTTTTTAATCTTGCCCGGTAGCTTTTTCTGTAGACACAGTGTATTTTTTGTCTGTCTGTTTTGCCCAGTGGCAGTGTATGTTACCATTGGGACACCTTTTTCCCATGGCAGACATTTGAAAATGTGTAGGCTTTAACTCTGGAGTCAGGGCTGTCATGAGCCTATAAGGGGTACACTTACTTCCTACAAGGGGTACACTAGCAAAGGTGTGATATAATGTAATTTTGGCTTTTCACATTTTTTTAAACAACTGTGTATGAAGATGTTTCTGTTGATTTATCCAAAAGGAAGACACTTAAAAATCTGATTTTGTAGAAAATAATTGTTAATATCATTCTTTCTTATTATGTCACTGCTCTTCTGGTTTTTCTGAATTATTGTTTCATATGAGTACCTCTTAAAGACTTTTTTTAAACTCTTTTTTTCTTCTAGAGGGAGGTCATGCTTAGGACACCCCAGTATTTCTATTCCGTTTTAATGTTAGTGTCTTTTTTCCTAGCTGTTCCTAAGTAAATGAATGTTATCTGTTAATTGCTTTCAGTCATTCTTGTTTTCCTGTCTATATTCAATGCCTTTCAAGCTTTTTTTAAACACACATGGAGACATTTTCTCATCACAAGGGGGTCTTTTTATTTCCTTCAGTATAGAATCTCCATAAGGGGGTTAAGGACTTTCAGGAAACTCACACTGGATCCTCTTCATACCTTCCTATGGGGTGTGTGTATGAGTGTGTTTGATGGGAAATGTGCTATAGTATGATTCTGTTGTTGAATGGGAAATGTCACATTGACGAATGGCCTTAGAAATTTCTTATAATACTGTCTTTAGCTGGCAAAATGCCTGGCATCCTACACCTGACGTGGACCAGTTCATGGAACATAAATTCCTTCTCAGCCTGGATCTGAAATGGTGATTGTCTTTGCAAGATTGGTGTTTTGTAATTTGCCACTGAAGTTACTGTTCCCCCCCAGTTCCTCTGCCTTGGTTTCTCTGAAGGGATCTCAGGGCTGCTCTGTGTGGCTGGACTTGGCTCTCCTGCTGGCCTAGGAGAGCCTGATCAGAAACAGGGCCCCAGTATGTTCAGGATGTTGCTCCTCATGCTGAGGTGGGGAGGACACGGGTCCCTTCAGGAGGGTGAGCTGAACACATGAGCCTGATTCTGGGATCGTGTCCATAATCCAGCAGAAGATGATGGCCTCCAATGGGCATGGCAGCCTCTCAGGGTGAGCCTGGGTGATGAGCTGGCCAGCATGCTAGGCCTGCCTCCTTCCCTGGCTTGAAGGGGGTTTGTTAGATGTCCTTGGGGCCAGATCTGACTTGGGTGGGGCTCCCCGAGAAAGATGAGGCGGTTGGGCCCTGGTGCCTTCAGAGTCCGGAAACTCTGGACATCAAGATAAGTCAGCACAGCTCTGTTCTCAGGGACTGGATCGGAGCCTTTGGCCACAAAGCCGGATGTGTTTAAGGATATTTTATAAAAGTGTGTCTTTAAACTTAACATGGAGTATCAGTGACTCTACAAAGCTTTCCACTGAGCCTGCCTAGATGGGTCTGGTTGATACACCTTCATGGTGGCCTTGTGTGGTCAGTGACAAGACATGGGCTAAGGGTGGCATGGGGGTTGGAGCACAGCCTCATGTAGGCTGTTGAGGTGGTGAACAGTTTAGTCTCACGTGCAAATGAGACATGGACCATTGGGTTGTTTTCATTACCCTGCTCGTCCATTGACCGTGAAATAACAGCACCTAACAAGTTCATATCCTCACTTGCCCTCCTCTCCTCCCAGTGCTATTTCACAGTTTAATGTTTAAGATGGTGATATCTGTTTTTTCAAATGAGATGTAATCTATTCTCAACGCTTTTGGTAAATCAATGTAAGTTAGTCTCATTGCAGTATTTTGTAATTGTGAACCTTATCTTGTATCTCTTAAAAGATGAACCATTGTGAAAATGCAGTTGCTAATAATTTAAAGGACTCCAACTTCCTAAGTAGGGGGCATCCCGGGGGAGGAATAGGGACAGACTGTAGGTTATAACGTGATTTTTTTAAAATAGAGGCAAATATTATTCCCCAGATTTTATAAATGGCCAGTTCAAAACACCAGACTCTGAAACTCGGGATGGTGACTCAGTGACCCCTAAAGCCACAGATGCCTGTCTTAATAGTTGTTGGAGTCAAAACAGTCCACTGTCTGCAGTCACACTGATGGTCCATTGTTGAGTGTTGGGGGTAGAAAGCTGGGGAGGAAATGGGAGGCCGTTTTTGGAAAGTAATGCATTCAAATTGCGTGCTGTCTTCACTGGGGGAGTTGTTCCCTCTTGGCGAGTGCTGCTTTATGACGGACTTTAGCATTTTAAATACATTGTGTCTTTATTTGCTTAATACTGTTATGGTACCTTTTCTAAAGTGTTGGTCTTTTATTGCCATGAGCCTTGTGAAGCCTGACAGGATATTTTCCCGTTTTTTCAGTTAGAGCAATAGAGGAAGTTGTCGTGTAGTTGTCATGTGTTCAGGCCACTTCAGGGCAGTGGGGAAGCGTATGACACGGAGCTGTGGAGTCTGAATCCTTGGAGGAGGTGAGAGAGGCACAGGTGAGCACAAAGTCCCGGTGCATGTTCCCTTCCTCTCCTGTGACTCAGTGCCGTTGCCCCGGTGGCCCTGCCAGGGAGCCTGGCCCCTACCTGATAGGAGCTGCACTGCTCCAAGTCTCAGTGTTTTTGTAACCTTTTATTTTGAAACAATTTCAGACTCACACAAAAGTCACAAGAATGCTACAAAGAACCCTCTTCGGTCTGCCACCTAAGGTCCCGACTGTGAACATTCTGCCACATTTGCTGTAAGGCTCTCCCTCCTTATCCCTGTGTACATGTTATTTTCTGAGCTATTTGAGAATCAACTGCAGACGTGATACTCCTTTACCCTTAAATACGTCAGCTTGCGTTTCCTAGGAGTAAAAGTACTCTCTTATGTAACCACAGTGTAATTATCAAAATCAGGAAATTAACAATGTTACAGTAATGTTGTGTCATCTGTGGACCTTTTTCAGACTTTACCAGTCGTCCCAACGGTGTGATGTTGTGTCCTCCTCAGTGTGTTGCATTGGGAGGCACAGGGTGTCAATTTACCCCATTACTGGGGCTGTGAGAGATGATGTTCTCCACTGTAAGTCAGTACTTTTCCATTTGTAATGGAAGGAAGGCATGTGTAATAGAGGAAGAGCTTCCTTTCTCCCCTGTATGTTTATTTCATTGGTCAACTTAAGTTCATGGGTCCCTGTTTGATTCAGTGGGTTATTATGCATTACTCTCCATACTTATTTTGATGCTCAGATTGTCACAGACGTGCTCAGTGGCAGCCCTCTGGTGCATTTTCACCACATTAAGAATTGAAGTGCCTCGGTTGCACAGGCACATGTAGGATGTGTTGCGGGACAAATCCCAAGGGACCATAGAGGTGATGAAGCTCTTGGATTTGTTGCTGAACGACCTACACGCACATGGAGTCCTGACTGTTAGAGCTCCCGGGTCCAGCTCTGTGACACGGCCAGGAGAGAGGGCGAGGGCTCTCGGTGAACGCTGGGGATCACAGGGATGTCAGTGGGCCTGCAGGGAAGAGGGTTTCTCAGAGAAACTAAATCTCTGTTTTGGGCTTTATGAAGAGGGTAAGTAGCTTGCAAGGAGATGAGGGGTGCCATGTTGTCTGTTTCAGCAGCCTGCACCTGGAAGCCTCTTCCTCATGGATGGGCACATCCACACAGCCAGCCGGGTTTCCTTTTATTCTTTAATAGCCTCTGCTCGTTTCTTTCACCACTGAGAAATTGTGTGTCCTGGGTTTGTCTGCTGGGGGGAGTGTCAGCAGGTGTAGGCTGTGGTCCTCTGCAGGTGAGGTTGCTTTGTGCTTACCACCAGCTGTCAGGATGGTGTCTACTTGGAAGGGATTCTTGGCCAGGGGCCGAGGCCGCAGTCCAAGGCTGTGAAGGATGTGCTAGACCCTTCAGAACAGAAAAACACATGCTCTTGGGGTAATTAGACCTGTCCTCCAACCAACATCCCCTCCCCAATACCAAGGCTGGGATCCTTTACCTTCTGTGGCCTCCTCCCTGCCTTGAAGTCAGGTTGTCCAGCTTAAGTCACTGCGTGCACAGGTAGACTGCTTGTGGTTAACAGTGCCTCAGGGATGTCCCAGTGGTGGACTGCAGTGGACAGCAGTACATGAAGCTACGACAGGCTCTCTAGATGGGCCAAGAAGTGGATGAAACCCTTTCGGTGTTGATCACAAGACACAGTATACCTTTTGTTCACACTGCCTACTTCCTATTCTGTCCCAGGCGTGTGCAGGCATGAATTGACTGAACCACGTGTGGACTGCACCGTGGCACCGAACCAGACAAGGTAGAGAAGAAAGGTCTCTTGCAGATTGGTTGTGATGGAAACAAAAGTTTAATTGAAGTGTCAGCACATCAGCCTTTTCATATACTATATGGGAACTTGAAATCTCTATGTGCTGTGTTTCCTAACAAGTGAAATTCCCTGTGCTTTTATAAATGATATTCTTCTATAGATAACGCACAAGGGAGAGGTCTAAATTGTAGGTTGTTTGGTAATAGCAAAAATTGAACATAGACCCAGCGATGCATGTTCTCACATAGCATTCTTTTGAGGCCTTCGTTAATTGAATGTTGGAGTTTTAAAGATAAGCTGCTTTCTATTACTGTCTGAGAAAAGAATAATGGAAAATCTGCATACCAAATATTAAATTACAACTAGACCTATCTCATGAAATGACGAGTTGCCCCACACTTGACTCATGAGTTTACAGAATGACAGTTTTCATAGCAAAAACAGCTGTGAGCAGGGAAGTGACTGGTGCCTGCCCTTTATTTGTGATACGGTTTTCAGGAGTTGTGAGTGTATTCCCTGGAGTTGGACAAGGCAGCGCAGTGTTTTAGTTCTGAGTCTCCCACAGCTGTCTCATGCCGCACTGTTTCCCTACCACGAGAACGACGACAAGATGGCGAAGCAGCTGCCCCCCTGATGGAGACGCTGGAGCCCGTGTGATAGAAGAGTCGTCCTTTTTATGACTTCAGCTCTTTGTCTTTCCCCGAGACCTTTGCGAGAGCACGTGGTTCCGATTGTCTAGATGGGGACGGCACCTGGGGACGGCAGGTTTCCTGAACGAGGGCTTTCCATGACCTGCTGAAGGTGAAGTGTGATCTTGTAGGAGAACACAGCTCGCGGACAAATTCGAGGACTTTGGGGTCAGACCTGGAACCCTGCCTCCGTCCGTTAATCTTTAGGAGCCCCATTTTCGGTCTGTCTCTTAAGGGCGTCATGAAGATTAAAACATTTAGAGATGGAGCTAGGAAATGCTGTCATCCCTCATCACCATCGTGGTGTTTTCTCTCGCTTTGAACTATAATTGAAACATTTCCAGTTGGTCTTCAAAGTTTCGAAAGAGAGTTGCTAGTGACCCTGTTCCCCTGTCTGTCTTTTAAGTATTCTGCTTGGTAAACACGTGTGCTGGACCCTGCTGACGCATGTAGTGTTTGGGTGTACGCAAATGTGAGCTGAGATTGAGGCACTGGTGTGTGTTTAAATGGCTGGGTGGGCATGGAGCTGGATGTGGCTGTGTTGGTTCACCCCGCCTGCGAGTGCTCCATCAGTCTGTGGCAGGTGGGTACACCTGCATGGCTGCCTCGCAGTTGTGGGACCATGGGCCATTAACATGTAACCATTCGGAGATGCAGGTGCCTGGAGGGGGACTTCAGAGAGGTCTAACTGGGGTTTTTTTAATCTCTTGAGGAGGAAATGAAGATGCACATGAGGTGAGGCTTGGCCCTTCTGCAGACGTACAAAAATAATAAGCCTCTCACATCATCCTCCGCTAGACTTCTCCCAGCTGAACCAAAGTGGAAGGTTGAGTTGTGGTTAAAGTGCGTTACGTCTCATTAGCATTTTTCTGAAGCTGGGGCATTTCGGAACAGTGTGTGCTTCCTCTGAATCTGATGTTTCATCTGAGGGTGCCTCACTCAGGAGATGTGAGAACCATCCCTGGCTTCTCTGTGGTTGACCATAGTGCAGCGACACGCCTCGTGGGTGGTGGCCGAGGGCTCCTCATTGTAGCTAATGTGGGCCCTGGGGCCCGGTGAGTTAGAGACCCACCAGGAAGAGGTGTGTGTGGTGCTGCCCAAAGAAAACCCAGTGCCCTCCAGGCCCGACTGGAGGCTAGCTGGAACGGTGGTTTTTTGTCCTACGAAAAGCCTTAACTGGAACAGTTTGTTTGAAAGGATGCATCAAAAGTAGGAGGCAGGTTGGATTCGTGCAAATGTGGTTTTTCTGTGACGTTCGAATACATCACCGCCATCGCGGGTCAGCCTCAGCTCAGGTAGCTTGGCAAGTGCTGTGGGACAGCTCGCTCCTGGTTTTCATGTGGGAGCACCCCATCCGGTAGAGGGGCTCCGCTGGCGCCGTTCCCACAGCTGTGTTGACATCAAAGCCTGTTAGGCACAAGCTATGCAAATACCTGCATTGCCTTGGTGATAAATAGAAAGTGAATTTGGTCTTGGGGCAGCACTGCAGCAGCATCGGTCTGACACCTGAAAACAGCAGTGGATATCCAACCCTCACGAAAATCCGAGCTGAGCTGCTATTTGACTGTGGAGAGAGACCAGGCTTGTGCTCATCACACGGGGCCCCTTTTCCTCTGAGCTTTGTCTCTCTCATTTATCATTCAGAATATTGTTTACGTTGAGGAGTTATGAATAGGTAGTGGGGGGTCTTTCATCGGAATCACTGGGGCCACTCTGTCCCCCACCCCACCCTGTCACCTTTGATGATGGCAGCACTCAGCACTGTCCCAGAAGATGCCGTGACAGCCCCTGGGGGAGCAAACACCATCCAGACACACACTGCACCCTCACTTGCCCAAACTGGAGCAGAGGTGCCTTCCCTCTTTGTCGGAGTTCTTCCTGGTCTCACAGTCCAGAATTCAGTCTCCTTTACCATGTTCCCACTTAAAAGTATATCTATTTAAAAAATAATAATAAGTTTAGGGCATCTTAGGCATTCAGTGTTGAAAGTCTGTAAGAAAGGAGTTTTTGATTAAGTTAAAAGATGGCTCTGAGTCTCAGAGTTCTATCGGTATACCTTGCTGTTTGGTTTGTCTCTTAGAATTTGGTATTGAGCTCTCATTGATTCGATGATGAAGACAGTGTCATGTTTCCCTTGTTACTTTGACTGCCAGGAAACTCTTACCCAAACTGCGGCTCTGTGGCAGCAGATCTCAGCCCTGGTTCCCAGGATAAGTCTCTTTCTTGATGTCATTTCTGATCTCTCTCAACCTTTGTTTTTATTGCACTGTAACATCTGTGTGTTTTCTTTTGTAAGCCCCTTCGAGACATGCTGTGTATGTGTGTGTTGTACTTACTGAGTCATTTCGCCCCTCGGGGTTTGGCCCTGCCCTTGGAGCACGGGTCGGTGGGCTTGTGCTCTGTGCTGTGCTAAAGTCTGGGTCTCCGGAGTTGTTGGGATCACTTGGTTCTTGATTCTCGCTCTACGTGGCTTGGTCTCTGACCTCAACTGGGATATGGTGGCAGAGCTGCAGTGGCTCTAGGGTCGTCGTGAAGACTGAAAAGATGTGTGCCAGCCTGGTGGCAGTGGGTGGTAGTTCTCATCCCCAAGCTAGGGCTCACAGTGTCTGAAGGCCTGGCGTGTCGTGGGCAGTGTTTCCAAGGCCGCTCATCTCTCTCTGCGGGAGAGTGAAGCCAGATCTAAAGCTGCCCTGGGCAGGTGTGCAGTGGTCAGCCTGACCAGTTCCTCAGGGCACCCTGGGGTCAAGGCCTCTTTTGTTTCCCACACACCTGCTTCCCTGGATTGGGCAAGAGGGCATGCTTTGCTGTGATTATTTTGGCATGAAATGTAATTAAATTCCCTATACTTGACTGATTGTCCCAGTGTAACTTGGGACATTGTTACTTGGGATGTAGCTTGAATATGGTTTTGGTGCTAAAGCCGCAGTGGTGGCTGGTGCTGTGTCCAGTCATCCTCCCTCCTCTTTGGTGCTGCGGAGGCGGCGGCCTGGCCCCCAGCTCCATCCCCATGCCCCGTGTCTCTGGGCTGCAGCAGCCTAGAGCACCCCATCCCCACCACACACAGTCTTCCTGGCTGCAAGTCAGTGTGGACCCCACTCTAGCGTACTCCCTTGGCCCAGCCTCTCCCCCAGCGGCCGCCCCGTGAGCCCCTGTTGAGTGGGCACACAGGGACAGGGACTGTGGAGGTTCTCCCTGCTGAGTGCTCTTGACACTGTCTCCAGGGCCCTTTTTCATATCTTCAAAGAGAAGTGTCCAAGTGTGTCCCAGGGAAACGTGGAGAACTTGAATCCCCCATCCTCCTACCTTTAAGGGACTATTCTTGGAGAGAATGATCCTGGAATTTGGCATCGTTTTTCATTCTGGTTTATTATGAAAAATCAAATACTTATGCTCCATCTAAATATGGTGTTTACTGCACTGCCTGCTCCTTCTCCAGTGCATGCCCTCTGAGCCTCCCTGCTTTAGTCAGGTTGGTCTGTCCTCCCAGGATGCCCTTCTCCTTTCTTTCTCCGAGGAACTCTTCCTCCTTGGGGACTTGGCATGGTGATAGCTCTCTGCTTCCTGCCCCAGCTCCCCCAGCCCCCGACCCACTTCTCTGGCACATGCTTCTGTCTCTGTCATTTTAGTTATTACCTCTGTATTGCCCTTGTCATATGGTCTTGTCTGTTTGTGTGGCTCTGCCCCTCACCGAGTATAAACTCCATAAAAGGAGGTGCTGTCACATTTCTCTTTCAACAGGAAGGACCATCCCGTCTTGACTCCATTTGGGCGTAGGCCCAGTATTTTGCTGGAGTGCATCAATATTTTTCTGTCTGTGAGGTGGGCTCCTGCGTGTGCATACCTCCTGGTTCCAGGAGAGTGCTTTCTTAAAGCCCTCCTCGCTGAGGGCAGCACCCCCAGGTACCCCTGAGGCTGGGCTGCGCGTTGCTGCTCTGCACGTAGTATCAGTGACACAGGCACTGCCCGTGAGACCTAGCGGATGCAAACACGTGCCTCAAAGTCGGGTGCCCCCTGTGTGCAGGCAGGTGTGGGGGTGCAGGAGCCCCTCACCCAAAGAAGAGCTTGGACTGTTAGTTATTGTTTCCTGGAGGGAGACACAAAGCTGAATGTTGAGGGAGTCATCTTTTGGACATGGAGGATGGCCATGAGAGTCAGTTACCCCAGATAATACAGTTCCTGATCCAGACGGTGGAGGTGAAATACCAGCTGGGTGGGATCTTCCGGCTCAGGCACCTGTGATTTTGTGTATATGTGTGAGCAAAAGAGGTAACTGTAATGCAAGTACGTTGTTTGTACTTAGCAGCGTGTTTAGTTTTTTTTATAATCTCCTTCACTCAAATGAGTCGTAATATATCTTTCTAAAGTATTTTTATGACTTAGACTAAACCGGCATTAACAGAAGTCTGATCTAAGAAATGTTGTTTTTCACTTAAAGGATGAGGGACTAAGAGTGATAGGCATGAGAGGGTGTATTGGTTTGCGGGGCCGCCATAACAAACTGCCCCAGACAGGAGGGCTTAAACAGCAGAAAGGCATCTCTTCACAGCCCTGAAGCCAGAAGCCCGAGATCTCATGCCAACCGGGCCCATGTGGACCATACAACGCTGCCGGCTGGGACCTGGTTGGGCGTCCTCTCTCAGCCACAGCTCCTGTGCCCCCTACCCCACGTTAGCGCCGTCAGGCCCATCCCGTGCACTCCCGGACTTGGCGTGAGCGAGTGAGGTCGCCTGGCTGCAGGTGTTAGAGGGAACGGGAGCTGTGTGTCCTCCAGCTGTTTCTGAGGTAGGGGCTGTACGTGCTGAGCCAGCAGCAGCTTCGGCCGCCTGTGCCAGCTGTCAAGGGTTTTCTGGGCTGGCACGGCTCTTGGAATCGGTGGTAATGGCTTCCTCTGTTGAATGTTGTCCAAAAGCAATTGTTGGCTGGCTTAAAAGCATGTGCGGAGTTGTCAGGCCTGCTGTCTGAGAGGGCAGGTGTCCCGGCATCCTTGCTCGCCGAGATGCTGCGCCATCGTCTCGTTTGTCAGGGATTGGGTGGTGTTCTTGCCAAAATTCCTGCATTCCCCCTCCCCTCCCCGGCTTTCTTTGAATACCTCCAGATCCTTTACATCTGAGATGAAAGCAGAACTCCAGAAAACTTGGGAAGACATCTCTTGTGATGTGACTTTGGTCACAGGCACTCTTGTCCACCTGCTGTCCTCAAAGGATGGCTGGACGGTTTCTCCTCTCAGATGCTGTCAGTTCTGGAATATAAAACTGGCCAAGCATAAGCAGTTAGGGTCTGACCCTAATGTGACCAGTCCCCTTGTTGGCGTCATTTTGACCCCATCCTCTGGTCACACTGAGGCCAGCATTGACACCTCGCTGGCGTGAGGTGTCCCATGTTGAAGTGATTGCTTAGCCCAGCCCTGCATACACTTTCTTCATTTTAGTAAGTCATGGTTTTATTTTGAATAAGCCTCTTTCAACCTATTAACATAAGTCTAAACTAAAATTAACCTTCCCCTAAATTATTCTCACACAGAAGAAGCAAAGTAATTTTGAAAGTTAAATCAAAACAAAGCAATCTTGTGTGTAAAACAGATAAAAATCACAGACTGTGGTTACCGAGTGCCTCTGCAGGAATCGCTGACATAAAGCCGATTTCCTCCAGTCTGGTTATGGAAGGAGAAAGGGAAATGCCGTGGCCTTATCACAATCCCTTTCTGTCAAACAAGTGCTGGAGAGCTTGTGTAAACAGTCTCGGGCAGGGAGCCCTGCTCGCAGCTGGGGTCTATGGGCGTGTTTTGGTCTGAGAGAGGGGACACTGTTCTCAGACTGACTCGTGGCTGGGGGTTCTGTGGCGGTGCCTGGGAAGTCTCCCCCGCCAGAACAAGAAGGGGGTCCGTGGAGCACTCTGGACAGAGCACAGAGCTAGTCTCGGGTGTGGGTTACTCATGAAAGGAACGGCCAGGGTGGGTTTCGGACCTGAATGGTGGGTCAGACTGTAGCTCCCGGTGTGGAGGCAGATGTGTTCTGTTACCACCTGTGGCTGCTCTGAATTTGCACCTTGTACTTACTCACTTGAGAAACTCGAGGGTGGGCACCCCAGAAGACCTGAGCACCTCTGAGACCTTTAAATAACCTGACAATTTCCTTTGAACAGTTGCTCAGCTTATTGTAACATGTGATGGTCACTGATGAAGAGGCCTCTTTTATTTTTAATCGCTCTTAGCTCCCCACACTAGGGGGCAGGGAACGGGGGTTGACTGCGCCTGTGTCTGTGACTGTGGGCACAGCGCTGAGCCCGACAGTGTTTGTCCAGCGGAGCCACCCGCCAACAGCTGAGGCACAGAGGCACATCAGTGCTCCACTTTATTTAGCTGCTTAGGGCAAGTTACCCCAAATCACTGCTTTTCTCAAGTAAATTACAGCTACCAGAAATTCATCATGGGGGAGTCTGAAACATATTTGAATGTCAGTAACCCGGGTAGTCAGATAGTTACTCCACATCTGCCAAGTTCCTTCTTTCCTCTCTTCTGTCCCCTCCACCCCTGCATCTTTCCACGGGACACAAACTCCAGTGACTTGGGATGGCTTTTCTCCGGCACCTGCACAGAGGTGGTGGGATATTCATTTTCCAGTGGTTGATGCATTTCCCGATCAAGGCAGTTCTGGCCAGTGATGGCGTCGCCCTGTAAAATGAATATGTGGTTTTTAGAGGGGCAAACAGATTCGGGGATTCCCTTTGAATTTTCCATTCTTCCAGTGGCTTTTTCTTTCTTTTAAGAAGAAAATCATTTGGTGTGCCTGCTGTTTACGTAGTGACATCTCCCTTTGCAGGGGAAGTGGAAAGGACTTCCCTTCGCGGTCTCAGGAAAGAATTGGTGCTTCAGTGACGCAGTTAGTGCTCTTTAAGAGGTGCCTTCCATAGCTGTTAAGATGAGATTGGTTTTTCACTTAAATAAGGGCATCCCCCCCACACCCCGAAATTAGGGCTGAGAAACTAAGACGCTTTCTTGTTGTTTCAGGTCGTTTTGAATAATTACCAAGCAGCTGAAGCCCAGCCCCGCATGATCATCTTACGACTGTTACGTTACATCGTCCGTCTGGTGTGGAGACTGCAGTGACGAGAGCTTCCGTGCGGAGCCGAGATGTGTGCAGACATTTTGCTTGTTGAAACCGACAAGCCCCAGCACCACAGTCTCCGGGTGCCATTGCCGCGCAGCCTGCGACTTTTTTCCGGGGAGCGCGTGCGGAGAGGCTGTCCGGCGCGTTCCCGAAGACGCCGAGCTGCACGTGGCCCCGTCCTTCTGTTCATCGTCACGTGGCAGAGTTTCTAATGGAAGTTTGTTGTGAATGTAAATGAGGGAGGATTCTTTTTTAAAAAAGAAATGTACAAATCATGGTTTTTCGGAGCAGGATTTTATGCAAGAATGGTGTTTACATGCGGTGTGGTTTTTTTCCACCTTCTTTAATAAGAACAGGTTTTTCAAAAAGGAAGTGGAAACTTTTTAACCAGCTTGTGAATGATTTTTGTACTAAAAATTTAAGAACCTATTGCTTACTCTCAGAGGATTATGTAAACTGCAGTGGAAACTGAGCCAGCTTACTTATAAAGCTGCCTTAGTTTATTTTTAGAGGTTACTGTAGAGAATTTTTAAACGGGAGAGGTATGATATGGCCCCTCCCTTCCCTGCCATCGCCTCTTTGACCTTCTGTTTTATCTTTATTATTAATACCAAAAAAAGTTCTTATGAGACAGAACTGATGAACGGGGCCAAAGGGTCTGTTGTCAGCCTGCATTGGTATGCCACTTCCCATCTTGTAAATACTTACCTCCTTAAATTCAATTGTATCTGTGGCAAAATTCCAGACTCTTTTTGTGTTTTTCCTTATGTTGTTCGTGATGCTCCTCTGGTCCAACTGGACGCTGAAGCATAGATTTGGTCCAGTGTGTTTTCGTGATAAAATGCGGTTGGGTCAGAACTGGAGTTAGTATCTGCCTGTATCATACGCAGCTCAGTCGGTCTGTCTGTTGGTGGCTTACTAACTGGGAAGTTCTTGGTGTTGGTTTTCATTTCGTTTTGATGGGCTTGTCATTTAGAAGTGTTCCGAAGAGGTAATAGCAGTAATGACAAAGTATTATGCCCCTTTGCGCTGTTAGCTTCTCTGGGCGCGGGCTTTCCCATAGTCACGGGCTGCACTCTCAGCATAAGGTCGCGGATGGTAACACGCCCACTTGAAGCTGAGGTCGGCTGCAGCTGGGCGAACCCCCCGTGGGAATTGGCACAGGCTGTGGGCGGGGTTTTAGGCGGCTGTTTCCCGGGCATCCTGGCTTTTCCTCCAGCTCAGAGTTCGTCTGGCCTTTGATGCCTAACACTTGGTTCAAACTCTTCTAAATCCACTTAAGGCTTAATTCTGCTTTCAGCAGGACCATTAAAAAACTCGTTTGGGCACAAGTCTCAAATGGTCCCTCAGCCTTCTGGCAGACCTCTGTTTTACTTGCTCCATTTCTCTTGAGACAGTTGGATTTTGCAGGCACCCTTCGTGCATCTGCTCCTGGGGCGCGGGGGGGAATCCTCTCCCTCCACACGTGCCTGTGAGGATTGCAGCGAGTGGGGAGCCCATGAGTTGGTCACTCATTTCACAGGCAGTTAAACACCTGGGGAGACCCAAGGAGGAGGCAGAGTCGGGCCCAGTGAGAGAGGGGAGGTGATCCTTCTGTGAACCCTGTAACTTACAGTTTTTGAAACCTCGGATCACTAGATGGCTTTTTAAAAGAAATAACGTGATTTTTCAAACAAGTCAACAGTTTCAACAATTGTGTTTGCTTTTGGCCCGTCAAGGGCCAGGGTTTTCACGTTATTAAATTAAGTGGAAAAATCCATTCATTTGTATTTTCCTAATTTTATATAAATATATATATATATTGCAAATATGCTTTTTCCTTTAGATAGAGATATTTGATTCCAAATATTCTTCCTTTTTTAAAATGTTCCTTTCCCCAAATATCTTCTTGGGGTCTTGAATATTTTTAAAGCTGTGTTGAGTCTCAGCTTGTGTTCTTGATGTGTCCTGAACCCCTTGGTAGGGTCACCAAGTCCACACGGCTGCGGGGTGGTGGTAGAGTGGCAGCCAGGGACCTGCTGGACACACACACCAAAGATGTGTTTGGTCCTGGGCCACTCCTCGCCCAGGATCTCCGTGCTCATGTGCCAGTCTCTCTGACTGGAGCACTTTACTCTGTTTCTTCAGTGCTGCGGCCCCCTGGGAGCGCAGGACGCAGCCCCGGCGGGCGTCAGAGGGCTGTGTGCTCGCCATGTGCGCGAGTTTACCTCTGGCTTGCTGGCCCCAGGGCCTCCAGGCTGGCCGTGGAGGCAGCTCGAGAGGAAATAAGAGGCTCTATGAATTGTGGAAGTATTAAAGAACAGGATGTTGCACCAGGATTTGAGAGATGACTGGATGTCTCTGTACTGTATGTGTATGTTTATCAAAATGCCTCCCTGCAGAAGGTATACCTCCTGGGGTGTACCTTTCACTTTGTATTTTTTATTTCTTTTATTTTTTGTAGAAAAAAATAACTAGATCCCTTTTGAAAACTTAATTTTTCAAGTTTTGTGCCTTGACCACCTCTTCTCACGTGAGGTTTGTAGAAAGTGTCCTGTGACATCACAGAAATGCAATAAATACACACAAAGTAAGTTCATGAGGGAATCTTCAAATTACCTGTACTCCTGCCTCGAAAAGAGTTTATGAAGAACTTTTTTTGGTTGTGGAGAAACCAGGTAAAATTCCTTCTGATAAAAAAAAAAATGTACGCAGTAGAATACAACCTTCTGTTTCCCCTTCTTAACGTTGTATATATTTTGACTATTTATTAGATTAGGAAGTCATATTTTACTATATCAACTGAGCCAAATGTCTGTGTGCAATTGTGTTTCCTTTTCTTGTAAAATTTTGTACAGCATAAATGAGTAAAAATCACTGTTTTTACTAAACTTTTTCAGAATTGAAGATTGTAAATATTGTAGATTCTTTTTCTGTGTAATGTGTCCTACTGTTTCATAATGCTGTAACTTGTAGAAATATTGTATATTTATTTCCTGCTTATTTAATGTCTTAAGTTCTGAAAAGTGTTGACCTCCCTGACCCCACCCCTTGCCATCCCATTCATTGGTTTAACTCTGAGGTGGTGACTGGTCAGTTCTCTGCAGCCTACGTGATCTCTCCCCAGGGTGGCCCTCCAGCTTTGGTTCCTGGTATTCCTGGTCAAATGAGTTTAAATTCTTGGGGCTTGCTGTCCTCATGATGAAGTTTGTGTTTAGGCCCCAGTGAGAGACTGTAAATCTGGCTGGCTACATATTCTACTCCAAGAAATACCCAGTGATTCTCTGTTTGTTCCAAAATAGCTAGTTTCTCATGGAAGTAAATTATATTAACTCCAGGCCATATCTTTTTTTTAAAAAATGTATTATCGGCCCTTGGGACAGATTATCCCATTGAAAAATTTATCCCTGACAACTCGGAGATCAGAGAAATAAAACATGCCCCTTGTGGAGGTGTGCCCCGCGAGTGTGCAGGGCGAGGGCCAGGCAGGAGGAAGGCACTGGTGGGAGGGGTTGCTCCTGCTTGGAGAGTGACTTCAGGACCACCTCATGCCACTAACCCCTTGTTGGCAACTGGTGAGGGGTCCAATTTTCCCCACCCACTTTGTGGTTTCCTGTGCTTTGAGGTGTGGACTGAATTGGCTGTCTTCCGGAGCTACTTGTGCAGCCCCCCAGCCCTGAACCATTTGGTCCCTGCATTTGATCATCCTCCTTCAGGTTGAGGCCCGCCTTCCGCTTCTCCGTCGCCTTCAGGAGAGAGGTTGGGGGGCCCACTGGACTGGGTGTTAAGATGTGAGAGCTTGTGGAAGCATTAGAGAGACTTCCTAGTGGTTCCATGTAGATGGTTCTGTCATCCCTGCTGATTTAGTCTGGTGCCTGTGTTTGTCCATTCCGCACACACGTGTGCAGGGATGTGTCCACACGTGACACTAAACCAGCTGGGGTTACTCCTGTTCTGCTCCAAAAGGCATTGTATGCAAGAAGCGTCCTCAAGCTCCCAGCTAAGTACCTTGACTACTTTTATTTGGGAATTTCAGACTTTAGAAGCTCTTTTCCTTTTTTATGTCCAGGTTCTGTGACCACTAGTGACTGTATTAGAGGTCATCAGGTACTCGTTTATGAAGAGCACTGATCTGTCTGTATCCTGACCCATCACTAACTTGGTTCCTAGGACCCAGCATATGTAGCATCTGTATCGCGGTTCCCCTGGCTTACTTGTGTTTGCACTGATGAATTTTGACAGGGTAATTGCCACTTGACTTGTGCAATACTGCTGTAAATAACTGCAGATTTTTTTTTTTTTTAAGAAACTCAATCTTTTATGTTCTTAATGAATTTTATATAAATAAAACTTTGAACTAGTTTTGGTGAGCTGTTTGATTTGATTGGTTTCACAAAATCATGGAGAAGCAGCGAAATGATACATGAATATAAATACACCCACACGCCTGCCCTTTATCAGTCACAGATAAATGCATTACCCACATGTAGATTTTGTGAATTCTCACTTGAAGACAGTTCTGTGTCGTCTACTTAAAAGCAAACCACTCTTGAAAGTTTTGAAGTGGCTGGTGAGACCGACAGCACGGTTGTCTGCCCACGTAGCCAGATATGACTCAGCACCTGGGAGAGGGGGTACTAGGTGGCGGCTCTGAACTGTATTGATTAGCGATTATGACAGATACCCTGCCGTCTCACCTCGTCTCAGAGTTTGAAGAAAAACCCAAAGATGGGACGTCTGGTTTGACTCTAGTAGCAAGGGCTTGTCTGCAGGGCCTGCTCAGAGCAGAGGGAATCATCAACAAGTTCCTGGACCCCTGTGTGTGAACTGATCGTGGCCGCCTTGTAAAGGGCCCATTGAGTTTTGGGGGCCCTGTGCTGCGCAGTGGAGTGAACTGGTTTAGGACTGGCTGAGAGAAATTAAAGCTTGATTTGGGGATATAGGTTATGAAATCCTAAATTCATAATTTGCCTCTTTTACTCTGAAATAAGTGCTGGGAAAGTTAAAGACTGGCTGAGCTTTGTTTTAAACTGGTATTCTGTGAATGCTTTTCATTTTAATTAGGTGAGCAATACATGAATATGGTCTCACATATATAATATGTATATATATGCATATATATGTATACATTTATTTCAAGTCAAGTTGTTCCGGCTCCCATCCCCAATCCTACTTCTCCTCAAGGCAGGAGTTAGAATTTTTCCAGACCCTTTCTCTCGTATGCGCGCGCGCGTGCGTGCGTGTGTGTGTGTGTGTGTGTGTGTGTGTGTGATTTCAGCGGTTTTGCTGTTTCTATAAATGCTGTAACTCGGTATGTGGTTGTGACTTAGCAGTGGGTCATACGTCTTTCCACGGTGACTCCATTTCATTCTGACCACTGCACCAAGTGCACATGGGTGTGAGATCTCGTTGCCTGGTGTCCTGCTTGTGGCATTTCTGCATCTTCAGTGCTGCCTGGTCCACCCTCGCCAGCATGCGGGAGAGCTGTGTGGTGGTGGGACAGGGAGGGGGGATAACAGCTTCAACAGACTCTTGCAGATGCTGCCAGCTGGCTGCTCTGGTTCACACACCAGCAGCAGCACGTGAGAATGCCCGCTCACCCTCGAATACTCTGCCAAGGGTACAACATTGACATGAGTCTGTGGGGTGAAGAGTGGTGGTGTTGGTTGAATGCTAATTTTTCTATTTCCAAGCAGGATGATTTTTTCAGACGTTGTTGGCATCTGCCTTTTTTCCAAAGTCCTTCGCTTATTTTCAATTGAGTTCTTTATGTATTCTTGGTAAAACCCCTTATATGTCAGAAATATTTTTTTTCTGTCTGTTGCTCATTTTTAATATTTTTATTTTAATATAAATGCTTATCTAACATTTGTTTTGCCCCATACACAGCCAAGACCATCCTTTCTCCACCAACCTGAAATGGCTCTTTGACATCACCAAATTCTGTACATGTGCTTCTGTTTCTCAGCTCTTCCCTTTTCCATTGATCTTTTTGTTTAATCCACATTATGCTAATTACTATGTTTCATAATACGTTTTGAATTTCTTGTCCTTATTTTTAAAGATTGTCATGGTCATTCTACATTTTTGTCTTTCGTGTACATTTTCGAATCAGTTTGAACTTGAAAAGTCCTTTGGGGTCCTTATTTAGGATGACAGTGACTATATTAATTTAGGGGAGCGTTGCCGATTTCCAAGATGTTTTCCAAGGTGGGCAGTATTTTCATCCATCTGTTAGGCTTGTTTTTTGATGTTTGTAGTACACTTGACTTTTCATATATCCTGCACATTTCTTGTTAGTTTTTCTGTAGGAGAGAGATGGGGTTATCCAGCACCCAGCCCACCCATTCCCCCTTCTTATCTCCACCACAATATTCCTTTGTGTGCTACGTCCCACTGCTACCTTCTACCTTTGAAACTTTCCCTGCCCCCAATACAGCTGAGGGCAGGCCCATGGCCTGAGCCTGGCCAATCCAATGCTCTTTCAATGTGGAGCAAGGGGGGTGAGGAGGGGCCATTGGGAGGGCAGCCTTCTTGAGGCTGCAGGAGCATGTTTGCATTTCCTGGCCGTGGCACCCGGCTGCCCAGCCACCAACAGGCTGATGCCTGGGCCCACAGCTTCCTGTTTGTTCTGAGAGCTCAGCACCTGCCCCTCCAGTAAGCTCTCTCTGTGCTAAGTCAGCCAGAGTCAGTTTCTGTTGCTGGCAGCCATAAGTGCTGACTCATTCCTACCTGTCAGGAAGGACTGAATGAAAAGGTTGTAAGGAGTTCTCTATAAACAATACGAATTCAGAAGTAGGGTGGGGAATGGCTCGGGCCCCAGGCCTCACTTGCCTCTCCAGCCACCAGGGCATTTCAGCTTTACCGAGGGCTCATCTCACTGCGGGGGGTCTAATCCTCCACTTGCTGCCTCCTCACTTCTCGGTGACCTAGCCCGAGGGCCTCCTGTTGACGTGGGTTGTCCCAAAAGTTCTGGGTATTGCCTGAGCTTGTAGGCTGCTGCCGATTGCCCTGTAAGGTATGGCCTCTGTCTGAGGGAAGGTGTGGTCTCCTTCCTCTGCCTGCTGCCCCTACTCACCCCACCACTGGGGAGGAGCAGCTATCAGGCATTTGTTCACGTCTAAGGCCATTTTAATGGGAGCATCCCAGTGCTAGGGTGAGGGAGCCAAGGGGTCCACATCCCACGAGGATGGTCTCCCCACCAGGAACATTAGAGTGAGGTCAGCTGGGGAGGACTTGGTATGTATCCATGGGGAGCAGGACCTGCTCACCCCCGTTCACATCTGGCCCCTGAACTTTCCTCCCCAAACCTGAAGCAGGAAGATGTTCCAAACCCAGAGCCTCCTCAGCCCTCAACATCCTGCAGCTTCTACCAGGCAGCCCTGGAGCCCTACCCTGCGTCTGAGCCCAGAGCCCCAGCTGGACAAATGTCCCTTTTGCTTGTCTTATCCTGGTGTACACCCCCGGGGTGCCAGGCCAGGGCAGGATTGGGGATTCAGGTTGTCCAGTCCCCCATCCACCCCGTTCTCCAGTGAAAGCTGTAGAGCAGCGGTCAGGACTGGGCTCTCTGGGGGCTTGGGCAAGCCATCCTCAATAGCTGCTGCCCTTTTGAAGAGCTGGGGCCACTCCAATTTTCTTCTTTTCTCTTTTTAAAGTATGTTATGGAGATACAGTTACAGTGAAACAGTGTACGGCTTGCTTGGCACACGTCTGAAGCCGAGGATTCATCTCCTCGATGAAGACGTAGAGCCTGTCCAGTTTCACGTGAGAGCAATGCGGTCCTGCCTGCCCAAGGCCCAGGCTCATCCCTGATCTGTCCTCTTGCTCCGTGGGCCGCGGGCCAGGAGCCATCTCTGCAGAGGCATGAGGAGAAGCTAGGGATCTGGCTGAGGGCCTCCGAGGGTGCTCAGGGGCCTCTCAAGGCCCTTCTAACAGGAAAAGGAGCCAGCTCTGCTTCTTGAGTGGGTTCCAAGCAGCCTCTGGCTCTGTCAGAAACTCTTCCCCATGTTACTCAACCATGACCTTCATGTCAATATGTGTCACTTATTTCTGCTGAGAAGCCTGACACAAAAAGCCCTGGATCGAGAAGATCTGGCATATTTTCTTAAAAAGTAAATCAATTCTATTACCTTGACATCTGGACTGTTGGAAGAGGAGAGCCGTGTGCCAAAGCTTCCTGGGTCATTGGATGACAAAAGCTATCTGGGAAAAAACCATTTTTTTCTTCTTCAGTCAGCTGCTATAAAATCTCTCTCCCATTTAAGTGTGGGTGAAAGGATTTTATTGTCTTTAACCCAAATAGTCTGAAAACACTTGCATTCAGGCATTCATTTATTCACTCATTCAACAAATGTTTATTGAATGTCTTTTATTCCAAGTGCTCAGGACTCAGCAAGAATGAGACTGCCGAAGCCCCTGCCCCATGGGGCTTATATTGCGGGGGGCGGGGGGGCAAAAGAGAATCAGGTGAACAGACGTCGAAAGGTGAAGGAAAGAAACAAGGCCAAGTGTGGCGGAGCGGGGCTGGTGGTGGAGCTACTGCAAGGATGACCTGTCCTCCGGGACCTCAGGGTGAGCAAGGAGCAGCCAGCCAAGAGCTGGAGGAGGAGTCCAGACATGAAGGCCAGGTGGTAAGGAGGCTGGAACGAGTGCCATAGGGAGCGACTGGAGGCGATGGGCTTGAGCAGCAGGCCGTGTTGCAGAGCCGGGGGGCAGTGCCCAAGAGACGGGGCTCCCTCTAAATGCACAGGGCAGTGGAGGGCTCTGGTCACAGAACCAACGTCATCTGATATCAATTATTTTAGAAAGGTTCCTCTGAATTCCAGCCTAGAGGAGATCGAAGGGACGTGACGACTGAATGCGATATATGATCTGGGATTTTCTTTTGCAATAAGGGAGGTGATTGGGACGAGTGGTAAAATCTGAATAAAATATGTAGATTAGATAATAGTATTCCATCAAGGTTAATTTCCTGATCTTGATTATGGAACTATGGTTATGTAAGAAGGTGTCCTTACCTTTAGGAGACACACACTGAAGTATTTAGGGGTGAGGGACACTGCATGTCTGTAATTTACTCTTAAACATTCAGAAAAACATCTAATATGCATACATGTGTATTATATCTTGGGGGCTTGGGAGAAGGATAAAGCAAATGTGGCAAAATGTTAACATTTGGGGAATCTGTGTGATGGCTGTAAGGAAATTGTTTATAGTATTTTACAACCTTTTTGTAAATCCAACTTTATGTCAAAATAAAACGTTAAAAATTTAAGACTCCGTGGCTGTGCCTAGATGGTTGTGTCGAGCCTTAAGTGTAGGCAGAGGTGACAGGAGTCTTCCCAGGATGACTGGGACCTGGATGGAGGGAGAGATGCTCTGGAAGAAGAGGAAACAAGACCTCCACAATGTGGATGGAGGGAGAACAGAAGGACCAGAGGATCCTAACTGAGGACTTTGGTCAGAGCAATTGGGTAGGGGTGGTACTTCCTGAGAAGAGAATCAGGGTAGGGGGAGGAATAGGGTGGGTAGGGGCTGGAGTAGACGGAGGGCTTCTGGAGCGTTCTGCTTGGATGAGCTGCCAGCTCAACTCAGGGCTTATCCAGAAACAGTGTTATCAATTCGTCTTAAAGGGAAAAATGTTGGGTTTTGGAGAGAAATCCCAAGCCAGTTGGACTGTAGACCATTGGCTGATTGAAGAGAGGCTGCTGTGCAAATATTCAGGCATTTACTTTAATGAAACACTTTCTTATGAAACACTACCCAAGGAAAGGGGGCCTTTAATCGTGGGAGATGCAGGAGAGTCAATGCCGCCCTCAAGACCTGTACAGAGCATCTACGAACATGGTCTGGACAGCTGCATGGGAAGGGGGTCATCAACCCCAGAGGACGTTAGACTCCCCCAGGGGGTTTTACAAAATACCCACCTCCAGGATCCACCTCTTCAAAACTCCGGTGGGGCTCCAGTGTAGTATTTTTTTAAAGCTCTCTAAGTGACTCCAGTGTGTGGCAGGGCTTGGGAGCCACCGAATCCACTTACTCAGAACTCCCACGGATGACTCCAGAAAGCATGGGCCAGCGGCAGCATCATTGGATCAAGTGCCTCACCCCAGGGAGAACACTCTGAAGGACAACCCTTAATACGGTGCTTTCTGTTTGCTTAAATTTTTGTTGTAGTTGCAAAATGTTCAATTCTCATTTCGGTTTGCCTCTGCCAATTTGCCCTGGCACAGACATCCAGGCCTCCTGCCAAATTCGAGGTGAGTGGGAGGACAGGGTGGGCTGGAGAGCCCAGGGCCAAGCCCACGGCAAGGCGTAGGTGAGGCAGCCCCAGGCTGTGTGCCCAGGGAGAGCCCGGTCACTCATCAGATAGGACAGAGCCTCCACTGACAAACCCAAAGGGCTCGGCGAGGTTAGATGGGAGAAGGGGCCGCTGGCTGCATTCCACAGGGGTAGAGGTGGAACAGAATCAGCTGTGGAGCAGCTAATGAGCGAAGGAATCGCAGTATGCTTGATCCCAGCCTTCCACAGCTTGGGTGGCATGGTGTGAGGGGCTCTCGGAATCAGGGGGAAGGTATCATGATCCCTTGAAAAGCAAGGGCAGGAGGACACATCACAGGCCCTGAAGGTATGTGCTCAGGACTGAGTACTTAGAGGAGGACATGGTCACTTGCACTGGGAAACGGATCACAACCCACATTGCCCCAGGTGGAAAAGGAGTTCCTCAAAGGGAATGTCGACTTGTACTTGCTTAACGCTATGCAAGGATGCTGGGGTCAGCCTGGCAGAAACCGCCTCTGGGCCAGCCTCGGAGGGCACAGCTCTGGCTCCTCCGAGCACCTCCCAGGGCAGGACTCCCTGCTGCCCACCCAGCCCAGCGGGGTTTCAGGCCAGGGGGCTCACAGGTGACTCTCCGCCTGACTCAGACTCCCCATCACCAAGCTCTGGGGCTGGCCTTCTGTTGACTTGCAGGTAAATGCTCTCATCCCCACCAGGCAATTTTACTAATTACGTCTGGAACTGTGTCTCTCTGGCCCCCGCACTATAAGTGTCAAGGCAGCATCCCTCCGGGTCAGCAGGACCTACCGTGGTGTCTGGCACCCAGCAGGCACTCAGTACAGGACCACGGGATGAGTCTGAGTAGGATTCCATGGCAAACCATCTTTTATGAAAGCGCGAGTCTGTTCTTGGCTGCTTGACCCTGATGTGCACTTTTTGCCACTTCAAAAAAGAATAGTGAGAACACCAGGCCTATTCAGTTACAAACTTCTTTCTTAAGTGGCAGGTCCAGCCTTTGGCAAAATGGTTCTCCTTTTTGGGGCCCCCCTTTTACTTCACATCGCCCCTTCCTCCTTCCACATCCACCTTCTCCGGCCCCAGGGCCAGTAGGCTTCCGCTAAACCCCTTCCTTTAAAGTGGCTGCCCAGAGCTGTGTTGCAGATGGGGTTCTTAAAAATACATTCCCCTAGAGGGCAAATGACCCATAATGGCTTGATGAATGCAGCCTCTTGCAACTCTGGTAGCATGTGCGTTTTGGACAATTAAGTTGCTGCCTAAACGTGGTGGCTAGTTTAAAACAAAAGCCTTCATTAGTCCTAAGAAAATGACACTTTGGGAAAATAAATCTCAACAATATGGCCTGTTTCCTGGAATGCCCCAGGCTCATTCCCGCATCAGAGTCTTGCCGTCCTCTCTTCCTAAAGTGCTTTTCCCCAGATAACCACAGGGCTGGCTTCTTCAGTAGCTTCAAATCTCTGCTCAAATGTCACCGTAGCAGCATGGCCTTCCCCAACAGCCCCATTCAATCCCACCTTTAGTTTACACTCTGGGCTGGAAGGTTTGCACATGCTCCTGGAGCCCCAGCTCTAGTGTGTGTTAGAACTTGGGGCGCTGGAACTTGGGGTGGCTATGGAACAAGAGGGAGGGACTCAGGTCCTAATCGCTGGGACTCCGGTTATTGGCACAGCCTGGGCTATGTTCTCCGTGAGAACAAGGACTGTGTGAGCCCCATTCCTTGCACCCCCAGCATCAGCACATAGTAGGTGCTCAAGGAACATCTGAAAGGATGTAGGAAAAGAGCATGGCTACCACAGCGCCCTGGACACACTGAGAGCGTACTAAATTGGGTGGGAATGGGAGAGGTTCCACATCTCCCTCCAGATGCCTGATTGCCTCTCTTTGTGGGACCCAGTCACTAGTGGCCTTTTACTACACACAGACGGGGAGCACCCAGGCAGAAGTTTCTCAAAATTCCCTTCCAGAAGAAATCAGGCTCAAAATACTTGCCCACTGATGGCCAAGGCAGCCCTGGGGCACCCAGTCTCTTATCTGACAGTCGTATGCGAAGAGGCCTCTGGGAGCTGTTCTCAGAGCATCAAAGGGACCAGGCTCTCTGCCATCCTCACAGGGCACAGCCCTGTTGCCTTCACATGGGACCAACCACGGGACTGACCTGGATAGCGGAGTCATGAAAGTTTAGACAGGCAGACTGAGATGTGACAGGACACACTTGCCTGCCATGGCTGAAACCCGACATGTAGCCAGCATGGCCAGTTACGCATGGACCAGGAGGAGGGAGGGCTGGACCTGCAGGTAAAGTATAACACCTGAAGTCTGGAACAGCAGGAAGGAGCCCTGTTTGGATTAACTGAACACACTCCCGGGCTGCACATCCCCTTTTCTTTTCTTTTCTTTCTTTTTTTTTTTTTTTTTTTGGTGAGGAAGATTCGTCCTAAGCCAACAACTATTGGCAACCTTCCTCTTCTTTTTTTTAGTTTGAGGAAGATTAGCCCTGAGCTAACATCTATGCCAATCTTCCTCTATTTTGTATGTGGAAGCCTCCACAGCATGACTGATGAGTGGAGTAGGTCCACGCCCAGGGTCCGAACCCGTGAACCCAGCTGCCAGACCAGAGTGCGTGAAACTTTAACCACTCAGCCACGAGGCCAGCCCCACATCCCCTTTTCTAAAAGCATAAACACCCGAGAAGGCAGATGTAAAATCTAAAGGACATTGGCCTCAGAGAGTCGTGTATGTCAACTTGCGTAAATAACACCACACTGACTTAGAAATAATCCACAAGGCAGCAACGAAACACTTTCATTGTTATAAAACCAGACTAAGATCACATTTTTTCCCTGAAATTACTTTTCAGAGTTTATAAATATACCTGATGAGGAGGAAGGAAACAGCATTCATAAAATAGAGTACAACATTTTTAGGGATTGTTTATGCTTTTTTTTTTTTGTCTGATTCTGAACCCTTTGAAGAGCTGAAGGACTACATAAAGTATGTTGAATGATTTCTTTCCAAGAAACATCAAATAAAACTCCAGTTCCAAAGAGACAGAATTCTTTACCAGTGTTCCCAAATGCCAAGAACCTTCTTTTTCATGTTTTCTGTGACTGAAAGTTATTTTCCTTAAGCTTGCCATGATTTCCAGCTGAAAATATCCAAAATGGAAGCAAGCCTTGCCCAGTGCGAGTGTCCTTAATGTAGAATTCCCATTCCCCATGACTCAGAGAGGGTTGAAAATGATGACCTATTACTGCTCAGCTCAGAGTGGAGGTTAGCATTTGAAACTGACAAGACATTGACCTATATTGATTCATCAAACAGCCTGGAGCCACCTACTCTTCCTCTTCTGGGCTGCCTCTTCCCCACCCCGGCCCTCTTGAGTTTAGTTCTCATTAGAGCTATCGGATGACATGGAGCTCTAAAGAGGGCCGGCCTCTCTCCCTGCACCGCTTTGCCCAGCTTCTTCAGAACCTGAACCAGCCCAGCCTGCAGCCAGCAGATGAAAGGAAGCCTCCTCATCACACTGTCCTCACAATGGACCACAGTCTGAGGACACGCCACCCTCTCCTTCTCTGACATTATCTTGTATGGTGTCAGGGGCTGCTCTGGACATTTGTCCCTGAGATAATTCATATATGTGTGTGTGTACTATGTGCCATTTGAGATCTGTGATCAATGGTAGCAGCATCTCTTAGTGAGTCCCAAATACACTGAGCAAAAGCTATGCATAAGAAAATAATAACCAACAGCACAAAGCAACATTAATGCAAAAGAATGTGTGTGTGTATGCATGCCAGTGTGGTAGAGTTCGGTGGGGACACCCCAATATTTATTGATCACCTTCATTGTACCTGAAATTTCCATGCACTTTCTTCTTTAAGAAGCCCACGTCAGTCACCAAAGATAAGGATTATGGAGTCCCAGATGCACGAGGAGTGTATTCGTTTTCTACGGCCGCCATAAAAAACTAGCACAACTTGGTGACTTCAAACAACAGAAATGTTGTTCTAGAGGCTAGAAATCCAAAATCAAGGGAGAATGCTTCCTTGCCTCTTCCAACTTCTGGTGCTCCTGGTACCCCTTGGCTGTGGCTGCATCACTCCAATCTCTGCCTCCGTCTTCACAGGGTCTTCTCCTCTGTGTGTCTGTGTCGTCTCCTCTTCTGTCTCTTAGGACACTTGTCATTGGATTTAGAGCCCTCTTGGGTAATCCAGTATTATCTCATCTCAAGATCCTTAACTTAATTCATGCAAAGACCCTTTTCCCAAATAAGGTCACATTTACAGGTTCCAGGGGTTAGGATGTGAAACCATCTTTTGGGGGGCTACAGTTCAACCCAGGGGTGATATTACCAGGGGTGATATGATATTGAACGCTTATTGGCGTTTAATCTGTCCCAGGCACTGTTTTAGGTGCTTTGTCTGAATGACCTCTTTTAGTCTTCACAATAACTTTAAGAGGCAGGTACAAATTATCACCCCCATTTTTACAAGTGAAGGTACCAAAGCTCCGAGAGGAAAAGTAAGTCTCCGGGGTCACTCATCTAGAAAGCAGCAGAACCTGGGCAGTGGTGCCGCGGAGCCTGCTGGGAACCCCGGGTGCCCTGCCGGGCTCTCAGAGCTAATGCATGGCAGAGCCATCGGCTACCCTCCCGGTCAGAGCCTCATCTCCTCCCCTTTCTGTCGTCATCCTCAGTGACATCCACATGCAATCAGATGAACCACGGAGCACGGTAACCCGCCCTCCTCTGGTGGTCTTTCCCAGGGCTCCTCAGGGACCCATTCCTAGAGTTACACCTGGACCACCTCATCTCTCTCATCCTCAAATCCAGATTCCAAATATCTCTCCCCATCCTCCAGCCCTGCTGCTCAAGCTCCCCCCCTGCCACCCCATTCCTTGGATTCATAGAGAATTTCAATGCACTGAGCCCCCACTCCCCACCCCATGCCTCCCCCCACCCCGGCTTCTCTTCCCTTCATGTCCAGACTCTGTTCCATGGCTTGTCATAATTTCCATCTTGAATGCCCTCAGCAACTCACCCTGTCTCTCTTTTGTCACAGCCCCTTGGCAAAATCCCAACCCTGGATGAAACCTCCCATCTGCCTTCTCTGTGCCGGCCTCAGAGCTGTTGACTGTTTTTTGGAGATAATCACACCACAGCTTAGCTCTAAATTCACCACCTCAGTCTGCGCACTGGCCCTCAGTACTGCCGGGCAATCCCACAGTTCTCTCTACTAGTCCACCGCCCCAATCCCAAGGGCAATTCTACTTTCTTCCCTTTGCTCTCACACCTTCTCCTCCCCCCTGTACTTTCCCTCCAGTTCCCAATGATCCTGTTAACTTAGCTTCACTGACACCTAAACTCTCATCTTCCCAACACCAAACTCACAAACCCACCCAGGCTGGCACCTCTTCCGCTTCTTCCTTCCTAGACTGATGGAGGAAAGTCTCCTCACTGGGGCCCTGGATTCACCCCCTCCAGCTTCCTCAAGAACTTCGCTTCCTCAGTTGTGCCCACCCTCCCTTTCATGTCAGTCTCTTCCTTTCTCTAGGCAATTTCAATCAGCACAGAGACTCGCTCTCCAGTCCCGCCAGCTCCAGCCCCGCCATCTCCAGCCCCTCTCCTCAACAGCTACCTTCTAATTCCTTTATTCTCTTTGGGTGTCAAATTTCTCCAGAGTTTGATGTACACACGTGGTCTCCCCTTTCTCAACACCACGCATTCCTGGACCCACTGCAGCCTGGCTCTGCTCCCAGCGGTCTCCTGACACCACTCAGTCAAGATCACCAATGACCCCCATCTTGCCAGGTCCAGCCTCAGCCCTGCTCTAGAACTTCATCTTCGTCCTTTGTCACACTTGACCACTCCCTCCTTCTGGAAACACTCTCCTCCCTCAGTTCCTAGCAAAGAACATTCTGCAGGTTTTCCTCCAACTTCACTGGCTAGTCCTTCTTCGTGGGGTCCTCCTTTTTCTGACCCCTGCATGTTGGTCTTCCTTAGACCTCCCTAGGGCCCTCTTTACCTTCCACACTCACTTCCCAAGTGATGCCGTGCAGTCCCATGGATTTAAACACCATTCTTATGCCGATGATCCCAAATCTACATCTCCAACCTGGATTTCTCCTTTGAGCTTCCTTTGAATTTGCAGTCCATTGCCCAGTGACATCTCCACCAGGAGATCTCAGACATTGTGAAATTAGCACATTCAGAGCAGATGCAGTTTCCCTCTCCAGACCTGTCCCATCCTCCCCGCCAGACTTTTCCATCTCAGTAAATGGCACCTCCTCCCCAGGTTACTTAAGCCTGTCTTTCTTCTTCTCCCCTTATCTAATCCATCAGTAAGTCTTGTTGATTTGTTCTGTAAAATACATCTCGAGTCCACCCTTAACATGGCTGGGAAGGCACAGCTCTACCTCCCCATCCTCACCTCAGGATACTGTCCAGAGGCACTGCTCTTCTTTCTGTTTCGACTGCCTCTCCTGACTCAGGCTCGTTCCCACTTAAAGGTCTTGCACACTCCATTTTTCTTACCTGGAACGTTCTCCCCTGTTCTTCATGTCAGTGTCAGTTTTAAATGTTGCCCATTCAAAGTGACTGTCATTAACCAACCCATCTAAAGCAGGTCCCTCAGTATTCTTCACCTCAGCCCCTCGTTTATTTTCTGCCTCAGCATTAAACTTCAAATTGTTTTCTTTTTTGTGTTGTTATTGACTTTCTCCCTCACTTGAATAGAAGATACAGGGAGGCCAGGTTCTTGCTCCCAATACATCTTCAGGACAAGCAACAGTGTCTAACACACTACAGGTGTTGAATGAGTGATTGGACGCTTGAAGGAAGGAAGCTAGGATTCAAACCACATCCATCTGATTTCAGAGCTTTGCTCTCTTCTCACACCTCACACGCCTTCCTTCCTTCAGAAGACAGGACTGGAGGAGTTCAGGGTCGGGAGATAGCTCCTCTGAGTGGGCTATCAGAGAAGGCTTCCTGGAGGAAGGGAGATGGATTTAGAGAGATGAGACCTCCATCCCCTATCCACTTCCTTCTGATCACACCAGGTCCTGCGCCACTCAGCCCCAGTCGTGATAAAATGGCATTGAGTCTGAGCTGAACTTGTCTATCACATACAACTAGCCTATTGAAGAAAGAAGTTGGATACCAACTCTTCCAAGACTGTGGCCAGCACCTTCTTTTCCAGGCATTCACAAGTGTTTTCAGACATCCCTATCCTCCGCCCTGCTCCCACCTCCAGCCACCTCCAGGGATTCTCCAGTATGTCTGGTTCATTCCTTAGCATCCTCCAGATCCTGCTTATCTCTCAGGGTCCAGCCCCAATCCTCCTCCAGGTGCCCCTACTCAGCCCTTTCTGAGGAGCCTTAGATGCTCGAGCATGTCCCTGCTGTCTGGTGTCTCAGGACTTTGCTTTTCTCCCACAGACTGGCTTTGTCTCACTAGCCTCTCAGGGTAAGTGTGGTTGTACTGCAGTAACAAACTCCAGTGCTCAGTAGCTTGACCCTGAGTGATGGGCATTAACAGGCAAACGGATGAGGTCTCATACTACAAGGCCACCATGGTTTGGTGGAAGACTCTGCTCCCCATAGGGGACATAGGCTGATGGAGCCTCTACCATCTAGACTGTTACCAGGCGTCATGGTGGGAGGAAGAGAATGTGGCATCAGCTCTTCAAAGCATCCTCCCAGAGGTGCTGCATGTCACTTCTCTCCCATTTTACAGGCCGAAGCAATCACATGGCCACACCTAACCTGGAAGACGAGGAGAGGTGGAGAGAAGAAAGTGTGATTCTATAAAGTAATCAGAAGCAGAAACAATGGAAACATTAGTGAATAACCCTCGTGGCCACCACCTCAAATAAGTTGGAAGTTCCAAAACTTCAGAGACTGTCTCATCTTACACTTTCTCTTCCTCGCAGTGCCTCACCTAAAGCTTGGACAGAGCTGCTGAAGAGCAAGTGCCCCACTCTAGAGCAAGCAAAGGCTCTCCCGTTCCCCTAGAGGGAATTCTGGTGCATGAGGTGATTTGGCTGAAGCTGTCAAGAGACTCTCTGGCAGAGTTTTGGATAAAATTTATGGGAGCTTACTTCTCTCTGAGCTATGCTTTTTAGCCACAGACCCCAGTTCTTTCCCTAGTAGTGTTCGCCAACCCTACCTCTACTCCCACCCCCACCCCTGCCTTCCAACCAGACCTCTCTAGAAACGGAGCCAGTTCCAGCGTGTGCCACCTCAGATGCACAGGTTGAATGGTATTCTGCTTGACCTGAGAACACAGCGCGGCAACTCCTTCCTTTTGGCTATAACATGACGAGCACTTCTCAGAGGCCAGGCAATGGGTTGAGCGCTTTATCATATCATTTGATTAGTTCTTGTCACAAGCCACTGAGGAGGCTCCCACCATTCAGTCCATTTTACAGATGAGGATACTAAGGTTCAGAGAAGTTCAAAAACTTACTCAAGAGGCCTAGCCAGTGAGCAGGATCTCTGGGTTCTTCCCTGCCTGTCTGACTCCCCACCCCACCTGCCTTGTGACTGGGGCCATGTATGAAGGGGTAAGTGGTGCCGAAGGTCAACCCTTGGAGCATGTTGCCAGCTCCATGGGGAACTAAGTGTTCTTTGTGGAGGCTGAAGGGCATAGATAATGGTGGAATTTACCACTCAAGACAGCAGGGCTAAGTGTGACTTTTTTTTGATAAGCTTGGATTTTATGTCTTTAGGAGCCAACAAACAAACCATAAAGTGGCAACGTGTTTTCCTGGACACTTTGGAGTGCACCCCCGCTGAGCCTGCACCCAGAGGGTGAGGCTCGGGGCTCTGCCCAAGGGGAAGAGAGAAAGAGGCAGGCGCACGGGGAGGGCACTGCACAGCGCTTCCCACCCCCCGGCGCAGGCTCCCTAGCTGGGCTGGCTGCACAAGTGTCTTTGCTTCTTAGATCTTCCCTTTCCTCTCTGAAAAGTGGGGAGGAGGCAGTCTCATTTCCACTCTGTAAATCAGGTACTGTGGTGAAGACCCAAAGCGTCTCCACTTGGAAGGCTCATTAGCAATCAAAACAATAACAGTGATACCAATAGCTGACTTATACTGATACCATTTGCCAGACAAGACACTAGGAACTTTGTCTGTATTATCTTTTTGAATTATCCCACTTTACATATAAGGAAAGTGAGGCTTAGGCAAGTTAAAAAATGTGCCCAAGCTCATACAGTTAGTGAGTGATGGCGCTAGGCTAAGACCCAGCATGACTTGTCAGGCCAAACTCTTAGCCATGAAACCTTGCTGTGGAGTACCGACGACGAGGCAAGAGATGATGGCAAAGATAAAGATGATGATGATGGTGGTGGGGAAGAGGATGCTGATGACTGATGGCCCCAAACTCTTTGCTAATTGGTTTCCCCATTCTTAGCTTCTTCCAGAGGTCCAAGCCTCCCTTGGCTGCCTAGCTACAGGGGATAAGTGGGTTTATTTGTAGGGGAAGGTACTGGGTGGGCATGAGCAATCCTTTCCCTGTCCAGTCCCATGTCCTCTCCAGGGAACACTGTGAAGCACCAGCCTGGGAGACAATTCCTAAGAAGGTTTGTGGAGGGAGAACCCCCCAAGACCCCACTGAGGCAAGCTCTGCTGGCACAGCCCCTCCTGGCCTGAGGCATCTTCCCCGCACTCTGCTGTGGCCGGTCTTTTCCCTCCAGCCTGGCACAGTTCCTCGCATTTCGTCTCATCTGCCTGGCCCGGAATGCGCTTTCTCGTCCTCTCTGCCCACTTAAAGCCTAGTCATCCCCCAGGGCCCAGCTCAAGAACATGTAGTTGGTCGGTTTGTTCTTCCATCCATCCATTTGTTCATTCATATTTTTCAACCACGTGTATTATGTGCCGGGCATGTGTGGTGTAGAGGAACGAGCATGGTGGGGGTCAGACAGATTCAATCTGCCCCTTCTCAGCTGTGTGACTGGGCAAGTCGCCTCTCTGAGCTTCAGTTTTCTCGTCTGTAGCATGTGGATCATTGATGACACTGTGCGAGCTGAGTGAAATAATGACCCACCGCAGCCCTGCCGTGAACACTAATTCCCTCCCTGTAGTCCCCTTCCATTAACGATGGATGTTTCCTTCCCTCTCATGCCCTCTCACCCCCTCTATGTTCACGGCTTTCCCCGACCATGTGCTTGAATGGAGCATACTAATTCAACAGGGCAGTAATGGCTGCAAGGAAGGCTCTGCCGGCCCTGGACTGGTCTTCTTGTGACTCTGTGGCATGAAAGCAAAGGCTCAGCTCAGGGCAAAGGCTCAGCAGAAGCTGGCTGGTTCCATGGACCACTGAGCCATTCTACTTGACACGGCCCTGCTTGGGTGACCTTTCCAGAGTCGGGGAAAGAATGAGCCGGGCTCAAGGTCCTTCCTTCAGGCCTTACAAGGGCCAACCTGGAGAGGAGACTTGTGGAGAGAACAGCACAAGTCCCCTCCACGTCGCGTCTGAGCCAGGCCCGGGCAGCGCTGGCACTTGGTGATGGTGACGTGCCCAGCCAGGCCAAGTCAGGAAGCCCTCTCTCTGTGGCATCCCGTGTAGAGATGGTGTGCGTGTGTGTGTAAATGATGGAGGCCTGTGGTGGTGAGGGAACGATGGAGCTCCATCATGGTGAGCCAAACCTCCTTGCCCATCCTGATTTGTCCCCTGCAGAGTTTGTGGAGGGGACAGCCCACCTTGAAGGTCTGCCCTTGGCCTGGGGGGATGTCCGGGTGAGACCAGCGCTAGGGGGGCCTGTGCAGTTGGACACCACTCAGCGTCAGGTGTGTGTGTGTGTGTGTGTGTGTGTGTGTGTGTGTATGGCAGGGATAGGGGTGGGTGCAGAGGCCTAGAACAAGCAGACAAGCAGTCAGGGCCCCTTTACCATAATGTCCTGGACCTGACCTCTGGGAGGAGGTCATGGCCTCAGGCTCTTAGGGAGTGAGAATGGATTAACCAGGTGGGTATTTTTTGTCTAAGCCTTCAGATAAATCCAGAAAAAAAATTTTTCAGCAAATCTGGGTTCCCCTAATAGAAGACACACAAACATGCACCCAACCCCCCAACTCTAGAGTCTCTTGAGTGGAAACCACTGGGCGGGAGACCTTGGCCTTGACCTCACCCTAGAGCGGTGACTGTTTCCTCCCAGGTCGATGCAGCCAGGGCAGCTCTCAAACTGGGATTCCCCTCCGCTCCCCCACATGCCAGACGTCCCTGCCCATCTTTCAGTGGGAGAGCTCTGTGGGCAGGGAGCCCTAGACAACCCAAATATGAGCCCTCCTTTCTGCCGTGTTGGTCGTCATTCTCATTTCCGCTCAGCAGAGTGGTCAACTGCTGCTTTGTCTTTCTAATATGCCCTGCCCTCCTCTCCATGTCAGACACGCAGGACAAAAGCACAGGGCAGCTAAGAATTAATGAAAAGCGTGCAGGCACAAGGACAGTGGGACCAGAAATCAGGACCATCAGGATGCACTTATGTCTGCCAAGAAGTCCTTCCAAAACAGAGAGAGGGAGAAACAGTGCAAAGATAGAAGGAAAGAAGAAAAGGAGAGACTAAGACAGGAAGCAAGGAAGAAAGGGAGAGAGCAGGCCCGCAGTGCAGCCAGAACCTTCCCACACAGGCTTTGCAGAGCAGCCACCTTGAGCTTGTGAGAAGAGGAGGGAGAGGGGTTCAGGGCAGCTCTGGGGCTCTGAGTCAGCAGCCTCATGCCCTAGCAGGGTCCCCAGCTGGGAAGGAAGGAGGAGCCAGGGAGAAAATGGGCAGGCAGAGTCTGTGGCCAGGGCACAGGGGCCTCTTGACTCCATTATCAAATCACAGTCACAAATCACACACTAACAAAAGTGTGTGTGTATGTGGGAGGGGGTCCTTTTAAAATGTTGTTTTCTCTTCCTCATTCATTGAAAGCGCTGACCACTAAAAGTAAGGGATGCGCACACACTGCACTGACTTCCTTCCAACCCAGGCTCCAGCGGGCTCAACCGAGTCCACAGGCCCGGGCCCTCCTGCCTCGGATCCCACAGGGCAGGCCCCAACACTGCCACCCTTGTGCCCCTCATCATTACCCTTCCACTTGGGACAGCACAGTGAAAATGCTCTGCAGGCTGCAGACTCGGTGTGGTCTCAGCTCTGCATTTGCTCCTTAGCTTTCTTCTCTACAAACTGGGCACGATAACCTCTGGCCCTCAGGAGGGGGTGAGATGAAAAAATGCCGGCAAAACACAATGTTGACGGCAAATGGGCCGATCTCCCCACCACTTTGTAAAGCAGACCAGGCAGGCATTGTTATTATCAACACCTGCATTTTATGCACAAGGAAAGCCGAGGCTCACCTGGGTTACTGACTCCGGGTGTTTTCACCCCCCGTCAGCAGCCTGGCTGCTCCACCCCGGTCCCATGTGCCGGCCGTTGTGCCGGGAGCTCCACGCACAGCCGAAGAGCTGCCTCCTCAGCATGTGGAGCAGGGACCCGGCCGGTTCGCCTGCCCCCTGGAAAGGCTCAATACTAGTGTGTTGAACGGAAGTGCTAAGTCCTTTGAGGCAAAGATGTCTGCTTGGGGATCTCCTTGGCTCTGTACGCAGCTGCTGGAGGGCTCCTTTCCAGAACGGGCTCCACAGAGGGAGTGAAGGTACTAGTCTTCAGGCTTTGCTTCTCAGGCCACAATTGCTTTATACTCAGGTCATTTCAGGACGGTGTCTGTGTCCAGGAGAGGTGAGAGCAGGCAGGTCCATGCAGAAATCATCATCTGGTTTTAGTCCTGGGGATGCCTGATACCTTTCTGCTGTCCTGCCACATTGAATCACCTAGAGAATTAAAATGCACCTTCCTGGGCTTCGAATACCACCCTGATTCAGCAGGTGTAGGGGGGTGGGGAATGGGGGTGCACATCTACACGTCAAATCTCCCTGAGAATGTGGCAACCCCTGAGCCCACCGTGCACGGGAGCACAGTGGCCTAGCAGAGGGGTACGGCTGTGGGCTCTGAGGCCCCACGGCCTGGGTCAACATCCTAGTTCCTGCACTCTCAGCAGCTGTGGCACCGAGGCAGGTTACTTAGCCGCCCTGTGCCTCTGTTTCCTCATCTGTAAAATGGAGATAATGACGGCAGTGCGATCAGTGTTGTGACAATAATGGAATGATGGGACCAGAACCGGCTCACCACACAACATCCTTCAGAGTAGGGTGCGGGAGGGGGGAGGTCTTTATTTTTGGCTACCTCCTGTGGGTTCCTCGGGATAATGAAACCGGAGCCTTGGACCCCCCGCAGGAAGAAGGCAGGAACCTCTCTCAGACTCCCCTCGAGGACTCAGATCCCTTCCCCTAGGAGCCCACAGTTCAATGGAGACAACACAAGCCAGACAGAATACAGGAAGGGTTTTTTCCGCAACACAAGTGAATGCAAAAGAGGGTTTCTATGGTTACTATGCACACATTTAAAACAAAAAAACAGATTTTCTTTTCGTTTTAAAACACAAGACAGAACCCAAACACAGCGTAGAGATTGCTCGCAGTAGACCGGCCGCAGGGAGGGCGAGAGACTGGAGGCCAAGGCAGGGTGGGCTGCCCACCACAGCCCCCAGAGTGATCTTGACCTGCAACCGCCTCCACGGCTGACGCAGGAGGTGAGGAGCCTCATCCAGTGGCTGCCAGCCACACTTCCATGCCAGAGGCCAAGTCCCTTCCAGGCCAACCCAGAGGGAGGGCTGTGATTCTCCAGTTAATTTTAACCAGCTCCGAAACCTCAGCCCAGCGCCGGTGACAGGGGAAGAAATTAGCATCTGTGTGGCCAGCCACCAACACACATTTCCTAAAATGTAACATGTTTACTTCTTTGCTCTGCAGTTTAAGTGACCAAAGGAAGAGCAATCCCTTTCCCTGGAATGGCTGCCTGGAGAGGTGAATGTCAGGGCCCCAGGGGACAGCAAGAAGCTCATTGTGGTGTTGGCTTGGGGCTCCGCGGAGTGTCAGCACTTGGTGCGTCTTTTTTCCCAATGTCAGAAGAATTTCAGATCATTTGTCTCACCATGAAGACACATGCAGGTTCAGGAATGTACCCAGGCCAGCCTTCCGGTCCCCTGGCAGTTTCCCTGCATTGTGTGGAGTCGGGAGCTCTCTCCTTGGACAGGTCCCAGAAATCTTACGACTCTGCTTCTCTGCACTCTGGAGAGATCTGTTTGCTCTTAAACCCGTTGGATTCTCTTCTGAGTGGGCTGTGGCTCTGCCTCAATAGACTTGAATTAACTCTGTAGGTAGAAATCTTGGGAGAGTTGCACATCACCAGCTGCCCTATTTCCATTTTCCCTATTTCCTATTTTCTACAAATCACAGACCCACTAATTCACTAGGTTTCTAATTTACTTAACAGACAAGCCACAGGTGTGCGGCCCTCTATCCCATCCAGGAAAGGTGGTCAGAATGTAGGCAGAGCTCTGGGAATTTGAATGGCGACTGCGGTCTTTCCGCCTGCCCAGACGATCTGGGCGGAACCGCCGCACTCCCGTTTCCTGAGGTGTCTGCATCCCTCTGCAGTGACTCATCACATTCTGAAAAAAACCCTGTGAGGTTGGCATGGTGACGAGCATCCCATTTTCAGATGGGGAAATGGAGGCTCAGAGCGGGTGAGCGACTTGCCCAAGGTTGCCAAGTGATACTCACATTTTGCGCCCAGCCTGTGGGTCACTATAAGCCTTAACCCCTGGGCCTTCTAACCCTGGGCTCTGCTCCTGTGATGGCTAAGAGGGGAGTGGCAAACCTTTGTGACACGTGTGTGACAAGGATTCCTGCTGATCTTTGTGCAGAGAGCATGCCCATCTGTGGACTCAGTCTGAATGTGTCCAGTATAGATCTCGGCCACCGATACCATAAGCCAGTGGCTCCCAACCCTGGCTGCTCATACAAACCATCTGGGAGCTTTTAAAATTTCCAATGCCCTGGACTGTTCATCAAACCAATTCAACCAGAATCTCTGGAAGGAGCCAGGGATCAATGATTTTTAATGCTCTCCAGGTGATTCCTGTGCACAGCGAGATTAAGAACCACCACCCAGTGCTGAATCAGCGGCTTTCCATAGAGCGTAACCCCCTTCATACATTTTAATAGCCTGAGACCCCTTGTAGATGAACTGGATGCTGCCTCCTGCAGTAGGGAGGGTGTGTCTTGGTGCATGCCTGGTTTTATCATCAAAGAGCAGTCGTAATGCTTGTTTAACTACCATCAGAAAGTGCAACCCAATACCTGTTCTGTCAAAGCCCGAAGGATCATTTCTGGCAAACCTTCTCCAATCTGCGATCAGAGGGTGCTGAGTAATGTTCCCACAGCTGCACTTGCTTGGTGCTCAAGGGTGGGTGACCCCATGGCAAACTCTGCCTTAAAACTCCCCCGGCTCTGCTGTCCAGTGGCATGAAACCTGGAGGCTGGGGGCCCACATGAGCTGGGAGGGCAGGTGGTGATGGCAGCTCTCTTCTCAGGAGTGAGCAGGTGGAGTGCCTTAAGCCAGGTGCCATACACGTGCTTACTGGTGCACGGTGTAATGGAGGCAGTCTTACTTGGTTACACTCTTTTTGGTCAATAAGATTTTGATGACAAAATTTAGAGGGGAAAAAAAATCCATAAACTCTCCATCCTTCCAGACTTTTCCCAAAAAACATATTTTATGGTTGCACTTACAGTATACAAATATTTTTGCATCCTGCTTTTTTTCACCACTTTGCTACCCTGCCACACAGCCCTCAACAACCACAAGCTATTTGACCATCCACTATTGCTAGCCACTCAGACTGCCTCCCTCTCTTCACTTTTACAAATTATACTTCAAGGGATATTTTATACATGCAGCTTTTTCTTTTTTCTGGATTAGTTTAACGCAAATTTATAAAATTGGAATTACTGAGTAGGAACTTTTAAATAACTCTATTACCAATTTGTTTTCCAAAACAGTTATATTAATAAATACTGCCATTAATACTAGATATGTGGCAGATCCCATAAAATTTCACCAGGATTGTGTATTTTTCATTAAGCTATTTTTTGGCAGCTTAATATACAAAATAATGCCACATTATTGCTGTAGTGTGCATTTCTTGAATTACTAGCACGTTTCATTCATTCATTCACTCATTCACTCATGCACTCAGTGACAAATTCATTTATTGGATGTCCATTCTGTGCCAGCCACTCTTCTAGGCACTGGAGAGACAGCAGTGAACAAAACAGATCAAAATCCCCACCCCTGAGGAAGTTTCCTTCTAGTGAGCATTTTCCTGTTTTGTCTATAGTCTGGCAATTGTGTGACTCACTAACAGCAGCAGCTGGGCATTTGGGCAATTTCCATATAAACCTTTAATTCGTGCAGCCTAGCACAGCGGGGCCTTCTCTAATACTCCTTTTTGCTGGTGATAAAGTGAAGGCTTGCTTGCGTGACACCCCTCCGCCCCACCTCCGCCCCACCCAGCTCTGTGGATGCCCAGTCCCTGCTCGTTCTGGCACTGGCCGCCCTTCCAGTGTAGGCGGAAGGCAGACAGAGCTGGGGGAAAGGTGGGCTGGCCACTGTCCGAGGCCTATGATACCAGGGGCACCGGCCAGTCGTCCAACACTCACTCTCTAGAAGGCCACCATCTGTACCACCTCAGAAACAGCAGCAAGTGGCAACCTCCCCTCCAGATAAAAGCAGGATAGTGGTAGGAGGGATGTCTGTTTGCAGGGCCACCAAAGGATTAGCCTGCCCAGGGTCTGTCCTGCGTGGATACAAGTTAGAGTTTCCTTAATCTCGTAGCCTAAGTGGACTGCCCATTCTGGTATCTGGTTCTGAATCTGCCAGTCCTTGAGTTGTGTTTTGTCTCAGAAAATGATTTGAAGAAACATGGATGTGAAAACATCAAGAATATTCTCAGTACCTGAGGTTGATCATTAGAGTCAGGAGGATGGATCTCGCCGCACACTCTCACGTCTGGGCTTGGGGGGGTCAGGGGAGCAAGTGGCTCTCCTTGTGGGCTGCCTGCCCGAGAAGCTGGTCTGCAAATCACAGTAGTGCAGGCGCACCAGCCGGTTTACTCCCCTGGGGTTCTTGGCTCCTTCAGTGTCTCTTGGTATTTTTTTAAACCTTATAGGAATTCACACATCTTTTATTCAAAACCTAGAAAATAAATATAAACAAGAAGAAGAAAATAAAACACTGCTGACATTTTGGTGTCCTTGTCCTTTAAATGTATGTGTGTATGCATGTATGGATATAAAGATCAATAGAGAAAGACATGCAAAATTGGATCACTGAAGTGCACACATTAGGAAATAAACTTCTTTTCCATTCAGCATTCTACTGTGAACAATTTTCCACGTCCTCAAATCTTCTTCTACAACAGTATTTTTCATAGCTGTATAGTACTCCATAGAATGGAAGACTACAGCATATTCAGCCAAGCCCCTTCACAGAACCTTATTAAGATAAGGATACACGACAGCTTTATCCACAAAAGACAGGCTAAATTAAATCAAAAGCCATCAATTTTGTCCCCAAACTTCTTGGTACAAAAAAAAAAAAAAAAGATGATGATGATGATGACTGGCTAATATACTTGTTCTTTGGAAGTTTCTAATTCTCACATCCATGAATTTGCCACGGAAGTGCCAGGTTTGTACACAAGAACCCTCTTGGATCTGGAGAAGTGGGCAGCTTTGAAAATCTGTCCCATTCTGTACCAATACTATGAGCTTGCTAGTGGTGGGAGATCATGTTGTCGCCAGACACAAAAGACGTTCGTTCCTTCCTAATTCTTTCTGAGTAAGCCAGTGCCTTGGCCTGATGTCCCCTCTTCTTCAGGAAACAACATCTCTTGACAAGTGAAAATCCCTTTTTTTTTTTGCCTCTAGCAAAGAACCTGAAGTTCCAACATTGTTACAAACTGTTTATGTTTTGTTTCAATCTTGCCCCAAAGGCAAGTATCCTATAAAAAGAACATAAGAATGCAGAAAAAGTGAGGATTAAAGTTTGGGCTTGTTTTGAAAATAACTTTAAAGAATAAAATGTGTGTCACCATAGTTGCAAAACTTTTTTCTTGTGATCATTTCCTAGTATGTTGAATTATGATGTTGCACACCTGAAACTAACACAATGTTATATGTCGATTATACCTCAATAAAAATAGACTTCAAGCATTGCCCAGAGGTTGATTCTTAGAATTAAAACTAATAAACAGCATTTACATTAGTAAAATAAATCAATAAAATAGGACTTTTCGAACAATAAAAGTATTGATAAAGTCACACGGCTGAATTAAAACACACTCATCCACTTCACCAACGCTTCCTGTTTGGGTTAACACCTTGTAATTTCCTTCTTTGGGATTTCCGCTGTAACTCCTCCACCTGCACCTCTGGACTGGGTGCCACACACGCACCATCCAGTAACCTGAGCCCAGGGGTTCTGGCAGAGCTGGAGCCGTTGCCTGTCTTGCTCAGATATCAACCCTGTCGGCCAATTACTTCCAGGAGCTGGATAGCAGCGCAGACCCCGGCTACTCATTCCTCCAGGCCACCAGTTCTTAACCCCGGTGCTCACTAGTCCTTAGGGGACTTTTTGAAGTCTAGGAGCCAGCCCCGCCCTGAGACCGGGGCTTTGGGGGTCTGTCGTGGGCCCCACATTGGACTGGTTTAGCTCCCTGCGTCAGGACTCTGGCTCTGTAACGTGACACCTTTGCCCAGCACCAGGGCAGGGGAGGGATGCCCTGCAGCTGTGGTTGATGAGCATTTAAGGGACTATTTGCTATGCTGCTCAGTTTTGCTCCACGACTGTTCACCCAGTCTCTGTTTCCCACTGGAACACCGTGAAAAGCTTACCTCTCTTGCAAAATAGATAGGATGGTGTCATGAAAGCAGCACTTCCTGCTTGTTGAGGGTCTCCCCTTGGCAGGCCCAGGTCCCTTCAATCAAGTGGAAACATTCGAGTCAGGGCTGGCTGCCCCTCTCCAGGGCTTTCAGGAACTCAGTGTGATGGAGGCCCGACTGCAGTAACAATTGATTTTAATCAAGCTTTTATAGAACATTACGTCTTTCTCCCACCTCTACATGGCTCTTTACAATCTTTTGTTTTTATGGAAACAGTACTATTACTGCATTACATTCACTGAAAGCGACTACACATCCTCTTTGGAAGAGAGTGGCGAACAAACTGCAGATAAAGACACACCTTTAATTATTCCCCAAAAGACATAAGTAACATAGTGATGTTTACATATTGTTGGGATTTTTTAGGGCAAAATAGGGGAAATATACTTGGTGTGGTCAATAGTTTCCAAACAGCCACCATCGAGTCTCTCCCTCCACACACGTGCCGCTCCCCGGGTGAGATGTAGAATTGATTCCCCTCCTCTGCTTGAGTCCGGGCTGATCCCGTGACTGTCCTGACCAAGACGATCCTATAGAAGTGTGTTCTGGGACTTCTGAGTCCAGCCCTTAAGTGGTCCGGTGGCTTCTGCTTCCTTCCTCTGGGACCCCAGCCTCCATGCTACAAGAAGCTCAGGTCACATGGAGAAGCAGATGGAAGAGAACCAGGCACTCTGGTGACAGCCCCAGCTGGGGTCCCAGGCAGCAGGCAGCACCCACTGCCAGCCACGTGAGGGACGAGGCTTCTTGGAGACTCCAGCCCAGGTGTGCCCCAGATGACTGTAGCCCCTGCCAGCACCATATGAAACAGAAAACCTGCCCAGCTGAGTCCAGTCAACCCAAAGACTCACGAAAGATAAAATGACTGCCATTTAAGCCACCACATTTTGGGATGGCAGCAATGGATTAATAACGACAAAGAAAAAACTTGATGCTGTGACTCGCTCCAGGTTATGGCAATTGTATTAATCAGGGTTCTCCAGAGAAACAGAACCAATAGGATGCAGGGATATACACATGCATGTAGATAAACAGATGGATAGATAAGCCAGAATCTGCAAGGCAGACTGGAAATTCTGGCAGGAGTCAATGCTGCAGTCTTGAGTCCAAAGGCTAAAAACTCAGGCAGAATTTCTATGTTGCCATCTGGAGGCAGAATTCCTTCCTCCTCCAGGGGGACATCAGTCTTTTCTCTTAAGGCCCTCAACTGATTTGATGAGGCCCACCCACACTATGGAGGGTAATTTGCTCTGCTTTACTCAAAATCTGCTGATTTAAATATTAATCCCATCTTAAAAATACCTTCAAAGCAACATCTAGACTGGTTTTGACCAAATAACAGGGTACCACGGCTAGCCAAGTTGACACATAGAATTCGCCATCACAGCAGTGAAACATCCAGGGGACGCCCTGGCATTCGGGCCTACACACAAGACCATCGCTCCTCTGTTATTGTGGGAAACAACGAATGTGGCGCACCCAGGGCCAGCCACGGGCCAAGTGCCGCGGGAGAACCTGGCTTCAGTCCCTTGAATGGGGAAAAGACGGAGAACTCGCCTCCTTCATATAAGCCCCCTGGTCCACTGGAGTCAATGACTTTACAAACCACAGTCAGAGCAATCTCCAGTTCCCTCTCGGGGTGAGGGCAGCCCTGAGGAGACAAGAGAGACTTTTGCTCACTTCCACACCTAGAGATCTTGGAGAGCCCAGATGCTAAACTCACTCCTCAAAGATGAGAAGCCTGAAGACCAGGCGGGAACCGGGCTGGTCATTCATAATAAAATGGTGTTTTGTACCAAAGGGCTGTTTTCACAATTCCCAATTGCCAGGAATGGTGAGCTTCTAGAAGGGGATGCCCCATTTAGTTGTAGATGGAATTTAGTTTTAAGGACATGTAAATTAAAAATTTTGCTCTTTTTTTAAGGACATCTGTACAGGGTCTGTAAAAATAGACAGCTGATTAACCGCCTTCTCCTCTGGCCTGGCCTCTACTTGTTCACCACCCTCTCATCAGACTGGTCTTTTTAAAACACAAATCTGATCATGTGATTCCCTTGCTTAAAATCCTTTTCTGGCTCCCTGTTGCTCATGGCTCACGTTGCCAGTCCCACTGCCTGAAATGCTCTGCCCCGATCCCAACACGTCCAACTGGAAAACTCCTCTTTATCTTTCAAAATCCAGCTCAGGAGTCACCACTTTCATGAGGCTTTCTCCGAATCCCTCCCTCCCTCCCAGGAGCTCTGGCAGAACCATCCCACCCCTGTAAGCCTCATTCCAGGAATAATGACCTTGTGGGAGATGTCCTCAGCAGTTTGGGGACATATAACCCAAGAAGCTGCGGGCCTCAGGCTCTGAGGAAGAGACCCCTACATTCGGGGCTGACAACTGCCGCTGATGCCCAAGGTTAAGCCTATAAGAGGAGGCTACTTTTTTTCAGCCATAAGCCCCCAGGCGGCTGGGCCTTGTCTGACGGGGCTCCCTCTCAGTGTTTCCCAAACAGGGAAACTACAACCTCTCCTTTTCCCGACTCCCCTCCTCACCCCTAACTTCTCTTCCCAGGAGAGTGAAGACAAGCAGAGCCTGTGTGTGGTGTGTGTCCGCTCCTCTCCCAGCCAGGGTCCCCTTCCCCACGGGGTGTATTTCCCTCATAGCAGGGGAATCATTTCTGTGCCTGCCCCAGAAGGAAACCTCTACCCCTGCCTTTAAAAAGAGCCCAGATCAACGTCACTGTTTTCACAGAGAGAAACCCTCCTGTTGTGATTATCAGCCAGTGTGGGGGAGGGGGAGGGAAGGATTTTAGACTAGGACTGTGTCTTCTCTACAGCTTCCATCCCAGCGGAGCAGAGACCACAAACCGGGGACCCTGGGCTTGACTTCTGTATGTCAAAGTGGGACAAAGACAGGCTTCCAGTTCATGAGCCTTGACCCCTGTCATATCATATGACAGGTCTCATATCTCGGTTCTACCACTTACAGCTCCACTCTCTGGACTCTGGGCTCAGGCACTTGGTTGCCTGTCCGTGAAATGGACGTAAGGAACCAACACTGGTAACTTCTCTGCATGCATGCCTCACTTTCTATCTAGCTCTGCCCTTTCTCCCACTGCAGGGGGCGGGACTGCCAATGAAGAGAGTGAGCCCATAACCCAACTGGCCAATCAGAAAGTCCCATGCCTGAGCGGCAGTGATTGGTCCTGGGGTGGCCCAATAGCACTCCTTTTGGGGTAATTGGTGTGGACCCTGGGAGAGAGGTCTCTTATTCTGAAATCAAGAATGTAAGGATGAGGCAAGAAAGTGGTCCAGAGAATAAAGTCAGCATGGGGGAAAGTAGAGTTGAAGAGAGGAAGGGAGGGAGGGAAGGAGGGAGAGATTTGAACCCACAGACACAGCCCTCTAGTGTGAGTGGCCTCTGCCCCTTGGAGTAAGAGCGCTGACTTTCACTGAGGGTTAAAGACTCTAGCACATGAGAAGGAAAGCTCTTGATTAGAGGCCCGGCCCAGAGTAGCCCAGTAAGCAAGAATTGTCCCCACTGCCACTGACCCCCAGTTGTGTCCAGGGAGACCAGCAGGGGCAGGTAGTCTTGGCTCAATGCGCAGAGTCTCAAAGCAGGGCCACCTCTTTGAGAGGTCACCCCGGTGTTATCTCATTACAGCCGGCACGGAGCGTCCCCTGGGCTGTGGTTAGGTGCTATCAGTGCCTTCTGAGACCTGCGGAGGCTGGCCAAGGAGGAGACCACACTGTGAAGAGAAGGGGTGCTTTCCAGCACTTTCTACGGAGAACCTGTTATCACTTGCAGGCCACCAAGCTGGGGCTGGGCTGCTGTGTCAAGTGGAGAGCAGCCCTGCTCCCAGTTGCTGAAGAGAAGACCAGCCGGACTTTGGTGCTAAGCCAGGTCTGGGCCTGGACCAGTTCTCCAGGCTGCCGGACCCTCAGCCTACCCGGCCCCGGAAATCCCTTCTGGCACATGGTAGAAAATGGAAAAAGCACAGCTCCCTGTCCCCCACCTTTCTTTCATTCTACATTTTCTAAAAGTGGCATACAAATTACACACAGTAAAATGTACAAATCTTACATATATATTCTGCCTCTCAACAACCACCCAGATCAAGATCCAGAGCATCTCCGTCACCCCAGGGGGTTCCTTCCTGTCCCTTCCAGTCAACATCCACCCCAGAGGTAACTACTACCTGACTTCTATCATCATAGTGTCGGTTTTGCCTGTTCTTAAACTTCGTAAAAATGGAACCATACAGTATATAGTCTTTCTGTGACCAGTTTCCTTCGCTTGGCATAGTGTTTTTGGATTCATCCAAGTTTGCATGGATCAGTAGTTTGTTCGTTTTCATTGCTGAGTAGTTTTCCATCATATGGCTATACTGCAATTTGGATTGTGTCTTGATAGACATAGGGGTTGTCTGCTTTTCAGCTCTCACAAATAAAGCTTATGAACATTTTGGTGGACATTTACACTCACTTCTCTTTGAGAAACACCTAGGAGTGGAATTGCTGGGTGATTAGGGAGGTGAATGTTTAATTTTACTGGAAAATGCCAAATACTCTTCCAATGTCACTGTACCCTTTTGCATTCCTACTGGCAGTGAGAATTCTACTTGTTCCACATGCTTGTCTACATTTGGTATTGTCTGCCTCTTTAACCATTTGAGTGGGTGTGTTGTGATATCTCATTTGTGGTTTTAACTTACATTTCCCTGATGAATAATGGGTTGAGAACATTTTCATGTGCTTATTGCCCATTTAGATTTCCTCCTTTGTGAAGTGTCTGGTCAGTCAAGTCTTTTGCCCATTGAAAAAATTTTCTTGCCAAAATAAATTGGCATGTTTATTACTTTTCTAGTGGCAGCAATATGAAAATTGCTTGGAGTTATACTTTTTTTTTTTTTTTGGTGAGGAAGATTCACGTTGAGCTAACATCTGTTGCCAATCTTCCTCTTTTTTTGTATGTGAGCCGCCGCCACAGCATGGCCACTGACAAGCGACATAGGTCTGTGCCCAGGAACTGACTCTGGACTGCCAAAGCAGAGTGAGCTGAACTTAACCACTAGGCCACCAGGGCTGGCCCTGGAGTTATACTTTTGCCCTTCCAGATTATCTGCATTAAAACCATGTTTTCAAATAACTGGTACAAAAAATAAGAAACAAAATTCAGAGTTAAAACATTTTTCAATGCCATTAGGTATCACAAATAAAGACACAAATTTCTTCTATTGATGAGAAGAAACAAGAGATAGTTTAACAAGATCTGACATTAAAAAATGTTAAGCATTTAATCAAGCAAAAGACCAAAAGTTGATTAGAACAATTTTCAGATGGAGAGTATCATCTGTGCATTTTTCAGATCCATTACAGTAGCTATATTTCCAGCAAAACCAACAGGAATTCTGAGATACAATGTCAGGTAATGGAATTTGAGCAAGCAACTCTTAACCTCACTTTTACTTAATATCTATTCCATGCGTATGTTGCAGGTGGGGAAATCTAGGGGTCCAAAAATGGTCCACAGATGGGCTCCATCAGTGAGTGGTATTGGGCCCCCAAGTTCCCTCCTTATTGGGCTTCCTGGGCTTTCTTTGCAGTTTTTTTTTTTTTTTTTTTTTTGCCATTTTTGCTAGTGTTCTGCTAAAACCTCTTATAATCCCACAAATCAAGGCAGATCATTAAGTTTTTCCCGACATTTTCAATCTTATATCATGTTAACTTTTGCTGTTCTTCAGTAGCATCTGCTTTGGGGCAACCTCTGACTGAACGGCACTGGACGTGTTCCTATCCCTGGTTCCTCCTCTGCAGGTTGTCTTTGTCGTTCATACATCACTTTCAAGTCAGACACAATGGCCATCAGATTAAATCTAATTTTGTCTTCCCTATAATCTTATATTCTTTTTTCTGAGAGCCTCACTAGGCTATCCACTTGTCTTGATTGTATGTCCCTAAATCAATTAGTCTTTCCCTCAATCCACCTGATTCACACAGCCTTCCACCCACAGGAGCACATCTCACAAAGAGAAAAGCATCTTCCCTATTGGCTGAGGTTGGCCTCAAAGTCAGACATGTGCTGTCCCAGAAAACTGTTGTGAGCTTGTCAAATCCCTGCTGTGCCGCTCATGGCTACATCCCAACTTTGTGAAAATTTCTTCAATCTCTGATTATGTTTCTCTAGGTGGGCACAGTTCAGTAGCATGCTTGGTGTGTGCAATGGTTAATTTTGTGTCAACTTGGCTGGGCCACAGTACCTAGATATTTGGTCAAACATTCTGGATATTTCTGCAAGGGTGCTTTTAGATAATAGATAATATTTACATTTAAATATACTTAAATATTTACATTTATATTTAGATATAAATATAAACAGATATATATATTATATTATATATATATTATATATATATTCAAAAGTGGACTTTGAATACAACAGATTGCCCCCCATAATGTGCGTGGGCCTTATACATTCAGTTGAAGGCCTGCATAGAACAAAAGACTGACCTCCCCAGAGCGAGAAGGAATTCTGCCAGCAGACTGCCTTCAGACTTGAACTGCAGCATCATCTCTTCCTGGATCTCTAGCCTGAAGACCCGTCCTGTAGATTTCAAACTTGCCGGCCTCCATAATCATGTGAACCAACTCCTCAAAATAAATCTCTTCCTAAATATATATATGCACACGTGTATACACACATACTATTGGCTCTGTGTCTCTGGAGAATCCTGATTAATGCGCTTAGCAGAGAATGTCAGGGCAAGTCTGAAGTTCTGAACCACAGAGCCTGCTGGTTCTCCTGGCTGACACTTGAAAAGAAAAACAAGCCTATGACCTGGCTTTAATTTTTCAAAATTCTCAGGCCCCAAACTCATATCTCCTCAAGAGCAACATGGCTGAGGGAACATCCTTTCTCCACCAGTCAAGAGTGCTCTCCTCAGGCAGAAGGGCCCTTCCCAAAGCTGGAACAGCTCCTGCTCCGACTTGTATGATTCCCCAAAGCTACCCCCTTTTAAAAATTGTTTTAAGAGGGAATTGATTTAGGGGCATGTAATCACAACAACTAGTGATTAATGTGAAGGAACTCTTTACATATTCTGGATTTGAGTCCTCAGCCACATATATGTATAGTGAAGAGTTTCTTCCAATCTGTTATTGGACTTTTCTCTTTCTTTCCTTTTTTTTCCTTTTTGCTGAGGAAGCTTTGCTCCAAGCTAATATCTATTGCCAATCTTCCTTTTTTTTTTTTTTAATCTGGGCTGCTACCACAACATGGCCACTAACAACATGGCCACTAAGAGACGAATGGTGTGGTTCCACGCCTGGGAACCGAACCAGGCTGCTGAAGTGGAGCATGCCAAACTTTAGCCACTAGACCATTGGGGCTGGCCCAGACTTTTCTCTTTCTTAATGATGCCTCTTAATAAACAGAAGTTTTAATTTTGATGAAGTCACATTTACCTTTTAATTTTATGGTTACTGGTTTTTGTGTGCCCTAAGAAATCTTTGCCTACCCCAACATCATGAAGATATTCTCTCCCGTTTTCTTCTAGAAGCATTATAGTTTTAGTGTTCACACTAAATGGTTTATGATCCATCTCAAGTTAATTTTAGTGTGTGGTGTGAGGTAGGGGTCAAGATTCTTTTCTTTTTTCCATGTGGATATCCAGTTACTCCAGAAACACTTACTGAAAAGAAGTTTCTTTTCCCCTATTGAATTATTTTGGCACCTTTGTCAAAAATCAATTGGCTGTAATTGCAGCCAATTTTATCCAAGAGTCTTTGGGTGGGTGGCAGTGGGCATTTGGCCTGGAGCTGCATGACCTGGACAAGAAGGCATCAGGCTTGTCCCAAGTCCATCTGTATTTCAGGTGAATGGTCCTCCTTGTGCAAAGATGCCTGGTCATTGGCCATTTCCCCGTCACTTTTGTGGATTACTATTTGAAAGTTTTATGCTGTAGTCAAGGCCTGGTTTTGTCATTGAACATCTGAGGCATATCTTGACCTCTCCCTGCCTCAGTTTCCTTGTTGATAAAATGGCAAATGGCAATAACTGATGTAGAGGGTAGTTGCAGGATCAATGGGATAACAATGCAATGAAAACACTGGTTATTGCCTTTCTTCCTCACCACTGTGAACTCCTTGAGTGCAGAGACCATGTCTTATTAATCCATGTATCCCAGTGCCTGAAAGAATATCTGGCATATAGTAGGTGCTTATTAAATGTATGGAGACTGAACAATATTCTTTTAGATCGTTTAGATAGAACCATTTATATGGCAGCCTGCCATGATTTATTGATACCAAATTCAGTGGACATGCTTGTCTTCCTCTTATTTGACACAATTGACCACTCTTCCTCCTATGGTCTTCTAATGCCCTTTGTTCTCTGTTCTTCGAGAACACCACACACTCTTTGCTCTCTTCCTACTGCACTGACTGCTCTTTCTTAGTCTTCTTGGCCACATCTGTTGCCTCTGCTCCAAGTGCTGCCCTGTCAGTGTTCATTTCCCACCCCTCTTTTCTTCTCTGTGCACACTGCCTCTCTTGGTGACCTCATCCATTCTCCTGGCTTTAAGTACTATCTATACGCTCTTGGATTTCTATATCCGTTCAGTGTCCATACTCATGTACACCATGGTTTACTCTACTTCAATTTTAACGGGCATTTCAAATTCAAATTTGTCCCAAACAAAGCACAAGATTTTCCCAAGTCTGATTTTACCTCATTCTTTCTTGTCTTGGCTTTTCAAATTTCTCAAGACAAAATCTTACGAGTCAGCCTCGGTTCTCTTTCTCCTCACTCCCTACATCTAGTTCTTCATCAAGTCTAGTTTAACTCTACCTCCAAAACAATTTCTGGATGTGTCCATGTCTTTCATTCTTACCAGCATCACTCAAGTCCAAGACCCCATCCTCTCTCGCCTGGGCTACTGCAGAGGACTCTGGGCTGGTCTCTAAGCATCCTTTCTTGAAGGATCTGATCATGTCACTCCCCTGTGCAAAACTCTGTCTTAAACTAAAGTCCAAACTCCTTGCCCTCGCCTAAAGATTCTATATGAAGGGTCCCTGCTTACCTCCTTGACTATGTGGGCAAATGGGTTTATCTATAGGGAAAACTGGTGGATTAAAACAGCATTCCTGACATCCAGGAAACCCAGCCTTCTATATAGTTAACTAACACCTCAGAAGGTTCCAGAGGCATCCAGTTGAGTCTGGGTTTGTCAGCTCCTCCAGAAAATATCAGTGGAAATTGCATATATCTTGCAACTAAACATCTAAAGTATTAATTACCTAAAAAATATTGATGAGCAAAATCTACCAGTGACTATAAAGGTTATTACAAAGCAGTAGTGACCCCTAGTAGTGAGGAATAGTGACTTGGTAGTAGGGGAATGGGACCCAGAGGTCATGCTGAGTGGTGGTGACCAGGTAGCTGTGGTGAGTGGTGGTGACTTGGCAGTCATGGTGAGTGGTAGTGACCCAGGAGTCATGATGAATGGTGGTGACCCAGCAGTTGTGGTGAGGCAGCATGTTGAGTTGAGGAAACCATGTGGGTCCTCTGGCCAGAGTGGCCTGGGTTCAGATCTTGCCCTGTCCCTTCCTACTGAGACCTGGAGCACACGAGCTGCTGTGGCTCTCTGAGCTTCATCTGTAACATGGGGTGATACTGACCTTAGGAGTTTGCTGGAATGGCTTCTCTGACACAGCACCTTTTCCACACAGGGACAGAATGCAGCCAGTGCTCTCTTCCCCTTCTACAGATGCCAGTGCCAAGTCCAGTGTTCCCCACGGATGTTACAAAACAGGGGTGTGGTACAGAGCTAATGGGTTCTAGAAACTGGGGCCCATGGGTGCTCTACCCCTCCTCCCCACATCACCATGGTGTGGTTAATTCTAAAAAAGGCTTTGCAGAGGCACAAGATTTTCTGGCAAGAAGTAGACTGCTGCTTTAGATGGCTGTGCCCGGGAGGGGCCACCTTAGTGATAAAACCTGGCATATTTGGGGTGTCAAGAACAGACCTTAAATCCGGGCCCCTTCACAGCAGTTGGGTTGTAAATTCTGCTTGGGGAAGCAGAAAAGGGAAGGAGAGACCGAGCATAATGTTGGAATCATTCTCTAGTGAGAACAAGGTCTCCCACAGAGTGAAAAAAGAAAAATCTTAAAAGTTAGGAAATTACAAGAACAGAAAAGAAGTATATCTTTAGATTATTTTAAAATGATCAAAATGAAGACCACAGGATTTTTTTTAAAACAAACAACCTAGGGAACAGTAATTAGCTTTGACATTGATGTAGTCGTAGGGAACTCTAGTTTGTGGTCAGCCCTAGGTACTTTCCGCGCCCAAGAACCACCACACGGACTTAACTCTAGCAGAGCTCAATTTCAGATTCTCTAAACCAAAGAGAAAAGCCCCAAGTTGAGTTAACTGGCAGCCGCATGCTATAGACAACCCAGATCTGAAAAACAAAAAAAGTGTGTGGAAACAACTATGTTCTGGTGGTTTTTAACATAATTATTCTCTCTTTCTCACAGTGACTTGCATAATGCTGCAAAGGTGTTGTCAGGCAGACTCCAGTTAAATGTGTACATTTTGTGTGCACCTGTTTGCAGGCTGGATAGAGAATGGTCACATGAGGGTAAAGTCTTAATATCTTCCAATGCCTCATTTATTTTTTTGGAGATTTATTGCAGTATAATTGACATACAAAAAACTGGACATATTTAAAGTGTGTAAGTTTTCACATATGTGTATATCCAGGAAACCATCACAATAATCAATATAGTGAACATATCCATCACCCCCAAAATGTTTCCTCCTGCACCTTTGTAATCTCTCTCCCAGGCCTCCCTTCCCTTTCTCCCTCCATCCCTACTTGTTCATTTCCTGTCACCATAGGTTTTCATTTTGCATAGTTTATGTAAGTAGAATATAGAGTATGTAGGTTTTTGTTGGTCTGTCTTCTTTCACTCAACACAATTATTTTTGAGATTTATCCAGGTTGTGTTTATCAATATATCTTTTCTTTCTTTCTTTGTTTTTTTTTTTTTTTTTTTTTTTTTTTGCTGAGTAGTAGTCCATTCTATGAATGTACCACAATTTGTTTTTCCATTCATCTGTTGATGGACATTTGGGTTGTTGCCCTTTTGTGGCTATTACAAATAAAGCTGCTATGTGCATTTGTGTACAAGTCTTTGTACGGACATCTGCTTCCTTTCTCTTGGTGTGGAGTGGCTGGGACACATGGTAGGTGTGTGTTTAACTTTTTGAGAAACTTTAAACTGCTTTTCTAAAGTGGTTGTATCATTTTACATTCCCACCAGTGGTGTATGAGAATTCCAGTTCCTCCACATCCTCACCGACACTTGGTATGGTCAGCCTTTTTAACTTTAGCCATTCGAAAATATGTGTATTAGTATCATATTGTAGTTTTAATTTGCATTTCTCTAATGACTAATGATGCCGAGCATGTTTTCATGTGCTTACTGCCATTCATAAAACTTCTTTGTGGGAATGTCTGCTTGAATCTTTTGTCTGTGTTATTTTTAATTAGGCTGTCTATTTTCTTATTATTGAGTTTTGAGGGTTAATTATATAGTCTAGACGTAGGTGCATTATCAGATACATAGTTTGCAAAAATTTTCTCCCAATCCTTGATTTGTCTTTTCATTCTCTTAATAGTGTCTTTCAAAGAGAAGTGTTTAATTTTGATAAAGTCCAATATATTGATTTATTTTTTATGGATTGTGTGTTGTGTTTGGTGTCACATCTAAAAACTCTTTGCCTAATCCAACATCACAAGGATTTTCTCCTATGTTTTCCTGTAAAGGTTTCTAGTTTCAGATTTTACATTGAGATCTATAATCCATCTTGAATTGTTTTATATGCTGCAAGTTACATACCCAACCCCATTTTTTTTTTGCACGTGGACATCCAATTGTTCCAGTGTTGTTGGTCAAAATGACTCCTTTTTCCCAATGAATCACTTTTGAACCTTTGTCAAAAGCCAGTTGTCCAAATGTGTGTGTTAGTGTGTATTTCAGGTATATTACAGAGAGATATAATGATATTTTATATTTTCCTGAGGCCTGCAACCTTGCTAAATTCACTTAGTATTTCATTTGTAGATTCCTGACAAATTTGTACATACATGATTGTGCCAACTGTGAATCCTTCTAGCCTATGCCATGTTTTTTTCCTTGCCTTAATGTGCTGGCTAGCACCTCTAGTACTATGTCAAATAAGAGTAGTGAGAGCAGACATTCTTGTCTTGTTTATGATCTTAGAGTGAGACAATTCTTTCACCATGAAGTATGCGATTAGCTATAGATTTTTCATAGCTTTCCTTAAATAGAATGAGAAGTGCTCTTCTAGTCCTAGTTTTCTAAGAGTTTTAAATCAGGAATAAGTGTTAGATTTTGTCAAATGTTTTTCTGTATCTACTGAGGTGATCAGATTTTTTTTTGTAGTTAATAATAGTGACTTACATTGATTGGGTTTTACATATCAAACCAAGCTTGCATTCCTGGGATAAACCTCATTTGGTCATGATATTTTATCCTTTGTTATATATTGTTGGATTGAATTTGTTAAATTTTCTTTAGAAATGCTGCATTTTTGTTCATAAAGGTAATTGATCAGTAGTTTTCTTTGGCTTTGGAATCAAAGCAATTCCTGGTCTCATAAAATGGGTTGGATGCATTCTCTTCTCTTCAGTTTTCTCAAAGAGTTTGTGAGGATTGTTATTCCTTCTTCCCTAATGTTTGGCAGAATTCACTAGTGAAGCCATCTCAGCCTGGAGTTTTCTTTATGGGTACATTTTAACTGCAAATTCAATTTATTCCCTAGACAGAGTTCTGTTCAGGTTATTTATTTCTTTTAGAGTGAGCTCTGGTAGTTTGCGTCTTTAAAGGAATTTGTCCATTTCATCTAAGTTTTCTAATTTATAGGCACAAAGTTGTTTGTAATATTTCTTTATCATTTTACTATCTGTAGAATCAGAGTGCATCATCTCTATCATTCCTGATATTGATTAATTTGTCAAATAATTTTTTTTCTCATCAGTCTGACTGGAGGTTTTGTAATTTTATTGATCTACTTGAACGAGCTTTTGGTTTTATTGGTTTTTCTGTTTTCCATTTCATTGATTTTTCACTTTGATCTTTATTATTTCCCTTTTAATGCTTACTTGGGTTTAATTTGCTCTTTTTTTCTAATTTTATCAAGTGTAGCTTGAGGTCATTGACTTAAGATCTTTCCTTTTTTCTCAAATAGACATTTAGTGCTATAAATTTCCCCCTAAGTATTGCTGTAGTGGCATCTCACAAATGTTGATACAGTGTCTTCTCATTTTCATTATCTTCAAAATACTTTTTTTTTACCTTTTGATATCTTATTTGACCCATGGGTTATTGAGAAATGAATTCTTTAGATTCCAAATATTTGGCAATTTTGCAGATACATTTCTGTTAATGATTTCTACTTTAATTGCAATTTATTCAGAAAACATATTTTGTATAACTTGAATCCTTTTAAATTTATTAAGTATTGTTTTATGGCTCAGAATATATACCATCTTGGAGAATGTTCCAAGTGCCCTTGCAAAAAATGTGTATAGTGCTGTTTCTGGGTGAAGTGTTCCATAAATGCCAAGTAGGTAAATTTTATTAATCGTAATGTTCAGTCTTCTACATCCTAGCTGATTTTCTGTTTACTTGTTCTATCAATTATTGAGAGAGTGGTATTGAAATCTATAAGTGTGCATTTGCCTATTTGTCTTTATAGTTTTATCAGTTTCTGCTTCATGTATTTTAAAGTTGTATTATTGGGTGCACAAACATTTAGGATTCTTATGTTCTCTTGATAAATTGACCCCTTTATCATTTTGAAATTTCCTTCTTCATCCTTGATGATATTCTTTGCTTGAAGTCTACTTTTATATTAATATAGCCACTCCAGATTCTTATTATTAGTGTTCACATTGTATATCTTTTCCCATCCTCTTTCTTTTAACCCATTTATGTCTTTATATTTAAAGTACTTTTCTTTTAAGTAGCTTGTAGTTGGAACTGCCTTTTTTAAAATTCAATTTAACAAACTCTGTCTTTTATTGGCGGTGTTTAGACCATTTACCTTTAATGTAATTATTGATATGGTTAGGTTTAATCCTGTCATCTTGCTGGGTTCTTTTTCATTTATTCCATCTGTTCTTTGCTCCCTCTTCCTCTTCTCTGCTTTCTTTTGAATTAACTGAGTACTTTTATGACTAAATTTTGTCCCTTTTTTGTCTTATTTGCTATAACTCTGTTGTGTTATTTTAGTATTTCTTAGGGTTTATCGAATACATCTTTAACTTATAGTCTACTTTCAAGTGATAGAATACCACTTCACATATAATATAACATGCTTGTAACAGTATATTTCCTTTTCTCCCTTCACGGCCTTGATATTATTGTTGTCATTCATTTTACTTGATCATACGCTATAAATATCACTCTGCCTCATTATTATTTTTGCTTAAACCGTTGATTGTTTTATAATCATGCCTACTTTTCTTTTCCTCTACTTCCTGAGGTCCTGACGTCTTCTGTTATCATTTCCTTTCTGTTTAGAGCACTTCCTGTAGTCATTCCTTAAGGGTAGGTCTTCTGGTGACATAGTCTCTTAGCTTCCCTTCAGCTGAGAATGTCTTTATTTTACCTTCATTCCTAAAGGATAGTTTGACTTCCCATTTCCAGTCCATTATATAAGGAATTTAGTAATCATCACTCCATCCTAATAACAAGCAAAAAGCCAAACAAACTGAAAAATCAACAACTCTTCTTAGACCTGTCAGAGAAATGAAGTCACAGGGCAAACCACTGCTCCCAAAGTTGGGAAGACAGATAGGGAAATACAGTGAATCACATCTTATGAGAGCAGAAACTCCCAAAGGAGCAGAAACCTCCATGGGAAAGAGTGCTGGGGTGGGAAAACCTGAATCATAATTGATGAATTGCTGGAGGTTCAATCTCCAAGTCTGAAAGTCAAAACCTCCAGGGAGACCCAGTCAGGGTAGCCCTCATACTTTTGTGAATATTATCTCCAGGAGCTCAGCCAGGTTCTCACAGTGAATATCAGGGGAAAATCCCCTTGTTCTTCTGGCAGGGGGTGGAGAAAAGGAGCTGTTTTGAAATAAGCCAGAGCATTCTGTTCTTCTTCACAAGAGAAACTATTTTACCAAGAGCCTAAACTATTAGAGTTTCATCAGAGCCTAACCAACCTGGGCGAAGGGAACTACCCAACTCCAGTCCACCCTAGCCATCCCATCCCACCTAAGAGGGGAGAGAGACTGAGAAGCACTTGTGAAATTCACAGTTCAGAGACACAAGCTCACTAAAAGCCTGAGACCTAATAATAGCACTGTAGCATGTTTCCTCTGCGCCTATACCTTACCACCACATCATTAAAGGCCTATTTACCTCAACTCCTTTATCTAGTACCTCATGTCTGGCTATGAAGAAAAAATTACAATACATACTAAAAGGCAAAAAAACCATAGTATGAAAAGACTGAGCAAGCATCAGAGCCAGACCCAGATATGGCAAGAATAGTTTTGCTAGATATCGAATTCAGAGTTGACATTTCTTTTCTGTCAGTACTTGTAAAATACTATGCCACTCCTTTCTGGCTTCCATGGTTTCAGATGAGAAACAGCTATCGTTTGAATGGTTTTATAAGTAATGTGTTGTTTCTCTCTAGCCTCTTTCAAGACTTTTTTTCTTTGTCTTTAATTTTAAGAAATTTGACTATAATTTGTTTTAGTGTGAGTTTCTTTGGGTTTATCCTGTTTGGAATTTGTTCTACTTTTTAAATCTGTCGGTTTATGCCTTTTGCCAATTTGGGGAAATTTTTAGGCTTTATCTATTTGAAAATCTTTTCAGCTCCATGCTTTTTGTCCTCTCCTCTGGGACTTTCATGATGCCAATGCTAGATCTTTTGTTATCATCCCACAGATCTCTCAGACTCTCTATTTTTTTTCAGTCTATTTTCTTTCTTTTATTAAGATCAGGTAGTTTCTAATTATCTGTCTTCAACTTCACTGATTTATTCTTTGTTGTCTCCAAACTCCTACTGAGCCCATCCTTTGAGTTTTTATTTCAATTATCATATGTTTCAGTTTTATAATTTCAAACTTTATCTTAATATCTTATATTCCTTTGCTTAGATTTTTCTATTTTTTTCTTTCATTTCAAGAATGTTTTAAATTGCTCATGAAATATATTTTATGATTGCTACTTTAAAATGCTGTTCAGAATATTCCGACATCTGAGTCATCTTGGTGTTGGCATTTGTTGATTGTCTTTTCTCATTCAAGTCACGGTTGTCCTGGTTCTTCGTATGATAAGTGATTTTTTATTAAATCCTGGATATTTTGGCTAGTATGTTGGATGACTCTGGATCCTAGTTAACCTTCTTTTTTAGCAGGCAGTCACCATGTTTAGGAATAGTGCATAGGTTCTGGTAGGGGTGGATGTTAAATTCCCCCCCTTGGCCCAGATGGCACCTACCTAATGAAAATGGAGCATCAACGCACATCCTCTTGTTGCCATTGGGTTGGGGGGTAAGCTCAGCCTCCTTCAGGCCCTATGGACATGGTATTCCTCACACTGCCTCATTCTACCTCATTGCTGCCGGCCAGGGATAGAAGCTCAGCTCCTCTCTGGGCCCCGCTGACACCAGGGATAGGAAAGCAGAGTGCCAACTAGCCCCACCCCACACTGCCTGAGTCAGTCTTGATGCCAGGTGAGGGGTGGAGGCTCAGCTTCTACTCGACCCTGCTAGTGTGACCCCAGTGGGGGACTTGGAGTGCTGCTGCTTCTGCCACACAGGGAGCGAATCATAAGCTCCCCACTCAGCCTGACAGAATCCTTTGAGTAGGTGCAGAGGGTGAGGTTGGAGGGGGCACAGGGATTCCATTGGTTTTTGGGTGGAGTAGGGCAAATATAATCAAACAGGAGTTTCTGTTGTTATGTCACCTTTTACCAGTTCTTTGGTTAGAGGAAGCGGGCTTTTCTTGGAGCCTTTTTGGTCTATGCCTATTGATAGTTTTGAGTTACAGGGACCCCATCCAGGATGCGTAGGAGAAACAAACAAACATTTTAAAAACCAGAGAACCTACTGCTGTGTTGTCCCCCAAGTCCCGTGGTCCATAGGCAGTCCACTTGATTCTTTACCCCTTTCAGAGTTTTCCTATGTTTGCTGTGTTATGTCCAGGGATTTTCAGTTGTGAGAAGATAGGACCTGGGAGGAATGGGGCTACTCCATCTCAGCTGGAATGGGATGTCCTCAATGATCTTTTAAAGACATTAAATATTAAGATAAGTTTCCTATGTATTTACTCACAGGCTTATCATTTCTGATACTCTATTCCTTTGTACAGATCCATATTTCCACCTGATGTCATTTTCCTTCTGCCTGAAGGACTTCCTTTAACAGTTCTGTTTTTTTTATTGGTGAGGAAGATTCGCTCTGAGTTAACATCTGTTGCCAATCTTCCTCTATTTTGTATGTGGGTCACCACCACAGCATGGCTTGATGAGTGGTGTAGGTCCGCGCCTGGGATCCAAACCTGTGAACTGGGCCACCAAAGCAGAATGTGTCGAATTTAACCACTATGTCACGGGGCTGGCCCCCCTTTAACATTTCTTATAGTGTGAATCTGCTGCTGAAGAATTCTTCCAGCTTTTGTATGTCTGCAAAAGTCTATTTCATCTGCATTTTTTGAAAGATATTTTTGGATATTGAATTCTAGGTTGACAGTTTTTTCCTTTGAAAATATTATAGGAGATATGCTTATATGACATTATTATGGGAATATTGTGAAGATAAAGGTATGCCACAGAATTTTATAAACAATCACGGATATATAAAACAAGCAAAATTTATACCTAGAAGGAAATAAAATTTTAACTATTTTTCCCTTTTTGTGGTCCCTTTGTGTGTGTGTGCATGTGATGTTAATTATCCATTTTCTTTCTGTTTTTCTAGGATTTGTCCCCTTGACGTTTTCTCTACCACGTACAGTTCTTATAATGGAAAGAGCTTTATTATATTGAAAAACAATAAACAGAAGTTCTAGGAGAGGCAACTCCTAGAAAAATCAGAACTGTGGTGAAAAATCAGAACAGTGGTTGCCTCATGGGCAGTGAGGGGGAGATTGCGAAGGGGCACAAGGCACTTTTTTGGGTGGTGGGAATGTTTTGTATCTTGATAGGAGACATACCTATTTTCCAAATTTTAATGTTAAGATTTGTGCGTTTCACGGGATATAAATTTTACCTCAAAGCCAAAAAGAACTATATATAAATTAATTTGGCTGGGGTGTGGGTGGTAGATGAAGGTGAAGACAAACCAGAATGACAGAAAGTGAATGATCGTGGAAGCTGGTGGCAGGTGCGTGGGGTTCGTTAGACTCTTCTGCGGACTTTGTACACGCTTGACGTTTTCACAACACAAAGTGAGAACAAATGCACAGTTCCTCTGATCTAGAGAGGATGCTGACCGCTTTCTCCATTTCCAGGAAAAACAAACACAAGGGGGAAATGAGAATAGATTGTTATAATTACGAAAGAGTGGACGTCACTTAACCAGGAAGAGAGTCCCTCACAGAGACAACTTCCCACGCAAACGGCATCTTAGTGCCCGATCATCTTTGACATTCCATCTGTATTGGTCTTAATGGCAAAAATAATATAAACTCAATGTAAAATCATCACACATGAGAGGAAAGCAAAATTTAGAAAATGAGTTTCCTGTATATTCACAGCGCTAGAGATCACTGCTCCCAATGGTTTAGCAAGCCTTTCAGATTTGTGCGTGTGTGTGTTTATGTGTATGTGGTGTGTGTGTGCATGCGGTGTGTGTGTGGTGTGTGTGTGCATGTGGTGTGTCTGTGTGTGTTGACAGACTGGGATTATAGAATACCTATTATTCTGCTGCTTCCTCTTTTTCACTTACCCATTCTACTTGGAGATCTTTATAAAACAGAATAAACAGCTGTT